>CATQJL010000316.1:79688002-81163694 GCA_958299035.1 Cylicocyclus nassatus | reverse complement strand
AGCAGTGGTATCAACGCAGAGTACTCAATCTTTGTCCTCTTCTCGCAAAAAATGCACTTTGGTTACTATGTTTCACCTACCCCGCGCACAAACTCGATGAGTAAGGGAGATTTTTGCCAACGGTATCATATTCGTGAACAGCATGCCCTCTCTTAGGGCCGCATGCACTAACATGGCCGCGGGGGAGGAGATCGCAGCTTAAAAGAAAGCTTAATATTTCGAAACTCCAGATACCTGGATTTCACTTTGTGTACCTGTCCGTAAGTATTCCTACTATCCTTCACTATGAACATGTTGAACAGGAGCGAGAAGCTGTACGAACCGCATTTTCCAGCTTTTGTATGATCCCTGATGATCCCCGACGCTTTTCTTTAAAGTCATTTTTCTTTCTCCGAAATTTAACGAAAAACTTCCAAAGTTGTGCAGATTATCTAACCCAACGTGCTAAGCATGTTGCTGATAAGAACAAATGATGTTTTGAAGTCATGAAATTTTCGATGATCCACAGGTCGAAATTTGGGGTTTACCGAAAAATTCGATTTCTCAAAAGTTCATTTGTTCTCATCAGCAACATGCTTAGCACTGTCTCAGATAACCGCCGGGGGGCAGGCGGCCATGCGAATTTTGAGCAAGCGCGCACCGGAAAAATAGTTCGTTGATTTTTTGCGGCCCGCTTGCAGAAATTTGGAAG
Source organism: Cylicocyclus nassatus (assembly GCA_958299035.1). NCBI lineage: Eukaryota > Metazoa > Nematoda > Chromadorea > Rhabditida > Strongylidae > Cylicocyclus > Cylicocyclus nassatus. Next base: position 81,163,003 of record CATQJL010000316.1, on the reverse strand, counting down.
AAAGTTGGCAAAATTAAAGACGAATGCTTGAAGAACAATCGCGGTTTTTTATGAATTAGCTGCGGCGCAGTGGCCGCATTCTCGCGGACTTTCCGCGAGAATATGCAAAAATGTCGAGGGCCGCACGTTCCTTTGTGGAGGACCGCGCAACCCCCAGGTACTTTCCGCTGAGAGAAAGTACCTCAAACTTGAGTAATTAAACCAACGGTGACACCTCTGCACACAGAGTCTTACCTGCGCTCGACGTACGCCCGAAAATACCTAAAAAGAGTCCGAGCGCTTGCTGAAAGTTTGGCCAGCGCCCGCTAGAAGATATTATTTGACGAGCGCTCGCAGAAAATTCTGTATTGCTGCCCGCTGGCAGAACGCGGAAGTACCGCCCGCTGAAGGTTTGGCCACGCCCCAAAAATTCTGCTGACCGCCTGCAGAAAAGCGCGAGGTTTGCGGACCGCCTGCCCCCGGCGATTATCTGAGGTTGTGTTAGATGTTCAGTACAACTTTGGAAGGTTTTCGTTGACTTCGGAGAAAGAAAAATGACTTCAAAGGAAAGCGCCAGGGATCATCAGGGATCATACAGAAGCTGGAAAATGCGGTTCGTACAGCTTCTCGCTCCTGCTCAACATGTTCATAGTGAAGGATAGTAGGAATACTTACGGACAGGTAAGACAGCGTAAAATCCAGATATCTGGAGCTTCAGAATATGAAGCTTTCTTTTGAGCTGCAATCCCCTCCCCAGCGGGAATGTTAGTGCATGCGGCCCTTACTCCCCCCCCCCCCCCTCCTCGTCCCATCTCCGTTTCCATACTCAGACTTTGTAAATTGGTTTAAATCGGTATCGATCGGAGCTAAAAGCTCATCAGCCCGCCCTCTCGACGTATGTGTGCACAATTTTGTCCCGATCTGTTCAGAAATGGATTCTTCTATTCAAAAGAAATACACGCACACATAGGCAGACAACCAAACATCCAGCTTTATGTAAGGATGTATGATATCAGAGTCAATAAACACTTAAATAATGACCGATGGAATTTAATGGACCCTCCCAAGGAAGGCGAAAATGGTTAGAATATTTGTTGCATAGTATGTAAATTGAATTTTTTGCTCGCTCGAAGTGTACTTTCTGAAAGCTTCGCATAATTTCTGCACTTCATCCAAGCAATGTTCGCTCTGTTCTTTACACGTGTTTTCATCAAAAGTTTAATTAGCGTAGCTAAAGTAACTTTTTTACAATGAAAATAGTGAGAGAAGCATAGCTGAAATGAGTAAGTGAACATTATGTTTTGTACGGCTTAGAGTTAGATGAATTTTTACTGATCTAATTAAACTCTAGAAAATAATAGGTAGTGTACAACAATTGACTTAAGATAGTAACGATGCTGAAATGCACATGGAGTATTGTGGAATCGCGGTTTGATTCAAATTACTTTCGAGTCAGAAGACGTGAGAAGCATGTACAGCTGCACAGCTGCACGAGAATGCAGATGCAAAGTTAACACGTCTGCTCTTTGGAAGGGGCGCTTTTGTTAACACCACTTCTATTGGAACAACGACCACGCCACGGCCTCGTCAAACCGTCACTTCCCAACTCCTCAAGACTATCGGCTCATAGACTCATAGCAGTATAATTTCTCGTCTTACATAAGTGTATGTCCACGCAATAAACGTAACTCGTGAAGAAGATTCATAAACCAGTCGGAAGAGTTGGCGAACATACAGCATACAAAATCAACGAGCACGATTTTGGCGTACCACCTCGTGCAGAAGTACTTAGAAATATTGGCTGAACTCGCTCCTTTTTCCTACTTTCCCCGGCTTGCTGAGCGGATAATAAACATTCGATTCGAGCTGAAATTTTTACACGGTTATTAAGTTATCTAGACAGAAAGGAACTAATAATATAATACGTTAAGGGTAATGACAATCTGCTTATCCTCTAGTTGCCTGTACGTAAAATGTATGACAGTTTGATTAGTTCGCTAGGGAGTCAAGTTTAGCATGTTCAAAATATGAAAAAGTCCAATTTTTTCATGTGCCGGCAGGGCACAATAAACGCGTTTTTGCGTCGGAAGTGCCGCATTGTTATAACTGCTTTCATATTTATCCACAAAAATCGTGTTTACACAGTTGTCATCAGTGTCCCTTGAGCTATCCGCCGATATGTTTGTAACTTTAGAAATCTTAATTTTTAGTGATTTACACGTTCTAAATCTTTTTGGTCCCTTTTTTTGCACTGATAAGCTGATAACGATCTTCAAAGTAATCATACAAAATTCTGAACAACACATTTGAAATCAGCTCTTCGCAAGCTATCCAATGATGTGTTTAAAAACCTAAAAAATCTCAAATTTTTTGTTTCCGATTTAATTGGTCCCTCATAGTGGTATTATTAGCTAGGGCTGGGCCCCGGTCCCTGGCTGCCGTGACCTATCATTATCGATTTTTGTAACCAGGATCCGTTCAATAATATAATATGGAAGTAACATTTACACAGTGACTTCAATACTCCAGAAGTGCAGTACATAATGAAAATTGAATTTGAAATCTGAACTTCAGTTTTGAAATTTGTAAAATTTTAGAATTTAACTCCTTCATTTAACTTTCTTTCAAAAATTCAAAACTACAGTGAATAACATTTCCCAATTTTCGTTTCGAAACAGTTGCCAGTCTAGCTCGAGTTCCTGAACTTTTCTGCATTACACAGCAATGCCTTCGAAAATCGAAATCATGATCTATGAGATGAACCATGAAACTTCGGATTTGGAATTGTATTTCCCAGCCATCGATGGCAAGTTTAGCGAGTTTCTGAAACTTTCTGCTTTAAATTACACAACCGTGCTTTCGAAAATCGGGATTTATATGATAAAACATAGAAGTTTAAAATTCAAAAGTTCAGTTTCCCGCCATCGACGGAATTCAGGGAATTTTAAAGTTCCAAATTACACACCTGTGACACGGAAAATCAGAATTTATGATTTTTCGATTATCGTTTAAATCAATCGAAAGAAATTAGCCTAATGACTTTGAGGGGCGCAAATATGTGAAAGTTTCTGTCTGCAATATGTGTTTGTATTTCTGAAAAACCTCTTGTTTTCTGGCCCGTAACAGAAAAATTGCATGATCGATAAATGACCTCAGACTAATTATCAACCACAGCTACTAATGCCACCAGATCCACGTCTCAAAAATTCATGCAATTAGTTTCATAAAGCACGACGATTGGGTAATAATAATCATAACTGTCACAACACAATATTCAAAAGTTTTTATGCTTCTAATTTGATGAACTAGGGAAAACTCTCTTGAAGTTTCATTTTTAACTCAAAATGTATTCTATCTGCTCTATAAATCGCATTCATTTAAAAAAAGGCTTTCAATAAATGATTTCTACCAAATATTCTGAAATTAAAATTCAGTCCTCAAGACTGAATTGTCGAGCTTTTATCAGAAGTGAACATCCTGTGATGCTCATACGTAGTCGTGCTGCTAAATGAATTGAGTTTTAGAAGTTTCAAAGTTGCATCTTATTTTTGGTTCATCTAAGAGTTTGATGGGTCTAACTGTCGATACCAGAGTTGTGGTTTCTACGAAATTCACTCTGGGGCTAAAAATATCAAAAAGGTCTAATCAGAGGAGGTTTGTTTTCAGATCGGATCAGAAACCTTTAGATATAAAGAAGTAGATTTTGACAAGAAGTCTTGAACGCTGAATTTACTGTAGAAACATGCTGTTTCTAGACACATGGTATCCCTCAGTTGCTGCCAGATCAGCACGTTAATATGGTTTCTGCTGCGGAAGTTGCTTAATGTGCAAAAAATCACCTGAGATGTAGAGTAATGCAAATTAGCATGCGTTAAAATCAGTGAGATGAAATTCTCATGAATAATTGTTTAAACTTCATGTGCTACGCAAAAAAGCGGCAGATATCGCCTTAACTTTGATAACTGCATCGCCAGAACCATTGATTCCTTTCAGTTTGGGGCAATCGACTCATTCCATTGGGCAAGTTTTCACACATCAACAGCCTGCTGCCTGTGAACTGTTCCATGACGTCATTGGAGTTAGATTGTTGAATAAAATTTACTACCAGTGCACTTCTGCTTTCTTTTTCAATATCGATTCAGCATAGCATAAAAAATCATAAATTCTGATTTTCCGTGTCACAGGTGTGTAATTTGGAACTTTAAAATTCCCTGAATTCAGTCGATGGCGGGAAACTGAACTTTTGAATTTTAAACTTCTATGTTTTATCATATAAATCCCGATTTTTGAAAGCACGGTTGTGTAATTAAAGCAGAAAGTTTCAGAAACTCGCTAAACTTGCCATCGATGGCTGGGAAATACAATTTCAATTCCGAAATTTCATGGTTCATCTCATAGATCATGAATTTCGATTTTCGAAGGCATTGCTGTGTAATGCAGAAAGTTCAGGAACTCGAGCTAGACTGGCAACTGTTTCGAAACGAAAATTGGGAAATGTTATTCACTGTAGTTTTGAATTTTTGAAAGAAAGTTAAATGAAGGAGTAAATTCTAAAATTTTACAAATTTCAAAACTGAAGTTCAGATTTCAAATTCAATTTTCATTATGTTACTGCACTTCTGGAGTATTGAAGTCACTGGGTAAATGTTACTTCCATATTATATTATTGAACGGATCCTGGTTACAAAAATCGATAATGATAGGTCACGGCAGCCAGGGACCGGGGCCAGCCTAGCTAATAATACCACTATGAGGGACCAATTAAATCGGAAACAAAAAATTTGAGATTTTTAGGTTTTTAAACACATCATTGGATAGCTTGCGAAGAGCTGATTTCAAATATGTTGTTCAGAATTTTGTATGATTACTTTGAAGATCGTTATCAGCTTATCAGTGCAAAAAAAGGGACCAAAAAGATTTAGAACGTGTAAATCACTAAAAATTAAGATTTCTAAAGTTACAAACATATCGGCGGATAGCTCAAGGGACACTGATGACAACTGTGTAAACACGATTTTTGTGGGATAAATATGAAAGCAGTTATAACAATGCGGCACTTCCGACGCAAAAACGCGTTTATTGTGCCCTGCGGCACATGAAAAAATTGACTTTTTCATATTTTGAACATACTGCCGGATAGACCATTCAGTGCTGAGTCCAAATATAACAAGGAGGATCAAAAAGAATAGTTTTGTGGAAAGTTATTCAAATGCGGCTCTTTCGACGCAATATCGCGTTTATTGCGCCGTGGGGCACAAAAAAATTGTGAATTTTTCAATTTTCAGACATACTATTGGATGCATCAGACAGCGCTGGTTCCAAATATTTTAACCAGAGCTCTATAGGAGTAACCTGAAGAAAGATATAGCAATGCGGCACTTCCGGCGTTTTATTGCGTTTAAAACGCAGTTTTGAAAAGCGGCACTGCCAGTGCTGTAGCTTGCCTTATAGACGATTTGTGAGTTAGTGTCAAAGTAGGGGTTTGCATACATGAGTTTCAAATGTGCTACTTTACACAAAAGATGATTTTTATTGCTGCACTGACAAGCTTTAAACGCATGTCGCTGCATAGTTCCCTTGTATGAGCGAAAGAGGTTTCACAATATAAAAAGGCCCTTGACTTCTTATGAATCTGTCATTAAGACAGAGGTTTTTTTTGATTTTGCGATACCCTTATCCTATTTTCAATGTGTAAGTGACTTGTTCACACTTGTAACTAGTTAAAATGATTTTTTGAATTTTGTCGTAAATTTCAGTTTAGCCTTAAATTTTTTCCCAGGCGTGGTCTTCACAATGGAAGATGTCCTAGTCTTCTTATAAATCTGTCATTAAGACAGAGGAGATACCTACTTTCTCTCATTTTTAATGCGCTAGATATCAGGCAGCAATGTTAAAGGCACCGTCCATCCTAAGTTGAGGGTGTTGAGCTTTTGGCAGCATATAATAGTAGGGTCCTCTATCAATCCAATGCTCAAGTCGCGGCGCAAAATGTTGCTTCGGAAGCGAGAAAAGCACTTCGGAATAGAGAACATACACGAGGACCCCCATCCATGCCAGCCCATTTGTGCGCGCCCATCCAATCACCGCCTGTGTGTTTTCCGTAACGGGGATTATCTGGGTTTTCGCGCATTCTCGACTTCATATTCAGAATCAGGGACATGAAAAGTCCCTGAAACGACAAAACGTGGAAGTCGAAAATGTGGGTGGACGGTGCCTTTAATGGAACAGATGTGTGCGAGCGAATATTGGTAAGAGAGGGAAATGGAAGATGCAGTAATAGAGGAGATTTATAAGTGTGGTTAGCGGACCGGAAGTGATGTTTTGGAAGGCGGAAGCTCCGTCTCACCCCCCCCCCCCCCCCGAATGGGTCGCAAAATTTCTGAAGTTACTTACATGAGTTATGATTTGTAAGTGACTTGTTTATACTTGCGAATAATTAGGATAATTTTTGGAAATTTTTAAAAATATAACAGTCTCGTAAATGATTTTTTGGAAGCGTGAATAGCGCTAAGCATCTTTTTCAAAGAAAAATTTCTGACCCTTTCCCTGGATGGAAATACTGGGACTAAGTAGCTAGCTAGCTCTACCTTATAGATCTTTTAATGATAGCAAAAACATCACTTGACGACCGTACTTACACCTGAGCTTCTTCAATATAGATACAGGGCTTTTTCCACTATCCAAGGGTTTACCACATATCTCTCAACCTACAAAACGCACCCAAACTGTCGCAATTCGATGAACTTTCTTGCCAGGCTGTTAAATATCGCCCACACTTAGCTAATGTCTGTGGACATTTGTTCTTACTTTCTTCATGTATGGGAATTATCCACGCTTGTGATATATGAGAAAGGAAGTTCTTGCATAAATCACGTCAGAGAGTTACCATACCTGTAGTTCTTGTGTTGATCCTTCGCTGCTTCAACTGACCGAACACAAAACGTACCTTTGAGAGCGTGAGAAAACAACCATATACCGAATGGAAATAATCACACGGGCTGCGAAATGGACTTTCTTTTTGCTAGGGAATTACATCATCGATACAAATGGTAAAATAAGTCAGCTGATCCCTAGGAAGAGAGGATGCGTGGACTGAGTGAGGGGGGGGGGAGAAGGGGGTCCGCTAAAATAAATAAGGATATCACAGTAACTAGTGCAGCTCTTCAACTAGGTTGCAAAGCATAAATTCGATGAAATGCGATGCAAACTAGTGCTAAATACTCACGTCTAAGAACCTTTTTTCGATTTCAGTACGATATAATTCCATAATCTTCTTCAAAAATACCGCTATCTTTGCATAACTACCTCAAAAACTAAACAGCATATTCATACGACCACAAACGCAGGAAATGCGACCACCGCTGCGTCGCGTCTCAGGCCGGCGCTTACTCAAACTTAATAAACTCATAGCGCAGTGATTATCTTACATTTCTGCTTCATAATTCAAATGTACCAAAATAGTAAATAAATTCAGCGATTATTTTTTCAGACGATTTAACAACGATTTCTACAAACTACTTTACAAATACCAAGATGGTCAAAGGTGAGTGTGCTATACCTTTTTCAGTACTACGTCAAAAATATCAATATTGAACATACATCATACACTCTACTAATTATGCAGATTGACGTCTCAGTGATGTTTATCCATTATATGCTTCGAGGAACGTAATAGGTTCAAGAAGAATCTGGTTAAGAATTAACTCTATGTTTTCGAATTTTTGGCCCATTTTGAGTTTTCTATTATGGGACATTGTAAAATGCCGTAAGTGTTCATACATGTCATACGTGTGCAAAGGGGGAACATGGCCTCTCCAGGGTGAAGGGGGTCATAGGGGTCCCGACTCTCCGGGGTGAAGGGGGTATGAGGGCCGCTGGGAGGGAGGGGGGGGGGGGAGCGGCCGCGGCTGTGGAGGTGCGTCGACCGGGGGGGGGGCAATGTTCGTCATCATTGCTTCTCATGTTCTTTTCATTCACATGCATCAAGTGAAATTGTTGCCAAACCGGGTTAAAGTCGAATATTGGGTTTTACCCCCCCCCCCCCCCCCGAAATTCGAAGAAGAAAAACTGGAATAAGTGAGACTAAGAAATCAACATTTTAAGCAAAATTATAAAACTATCGGCATTATTAAAATCAAATTTAGTGACTTATTATGATTGTCAAAACTTACTTGCAGGCTCATGAGAAGTACATCGGAAATTTGCCGCCTATTGTTCACTTCTAGAGAACGATGAAAAAGCCTGGAGAAAAATTTACGTGTGAAGCCTTTGTGTACATACGTCAATTATTACTCACATATTTGCTGAAATAGTAAATGAAATAATAAATGAACTTTGATGATCGGTGCGCAGTTGAATTGCATTCTTTTTAAGAGGTATAAATTTTCTAAGCAGATGGCGGAATCGGTGGAAAGTCATTGAATGATTCCTTGAAGAGTCATTGTTCTAACTTTTAATATTATTTCTAAACTCCGAAAGAGATCGTAACATTTGCGTAGAAAAGCAGGTGTAATAGAGGCACCTATTACATCCAAGACTTTGTGTAATCAAGGTTAGTCTTACTGTCAAAATCCTATAGCTACGAGGATCGTGGAATTCTACAATCCGCCTACTTGGACGATGATAAGGACGAGGAAGGACAGCGCCAGAGATGCATATTTCTACGTTGGAGCACTATACAAGAGGAGAAGGACAATCGTATATGATCACTGCGTGATTATTCTGAAAAAAATTTTGTTTTACATCGAAGAAGATTGAGGAATATAAAAGATCTTAGAAGGAGAACTCAGTCATAATTAGCCTACTCTAGTTTAGAAGTCTACTTTCCATCCGCTTTCAGAAAACATACATCTTGCCAGGAAAAAGAGAGGTTTTTCCTGCTAAATAGAAATAGTTTTAGTCATTTTTTCAAAATTGTAGAATTTTTCTATAAAAAAATTGTAGATTTTTGATATGAGAAGATAAGAGAGTCTCTAGCCATATATTGAATTACTCTTGTTTAAAGCTTCCAGAAAATGTATAGCTTACCAAGGAAGAAAGGATTTTCCTGTACTGTGAAGGTGGTCGCAATTGTTTTTCGAAAATTAAGAAAATTTTTTTATAAAAATTCATAACTTTACTGCACGAAAAGCTAGAAGAGTGCTTTGCACTCTATTGGAATCCCCTCGTCGTCCGCTTTCAGGAAATATATAGTTTGCCAGGAAAAAAGAGGATTTTCCTATCGGGTGAAAGGGGTCGCAGTCTATTTTCCGGAATTAAACCAATTTTTAACTTTAAAAAATCATAACAATTTTATATGAGAAGCTGGGAGAGTGATTAGGTGTTTATTGAATTCCTCTCGTCGTCCGCTTTCAGAAAATATATAGGTTGTAGGGAGAGGGATGCTAAAAGTACCTGGTGAAAGGGGGAGGAACATGGTATAATGAAAATCTTCCTTTCTGTACTCAAAAAGCGTCGTTTTAAGGAGCTAAAGGAACATGCCCATTATACCATGTTCCTCCCCCTTTCACCAGGTACTTTTAGCATCCCTCTCCCTACAACCTATATATTTTCTGAAAGCGGACGACGATAGGAATTCAATAAACACCTAATCACTCTCCCAGCTTCTCACATAAAATTGTTATGATTTTTTAAAGTTAAAAATTGGTTTAATTCCGGAAAATAGACTGCGACCCCTTTCACCCGATAGGAAAATCCTCTTTTTTCCTGGCAAACTATATATTTCCTGAAAGCGGACGACGAGGGGATTCCAAAAGAGTGCAAAGCACTCTTCTAGCTTTTCGTGTAGTAAAGTTATGAATTTTTATAAAAAAATTTCCTTAATTTTCGAAAAACAATTGCGACCACCTTCACAGTACAGGAAAATCCTTTCTTCCTTGGTAAGCTATACATTTTCTGGAAGCTTTAAACAAGAGTAATTCAATATATGGCTAGAGACTCTCTTATCTTCTCATATCAAAAATCTACAATTTTTTATAGAAAAATTCTACAATTTTGAAAAAATGACTAAAACTATTTCTATTTAGCAGGAAAAACCCCTCTTTTTCCTGGCAAGCTGTATGTTTTCTGAAAGCGGATGGAAAGTAGACTTCTAAACTAGAGTAGGCTAATTATGACTGAGTTCTCCTTCTAAGATCTTTTATATTCCTCAATCTTCTTCGATGTAAAACAAAATTTTTTTCAGAATAATCACGCAGTGATCATATACGATTGTCCTTCTCCTCTTGTATAGTGCTCCAACGTAGAAATATGCATCTCTGGCGCTGTCCTTCCTCGTCCTTATCATCGTCCAAGTGGGCGGATTGTAGAATTCCACGATCCTCGTAGCTATAGGATTTTGACAGTAAGACTAACCTTGATTACACAAAGTCTTGGATGTAATAGGTTCCTCTATTACACCTGCTTTTCTACGCAAATGTTACGATCTCTTTCGGAGTTTAGAATTAATATTAAAAGTTAGAACAATGACTCTTCAAGGAATCATTCAATGACTTTCCACCGATTCCGCCATCTGCTTAGAAAATTTATACCTCTTAAAAAGAATGCAATTCAACTGCGCACCGATCATCAAAGTTCATTTATTATTTCATTTACTATTTCAGCAAATATGTGAGTAATAATTGACGTATGTACACAAAGGCTTCACACGTAAATTTTTCTCCAGGCTTTTTCATCGTTCTCTAGAAGTGAACAATAGGCGGCAAATTTCCGATGTACTTCTCATGAGCCTGCAAGTAAGTTTTGACAATCATAATAAGTCACTAAATTTGATTTTAATAATGCCGATAGTTTTATAATTTTGCTTAAAATGTTGATTTCTTAGTCTCACTTTTTCCAGTTCCTCATCGGCCGTGGGTGAAGGGGGGTTAGCTGGGTTCTGGCCCTGGGGTGAAGGGGGTAGGAACACATTATCGCCTTTTCACATGTATTACATGTTTAATGTGGGGAACATATACGTGACCAAGTTGGAGGTCCGCAGATCTTTCCAGGCGAAAATCTAATTTCTGGTATATTTGGAGATTTTGAATTTTGCTTTCAAACTCCACGTGATAAAAATTTTTGAGATCATTCCAGAGCAGCCTCTATGTTTTCCTTGCTTTTTTCTAGAATAATATGTTTCCCACATTTCTATATTGAACTACTTTGGTCGAATAAGGAACCTGCATTAATTCCCGAAACCCAATAGATTACCGGCTAGCAATTATGGACGACATTCACGGCCAACCCACTTCTTTAGTCCCCTTAATGAGTTTTCCATCTGCAAATATCAGTAACTTGATATAAATTACTAAAACATTTTCTTCATGCCTTTTTTACGACCTCACGCATTACTGGGTCTGCTCTCAGGAGAAAGTCTCACGTTTACAACATAATCCCAACACTCATATTTCCTAAGGTCAAGTAGATTACTGCTACGCAAGGCAATCTTATCATATTGAGATAGTAACTTATGATCAAGATGATTCTTTTCGAAAACAACCTTTCTAAGCACTTTGAAAACTATTATAAACAGCAAATCCTTAGCTATACAGCATATGCATCTGTATGAGTGTACTCACTAGGGGAAGTACTAGGCTATTTCAAAAGTTCTGTCCGATTTTCAATTAGCTTGTTTTCACGCAGCTATTTTTTTAGGGTTTTGCTGTCATAACCATCATCTAGAAGTACTTATCCTGCTCTTTCTAGTGCTTACTAACGCTTGGCAAACAACATTCCTGTGATGCAATTTTAATCCCCGAAGCAAAGTTGCCAAAATGCAGTCATGACCAAGAAAACGTTTCCATGAAGGGAATTTCCGCAGTATCCGTAAAACTAAATATGTGACTAGTAATTTATAATGGTTGAGGGTGTAATGAGCTAACATAAGCAACTTTTCCTCCGACGTAGAGAATGCCTTGCTTTTTCAATTTTTTTTTCGAATACGGAAGACAAACCCTGTCATTCAACAAGCGACAACAATCTACATAGAGCGACGGGTGATGCATTCAATATTGCATATATTAGAGTAAAGCGAGGGCAAGCAGGAACCGTCGGCCGATTGGCTTTCTTCGTTTGCGACAGCAAAAAAAGCAAATATTAGAATGTCGGCATATTCTCGAACGCGGAGGAGGACTCAAATAATGGGTTTTTTTGATTTGCTCGCAAAATTTTTATGCAGCAAAGATAACTCGAACTCTCTTAGCCGCAAAAGAATCTCTGGAGCATAGGCTACTTAATGATGGCAGCCAAATATGTCTATTCATCCTCATATGGAAGCATTAGTAAGTCAAACTAGACGGTTTCGAAGAAAACCTTGCGTAATTCAAAAAATTTTCTCTTCTCTTTCGCTTGCCTTCCTTACATGGCATACAATGCCTGTGATAGCCATAAACTCGTCGTTTAATTCAACAAAATTTAACTTGTTTAAAACTGTTGATTTTAAATAAGTTATGAGATTTCAAATGAGAAAATCGCAAATCGGACAGAACTTTCGAAACAACCTAGTATTTTCTCCAAAGAACCGCCAAGAATTCTTTCTTGAAAGCTCTGGTTTGAGAGAGCATAACTTACAAAAGTAAAATGGAGCAGACTTTGCCTACTGTGTGGAAGATGGCCGTTTGGATACTAATGTGGAACTAGGGCTCGGCAGGAGCCGGCATCAGGAAAATTTCGATACGAAATTCCCTTTGGTCTTGAAAATTTCGTACGAAGTCCCCTTTAACTCTAAACCCTAAACGTAGAAGACACTTAGAAAGGATGTCCACTAAATAATCGCCGCAATTTTTGTGTCCTTTCGGCCACAAAGGTATCCGCTTTGCTATTGGTCCCAAAGACGATATCCAGCATGATGCGGTGCCAGCTGTGTCGCGCCCTGTGTGGAACTTGGATTTTACGGAAAAATTTTGCGAAGAATTATTGCCAAGAAAGCGAATGTACCCATTTTTCTGCAATTTAGGGAAGACAAAAAACCAAAAAATGCGTTTTTAATCCTCTATATTTTTCTCATCTGAGAAACGAGAAAATCTTGCCGTTTTCCTACCACTACCATTAGTAGTGGTTCACTCTACCTGCGCAAAGCAAGAGCTCTGCAGTGCTTATCACCTAAGCCTTTTATACAGAATAGTCCCAGCAATTAAATAAGTTTGAGTTAAAACTTCTCGGCTCAAAATTTTTCAAAAATTCTGCTTCGGAAAAATAATTTCATGAATTAGTCCCTTATTTGAAAGCATGGAATTTGGACTTGAACAAAGACTTTCGAAGACGAAAGTATATATGACAATTTGGAAGAAGCGGGCTTTCAGGTAGTACAAAAGGTTTCCAAGAAAAACGATTTTATTCCGAAGACTTACGCTTGAAATAAGAGGTAGGGAAAATGCACATTGAATATGAACCAACCTAATATTAGAGTCCTACTAGCTGGCCTACCCGGCTCCGCCCGGCCCTGTCGAAACACTATGATAAAGGTTCCATCCCTATCCCTGTACGACCTTTCCCCAGGGGGATCAGTGAGCATGATGATTACTAGGGCCAGAATAGGCCCCGTCGGTCAGGCTTTGCAAAAAAATCGACGAAAATCGATAACACCGAAATCAATCGACGACGAAAGTAGCCATATATAAAAGATTAATATTGCAATTACAGAAATAGCTATATACTCTTAACAGCAAGTAGATTTTTTAAAATGATTGTGAGCTCTGCAAAACTTTCGGTAATCTATGCTGCACATCTAAGCTCTAGTACGATTAGACGCTAGTTCATCCTCAAACAATGAACCTTGTTTGCCTGAAAAAAAGTGACAGATCCTGAAAGCTTGTTCCCTGTGTATTAACGAGGCAAGGAATCCGAGTTCTAGGGCCACATACATGAAAATCCATGGGGGAGAGGACAAAATTCCGAGAAAGCTTCGCCTACTGGTGCATTAGAATAAAAATTGCTCGTGCTCGTCCTTCTTGTGATTCTACTATTCTATACTAGTGTTGGCAGTTTTTCCTGCTTGTTGTCTGTTTCTTATTCATAGAGGCATCCCTTTGCATGAATGATTAGGTAATTAAATATGGAACAAAGCGCATTGTCGATGAAGCGATCACCTCTTGCAGGTGCCCCAAAAAATGTATCAAAGGTTTGCTAGTGGCTAGTGACTTCCTTGTCCGAGCAGCTTGCGGATTATGATGGTATATTGTAGGGACTTCAACCTAGATTTGTAGTATAAAACTAATTTTAAATCGTTCTTTCTTACTGTAGATTACGGTAGAAACTTTGGCTCAGCGCCGGCAAGCGTATCAGTTGGCAGCATAGAAAAGAAACGTCTGTGAACATTTGTGGTAGGACTTTTGTACCCCTTACTTCTGGTAGATAAATTTTCACATTTTTGTAGAGCAGTTTAGATGGTATGACCAGATTAGAATTGCTGGGAAACAACAACAACATACCTGTCGTCACATCTAAACGAAAGTTCAAAAGCGAAAAGCTCATAATGGCGCCAGTAACCGTTATTCATCCTGGTATTGTTCTCAGCTCTTTCAGACTCCTGAAGCAATATATGCTCTTAGTCAAGTGTCGTTTTATTCCATTCTATTCTATCATTCCATTCATTCTATGACTAGGAGACGCCAGAACGCATTGCACAATTGTCCAAACAAGTTTAATCGTGTACTTAGCAGGGTTATACTTGTCATTTATCTCGTTCAGATATATTCACTCTTTGAAAACAGGGAAGAACAAACTCAAACATGCTAAGACAATGTCTGCAATGCGGTCACGCGTCTCCTAGTCATAGAATAGATGATAAATCCCTATGAAAAGTTTTTATCGTAATCCTACAACCTGAAGACCCGCATACACTAGAAACATAAACGTTCGGTACAGTTTTGGGACACCCAAAATCATGAAAACCTGTTCTTCTATAGACTGTATCCATAGGGCTACAAGACTGATTTACGTATTTCAGGCGATTCAATGATGACGAATTTGCAAACAATTACATCACTCGGCCAATCAAGTAAGTCATGACTTCATCGTGAATTTTCTTCCAATAGGGGGGGGGGGAATGAGGGTTAGTCAGATAATTGAGATTTCGCTTTCACAATCCTACGTGATGATTGCATCCTTTTCTTAGTTTTTCCACTCATTTACACTATTTTATGCGAGAACTATGGATTCTAGCTAAAGCCATATTCGAAAACTATGGATTCTAACTAAAATCACTCTGCTTTCTGAATCAGATGAAGCCTATGCTGCGAATTCCTGGTCAGAAAATTAACTGATGTTTGTTGCCTTTAACAGCACTTTTTTAGACTGCTGCGTTAGAGCTTCTTTTCAACTTGTCTTTTACAATTGATAACTGTACACATACCTTTATTTCCAGAAGATTCCCTGTAGGCCTCTATTACTCACTCATGGGAGAAGATCTGACCGAGACAAATCCAAAGTGAGACTTGACTTACTATCAGAAGAGATCAGCGGAAGGAACAGTTGAGTTTCAGAAGATCAGAGGATGATTTGGACTCTGTGTTATCCGGGTACTAACGACGATGTGGAATGAACGGCTACTATTGTGTATACCTATATTTTCGGATCTTCCATAAATAACTTTGAAAACAATGCGCCAATCCGTGCTAATGAGCACAGTACGAACAATTAATAGAGTAAAGGTTTTGTCAATTGTGCTTTATCCAGGTGTCTGAAAAGCCATTTTGCTTCTACAGTTTCTATTACTTCTTTTTTCTTCTTTCTTTTTCCGATCAAAAGATTTGAGGATGTAGAGACAGACAAGGCAACACAAAACTGCGAGAGGGCTTAACAGATCATAAAGCTCCCTATAGACGCTATTTTTGCGAATATTCATAGACTGTAAGTGAATAAGCTCCCGAAATACACATGAACATTATTATCAGATTCCGTTAACAGCTTTATATTTGAGCAAATTAACTGTTTGATCGATTTTGACTTACACTACCTACCAAAAATAGAAAGCGCAGGCAGAAAGATGGAGGTAACTACCAAATGCAGAAAAAAATTTTCGAGTGAGGGATCATGGCCTTAGCCATACCAGCGGTCCTATAACCCAAAAATTTTTATAAAAAGATTTTTTTTTGATCAAAAAGTGCAGTCACTTCATGTAGAGTCTAGATCCGCTTTATATAGTGTGACGCGTGTCAAGATCTTGCGGTAAAATTTACGTGTGAACAGATGGCACCAGTAATGCTGGCATCTTGCGCGCGCAAGTGACCGGCATCACAGGTGTAGCTATTTGTTCACGCGCAAATTTTACCGCACCATTTCGACATCACAAGCACTCTGTATCGTGCAAAATATACTACCATCGTCTCCCCGATTGCGGCGAGGGCGGTCGCGATGGTCAACCGATAATCAATTTATCAACTATGTTTCAACACAGGGCAACCGCATCGCTGATACGCTCGCCCGGGTCCGCCCTCGCGGCAATTGGGGAGCCGATGGTACATAGACTTCAGTGCGCAAAAATCGCTATGGTGGAGCAGATGGTAGAAACCACTGTCATGGTTGAAAAAAGTTTACGGAATGACGGAGAAGTAACGAAAACGATTGCACGAAATGGAAAAAATATGCAAATAGATCACAATACAGTATGCTTGACAATAATGTTATGTTTGACAGAATTCCTTAAACTTCTGCTGTAATTCCTGTTCTCGAATTTGATGATTTCCAAGACTTACCAAACCAACTGTTGGTTTGGAGTAATACGAGTATCGGCTAGTAATTCCTGAATGCATTTAGAATAGACTTGGATATTTCTTCCCATTCAGTGCAATTCTGAAACAAATTAGGTTCTAGTTGTATACTGTACTTAGCCCCTATCTTATTTCACAATGCTTCAAGGTGAACTTTGGGAAAATTTTGCAAAGTCAATATGGTGTTGTTTTCAGAACAGCTCGAATTCAGCACGTGCGGCCTACCCCCCCCCCCTCTAGTTTTTTCTTCCTTTCCAGGATTGATGAGGGGGGAGGGGAAAGAAAATTAGGAGTGAGGTAGCGAGTGGACTGATTTACCAAACAGCACTAATCATGCACTAAAACCCATTACTTCTTTCTCTTCTTCGCTCACTTTCGGAACGATTCGGGGCTCAGATGATACCGTCCTGATGGGAAATGTTGTGTTCGTGATGTGGGTGAAGTTCTAGGGTTGTGTGTACGATAACTGGACGCATACAACGAAACAACTGCGCATTTTTTGCAAGCACTACTTCCAACCTAGAACATCAACTAATTATAAGTGTCATTATCGAAAGCACAGCATGCTGTATAAAGGCACACTACGGCCTTTGTGAGACGGCGAGCAAAAACTTGTTCGTGTAAACACTTACGCGACAAAGTACAAGATAACATTAAGGCGATGAACTGATAGTGAGATGAAATTCTTTTCACTGAAACCTATTGTAAACCTCTACCTAACAAGACACGAAAATCGAAGGGAAAGATTTATGGGAACCGGAAGTATGGAGTCGTCTTCACAACTAATGCACTTCACTATGTACATTGGCCTGCTACCTATACTGCAGTGGCGGTCCCAAGACGGACGAAAATATTCTCGGATGGAGATGCTTGGCACTCCTCACACTCCGAAGAATCTTTTGGGGTGCTTCCCAAATTTTTCGGGCCCGAGACCCCGGAATTTCAGAAAAAGGGAGCATGGCAGGAGCCACTTTGGAATTGATTTTGATTATCTTCTTATATATAAAGTGGAATGTCTGTTTGTCTGTCTGTCAGTATATATGTCTGTCTGAACGTATGTTCTGAATAGAAAATCCCATTTCTGAACCTATCGGACCAAACTTGGCACACATACACTTAGGGGTGGGGTGGGTGTCGTAGGCCACTTTTCGCTATCGATCGATATCGATTTTGTCGATTTTTATGAATTCTTTGTGAAGTTTGACCGATGGGGCTGGGAGTTGGCACAGGGGGGTAATCGAGCATGCTGATTACGAATACAATAGTAGATTTTGAAATTATCTTATCCCTTAATTTTATCGATTTTATCGATTTCTTTGAGTTTGAGCTACGGGACCGGGATACTCAGACAATCGCCGGGGGCAGGCGGGAACCGGAAAAATAGATTGCTGATCTCTCGCACGCCGCTCGCGGATTTTTTGGAAAGCAATCAGGACTTTTCGGAAGACCGCTTCCTGAGTTCTCGATTTCCCAGAGATTCAGCAATATATCTGCAAAAGATAAGAGCGAAAAAAATTCAACAGGCGGTCTCTTAAAAATCCGCTGACTCAGCAAGCGGTCTTCCGAAAAGTTCTGATTGCTTTGCAAAAAATCCGCGAGCGGGGTGCGAGAAATCAGCAATCTGTTTTTCCGGTGCCCGCCTGCCCCCAGCGATTGTCTGAGTATTTGGCACACAGGGGGGGGGGGGGGGGTAATCGAGCATGCTGATTACGATTACAATATTAGTTTTTAAAATCGTCCATTAGTTTCATCAATCTTACCGATTTTTTTGCGAAGTTTGAGCTACGAGGCTGGGAGGCACATGGGGGTCGAGCATGCTGATTACTAACACAGCGGCAATAGGGAATTGACATGTAGAAGTGGGCACGAAAGGTTGTATAGGGGATAGGAATGGGTTCGATACCATAGTGTTTTGGCAGGGCCAGACGCAACCGGGTAAGCCAGCTAGTTTTCAATATAAACAAGTCAGCATATTTTCATAACCCAAATAAGTAACTTTCAATTTCGCTAATTTCCGCCACTGCTATAAACTAGTAGATCTTCTTTCGGGGATTTTTACGATCGAGCGAATATCGCATATTGATATTCGAAAGCGTTCGTATTGTATTTCGGTTCATTATAATATTTGTATTGATAAATTTCAAATTCTGAAGATTTGAATGAACGACTGGAGGTTGGATATTCGACTGTTCAATTGATTGACAACTTCTTCGTCTATTTTTATGCTCGCAGAAAAATTTAAACATTCTGAAGGCCTCATTTCCCTCGAGTTCGGAAAACCTAGCACCTGTTTCCTCTCGGATTCGATTTTCGTAGGAATGAAGTATGAGCAGCAGAAAGAGGTGGCACAACCACAGATGCTGCGTTACATTATCGGCTCCGGCATTGTAAGACTCACAATCGGTAGCCGCATAACAAAGGAATAAAGGCTCGAGAAATCAATTGGAAAATATTTGAATTTGGAGAACATCTTGGAAAAAGGAAGAAAAATCACGGAAATAACCAAAAATGGAAGGACGCTGCATGATCATATCTCTAACGTCCGTACGACGTGCTTCTACCTTTAAGTTAGATTTCTCGATTGTTACCAAAGATTTCTGAATGCTTAGATTTTTCATGTAAGCCGCTTATTGAGATCGTGGCACTTGGACGATACAGCAACTGAGCACTGGCTGTGGCCGGTCACACAAATCAGGATTCGTGAATGGTGAGAATAATTTTCAAATGATCATGAGATACGAAGCAGATTTTTTACGACATGAAACCTTTCACTGATGCTGAAGGTAAAAAATTTTTGGAGTTTTGAAAAACACGAGAACTCCAAAGAGATTATTCAAACCACACTTAACTTCCAGCTTAGTAGTCAGCCATGTGTTCTGAGAATTAAAGTGTTTATGGCAAAACCGGAGGACAAATGTTCAGTGAATAACTCGCTCAAATGATGTACCATCAGAGCGACGAAATCGCGACTATTGAATCGCGAGGGGCAGCCAACATGAACGATATTTTGTGCCAGCCATATGCGTTGCGTAGGTCAAATATTTTCTAGGTTCTATATCTACGCTATGATGATATTTAAAATTTTGGAAAAAACGCTGGGAGCTCGATACCGCTTTATTTTTACTGTTCGACACCATTTTCAACCCAGTGGAGAACATCACTTCAAAAAATAAGACTTTAGGCGCGGTATATTGACAACCGCACGAATACAGTATGCTTATTTCCAGCTATCGTTCATCTTGGCATACACCCTTAAATCGCTGGTCGCATGTTCTGGACATAGCTACCTGTTTAGCGATAAGGTTAGATACCTGCAAACTTTAGCGCATTTTCTCGTCACCGCAAGCACACTTAATTGAACGGAAAATCTACTCGACTATAGGAATTTAGGAAGCAAAAATGGGGGGGGATCAGACCATATAGCTTTACTCCAATGAAATTCCTGAGCTTTTTAAAGTTCTTGACAACACTTCCAATACTAATTGTGCGATGATTTGAGGACGGTAAAATTCAAAAGGCTCAGACAGGTGCTACACCAATCAGAAGGCATCGTCATTATCAGAAAACTAAACTGAGATGATGACTAGATTGAATTCGATTTCAATTTCAATTTCTTACTCAGAGATGAGTATAACAGACCATAGAAGTTTAACGGCCACAGAGTAGTTAGGTGAATTTCATAAAACACAACTAAGCCTGAATTTTCAGAGTCAATAAATCATTTATTCTGCTTTGAATTTTATAATAAATCTGCAGATTTGTATGTAAACAAATTTCAAGGCCTTGTATAAAAGAAAAAAGATAATTATATACTGAACACCCAGGTACGCTATGATATCTATACAATAGTATGTTAGGAAGGACATTTCTCTAGATCTCATGACTAAATGGTCCAAAAGGCCCTCTTCTGCAACTAGCTTCACCCAGTGGGAAATTTCTGCGCGAGCTGCAGCTGGACGTCCATGAAGATACTTGGCTACGCTCGCTGCCTTGCGAGCATAAGTGCTGAAGGCAGATTGAAGATGAATTACGTCAAGCAAAAGGAAAAACTAACCTATTAGCAAACAGTGTTGCACGGAGTGCCGCGATTAGCGTGTCCCTATTAAGATCATGTTTATCGACCATGACACCTAGACCACGGCTTTGCATATTTTTAGCATTCAAAATCTGATCTACGAAGAGTGGAATCGCGACCATAGGTTTGCCAGAGAACACGGCTTCAAGAACAGAATTCATGCCGGCATGCGTGATGAATAGCGATAGCCGCTGGTCAGCTGGAAACAAATACGGTGTTACGGTACCTTATCGACAGAAAAAAAACGACTCACCAAGCAAATCAGTTTGAGGCACCCATTTCATAGTATGAATATTTGGATATTTTTCAAAGAGTAAAGCATCATTTTCCTCCTCATATTTCCATACGAAAGTTGTGTTGGGAAAAGAAGCAAAAGCAGCTATTATTTCTAAATCAGAAAAGTATGTTACAAAGACGACAATACAAATAGTGAATTGGTCGCCCTTCACCAAATCTATGATACAATGTAACATATTGAGCTTCCTAGAACAAGTTCACTCCACGGCTTGCCGCAAAATGACCCTTATCGGGTGCATGACCCATGGGCGGCGTGGCGTTATGGAGCAATGCTACGCCGCATTCACTTGCGGTATATCCTGAGGGCCTTTTGCGTTGCGTCGCTCCTAATTGCAGTCGCAGAAGAGATAGCGCTACCGAGCGGATTGAGCCATTCTTCATATTCTCCTTAGGTTAAAAGTTAAAATGTGGAAGATAAGCGGATTTTGAGGATAGAAATCTTTTGAAAAGTCATTGACGGGAAATTTCCGTCCTCTCTACTAATTCCCGTATTCCTCTTCTCTTGAACACCTTTTACCTTCGTAGCTTTGCTCCATAACTGCCCCCCTGACCCATGACTACTAGTGAGGTGGATAACGTCTCAGGGGTATACGGAACGTAAGCGCGCTTGTTGTTTTCGTAAAGAAGGTCATTGGCCTACTGCATAGATTATAGCCAATGAGCTACCCAAGATAATGAGCAATCACGAGAGGATTTGAAGCAAGTAAAGTCTGGCACTGGTGGAACCGAATGATTTTTTTTGAGTACAGCTTTACCCTGTTTCAATCTCAAAGGCATGTCCTTTGACTGAGCAAGAGAACCCAAGGAGAACAAAACGGTTTTGGGACGTTCGTCCAATAACGCATCAAGTTCCTAGAATACTCGTACAAAAAAACAGCTAATAACGTAAAAAATTACCACAGGCAACTTCTTCGGCTCATGAAGAGTCGCTCCACCGATATAACGCAGTATATTTGCTGTTGGTCGAGGAGTTTCGGTCACTTCATTGGAATTCAACAAAACAACTCCGGTTTTCTGCTGGAATAGGAACAATGTTTGCTGAGAAACTCAGCCATACACTAGTAAGACAACTATTTCATTCTCATATGTATAAAAATGCGCTATAGATAGTGCTGCACAGAAGAGATGAACCCGGTAAAGAGATTTTCTGTTCATCCTTGTAAATAACAGACGCCATCTATTCTGTCGTTTGGTGGCGCAAACAGTTGCATGCGCCCTATCTTCATCTATTCCTTGACTAGGAGACGCGAGACCGCATTGCGGACATTGTCTTAACAAGTTTAAATTTGTTCTTCCCTGTTTCCAAAGAGTGAATAAATCTGGACGAGATTAATAACAAGTATACACTTGCTGAGTACACAATTAATCTTGTTTAGACAATGTGTGCAATGCGGTCTCGCGTCTCCTAGTCGTAGAATGAATGATACGTCATTCATTTTAACTAACAAACCTTCACCAGTGATGACAGATCAGGAAAACCAGGTCTGTATTCATTAACCAAGTTCCATATATCCCTTTCAGCGTCAGCGTCACTGCTGCGCGTTTCGATACCCAATTTGAAATTATCCAAACGTTCCCAAAAGGACATCTCATCACTATAGGTGGTGAGCATTCCTTAATGAAATGCCTTCGTACTATCTTCAAAAAATTAAAGTAAGATTTTGCAGATGACGCGAACCTTCGCTCTCTACATATAACAAGGATGTCTATTTTGTGATGAGAATGCCGGTCTAAATAATGCAGACACTCCTACCCGGAACAAAACTGGGGTTCGATGGAAATCCTGCAATCGTTTGCACATGTGGAGTGACGCCCAGTGCCGAAACGACTATGGTATTTTTGATGCCAATCATCTGCAGATAGCATTTTGACTGATTCATTCTATGCGATGTTGAAAACGACATTGACAGCAATAAAATACATGGAAACTTATGAAAACTGTCAAAATTTTACAACCAATACCTCAAGAATAGCTACGACGCAGTAGTCGTACATTTCATGGAGTGCAATATCAAAATGGCAGTCTCGAAGAGTACTGAGTATTGTAGCATCGTCCAACAAACCTTAACTAATGATTTCAAGCGCTGGTTTGGACCGCATAGAATTATTCGCACCTTTACATATTTTGTAATTCAATTCTCTGAATTTATCCATATCATCCATGTTCATACAGCGACCTTCCACCTTTGGCGCTTCCCAAAACCCGCCTTTAAAGCTAAAATTATCAAAACTGAATAAATATCTCCACCAGGGACTTAGCATTTCTTACTCAAGTGTGAGCCATTCATTTGGATCGTAGTATTTAGATTGAAACAGTAACTGTTTTGTAGCTGACTGATGGCCAATCACATGCACATGAGGATCCATTATTGGCGTGAATACAGTCTGAGAGACATGGAGTGAAGAGTGGTATTTTACACAAACTCTACTGTTACTACGCTAAAAGCAAATACTCCTCAAAACAGAAGATTTCCAATACAAAACAAACAAAAACTACTCGACTGTAAACTCGGGCGTGTTAACCCCAAAGTGAATTTACCACGTTGTATCCGTCCTTAACCAAGATGTCAGCTATATTACCCATGAAGCGCACATGACTATGACCAATACTAGGACTCCAAACGAGGACATTCATAGAAAATGAAGATCCCAAGATAACAAGAGCTAACAATGAAGCACGAATCATCTGCAAATCTTAGGCTTGCTGAATTGAACGAAAAAACTGAAAATACCACAACGTTTATAAATCGTAACAACCGTGAGTAACATGTGCTATGTTCAGGGCGAACATGGTGACCCCCCTTTGTATCCATAACATGATCAATCAAAGGCGTGCGGAAAACAAATGGCTACCAATGTGTAAACTTGATAATTATCATCAAAATAAGTTAAACATGATGATGGAAATTAGATACTCACGTTGATCTATCCTAAGTCATCAAGATTTTTGGTATCCAACAAAAGCACGTTACTGAATGCTCCACAGCATATGTGGTGCATGGTAATCCTGTAAGCACCTTTTAATCACTACCAACTTGTGGCGGTAGCCGCATTAACACTGTCTACAACTGCCTGTTGGAGGCGAAGTTCTGTGTACCAAGTCTAAGTCGCCGTCATAGCCATAAACATTTAGAACTTATATTTGATACACTTTCCACTATATTAGACTCGCAATACGCAGGCAACTTTTGTAGGCGCTTACACGCTTACATTGTGTTCATAAGGATTTTAGTCTCATAAGGAAAGCGTTGTTCTTCACACAGATTCTGCGAGAAAAGTTAGTTTTTTTTTTCAACTAGTAATGCTATCAACTTTTCTAATGACTCCGGTAGTCAGCCGGTTACTGCTAAACCACCCAATCCAACCTGGCACCAATTACCATCCCCGAAGAATAAAGCATGTGTAACGATGACTGCCCTGATGCGTAAATTAACGTCATTGATGTTACGGAAATAACGACTGCCAGCCGCATCTGTCAGCTACATCATGCACAACAGGATGCCCCAAAATTTTTCTCTCTTGGTTAATATCTCTCTTTCCACAGAGTCTCTTGCCAAATTTTAAGGTATCACTGCGCATGTCTGGCTTCAACACGATTCACAGTACGGAGCGGTTCACCCATCGCTCTTCATTACATAGATACAGTGGGAAATCTAAGAGGGTTTAGAGCCATCAAGAATAAATGCCCCGGTAACTGTAACAGCGATTTTTTCAGTGCTCCTCAAAATGCGATTTCAAGATTCGAAAGGCTTAAAATTCGTAAGAAGTTGTGTAGTACCTTTAGGAAGACCTTCGAACCCATTTAAGCAATTAATCAATCAATGAACTGAGGACAACAGGTAACTTCTCAAAAATGTACACTAGACTTTCATCATGACAAAAGGAAAGGATTTGGATGAACAATGATAATTTCTTACTATTCACATTGACTTCAAACACATCACCATCGGAGATCTGGTGTCAGAAGCTTCAAGGACTGCGAACATGTCACAGGTTTTGCAGAGATGCTGTAATAGTACCACATCTTGAGTCCTAGATTTCAATTACATTCTCACCATTTCAATGAATCTAGAGAGTTACTAATGAATCAGAAATCAAACTTTCAAGCTGCTGCTATCTCTGAATCAAAAACAACTTTTAAAGCCTCAAAACTTATAGTAAACAGTTTTCCTTGTCTCAGCATCTTATTCGCAGACGCTTTTTGAAGGAATAATATGCACCGCATAACGCACACATAGAATTCAGACGAACTCTCGGACCCTGCTGATTCCTTGGTGGTTTCAATTTTCAAGGAAGTGTTCGATTTGAAACGAATGCAGAGATAGAGCTACCCTCGCTTTATCTAGCAAATGCCACAGGCAAATTCCACAATCAACAGGTGTATGATTAGAATACATCTAAGGCTAAACCTGCAAGCACACGATAAGATACGCAGTGCTTTATAAAGGTGAAACCTATCGAGGACAATATACTGCATCCCAAACTGGCATCGCTGTATTATGTAACTATGCACAAGTTCCTCTTACTTAATGCTAAAGGTACTCCACTCGACCATTCACAATCATCAATTATCTGACGATCATTGCGAGTTGGTTGTGTAGAGGCCAAGCAAAGCAGCCATCACCTATCTAAAGAAGACACTATTTGGAGCTTGAGATCGAAAGCATATTGTTCGTGACCATTTATGGATTGATTGCTCAGTAATCCTTTGTAACTGAGAAAATGACGGCAGCTAACCTGGCACGACGATGACCTTGTACGGCAGCCAAGCAAAGCAGCCATCACCTAATCAGAAGGAGCAAAGCGCCATCACCTAATAAGGAAGCCACTATTCCGAGCCTGAAATCGAAAACATATTATTTGTGACCATTTACTGATTGATGTTCAAGGCTCTGTAATGCCTCTGTACCTTATTGAGGAAATTTTAGACAGCTAATCTGGCACGACGATGACCTGGTACGACGATAGAGAAGGTGGCGATCACCACTGCTGATTGGAACTCATCCAGGAAACTGCGAAGTGGACTACGAAAAGAAGATGAGTTTTCCAAGTCTTACTTCAATAAATGTCAAAATTTCGTCTTTACCTTTCATATCTCCGCACATGAGACCATTGATTACACGAAGATATTCGTCAGTAATCAGCTTATCTTCCAAAATTCAAATCCATTAATAGTGTCCTATTCAGCGGAGGGGCAAAGGCAAAGTCATCAACTGAAAATCACTAATTTTCAACTGTTGCCCGCAAAAAGCTACAGAAACCATAACAGCTACATCCAGATTCACGCATGCTTAAAAATGATGGCTCAACGCTGCCACCGATAGATTTGCAGTTTCCATCTTCGAGACGTTGTTCCGCTATAAAAGTTCCCAAAAATATCTGGGAATATGAACACCACTACCGAATGCTATTTAGACGTACCGTTTACAGTATCTAAGATTAAATAAGAGCTAACGTCTAGATCCAGTGGATGAAAGATGGAAGAGAGAATACCAGCTACTAGTATTCCCAACTTTCCATCTTTCCTCAAAGAGAAGTCACCAATGAAGCAGCATTTTGAAGGTTGAGCATATTGTTTGCGAGGGTATGTTGAAAAAGAGGGTATGTGGAAAACAAATCATTTATGGACCAGGATATATAGATACTAGCTCTGCAGCCTTTGTCTGAGGAGATGGTAGGCAGCTGACCTGGCACGAACATGACCTACGAGGATTGGTAATGATTCCCATTGTCATCTTAATCAGCTTGAAAATTTGTGTTAACCTTTCATGAAAAAAAAAACAAAACCTTTCAATAATGTTCTGTGATAGCGGCGAAATCTAGGCCACCACTTTTGAACGCAACTGCTAAAAGATACTTCTCCTCATACGGGGATAAGCTACGAAAACACTAGTTGTCGCTACTTTAAACTCACCTATGTTTGGAATTGCTATAAACTCTTTACTGTTACATCAAATAATGGGACGAATAGCCCCTCTCCATTGCTTCCATCCCAAAACTACTCAAGAACCTGTGCGGATTAACACCACTAACAAAGACTATGCAAATTTACAGTTTACAACCTACCGGCCAAACGCTTAAAGTGAGAGTCCATTCAAGAAAGATTTAAAAGGACACCAACTATCATTACCGCTAACTTGCAAGTCTCCCGCAGGATGGCACAACTACCGTAGCCCTGAAAGGCATGCGACTGGTCGGGCTAGGACCGCGAGGTCTATTTTTGTTGTATGCCATTAATTATGTATGTACACAATTGAGAATTGCCCTAACTAAAGATTTGGATCAATATGACACTCTTCTCACTATTCTCACTTTCAGCGCGGTGTACTGTAACGAGCTGTGGCCGGCGTCTATCCATAGGACATCATGGGCGGAGCCTTCGCACCTCGCCTCTCACGCTTCTCCCCTCTAAGGTCATTTGCATGTTCCATTGCTCCTATCGATCTTGCTAATTGCTCACTATAGTTTCTGCTTTGGTACTGTAATACATTCAAGAAGTTATAATGTTGTCAATGCTAAGTGTGATCTAGGGCAAGATTAATTAGGACAACATGATGGTCAACTCTATCGCTCCATTCCCAAGCAAGACCTGGGCAATGTCTCCTTCGAAGTTCTCTGCAATGGATCTATACAGTAAGTCTATTTTATAAGGGGCCTATGGAAACACATTAGATAGTATCCGCACATTGAAATGCTTGCGTTTACTTCCATGAAATGAAAACAGCAAAAGTGGGAAATTGGTCAAAAACTGAAGTATTGTCCTGAGTAGACCAGATGAGGTTGGGCGGACCAAAACCTTCTTTGAAAAAAAAAAGAGTATCTGATGAGAAAGAGAAAGTATATGAAAATCTCGAGGTTCACTACTATGCTAGTCATCATATCGATTGAAGTGCACCATCATCTCAAAATCTGTGTGGTATACGGTGGTCTAGCTCCCCGCCGCTGTCATGTGCGAAAGATCTATAGTTCAACGGGGCCGGGACAGCCGATTGCATTGACTCAGCAATTTGTGGGAAGAGGTACATGGGGGTTAATCAAGGATGAGAAGAGTATAAAGAGAGACTAACGATCATACTTGGGAAACTATGAAAGGAAGAACATTAGTGATGGATTTCAGTCATACAAATAGCTGATAGGTTTGGCCGTTAATGCACTTGGAGGCAGAATTTTTTCGCCACAGCCAGATAGTGAACGGGATGTTCAACTCTCCAGTATCTTTTTCCAGCAAAATTTCGTCCAGATCAAAGTCGTAAAAAAACTTATGAGGCACTTGCTGACTCCTATATATAAGCAGGATGGTTCTTTTCGAAAAGTGCAACTATCGTTGCAAAGGTAGTATTTCCTACCTGGCCCGCTCATGAAAATTTTCAGCACTTCATTTTGGCCAGTGTGCTGAAGCACTTGAAAATCGATTTTTGCGCAAGATACCTAAGCATAATAAGCACCGTAAACTTTAAACTTCATACGCAGTACTTATACTTCATGCGCGGTACTTATATATAGGAATCTATATGCATAATTTTTCTCGCAGAAAGATCAAAACGGCCATTTTCGCACTTTACAAAATGCCCGATTTTGAGCTAAGACTCAACTTTTTTGCATGTAATAGGCCAAATTTCTGATTACTGCATGTTCTGTTTAGGTGATGTCTAGGCACATCTTTTGGGCCCATCATCCAAGCGCGAAGAACCTAGCATCGACCCGTGCCCCAAATACGCGCTTAATGCAAACTCCAAGTCATCTGCAGATTTTCAAGTTGACAGGCTCTTTTGGGACCAATTAAGATATATAGGAATTTGCATGTTGTGTGCAAATACTGGCGCCAGGAAGAAAAAAAGATCCTTTTTGGTGGTAAATTGGACAGACGACATATAAGCAAAAGTGGCGTTAGGAAGATCAAATTCTCTTCTACAAAGCCTTGCAAAATATTCAAAAATCAAGCGAATGCTAAAACAATGACTAAATAAAACTGAACTATGTTGATCAAGTAATATGCATCTAATGTTGTCGCTGTGAGAATGACTAAACTTTTCGAAGAAATTGCGTGAGATACTGTGTGTTGTTTCAGGTGATACGATCAAGCAAAGCAAGTATCATACCGATGTAGGCTTCATTTGCGATCTCTATTAGATCCCTAGATATATACGCACATTTTAGTACTCCGCCGTACATGCACTATGGAACCAACCGACTGACTACAGACGCAAAATGCCGGAACCCATTCTTAAGGTTTGTGGACATTTGTGTCGAGAGAAAAACAGAAATATATCTCGGTGGTGAAAATATAAATCTCGAAAAGATTTAATGACAAGTACAAATTCACGGAAAAACCAATAGCAAAATCGTGATAGAATCTTCTCCACTTCAACTTCTGTGAAGTTCAGCCAAATACAATCCTCCCAGTACTTTTATGCACTAAAAGGGAAGGAAGAAGGTATTACTTCCTTCAATAGATATAAGAAAAGGAGACTTATAAAGTTTTAGTTGGGAGCATTTTCGCTCGAATATCAAGAAAAAAAAGACATATGTGCACGCCAGCATTCATTCAATCTTAGAGCTTTTCAAACTTCAGTGACGGAAGAGTTACTTACTGAGAAATGACGAAATCCGCTGGTTTTTTTTGGAGGTACCCTGTCGCAGTGCACGAGCGAATTCTGAAAAATCTCAAAAGTAATATATAATTTCGCAATGCAGTGCTATCGTGAGAACAGGAGGGAGTCTGGCAAAATTTGATAGGCCTGAGAGAACATCATAACCAAAGTTGGCAACAAGCCAGGGCAACTGACACAGCCATTTTCTTGTGCCCATACCTGATATCGATTAAAGGGGATATCGTCTCGGTTGGTTGCGCGGAGGAAACGGAAACTGTGAAAGAAATGAAGACTTTCCAAGCTAGGAGGAGGTCTTGTTCGCACATACATGACGCTTAAAGTATGTACATGTGTGACCTGTATGGTACGGGGTGTAGGCCTATTCGCCGGTAGTAACGGTATCAGCCGTGGTCATACTTCCGCGAACTCAGGGCCGCATGCATTAACATCCCCACCTTGGAGGGGGGGGGGGGGGTCGCAGCTTGAAAGAAGGCTTCATATGCTGAAGCTCCAAACTTCTTGATTTCACGCTGTCTACCTATTCGTAAGCATTCCTACCATCCTTCACTATGAACATATTGAAAGGAGCGAGAAGCTGTACAAGCCGCATTTTCCAGCCTTTTATGATACCCTTGTGATCCCCGGCGATCTTCAAAGTCGTTTTTCTTCCCTTAAAAGTAACGAAAAACTTCCAAAGCTGTACAGATTATCTAACACAACAGTGCTAAACATGTTGCTGATAAGTACACATGATGTTTTGGAGTTACGAAATTTGCGATGAACCACTGGTTGAAAGTTGGAGTTTAACGAAAAATTCGACTTTCCGAAAACTCATTTGTTCTCATCATCAACATGCTTAGCGCTGTTACGTTAGATAAATAGCACATCTTCGAGAAGTTTTCGCTAACTGCGAAGAAGGAAAAATCACATCGAAGAAAAGACGGTCGGCCGCCGGGGATTATTAGGGGATCATACAAAAAGCTGGAAAATTCGGCTCGTACAGCTTCTTGCTCCCATTCAATATGTTCATAGTGAAGGATGGTAGGAATACTTATGGATAGGTAGACAGCGTGAAATCCAGATACCTGGAGCTTCAGGATATAAAGCTTTTCTTCTAAGCTGCAATCCTCTCCCCAGCAGGGATGTTAATGTATGCGGCCTCAGTTGCCACGCGATCTGGCAGTTCGTAATCGTAAGCGCATATGAACAAAAGATAGGGCTTTAACAGTTCGCAAAAGTGTATACAACATGGGTTTGTGACCTATGTTGAATTTAAAGACATTTGGCAAACCGCCATATCCCTGGCGACTGCCCGGGGCGCCGCATTTCCGTACAAGACCGCTCGCGCTTTTCTCATTTCTCCTGAGGCTGACACATGGTCGGGATTGCCACCTACTACGGTAGTTTAGGTATTCGTCTTGCAAATATAAAGTAGGCAGACAACTGATGGTCACTAAAGTCGATTGACCAGCTGTGCTTAGTACTAGCGCTGTGCGATACGAAAGCACGTCTGTCCTGTAGCTGAAGATACGCTGGCTTTGTTCACCCTAAGGTGAATTGTCCCAACAAATCGTGTAGGCCCCTGAGTCGTGAAGTTGGCGGACCTTGGTATGTTTAAACGTTTCATAGTAGGTGCCATCAATCTAGTCACTTCACCGTAACTGCACGCAAAGGCACTGACGTCTCATTCCATAACGCCAAGATATCCTTTTCGCATTTTTGAATGTTTTCTGCCGAAAATATCCTCTTGGCTAGATTTCGTCGAATTAACACTTAGGCCCGTATGCACTAACATTTCTGCGGCGAGGGGAGCGGCGTCCCCCGTTATGGAGGGACCGCGTGCGGACGCCGCTGCGGCTTTTTCATCATTGGGGACGCCGCTCCCGTCGCCGCAGGGATATTAGTGCATGCGGCCCTTAGGCCCGTATGCCGTACATCCCCGCGGGGAGGGGAGGGGATCTGAGAGTGGAGGCGTCATATCTCGCTAGTTTACATATCTTTCTTCTTCTTTTTCTATCTTGCTTATGAAGTTTCTCATACACTGATACCTGCGCATAACGGATGCCAGGTTACTGCCATACAAGATTAGATAATCACTATTTCGTCTGATCCCCTGGGGATTCCCAGAAGATCACCTCACATTTTCAAAGTCATTTATCTTCCTGAAAACTCAATGAAAACGCTGCAAAATGTACTGAAGATATACTACGATACTGCTGAGCATATTTTCAACAGAAGAAATGGAATCTGAAGATTTCGATTTTTTCGATAATCCTTGGCTCGCGAGCAGCGGTTCATCGAAGATTTTGATATCTTGAGATTTCGCTCATTTCTACCATAAGCATGTTTAGCAGTGCTGTAGTATATCCTTAGTAGAATTTTATAGCATTTTCATCGAGTTTTCAGAAAGATAAATGACTCTGAAAATGTGAGGTGATCCCCTGGGGATCCCCAGGGGATCAGACAAAGTGCTGAATATCTAATCTATAATGGTATAACCTGGCATCCGTTATGCGCAGATATCAGTGTATGAGAACCTTCAACAGCAAGATAGAGAAAAAAGAAGAAAGACATAAAAACTAGCGAGATAAGCGCTTTCCCTCTCAAATCCCCTCCCCTCCCCGCGGGGATTTACGTGCATACGGGCCTTAGAGGCAGTGTCCAGGCAAATCTGGGCGCATAGCTTTTTTGCCTGCAAACTGATGAGGGAGTCCTAACTGACACTGCCCACGCGGCAAGAAAGTGATTCATTCACAGCTGAGAAATCCGTCTACAAACCCTTCGTGCCTGCGCTGTGACCCCCGAAATTGGGGTAGGGGACTATATGTCGCCGAAAAGGGGCGGTCCCCGCGGTCATTTGCGACAAATGCGCATTCTTGTATATGCGCGGACATGCGTTCCTGCAGGGAATCCGCGCAGGACTCTTTCAAATTCGGCGGCGTACTCCACCCCCCGGAATTGACTTTGCTGACATTATCCTTACCTTCGCGCTGGGACCCATTCTAAATACCCGCGAGCTGTCACGGCGCAGGCGCGGAGTGGGGATGGATTTCTCAGCCGCGAGTGATTCCTTTGCGCCACCGTTTGGGCAGTGCCGTCATCTACAGGAGATAATCCATCCGAAAAAAGTTAGCGTACAAGTTTCACTTCTTGATTGCAGCGTGCAAGATAATCCCGAGTCTTTTGTGATTGTAGATGATGTGCCAGCTTACATAAACACGTCTCTATTGAACATTATTTTGTAGAGTCCCGTCAACAACGCGATGCCTCCCTACGCTGCTACCTATGGGAAGCTCTTCTCTTATTCTCCGAATAAACAGGTAAGAAATCTTTGTTAACAACATGCCGTTAGGCTAAAAGCTATTGGACGCAAGGGTGTTAGTTGGTGCAACGAATTCACATATCAGCCTCTATCCCGAACTCTTGTCTTTGCTGCCAGATATATACAGTTCGTAGCACACGGACATATCGGCGTCTCTCTGATCGAGCGCTCTTTCGCTTCTCTCACCATCTGCTTCTCTCCCAACCAGAACTATCTTGGTCAGAACTGAAGTTCCAAAACTTCCGCGGGATACTCATATTGGAGCTACCAGTTAGGGCGCTGGGTAAGGCGGGGCCCACCCACACGGCCCAATAGGAGCGTCCGTTCCGGAAGTTTCAGAAGTTCAATTTTGCTCGGAAGTATTTTGCGATTGTCTGAGGTGTATACGTTAGGGGTTTTTGGGACCCACACCCTAACAAATTTGATTCGAGACCGCGCATAAGCCTCCATTTTTGTCGGACGTAGAAATATTCTCTTAGTTTTGGCAGTAAGCAACGAAGCGGTATTGTTTCTTCTGCGATGCGTGTCATCATTCTGAGTGGTTTACCGTCTTTGTCACGTTTCGTTGTTCATTTCTTGTGGTTGTCACTCACTTATAACTTTACTAGAGCGTCTGGCGTAGAAGGATCTTCGCCAGAGTGCTGAACTATTTGATTTCTAGCCAGTATCTTCCAGGAAAAGCTCTATGTTCCTATTGTTCCGGTTAATAATCAAACCCGCAACAGCGCCGCAGAGGAATTAAAACAGCCAAAGGTAAGGTGCAGTCAGTTCACAGTCGTTGCTACAGTGTGCTGAAGCTTAGTCCGTTTCAGGCTACTCCGATCCCGATTGGAATGAAATCTGAGCATCAGTCTCGAACTGCTGTAGCCGGCAAAGTAGTTGATCAGAATTGTATGATGTTATCTTGAAATAATAGTTTAGGAGTGTGCTTACTGCAAAAGCGTCGGAAAACCCGCAGCTGGGCATGCTAAGACCGCTTGTCCCGTGTTATCCAGCATGAAGCCTTGCTCGCTCTGTGGTGCCGATGGATTCGACAATCACACCGAGACGTAAGTGAACTTTTTGTTAGCTTTATCTTAGATTGTGTCTCAGAAGTTGGTTTTGGTAGCGGTAGAGATTCAGTCTGAAAACAAGTAAACAAGGGAAGTGGCAGCTTCATGTCGCGCTGACAACAAGTGTGGGTACTGAACTCAAAAAACCGAGGCTAAGTAGTAGTGTTACGATCGCGGGATACACTATGGCCGCGCTGTCCTTATGAGCTCCCTAGTAAACATCTCTAAGAGACTTCCTTACTCCATTGCTTCGTTGACAGTTTGGTCAAGAAAGCTTATGGCTGGCAGAAACGCTAGTTACCGAAACTGAGAGTGATCTCGAATGCAAAATAGCACCATCAGAAGGAAGCTGACTAAATTCTATCTTCTGTAAACTATGTGAAGTTTCGACTCACAAAACGGTCGAATCTTTCCAGAGATCTGATAATTGATTTAAACTAATAACACTGTCTTGATGGAGGGAAAAACTGAACCAAAACATGAACAAGTGATCTGATCGTGTTCACTTCAATTTGATTTACTAAAACCAAAAAGTTGTCGAACTGCCAGATTCAGTTAGAGAGTGTAACAGTCCCAACCAAACCTTAGAAAAAAAAATGAGATAGAAGTCTACCGGGTTTATAGGTAGTACAGACTCAAGGTTG
The DNA here is from genome assembly GCA_958299035.1 of Cylicocyclus nassatus. Taxonomy (NCBI): domain Eukaryota; kingdom Metazoa; phylum Nematoda; class Chromadorea; order Rhabditida; family Strongylidae; genus Cylicocyclus; species Cylicocyclus nassatus. The sequence continues at coordinate 81,128,355 of CATQJL010000316.1, read as the reverse complement.
ATTAACAACGCATTCTATCTACCTCTTTTTCCAAACGCTAGTGCTTGAGGCAACGTTTTTTTCGAGTTTTATGACAAAAATTTGACTTGGAAGTAAAACCAAATAGTGGAATTATTAGTTTTGTTCATGGTTACTTCAGCTAGGTACAGCCATTTTAGGGTTTTCCGCGGACTTCGCTCAAAAGGGCACGAATTTCTTAGTTTTCTCTTCACAAACTTCTCTCTCCTCACACGTTTTGCGCTAGCGTGCTGGCGCTTTCAGGTTAGCTCTGAGCGGTGCGAGGAGAGAGCAATGTGAAGAGAGCTAAAGAGCGCTCTTAGCGTTTTCAAGCGAAGTCTGGCCGGTGCCATACAGAATTTTGGAATGAAGAGAATAGTCGGCTTCCATGTTATTCCACAAGGGACTGGTCTCACTTCCAATATTTTGGTTTCCAAATCTGAATGAGTTGCAGAATATAATTGTTGTTGCACATATCCAATAACTGTCTAGAGCGTGAAAACTGTGTACCATCTGGAACTTTCTCAAAAAGTACCAACGCTTTGAAAAATTATTCTTGACTAATAAGTTTCCCACAACAGGTACTGCCCTTCAAGGAAGAAGATTACGCTGGAGTTGAACCAAGATTACTTGCTTAGACTGCAACGCAGACAGATGCAGAGAGAGGCCATCAGGGCCTGCATGTTTTTCAATGCTAACAACAATTCGCCTTGAATTTGGTTGTAAATTGTATGTTGCAAATTGTACATTTTCGCTTGTTTTTTTTCTGGTAATGCTTTCAACAAGTTTTAAACTCTCGAATAACGTTCACATAATTTATGCATTGTTAGTAAGTCTTATCTAACTAATTGTAAGTTTCACCTTCTCTTAATTTGTAAATCACACCCTTTCGATTTCGTTTTATTCTCGCTTCAAGCTCACCTTTGCACTAGCACCATTGAAATGTATAGATGTAGATAATATAGAGAGACATGTTCACATATATTTTTGATAGTCTGACTTGGTCACAATGAAGCTTTATCTTATTTTTCTACTTGCTTATCACAAGACATCGACAGTCGTACAGCGTATTGTAAGTATACCGGAAATTCATACAGCGGCCAGGGCAGTAATTCTCAGGATCCATGCATTTTCTGAACAAAAACAATGAATTTGAAGTGCGTGACTTTCTCTTCCGTTATGTCGCCTATGTTGAAAAAACATCTTCTTCAAGAGTTAGCAAAAAAAGGGCTTTGAAATAATCGTGCTTATTTTTCAGGATGACTAGCGTTTGAAGGGGGTTGCTGCGCCCTTGAGACTTTTTAGGATTGTGTTGCAAATGACTCCTGCGCTGTCCCTCCCCCAGGCAATTCCATGCCAGGTCTATGCATACCTTGTATAGGGATTGAATCCGCATACGTGTGGTGCCAATGTTCCCGCGTTGTTCACGGGGATAGGACCCCATTCCGGGACAATTCCTGAGTGGATGTTCGCCTTGAATGAAATGGGGTGATGCAGAAAAAATTAGTCAAATTTTTGCTGAGCAGGTGTTTGGAAAACTCACGGAATTTGCGCCATAGTAATGGTTTGGAAAGTAGGGTCCCTGGGCTTCGGTTGCGGTAATAATTATGATGACAAAAAATAAGCGACTCATAAAAGGAATCTCTCGCAAGCCTGACTATCCTCGCATTGGCATCATTGCGCAAACCGGATTTGTTAACGATCGATGATTGATGCTATCTATTTTAAGACATAAACAGCAAAACAGCAAATATTATCCTCTGCGAATTGCAACAGTTTATTGGAATACTTAACACATTATGTACACACATCTGTCAAAGGAAAGTCTATCGCCCATATCTCCTAGAGCAGAATCGCCAATATTTCTCGCAACCTTCTCGATACTGTGGTTGACTTAGCGTGAATGGATTGTTGCAGTATGTCTCGGCAAATGCTCTTAAAATACACTCATAAGGGAGAAATTTTGGTGGACTGGAGAACAAATATCAATTTGGGAGAAACCTGTAGCTTCGGCATACCCTCTCCACGGTGTTGCTTCTTCTTCCAGGCGGTGGTTTCCTAGTTGGAACTACTGGTCGATCTGGTAAGGGTACATGACAGCGTTCGGAATAAATTGGGCAGAACACTACGGCCTGAAGTATGCTTTGCGGTGACCGGGGAAAAATAAAAACACTCAATATGTTGACTCACTTTTTGTCCAAATCTGAGTGGGTCTGGACAGACGAACAGATAGCGATTCTTAAATTCTTTGCAGAATTTGGTGAAATCGATGCGTTTCTTCTTTTTCTTTGGTCTATAATTGGACTTGGAAATCTGCCTGACCTTCTTCTGCCACGGCTATATTTTTCTTTGGCTGTTTCTTTTGAGTAAATTTCGTCAAAAATATTAGGTTGCCTTGCATTTTTTCACTTTTACCCTCACAGTCGTTTTGTTCTTCGAAAAGATTTTGCGGTAATTTGGATAAAGCAAAGGAAGCCCCTATAAAAAATTTTCAAAAACCTACACCAAGTTTGTTCCGTATATAGTTCGAAGCTAAAAACCGAAGAATTCTAAATGCCCGAAAAATGAAAAACAACTTTCATCAATAAAAATCCAGATTTCTAATTTGCCAAGCACTCAGGACATTTGGCATTTCCATAAACTTTTGCTTATTTTTCTCCATGGCTAAAAATCCATAAAGCAATGATTTTCATTCGCCAGCTCCTCCTACATAGGTAGTCATATAGTGGGAAGATTTTCTTCCTCTTGCAGGCGATAACTTCTGGGAACTATCGATTCAGAATTCAAAAACCCCTGAAATAGCAAAATTCCCGCTATATGATCTGGTTGTGTTGATTATTACGATTTTGAGAAATAAAAGAAAAAATGAGCAAATGTGTATACAAATGACCGATCGGAAAGTGTATGCCTAAGCAGGTTAGTAGCCGCGGTAAGGTTTTTTTTCCTCAATTTTCAAACATCTAGAAATTTTCGAATTTTGGCTTCGAACTCGTGAAACAAACATTTTGCAAATGTTCAGATGATGTTCTGTAGATCTTGCTTTCATTATAGAAAAAATCAGCTTAAATTTTTTGAAGAGCAAGGAAAATATTTCTTGTGGACGAAAGTGACAAGAGATAATACTTATGAGAAGCCTAATCCAAGTGTTATTTTAGAGATCACAGTTCGACTCACTGTCGTGTCGTCGTGGTTCTTTCTACGTCTTCTTCGTCACCATCATCGAAGTTCTTCAGCTCTTTCGCTAGAGCTGTGCTAAAAGAATCAACTTACAAGTTCCCGTACAATCATCATGAAATTACTTACGGCACAGTAACTTGATCTGGTTCTTCTTTCGGAATACTAAAGCAGATGTTTTCAAACGCTTGACAAAATTCTCGTTCTTTTTCATCAACCTTATGTTGCCCGGACATTGCGCACACTTTCACATACTCAAGACGTAGCTCGGCACAAGCTTCCTTAAAATGACGGAGTAAAAAAATCGTTTTTTTACGGATTATGAAGGCGCATTGTCACCTTGTCTTTTTGTGCTCCATCTTCGTTCTGCCTTGTTTTTGCTGCGTGAATTTTGCAAAATGGTAACGATGAATCGCGATCACACCCCATTCTTACTAGATCGGCTGCATAACTTATGGAAGTGGTAAACAATAAAATCAATAACCACATGAAGAAGTGCAGTCACGTGTTGTCTTCACTTCGCTGGACCTAAAGAAGTACACGAATTGAAAAAGTACTATGAGATCTCGAGAAGTCAGATCTTTCTGTTACTTGAGTAGCACAGCCGAAAGTGGAAATGATTGATGATACTGGAAAAGGAAGGGAGGTGATGACACTAGCACAAAAAATTCAAAACACAAGGAATATGAAATAGAAGAGGATTTGTGTCTCACGATGTTTCTGAAGATAATCATACTCTTTTATAGCTTTTCCAGGTGCTTTTCACTTTATCCTATCCAGTTTGGCTGTGGAGATTTCTTCGGACTTCTGGTGCATATTGAAACCGCAAAACTTTGATCTTCTAGTATTTTTTGATGAGAATAGTAGTCACAAACTCCTAGTGGAAAGGTGTGAAGTCATTAGAAACATCAAAATCGTTAACAGTGAGCTTCGCAGCTCTTTGCTTGCCATATTCAAAAATACAATCATGGTGACGATGTGTCTGAATCTTGGGTTCAGGAGTATTGGGGGATCGAAAGGCACTCAGAAAGCCAGTTCACAAATCAGCACAGCTGGATCTCAAGACTTCAACTGATTGCGAGTAATTTGCTTGCTGCCTTTTTACGAAGAATTCTAGAATATCAGTTATCAGTAGTGATTGACGAACACAGATAAGGGTGGATGAAATCATCGAAAATTATATCAACACGGTGTAATGTTGCCCAAAATGAACTAGCAAAGATTGACCTTCACAGGCGGCACATCATGAAGATACGGCAATCACCACGTTTCACGATCTTTGAAAGACATTATAATGAAAATTAGGGCATATAGGAATGTTAATGCACGACGATTTTATTGACAGCAAAATCAGGGAAATTTCTCTACGATGTTGTATAAAACATGTTCTTAGCTTCGTTCACATCCAAGATGTGAACGAAGCTATGAACGATGTGTAGATGTTTCCTAGCGTAAGCTGTAGGACTTTTCTATATTGTACGTTTATGAAGCTTTGAATGGTCAGATGCGCACAGTCGTCATTGTCTGCCTAACCATTCTTGGGCATAATTTTGGTTTGAACTCATGTAATGTGTAATTGAAATTGAAATGGTGGCCGAAAAGAGAAATTAGAAAAATGAAGCTTCTTTGCTGAACATATAAGTCGAAGAGTTTGCGCGCTTGGTTGAACACACAACAAAATAAATAAATGCAAAATAAATAAATAAATATAAATAAATAAATATCATCTTAGGAATTTCGGAGAAGTGACGGCATTTGTGCAGATCGTAATTTGCTTGAGAAGAGAGATAAATGACCCTCGTGACATTTTAACAAGCTCAGCAAATATTAGGACATGCACAAAATAATATTGTAAAAGATGGAAATCAATGACCAATTTTGTGCAGCCCCACTGGCAGAAAAACCACTGAAGTTTGGGAGGACTTTTTTCGGCACTCTTCCGTTATCCGGACCCATTTTTTGAAAATTTTCTCATGAAATTGTGCTTCAGCCTAGAAATTCTTTTTCTTAGATCTGGCGAGAACTGTCTCCTTGCCACGTGTCAAGATAAAAATTACACGTTTGGGGCCAGTTTGACATGTTTTATAAAATTGTTTCCAGTGAGGTACGAGAGCATTTGAAATGACTGTTCAGGGGTCTTTCATGAAAGCAAAACGGTTTTAACCTTTTATTAAAACATCTTGGTTGCTTTCAACAATGATTCAAAGAAATCCCGCTCTTCCTACTGTTTTCGCCATGCGAATTGAGCCGATAAATAATATAAATGATGACTTAAAATACTTGGTTGCCTAAAGTTCCGTCGTTTAGAAGATCAAGGGCCTACTTTTCTGTTTTAGGGAAACCTAATGTGTTTATCAAATACAGAATGTCATTTTCATGTTTTCAAATCTTATAAAAGAAATTGTTGACTAAAAATGGGGTCATTGAATGAAAAACAGATTGAACTTATTGATAAGTAGGCTAAACAAACTTGGTAAAAACTGTAAACGGGGTGTGGTGCGGAAGGCGACAATCCCCAATTTTGTGCCTATCAAAAACTCTCCGGTGTCAAAGTGACGCCCCGGGGGACTACGAAGGTGGGGGGTGGGGACAGATACATTACTCAATGCCACAAGTAGAAATCCGTGAAAGTCATTGAGACGGATGATACACAGCCTCCATTTTTCGCCGATTGTCGCCTTCCGCGTGCCCCCCCCCCCTGTAAACGTGAAACATGTAGATGACATGTCAGTTTTTTTTGACATGTGGGAGAAGGTTAATTCTCCACCCTTTAGTTTTTAACAAATTTGGTACAAAAAAAGCAACATCCTTTTCAAAAAAAATGGGTCCGGATAACGGAAAAGTACCCTTTTTCAAATTCACAAGGGTAAATGAAAGTCTTTTGCGAAGTAGCCCCTCCCGCGCGCCAGCGCTGTTTACATTATGAACAGGAACATGCATATGTTGTGATTGCTGCTAATCACCAACTAGTAAGCGATGAAAGAACTCTCAAGGTCAAAAAGAAACACCTCTTCATCATCCAAAAAGAATCGTGAATAAGAGCAATTATGAATTATGAATCATAGCTTATCTTTTTTGCCCATAATCTGCAGCGTTCTATAGCAGAATTTCAACTGATACTTTATGCGTGAAAGGTGAAAACAGAGGCTATGGCAGCGATCAATGTCTACGAAAAAAGAACCGGTGTCTAAAGCAGAAGCGAAATCAGAGATAAGTATCCTTTAGCCGCGTTTGATTGCCGCCAGTTTGGGGCTATCAACGCTCGGCCGGTTCTACGAGTAGCGAATTCTGCTTGCTAAACCTTCTGCGCGATTTGCGAGGTTAGTAAGGAGTATTGGATAAAATGATAGAGTGTGGAGCCAAGAAAAAATTCGAGCTCTATCTTGTATGCGAAAATTGTCTGCATATAATCTGATATTTTTACTTCTTATGTGCCTACCTATTCCTAATTCAAACCTGTGGTAAGGAATTCACGGTTGACTTTTTATCCGGGGAAATGACAAAATCTACTCATAATGAAGTGCAGACGATGAGGTCAGCAAACAGAAAGTGAGGGCTAGTCTTTTCAAGATGATAAACAGATGATAGACGAATTCGAATGCTGCCGGCGACTGCTAAGAGCAAAGAACAAAATAAACGAGTTTTTTCCGATTGTAAATGCCGGTATGTTAGACTATCATCGGCTCCCAGATTCGTGTGCAGGCGGACTGCGGACTTTTCCGATTACAAGGATGAGCTTGTTAATCATCTACGTTACTATTGTTTTTTGTACTATCTCGTTAAGCTTATTCTTATAATTAGGGAAAGTCCGCAACCCGTCTCCACACGAATCTGGAAGCCGATCATATGCTTGAAACCAACATAAGTGGAGTATGTATTCAACAGGCTAACTTTTTCTGCTAAATATCGTAATTTAAATACAGTATCACATATAATTTGCTCTAATTCATCTCTTGAATAATTTCTTTATGATTTAATAGCATGTAAACAAACTGCTAAGATTTTATGGATTTTTCTTCATGACAACTTTTCCGCAGCAAGAAAAGATGCACTTTTATTACTATTCCATGACCCTACGAAACTAAGTAGATAGAGAATCGAACAGCTCAGATCATTTATGCTCGCGTCATTCGTAACTTAATATGCGTATTGCACACAAAGCGTGCTACCTGACGAGCTTGTAAGATTGAAATTCGCTCATCTCGAATGATTTCACCTCGTTGCCTTGCTTCTTTGGTTCGATTGGATATGTATTAGTTAGTAGTGCACATTTTCGCACTTTATTACGCTGGAAAGGTTTTCCTGAGGAGTTACTGACAAGGGTGCCGTCCGTTGAAGCGCGTTGTGTGCAGGCTCACATATTAAGTTACAAATGACTCGACGATATATGCTTGCACACATCGTTGTTGTATGAAGTCCGGAAAAATATCTTAGAAGGCAAAGGTCGGGTCCTAACTGATCGACAGAACCTGTGAGAGGTAGTCAACCTCAAAAGTATTTGTTTTCAACCTTCTAATTGACAAATACCGCATATTACGACTAGCTATAGACTAATAGCCAAATGCCGTTTCCTATAGTTGTCAACAATACTTCATTTTATTACTGATGGCTAATCCATGTTAAATGGCTTTATTTTGTCGGGTGACTGTTGACGTTTCAGTCATGCTGTCATTCTAGCTTTAGCATTGTGTTTGATTTTGTATGAGGAAGTCCAAATGGTTTCTTGAATGAAGCACGGCTTTGAATGGACTCTTATTTTGTTTTTTTTTTGGTTTCAAACTGATTTGTTGATACTATGTGAAGGTTCACAAACACTTGTGTTGGCGTATTAGTCTCGATTTTCAGTATTTGGATTCTCATATCGTCATCAAATCTGGCATCATAATAGCGTTGCTGGTTTAACCTCCGCCGAGAGTTTTGTAACTAACTAGTTGGCTTTCCCGATCCAGACCGGGCCATTGTTCTCCTGCACTGCGAGCCCACCCCCCCCCTTTTTTAAAATGTTATGGATAAATTACCCTAAGGCATCCGCTTCGAAACCGTATCCTCGTGATCCTGAGATGGCAATGAGCTTCACCGCCCTCCTTTACATGACTATGGCAAAATGCTTGATTAAACATGATAAGCCTTCAATTCCTTAGAAACACGCAAACAAATCAATAAATCGATAGAACGATCCAGTGAATCGCCGCAAAAAGTAACCTAAAACCGTCTACGGGGTCGAAAACATCTGTGTGCAAACCTTCAGCCCAATGGGTTGAGCGGCGCGCGTTTCTATAACTCACATACCCTCCAAACAGACAATTTTTCAGTTTTATATATAAAGGTATTTGGACGTTGCGGCCATCGCCTTCGTCGGAGCCTCTATGTTAAAAACAACTGAGATTCATCCCCAAAAATCTCATCAAATGCAGGGAACACACATGATATTGACTCAAAAGCAGTATGTTGAGTAATGTTTTGACTGTGAGGAAGGAAGCGGTGCTTGCTAAAAAAGGAGTCATGCTTGCGTACTCGTTCTTAGTCATACATATTGTTAGTAATCTCCCGCATTAATTTGTCAAAACCGTTTACAACATGTCTAGCCAAGTTAATGAGAGCCTCATGGGGACGAAGGATAAAGCAATGGGTTCAAACATCGGGAAATGTATCATTACAGGTGACGAACGATTCGAAACTACTTTGTTAATCTGATTCCAGCTGCTACCGCGATTTCTTTCCGCTTTAGTCTATCCACATCTTTTTTGTTTATGTGCTGTTTCGCTTATATGAAATAATGCATAGCAGTCCATCAACCTATGTTGTTCTCAATGAGTAAATGAGTACTTGGAAGCTGCGTAGGCAGAAGAAGGGTTGAACAGGTAAGACACCTTCTTGACCTCCACTTGCGTCATCACAACTCGCTTTTAACATTACTTTTCACTGCACTGAGGTCAATAATTTGGGCAAAGCTAAGCTTCTCCACTAGCAAAACAGAAATAAAAGTGTGAACTAAAGATAAAGATTGGTTTTGTCCCAGCAACCTTTTCAAAGTTAATACCGATTCGCAGGTCTTTTGCGTCTTTGCGCCGCCTTTGGTGCATTAATTCACCTTCTGTGCCAACGCCTCAGAGGCAAATGTCTGTGCTGCCATTGGACCAGTGAGAACAAACTCAGAATATAGCTTCTACACCAGTACCTCCAAGAGGGATTCGATTTTTGATTAATTATGAGTTACAGTAATGTTGTTGATGCTACTCTTGATCTCCTCCAGACACATTTTATTTCGTATGCTTTGCTGTAATTATGGTGTAACAAAGTAGTGTGCTTCTGGGCAAACAAACATTTAATTTACGTGGCGCAAAATATACAGGAAGCTTGAATCTCAGTTCATAACTGCTGTCAGCTTGAAACAAAGTTTCATATCTCTCAGATTTCATCACAAAAGTTAATCGAAACAGCGAAAAAAAAACATGCCATATGCGTCCGTCCCATGAACAATTATGCTCTTCACACTCTCAAACTGTTTCAAGCTTTCTTTACAGGAATGATATCATTAATTTGCTAATGCCGTCCACGTGCAACACATTTGTTTGTTTACCTAGTTTTTACATTTGTTTACTTTACAATCACCTAGATGAAGAACGCAACTCATTGCTTGGCACTTAGACAATTTCCTACGGATCCCGCGCTCATCGCCATATGGTCGATCATAGCTGTTTGTAGTTTCCTGTCTATAATATTCACTATTTTACTGGGAATACGATTCTACCAATCCACTGCTTTTCATCGAAACGTACAAGTGAATTCAATAGAATATAGCCTCAGTAAAAATGCTTCTTATGCTTTTTCCATTTCAGCTTCTCATATACCTTCTACTTTTACATAACTTTATCTATAATTTGACAAACGACGCTGCACATGTTGGTTTTTCAAGCTTATATATTACCTCACATATCATTCACTCTCTAAATAAGAGACACGAGCACCTTTCCGTGCTAGTTAACAAGTTAACAAGTTTAAAAGTGCGTTCAACTTTTGATGAATTACTATTGAGCTTCATAAAAGAACATGTTCAAACTCGCGTTGTTTAACAAGCTCGAACATGTTTCCACAAATTCCAATAAAGTCGAGTGCATCGCCCGGGGCGCTGGAGGCTAACGCACGCGACGAGCGTGCCTGCAACGCGGTTGCCGAGTACGGGCGCTATGATTCTCATGCGCGCGAATGCCAATGTTAGCCTGCAAGAGACGCGCTCGGGTGGAGGACTATATGCCGCCGAATTTGGAAGAGTCCCGCGCGGATTCCCCGCAGGAACGCATGTCCGCGCATGTACAAGGTTGCGTTTTTGTCGCAAATGACCGCGGGGACCGCCCTTTTTTGGCGACATATAGTCCTCTACCCGACGCGCTCGCGGGCGTTCAGCCCGGGCGATTACCCTAATTTCCGGGGTATAAGGCGCAGTAGCTTTCACCGCGCGCGCGCTGATGATGATGACGTACGCGATGCGCGGCGCCGCGCAAGCAGCCAACAGCAACCTCCTTCATTCAGGAGTAGCTTTTTGCTCCCTTTCTTTGCTGTTTTCCTTCCAGTAATGATTTGTTTCAGAACAAATTTCTGCTTTCTCTCCTATTCTTAAAGAATGACAAGAATAAAACAAACAGCACCTTCAAATTATCAGTAGTATCATTGTAAAGGAAAGCACAGTCTTAGTACCAGTAACATCATTGGGAACAAAGGAAAGCACAAATTTGGCACCGGGGATTAACCACAGCAGTCTTGAGTCTTCAGTTTTCCAGATTTAGAAAGCGTTTTCGCGCCATTGTTGCGAGTGCGCCTTATACAAGGAGCGCCTTATACCCCGGAAATTAGGGTATATGCAGTTAACTATAGCAGTTTTCCAGAACGCGTTAAAACGAACTAATAAACTTGTTAATCAGATGATTTGCAAAGTGTGCTCGTGTCTCTCAGTCAGAGAATGAATAATATCAGGTTGAAAATAAGTCTTCTGACACTCTAACTTCTTATGGCGATTCGTACACTTCGCATTTCCAATAGGGCTCCGGGGCACGTGTCGATGGAGCAAAGCAAGCTCTACAAGAAGGTTTGCAAAAGTTCGTACCAGCTCGAGCCTCTGTAAGTTTGCATCAAAAATCTGAGTCGTATTGAAGGCTCAAAAAAGCGCAAAAAATTCTTATCTTCGCTCAAAGAAATCTTGCGAATATCCAATTTCCTCAAAAAATTGCACACTACATCAGACACTCATGGCCATCATTCCTATACTTTTTCTTCATCTAGGGAATGACAAAACGAAAATTTTTATGTTTATACAAAAACGAAGCTATGCTGTTTCCACTCATTTGTACACTAAAACCTCTTAAATGTATAACCGTCAATTTTCAGCTTTCTACAAGCCCTAGTTTTCGAGAAATATTGATTTTAGCATAAAACACCCGAGTGAGCAGAGCTAAATTCGGTCATTTTCAAAAACAGGAGCCTGTGGAAAACTGAAAACCTGCGTTTATACTCCTAAGGGTTTGTAGTATATAACTGCATGAGTAGAAACAGCATGGCTTCGTTTCTATATAAACATGAAAACGTTTTCTCGATTTTTGAATGAGAAAACACAGGAATGGTACACATGAGTATCTAATATAGTTTGCGATCTTACTGAGTAAGTTGGAGATTCCTAAGAATTTTTCGAGCTATGATATAAATATTTTGCGATTTTTTGAGCCTTCAATACGACTCAGATTTTCGATGCAAACTTACAGTGGCACTATTGCTGGTGCGAACGTTTGCAAACTTTCTTGTGGCGCTTCCTTTGCTCTATGGAAAGGTGCCCTAGAGCCCTATCGAAAATGTGAAATGTATGACTAATTGCTGTAAGAATTTTAGAGTTCTCAAGACTTACGCTACAACCTAATACTTCATTGTCTGTTTTGATTTCATATCAAATTATGAAAACTGTGAGAGCTGTATGCCTCCAATGATAAACGAGGTATGTAGGTTTTTCATATGTACAACCTTGTCATGGACGATTCTCCTTGCTCAATCTTCTACTACGCAACGGATTGCTTCTGGGTTCTAATTCCTGCGAATGTGTCATATATAGGCTTCATTCTTATCCAGGTACAATTTTTCTAGACAATTGAAAGAGAATATCAAAAAATGGAGAATGAGTGTTATACCCGATTTGTAGAATGCCTGATACTTGAGCAAACTGTTTTGGAGGCAAATGTGCGGTTGAAAATTAGTGATATCAAGGTACTGAAAACGATGGTCGACATTGAGCTGTCGCTACCCTTCCTGTTTCCGCTGAAAATGTGACCGAGAGGTGAAGAGGATCTGAAAGCCGGCAAGGAAATTAGAGAAGTCGGAAGAGGATAAATAACTTCATGACAGAACACGACCTTCGTCTGGGAAAAAAGCGGAAGTTATCTGGGGCGAAGCCTCGGAGTTTAAGATCATCAAACCGATATAAATTGAAATGAAGCAAGTGTAGAGGATAATATGTTTATCACAGCAAACAGAAAAATTGCGTTTTGTAGCCTTTTTTATGCTGATAAGATGATTTTCGTGAAAACTTTCACCAGAATTCAAGACAATATTTCTTACGTAACCTCTTTTTTTTTGCTGCGATTAAGTTTTCTTAAGTTCATAATAGCACTTGGGTTCAATAAAAACGAAAAACTGCGCAGCTTGCGCAGAAAGACGCACACGAAGTTGCTGGTTTATCTCGCTATTGAGTGATGCTCAACGCTTGCGAAGTCGTCAGTGTCAATAGCCGTGTCATGACGATCAGAATGATATAACTGTTGCAGGGTTCCGTTGAGACCCCGCGGAGAGTCATTAGCTTTAGTACCCTCTCTTGGTTGCCTTGAATCCAATTCTAGCAAACTGTACATCATATCGAAGCTCTTAATGTTTACTTTCACGCTGAGAACGTCGCACCCCATTTTTTGATTCAAACGAGTGGCAAATACCATGTTTTCGGAAATCTCCGGTTTTTCTCTTCACGGATTCTTTTCGCGCTGTTTTTCCTGCGTTCGATAGACCTTGCTTTCCCTTATAATGTAGACAACGTCACCGAGCTTACTTTTTTGACTATGTCGGATTTTTTTGTGAAAATCGTAAAAAATGCGGTTCTTTCGTCTTGTTCTATTCCATCTTGTGCGATTAATGTTCAGAATAATTAGCGCAACAATTCAGACCACGTCGCACGCAGAACACAGAAAACAATGCGGAGGTAAAAACTCAAGGGACGCATCGAAAACCAGGCAAAACTTTGCGTTTTTGGAACTAGTTCTTCACAAAGAAAAATCAACTTCTCCTTGGTTCCTCGTTTTGTGGACTGCTGGTCCCGGATCGAAAAAATACAATTCAGAATGCCGCCAAATGAAAGATTCCAAACTCGTCAGGGTTTTTATTAGGTACTAGCTGGCTTACCCGGCTCCGCCGTATCCGGACCAAACTTGGCACACATACACTTCGGGCCCCGGCGGGTGTCACAGTCCACTTTTCGTTATCGATCGATGTCGATTTTACCGATTTTTATCGATTTTTTTGCAGAATTCACCTACAGGGCTAGGAGTTGGCACAGGGGGGGGAGAAGTGAGCATGGGGATTCCGAATACAATATTAGTTTCCAGAATTATCGATTACTTTTATTGATCTTATCGATTTTTTGTAAATTTTGACATGCGAGGCTGGGATTTTGCACAGGGGGTAATCGAGCATGCTGATTACGAACACAATATTAGTTTTCAGGATCGTCCATTACTTTTATCGGTTTTATCGATTTTTTTGTAAAGTTTGACCTGCGGGGCTGGGAGTTTGCACAGGGGGGTAATCGAGCATGCAGATTACGAATACAATATTAGTTTTTGGAATTATCCATTACTTCTATCGATTTTATCGATTTTGCAAAATTTGAGCTAGGGGGATGGAATTTGGCACAGGGGTGTTCGAGCATGCTGATCACCCCCCTTGGGGATGATCAGCATGCTCGATTACCCCCCTGTGCCAACTCCCAGCCCCCTAGCTGAAACTTTGCAAAAAAATCGATAAAATCGATAAAAGTAATCGATAATCTCGAAAACCAATATTGTATTCGGAATCCCCATGCTCGATTACCCCCCTATGCGAACTCCCAGCCCCGTAGCTCAAACTTTGCAAAAAAATCGATAAAATCGATAAAAGTAATCGATAATCCTGAAAACTAATATTGTGTTCGTAATCAGCATGCTCGATTACCCCCTGTGCAAAATCCCAGCCTCGCATGTCAAAATTTACAAAAAATCGATAAGATCAATAAAAGTAATCGATAATCCTGAAAACCAATATTGTATTCGGAATCCCCATGCTCGATTACCCCCCTGTGCCAACTCCCAGCCCCGTAGGTGAACTCAGCAAAAAAATCGATAAAATCGATATCGATCGATGACGAAAAGTAGCCTATGACACCCGCCGGGGCCCGTAGTGTATGTGTGCCAAGTTTGGTCCGGATCGGTTCAGAAATGGAATTTTCTATTCGGAACATACGTACACACAGACAGACAGACAGACAGACATACAGACAGACAAACAGACATTCAGCTTTATATATAAGACTAGGAGTATCTTTTGTTTTTGCTGAGCAGAATATCTAAACAACCTTCACTTTTGAAGCCTTGTGTCTAGAGTGTCCAAGGTATGTTTAGCCCTTCTTGCAGTATTATGAGTATCGCCTAGAAGCATTCTTCTTGCTCATTTATACAGCACAGATGACCTGATTCAGACCCGCAGGACAAAAGCCACAAAGGGTTTGATGCGGCACTATTCGGTCGTCACGGCAATGCACCCTTTGCGGTTTATCTTTAGAATTTTTGTTGCTATCCGAAATGCTGTTAACGTGGCGTTATTATAACAGGTTCCTGCGATAAGATGATGATAGCCACATCATAGTAGTATCGTCATGGCATTGCCTGCGGTGGCCCGTATAGAAGTAGACAATTTTCAAGATTAACAAACACAAAATAAATCGCAAAGAAGCGTGCATTGCTGTGACGACCGAATTAGCACCGTATTAAGCCTTGGTGGCTTCTGACGTACGGGTCTGTCAGGTGGTCATTTGTGCTCTATAAATGGGGTATAGCAGTACACAGTATTGCGCTATCCATATAGGTGGTCTGCTCCAGTCTCTATGCTGGCTATACGCATTAGCTCAGTCATGGTCTCTGCCTCTATCTTGCAATTACCTAGTGGTGAAAAGTGTCTTTTGAGGTGATTTGGTGCTTATGAGAACAGTGTCGCATAGTTTTTGGTCTCCCAGGCTTCGAAGAAGGCGTTGTACACCGAGATAGCTTGAGTAATAAAGATTGTTACCGGTATTGGCTACTGCTCGAATTAGACTCACGTTGCTTGTCACAGTTTCTTCTCTGAACAGTATTATATGTGAAAAATCCAATAACTAATACACTTTTTATGCTGAAAACTCAGATAGCCAGAACTTCCCGGCCAACTAAGTCAACCGGGCATAAGCATTAAAACAACAACAGCATAGTTACTCTTTCCACGTTCGAAAACCTATCTTCTTCCCCAAGAATTCAAAGCATATTCTCTCTGCAATTTTTTGCTCTTGAGTTGTACAAGATCTCGCTTTGTCGGATGCAAACCAACCAGGGAACATGTGCTTCTTAAGCCATTTTGCTCTTGTTTTCAAATTCCTTTGCGTTTTTCTTCTTCCTTCTTGTGGTGATGTTATGAGTGTCAAAGGAAGCGAGGTCTTGCTTGTTTTCCTTTTATTTATTTCTTCTTCTTTTTTACAGTACATGAAAATACGTCAGGACGAGGTCGATAGGAGCTCTGCAAGGGTCGCAGGGGACTAGGTCCAATTTTGGTATCTAGAAAACGGGGTGGTGCAGGAGGAACCAAGGGGCTGCCGCCTGTATTCGCATGAAGTAATTAAGAGCGCGAGCGTTGTGGACAATATTTTGGCAAGGATCCAAGAAAACTGGCGAAGACATCCTTTAGGAACATACCTTCATAACGTTGCTTGGAGATCATTTGTAAAGATTTGTAATGCAAATTGGAAGGCGTATTTACTGGGCCTACAAGTAATTTGAAAATTGGGAATTGTAATGGTAAGAAAAGTCAACATTCTTGTAGAATTTTGTTTTATGAATTTCAAAGTTCTAAATTGCTGAAGATCGGAGTTTTTCAAATTCATCCTTTTGCAATTTGTCTCATAAGTCCAAACCTATTCTAATTCTGAATTTTCTAGAGATTTAATAGGATTCGCGATCGAAACTATGTCAGTAATCTTTTCGAGGCCGTACAGCAAGAGTTCCACGCATGCAACTCACAAGGGAAGCGTGTTTAGTCAAAATGGCTTTTCTAAATGAGACTCATACCACTTTGAAGAGCACTGCACGGTGGTTCCAAATCTGCCTTGTCTGCGCGCCTCTGGAAGAAGCCGAGTTATGACCCTTTTTTGGAACGAAAAATGAATGCAAAATTTAGGTGAAAACAATTAATACAATTTTTCCAGCGCTCAGATAAAGCAATATTGAGTATTGGCATTCTAAACAAAACTATCCATTGCGTGAACTGCTCTGATACTCGACACATGACCATTTGAGCAAATTGAGCATTTGAGGCTCGAGCTTTGCGTTCGACTTTTTGACACGAAAAACGCCCATAACTCGGCATCCAGAGACGCTTGGCAGATAAAGAAGGCAGATTTGGAATCACCGTGCAGTACTCTTCAAAGCACTATGGTTCTCATCTGAAAAGGCCACATCGACTATACACGCTTTCCTTGTTAGTTAACATTATTTCCTGATTATCGCTCCCTACTTTCAAATTTTCCAGAAATTATCAAAAAATCACTTAACTCTTTCCAACACTGAACATGAATGTCCTCAGCTTCTAATAGTGGATTTCGAAGGCTCAGTTTTTGGTAAAAAACAGAATTCAAGTAGCGAGACAGAGTGTTTATCTATCCGGTACTCGTATTACAGAAAAATGCGCATTAAAATGATGATTCCAAATCTGTAATTTGTATTCTTGAAGGTTAATTGCAAGAAGTGTTAGAAGGGTTTCTTTCTAATAGATGTCCTCGCCGAGTTTTCCTGGATCCTTGCTAAAATCTTCTCCTCAGCGCTCGCACTCCTAATTATCACTACGGCTACAGGCGCCTTTGGTCCCTCCTGTACCGCATCCAAAACTCGTTTAGGAAAACTCAAAGAGACATTTGTATTTATGGTCATTCACAATTTTGCAAACATGGAGATACGAATACAGCCATTAGGCGCCGACTTTGCAGACTACTGGTGCTTACAAGGTATGCTATAGCATGACCAGAACCAGGTTCGCGTAGGCGGCGCTTATTGGTGGACGTGCCCTACACCTCATGCAATACTGTTAAGAATACGCGCCATCTTGGCTGATATACGTCAACTGTGGTAAGGGGTAGTGCATTGGTTCGTTGATTTGAGCAATTCTTGGCTAGATAAAGGCATTGTTGCTGTCTTCATTTCTAGTCGCCTGGCTAAAAAATGGACTGGATTTGGAGCAGACCGTTTTGGTGAACGGCATATTAAATCTCTCATTTCAGCCTGTTTTGGAGGATGTTAGCTTCAGCAATCGGCCTGCTTCAAAGCTCAAAATATCTCGGGGTGCTGAGACGAGAAGCTACAAGAACCAGCCTTAGCAAAATTGATTTTCCTGGAATTGTGCAGAACGGTTTTAGCGCTTTTGAACACTAATCAAAGTGGCGGTCAAGAATAACGATAGCTCACCGTTAGCTTCAGCCGCTCGGTGGATCGACCTGCCATTAATCTCTAACGAACACACGATACTTTTCACCCAAGTATACTAGGTTGTCTCAAAAGTTCTGTCCGATTACGTTTTTCTGATCTGCAATTTTATAACTTTTTTGAAATCAGCACGTTTGGACAAATAAAATTTTGTTGGTTTGATCGAGTTTATGGCTATCATAAGACCATGTCAAGAAGGCAAGCGAGAGAGAACAGAAAATTTGTAGAGTTCTGCAGCTTTCTTCAAAACCTTCCAGCTTAACGAATTAATGTATATAAGGATAGCCAGACATATCTGGCTCCCATCATTGAGTACCCGATACTTTAGAGATTCTTTTGTGGCCAAAAAGAATTCGGGTTTCTTTGCTGCATAGGAACGGGCAAACCAAAAATCCCATTATTTGAGTTCTCCTCCGCGCGCAGAAAATACGCCGACGATTTTTCTTGCTGTCGCGAATGAAGAAAGCCAATTGGCGATTGTCGCAGTTTGCTCTCCTTTAATCTGATATTTGCAATATTGATTGCATCACCTGTCGCTATACGTAAATTGTTGTCGCTTGTTGAATAACAGAATTTTTCTTCTATCTTTGAAAAAAGTAAAAAATAAGACAGTCAGCCCATCGTGCCCTGATCTTATATATAAAGCTGAATGTCTGTTTGTCTGTCTGTATGTCTGTCTGTATGTCTGTCTGTCTGTCTGTACGTATGTTCCGAATAGAAAATTCCATTTCTGAACCGATCCGGACCAAACTTGGCACACATACACTACGGGCCCCGGCGGGTGTCATAGGCTACTTTTCGTCATCGATCGATATCGATTTTATCGATTTTTATCGATTTTTTTGCTGAGTTCACCTACGGGGCTGGGAGTTGGCACAGGGGGGTAATCGAGCATGGGGAATCCGAATACAATATTGGTTTTCAGGATTATCGATTACTTTTATCGATTTTATCGATTTTTTTGCAAAGTTTGAGCTACGGGGCTGGGAGTTCGCACAGGGGGGTAATCGAGCATGGGGATTCCGAAAACAATATTGGTTTTCGGGATTATCGATTACTTTTATCGATTTTATCGATTTTTTTGCAAAGTTTGAGCTAGGGGGCTGGGAGTTGGCACAGGGGGGTAATCGAGCATGCTGATCATTCCCAAGGGGGGTGATCAGCATGCTCGATTACACCCCTGTGCCAAATTCCATCCCCCTAGCTCAAATTTTGCAAAATCGATAAAATCGATAGAAGTAATGGATAATTCCAAAAACTAATATTGTATTCGTAATCTGCATGCTCGATTACCCCCCTGTGCAAACCCCCAGCCCCGCAGGTCAAACTTTACAAAAAAATCGATAAAATCGATAAAAGTAATGGACGATCCTGAAAACTAATATTGTGTTCGTAATCAGCATGCTCGATTACCCCCTGTGCAAAATCCCAGCCTCGCATGTCAAAATTTACAAAAAATCGATAAAATCAATAAAAGTAACCGATAATTCTGAAAACTAATATTGTATTCGGAATCCCCATGCTCACTTCCCCCCTGTGCCAACTCCTAGCCCTGTAGGTGAACTCTGCGAAAAAATCGATAAAAATCGGTAAAATCGACATCGATCGATAACGAAAAGTGGACTGTGACACGCGCCGGGGCCCGAAGTGTATGTGTGCCAAGTTTGGTCCGGATACGGCGGAGCCGGGTAAGCCAGCTAGTTCATTATAAAATATCACGAATTTAGTTTTACGAATACTGCGAAAATTCTCATGGAAGTTTTCCCTGGGGTAGGACTGCATTTTGGCATTTGCTTCGGGACTTGGAATTTCGTCACTGGGAGTTGACTCGACATACTAAGCACTAGAAAGAGCAAGAAAAGTGCTTCTAAATGATGTTCATGACACTGCAATAAGTGCAAAACCCTAAGAAAATGGCTGCGTTAAAACAAAGCAAAAATTTGGACAGAACTTCTGAAACAGGCTAGTACTTGGATACTTAATCCCCGTCTAAAGTGGCGTGCGAGCCCCAGCACAAAAGGTTTCATTTGCCCCTGACCCTCGCTTCAGAATCCAAGATCCTCTCACTTGTCGTCCGCACATCTGCTCATCTCATTGGTGGTGTTCCTCGAGTATGTTGGTTTGCGAGAAATCCAATCTGATGAGCTTAGTGTTCCTCTACCACCTTTCTTCTCATAATCTGACCAACCCATCGATGCTTCGCTTTCGCGACGTATCCTGCTGGGTCACGGAAACGGAATTCTCTCAATATCCGTAGAGCAAAGTCCAACGAGGTTGTCTGCTCTGGGTTTTCTTTAGAAAACTGCGCTCAAACTCTTCTTGCGCGGAGCTTTTGAAGTGGCCACTGGGAGTTGAGTGCATTCCGATTGCATTAGGGCGTTCTTTGAAACTTTCAAATCATTCAACGAGTCTTCCTCCGGTTCATTCGCACGGTCTTCTTCCCTATTTCGATTCAGTGATATTATTGGAAAGGAGAGCAATTTCGTCCGCAAAACGAACATTCGAGAGAAATCTCCTTTCAAGTAGTATGCATCTCTTGTTCATGTGCAGTGACTTCACGCAAATGCCGGGCCGTGGGGAACAGCTTCGGCGAAATTGTGTCCCATGGCGGACCTTATTCTCTGTTGGTGTGAACAGAGGTTGGTTGAGGTGAGAGGAAGGCTCCCGGAGACGTGACTAAGCGCGTGATGGTCCATGCGGCTATCTCGGCAAAATCCAGCTTGTCCTTAAGGGTGGGCTTCACCCAGTTTTTGAAATGCAATTGAAGATAACATTCGTACGGAGCTTCTAGAGGACACTCAACAAGCGTACAGGACGGTAGTTGCAATCCTCCCATTCGCTCTTTTTAGAGAACTTGTCCAAGCAAGAAGTCGATTTTGAGATTTGCGCTTACCTGAGCCTATTTGCTATGCTGGATCCGTATTACACTGGAGAGCGCAAAAACGGTGAAAAAGGGCTTTGACACGGCAGGGAAATCGCAAAGACGGACCTTCCACTCTATGAAGTCACTCTTGCGCTCTCAGGAGCGATCTTTTCTGTTCGATTTCAAGTCAGTTCGCATTTGCACGGTGGCAACATTGGGACGGTTAGCGGGAGTGAGAAGTTCGCTCTTGAAGCCGAGAGTGTGACTTCACAGAGTGAGGCCCCGCATGCTTGCTGATCCTCCTGCGTTAGAGCCCTTTTCGCCGTTTTCGCGCTCTCTAATGTGAATTTTTGAACTCAGCATAGCGATTAGGCCCAGGTAAGCACAGAATCTTAATATCGACTAATTTGACTATCGACTGCTTCTACTCGCCTTCAAGAGAAGGAGGGTTTTTGAAGTTCTCTACTGGGAAAAGTCCTATCCGCTTGGAGTAAGGTGTTAGATGCGATGCGAGGTCTCATGTAGGTTATCCTTCGGCTCGCAGAAGTTCGAAGGAAAAATGTTCTGGTTCTGGCGCCTGAACGTCTTCATGGCCTGAATTGCGGCGCGTCTTAGCAGGTAGAATCTTTGTACATATTCACTGGGAAAAACGGACATCGGCGGTTGTTGATGAGCGCAAGAGGTTGGTGTAAAAGTTCTTCGCGATAGATTCCATCTTATGTGGGGAAAAAGTTCGAGGACCCGTCCTTCTTCAGTAGTGGTGCCAGGTACAATATTTGTGGAAGTCCCTTCAGCTCTTCCTAAGACTTCATCTTCCCTCGACTGCTTTCAGTTTCTTGAATAATTCTAATTCAAAGTCTTTTTCTCGAGCAAGTCATTAATGGCCTTCTGCGTCAAATTTCTCCCAGAAGTCAATGAGGCGCACTCTTTGCAGGCTCGTTATTCTTTCAGAAGCCAAACTTACCTTGATGGGTTAGTCACAACTTGGAATGTGCTTCTCCAGCTTGTGACCATCAAAACAATTTCTTTTCTGCTTGTGGCAGATACTCTTTTCAGCTCTCGACTAAATTGTGAACTGAATGAAACGGCTGCCAAAGTGATCTTCCACTGCGAAGAATGGTTACCAAAAACCGAGCAATCTCCAATTTCAGTTAGAAAAAGTGTGGTTGATCCCTGCGTGAGCTTCCGTTGAGGAATTTACATGTCCAATTCTTCATGAAAATGGAACAACCATGCAAAGGTCATATCGAAAAGAAGCTAAACGAGTGTATGGACAAATACGTCGATTAGGCACCGCGGACTGTTGATCCTCACTATGTGCAACAATGAAAACAAAGGACCAGCCATCCGCGGAGGCAATGCCTGCTTGAGGCATCCGTTCCTCTACCAAACCCAACGAGACGGTTGCCGTTTTCGTACTGGAGCCTACGTTGTAATACCCGATCCTATATTCCCCTTCTAGGGCATCCCGATTTTCACGTACAAGTCGCATACAACAAGCTTGCTTAAGGAGTTCTTTGCGGACGACCTCGTCCACCTTCATAAAAAGAATCTTGTTCTGTCAGCTGCTGATGTTGAAGAGTATAGCAGTTATCAATTCTAGTGATCTTCCAACGTGAAGGTAGTCGTAGGATGGCTTAGGTAATAGGATCTGAGAGAATAAAAAATTGACGATAGATGATTAAACGACAAGTTCAAGGCCTTCAAAATTTCGTGGTCGAAATTTCTCACCAGAATGATAAGGGTTCTAGCACTGAACGCTTGCACTTTCTTTTTCCTGTCCTATATGCAAAGTCGTGGTAATTAGGCTCCGCAGCGTCGAGAAGTGCATGGAGGTTGGCTTTTGTGGAGACTGTCCTGGCAGCAGAGCTAGGCTATTGCAGTGTCGTCCAAGTTTTTTTTCGATATAAATGGCTATGTGAGCAACTTGTTGTCATCCGACGCCGTAAGCGTGATATCCGTTGTACAGGGCTTCTCACTCTTCTTGCTAAAAGGGTTACAGGTTTTTTTCCGACAAGAGCAGATACCAGCGCGAGCTTTTGCCTTTTACGAGCGATCTCGCCCAACCTGAGATGTGGAGTGAAACTGCCGTGATTCTCACTTAAGATACACAATCTTACTATTGCTGTGCAAAGCGCAAGATGTTTTTGTGCAAGCAGGGTAAGCTTCGTACACGTGAAACTGAGTAGGCGTAAAATGTGGGTGTGCGTTTTGTCTTTGAAACACCTTTTATTATAACCCAAGAATTTATTAGGAATGTCGTTTTTAGATTTACTCTGAGGAGTTCTATATCAAACTATGGTACTTAGACTAATCTATTCTAAACTACGGTAGAAGTCTATTGCTAAAGTATAAAAAAACTAGCGTTTAACAAAAGCAGATAGCCGTTGTTAACCAGCTGCGTGCTTGTGAATGCAAGGGTCCTTATGGATAAGCTTGGTTTTCGCATCAGGATGTTTTTTATGAGCCAAGTGCGATAAGGTTTGATGAAGTAAAGGGATGCTAAAGGTGTCAATACTGGGATGAAGCTGACGAATATAAGCGAAGTTATTTCTATATAAGGGTGATGTATAATGTTTAGTTGCCCTATCACGTACGTTGCGGCGGTGAGTGAGTAAAAGCAGGGTATGCATGCCTGATATACGATAGCCTGCAAGGACTAAATTATTAATAAAAATAAACTGACGTCAAAAGATACCTTCAGCAACATTGAATGAATTTCACGAGTTTTTTCCGATATAGTCTTCATTGTCCGTAGTTTTGTCACGATGCGCTCCCTAAGCATTAAAATAACTGCGTAGACGGGTATAACAGGATTATCCTGGTGAGCAGCCATGTAAAGTACACCAAATTTTAAGACACTAAGGTGCCCACTGACGCAACTTTCGTTAATATCATAACGAAAATATCTATTCAATTCCTCCCTAACGATTGGCTCAGGGTCACTGGATAAAGCAAATAAGACCTAGAGTGAATAGGACATAGGAGAGCTTAAGAAGTTATTTCTCGGTGAGACCAAGACTTTATTTACTTACGAGCTGCACAAAACATGGTATGTAGAAAAGCAAAATTGCGAGCAATATTGTAGAAATTCTTGGTGCAGAATGGTGAAGAACAAAATATCGAAAGACAAATGACAGAAGTGTCAGATATAAACCAAATATATAGGAGTGTAATAAAAAGCTAAACCTAAAATATTTCGACAATCAAGTATTTCTTGATAGAATTAAAGTACAAGCGACATCAACAAACAAGGGTTTTGGCAATGATGAGTAATGCGTAGACTCACCCTATGAAACAAGTCGTAGATCCAAATAGACGACATGGACCATAAGACATGTAAAAAAGGCTTGGAGCTCGAGGGATCATCCTGAAATCAGAGTAGCCCCACTTCCAAGTTACGCAGTTTACATTCTACTATTTTATCTATTCCACAATGTCCACCGATTCTCCGGGTGCAAGTTGAACAGAAGTTTTCTACGTGTATGCGTACATTCGTATGCCCCAGCTTTCTATGAACTAAGCATAAAAAATTTAGATTTTTAGGTTAAATCTCCAAAAGAAGAAGAAGCAAAAAGAAGAATATCCCCCTTATATGAAGTTCTTCGCATTTTCTTGTGGCATGCAGAGCATGTTAGTAACAAGAATGACACATTCAAAACATTTGCTACCATAAATCTGCCGTTTGATCTTGCTTTCAAGGGCAGTGGATCGGCAGAACGGGCCCTTCTCGGATTTTGGTAAATTTAGGTAGTAGATCCCCAAGTACACTGTAGCCCAAACCCCATCCGCCAATTCGTGCGCTAACTGCTGAAAAATGCGCTTCAAAACTCCACCAGCCCCGCCCATTTCCATTGAGTGGACGTCATTGGTGGAAGTTTGAAGCGCGTTTTCAGGACTCAGCGCATGAGTTGGAAGATGGATTCGGGCTACAGTATACTTGGGGGTCTACTACCTAATTCCACCAAAATCCAAGAAAGGTCCATTCTGCTGATCCACTGCCTTCAAAGTCAGTGAGAAAGTGTGTTTTTCCGAGCAACGATCCCTGACAAGCGGACACCTGAGGTATTTCACGCAATTTTGGCATTATTCCTGTACTTACAAGGGAAGCGTTTTTAGAAGTGGCGTTTTTGAATGAGAATTATATACCTTGAAGAGCATTGCACGGTGGTTTTAAATCTGCCTTCATTATCTGCCAAGCCTCTGGACGCCGAGCTATGGTCGTTTCTTGAAACGAAAAATGGATGCAGAATCGAGGTAAAATCAATTGTTACAATCTTCCCAGCGCTCAGATAAGGCAACATTAAGCATTAGCGTATTAGACTAAATTTACCCATTGCATAAACTGCTGCGATACTCGGCACCCCATTTGAGCAAATTTGGGCGGTTTTGTTCCATTGCGTTCAATTTTTGACCAGAAAAACGCCCATAACTCGGCGTCCAGAGGCGATTGGCATATAATGAAGGCAGATTTGGAATCACTGTGTAGTACTCTCCAAATGTGGGTCTCATCTGAAAAGGCCACTTCGACTAAACACGCTTCCCTTGTTAGCTATGGATACTTTCTTCATTTGTTCTGCTGTAAATTTTTTGAGGATTTTTCTAACAATGCCGTGCTGCCAACAACATTTGCGCATGGACAATGGCAATGTGCATTTTAGGCTTTTTGCAAGCCGTAAGCCAATTGTGAGCATTTTGAAGCTGACTGTGACATTTGTTTCAGCGCGGATGCTATTGTCGCCTAGAAGCATTCGATTGTTAAAGTCATTGGACTGTTGGTCGCGAAATCTATGACTTCCACTAACTTACAAGACTGTGTGCCATGGACAAAAGATTATTTCAACTAGGGAAAGAATAAACGTTCTTGTGGTTTGAGGAGAGTAACGTCGCCAATCTAGCATAAACAAATCTTTGCTGCGTAAATATGTCGGCAGACGAGGTGCACAGATTGCAGATAGCGGAACTAAGTATCAGTATGGAGTAGGCTCTAAAGGCCTTTGGAGATATCTTGGCAGCCAAATAGATAAGTAGAGCGTTGAAAAAAATACCCAACAAGCCATTGATAATGTGCACTGCGACTGCCATGCAGGTCACGATGGTGATGTGTGAAGCCGAGACTGTCTCATCCATGATTCGGGTTCAATAGAGCTCTAAATTGAAATGCACATAATAAATTTACTGAACAAGCTAATGTAATTACAACTATTATTATGAGTTGCGTTTTTGTCGTAGTTCACCTGCAATCTCACGGAAATGTCGCTGTAAAAAATTTATTGAAAGATTTTGCATATAAATTTTCCGTAATTGTAGTGATGAAAACATCTGAGTGTGAGAATAGGAAAATTTTTATGTGATTTCAGATCTGAACGATTTTTTATTGATGTGATAACCACGCGTTCGTTCTCTAGTCCTACAAACAACGAAAGGATACTTGGTTGAAGTGGAATTGAAATATGAAATGTAAACTGTCTTAAAGAGCATTGAACGTTGGTTTCAAATCTGCCTTCGATATCCGCAAAGCCTTGTGGGAGTGGAGTTATGGGATTTTTTGTGGCAAAAAATTAAGGGTTTGACTAAGATAAAAACAGTTGTTGAGTTCTTTCAGGCGCTTGAGAGTTGTAATGACTCGCATAAATTTATTAGACTGAATCAAGTGAAAAGCGCCCTTGCAATAACCATAACCCTATTTGAACTTCCAGGCTACAGTTTCATAGTCGCGTTTTCGTAGTCGTTTGCAGGCAGTCCGTAATGGATGCAAACATCTAGTTTTTTTCTGACTTCTCTACTTCACTGTGATTTAGTAGCTTTTTCATATAGTTCACGCCAATCCGAGTCAAAGATCATTAGGCGAAGCGCTTGTTCCCGTCGATGCCATCCAAAGAATAATCGATAGAAACGTTGACTCAAAACATGACTAAATAGGACTAACGCTTTGAATTTGCTATTAGTATGAAGTGTTTAGCCTACGTGAAGTCATCTGCTAGTTGGGAGGGGGGCGAGGGGGAGAGAGTGCTACCTACACATTACTTGTCGCCATCCAGGCATCCAAACTGCCACTATTGTCAGATGTTGTTACTGTTGTACTTTCCGCATTTTACGTCTAGGAAACGGATGAAGGGGTAATTTTAACGACTGGCAATGAGCATACCCCGAGGGGCTGTTGCTAATTTCAGTTGTTGCTTGTAAAGCAAATTTTCATGGCAGCTTGAATAACGAGAAAATCTCCGATGAATGAATAATAGCTGTTGTTAGACTCATTAGACTTGACGGTTTCACAACTTTTGGCCGAAAATGCTCGATTTTGATTTGTGAGTAGATTAATATGGCTGTCAGTGATAATAAAACTCACTAATCTCACATTACCAGATCTGTTTCTTCTCAGGCCGCCTTCACCATCGAAAGAGTCGTAGCAACATGTCGACTTGGACGGTACGAACGAGGAGGAAGATTTTTAGGGCCTACTTTGGCTATCATTGTGGTAGGTGTACATAGGTTTTCGATTGAGATCGTTAAATGTTACCATTTGCTAAGCGGTTTTGAGCTGCTGAATTCAACGCTCCACAATGTTGATTTAGGCCTACAAGGCGGAGGCCAATTGTTACAATTTCATATTCTCCAACACTTGGCCTCTGTTTTACAGACTATCGCACTTCTTTTACGGCGTGTGCTAATAGAAGAAGTCTTATTGCAGTTTGTGTCATGTTTGATTTGTGTGAGATGGGGTTTTGCAACTACGGATCCAGACGAACTACTATTTCATTGCGCGGCAATTCCAGTCTCTGCTACTGCTCGAATGAACTTGATTTGTTCACTTTTACTCATTGTGGATTTGTCTTCGATGCTAACGTTTTACTGTTGCCTCACTTATAACAAGAGGAAGGCGAATAGCAGGTAAGCACGAACATCAACAACCTTTTAGAATTTTGATTTTTCAAGAAAAGATGCTACAAGTAGGTTTCAGAATATTTCATCTTGAAATAAGTTATGAGATACAAGAGAATCTTAAAGTGCTGCGTATCCTATTTCCTATTGTAACTTCCCATTTCGTAGTATCTGGCACTTTTATTGGAGGTACAATTTCTTGTGACTGTAATCCACACAACAATCTCTGCTCTAGGAACTCTACTTATAAGGTCCCTGCGAGGAGTTCTTCCGTACAGAGCTCTAGTCTTATCACTTGCTGTGGTATATGTAAGTACGCATCAGATAAGCTATGATATTGTTTGCTCATTTCAGATTATGCCATACTACTTTCTGATGGTGTCTATCTGGATCTATATGATATTACTTCGCAACGAACGCGAGTCTCTGCTTTTCCGAAAAACCATTGCACAACGTCCCGAAGCGAACAAGGATAGCGACGCTTACTTTGACTCGTTGAAGAATCAGTGGTCATGAAATAAAGGCACACGCCAAATTCGGTGTTTCCGTGTTCTATCATCTGATGCTGCTTGATTTATGTACAAGCCGGCTAATGCTTACATTTCGCACAAAATCGCGTGTTGACCCCGCTCGCTTGACCCGAAGATTAACTTGCACTTGTGACCATAATCTCCGTAGTCCAGACCACTGATTATCACTGTTTTTTGCAGAAAGTGATTATTCGAAGAAATGTGAAGCTAAAGAAATGTAAAATAAAATAGGAGCGTCGAAAAACGTTGAAAACTGACCGGAATGCAATAAACTTGCAGTCTTTCTTTTGACAATGTTAGTCGCAGATCTTCGATCAAAGTGGCTGATAAACACCTAGAACGGAGAGCTATTCTCTTCCGCTATAGTCTCAAACTCAATCTCGGTTCAGACGTCTTGGTTTCCAAAGACAGGAAAAGCAGGAGACTAATTATCTAAATGACTTGTTTCTAACAATAAGTCAGATTGCACGTCAAATACGATTAATTTCCAGATCTCCTATAAAGTCTCGTCTCGTCTTTTTGTTTTTGTTTCTGGCAACTTATCTGAGTTGCTTTGCTCACCTGAGTGAGAATCATTCCAAGCAAGGTAGCTACTGAGTATTTCGGCATTTAAATTGATCGAAAGTTGAGTTGACGTTGTCTGTATTATAAGAAAACAAGATGCATCGAATGCACAAGAATTTCGTCACCAGAATTTTTTTAGACTCCAGATCAAAAAACTTAGCTCAGCGAAGTTGTCAGCATGTCAGTAGGCTTCAAGAGCTCAAAAATGATATAATATTTGCAAGATTTGATCATAAACAGCGGAAAAAAGATTAGAGCGAAACGACGCGTGAAAGCGTACGCTGTAGCGAAGCAGTGCATCAAAAATGCGCGGACTACGGGAGAAACAGCAGACCGACAGGGCACTGGCTCGGCCATATACCTCTGCAAATTCTTGACGGAACTTTGCCATTACATACCATTCTGCTTCTCATGAGATATTAGGGGCACGACAACGTTGTTGAGGCTTTTTTCCTCTTCACTAGGAAGCAGCATTTTCGTGCGGCTCTTTGCGCAAGTTTTGCGCACACTCTCTGGTTTTCAGGGAGCTTCATCACTTTTTCTAGGCACCCGAATGTACAATCCACAAACCAATCCTGTGAGGAACATTGTTGCCATTGTGGGAAAATTCTCATAAAAACCTACTTTTTGCATGAAATGCTATAATGCATTTTTCCTGTTGCTGCAGGAATCTACCATATTATTACTCACCTCTGCACTCCATTCACTCTTTCTGATGTGGTTGTGAGTTTAGCAGTCGGGGCTTCTGTCCGAAGGTTTTCAGCCAACTTTTAAGTAGAATTGTGCCTATTCATCTCAAGTTGAAAGTCGCCAAAGCGATGTTTCTGTGTATTGTAGTTGGGCGTGTGACCATTGCTGCTCCCGCCATATCCGTCCAGACTTTGATGGGGTCTACCCAAATCCGCTAATTTCCCATGTAAAACTTGCCAGAAGCGCCATATTGTCGATTCTCACCCTACGTTTCTACAGCAGATCAACGGCTTATTTTGTTCCCATCACCTTGTACTTAGCCTTGTACTTAGCACTGCTGACATTTTCAAAATCAGGGGTATTTCTCATGGCGATATCAAGGCAAATTTGTCATCCTACAGAACATTTATAATTCATTTATGTGGAACAATTTCTGACATGGAATTTGGAAATTTTTTTTACCTGAATCCAAGCAAATTTGCGGAAATGCATATACCTTTCAATCGTCAACGCCATTGTTATCGGGAATTCCGCAGCGTTTGCGGTTTTCGCTTTTGAATCGCGATCCGATTCTTCCATATCATGTTCATGTTGAAATGCTAGTTTTCTGCTTTGAGAATTCCTTCAAACATTCGAGATGCTGAGATGAGACCTAGACAGCTAGGTTTTATTGAAAAAAAAATGGCACACTGTATGCAGGCACCACATAGAATCGTAAAAGACACCAAGAGGGAGGTTGACAATTGGCCTGAGATTGAACACAAATCAGTGGGGCAGAGAATTAATAAAAAAATTAATAAAGTAGTGTTGAAATATACAGGGTGTCTCAAAGATGGCACACTGTTTGATCGTTAATAACTCCCTTGCTTTCATGTCTTTCGACGAGTTTAAGGTAACATTCTGTAGAGCGAGGACTAACTTAGATTTGCAGCTTGGTGCAGAAAATCAATCTCTATTGGTTTTTGTAGGGCGGCATGAAGTTTCAGAATGCAGCGTCACTGTGGAATAGGCCTTTTGAGGAAAACAATTCCAAAAAATCTGAAATTTTGTGTATCAAGGTTTTCAGGCGTGCTGTTTACACCGCACAACTTTTCACGAGTTTTCCAAATTTTTCTGTGTGTAATCACATTTCTGACTAACACTGAAAAACAGTTGCTACCATAAACCTGAAATAACTTATGAAAGAAGCATTACAGTGAAGTATAACTTTCAAATTCAGAATTGACCGACTTCGACTACTCCATCACAAGAGTTTCTGGCTTGTTTGATTTTTTCTTCTGAGGCAAAAATCGCTTTCGATTTCCTCAAATCGTTCTCGATTTTTTACCGTAATCCTGCAGTAATGAAAAGTAATTGACGATTCGCTCCATACTGTACATCTGAGTTGAACCTCGCTCTACAGAATGGTGCATCAAGCTCGGCGAAACACAAGAAGCAAACACTAAGTCATAGGGCATTGATATAATGGTGCAAGAATAAAGTAAAAGTAAGAATAACGACTTCAATCACAAGGGGTAAGGTGCGCTTCAAGGGGAATGCTT
The DNA here is from genome assembly GCA_958299035.1 of Cylicocyclus nassatus. Taxonomy (NCBI): domain Eukaryota; kingdom Metazoa; phylum Nematoda; class Chromadorea; order Rhabditida; family Strongylidae; genus Cylicocyclus; species Cylicocyclus nassatus. The sequence continues at coordinate 81,097,334 of CATQJL010000316.1, read as the reverse complement.
CCTATAAGAAATCAGCCCGTTTCCATTCATCGGGTGTCATTCTGGCCCTGTCTGCGCGACTGAAGCCGACTTCGGCCTCTTTCCCTCTCTTCAATGAGAATGATAATCGAAATTTTTTTGATGTAAATGTAACTTTGTAGCACCAGATGCCCTTCAGCATTCTTGTAGTCTGCAGTATCGAATGTCCTTACTAAAAGAATACATTTACTAGAGGCTACTAGATATAGTTAGCTGAATAGTCACATACTTAGAAAAACTCAGCCTCTGCTATGCACGTCCTGGTCTTACTGCTCCGGTACGCCACGTCCTCTTCTTCAAAAATTAAATAGTTTCCCTCTCTTGCTCCGTTTTGTTAAGAGACAACCAGAAGCTAATTGCTGATTACACAAAAGGATTGAGACATGACTCATATGTTCCTGGAATTCAACAACTCTAGTCTAGATCCAAGCAGCTCGCTTTGATCCAAATCAAGTGCATCCAGAACAAAATCTAAAAAAATCTTTCTAAAATAACCCACATTGCAGAAATATCAGTGATTGCTTCAATGAGCAATTCAGGCATATCCACTAACTGCTTCGTTAACTGCTTCAGGTTCTGAGGCGCTGAAAAGCATTCGAAATAAACGATATTAATTTGATATTTCGCATAACGCTTGTTCGCTTTGTGAAAGCAGTATCTAATCATAATCATTTTGAAAGTTTTAAATACCGACGATTTACCTGTGTTTTAATGTGTTTGAAATAAGTGTGCTAGAATTCGGCGGCTTTTGAAAAAATCTGGCAAATATGACGAGCTATGGGGGTTGGCTCTTTGAACCCTACTTGCACTTCTTTGCGGAATCTATAAAATGTAAAAAATTAGCGGAACTTGACCATGGCAAAAAATCATGGGCCATAGTTTTTGGTCTTTTTTTGAGAGCTTGCTGGAAAGATCAAACAATCACTTGAAAGACGATGAAAAGCTGCATCGAATACATCTAAAAGCCTCTGACATTCTTTGTTTTACCGGTTGTTACTCTTGTGAAAAAAGCAAAATTACTTTCGGAATTACGACTCAAAATCTTGTGAGAGTGCTGTTGTGAGGAGACAGCTATGTGTCAGTGAGGTCATGGAAATATAATAGGAGCAAAGAACGAAAAGAAAGTGCATGCATATGAAAAGCAGTGACGGTCTGGAGAATTTTTTGTGGGAGAGAGGGAACATTTCTTGGGTTAATGGGAGGAGCCTAGTCACGTCCTAAACAATTTTTGGATGCTCAGAATTTGTTCGGGGCATTTTTTTCCAGATCCTCATGAAAAGGAGCCCTTGAAGCCACTCCTTCCCCCTTTTCTTAGAATTAGGAAAATACAATAACTTTTGCGAAAGCAACCCAAAAAGTTACCTTCAAAGCTCAGTCGGTGAAAATTTTGCAAACTATCAGGTTGGTGCAAAAGTAATGCGCGTTTTTCTAGCCCTTGGTTTAGGACAACTTTTCTCCGCCAAAATTAGCATACTCTCAGGAAGCTCCTTTCACGCTCTATCCAATGGTGGTTAAAACGAGCTTCTAGCTTCATTGGTTAAAAAATAAGAGAGCATCACACAGCCGCACTCAAAACCAGAACTTTACTGCATTTACTTCTCTGGCCAGAAATCAAGCCCGAATAAAAGCTAACTTTCGAAACTTTAGCTAATATATTTAATGGAAATTGTCTACATTATGCACATTTTACTATTTTCTCAGAAATTGCCTAGGCTAAGATTTCGGCTCCTCAACGTGGGCAGTCGTTTTGATCATTCTGTGATCCATAAATTCCCTTTGAAGAGGGCAATTACCAAACCTTTGCTCATTTCTGTAAGCGTAAGGGTAGGCCTTCTATTGGCAGTTTTTACAGAATTGTGTATGTGTTCGTTACGCAGAAATTTAAAAAAATTCCATATTTTGGGGTTTTTACGCTTGCGAAAAAATGTCCAAAAAAGTGGGCAATTTTGGTTTTGAATTTTTTTCCTCTTCACACATCCTCTCTGTTTGGCCCTTTTCCACTTTTTTGTACTACAGGCTTTCGGCTACAACATAGGCTACTTATTATCTATATTGACATTTCTGAAGAAAGCTATGATCAGTTAAACTTCAAGTTTCAGAAAAGATTCAGAAAAGAACTTTTTCTGCTTGTCAGTCCGTATTATTCTGCCCGTCGGAGAGATGAGTACAGGGAGATGTGCGCTGTATTGTGAAAGGTTTGGCGCCTCTAATATTTTTTACCGCATTGAAAAATGTAGATTTTTTAGAAAGTTATGACACGTCAAACTGAGAACTCGCAAAACGCGCATTACTTTTGCACCAACCTAATATTTCATTACTTAACAAAAACAAACGTGCATAATTCTTTGAATCTTGTAATAACTTGAAATAGTATCTCCAGTTTTCCTCTTTCCCTCATAAATTTGTGACTCTTATAGACCATTCGAAAGTGCCACTCCTCCCCTCTCTTTCTCCTTTAGTCCGCCATTGATGAAAAGTCTATCTGAAACGAGAAAAAGTGGAAACCCCAGTTCTAAAAATGGGAATCTCTTTACTCGCTTTGTTATTATCAACTTACCAAGTTTCAATGGCCATAAACGCAGAGTAAATGGACATACCTGCATGAGCACTTTGTGCTTCAATGCAGTTCCTCCTCTGAGTTTTTTTTTCCAGTTTTCCAGCGGCTTGATGAGATTGTCCTCACAGGTGCACCAACACAAAGACTATTTGTCAGAATATGGTTAAGTACCAGTTTGATTACGCCAACATTGAAGAACAATAGAATAAAGAGAAAGGAAATAAGAGAAACAAAAGCGTACGGAAGACAACGGCGAAGATGCGTTGGCTATTTCGTAATCGCGAGTGTATGCGCTCTCAAAGTCCTGCGGAAATGCCGGCAGGTCAAAGTGCTGCGGAAACACTACGATTTTACAACTTTCCGCAGCGCTTTAATCGAAATGCTGCAAAAGTTCCGGTTTGAATCTTTGACGTCAATTGCGGAAACCCCGCATTTTGGGACGTGCTTTTTCTCAATGGTTAAGAATGTGCTGCGGAACCGCTGCTACCTCCGCTTGTACTGCGGATCCAGTGAATTGTTTGAGCATGCTCTCAGAGGAGCATGTATGATGAAACAAGAGTGAAAAAAGGATAGTACAACTGCGCACATTTGAAGTTCTGCTTGCAAAGATTAGACGCTAAAACTCAAATCACAAAGCGTCACTTCAACTATTAGTGATGCATAATTCCTGCACCCAAATAGGTACATATCGCAATAATCCAGATTTCTCCTGTATCTCAAATAGGATTTGTTATATCATTAGACCAAGCAAACCTAGCTCTACGCGGTAGTGTTAAATATCTACGAACTTTTGAGCCGAAAGCTGAAAAAACCATGCGTCCGAAAACCTTAACACAAATCAAAACAAAACTGTATCTCCGCTAAAAAAATCCTATAAAAGTTGTTGCAATATTTTTTTCTCGGCTAGACGATGAAAAAACGAAGTTTTTTGTTTTTGCCAAATCAATGATGAGATACTCTATAATAGCACTAATAGTTGTATACTACATGCCTTTAGCAGTAAAACTCAATATTTTCAGCTTTCTAGAAGAGCTAGTCCACGAGAAATATCGCTAACTCTCCTAACTCGAAATTTTGTCGCCTAGTTGCCAGAAATTCGATATTATTCGTAAACCAACTGCTGTAAAAAGCTGAAAATTCACACCCATGCTTCTAAAGTCCAGTATTATGAACTGTCAGTACTGGAACCGCATCGTTTTGGAAAAAACACGAAAAACTTCGTTTTCTTAACTTCTAGCTGAGAGAATTTTTTTCTTGGTTTTTTGGGGGTGCTAGAATCTTTTTCGGTTTTGGCTTCAATCTTCGCTTGGATCAAAGCTGCTGCAAAACTTCAGCACTATCTTATAGAGCTAACATTGCTTTATCGAATGGTTTATCAGGAATTATTTAGGATATCGAAGAAGTATGTATTATCGTTGTCTGTATCTATTTGATGCAGGAATTATGTATCAACTTAGCAGTAAAAATGTGGCTTTTGCCACACGCGACCGCAGCTCTTTCTGTATCAAAAATGTCATACCTTTCTCCAAAACGCTCACCACGATCTCGCAGTAGAAGTAGGATTTGCTCTATGAGATGCTTTTAGAGAAAAAACATGTTCAAGAAGAAATACAGAGCAGTAAAAGTTACTGCCAGATGAAGACGCAAAAGCGACATTGATTGCACGGCTCGAACGCTACTCGCGCGTATTTTCACCTTCATGGCTCTGCGGCGTTTATGCCCCTAGGTCTTGCGTTCATCCGGCAGCAGCCTTTACGCAAAGATGATGATGTTTGTATTCAACGCATTGTTTCGTGCGAGCAACATTGTTTGCTTGGAGTAGGATCTCATTACCAGTGAGAATTTTTTAGGAACTATTAGGGCGAAGAGGAGCGGGTTTGGGACGGTTCAGAAATTTAAATATAAGTTTAGAATGTGAAAGAAGCTATATAAAAAAGGTTTTATGTGTGAGTAAAGGGGAAATTGTAACTTTGCTTCTTCTAGATTACGTCAGGTGGCTTTCCAATAGCACGAGTCTTCCTGTTTGTTTGCCATGTTTTTGATACACATGGGGCGTTAGCAACCCTCCCCCTCCCCCAACCTGGCGGCAGGTCTCGTCGGCAGGTCGCTGGCACCTTTAAGTGAGGTGGCCAGAAATTGAAACCCCAGATTCAGGCCGTAAGAAGCCTTTTTCCAAAAATTTTTTTTCGATGAAGATGCCACCTCAACTCTATAGAAACCTCCATCGAAATTTGCGGTTCCAGAATTCCCCCTGTAGGAAAATATCTGGAAACGCAGGAGGGGCTGCCGGCACTTCGCGAGGTCACCTGCCGGCAACCTGCCGGCATCTCGTCGAAATCCTCGAGGTGGCAGCTGCCGGTGGGGGTGGTGCAGGAGGAACCAAAGGGTCGCCGCCTGTACCCACAGGAGATAATTAAGAGAGCGAGAGCTGTGGAGAAGATTTTGGCAAACATCCATAAAAACTTGGCATGATACCCTTCAAAAATGAACTCTTATAACCCTGCTTAATGACTTTGAAAATTTTGAAAAACAGATGGGTAATAGAAATTAGAAGGCGCATTCATTGAAAGCGAAAGTATCTCAAGATTTCGAACTTTGGTAGTCGGAAAAACTAATTTTCTTTGACGTCTGATGAAATTTGAAGTTTTAGATATTGGGAGTAGAGTTTTCATTTGAAATTTACTCTTTTTTCCTCGAGTTAAATGAAAAAAGAATAAAATTCAGTTCGTCTTTCAAGTCAAATTGTGATCAGAATGTCATAGAAATAAATTTGGAGGCTTCCATGAAGATGCAAGACGCAGATTGTCTTACTTTAAACTTACTCTAGTGCCATTTTTGAGACTTGAGTTTTCATATATTGGGATAGTAAATGTGTAGTTGATAATTTCAAGATTGTATACAAATGAAAAGTTCATCACGATTTAAGAATGAAAAACCTCCTCCTATCACCACTTTCCCATTTCCTCAGTCCCAGAATTCTCACTAAAAAGTTTAATCAAAACTTTTCATCACTGAAACTCAAATTCCTCAGTATTCAAAAACTGTGAAAGTCTTCAGTTCATCTTCATTAACTGTTTGTAGAAATTGAGCGTAAGATAGAGTTGTTTATTTACCGCACAGGCTTTTACTGAAAAATGCGCCTTTCAGCGCTGATTCCAATTCTCTTTTTCAAATCTTACAAAGTTATTCCCAAGCAGAGTTATAAGAGTTTGTTTTCAAAAGGTATTTTGCCAAGTTTATCTGGATCTTTGCCAAAATCTTCTCCACAGAGCTCGCGCTCTTAATTATCTCCTGTGGGTACAGGCGGGAGGCCTTTGGTTCCTCCTGCACCGCATCCGCTGCCGGCAAGTCAGAGAGCACGAGAAACAGCGTGCTTTTTTAGAAAGGAAGCTGCCGGCATCTCGAGTGCCCACCGAGATGCCGCACCTTTGCCGACGTTGCGACTTTGGGTATTCACAATTGACGTCAAGCAAATCAATCCAAATTTCTACTTTTCATCATATCATTATATTGTCATTTTTGTCCTTAGGAGTTTTTTGTTGTGTACGAAAAAAGAGTTTGCCTTTGTTGTAGAACTTTAGCAGAATCGTCTTCTTTTTGCCTTCATAACCTCTTTTGCAACAATTCGTCCAATCAGCTGTTCTTTCAGGTCGACGGCTATCACGTAATGTATTGATCATCCTCTTACAGGCGCCACCTATTTATGCGTTCCTGCTATTGTTTTGCAAACATCAATAGTTGGAGTGGTCTATCGGTTAATGCGATCGCGCACGATGACAACGCAAGCAAGTTCGAACACGCGAGATGCCACTGTTTTGCAGAGGACTGCGTTGTCAAAATTCTTGTAAAGACATTTAGTACGGACGAGATAATACAAAGTATCAAAACTAGTAACCAGTCCGCGAGATGTCGGCTGAGTTGACAACTTTTCGCGATGCGTGCCAACTTGCCGGCATCTACGATGCCACCAGGTAGAGTAGATTTACCGGCCATGATCTTTCGTAATTTTTCATACATTGCTTCAAATCTCGCTGCGATGTACGCATCAAATTTGTCGTTATACCATTGCTCTGCCTTGAACAAGCCTGTTTTTGTTCCGGAGCACAATTTGTATTGCCTTTTCTACCGAGAGTTTGTAGCTTAATATTGTTGGTCTTGCACTGAACGAGATTAGTAAGGCACCGATGAGCAGGTAGGATAACCATACAGAAAAGGATAAGGAAAAACGTGGGGGTAAAGGGGGAAGGGCAGGGAAGGGGGGAGGGAGAAAATGGAGAGTGGCGAAAAGTGGCTATAAATGACTTATGTCAGAACAGCAAACGGGAATGGTTTTTCCGATTTTGAGGGGAGGGTTGGAGTATAGCCAGAATTTGTCAAATTAGTGTGGAGTTGGCCACCCTTTCCATGAATTTTTCTATTCGGTTAGTTCAAATAATAAGAATTACTTCCAATAACTCTCTATCAATTTTTCAGTGCTTTTTAGGCTCCCTGCTATCGACAGGCTTTGAGCGCAGAAACACCGGGTCTCCGTAGTTTATAGCGGAATGAATACCGCAACATCAACATTGCTGACCACAAATACTTTACCTTTCCCATCTGTATGTCATCACATCAGTCTGCCACATAGGATCAACTCACACACAGCAATACTCTTTTTTCCAGCTGTTGGTTCAATAGAAGCTGACCCTGACACGTACGTTGGAGTAGATGAATTCTTAGGTTAACAGACTGTAGAATGCTAAATTCGTATATACAGAGAATTCCTGGAATTTGAGTTTCATTCGCCAGCTATCTTCTGTAAGCTGGGCTTAGTCATTAACTTTCGTAGGTGTTCACTATGATACAAAGAATAAGTTTAAAAAATTAGCTGCTCTCAATAATTCAAGACGGGAGGATGTTTACGTTTTTTTTGTGTGTATGTGTCTGTGTCTGTCTGTTCGTTACGAAATTCGTAGAGCGCGTTCCAGCCAATGTCCCGAGCCCAAATTTGCACAGCGCTTGCTACCAGCAGGAAGGCCCACCAAGCAAAAGCATGAGTGGATTCGTTAAGGCTGCGTTCATACTGATTACGAAATCCGGGAACAGTTTCAGCACAGCGCTCGATCAAGCGCTGTGCTGGAACTGTTCCCGAACATCCGGATCAGTATGAACGCAGCCTAAGTGATCCCTCAAGAACTGCGCGTCAAGCGGATCCACTTGGCTTCTCGCCAGCAAAATTGGGACCGTAGTGCCACTTTTTGCAAAGTCTTGGATATGTTTGACAAGACGAAAATGGCGCCAAAAAGAATTAGCTGTGTAAATGGTCAATTTTCCAAGGGTTTACCAGAGCATTTAAAAAGATTTTTGCACAGAGATGTAGCTCACGGTGGTTACTGTCCTTATGGCAACTAGCATACCATGAAAAATTTAGATTTGCATTCGTTCTTCTGCAAGTCTAATCCGCGAAAAATACCGATTGCCGATTTCTTATGAAAATGTTGGGAATGAGTCGTTTACAACTGATTCGAGAAGTCATCGTTGCGCGATGAGTTTCAATGCCATCATTACAAGAGAATGAGTACGTAATTCAGACAGTAGAATCAGTGCAAGCCTTTGCGAAGCAGAGGTGATGCATTGGTGAAAGATGTGGTTCTATACATATAGAGACGGACACAAAACGCTGCTTAGAAAATAACTTCCGCTAACGAGTTATTCAAATGTAAGCTATTCTATCGACTTTCCAAAATTAAATCTTCTTCGTTTTATCCTGAACAAAAAAAGCAATTTTTGCTGAGTCTTCGTGTTATTAGAGGCGAATCTGAATTAGCTTGACTTGCCGGTTGTTGTGCTTGTGTTGTTTCAACGATGCATCATTTAGAAGACCTCATTTGCTGGTATCAAGAAACTCTTTTTAAACTGACTGTTACTAAACGCAGTTTTAGCACAACAAATCACAGTAAAGGATATTCGTTGACGACAGCCCCGTTTCGTGCATTTACACCATCGCGGGCATGCCTTTTTGAAGCCTTTCCAGCTTTACAGTAGGCTGCAGCTTGCGTGGTAATCGCAGCTCACAGCATGTCCGTCCTTTAACCTCTTTTTGCTGTTTGAGTATTTCACATCGTTTTTCCTGCTTAATTTTCATTTTCAGGTAGTGACGCATTCTCATACACGCAGAACCACTGCTCCGGAAAGAATTGAAAGGAATAATGAGTTTTCTTCAAGGTTGCAATGGCGGATATCGTGGCTATGATTGGGAGTGCAATATTTTCTTCAGTGTTTTATAATGATTTGACTTTTTTCTTAAGAGAGACTGCTGAAGTGGCTGTTTCAGCATTCTACATCAAGGAGTCATGTAGGTGTGCTAAAATAAACATTTCAGTGGTCTTATTTGAGGAGAAGGCATGATAGCCATCACTGCTCATAAAGAAAGCACATTCTTTCCCCTAACTATGCCGGGACGATAGTTTACGACTCTGAAAATGTTTGTATGGTATGTAAAAAGAGCATGAATTCAATAACTGTACTAAAACTTTTTTTCCTGCTCTTTCAGTATCCACAAATCAGAACTTGTAGAATGCTCGACCGAGACAACTTCAAAAAAAAGGAGAACGAGTAACTGATGAGCAAGTGCCTGAACTGAAGATTAAAAAGGAAAAAAAGATGAGAATAAGATGAGAAACGCGGAAGAGGTTGAAGGACAGGGATGCTGCGCGCTGTAGCATACTGTAAAGCTGAAAAGGCTTCAAAAAATCACGCCCGCGGTGGTGTAAATGCACGAAACGGGGCTGTCGTCAACGAATATCCTTTATTACGTAACTGCTGCGACGTTCTCCATTGTAGGCAACAATCACACTATTTTTAATCAAGTGCAACGTTGAAGCTCGAGTAACTTAGAATCTGCACATTTCCTCCAATTTTTCATGTAGCCATCAAGAATCTGAGTCACAACTTATCCCCTCACACGAACCTCTGGAATGGCTAGTTTGAGTGATTATGATTGTCAATAAGTTGTAAATCAATCACGTAAAGAGTTGTCTGTTATTTGAGAATTCAGCGTCCGATATAACCACATAACAATCTGATATGCCTGTGTATCGAGTCTTATGCTTTGCTAGTTATTACGACTGAGTTAGCACTCAAGTGAGGCTACTGAGTTCAGTTTTCTATGCAGTGCTTAAAAGTAGGCCAAAGAGTTTTTGCCAACTATGCTGATAAATATATCGTAACTAGCCGGCGTACCCTGCCCGCTCGGAACGTAATTCTGAACCCCTGATGCCGCGAAAGGTACAAAATCATTCCCAAAGCGTCCAACTTACTCTTCCTATGAATTTTCAATCTTCTACTCGTTCTTCCTTTCTTCTTCCATGCAGCCGCTCCGAACCTGCGCCTCCCGTTCCTCTGGCTCCTGCGTTGACTTGTTTCATCCTGGCTGCACCGCTTTGCAACACCGCATCCTCCCTACCGTGGAACGAAAATGAGCTTCTCCACCCGTGTTTAACGAATTTTGGAGAATGCTTAGTCAAAACATGATGAGCTTCCATTTCCATAGATTTGAGTAAACAGATCAATAAATCGATAAAAGGACCCAGCAAGTTCTAGTGGAAGGTAGCCTAAAGCCGTCTCCGGGGGCCGAAAGCTGTGAAACCTGTGTGCAAACTTTCAGCCCAATCGGATGAACGGCGCTCGTTTCGACCATCCAAACAGACAAATTTCGAGTTTTAATATATAAAGATTCCATTGATTTAGTTGGCTACAACACGTTAAACTATAATGGAAATACGGGGCACGCAGCTTGAGTCGAGTATTGTCCTTCACCGTTTTTCAAGAAACGTAATCCCTGTTTGTCAGACACACAGAATTTTGTAGCGATTGAGCATGACACGATTGATCTACAAAACACATTATAGCATACTGCACTCAGCTCCTTTTTTATTCACAATATGATAAGCTATGCCCTTATCTAATTTTCATGATGGATATGCTATTTCAGATGAAGAACATCAGTTTGTGTTTGGTACTCAGGAAGGTTCCAACGGATCCCATCTATCTCGGCGTGTATACATCGCTAGCTATCAGTTCATGTCTCTCTCTCTGACATTCACTCTGTTACTAGCAATTCGTTTTTCACGAAGCACAACTATCGGAACATAAAGGTAGTCTATTAATTAAATGAAAAAAATTTACTCACAGTAATCGTAGACTCATAGCGTTTCCAGCAACTAAAGTTGTATTTTATTTAGTTTTGGTAGCTTCCTTTCATTCAGATTCTCATTTATCTTTTCTTCGCATATGGCATCATTTTCAACCTGATGAGGACATCACCTACGTTAGTTTCAAAATAAGGCTGCTTAAGCTTTTGCATGAGAGAAATTTCGTAACTTTCGATTTCCAGGTTTTTCACATTCATCACATTATTAACGAAAACTCACCTTGCTCACTGGTATTTTACAAGTGATAAGTAAGTGGGTAAGTGAGGGTAAGTGATTATTCATACAAATAGCAAGATTTCTGTTTACATCTACGTTTTCACAACACGTAGTGGTACCCGCATGCTAATTCGCAAGTCACATCTATCGGGTGAATTCAGGAAGTACTCTCTTCATTTACGTTATGAAATACAAGGAAACTTGAAAGTGTTGCGCATACTTTTTCCTATCGTGATATCACATTTACTTGTATTCGGATTGTTCATAATAGGTGGGTTTAACTCATCGATTAAGATGCCTTGTTAAACTGGTCATCTCAGGAAATATTGTAATACGTAATTTTCGCGAAAAGTTCCACACGAAGACATTTTCAATATCATTGGCAACCGTGTACGTGAGTAGCAATTCGATAGGAGTCATACATATTTAAGCAGTTTTTTGAGATTCTTCCATATTATTTCTTAATTGTGTCGAGTTGGATATATATAGTGTTGAAACGTGAATCACGAGTTCTGAAGGAATTCCAAACGCCATCGCACAACGTCCTGAGCCAAAAAAGGAAACTGACGCTTATTTCAACTCGTTGCTGAACCAATGGTCTTAAAGGCAGCGTCCAAGCAGATCCGAGCTCGACGACCACGCCCACTTCCCTCGGACGGCCAACCCCTTATGAACGAAATCTCCTCAGCCTTGACGTGTTTTCACATGACCAACACAGTCGAACTTACAGCGTTTAACTGTTGATACTTGCTTTCGACAAACATCAGAAGCACTCGTCCGGGTTTTCCCAAAATAGCCCCAAAAGATGGTTTTCTGAGAAATTCACGCTTTTTGAGTTCCATATTCGGAATCAGCGCCATGGAAAGGCAAGGATAACATAAAAATATAGAAATCGAGAATCTCCCTGAACGCTGCCTTTAAAAGACAAAGAATGAAATTAGAATTTATGGCAGAGTATCCCAACATAGTGACGTGCTAAGGCTGTCTATCTTTAAGTGTGTGTGACTTACCTGTCTGTTAGGAATTTTAGATAGCGAGCTACTTTCAAGATCTTGAGTTGTTTGAGTCGTCGTCGTCACAGTCTCGCGTGTACCGGAGTTTGCAGTGGAATTTGGGCGTGAACAAATAGCTATGCATGGAATGCCGACGATACTGGCCTGGCTATACGTCTAGCGCATACTCTCAGCAGCGCAAGCGCACTATATTTGCCGACGAGTCTACTCGAGTGTAGGTCTACCATGCACAAAAACGAGCCGATTCAATCGCGTATCTATCAAAATTTGCGCATCAAAAGAATTCACGCCGCTTGTGCTCCGTCAAAGTGGGTCGCTATCTTGACTTTTAGCAGCATCATAACTTTGAGTTTTACCCAAGAGATTGAGAATATAGCTCAAATGCTGCTCAAAGTGGTCGTTCTCCTCATGGTGAGTCTCAAGCCATAATAAATTCCGTAACCTTAAACTCGGGTTTGTTCCGGTCTGTTTTTTTGTAGAAAAGTTTCCTCCTCTCAAAGGAACCAATCCTGCATGAAAAAGCTTTTGAAATGTGTAAATGCTTACCCATTCTTGTAACCGGCTTCGCGCTTAGTTTCAAAACCATAATTATGCATGCACGGGGAAGGCTACGATAGTAGAATATTGCGAGCCTTGCGAAGCAGAAGTGACGCACAGGCAGTTACATTTTATTCTACTGCTTACTAGAATGGCTGAAAATACTGGAGCATTTAAAAGCGATATTGTTTCGCGTAGATTTCGTTCCTGTTTGTAGGGAACAGTCATGCCAAGCAACACCAGTCAAAATTTTATCTAAAGCACCCAATTTTGGACATAACATGTATTTACAGGAGGGCTCAAGTTGGCGCTAGCTATAGGGTGCTGCTTTCGTGTAAACGACGAAACAATTGGTAGCAAGGCACTTCAAACCTTTAATATTCTTTCCTGGCTAAATTCGCATAGCGAAAAGAATGTAAAGGGCAGGATTTTTTCAAACACTGCTGAAAATACCAATGTTTCAATAAACTTTTAAAAGTGTTTTGCTTTTATAAAAGGCCTAAACACAGCTTTCAGTCATTTCAAAGACTCTCGTACCTCACGGAAATGATTTTAAAAACATGTCAAACTAGCCCCAACGTGTGATTTTTATCTTGACACGTGGCAAGGAGGTAGTACTCACAAGATCTATGAAAAAATTCTCTAGCCTGGAGCACGTGTTTCATGAGAACATTTTGAAAAAAAATGGGGCCCTGTATGGAAAAGTACCGAAATTTTACTTTTGCGCAGCTTCTTCTTTTCACTTTTTCCTATCGAATTTGGTTATGGAGATTTTTGAACATCTTTTGCATATAAAAGCCGCGGAACTCACTTGTTTTTCCAGTATTTAATGATGAGAACAGTGGTACAAGCTCCTAGTATAAAGATACTAAGTCGAAATCATGACATTAAAATCATTAACAACGAGCTTTAGCTCTTTTTGCCATATTTTGAAATAATCAATCAATCATGGTGACGATGTATGCGGGTCTTTGGAATCAAAAGTATGGGATCGGAAAGCACTCAGAAGGCCAGTTCAGCCAAATGACCACAGCTGGATCTCAAAATTTCAACGGATTGCGAGTAATTTGCTTACTGCCTTATTACGGGGAGTTTTGAAATTTCAGAGATCAACAGGTTGACGAACAGAGGTAAAGTTCAATGAAATCATCGAAAATTTCAATCTTTGAGAGAGATTATGTTGGAAAAGCTGCTGATTGCCATAACTTCACGATGTGAAGAGTCAATCCTTTCTAGATCATGCTGGGTACGTTGCACTATTGATGCAATTTCCGATGACGATTTTATTGACAATAATTTGAAAATTTCTCAGTATACGACGTTGGAATGTTCTTATCGTTCACATCCAAGATGTAGATATTTTCTAGCTCAAGTTGTATAAGTTTTTCAAAGTGTATATTCACGAAGTTTGAATGGTCAGATGCGTACGTGGTCATCGTCATTGTCTGCCTAGCATTTCCTCATGCAATATACAATTGATATTTGAAATGATGTGCGAAACACAGATTACAAAGGAATTTAGTCTTAATGCCGAAATTGGAAGTGAGAGATCTGGGCACAACCCTCAAAAAAGCTACATTGTATTATTTTTGCGCATGTTGTAGACTTCGGGAACGTCAAAGAAATCACTGGTATGTCCGTGCTATAAACTTCTCAATCGATGGAGAGCTATATGAGCATCGTGACATTTCAAACAAGCTTGATACAACCAGAAAAAATCTAGGATATATGCAAAATAAAAATGGAAAGGAGAAAACTTCAGATTCATAAAAATGAGTGAAAGTCTTGTGCGAAGTCCACCCTTCCCCATCCCCCCCCCTCCACCCCCGCCTTTCCCGCCGGCTCTGTTACATTACCAAACAGAGCCATTCGTAGTGATTGTTGCTGATCAGGAACAAGTAAGCCATAAAATAACGATCAAGGTCAGCCGGACGTTTCTCCGCCAAGTAAAAAGGAGAATTTTGAGTGATTGAAAGCAATTATAAAGGCATAGCTCAAATCTATTTGCCCTCTGCACCTCTATGGCAAGATTTTATTTGATAAATTGTATGGGAAAGGTGAAAAGAGGCTATGGCAGCGATCAATGTTTACAAAAAAGAATCTGTGTAGTTTGACAGCTCATTGCAGCTCCTCTGTCACAGGTTTTTGAGCGGCGCTTCGGAAAATCAGAAAGAGTTTTTCCGTACGCAATCCGAATTTGTGCTGTTCCTGGACAGCATACCATGGAGGGCTTTTCAAGCTCTTTTAATTACTTGAATGTGCGTAGACTTTTCATTATTTGTTGAAAAAGGGCAGGCCATTATAAGGTGCGTTTCTGAGGCAGATTCTCAGGCTAAAAAACATGTTAACACATTTTTCGAAAATTAAGAGAAGAGAAAATTTGCATACGCACTGATAGAGCGTAGAATGAATGTCTTTTAGATGCAGTTATTTCGAAAAAGTGCTTATTCAATCACCTTGATGAATGAATGTTTAATTCTCCTGATACTCAATGTAATATATTCTGTTGCGAAGCGTTAGGACCATAGAACTACCGTGAATTCGGTAACGGTTCCCTCACCTGCAGTATCTCTCAATCTCAGGACTGTGCATTAACGTTCGAAATCTTCCATTTTAAAGCGAAAATAGCTCATTTACTTTGTAAGGTCTGCTATAATAATAGTAATGGTCGAGTTCTAAAATCTTGGCATTCCGAAGATTTCGCACTGTTTGATGCAGTAACGTTTGAATGGTTTTTCAAAACTCTAGATTGCAAGTCATTATATTTAGCAAATTTCTAAAAGAGGAGCTGGGAAGAGATTTAAAAAATTGCTGGAGTTGGCAAAAAGATTGCCCTGTTTGCTGGTTATCAAGACTCTCCCAAAAACCTCGAATAAAACTTGTAGAAATTAGCGAAATTTGGCAAAAATTTCATCTTTGAAAGCATGTGGAAACCCTGTTGCACCTAGGAAGAAAAACAACCAGCAAGTCTTGCTCTTGCGGGAAGAGGACACTAAAACGGTTTTAACGGAAATTTTCGGAGAAGCTCTTCGCTTCCTGTGACTTATACAGTAAAAAATCGGCCTTTCGAAACATTTTTGCCACAAATGTTTGTTTCGAGCGAGATTACTGCGCAACTTAGGGCCGCATGCATTAACATCCCCGCCGGGGAAGGGATCGCAGCTTAATTGAAAGTTTCATATCCTGAAGCTCCAGATAATTGGATTTTACGCTGTCTTTCCATTCGTACCCCCCATTCTTCACTATGAGCATATTGAATCGGAGCAAGAAACTGTCATGCCACATATTCCAGCTTTTTATATGATCCCTGTTGATCCCCAGCGGCCGTCCGTCTTTTCTTTGAAGTCATTTTTCTTGAAGTTAACAAAAACATTCCAGAGTTGTACCGATTATCTAACCCAACAGTGCTGAGCATGTTGCTGGTAAGAATAAATGAAGTTTTGGAGTCATGAAATTTGCGATTAACCACAAGTCGAAAGTTGGGTCAGCGAAGAATTTGATAATTCAGAACTCATTTATTCTTATCAGCAACTTGCTAAGCAGTGTTAACTTAGACGAACAGTACAGCTTTGGATGGCCTTCGTCCAACCGCGAAGAAAGAAAAATGACTTTGAAGAAAAGACGTCCGGCCGCGGGTGATCATCAGAGGACCGTACAAAAAGCTGAAAAATGCGACTCGTACAACTTTTTGTCCCTGTTCAATATATTCATAGTGAAGGACGCCGAGAATACCTACGGATAGGTTATACGGGTGAAATCCAGATTTCTGGAGCTTCAGGATATGAGGCTTTTTTAAAGCTGCGGCCCCACCCCGGCGGGGATGTTAATGCATGCATTCCTTAGTGATATCCCGTTTTTGGGAGCCTGTACCCTGGGTTTTTTATACCCTTGCACATGTAAAATAATGCTGCGGTTGAGTCTCAGTCTTGCTGCAGGTGTAATTAAACATATTAGGTGGATTAAGTCCTAGTGAGCGAGTGTTTAAATTATAATATCTTTCGATGGTCTGGAAAATACTATTCCGAGATCCGCGGGCTTGCTATGGGCCAGCGACTAGCACAATCTTGCAATTTGTTTTATGAATAAAATCGAGGAGCCTGTGCTAAGTCGGATGCCATTGAGATGTACCGTCGATACATCGACGACTGCTGTTTGGTGACTAGAACTCAGTCCGGAATGGACGAATGTTTTAGAGCTCTTAACTTACTGTCCGAGTACATCAAATTAACGCGCGAAAACCCACGAGGAGGATGATTGCCCTACTTGAACACACTGGTCAACTTAACCAACGGCGTTGTAAGAGTGAAGTGGTATCGCAAGGATAGTTCCAAAAACATCCTCATTAACGCGAATTCAGCACATCTGCAAGCACTAAGCGGGCTGTAATTCGAGTTATGTTCAAGACAGCGATAATGGTGTGCTCGGGAGAGGATGAGCGCCGCGAAGCAAGATGCCCAGCCTCAGAAATCGCTCGCAGCAACGGTTATTTCGCATCGCTAACACGACCAAAACATCCACGCGATAATCGCATTCGACAAGCCCAAAAACTTTCGCTTTGCCTCCCTTTTTTCTCTGATAAGACCAACTCTGCTTTCTAGCAATGCATTGCTCGCGCTCAGTTGCTGGATGACGTCATTTTAGTTAATATATTAAATGCGAATATCAAAAAGCAACTAGTTCCAAATCGACTCTATGATCGACTTTGTATAACCGAACAGTGCACAATATGTCCATATGGCAGAGTGGGGGACTGCGCAAAAGTAGTGGTCGTATATCAAATCGAATGCCTTGATTGCGGTGCACTGTATATCGGTGAAACTGGCAGAGTACTAAGCGTGCGAATCAAGGAACATTTAGCAAGCAAACGACGGAAAAGTTTAATAACACCGCTGGATAGGCATAGGAATGACTCATATGATGGAAAGGACTTCAAAATCAAATGCACGATTTCAATACACGAGAACGAGATCTCGGCTAGAAAGGCGTAAGGCATTCTGGATCTCGGCAAAGAGTCCAGAAATGACTAACAAGAACGAGTGCTTGTCAATCACTGCCGACTTCCTGCCGTTCGTAGCACTATGTGAGCTATAGATGGTAGATAGACTTTATCCGCCTTTCGTATATAACGCTCTATCTGCCCATTAAAGTGTAGCTCAATTGTCCGCTTCTGTCGCATATTTCCAGTCGTACCGTCATATTCTTTCGGCGCGGACACATCACATAGCGGTGGTATAAACGGTTGGTTCACTTCGGTTTTTGAGAAGTTTTGCGGATTGAACTAGGAAAAAGGTCGAAACTAGCTAAGCGTCGTGGATGATGCTTTGTGCCGTTTTTAGGCCTCTGAGGACGGCGAACGCGCCGAAACGTTAGGCCATTCGAATCAAGATACCACCATAACAAACCTGTTCGGCACAAGCAAAACTGGAGATTATATGCTAGGCGCCCAGGTTTGAAGAAATAGGAACATTCAGTTACTAGAAGACTGGAATACTTTTCTGCACGGAATCCTTGAATCCTTGTCCTTGGGTGTAGCGTCTCATTGTTTGAAAAAATGGCTGACTGATTAATTATGGTCGCTCCACTAATCAGTTAGCAAATATAATACACAGTCAAGTAACTTCTGCGCGGCAAAATGAAAATAATCGTTTTGGTAACAGAGCATGATCGTAATCGAAACGCGCGGTATCCCAAATAGTG
Source organism: Cylicocyclus nassatus (assembly GCA_958299035.1). Classification (NCBI taxonomy): domain Eukaryota; kingdom Metazoa; phylum Nematoda; class Chromadorea; order Rhabditida; family Strongylidae; genus Cylicocyclus; species Cylicocyclus nassatus. The sequence continues at coordinate 81,079,104 of CATQJL010000316.1, read as the reverse complement.
AAAAAATGAACATGATGCATTGAGATTGAGGCTTAATTGGCATTGATACACCTGTTCCATATTCATCTAATGCATATGTACATTTGTTTATATGGTATACCATTCTCTTGATTTCCCGCTGGGATGCTTGGCTCACTCGTTCCCTACCAGCCTAGCATGAAAGAACTTGCCGTACCTTCCCACATTTACTCAACCAGCACTGCTCTGTTTTGTCCAATTCTATTAGGTCGTTCCGAAAGTAATGTCGCTTTTTTCAAATGAACGCCACTTTTTATGGAATCAAGATTTTCAGGAGTTCTTAGAAGCATTCGATGCAGCATTTCATCCTCTTTCTAGTGGTTGTAATTTCATTGCACAACGAGAAACTCGAAAAACTACCAAAATCTGCGACTCATGCTTTTTGCCATTGTCAAGTTCGGCTATTTTTTTAAGTTTGTGTACCTATTCTTCGAAGAAGTAAAAGTGACTGTTGGATAGAGCAAACCTTATAGGACACAGAGTAATTTTTTCTTTTCCTTAGCTTGCTTCTTAGAGTTTCTGGAATGAATTTTTCAATGCTATTGGATTCCATATTTGGTCATCTCAAACCTCAAAGAACAACAATTGGCAAGCAAATGAAGTGTTATTCGACGCAGCTTCTTCTCCTCTTTCTACCAGTTGTTTTTTGTCTCCGATGCATCAAGTTTTCCGGGGTAAAATGATCATATTCGAGGTTTTCCAGGGCGCCCCAGGCTGTACCCGGAATTTTCAAACGTTGCTAATCTGAAGCGGTGAGTGCTCATTTGGTTTGTAAAATCAGTGTCAAACCATAATCCATCTTTATAAGTTTGAATTCCGAAGATTTACTAGTGTTTGAGGCAATTGTGTCTGAGACGAGCCTGCCAAAATTCGGTGGTTCCATCAAAAAAATCTATACAAAAATTATGACGAGATCTGGAAAGTAAAAAAAGTTGTGCTGTTTCCTTTAGGCTTTGCCTTATCCATCCATTACTTGGACTCCTTCCGAAAATTGTTATGAAAATTTAGAAAAATTGAATTGTGAAACTTGGCCTTCTCAAAAACATGGGTCGTAGTTTTGATAATTCTTTGAAAAATTATTGAATTTTTTGCAGCGCTTATATAACCCTTAAAAAAGAATGAAATGCTGCATCAAATGCTGCCAAAACCTCTTGCACATCTTTGCACGAGATGTGGCGTACGTCTGAAAAAAAGCGACATCACTTTCTAAACGACCTAATATATAACAAATCCCTGCTCCACGTTTTCGTTCGGCATGCCTACGTACGTCTTATACCATCCTCAGCCCCGTAGGACAAAGGTGGCAAAAATCGGCGAAGTCGACGAAAATAACGACAATTTTGTTGAAAATTATTTTGTTTGTAATCAGCATGCTCACCTATCTCTATGCCCACTCCCCCTCCCCTCTTCCGGCGCCTTAGTCGAATCTAACAAAAAAAGCAACAGGCTTTAGAAAATACATGATATCTCCATTCAAAATTTTTTATCTCAGGCAAATCCAGGCAGATCCAGGAGAGTTACGGTTTTTTGAAAGATGTTGCGAACGATTTTTTAAACCCAGCTAATATAATATATAGCGAAGGCTTTGGGCTTGTTCGTTTGGGCGTACGTTAGCTTCCATGTAAAAAAACATTATGCAAGTCATGGTTTTCTGGTAGAGAAATAACGCTTTTCGTCGCAAAGGGCTTTATCCAGGGTCAAACAAGGGGTGTGGCACATGATCGCTGGCTACGACTCCCCCCCCCCCCCCTGATTGCTGTCTTAATAAGAACCCCCCTGAATTATATACCTAAGATAGCATTACTTGAAGGCCCTGTCAAACATAATGGGCAACATATCCATAATGAGCATGTCAAATAACCCCTGTAGACAAAGTTTGAGCGAATTCTGAAAATTCAAGATACTAGGCTACCTAAGTGAAATGGTCATTTTCCAGCATGATTAACTTTGTTTCAAAAGTGAAGTAGCTAGCTGTTTTGGCACTCAAGACAAAGCACTACTCCTTCTTTGTCCATTTCAGGAATCCCGCTTCAAAAGACCTCCAAACTATGGAAATAGAAGCCAACCAAAATCTCATTTTTCCATTTTCTGCTTTTGATGGCTGTGCTTTCACCAACTATTACTCAGAGCAAAGAGAACGAATCAGGCTCAAATCGCTTCTGCGACAACTAGGAGATCTAGGCTATCGATCCATATAAATAGTGTTCGCTAAAAATGTTTTTTTTATATAGTTAGTGGGGTGTGACACCACCCTCTTAAAAGCTGTGGCCGCCGCAGCATTTAAGGGGTGTGCCGCACCCCATTAACTATATCAAGAAAACATTTTTAGCGGACAATATTTATATGAATCGATAGCCTAAACCTTGTAGATTCCATAGGACTGTTTGGAGCCTGATTTGTCTTCTCAGCTCTAAGTAATTATTTGGTGAAAGCACAGCGATCAAAAGCGAAAAATGGGAAAAACGAGATTTTGGTTGGCTTCTAATTCCACAGTTTGGAGGTCTTTTGAAGCGGGATTCCTGAAATGGACAAAGAAGGAGTAGTGCTTTATCTTGAGTGCCAAAACAGCTAGCTACTTCACTTTTGAAACAAAGTTAATCATGGATTGTTCGACTCTCTATGAACCTCGACATGGCGTAGATATTGTAGTTGTTTATGTAAGCCGCACTCGAGAAAGTTAATCATGCTGGAGAATGACTATTTCACTTAGGTAGCCTAGTATCTTGAATTTTCAGAATTCGCTCAAACTTTGTCTACAGGGGTTATTTGACATGCTCATTATGGATATGATACGAATCATGTTATCACTATTATCAGATTACCCAACTACGACCCCCTCCCCTGTTGACTCCTCAATACGACCCCTCAGGTGTGGCGTGCCACACCCCACGCTTGACCCTGGCTCTATCCCTGAACCAGCCTATTTTGTCCCAAGCCAGTTCTGCTACACCGAAAATATTGATTTGTAGGAGAAATCAAAAAATTCTTAGGAATGTCGTAGCTTGTGTCATGCCAACATCTCAATATTAGGTAATTCTAGAAGTTGGTAATCAGTTTGGGCAGATGGCTTTACGTACGCAATCGATGTAGTTAGATATAGTCAAAACAAAGGGTTATGATTCACTACCTCATCTCTTAATGAATCACATTGGAAATATGACATTTCAAAAGAGGAAAGCTTGCATCACATATTTTCGAGGTTTTTGTTTATCTCCTAACGTATTCGCTGGTGGATTCAAGACTTATCAAACTTTTGCATTGACCTACTGTAAGCGAAGTCGACCCTGTGGGCATTTTTCAGTATACTTTTTACTTCTTCAACTTAGCGAGTTTTATCCCCTCCCCTTACCTCTCTCACAAGGTACGACTGCGCTCTGTTTGCGTTTCTTTCTTCTCAGCATTGCACATATTGTAACTTAAGGCGTGATGATAGTTTTATGAGAAACCGAAACGTCACCAATAAAGATACAAAGAGCTTTTCATCAGCAATTCACTATCTTGTAGGCATTTTTTAACTTCTAGTCAACAAGTAGCATCTTACGAATAGCTTTAGAGTAATGGCTAAGTCCCGCCTGAGCAGTAGTCAACAGTACCTCAGTTTATTAATAGAAGCCAATCCATAAAATGACTCTGTTTCGTCGGGTGTTTGATGAAGAACTTTCAGTTTTGTTACTTTAGCATAAATAACATCTGTAAATTCTTGTTTGCAGAAGGTTTTCAAATAGGGATACAATAGCTTTGTTGGACTTTTATTAGGTTGCTACATTAGTCTTGTTACACTATGGTATCGTATGGCGATAAGTCACTCCTCATTTACAATCAGGGTGCAGGGTATCGTTCGATAGAGGAAAGCAATCTCTAAAAGAAGATATTTCAACAAAAAGACTGCTCGAAAATCGAGAAAAAACCATGGTTTGAAGCGCAGCGTCTAAAAAGAAAATGTCAAAAAATCAGTTATTGTCTTCCTATTGAACTTCTGTTCTTCTAAAGTCAAATTGCACGTCAAAAAAAACCCAATTTTCCTAGTGCTTTTATATCACCCCGCCCTTTTGTTTTTGTTTTTGGCGACGTTGTCTGCGTAGCTTTGTTCACGTAAGATTCAAGAGTATGATTTCCCCAAGCGAGGAAACACTGTTCATTAAAAAGGGTTTCTTCACCCAAATTCAACAGTTTTAAATGAGGGAAAAAACGGGCGGAACTTTTAAAACAGCTCAATACATTGTCGACATCTGCTAGGACTGAGTCTTCTTATCGTCTCATTTTCACAAGTTAACAAACTTTGAAGAATCTGCTTATTAGTACTGACATGTTTTGAATTAAACGTTTCACTGTCGGCTTTTGCCTAGAAAGCTGATGCGCCACTAACAAACATTCACTTATCAGTATCAAAAAAGACCTGATAAAGTGGCAATAGTGGATGCATTAATAATTCACAGTAGCATAATGCGTCGAAGCTCAGAATTTACTCTAATTTCACGCGTATAAGGCCCACTTTCTCGAATTTTCAAGGGAGCCGCTCAGCCGCACTGTATTCCGGAAAGAATTTCTTACATCGCACGATTCTCTCAAGCAATATACAGCACGTTATAGGGTCCTTTGGCTGTAAAGTCCTTTGGCTTGTCTGGACTGGTCGATTTTGGAAAAAAATCCCTCGCGCCTTGTGCGCGTGAAATTGGGGTAGTAAAGACAGCCACACTTCTGAATTGCTCTTCATCAATGCTGAAGGTTCAGCAAGATAGATTTTGCGCCTGTTTTAGTTGATATAGCCATCGAGAACCGTGAATATCTTTCCTCCCACGAAAACATTATATGTCGAGTTTGCTTGGTTACGTAGATAATATCCGCGGACCTGTAATCTACTTTGCAAAAATTAAGCCGTCAGAGATTTTTCTCAATAGGCTTAATTACGTTTTCCCAATAGGCTTGATTAGTCTCCAGTCTCAATATATTAGGTTGGCTAGTAAATAATTTCGTCTGGCATGCAACTACAAAAGCTCTTCAAATTTCGAATAATTGTTGTTGCCACGATTTGTTCAAATCCTGGCAACAACAGTTAGTAATTACGCAACTCTAATTCACATTTTAATGTTCAGTATTTCAATAATAAAGAACAATTGTTTAGGCCTTTCGAAAACGCACTTCCTTTACTTTTCAGGTTTCGGTTCCAGTGTGAGTGTACATGTGAGTAATTTGGCGACCGGATATATACAAGTTCTGGTTTGCAGATTCTTTGCAAATAAGATCTGAAATATCCCTCCATTTGCGCATAAAAGTCAAAATTTGTGCAGCAAAGATCGCGTGTTTCATCTATAGCGTTGCAATTTGTTAAAAACATGAATTCTAAAGTGTGGATGCCAAATGCACAATTTGTACCCAGTTTAGTTTAATTTGAACCATGATTTTTTGAAAACTTGTTGGAAAAACTTAACTATTCTACTATCCTCATCCAGTTCACCGTCAAAAAAGTTTTTTTTCTCAGAATACCTCCTTTCCGATCTTCCTAACTTACTTGAGCGGCATCATAAACTCATGCTTATATTGGCCTGGAATGCTTCTAATTGACTTTTACTCTAGCCAACTTAGTCTTACCATACCAACTCAATAATGTGACTATTGAGTCTGATGCTTGTAGATTCTGCTGTAAGGTAGGGTTAGCGTGTTCGAAGCACACTTTATGCTAAATTTCGCTTCGAAATGTAGTCCGTAGTCGTAGACTGGATTTCGATTCAGGGTGGCCCAGAATAATGTGCATATTGTCTGACCTTAATACTGGCTTGCTTTGATATGTTACATCAAATTTTAGGTACCAATCTGTAAAGCTGCTTCAACTTAGATTTGCAGTATGCAACGGATGGCCGATTTCTTTCATTACTGTAAAATTACGTTAAGAACTTCGACGAGGTTTTTAGCATCGAGGTTCATATTTTGCGGCAGAAAGCACCAAAGAAGCCATAACTCTTTAGGCCAATTCTGAATATAGAGTTTCCATTTTACTGTGATTTTCCTTTTCCATGTTACACCCAGGTAAACCGCACGTAATCGCTCCAAAACCGTGAATCTAAATTGAAGCTAATACTACAAAGGTACCAAGATTGGCGAAGGATATCAAAGGAGGAAATTATTCACGATCAAACAGTGCGCACATCAATTTCGGACACTCTGTATGTAGAACACACAGTCATTTAACAGCATGATTGAAGCTGGTAGAAATGCCGGGCGAATTAGCAGGGTTGACTTCAGCACCACTTTGAAAGTAAGATCTACGATGACATGATGAGCGAATGGCGACAGTATGCTGAACTACTCAGACAATCACAAATGACTTCCGGGGAAAAAACTGAAGTTCTGAAACTTCCGGGAAACACTCCTATTGAAGCTGTCAAGTAGGGCGCGGCCAGATAGGGCGGAGCCCACCCAAGTGCAATAGGAACGTCCGCCCCAAAGTTTTAAAAGTTCAGATTTATCCGGAAGTCTTTTGCAATTGTGCGAGAAAAAAACTGCTTACTAAGAAACAGATCTGGAGCACACAGCTTTTATATGGTACACTTTTGACAGATACTCTGTCAGACTCACGATCTGAACATAACAGGCTAATCTATAAAGAGGTATGAATACCGCAGTCACTTCCTCCTTTTTTAGAGCATGATGTGACGCTCACATAATGCAATTTACTGTCATTGCAATAATAATATCAATCACAATAATCAATAATAAGATCAATCATCATAATACATGGAGATGTCATTTCAGATGAAGAACGTCAGCTTGTGTTTGATATTCAGGCAGTTTATAATAGATCCCATATACCTTGGTTTTTACACGTCGCTTGCTATCAGTTCATGCCTCTCTGTGATCTTCGCTGTTCTGTTAGGAATTCGTTTTTCACGAAGCACAACTTTTCATCGAAACATAAAGGTAGGTTTTATAACATCGAATAAGACAGTCACAAACTCAAAGGCTTTCGCCTTACACCTCCAAAATCAAAGTAGTTGTGGTTTCGATTCAGATCCTCACTTATCTTCTCTTCGCATATGGCATCATATTCAACCTGATGACTGACATCACCTACGTTAGTGTTAGAATACAGCTATTAGGGTGAACGGCAAAAAACGGGACAGCTTGATTTTTACTACATTTTGAGATTTCTTGCTTCGATCGACAAAAAGCAGGCTGAAGCTTAAACTTCGCTTACATGAGCGACCTTCGTCTATCATTCTGGTGACGCGTTAACGCTCCTTTCCCACAACTTATGCGTGGCGTCATGGAGATCTCGAACATGGTTTTTTGTACATCTCTCAATCTTGTGCTGCTATACCATAAACTCAAAAAGCAAATGACATAGCATTCGAAAGAGCTCTTCATGCTCTTTCAATTGGTATATTAGATATGTGAGATTCCTTTTTATTTCTAGATAAAAAGCAAAAAACTTGAAAAATTGCGTTTTCTGGCACAATAAAAACCAAAAAACCAATCTTCAATCTATCTCAATCAGTCTATCTATCAAAAATCTGCTTCATCTGTCTTTCCAAAGATAGATGAAAATTGGGGTAAATTCTATATGGTTGGGTAGAGCGGTAAGGATGGTAGCCAAAAAACATGCGTTCACTTGCAAGGCAGTAAACAACATAGGCCCGTAGTAAAGCTCGCTCAGTTCAGGTGAACTGAACTTAACCCATCAGTTGAGCTCACGTCAGATGAACTGATGACCGCCCACCTTCCCATGCTATAAGCATGGCGAGTGAACTGATAGTTGACCATCTGTCCACCTGCTGCAGTCAACTCTTGCACATCAGTTCACGTTCAGTTGACCTGAAGAGTGCAAACAGTGTGTAAAAGAGGAGACGCCGACAAGACTCCCGTAAGTTGCTCCTAAGTAACTTACGATACACATCAGCTAGGCTAAAAATGCAGACAAAATCGGTGCAAAACTGCACAACTGCGCCCGAAAAGAGAGGATATGAACACCTGATTTTGGCGAGGAAAACAAAAAACAAATTCTTCCCTTTTTTGTGAACCTTACTGGTTTTTTTTCACTAGCTGTCCAAAACGAGAACTCATTCACGCTGCAACCGTTTTTTTTCACCTTCCCACCGTTTTTTCACCTCCCATTCACCTCCCATTTCGTTTTTTCATAAAGTTTTCGTCACGAATTGTGTTTTTGTTTTATCCGTGCATTTGCTAGGCGAAATCCTTGATGCGGTCATCGATTGCGTAGTGGCCGCTATCAAAGATTGCGCGGCGATGCAACAACAGGTGTGTCGCTAGTCGAACCACGGCCGCGCGCGTGTAATTGCAGTCGCTTACCCGTTTGATCAAACCAGCTCAAATGGTTCTTTTTTCAAGAACACACTTGACTGTAATGCCTCGGAAGCGATCCGCATCCAGATCAATGGCTCGCCGGATGCTAAATTGAGGCGTGATGAGATCAACTCCGGTCCGCGTCGAGAGAGATGCTTTATGGGAGGTTTACTACGGGCCATAGACTACTGCATGACGAAGGCGCAGAACCTTCGGGCGCAAACGCGGCTTTATTGGCCGCGGAGCGCATAAGACGCAGAGTTTACCACGGTGAAGTTACGCACGCCCCGCGTTCGCGCTTGCTCAACTAGTAATGCTTCTGCGCCTTCGTCATGCAGTAACCTTTACATATCCGTTCTCGAAATTGCTAATAACCATATCTCCTGACTTTGAGCATTGAGGACAGCAAGCCATCATCGGTTTGGTTGCTGTACCTTCACCCGTTACAGCAGTGGTACTTTGGATCATCTCACATGTTTCACTGCGCAGATGCTGCTCAAAGTTTGTAATTTGTCTAGGTGATTCACTTTGCTCAGCAAGTATAATAATTATTGTTCATGTGAATGACCTTATATAGATATTGTCTGAAAAAGAATTATATATTCTAATATCTATCAAAAATAAAAAGTCCAATGTAAAAGTCTTTCTTGAGAAATTTATTATTCTCTAGGTGTCCCATTCACCGTTCACCCGAATATTTTAGTTAATTCGCCCACGAAGAAAATAGCAACTTTTATTTTTAAGATTTTTCACGTTTATCACATTATCAATGAAAACTCACCCTGCTCACTGATATTTTACACGACAGAGTGCTCTTGGTCACTAATCCCTTTGACTACATGTATTATCGGCTTTATTTGGATACAGGTTTCTATAAATAGTTTTTCTTTTCTCACTTAGCCTGAAGTCGAGTTCTAGGCTGCTCTAACCATTGAGCGAGTAATTGCGACATATCGTCTGGGACATTACGAACGTGAAGGAAAGTATGTAGGGCCCACCTTAGCTATCATGGTGGTGAGCACACAAATGGAATCGCTTGGTATTCGTGACTTTCTTTTATTGCAGTTGCTGCTATCCATACTTTGCATGAGATGGGGTCTCGCAGCCACAGATGATGCAGAAGTGCTGGCACAATGTGCATCCATTCCGAGTTCCGCTACACCCCGAATGAATGTGGTATACTTTATTATGCTTATAGTTGACTTGATATCTATGTTGGTCTTCGCATATTGTCTTTATCACAACAAAAGAAAGCTTAACAGCGGGTAAGTTGATTAAGTACAGACTAAAAGCACCTTTTATAATACATGCATAATTTTACAAACACATGTGCTAAACCCATGCTAGCTCACAGTTTACATTTGAAGTAAATTCAGAAAGTACTCTCTTGATTTACGCTATGAAATACAAGAGAACGTAAAAGTGTTGCGCATACTCTTTCCTATTGTTATATCACACCTATTTGTATTCGGCTTGTTCATAATAGGCAGGTCACATTAATCAATCAAGAAAGATTTCAAAACGGTTATCTCAGGAAACATCGTGATACGTAATTTTCGTGAAAAACTTCACATAATAACATTTGCGATATTATTGATAGCCGTGTACGTGAGTAGTATCTCTATAAAACTCATACACAGTATAGGCAGTTTCTTATAGGTTCCTCCATATTACTTCTTAATTGTGTCGAATTGGATATATATAGTGTTAAAATGTGAGTCGCGAGCTTTGAAGGATTTCCAAAACGCTATCGCACAACGTCCCGAACCAAAAATGGAAAGTGATGCTTATTTCAACTCATTGCGGAACCAATGGTTTTGAGAAGCAAAGAATAGAGTAATGACTTTGAGTAGAGTAGATTTTGAGTACTGCTGTATGATAAAGCCGTCTGTCTTATTGTGGGTGTGTGTTTATCTGTCTGTCACAGATTTCATGAAGCGAATTATAGCTAAAGGCCCGAGCTATGATTTTGCATAACTTTCGCTAATAGCACCACCTCTACCCAGGGTCAAGCGTGTGATGCGACTGTCGCAACGGGGGTCGTAAAGAGGGCCTACGGTGGGGGGGGGGGTAGTAAGAGGGGGTAGTTTGGATAAAAAACTGTACGCTTGAAAGCAAATATAGCAAATAATTATTACATGTTCGTTATAATAATTCGCAGAATGGTGAGTATCAATATATCAAATGAGAACGACTGAGCAAAATGCAATGTAAAACATTTGCCAATGTAAGAACTCGCTTTATTACTGCATTTTTGAGAATATAACTTGATTTGTTTTTTATACTTAAGTTTGTTAGGTTTTGAACTCCTCTCGTCTGCAGTCATACAGCGAAGTAAGACCGCTTCAAGAGATTGGCGGCAACAAAGTGTTTTTTCCAAAGATAATGTCATAAAAGTTCGAGAAAATTGTGGTTGAGTTATTACGATGGACTTGCTTCGGCAACTGTTTCTGGGCCGGTAGAAAAATTGCTAGTTTGACATTCTCCTCTGTATCTTTCAGTGCAAAAAACAATGTCAGAACCGCAAACACTAGTACGTGTGCTAAAGATGCTGGACGTACCAATTGGCCTGGAAGTTCTGCTTCCGGAACCTCACTGAAGCCTCATACTCTTGATAAAAGCGCACATATAGATCAACGATGACAATCAATAATTCGTAAATCTTTTTGTAATGCCTATTTTACGGCTCTTACAATTTATATGTACTTTAGATAAGCCCTTCTATTACTATGCGAAATCCAGTATTATTTTGTAAACTGTAGATTTTCTTATGATTTTATGTATGGTAGCTAAAAATCAGAAAAGGGAGTCGTATCTGGGTCGCATCTAAAGTCCTTCGGAGCTATCGAAGCTTGTTGGCTGCAATTTTGCTGTAATATGAGGCCATCCTCCTACTTTCCTTCTTAAAAATTGCAGACTGTTTTATAACTTCTTTGATAAGTTACACAATTTTAAGCTCAAAAATCCCAATTTTTGCTTTTTAGGATCGCATCTAAATTTGCCAGAGTCGCATCTAGTTATTTTCGAGCTCACTGCTACTCAAGGGCTGAAACTTTTTCAGTGTATAGTCTAGGCACTTTGATACAGAACCTGTTCCTTGCAGCCTCTCAGTCTTTTCTTGGTCTTGATTACGAATTTTCAAACTACCATGCTCATGCACGTTTTTGACATCGTTCTGGATGGCGCTAAAGCGGTTTTTTTCTCAGGAAAAACTGTGTTAGAGGTAAGTAGTAGCTTCTTAGTCGAAAACATCTTTTGTAGTTCAAGAATGTCGTTTTTTTTCTCCGTGCAAAAATTTGTGTCGCATACGGGAACACCGAGTTTGCTGGCCTGAAGTATGCCTGAAAATTCAAGAAAAAAACCTGCAAAATCTCAAACATTACTAAAGGTGTGTATGTGTGCTACAGATGCTAGGCGCATCCATTGGCTTAGAAATTCTGCTTCTGAGACCTCAATAAAGTTCTTACACAGTGTTTTTTGAGATTGACATTCGTTGCAAGTTACCGCGAGGAATGTGGGCAGGGGAGGCAAGAGGGTAGTTGGGGGGGGGGGGGGGAGGGGACGGGGGGGTAGATGGGACGGGGGATCGTAAGTAAGGACGTACTTTCAAGGAGGGGGGGGGGTTGTAAATGGGGGTCCCGGATTGCATCAGCACTCTTGACCCTGCCTCTACCATGCACAACAGCAGATCCGCTAGCGCAAACTTCAAAATTGCGCATCAAAAAGATCCACGTGGCTTACGATCCGCATTAATTCCGCAAAACTGAATCGCTATCTGTTTTCTGCAGAACCATGAGTCTGTTCAATAGATAAATCTGTGAGTCATGGACTTTAGCCCAAAAAGTGTTCAAAAACTCCTTTTTTTTTGCAAGGACAGCGTCAAGAAGAAATAAGATTGAGTAGATTAATTTCCCACTGTTTTATCAGGAATTTCAGAATATTTTGCTTATCTAGCTCAAGTTCATCATTGTCCCCATGTAATCACTGGGCTATAAAAAGTTCTAATTGACCCACATAAAGGCTATTGCAGGACGAAGGCGCAGAAGCAGGATTAGTTAAGCAGACGCGAACTCCGCGCACGCGTATCTTCACCGTTGTAAAGCTTGCGTCTTATGCGCTCTACGGCTAATAGAGCCGCATTCGCGCCCGAAGGTTCTGCGCCTTCGTCATGCAGTAACCTATATGTGTTTGTTTGACTCTTTTTTTTTGCAAAAAAGTTTTCTCCGTTACTGATCTTGCACAGAGAGCTTCTGAAATGAGATGTTCAGGAACCATTCCTGGTGGCCGACATTGCGCGGCGAGTTGCAGAGCCATAGCTATGAAAGAAGAGGAAGGCGTATAGATAACAGAACCAGTGGGAGCCTCCGGTGGGAGTAACTGGTTGTAATATATCATTTTAGTTTATACAAGAGTGGCTGAGAATACTGGCGCATCTAAAATCGGTTCTAGAAGACAGCAGCTGCCAATCAATATCCACAAAATTCATTTAGAATTCACAATTTTGGTTTAGAAAAGCGCATAAAGGTGCTACTTGAAAGTGGTTCCATATCCATTCACATTCCGTCGCGAAATTTTTGAAGCCTACTTACATCTTATATATAAAGCTGAATGTCTGTTTGTCTGTCTGTCTGTCTGTCTGTCTGTCTGTCTGTATGTCTGTCTGTCTGTGTGTACGTATGTTCCGAATAGAAAATTCCATTTCTGAACCGATCCGGACCAAACTTGGCATACATACACTTCGGGCCCCGGCGGATGTCATAGGCTACTTTTCGTCATCGATCGATATCGATTTTATCGATTTTTATCGATTTTTTGCTGAGTTCACCTACGGGGCTGGGAGTTGGCACAGGGGGGTAATCGAGCATGGAGATTCCGAATACAATATTGGTTTTCAGGATTATCGATTACTTTTATCGATTTTATCGATTTTTTTGCAAAGTTTGAGCTACGGGGCTGGGAGTTGGCACAGGGGGGTAATCGAGCATGGGGATTCCGAATACAATATTGGTTTTCAGGATTATCGATTACTTTTATCGATTTTATCGATTTTTTTGCAAAGTTTGAGCTACGGGGCTGGGAGTTGGCACAGGGGGGTAATCGAGCATGGGGATTCCGAATACAATATTGGTTTTCAGGATTATCGATTACTTTTATCGATTTTATCGATTTTTTTGCAAAGTTTGAGCTACGGGGCTGGGAGTTCGCACAGGGGGGTAATCGAGCATGGGGATTCCGAATACAATATTGGTTTTCGGGATTATCGATTACTTTTATCGATTTTATCGATTTTTTTGCAAAGTTTGAGCTAGGGGGCTGGGAGTTGGCATAGGGGGGTAATCGAGCATGCTGATCATCCCCAAGGGGGGTGATCAGCATGCTCGATTACGCCCCTGTGCCAAATTCCAGCCCCCTAGCTCAAATTTTCAAAAAATCGATAAAATCGATAAAAGTAATGGACGATCCTGAAAACTAATATTGTGTTCGTAATCAGCATGCTCGATTACCCCCCTGTGCAAAATCCCAGCCCCGTAGCTCAAACTTTACAAAAAAAATCGGTAAAATCGATAAAAGTAATGGACGATCCTGAAAACTAATATTGTGTTCGTAATCAGCATGCTCGATTACCCCCCTGTGCAAAATCCCAGCCTCGCATGTCAAACTTTGCAAAAAAATCGATAAAATCAATAAAAGTAATCGATGATTCTGAAAACTAATATTGTATTCGGAATCCCCATGCTCACTTCCCCCCCTGTGCCAACTCCTAGCCCTGTAGGTGAACTCTGCAAAAAAATCGATAAAAATCGGTAAAATCGACATCGATCGATAACGAAAAGTGGACTGTGACACCCGCCGGGGCCCGAAGTGTATGTGTGCCAAGTTTGGTCCGGATACGGCGGAGCCGGGTAAGCCAGCTAGTGGGCTATAAAAATGTGCAAACGACTTGTTTTTTTTAAATAATCAAATTTTTAAAACTTTCTAAAAAATCAAACTAGCTTTGTAGAAAATTTTTTTCGGGGGCGTGCCACACATTCTTTCTCTAAATTTTAGGGGTTACGAACCCATAAAAATTTTGAGAGGCCCCAAAAAATTTTTCGGAGTGCGTCCCCCCCCCTCCCCTTCCCCAAACCCCACTGCTACTCATGTACTTTATTTAAGTACTTTGTCTTCTCTAATCCAAGAGCGGGATGCACCCCGCACACATTTCAGCAATGTTATTAATGGTATGGTAGATCCTACAGAAAGAATGTTTTGAAGCCTGAAGATTCTTTCAATCAATGTGCAGCTATATTAGAAGCATGGATAGTTAGCCTTTACCATCATTATCATTACATTTCTGAAAGCAGTAAAATTCTGCAAATGATGCTTTTGAACTGTTGAAACCAACTCAATCTTCTAGCGTTTTGAAAAACCCTCATGGCAAGTTAACGATGACTCCGTGTAAGAGCAGTGGCGAAACGGAAATTATCATACGCCTTGTTCTCTTTTCCACTATGCTTCAATAAACGGAAAGTCTGTCTCCTTTTGTTTATGAAGACATAGACCATTTATTCAAGCCTTTTTCGCACAGCAAACAACTTGCGTTTTCCACTTACGCTTACTCGTTTACTCCGACTGACTTGGTTTCCAATATCGCAAACCTTGTGGGCTTATAGCTAAGGCGCTAGATGGAGAAGCGTATACTACAGGATGCCTACTTTTACCTTTTGCAGCAACGCAACATCGCGCCGCTAGATAGAAAAATCATATGAAACGCTTGCCGAATTGCGTACTCATCTGTTTCAACTTTTTTTATAAAATTGTTTTGTATGGCTTAGGGTTTGCTTTATCCATTCGTTACTTGGCTCCTTCGGAGGGTTGATACAAAAATACGGAAAAATTGTGAAACTTGAGGATCTCAAAAAGCATGGGTCACAGATTTCGGTAATTTTTCAAGATCTATGATTGTGCTGCTATGAGCTTATGATATTCAAAAAAAGGACGAAATGCTGCATTGAAGACTATCAAGACCTTCCAGAAAACTTACCAATTGTGGCACCCTTTTTGAAAACGCGAAATTACCCTAATTTCCGGGGTATAAGGCGCACCTTGTATAAGGCGCACTCGCCGCAGCGAACAATGGCGCGAAAACGCTTTCTAAATCTGGAAAACTGAAGACTCAAGACTGCTGTGGTTAATCCCCGGTGCTAAATTTGTGCTTTCCTTTGTTCCCAATGATGTTACTGGTACTAAAACTGTGCTTTCCTTCACAATGATACTACTGATAATTTGAAGGTGCTCTTTGTTTTATTCTTGTCATTCTTTGAGAATAGAAGAAAAAGCAGAAATTTGTTCTGAAACAAATCATTACTGGAAGGAAAACAGCAAAGAAAGGGAGCAAAAAGCTACTCCTGAATGAAGGAGGTTGCTGTTGGCTGCTTGCGCGGCGCCGCGCATCGCGTGCGTCATCATCATCAGCGCGCGCGCGGTGAAAGCTACTGCGCCTTATACCCCGGAAATTAGGGTATTTTCGGAATGACCTAATATTAAGTCGCTCCGACACTAATTTCGCACCCAGGAGGTCTCTACGGCCTGCATTTAGCACCAAAGCTTTGTAGAACACCTTGGAAACATTCGATGCAGTTTTGCATGCTCTCTCAAGTGATTATCTTTTCACCGCAGTTTGACCAACTACCCCTCAAAAAATTGCTCAAGAATGACAAGGAAGCATTCCCAACTCAAGGTGGCGAACTGGAAGAAGCGGCATATCGGTAAATTCGTCTTGACGAGCTGATTTCAAATCTACCTTCCATATCTGCGATGCCGCTCTTCGTACAAAGTTATGAGCGTTTATATGTCCAAATTTGCGAAATCCAACTCTGCACCTTCAAGAAGTAGTAGTTTAAAAGCACTTTTTTGCATTTCCGGTAAAAGTGAGCATTTCTTGCATTCAGTGGACTAATATCTTGCTTGTCATGCACTTTCAAGCTGGATTTTTATATTGAAAACCCTGGGCTTCACATTTTCAACAGCAAGTGAATTGTCCAGCAGGGGAACAATCCCAACTCAATGTGGCGAACTGGAATGAACCGCATATCGTTGCCATAATCATGTTTTTCTCTTTTTTGTAATTTATTATATCGACTGTAAAACTACCCGTAATGGGAGGAAAAAGCAAACCCTACAAGATACAAAGCAATTCTTCTTTCCTTTCCTTAACTCGCCATAGTTTTTCCTCAAACTTTGACTCAAGTCAGAGCAATAGCAGTTGAGCAGTTCCAGCTCATTCAATGCAGTTTTTCTTTTCTACTCGGTTTTCCTTCTATTTTGGAAGTTTTTGGAAGAAAAATCACCGTAATTATTATGTTTTCGAAGCTAGCTTACTCTTCAAAATAAAAGTTTGATGAACAAACGTCCTTTGGCGTTGTAGAGTTATTGCTCAGTCATTATCCATTTTCAGAAGTCTCATATTCCAAAATTTTATTGGTGACTGTTGCGCTTGTACTAAGCTAAATCTGCTAAGATTTGCTTGTTCTGATAACTATTATTGTTAGGGTCCCATAATCTTCTACGTTTTTACTATAACCGTCGTCTCTTTGTATTTTTCTTTCAAATGATGTGGCTTGACTAACTCTTCGACAGGTCAAAGAAGCTCTACAAGATGGCTATGAAGAATCCGCCCAAATCGTATTTCATCTGAAGTTTTGAGCTGAAATCTGATAGCAGTCGAAAACGAACTTTTCCTTCAAACGCATCTCCGCCCCAAAATGTCTCAAATTCCCCATTTGATTTTAACGTATGCTTGACACATCGCACATTCAAATGTACTATTTTCGTAATTTTTCCATGGCTAGAAATAAGGAAAAAAATAGTAAAATGGCAAATTCCGCCCCTAGGACATCCTGAGCTCCTCCGACGCACGTGATCATGAGCTCATACATACAGAAAATTACGTATTTGTAAACGAAGGTGCCCCTGTTCTCGAGAAATGCTGATGTTTAGGGTAAAAACGGTAAATTATGGGACACCCTAATACAAATCATGGCGAGCCATGGAGAGGAGAGAGAAATTTGAAATTGCTCTGTCTCCTGTTGTAGGCTTTATACTATTAATAACTCTCAAACTTCTTCCAAGAAGTCGCTGGTCAAATTGCAACAAAATGTAATCATTTGGAAGAGCATGAAAACCTGCATTGATTTTCTTCAAGAATTTTTGTTCCGCGCATTGTGGCGTTCCTTGAGATAGATAAAATTACTTTCGAGACGACCATAAATATTATGCGGAGATTATTTATGGATACTTATGGATGTTATTTACCGTTGTTCATGGCTATTTATAGTTTTGCAACTAGTCTCACATGTTGTCGTGTTGCGCTACTCCACTTTGCATATTGTGCTCATAAGAGTAGATAAAGGAGAAGTCAGTGTAACGCCCATCTCCTCTGATTCACGCTTATTCTCAATCTTGGGAAAATCCAACACAATTAGGAATCAGATAGATTTTGTAATAAAATAGTTATAAGTTTTTGTTGCCACCGGAGTAATCTAAGATGACGAAACTTCGGCATGTAGCGGTAGCAATGAGTGCCTTCCGAAACTTTAGAGATTAGCATTTTGTATCACCACTGTTCTTTTTATAAAATCTCCAAAATGAAATGATCAACATACGGTCATAATTCATATAAAAATATTGAGATGGAAGTTGTTTGGTTTTCAAGCTATGAGGAGCTAAGAAAAAACATTATGCTGGTCTTCATGTGATGCTTTCCAAGTAATAGAATATGTACAGGAGTAAAAATAAGTTACGCATAGACTACAAAGTTCTGTGGGTCACATAATGGCCTACCGCAGCACTTACATGTAATCATGTATCGTCATGCCCATTATGTCAACATTTTGGAATTAAAAGTGCAAAATTTTGCGCACTGTGGCCTTTTGCCACGTAGAAGTGCCGACAACAGGGCGCATTATAATGGTCAAATCCTCTACACACCGAAGTGTAAGTAGTACATAATTATTTACAGTTTTGCTCATCATACTTTCGGTAGCCTGGAGACGAGTCTCATTAATGACTGCAAGAGACTTTGTCCCCATAAAAAGTGATATTGGGTTAGAAGTAGTTCAGAAGTAGAAGTAGAACGTTGAGTGGGAACCAATGAATACTAAAATATGTTGGAAGATCGCTTCTCAGCATTTCCGACTAACAGGGTTTTGCCCCGAAAGAGCTTTGGAATCTGGAGAAATCAATCTGTAAGGTTCGTATGCACGCAAATTCCCACTGGGGAGAAAGCTGTGATCCTTCTTGACTCGATTGTTTTAAGAATTTTCTACCTCTCCTATTGTAACTATTCGGGAGATCTACTAACCTAATCTCAAAAAAAATCAGCGCATTATATATTACTAGTTTTCACTGCTCCGTATGATCCGCCTAGGGGATCATCGCTCACAACGACGTTTCTTCTTCCTTCGAACCTATCGATATTGTAATAAAGCGTTCACGTTTTTATTATAGTGTCGAGCATTTTTTGATAGGACAAGCGGAATATGGAATTTTTGAATTTTTGATGATGCGATTTAAGAGCGCAGATCGTCAAAAATTTCGTCGTCCTAAATTTTTCATTAATCTTCATCATAAACATTTGTAGCGCTGTCACATTAGATTCGCAGCTTAGCTCTATCATGTTTTCATTGTGAAGTCTTCAAGTTTTTGAACAGATAATTGACTTGACTCTGAGGAATAATGGCGTCCTGGCACCCCCTGGGGATTACAGTTAGTCACTACGTCGTTAATAACAATTACTCTTCCGTAGACAGATCGTACTCTGCCTCTGCACATAATTTACTGAATTCTTTTCATTCTGTGTAACTAGTAGTATACACATTACACAACTGTTATTTTGAAATACAGTACTTATTCCGGTCATTAACGGGAGCTAGAGGTGTCAACAGCAAGAAACATGGTTACTTCCTCATAAGTAAAATTTTTCCAGGCTATGAATATAACACAGTGTCTTGTTCTTAGACAGGTCCCTTCAAATCCAATACATGTGGGCCTTTACACTGCCGTAGCTATTAGTGCATTCCTGACAGTTCTGCTTGCTATCATATTGGGCATACATTTTTACCGATTCACGGCTTTCCACCGGAATGTTCAGGTAAGTGCACAGGACAGAAATCTGTAGATGAGCACTATAGTTGATTACAAACAATTTTTTGGTGCTGCTTCAGATACTCGTCTATTTACTACTTGTGCATGTCATTATCTATAGTCTAACAAACGACGCCTTGCACGTGGGTTCCGCTAACCTTGATCGAGAGTTTGAGAAGAGCATGTTGTTGGGTTTTTCTGCACGAAATTTGCAAGCTCATCGACATACGTTTTATCTCTCATCACTAGCTCACGCACTTGCGTTACGCTTCTTTAACTGAAAAAATGAATCTAATGTTACTCCCGTTATACTGTTAGCTTTTGTGACCAATTCTATCTACAGGCAGTCTATCACATAATTAGCACATCAAATTTGCATGGAAAAATTCATCCCGAACAGTTTCACCAAATTCATCCCGTGGCTAATGCCACGACCGTTCGGAAATAGATTTCCTTGAGTTCTTCTTCTCGAATGAATTTCTCAAACCGCCATTATTAGTGGAATACAAGTATTTTCCGTTCATAAATTTCTTTCTAATGGTCGGTTTTAGATTTTTCACATGTACCATCTAATCGTTGAAGATTCGCCATGTTCACTTATTCGCTACACTACCGATTGCTTGTGGTTTCTCGTCCCTCTCAATACATGTTATATCGGGTTTATTCTCCTTCAAGTTAGCAATTTACCTAAATTAATAAAATATAATTATGTTGCTGATCAGAATCGAATGATTTCAGTCATAGTTGGGAAAATCAAAATTGAGAAAAGTTTGGCGGCATAGAAAGACATTGTCATCTTCTTCTGCTTCTTCTTCTTTATCTTCGCCATTGTCCCATCTCACGGTCGTCTCTTCAAGTTCCTGTCTCGATCCGCTTGTTAGCTCGACGTCATCCGCGTAAAGGAACGTCCATGGGTGCGGCAGCTGGATGTCCCTGGTCACCGTGTCCATACGCAGTATAAAGAGAAGTGGTGATAGAGCCGATCCTTGATGTACTCCGACTTAAACTGGGAATGACGCTGACGTTCCCACTGCACAGCGTACGGCGCCCGTCGTGTTCGTATAGAGAAGCTTGATCCAGCGGACGTGCTCTTCTGGGACGTCGTGCTATCTCAGCGCATACCAAATCAACTCGTGTAGTATCCGATCAAATGCCTTCTCTAGATCCAAAAATGCGAAATGAATCGGAATTCGTTTCTCCAAATGACGTTCCATTAGCAATCGTTCTGCATGGATGGCGTTGATGGTTCCGGATCCTTTTACAAAGCCGCACTGGTTCGGGGTGATTTCCAGTATACTTCGGATGCGTGCGTCATTGACTCGTTCGAAGATCTTCATCGTGTGGGACAGCAAGCGTATCGGTCGATATGTTAAACAGTGGCTGAAGTCGCCATTTTTTCCAGATAGGGACTGTAACACTCGTAGTCCAGATTCGCGGCACCTGCCCGTCGACAATGACGCGGTTGAAGAGCCAGTCCATGGTGCCCCATCATATTCCACACTTCAGCACTTATGTCATCAGGTCCCGAGGCCTTACCGCTAGACATCTTCTTCAATGCCTGCACAACTTCTGCCTCCTCGATCCGAGGTCCCGATCCAAATGTGGGGGCTCCTTTTGGTACTGATGGGTGCGGGGAACTCCTCATTACATAGACCTCTGTAGTATTCACCCACCGCTTGAGTATTGCCCTCGGCTTCGTTAGGAGGTTGCCTTATGCGTCACTATGTGCATGACGTGGTAGATGTCTTGCTTCGCTCGATGTCGTGCAGAGGCCAGTTGATAGACCTTGTTAGCTCCAGCAGGTCCTTCCAGCTCATCGTAAAGTTTCTTGTAGTGTGCTTCCTTTGCTTACGCTACCCCATGCTTCGCTCTCGAGTTCAGTTCTCGATATCGACGAAGATCCTCATTTGGGTGTGAGCGCTACCAGGCTTTGAAAGATTCCTTCTTCTCTTTGATTACTTGGTGGACTGATTCAGACCACCACCAGGTCTGTCGACAAACCGGCGTCCTGGCTTGGTGATCCCCAAATTCTCCTCGGCTCTCGATCGTATCTGCGAAGTAAATCCGATTCCATTGTTCTTCAACCGATTCCTTATCATCTGCCGACATCTCCAGATCGTTTAAAGCATCTCTGGCGATGTACAGGAAGCTTTCACTATTTGATCCTCATTGTCGTCGTCCTCCTGGCTTGTATGGAAATGGATGTTCAGTCGAAGATCCAACACGAGCAACCGAAGTTGTGGCGCAAATGCATATGTCGCCGTGGATGACCTTCGTATTTATCAAAATCGGTAAGTGACATCGGCGCAGCATCCAGTAGTCGATCTGAGTTGCGCGGTCTCCACTCGTATACGTGATCAAATGCGACTCCCGATTCTTGAAAAATGTGATGGCTACAGCTAAGTCGTGTGCTTCGGCGGCTTCCAAAATGCGTTCTCCACCCTCGTTTCTCTGACCGTATCCATTTCCACCATGGTGTCGCTTAGATCAATCATGTGCGTGACCAACATGCCCGTTAAAGGCAGTGTCCAGGCAAATCTGAACCTTTCGGTTTCTTGCGTGGAAACTGATGGGGAGCCACTGATTAAACCATTGCCCGAGTTGCAGCGCACGCGATTCACTCACCGCAGAGAAATCAGCCTTCGAACCCGTCGTCCCCGCGCCGTGACCGTAACACTTCAACAGCCTAAACTCACATCACGGTCCCGGCGCGAAACCATGAGGACAGGGTGTAGCGCGGAAACTCGTTGGCACAAACCCTGCAAATTTCCTAATCCTTCCCTTTTTTTGTGATTTTCCCTTGTTTTCGTTGTTTATTGCGGCGGTCTCTCTCGAAGCTGCCTTTTCCGTGATTTCAGTTTCTGTTGGTAGTGTAGGAAGGGTAGGAAGGGTAAGAAATGGCACGGAAAATGAAGATATATCAAATGATATAAACGATGCCATGAAAAACACGGAAAAGACGGAAAAGACAGCTTTGAGAGAGACCGCCGCAATAAACAACGAAAACATTTTTTTTTATCTCGGGACCTCAAATTTCGTATAGGTGTTCTTTTTCTTGCATAAGTCGTGGCCCTTTCCCCTTTCAGATGTATTTCTCTACTGTTTCGGTTTTGCTTGTTGTTTGTCATTCTGTGAATGTTTCGTATTATTTACTTTTCAGAGTGCAATCTTTGTGGAGCAAAATGTCTGGTGGTCGATGGCCATGTCACTTCATCGACCATAATGTCCGGTGGAAGCGGCTTCCCTCTGTCGGATCGACTAAACGTGGAAAAAATAAGCTGGAGGACATCAGATACTGATATGGTCATCATTTTGGTCGAGGAAGTGGCAAGACATGGCCTGTTCTCGGCACTGCTGCTCGGAGTCTGTTGACCATGCTGGTCGAAACATTATGCTTTGTAAACGTCATTGGGTATTTACGATGGGTGTGCGATGGGAGGCTCAATCAGGAGTTTATGTTTTCGACTCACTTTCGATGGATTCATCTGACCATCATTCTCATCTTGATGATTACTAGACTTGTTTCATCCTAGCTTTTTGCAAAACAACGTTCTTGAAAAAAGAAAGTTGGATGTACTCGAAACTGAACTTCGGCTTATCACTGCTGAACCTCGGTTATAATTGACCCTCGATTTGGATTTCTTTTTGCAAATCATTCCTGAATTTTTGTTCAAAACTTTATCGTTGTTGTTGAGAGTTTTGTCCAAGTTTCTGACTTCATTGCTTACGGTAAACTCTTCTCATTTTCATTTTTTTATTTTTTAGTTTCGCGTTTTGTAAGAGATATGGTGGACTGCCATGCGTTAGCAGTAGCGGCTGGCATGCTATCATTCCTCTTCCACCACACCCCATTTAAGTGCTTCTTTAGGAAATTTGCAGGGTTTGTGCCAACGAGTTTCCGCGCCACACCCTGTCCTCATGGCTTCGCGCCGGGACCGTGATGTGAGTTTAGGCTGTTGAAGTGTTACGGTCACGGCGCGGGGACGACGGGTTCGAAGGCTGATTTCTCTGCGGTGAGTGAATCCCATGCGCTGCAACTCGGGCAATGGTTTAGTCAGTGGCTCCTTATCAGTTTTCACGCAAGAAACCAAAGGGTCCAGATTTGCCTGGACACTGCCTTTAAGATCGCCTCCTACGAAGATGTAGTCTCCCTAATCTTTGGCTAATCAGGCTGGTATCTTTTAGTTGGATAGGCGCTGAGTTACATCCTTGCGAAAGGACCTCCGCAGCTGAATTTGTGAAAACTGGAAGCGAGATATAGAGGACATGGTATTTGTATAAGATTTGCCTTGAGAAGCTGAACACAATGCTGCTTTTGGATTTAGAATATAGTAATTCTGAAGAAAGTTATGGCGCTGCGTATTTTGCGATATACCGGGAATTTCGCGATATTTCCGGAATTTCGCGAAATTCCCGGTGGATGGGTACATTGCACAGCACGCGCGGCATTCCACGATATGTGCTTCGTATGCGATTTCCGACCATTCCCCTTCGTCTTCCTGCATTTTGGGACCCGTCAAACTTCGCCGAGAAAAGCTCAATTTTACACATATCCGTGCAAAATGAGCTCTTAAACTATATCTAACGTATTTCTGCAGTACTACAGAATGTGGCCTCTGGAATCAGCACACTGGATAATCCATTTACACTAAAATTCTAAGAAAAAACCTATATCCCACGACTAGGCACACCTATATGCTGGAGATGCTCCTCGCCGAGCTGAGCTGAATGGTACTCTTAAATATAGGATTTATAAGCTTTGAGTCAAGATAAGGTCTTTCGACGATTTCTAAAAAAAGCTAGACGCCCGTCGTCTAACTTTGTCGCGTGACGCGGTGCTTGCCGCCTAACTGAGCGGCGGCCGCTTAACTTCGGTGGCCGCCGCCTGAGTTAAGCGGCCGCCGCCAATTTTTTTCACAAATTACGAGCGGTTTTGTACAAAATGATCATTAGCAATGTGGTACTTTGTCGCGACCTTTCGAATTGTAACTTTTGATGTTTCTCATCAAAAGCGTAGTAAGATTACGTAACCACAACCGCGAGATTGATGAAAAGAATTTGACTATAACTACAGAGTAAAAAAGAAGCACTATCCCTTGAATAAGGTAAAAAATGGCATCATTTTCAAAGTTTTCTTCGTTAATCAAACATGCATACAAGATAAGAACGAATCTTGCATTTTACCTGAATAGGTAGCAAAGCGGCTCAAAACTATCATATAGACAAACTCGATTTTTACAGATTATTTTTGTCGCCTTTTCTTGCTCACATGTGCACATCCTCTGTGCCTCTGAAAAACGTAGTTATTCCCGACGCTTGTAAAAGGAGGAGGGCTTTCCTGTTCTTTTTGACAATCTGCGTCTCAATTCTAAACCACACAAATGTCATCGAAACTAGAAGGAGTTCCAAAGCCTTCTCTTCTTGAAATAATGTAAAGTTCAAAAAATTCGAAGCGGACCATTTGTCTTTTAATTATTCTAGTCATTTGAACTATCGCATAAAGCTTTTCACTGAGTCATGTCACTGGAACGTTTAGCTATTAGCATCACATAGCCAAGAAAATCTGGAGAGTTTTGGATGTCAAAGGTTTGACTGCTAATAACTCTCGTCTGAAAAGCTTCGGCGGATTTTGGGTACAATGTATAATGTAGGGTTGGCTTCAATTTAGATACAATACAAAACAATCGCTACGTCTCCCCATTTTCGTGGGGTTACTTCAAGGCCTTCCTGTGCAATGTCTTCATTACAACAACCCAGAACGTCTGGTTTGTGGTGTAAAGGTTGATTCTCGTAAACTTTATACATATTTTTAGAGCAGTTCAATTAATGCAATAAGGTTTTTTGGCCGCCGCTTAACTTCGGTGGCCGCCGCCAATTTTTTTCACAAATTACGAGCGGTATTGTAGTTTCAACAGTGCTGTTACATGGGTAACAACGATAACAGCACTAAAAGCTTTGATGTATTTCTAAAAAAATAAACATAAAAATAAACAAACTTTCTTTCTTAGCAAGATGCAAATTCTAGGCTGCCTTTACTATCGAAAGAATTATAGCGACGTCACAAGTTGGAGATTACGAGCGAGGAGGCAAGTATCTAGGACCCATATTGGCTGTACTGGTAGTGAGTCATACACAGTGTCAATTATGAACTTCCGTCCATGTTCCAGCCAGTTTTGTCCATTATATGCGTACAGTGGGGTTTAAGATACACAGATCCAAAGGAGACACAGCTCCACTGTGCAGCTATTCCACCTTCTGCTACGCCTAGGATGACCATTCTTTATCTTCTTTTGCTCATCGTTGACTTATCTTCATTGCTGGTATTCGCGTTATGTCTTCACTATAACAGGAAGAAACTCAGAACAGGGTAAGGAAAATTGTCAATGTAAGAGGTGCTCACGCTCATTCCCGTGTTGTTATGAAAAGATTATTAGTGCACAAGACAAATCACTTGGGCAGTTTATCACCGTAAAACAAGATTAAATAATTTCAAACCCGAAGTGGACTTTTCAAAGCATTTTTGAGATTAAAAAAACATGTGGCAAAAAGGTTTTTTTGGTGCTGATGTTTGTTTAAGGCGATGAAATCAACGGCTGAACATTTAGCTGAAGATGAGTGGAGGATAAGACACACACCACATATCTCAACGTTTAGGACTGTGCAATGCTCAATTTAACATTGCAACATGTGCAGGCCTATGTTAGCGCGCTTTGAATGTACATAAATTGACCTTAAAATGCTGTGCGTTAGGTTGGTAGATATCTGGTTAATTGGCAAAAAAGTTAGCCAGTCGCTAAAAGTGATTCAGCAAAAAGTACTTTATGAGTCGGCGAGTTTCTAGAAGATTCCGCCTCGAGCTTCGTTACGAAACGCAAGAGAATTTGAAAGTGCTGAGCGTCCTTTTCCCCGTCGTCGCCTCGCATTTTTTAGCATCAGGACTCTTTTTTACAGGTGAGAAGTTCGAATGATTATCGCAATAGATATAATACGCGATGTTATAGGAAACATCGTGATTCGTAATCTCCGAGAAAAGATTCCTCTCCAGCCTTTCGCTTTAATGCTTGCTGCCATTTACGTAAGTGTAATTGCGAATTTCACATATACCAAATGTGAAAGAGGCAATGTATAGAAAAAGAGAGGCAATAAAACTGCTGCCATCAAGGTGTGCAAAGAAAGTTGAACCGCGATCGTTTGAGATAGATGTTTATTGCTTGATCCTATGCTGGATACTGCTCAAGTGCCAACCTTATGTGCGGAGCGTTCTGGAAAAGTTAAAATTTGATCATGGTGGAATAGAGGCATCACATGATTCGCAGCAAATTGAATGGGTCAGTCAGCGTGCCGAGCTAATCGGGGGCCGCCGATTTGATTTCTTCCACCATAAACCCGTTGTTGCATCTTGTTTGTGTATTCACAACAATGATGGATAGAGCGGGACAAGGACCTCCCCCCCTCCCCCCCCCCCCCTTCCCGCCCTCCCCTTGAGAATGAGTCGCGAAAATGTTGTGAGTAGCCTGCGCGGACAAAATGTGCAAATCACTTATTTTTAGTTCTCGAAATTTGGAAAATTAGACTAACCTTGCAAATGGTTTTCTGGGGAGTATGCTTCAGGAAATATTTGAAAAGCATTCTAAAAAATTTTTGAAAGGTTAGGGTTACATTTCTTCATTGGAACGCAATTTTGTCGCTCCCTTTTCAAATAAAATTCTTTGGACCGCTACTGCTTCGCGGTCATTGTAGAAGGCTTTCTGCAGATATGGTGCAAGATAAGAGGTGATAGCACATCTTTAGGTGCTAGAAGTGAGAGGCGTTGATATAAAAAGACATTTGGTAGAGCCTTTTGAAAGGGTAAATTACTCCTATCTTCCTGCACTAGGAGCAAATTTTTCTGTACCAATGACCAAATTCTATTACAACATTGCGGGAGGAATTTCATCCTATGTCTATTTATCTGCATGTAAGTATGTGCGTATGTTTCGAATAAGAAATTGCCTTTTTAAACCAATCTCGATCAAACTTTGCACGCTACATGAATGATCATAACGGATATCAAGCGCTACTTTTCGTCCTCTATATCGATCGATAATCTAATTCTTCAGCAACATTCAAGCTGGGAATCTGGGGCTTAAAATGAGTGTCAAGCGAACATGCTGATTAATGACCAGCGTTTAGCGGAATATCGATCGTTTTTATCAGATACTAGATGACTTTCCCGGTCCAGCCCGGGCCATTGTTCACTGGCTGTGGGGTAAATACTATAGGTTGTCAGCAAGATTATTGTACTGCTATTCCCCGGGAAACGGTCAGGAGGTACGATCGGCGCAACTTCGCGAAGCGCCGCAACGTGACTTCAACAGTACGTCATCTAGCACTCCTCTTGCTCTAAAACGTATGGCATAGATTCATGTATCTGCCCCACCCCGCAACCCTAGTCCTCCGTTGTGTCAACTCAGCACCAGAGAGTCTCATGGGGCACGGAATTTAGGCGCGGCGTTCCGCATATTTTTTTTCCTGTCGTGCAGCCCGGGTACCCCCACCCTCCTCTTCCATGTTATGAATGACTTACCCTAGGACATCCCTTCGATACCGCATCCCCGTGATCCTAAGGTGGAAATGAGATTTACCGCCCTAGCTTACATGACTGTGAGAAAATGGGTTGAGACATGATAAGCATCATTTCTTTAGGAAAACGTAAACAATTCGATAAATCGATAGAATGACCCAACGAATCGCCGTAAAAAGTAGCCTATCATCTGCGGAGGGGTCGAAGACGTATGTGTGCAAAGTTTTTGCTAAATCGGTTGAGCGGCGCGAGTTTCTGTAACGCACATAGCCTCCAAACTCACAATTTTGAGTTATATATGTACATATCGATGCTGAAACCTAGAGTAAGCACATTCATAAAATAAAATTGCATGCATCATTTTTTTTTGAATTTTGGGTTTTATAGAAATGGGTACAGCTAAAAGTTGCGCGCATGCGGATTGGGAAAACACCCTAGGGACTTCGAACTAGCATGCAGAGGATAGGAACGATGGAAGTTGCATATAGTGTACGAATTGGCTGGGTAATTGGGACAGGCGCAGGCGAAGCCAATTATGCTAGCTAGTTTCAAGTATATCTTTTTAAACTGTTTTTGATATATGACGTTGCAAATTTTGATTACGCAAGCAAAAAAACGATATCAAAAGTGATGCACTATCGCACGTTGTTACAAGTTAGCATTTTTTTGAACTGACATACCTTTTCAGATCATGCCCCATTACTTTCTGGCACTTACAATTTGGATTTATTTTATACTTCGTCGCAAAACCCGAAAGACACTATTATTTCGGAATACCGTTGCTAAACGTCCAGTGCCAAGCAATGAGACCGCCGTTTATTTCACTGCCTTGCAAAAACAATGGAATTGAGGCAATTAGCTGACAAGAATCAAGCATTCAGTCAAAGATGCAAACATGAAACTCCAACAAGTGACAGCTCTTTGCCAGATAATTTTAGTCTAGTTTTAGTTTTAATTTATAATTTTATAATTTTTATAATTTTAGTCATCCATGTTATTGAGCCTGATAGATAAATGTTTGCGATGATCGTCAATTCACAGTAGACCAAACAGAGTTTCCTGCCATTGCTGTTGATAAATTTTTGCATCAAGTGATTAGAAATTTCACATTCCACAATTCGAAGTATTGTACGATAAGTGCGATTTTCATGCTTTAGATCCCCTTTCGATTTTTCGAGTCAGCAACTCTGAAGTTTTGCTGTAGCAGGCTTAGTGTTCAGTCTAGTCTATGAGCACATAAATTTGAAAAACAATGTTGTAATAGGAGACCTAATGTGAAAACGTGACGCCTGAAATTACTAGTCGTATACTACGAATAAATGGAGCAAATAGCAATTCACCTGTATAAATGTCAGCTGCGAATCTCGACTACAAAAGCCACTGAAATTATTACTCGATACATCACAAAACTATAAGACCACGGAGATAATTTCTGGATTACTTGCTCTCTATTGCCCCAACTGATAAGCTCATTTTGTTTTAATTTATGCAAATGGTGCTCAAAAATCGGATACTTGGTGACCCTGGCTTTTCATACATGTGTTGTACAGTACGCTTTCTTCAAATGTTTCAGTTCTATGCACAACATCTACTGCGCACCTTCGAACTAACCAAAAGTTGAGGACTTTCTTTTGGGGATGGTTATGCAAGGCTGGAGTGCAATTATGAATCATTCAGTATTTTTTGAACTCGCGAGAACCTAAGACAATCAGTTTGAGCTTAGCATGAAGCTAATGTTGAATGGATGCTGTTTTGAAGTTTGTAACTAACAATGTATCAACATCCGTGTTCTCTATTACTTGAGGAAGTGCAAGCTTATTTGGCAGAAACCCCCACAATTTTCTCCAAAGACTAAACAGCAGAAATGGAGGGCAAATCTGGAATAGCTTCTATGCAGTTTATAATTCACAAATTAGCAAAAAGCCACGGTACCAGGTGTCTTTTCCTTTCTAGTTTACTCCACAGATTGCTGAGCGTGCCTTCCCGAACTAGGAGGAAAACAACTACGCTTATCTTAAAGGCAGTGGCTCGGCAAATCCTTGACCTGAAGTTTTTTCGCTTACCTGGAGTAATTTCGCGCTGATTTCGGAAATACACTTTGAAGAGCACGAAAATTCCGAAAACCAGCATTTTCCAGGGGTTCTTATTTTGAATTCGGACGAGTGGACCATTCCCCCCATGTTTAGAGACGTAGAGTCATTGATCCTCATGTATATAGCATTGCAGCCTGCCGCCTTTGACGGTGGGAGGGGGACCGCAAGCTCGTCCGAGTGCGTGTAAGAATGATTCGCAGGGGTCTAGAGGCAGTTTCCTAGGCAGAGACAGCATGTAATGCGGAAGCTCGGATGCTATTTTCTGATGTTTGGGATGCGGGCAACTTTCCATATCAAAATTTTTCGGGATGTTTGGTTTTGCCGAAGCACTGCCTTTAAGGGTCTGCGTGAAGTTAGGACCCAATAAATATTCTAACAAACCGTTTTAATTAGACCTCTCTTTGTCGAATTCGTAGCAGTGTTGTACATGAGCACCTGAACAATCTTTTGTGAGCATGTGTGTATCAGCATTGTAAAATAAACACGCTCAGACTTCGTACGCTTCCAGTACACAGATTAAGGCCCCTTTTTGAAGAGAATGTTGAACTATCGCATGTAATCACGTACAGTTTCAGAAGCTGATTCTTCTAACAATAACTTCAGAATTCTCCCAACTCCTCTCAAGATTTGAGCACTAATGTTTATTACTAGCCTGTATCGTCTTGACTTCTGCATTGTTTCTAAGTTACTCTGCACTTTTTTCTGCACAAAGGAGCATGTATGGAGCCAGGAGCTTCAAAGAAAAAACGTTCATTTTACCCCAGATAATTTGAAAAGCAGTGACTATTGCCAAGATACTCATATATTTCCAATTAAGAATATTTTTGTGCTACTGCATCATTCAACGTTATTGACGCCTATCACATGACATGTGCATAAAAATGTGTTAAGATGAAGAATGTTAGCATATGTTTGGTGCTCAGAGAGATTCCTACAAATCCCACATATCTCTCAATTGGTACTGTCAAAGCTATCAGTTCCTGCCTATCAGTCATAGCCACTGTCTTGATAGGATTTCGCTTTTATCACTTCACAGCATTTCATTGGAACGTGCAGGTAATGCAAACCTCAGCAACTTGAGCCAGAATTCAAAAATCACTTGCCCTGTCGCAAACTCCATCATATACATCCGTCTCGCATTACAGATCCTCATTTATCTACTGTTTGCTTACGGTATCATCTATAATTTGCTTACCGTAGCTATATTTGTGAGTTTGATTTGGTTGTTGTTGTTGTGTTTCATAGTTTGCCGCAGAAAACACAATAATTGATATACTAACGAGATATCCAGTCAACAAGGAGAAACAAGGGGGCGAAGCCGCTATTTTCTATTTTGGCGAAGTCATCTTGCTTTGTGGCAAATCATTTACGTTCTAGGCTTTGTACATTTATAATCTTATTGACGAAAAATCTCCTTGTTCGCTTATCTACTATGCAGCGGAATGTTCTTGGCTTAACATCCCGCTGATCACGTGCATTATCGGTTTCATCTTGATACAGGTGATTTTTTTGACTAACCTAAGAATTTCGTTTGTTCCGACATTCTCCAACTCGCTTCTCTTCTAAACCACACAAATGATCCGGGCTAAGACAAGACAACAACAATGAATTTTTACATTTGGAAACGAAAAACTGTTGCGTCGCAGAATTGATACAACCATTTGCAACAAACAAGGTTACTCTCTCTCGTGCAGTGAATGAATGCACATGAGCTAAAGTTTTTTCGTGTTTTTGATTATGAAGACGCAGAATGGAACTGTTATGTCGCGAAGTGGACAATTGCATGAAGTTACTTATTGGTCTGCAAATCAATTTATGCTAAAAATCTGAGAAATCAAACCTACAGCAATCAGCTTGAGCGGTCATTAAAGACACTCCTGTACATATATTCTAGGCTGCCTTTACTATCGAAAGACTCATAGCAACATATCGACTTGGAAATTACGAGCGAAGAGGCAAATATGTGGGGCCCATCATGGCTGTTGTAGTGGTTAGCTTCAAAAGCCACTTTGTATACATTATTCGATAGACAATTCAGGCGCTATTGTCGGCAGTATGCGCGAGATGGGGACTCGGTTCTACGGATCCAAATGAGTTGCAATTCTTCTGTGCAGCCATACCAAATTCCTCAACATCTAGAATGAGCTTAATATATATGTCTCGATGTTAATCATCGACTTGATATCGATGCTGACGTTCACATATTGTCTTCGCCACTATAAGAGAAGCCTGGATAACGGGTTAGCATTTTACAGCTTGTGCTTGAGCATGCGATGTCTGATGTTGCTAGAACGTGTATGGTAGAATAATGATTGTAACAATGATGTTTTATTGAAACAAAAACGATTGGAAGCAGATTTTACGGATATTCGTGCACGATTACTGTAATGCTTCTTTATTCCTATGTTATTCTTGCACCAGTCGTCACGTTACGATTCATTTGTGATGCTCAGCATCGCGTGGTGAGTTTCAAAGCCATTCTCATGCGAACATGAGAAAGGCATACGGAGAGGGAGCCAGTGCGAACCTCCGCGAAGCGGAGGTTCGCACTGGCTCCCTCTCCGTATGCCTTTCTCATGTTCGCATGAGAATGGCTTTGAAACTCACCACGCGATGCTGAGCATCACAAATGAATCGTAAACAGCTGTTCATTCATGAAGCATCTCCATGTAAGAGCGGTAATTTTGAGAAAAAAATCTTTGTTGCAAGGAAACAAATGCGAATTTGAACGGATCACTGAATTTACTTTAGTTTGATAATCGTCATAAGGATAATAGTCACCTTGAAACACATTTCAGTGCAAAAATCTTTTTAGTTTTTTCAAATAAAACCTTGCCAAATCGACTATCTACGCGTTCATCACTTTTTGGCGCTATTTTCGCAAAAAAGCAAACCTTTTGAGCACTTTTTGGGCTAGAATTCATGGCGGGCAGAGTCACTTGTCAGGCAAATCATAACTTTGCAAAAAGTCGAATTAGCGACCCAGTTTTGGGGGCCAAAAGGCGCATGGACCCGTTTGACGCGCAAATTTTGAGGGACCCGCTTATCGAACCGGCTCGTCCTTGTGCATGGTGGGCCTAAACGCTGGCACGGTATGTTATGCAAAATTGCAGCTCGATAGCCCGATATTATTCAGTGTTAGTGTCTTTGATGGAGTAGAAAGCAAGTCCAGGATCTGATAGCGAGAAGAGAGTATGCAGTTCTTGGTTGCAACTAGTTGCAGCTTCCTCTATGAATTTCGTGACAGACAGATTTTCACATAGACACACAGACAGACAAACAAAAAAAAACAGACGGCCTTAGCGCGTTATTATAGTAGGATACTCGATTTTCGCAGTTGTTAAGATAACAGCTGACAGTGACAGCTCCGCTCGAAACCTTTACGAAGTTTCCGTTCGAACGGCCTTGAGATTGTGGTGCGCTTCAATTTTTGCGTGAACTATAGGTGACGCTAACCTGTTTATATACTTTCTTCCTTTCTGCTCGAGAGTTCTGTGGAGTCTTGGAGTCTTTGGCCATACCGTCATATCTTACCGCCGGATAGATGGGCTCTGTCCCAGACAGCTCATTTATTTGCATCTTCTCTTGTGGTAAACGCTAATTTCTAAGTTTGATATGCATACTCTCTTCTCACTATCAGATCCTGGACTTGCTTTGTACTCCATCAAAGACACTAACAACTGAATTATTGCGAAAACGCACTCTACAACATTCTTAGTACAGCTTGCGCTTCTTTCGAAGAAATCAGCTTAGCTTCTGGCCGTGCAAATGTTATAAAAAATTCGTCAGAG
Source organism: Cylicocyclus nassatus (assembly GCA_958299035.1). Lineage (NCBI taxonomy): Eukaryota > Metazoa > Nematoda > Chromadorea > Rhabditida > Strongylidae > Cylicocyclus > Cylicocyclus nassatus. The sequence continues at coordinate 81,045,217 of CATQJL010000316.1, read as the reverse complement.
TTGTTGACGCAAAGGAAAGTCTCATAGCCTTACTCTTACCTTCAATCCTGGTTTCGACCGCGGAAACTAATGTAGCGACTGCAGTCCAGTCATGACTTACACTGAGTTTCAACTCAGTTTGAGTGGATTCCGGAATGGCGGGGTCCGCTTTGCAACGGTTCGCCCCGATTCGCAGCTACAGTAAATCAAATTTTCCCAGGAATCCAGGTTTATGACATGACACGTCATCTTCAGTTTACAGTTGACAGAATTTCAGCCCTGTGAGCTCGCAGACCACCCACCGAAGAGAGTGCAGAGTGCATCTGTTTACATCGGGTTGAGTAGACGTAGCCTTTCTATTTCTTTTCATCTGTTCCACCATGAGCTAAAGAATAACGCAGGATTGTTGTTTCAGACTTTCCTAACAACAGGTTAATGCATGTTTTTAAAGATGCAGACTCTCTTCTCAAATAATTCCATCAATGATGGAAAACACAAGAACCTTACTGAATTTTGGAACGAAAACTTATATTTTAAGGAGGTTCCGTCTAGAACTACGTTATGAAATACAAGAAAATCTAAAAGTACTACGCATCCTTTTTCCTATTGCCATAACCCATTTTCTGGTGTTCGGCATCTTCATGCTAGGTAAGATCAGTAATATCACAAGAAGAATGCTAATGATTTATTAGCTTTAGGGAACGTCGTAGTACGGAGTTTCCGCGAAAAAATGCCTCTCAAGATTTTTGCTATATCAATGGCTTCAGTACATGTATGTATGCTTTATTTGGATTGATTATTCATTCCGTTTCTTTTTAGATTATGCCATATTATTTCTTAATATTATCAACTTGGATCTATGTAGTTTTACGACGGGAGTCACTAAAGGTTTTGGAATTTCGACAAGCTATAGCTCGCCCCGAACGCAACAAGGAGCGCGATGTATATTTTGACTCTCTACAGAAACAGTGGTCTGCAGTATCTTGATGATTCGCTCGGATTGGGAAGGGCACAAGAAATTCTACCATATCCTAATTTACTATATTCAATCAATTGTACCAACTCTTCTTCGACCCTTCAAACTCCGCAGTTTCAAAACAGAGCCAATTTGCCCTTCACCTATTCTCCATAGTCGTTTTTCTACTCTATTTGGTTTTTTATTCTTCTATGTCGTAATAGAAAATATTAACTCGTTACAGCGAAGAGATGCAGATGACATTGTTGTATCGTATTTGTGGTGTGACTTAAATCGGTGTCCGGAAATCGTAGGAGTGCTAAACCATTTTTATCTTTTCAGGCATTTGCGGCGTGTGAGCTAACTCTTCATTTTTGGTTCTTTGGTTAGCTGAGATTTTTTGTTTAACTGATCTCAAATACCGTTCTTGAAGGCACAATGCCGCATGTATACACTTCCCTTCTTCGAAACAACATAATGATGATCTTGTCTCTTTAGTTTCGAAGAGTATGAAAGGGATGAGCTGGATGAGGTGGATGAAGTAATGGCTTGTGCCAAGGAGATGTTGTGAAAGTAAAACTTCAAAACTTGCAAAAACAGCATCAAGGCGACTCCAATCAGTTTCCACTTGCGACCCTCATATGTCCAAATTCGTCTACAGCTGCCTTTATTTATGGGCTGATGAATATAGGAACAGCTGAGATTAAAAGCGCAAGTTTGTTGCAGATTACGATTGTGACTTCCTAGTTCTGAAGACCTAAGACGAGCAGCGTTGCTGAGGTGTAGATCCTCAATCTTGTATCAATCGTCTTTCTCCCTAGCTTTGTTTTTTGCTGCATTTAATACACTGACAATAAGAAAAGTGACTCACATGGTGACTCATGCCTTGAATAAAAGAGGATGTGATATAAACATACTCCAAGAGCTCACTTACTCCATAAATTCAACAAACTTCATTTTTTTCGATACTTCAATAGATACAGTTGAATATTTGTAGCTAAGTTCAAGTGATCCGTAAAGTGTTTGGCCCCTGGGAATAGAGTAACTCTCCATCTCGCTTAGGTATAGTCACTAGTCCGTCATGGTCTCAACGGAATGCTAAAACGTCTAAAGCCTCAAAACACTTCACTACGAGCTTTTTTAGCTTTGGAAGCCATTGAGTTCGAACAGTAGCTAGAAATCTTGAGAATCTTTCTTGAAAAAATCGAGAAGAGCACCAAGTGCTGTGCGACCTAGCGACATTTTCTGCCTCCGTCTCGTCGAAACTCGTGCGAGGACAGCTACTGCAGATTAGGTTGGTAGTGTAGATTAGGTAGTGATTCGTACACTTCCAGCACAGCGCACAGTTGGAGCTCTATACCGGAGCTGTTCCGTAACTTAGGAGTAGTAAAATACTAGGCTGATTCGAAAGTTCTGTCCGATTTCCAATTGCCTTATTCTAACGCAGCTATTTTCTTAGGGTTTTGCACTTATGGCACTGTCATAACCATCATCTGGAAGTACTTTTTTTTGCTGAATCAACCTTCCTGTGATGAAATTTCGAGCCCCGAAGCAAAGTTGCCAAAAAGCATTCATGCCCAAGAATAAGTTTTTATGAAGGGGAACTTCCGCATTATTCGCAAAACTGAATATATGATAATTTATAATGATTGAGGGTGTAATGGGCTAACATAAGCACACTTTTCCTCCGGCGTAGAGCACTATCTGAGCTGCCCAAGCGGCAGCTCAGCTAGTGCTCTAATGGCTGAGATATTCCCCTTGAAACTGGCCCCCGCAACCGTGTTTCGCATGGATTCATGGTAGTTTCCCGCCAGGATCCACGCTTTGCACCATGAATCCATGCGAAACATGGTAGCGGGTCCAGTTTCGAGGGGAATATCTCAGCCATTACAGAACTACCTGAGCTGCCGCTTGGGCAGTGCCTTAGTTAGGGCCCCAAAAGTACTTTCCACGTAAAAGCCCTATAGGTCCAGATGCCTGGACGCCGCCCTTAACACCTTGACGTGCGAGCCATTTTGGGCAAAACTTCCACTAACGTTTTTTCGCGCATTTGGCCCGTGCATATGCGCGTATGCACGAAAACATAATGTGGAAGTCATTCTGACGCTTAATCATAAAACATAAGAGCTTCGTTCAGGGGACATGTATATCACATAACAGGAGTTACACTGCTCAAGATTTTTGCATGCTTTTTCCTCCAATTAACCATGCAATGGCTATGCCTCGTGGGATCCCTCTTCGAGAAGAGCGTAATAATACCAGGTGTTTTTTGCTTTATTCATCCTTGCTTTCTTCCAAAATAGCTGCACAAAGTTTCAACCTTTTCGGAAGAAGTAATTAGCATATGTCCGTCACGTCAATAAGGGAGTGATTACCCAATTTTGCGGTTCAAACTTCTGAAAAGCTGCCGCGATGTCCTGTGTTCTATAAGACAATCAGAGCATCCAGTAGTACTAGTGCATAGAAGTTGCCTTAGAACTTTTCGCTTACACCAAAACTAGGTGCATGCGCGTGTATGGACGAAAATACTAAACGGGAGTAAGGACGTGTAGGGCATATGCACACCGTCAACGTGTTAGAGAGCTTAAAGACATAGTTTCTGAATGTAAACTATGCACTTTACTATGCTTCGTCTGCAGGATCTGCCAGGTACACGAAATAACTGTTTTCTTGTTCCTTGAAAAAGTGATTACACAATTAAAAAAGCTCTAGATATTCGCAAAGAGCTGAGTAGTAAAATCAGTTGCGTGGAAACTGTGTTTAAACACCTTCTTAAATTTCTCTTGGAAATTCTTGAAGCGGCAATAGATTTACAAGAGCGAATAATCATCTTGCTCTACGCGTAGGTCATAGGTCTTATTTGAAGCTCTATGAATGGTTCTCGCGAGACAAGAAAGAAAGTTACCAACGATTTAAGTGTGTGCCCATTTTTTGAGACAACTTATACGTTTAAAAAAGACAACTTTGACAACCAACGATTTATACAAAATGACTATTCCAATTCTAATACCTACAACTTTGTACATGTAATGGACAACAAAAAACTTGATATCATTTGTACCCTGATATTCTTACAAACATTTAGTCGACATTTGGTTGCGTTAACAAACCCACTAGGCTATAAACAATAGAGATCACGTGAGCATAGTCTCCTTCTGCTCATTTAAAACTAGATTATTGCTTGGCGTGTCCTTAGTTCGAATAAGGAATGACAAGCAGACTGGGATAATTACAATGCCATGGAATAAACCAAGCAGCGACACGAGACACACGGTTTTTGCAAATGCCACGATGATGTAAACGGGAACAAAAAACAATGGGAACATGCATATCAATGTCGACAGTGATGCCTGCAAAGGGAATTTCATCGCAACGAATTGACTTTATCAAGTGTGACGGATAGCTGTTGCTAGGTTGGTGCAAAAAAGTGAGCGTTCCTTAGGCCTAGGGCATACCTCGCGCGATTCCGGGCTGAGCGATTTGGCACAATAGCGACTCTTCGTAATTCGTCGTTAATTCGCGGCCTTTGGTCAGAACTTTCTCTGTTTGCAGCAGCTTACACAAGCTACCCAAATATGCGTCCGAGAATTGCGCATAATAATTTATAGAAATCTGGCAAATCGCCAAGTCGCTTGAAAGTGGCGATTGGGCCGAATCGCGTGAGGTATGCCTTAGGCCTTATGCGTTAACCGTAGCATAAATATCAAAAATGCATCTAGCATACCACTTAACAGAGCAAAAAAGCCCTACAAGACAACCACCAGATTGTTTAAAAACTCGTTAAAACTTGAATTTTAAGCCGACAAAAAGTGATTGATCACCATAAAAAATCGGATCTTAGCGAAAAAATCTTGGATGCCTCCCACTCAGTCACCTTATAGGCACATAATAAACTACATGATTGCAATTGCTTTCTCCTATCCTAGAAGAGAAATAAAAAAATAGATGAAGAAAACAAGCCCTTTTCATATTCCTAGAGTATTTCTTCGTTTTTTATGCGAAACGTGATTCTTTCCAGACGAAATACTTTCCGGGCGTGGACACAAAAGGAACAAGTTCATGGTTCTACTTCTAAAATTTTGTAGAGTACAAGTAGAATCATGTGTGAAAACATCACGCGACTGTGTTGCCAATTTTCGGTCATTATTTTTTTCTCGGTTTACAGCCCTTAAAGAATTACAGTGAATGCACTTAATGAATGGTTGTGTACGTGTATTACAGGAGTAGGACATTACCTGGATTTTTCTGGGCTAAAATCAAATTTAGCGCTGAATGCTTTTAGATTTTGGCCTCAAACATAAAACGGATTACGCTTTACACGGATAAGTGGTACAATGCTTAGAGCGTGCTTCGCTCTATGGAGCAAATTGCTCTTAATACATTTTTTCTAAATTTGTTCTGCTCTATAGTTGAAGGAACGCTCATGCTTTTGCATCAGTTCATTACATCATTCTAATCATTGAATCAAACACACCTCAGCCATTGGTCTTCCCACAGCTCGTAGTATTTTTGTTATTCTTTCGTCTGCCTTCAACAGTAGACCATCTCTTTGTCCAAGATGGTAATGGTAACAAACATGTGCACTAAAACGAATACTCATCAAAATGCCGTTGTTGCCATTGTTCAAATTTAATGCCTGAGCCTCAATGTAAGCGGCGTGCTCACTTTTCAGGAACTTGTTTCATGTTTTATTCAAAAAGTTGCTTCGGTTTCGTACAATGAGTTTTGGGTCAATATTAGAGACTTTCGTCAAGCTTGCAGTCAAACGCGCCGTCCACCCTAAGTAAGGGGTATTAAGCTTTTTATAGCTTACGATAATAGGGCCCTTTATCAAGTCGACACCCAAATCGCAGCGCAAGATGTAGCTTTGAAACTTTCGGAAGCGAGAAAATCATTCTGGAATAACGAAGAAAGCAGAGGACCCTTGGACGGCAGCCCTCCCCCCCTCCCCTCCAGTGATACCGCTCGTCCGTACCAACTCAGCCAGTCACCTTTTCCGAGACTCCTCGTCTTCATATTCGGAATCAGGGACCTGAGAAGGCCGCGTAACGGCAAAAACATTAGGTCGAGAATCTGGGTGGACGGTGCTTCAAGTATTACATAAGAAGTGGTAACATTGGACTCACCTGAAATCAACACTCAGTCCAATGGCCATCAAGACGTTGATCATAGTGACTGGATCAAGACTCTGGCCCCATAAAGCTAGGATTCCCAATAAAGCTGAAATTACCTCATATTAGGTGGAAGGGGAAGATTTTTGAGTACATAATAAGTTCAAGCAACTTACTAAACGATATGGACAACATCGATAGCGTGGCTATGGAGGCACCCGTCAAACTAGGTATCATGAAGGCACATGCAAGTGTCATGCAAGCGAAAGTGATTAAAACGGCCTTGATAAGTTCATCCTGTGAAAAAAAAACGCTAAATCGAGAAAAGGCTTTGGTTGCTTTTGTTAAACGAAAAATGAAGGTTTTTTTTTGAAACGCTGACCTTAACGGCGATTATGAGATCGTAAATTGTACTGTCATAGTCGAAAAGACTAGTTTGGAACTGCGGATATTCATCTATAATCTTCCTCATATGGTCAATTTTTTTAGCTCTTAGATTCCAATCCAGATCTCCTAAATAAAATGTTATAATATAAGACATATAACGTGGAAATTTCCTATTTGATTTTCAAGCATAGGGAGGTTAGTATACAGGGTGTCCCAAAAAATGTGCTTACTGTTTGATAGTCAATGGCTCCTTTGTCATGGAATCTCTCGAGGAGGTTAAGGTACCATTTTGTAGAGCTGGCCTCAACTTAGATTTGTAACATAGAGCAAGTTACCGATCTCTCTTGATTATTGTAGGATTACGGTAGGAACTTGCAGCATATGACGCGACTGTGTGATAGGCATTTCAAAAAAGTTTTCAATCAAATCTGAAAAATAGTGTAACAAAGATTTCCTATATGCTAATATTACTAAGCAACTATTTGGGCTTTCCAGAACTTTTTAAATGGCGTAATTGAGTTTTTGACGAATAATAGAAATTGATAGTGACGGTATATCTGGCAGAACAGCTTACGAGAAAAGTGTTACAGAAAAGTGTGAGTTTCATATTTGAAATGAGCGGTCCGGTTGAAGGCAGCGGCTCGGCAGATTGACAATTTTGGGATATCCATCGTTCTCGGTTCCCCTGTATGAGCTAAGTCCAAGACTGTGCTTTGCAGCTTCAAAAGATGTCAATAACCCGGCTTTCCAGACGTATAAAGCGCTATTTGGGCAGACCGCGTAAGAGTGCGATCGGTTCGTGAGTGGAGATACCGTACCCACCGTGCCGAGCCGCTGCCTTTAACCCTTGTAGAAGTTCCCAAGTTTTTGCTTCTTCTGTAAACGTAGACCTTGATAGCAAAACCCTTCGCGAAGTTCCTACCCTAATCTTACAGTAATGAAAAGAGAACGATAATTTGCTCTATATTGTAAATCTAATTGTAAGTTAAAGCCAGCTATACAAAGTATACCTCTTTCTTAAAAGAGTTCATGACAAGAAAGTTATTAACGATTAAACAATAGGCACATTCTTTGGGACACCCAGTATATAGACAGAAAATTTCCTGTAAATTTTCTTTGCGAGGAAATTTATCTGGAAAAAGGAATATTGATTGCCTCTCTTGGCTTATTCCAAGCGTGAGTTAATTATAATCAAAGCTCTTAACCTACCACGACATATGACGATGTAGTTCATCAGGGCTGAGTCTACCGTACCGCTGGAAAGTAGGATTTTTTCAATTTACACCGAAACAATTCGCAACTTACTTAGTCATGTTGTACTGCACAATATTTACATCCTTGATTTTTCTCACGCTAAGGTAAGCCGGTAGGTCATCAAGTGTAAGGGTTTCATTGTTCGCTTCTCCCCACTATAAATACCTCCGTTTAACCTATATTTTTCAGTTAAAAATAGGCTGCAAACCTCGAGAAAATCTCTGAGTAAAACTTGTGTGCGTTCAGGACCATAACAACCATCGCTGTGTTCGAGCCGACCTATCATTTCGAGAAAAGAGGATAGCTCTTGAGGTTTGGATACATTCGGCATAGCGCTGATGAAATTGATTGGCGAATACTATAAAATAAATAAAAATCTAGATTGTAGTTGGTATAATATCATAATTTTTGCAAAAAAAACATTTTTGTACTCTATTAAGTATGAACGAACCTCACTTTGCACTCGTTCAAAGTTTCTCAACGAGATAAGCAGGTCCGAATCGTAAGGGAACGTTTTTGATGGGTCAAAGGATGGATTCATATCGCTAAGGCCAATATATGCGCAGACATATAATATTGCTGTGATTGCAATAACAGAAACTCGTCCAACATTCGATGTCAGAACTTTTGTGAATTTCCCCCAGGTAACTCGTCTGAAAGTCGAATAGTGAGATCTGTAGTTCTTATAAGATTTTTCCCAGTTTATTTTTTCGCAAACCTCTTTTTCTTCTCTTTGGCTGGCTTGTGGTCCTTTGCTTGGTAGAACATAACAATAAATGGTGCAAAAATCAAAAATTCAAAAACAAAGTCGAGAAAAATAGCAAAACAAGTACAGAGGCAGAATCCACTCATCTAAACTCCAAAATGAAATCATAAACCAGTTTTCTTAAGTGTTTACAATTACCTGTGGGGTCGGAGAAAATACACCCACACCAAAGGCTACGGTATTAGTAGCTGAGGTAATGGCCATAGATGGGCCAATTTGCTGTACAACAATACGCATACGTTCCTTAACCGGATGCTTACCGTACCTCCGCCAAGCATGAAGCAGTAGAAAAGCGTCATCAACTCCTAAAATAAAAATACTATAAACATTAAGCGCAAAATTTGGAAATTATTCTGACCCACCTATTCCCATAACAAGAAATGGTGTGATACACATGATAGAATTGAAAGGAAAACCTATCCAACCAAGAATTGCAAAACAAGTTGCCGTTGCGATGGCTGGTGACCCAACAGCAGCCAAGATCAAAATTATCTGTAATTTGAATGCATATTGTCAAATCAGAGGATGAAAAAGACTGAGAACTTACCTGAGATCTAAGAATGAGATGATTGAAAGCAAATGCCATAAAAGCTACCATTAAAATTACACCAACGACGAAAAGATTTACAGTGTAAACTGTTCCACGAAGCATTTCAGCGTTAGCAACCTGTAAAATTAAAATATATCTACAACAATGAAGACATGTTATCAGTTTTTTTTATTCAGTATTTGCAATAATTTATGTGGCTTGATTTACAGATCTTGTTGAAATAATTATTTAAAAATGTCGAAGTTGCGAATACTACGGAGTTTTATCAATAATCAATTTTTGGCTTGCAGCGATGGGAAACTCTATAGAAAACAAGGAAAAATATCAAATACGACTATATGCTAGACAAATAATCTAACTTTTTTTGTTTCGGGTATTCTTATCAATTATATAATATAAAAGCGAACCACCCCGAAGATGGATCGCGAAATTTTTAGAATTTACAGCTATAAAGTGTGCCAGTTTGTTTTCACTTGTAAGTAACCAAACAGTTTTTGAAATATGCTAAATTCAAATTAACTTTATGCCGCGCCACTTTCAGATTCGGGGTCCACTAAAATTTTGAGAAGAAATCCAGAAATTATGGAGAGCGAGACTCATGTCGCTGCTCGCCCTCCTTCTCCCTCCCCGAGCAAAATTTCATGGACCAACATGTAGTAAGAAGATACAAACAAAGACTGGGCTTACCTGATCCCCGTACATTTCGAAACTAATCAAATCGCTAAAATTGTCTAGACGACTCAATCTGAATAGTTCCAACTGCAGAGCTTGCAACCGCTTTCGTTCTCTCATATTTGGCGTCTGGTTCATGTACCAAAGTGTCACAAATTCCATTTTTTCGATTGGACCTCGCTAAATCAATTAAATTCAAAATTAGGCAGATTTATCAGTGGACAAACTTACGAAAGATTCCTTGTGTTTGTTCACACCAAAAAAGTGACTGCCAATAAAGAATTTGTGCCCCATGGCCGTTCCCACGGGATATGTCAAATTTATATCCGCAAAAAAATCTGACCATGAATACGCATACTGGAAATTGTTTGTTCGACTTCTAACAACTATTCAACCTTTCAATTCGATTGACAACTTACTTTATACCAGTTGAATACATAATTTATTTCGATACCATGTAGATCATCATAGTGAATCACAGTATCGTCGACGACAACACTAACGTTATGTACATATTTGTCCAATCTTTCCACCTTAAGTGCCGATAAAAAAAATTTTGTGCGATGTGACTGCCTGACACTAAAAAATGACAAACTAGTGAGAATAATTACCTCGTTGAGAAGTTCCATGGACATATTCATGTACTTTCGACCCGTTGATCTCTTTTCTGTCACTAGTACAGCCCATATTTCAAGACCTTCGTAAGTGATATTGTAAAAATCCGCGAATCTCTGCAAACACACAAAGTCCATAGTGGAACAGAAAATAATCTATGGACAATTCAAACCATTGATCTATTCAGTCAGTTCGTGCGCATCTTCGAGAAACTCGCTTATTTTCGCAGATTGATACACGATTTTAACGCTTTTCATATCATGTATCGATTAAGGCTTGCTCAACTGATTTTAACATTTTGTGCGACCTTGAAGTCGTTTATGTAAAAGGACTAATATTTCTCAAAACTTGCTTTATTGAGCCTTTTAACAATAATTATCATAACTGTGCAAGAACAACTTGAAAGAGGAAAATAGGAAATAATAAAAACAATTAAGAATGACCAGCAATGTCTTCCATCTCATATCGGAAATATTTTTGTAGTTTGAATTTGGACAGTCAAAGAAAAGGATGAGTAAGGAGCGCAGGAGTTTGTTGTTAGAAACACACTCTTCAACACATTGACGACCATGCAGTTTAGTTGTCTGCCTTTTGGGACCAAGGCCTTTTTACGGACTAGCCCACTTTTTCAATTATAATTACGCATAGTGTCATCTACAGTAGGTCTGAAAGGCTGACAAAAAAGGTAGAGGTTGTTCTTATATTCTGTGCAAAAGAAAGTTTATGGAGTGAGCTTGTTTCAAGATAGCAGTCATTTTATTGAAATTCAAGAAAGAAGACAAGTCAAAAGGTCCAAATGCATCAGAGGAGACTCGATTACCTCATTTTTCATGAATTAGTTAGGTGCTCTGTTGTATATGTTTCAGAAGATGATGAAAACTTACGTGCGACAGTCAATATCTAATCTATTAGGTAAACAGTTGTTTCAAGTTGGTTTCTTACTAGTCACACACTTCTCAATTCTCATTAGGACAGGGTACCGTTCGATAGAGCAAAGCAAGTTCTATAAGTCGGCATAAAAGCATTCGCACCAGCTCAGCACATCACGAGTCAGAAGCCGTAACATGAGAACTTTCGGACACCCGGAAAAATTAATTTTTTTTAATATCATTGCCCAATGAAACTTACCTGATCTCAAATTCGCTTAAGCATATGTCCACATAAGACGTTCACATGTGCCGCTGCTCTGTTTGTTTCTATGCTATAAACCGAGAAAACTAAAAATTTTCAATTTTTCAAAAAAGCGACGCTGCACTGTTCTCACATAGGGTAAATATTAGTCTTCAGTCTTTCTCCCGAGTCTTTAGAGCTACGGTCACAGCTTTCCAGCCTTCTACAAGTTTGAGCTCCCGAGAAGTATTGGTTTTCACATAACATATCCTAAAAAAAGCTGAATTCGGTATTTCTCAAGAATTAGTGCTTCCAAGAAAATTAGAGCTTGCTTTGCTGTATCGAACGGCACCCTGCATTCTAATCAGAATTGAGAAGTATGTGACTTATTGCGAGAAAAACCAAATGAAAAAACTTATGAGACAACCTAATAAAATGTGTAAAAAGCGAAGGATAGATTAAACTTAGCGTAAGTTTACATTTTGCCCCAGTCAAGTTTGAAGACGTCATGTCAAGTTTGCCCTAATCACATTATCAATCTTCTAATTACGTGTGATCTTCAATTGGTTTGGTAAGGTGTAGTAATAAAAAGCAAAGTCAGCTGATTGTCATAACAGCGTACTCGTGTCGATTATGGTAAAAGTTATGATATCATGACAGGTGAAAAAAAATGAACTTCAATTCGTCATTCGCTTACACACCTTCCTTTCAAAGATATTTTTTAGAATGAAGACAAATTGTTTCAACTCTACTTCCTTTCAGCTTCTATTCAAAGTCGTAGACAACAATGAAGAAATGAAAATTAGAGCGGGAATTTTGATTTTGTAAATAAAAGGCGTCTTTGAAATTTTAAGCAAAGAAAACCTGCATGAGAGAGCGAATGAATGAACTGGAGAGTCCCTACTGCTTGAAAAATAATGGAGAGTTGCAAGAATGTCGGATGCATTTCATCTTTGAAAGGATATTGGAAGCCTTTTTGAGAAGAAGAGAGAATTGATGTGGCACAAAGGGAGAAGCATGAGATTAACAACTGAGGAAAAGAAAAACATAGAATTTCTCTTCTCTCACCTTAAACTCTTTCTCAGATCTTCCACCTTTCTCAGCAAAGCCTCTTCGCACATCGGATTCGATTTCGACAGGGTATAGGAGAAAGAAGCTGAATATTTTGGCTCATCTTTTTGTTTCGATGTAAATTTTATTATTTTCTTACCTGAACAGCGGTAAAAGCCCAGCAAAAACCACGGCCAGAGTTCGTCGAGGATGACATGATATCCAGTCGCAGAGGATTAACATACCTAATAGCATTTTGGTATATCAGTGGATTAGTGATGAGCGTGTGGCTTAAGCGCAAGAGCCAATGCAAAACAATGCATAGAGTAAACAGCTGTCGGCTGTTTTTGTACTACATCCTCTCAAATCAATGTATGAACTCTCTTTGTTTTGTAGATTTAATTGAAGTTTGATCATCCATTGAAAAGTTTGGTTTTTAAAGAGGGGGAGGGGAGATATCAGTGGTGAGCAAAAAAAGTAAAGTCAGCCTTTGAAGCTCTCTTTCGCGCTATCGATCTAGCCGGCTGCCTCTGCTCTCGGACGCTCTGACTTATTGTTTTGCAGTAATTATGAGTTATAGACCACTATAGATTGTGCAAAACCGCGGAACACATCAAACACAGAAAATGATCTCGTTTTGCTAAAGCGCACACAACCGACACTTCAAAAAATAGCTAATAATTGAAGAAAATTGTTTGAAGATAGAAATTTGAGGACTCTTCTAAACACTGTTCGACTTTCTTTGATCTTGGCATTGCGAAAAATGCGCTCTATTAGTAATTAAGCGGTTGTTGCTCATAATCACAAATTTTGAAAATAACAAAGTAGTATCATATGTCTACCGTATCACCATGGACTACGGGCATAATGTATACTAAGAAATTCGTTTCATCAGGCTGAAGCCAAATCTTCTTGTAGATTCCAGATATAGTTGTTCTAAAAGAAGTTAAAACGAAATCCCACAAATCCCGCAATTTTGGCCGGATTCCACCGCTACAACTGTAGTCATTTTTGGATCAATGGATAAAAAATTCATAGTTTCTTGGCTTTGTCAGGTACTGAGCGAATAATTATTCATCCATTTAGATTACAATCGAAAATTGTATTAATAATTCTTATGCTCTTGTTGGTTCTCTCTACAACGTTCTCTACGCTAAAACAGTCTGTCATTTGTTCACACCTTTTCCCATTCTCTCTAAAGCGAAAAAGGTTTTTGCACATCGTTAACAGCATTATTACATCACAGCATTTTCAATACTGATGAAAAATTGTAAAGAGAGAAGAACCCAGAGTCAGGTAATATTCAAAACAAATGCATAGATGGAAAAGATTAAAAAGAAGAAAATCAAATAATCGAATCTGAATTTTGAGGAACACTGTCAATTGTCCCAAAAATTTCTTTATTTAAAAAAACTGACAGCGCGACGAACGAAGGCATTGAAGCCAATTAGCAAGAGTCTTTGCTATGAGAAAAATCCAGTCCATATATGGTACTAAGAACTTGCAAGGTCTTTTGTTAGCAGAAAATTTCGGAAGGGGACAAAAGTGAAAATTTCAACTATGCTGCCATCGCTTGAAAGGCTAGACTGAAGGCAAACTCCATTTTTTATTCGAGCGATGGCATGACTGAAGAAGCATTTTTGAGAATAATTCAATATTCACCAACGCTTCTGATTCCAAAATGCTTTCGGGACCTTTTCAAATTTTTTAAGATTTGGAATGTTGCAGCAGGTTGGCAGAACAGGTTTGATAGGTACAGATCAAAATACGTTGGCAGTAAATAACTGAGTACAAAACACTAACCAAAATTCGGGTTCTATGATTCTCGAAAGTGCAATCAGTATTTCTCGAAAGCGGAATCACACGGTAAGAGAAAAATAAGGCATTTTTTCCATTCCATGAGTAGATTCGGTGTTACAAATTGCACACTTTCACAGCATTTGTTTTGCGTGGACGATCTTACTTTTATAGCCCGTCGGTGTCACATTCTGTCACATTTCACCAAACAAATTTGTTTTGATGCATTTGTTTTAGTAATGAAGTCTTGTTGTTGCTTTGGATGCAAGGAGAAAAAAGAAGAAAAAAAGGTTGCTAGTTAGATCCTACGAAGAATTTCGCACCCATGGTGTACAGAAACCTGCGAGATTGAACTCAAAAAGTTGTAAGAATGATAATGTTTATTGACCGATTGTCATCATTGGTTATTGATGGTCAATCCAAGCTATCGGCAAGGAAAGAAAGTGTTAGTAGATAGAGCTTGCTTGCCGAAACCGGCTAGATGGATGGGGGCAAAGGCAACCACAAGATGTATGTAATCACGTGGGAATGAACATAAAACAGAGTTCAATAAGTTCCCAAAGAAAAGCCGAAACGTTGCAAGAAGTGGAAAAATATTTTACCGACTGGTTTTTGGAAATAAATGAGTGAATCTGTAGAATGAACGTTGATACACTGCAGCCATAGTATAACGCAACAACATTTCTCTAGATCTTTCTTAAGAGTCTAAAGTCTCAAGATACTTTACCACCATCAGTCCAACTGAGCTATATTTGGGGAGTATTACAATCTTTATTAGTTGGGGAAATACTGAAGAAGGAACAAATGGCAAACGATTAAATTTTTCTTACTTGTATTTTGCATTATTTAGTTCTGTAACCGTATTCATCAACGAACTCTGACGGTTAAGCTTACCCTCCAGGGTCAGTTTGACCCTCAGGGTTCATTGGCCGTATTCATCAACCATAGGCTAGGGTTTACCACGGAACGCGATCTACCCGTATCGATCAACGAACCTGTGGCCGTATTCATCAACCCTGAGGGTTAAACTAACCCTGGAGGGTTAAGGCGTCAGTTACGCGTGCGCTGTGCAAACTCACATCACAGAATGCCTAAGTACGGGCTAAACTCACTTTATACTTCTATTCTTTCACTGTTATAGAAGTATAGCCAACGAATAAGCTTCTGACACTAGTTTTTATAATACATCTCTAGCATACTTGTGCAGCATCCAATCTTACAGCGTAAGTTTATTTTCATGTGTGCAATCGTACAGTGTGAGTTCTACTTTGGCGCAGTTCGTTTTATACCGGGCTTGTGCTACTCTTTTAGGGGTCAATGCGTGTTATTATAAAAGCGTTCTTCTGTTTTGGCAGTTGTCAGAGTGGAATGCCACTTTTCCTCGCCGCATTCATTTGTCACCAAAGCTAGAATTCTTTTTCTCGAGAAGTCAGTGTTTCATGTACTTCGAATATGAACATAAAACGAAGTCGAAACTAAATACTATAACAACAATCAATACTAAATACTACAATACTCGTTGATCGTTTTCCATACTGCTAGATGCGAGTAAATGTTTGTTGAAGTGTTAGGGTAGAATTAACCTTGCTCTGAGCTAGGGTTGAATTAACCCTGATGAATCACATAAGTTTAACCGTCCAGGGTTAGTTTAACCCTCACGGTTCGTTGATGAATACGGGCTAGTCGCTTTCGGGGTAAAATTAACCCTCAAGGTTATATTTAACCCTCAGGGCTAAGCCTACCCTGTGTTTCATGAATACGGGTTAAACGCTTTCCAGGGTCCCTCGGGGTTCGTTGATGAATACGGCCACTGGACATTGCATTTGATATATTTTGCCTTATTCCTTTGATTCGTTGGACAAAAGATATTCAATATAATTTTCTAAGGTTTAATTTTTCATACTCAACTATGATCAGGTATATTGTAAAAAAATCGAAGTATGTTATAGTAGAGGAGATAGTAAATTCCAAAAGAAAGGGTTTCACATGTAATCGGTTTTTTTGCATTTAGCCATTATATTTGACTCCTTATATTATATTTTTTGTAAAAATTTGAGACTTAAATTTTTTATCCACCTTCTTTCGGTAATCAGGAGCTGAATTGAAGCTGGATTGAATGCATCTTTTGATTATAAAGAATGAAAGGATGAGTTAGCGAGGGGTAGAAATGGTATGCAAGAACTGCCCTTTTATTATTATTTTTGGTTGAATACGACACGTTGGTAATTTTCAGTGTTGATTTTATTTTTACAAATTTTCGTATCCACACTAGAACTTACAATTATCAATTTTGCAAAATTTTCATTTTGTGGGGCTATATTTAGCAGATCATATAAAAGATTACATATTACATGTAATGCGGAATGTCTACATGATACAAAATGAACCAGTTTTACACAAACACTAGAGGAGTTACTGCCTCATCTAGGAGGAAATTGAAGAAGCTCGGAGAAACGAGTTTATGAGTGGTCTCAGTACTCAATGAGCTCTCACTAACACCGAGACCACTCTACTGGTACAAAACTACTCATTCTTTAGGGTGAAACATCGCCTAAGAGTATAAACCATTCAAATGTCGAACAACGAAGAGTTCGTTCATTTTCAGAGAAGAAAAATGGAAACTTTGGGGTATAAGTAAGCAGAATTTAGCGAGAAAACTTGCTTCACCAGGCATGCCCGAACAACTAATATTTCTGCTTTTTCTCCCCATGATGTTATTACTGGCTCCAGCTGTACGGTTGTGTGACTGTGACACATTTTGTAAAAGAAACAATGCAATGATTTTGCAGACAATTTGACGACAGAACTATAAAAGGAAAAAAAAAACAAAAGTAGAAAACCGCAAAAGTAAACTTGGAACAATGGGGACAAAAGTGGAAGGGGAAACGAAATTTGATTGTTCTGGTCTTAGTTAGGTGCTAAATGTTTATCAAGAAAGATATAGGGCATTTTGGCCTGAGGTTGAAAGAATTTAACTAAGGTATGCCAAAGATATATGCGACTGATTTCTTATGATCGCAAAATGGAAAAAGATTTTCATGGGCATCATTATAGGTAGGAAGTTTCTAATTATCGAATGGAAAAAGGATTTTCGTGGCATCATTATAGATAGAAAACGTCTAAAAAGTCATAAAATGGCCAAAATTCGGTTAAAGTATGTAAACAGTAGCCAAAATGATATCTGATCCTTATAATGAATGGAAAGGCATTTCTATGGGAAATATACATTGAAAACAAGGATATAATTGGGCGACAGGAGAAACCCAATAGGTCTATGAAGAATTTAGATTTGAGTCAAAATATAAGTAGCTGGGCTAAATGGCGCTAGAAAACCTGTGCATGCGTTTTTTTTTTCAAACTAAAAAACCCATACGAAATGAAAGAATAGATATCAGCGGTGATGACGGGATACAAACTCTAGATTACACTTCTTCAAATGAAAAAAAAGCTTTGCCTAGGACAAGATTTGCGCGTGCAAACTATCTCGATTGTACAGTTCATGAACTAGAAGAACAAGCAGTGGCTGGCACGAAAGTGAAACCGAAGCGAAACCGATTGGCTGTTTCTCATAATGAATCAGCTATCTTGCAAGGAGACAAAGTAGGAAAGAGAAAGGAATATGAGGGGGGGGGGGAAGAATTTATCGTGCAAGATCTTGTTCTTGCCAAGGAGGTGACAAATGGGAACCATTAGGAACAGATGGAGTTATACACTGTGGTTTGCAATGTTGTTTGCTTTGCTCTGAAATCAATGGCTGTAGGCTCGGGAGCATAAACAAACTGAGAGGGATTGCCGGAAATGCAAATAAGCTGCAAAACAGCGACGGCAAATAAAAAACTGCTTTACTGCAGGAAAGGAGAGATGAACGTATATCAAACCAGTGGAATTAGATCATAAAAGAAATAAGTTTGCTCTTTTGGTGCACTAGAACTTTTTTTGCGAGACTGTGCAGGTGTACAATTATGATTTTTTTTTTATTTAATATAAAATCCTCGTCTATGAAATTGAGTTTTAATTCGATTCGTTCATGGCGACTAAAAACCGCCAAAAAATTCCCCCTTTATAATCAGCAAAAGTTGTCTCTTATTTTTTATCCGAAGAAATCTGCCACTTTGGGATTTTGGTAATGGCTCAATTGCCATTTGATAAAGTAAAGCAAGCCATACAAAACTTGAAAATACTCGCACGGAAGTTCAAGTAAATAGCCAAAATGCCATTTTTTTGAATTTGGCCACGACAAAAACCTAAATTGTATTCATGAATGTTTTATGGAGAAAGTATATGCTTGAATATATTGAGGTCCGCATTTTTTTTTACACAGATCCTATTTTTAAAGTTAACAAAAACAGCTTTATATTTTACGTGACCTTTTGTTGAGCTTGTGAAAAATCAAATGGAAGACTCTCTCTTCGATCGATAATTTTTTTGCACAACCTAATATTTGCTTCAAATATAGACAGCACTTGCAAACAGTACTGTAATAAACTCTGCATCTCAAAAAACTGCATAAAAACTAATCAAAAAACTTGCAAGAGATTTTTTCCACAGAACATTCGCAGCACTGGGAAACTGATATCAAGATTCACACACTATGTATGCAGTCAAAGTTGATATTGTAGCTCAAACAAGGCGGCATTTGTACATTGGCATTACCGTTACTGTTCGTAGTGCTCGGCGTCTGCTGGGTATTATTTTGAACTAACTTTTCGAGTATGTGTTTTTCCGCCAAAGCTTTACAGTGACCGAAAGCGTATAAACTATTAAATTTGATAAATTTGCCAAACCTTAAACATACCATGAAACGTATCCTTCATTCTCTAATTAAGAGCGAGCACGCTTTGCTACACTTCATCAAAAAGTTCGTAAATGAGTTCTGCGCGTTTGGTCAATTTGTTGAGAATTCATGAAAGAACGTGTTCGAGCCAGCGTGGCCTAACGAGCATGAACATATTCTTCCACGAATTCCTGATAATAAATTACCAGAACGCGTTAGAACTCATTCATGAACTTGTTATACAATGTTAAAATGTTCAAATGTAAGCAAAGCGTGCTCGCGTCTTTTAGTCAGAGAATGAATGATAGTCCACTTGTGAATAAGCCAGGAAAAAATTGAGGTAGAAGGAAAGAAACATTAGTTATCTTTTATTATAAATTACTACCTACATATCTTGTGATAAAATTTGATTTTGTTGTCCGGAGAACTTTGGCACATTCTTAGAAACTAGTTTGAGATGATGTTAGTATCGTTTAATGAGTTCATTACACCCCATTCACGAGGACAGATGAAACAACGATTTCTGAGCGTTTTTTGTGTTGGTTTAGCAATTTTTAATATCGGTTTTTGCACTTTTCGAAAAGATAGCTACTTCCCCATTCCGAAAACATACGTAAAACCATTGCTGCAATAGTACGCGATGGACGGCATTAGAACCAAAATCCATGTCATCTGCTTTGGTTGTGAAAAAGTTCCAACCAAAGCAGGTAACTTATGAAGGAGTTCGCCGAAAATTCCTAAATCATCATTTCGTTGAACTGATACATTTGAGGAATTCGAGAAATATTGTAATGATAGCGAAATCAAAGAACATTTGATATTGTGTGAATCCAGCGCAAATTATTTGGAGCTAGCACCAGGAATCAAATTTTTTGACGCCTTGGAATTGAACGTTTGAACCTTGAGAACGCTCATTCTTCTGAGGTATATAAAAACCCCATTTACTTCGGCCGTAATTGCTCTTGTTTTGTAAAAGATTTTCAATCTAGAAGTTCTCGCCTTACTTATCTCACCAGTTTGGCACTCTACAGAAAGCGATAACGGCAGGTGATAATTTGGACAAGTCTAACTTTCCTGGACAATTCTTCAAATTGAGTTCAGTTGAGGTCTTAGAAAAGCCGTAGAATTTCCAAGCAATGTGAGAAAAAAATGGCCACAATGAAATTCTCAAAAAACAAACGAATGGTCCAGAATCTAGTCTGACTGCTGATTATCGCAATTTTAGCATATTTTCAAATACAGGGTCCTTTAAAAATTCTTATCAAACGTCAATTGGACTCGCAGAGTAGGTTGCCAAAACAGCGGAAAATGATTTCGTAACGGACGAACTTCACGCAGCTTCAGATTAAGCGGCTTATTATAAGTTACTAGTTGGCATACCGGGTTTCACGCGAATTGGGTAGCCGGACCGTCAAGGGGTACATAATCTCGAGCAAAATGGCAGGACTTAATTCTCCGCCGACTTACGCTTTACCTCCAACCCGACCACCTCGCTTTTTCCTTCTCCTTTGCACAGAACACAATCCATGAGTACCTTTATAGAATGGCCCTCTAAGCGACTCACATAAAGTCACCGCATGCTGCTTAACCACCAAATAAAAATGAGGTTTACCGTTCCTGTTCACATGAATGCAGTGAGATGACTCGATAATGACTGCAAGCTTTCATTTTTCCAGAAGTCAATAAACAAGAAAATAAATAAATCACTAATAAATAAATCACCAGAAGGAATTAACGAATTTCCGCAAAAAGTTGCCTAAAATGTCGCCGGACAAAAACATTTGTATGCAAAGTTTCAGCTCAATCGGTTTATCCGCGGCCGTTTCTATAAACTCACATACCCTCCAAACACAATTCTTAAGTTTTACATATATAGAGACTATACTTGCCATTTCTGATTTTCACCTCTAGGCTAGCAAGTATTTTCTTTGTAGCTCGAACTTCTTCCTTTTCTAGCAGTAGTGCATTTGAAATAAGAAAAAGCAAGAATATCACTTGGAAAAGGTTATGCAAACGACTTTCTCATGCGTGCATGAAAAAGCTGCACATTCTTCGGTATGTGAGTGAAAACTTATATTTTTTGAGGAAACCACACATTTCGAGAACAGTCTGTGAGTTCATGGCAAATAATCAAAAAACTACTTTTTTCCTGAGAAAATTATTTGCGCAAGATGAAATCATGGAGTGATGTGGGCTTGAACCAAGCTTTTTTCATAATGACAATTAAAGAACTGCATTCTGCACGAAGTTTAGAAAAAGGACATAGACAAAGAGGGAAAAAAGAAAAACCTCATTTACCTCTTTTGGGTATCCCACACAGATATTTGGGTGACCGTCGATATGCATGGGCACAACAACTCATTCAAAAATTAGATTCCCATTGCATTTGCCACTGTATGACAAACAGGTTTAACATGTTTGCTGTCACATGTTCTTATTGCCAGTCATCATATTCTAAGAAATGGTCTTTGGAAAAAAAGCGAAAATTATTTTACAACCATAACGAAGGGGAGCGAAGAATCAAATTTCTGGAAATTTGTGCTGCCCAAAATTTTTTACCCGCACAATACTTAATTATTTTCTGAACCCTTTCAACGGTCTGCACAAAATTGGCGTAAAAAACATCTTCTGCGCCAATTTGTGCAGGCTGGTCCAAAGTTTACTAAAAAGCTGAAAGAGTTGAAGTTCATACATGGAATCCAAATCGTCGGATGAGAAGTATAAATGTAATTATTGAGCAGCGATAGAGGCCGTTTTGATGATTGCAGTCCAGGCGGACCGAGGGGGTGGGGGGCGCCCCCCCCCCACTCCCCCCCTCCCGAGAATGGGTCTCGAATTTTTTGAGACTTACCTATATGGGTTATAAAAATGTGCAAACGACTTGTTTTTTGCAAATAATCAAAATATTTTTCAAAATTTTTCAAAATTCAAATTAGCCCTATAAAAAAATTTTTTCGGGGGCATGGCATCAGCCACGCCTCCTTCCAGATTTTAGAGGTTGGGGACCTGCAGAAATTTTGAGAAGCACCCCAAAATTTTTTTCGGAGTGCGTGGCTAACGCCACACACCTTCATCTGAAAAAAATTTTTGTCGCCCCCCCCCCGGTCCGAAATCCTGCGACCGCCACTGTTGCAGTCTAGTCATTTCATACTCCAATATGTGCAACCGTACACCCTGCACACATTACGCGTTCTGCTCTAGGACATCGTTAATTAAACCTAAGTTTTTACCCTAAATAAATGCCTTCCCACATTTATCTAGTAGTTATTCAATGGAGACATTATGAAGACATTCAATCAAAAATTTTCAAAAAATTTAAGCAATTTTCGATTTATCAGGTTGGGACGAGCAATGACTGTGTAGTAACACATAGGCCCGAGAGTAAAGCTGCCTCATTCGATCTCAACTGAGGAAACTTCAGTTAAGGCTTCGATGCTCATTTGAGCTCTGCCTCATTTGAGCCATTGATTGATAACTTCAACCATCCACAATATGATTAAACGCCATGTCATGCGAGTATACGAGTCAAAACACGTTCACGCCAAACATTCACATCTAAGTGATTGGTACTAGCGGCGGAGATGTGGCCGCACATGTTAGATCTTTTAAAGATTGTCATTCTGCACTGTGGCTCCTCACTCAGTATGTTCGACGTGTTGAACGAACTGACGTGTATCGTTACTCAGGAGTAACTTACGAAGCTTTTCTGTAAGTCCCTCGTTAGCACACTATTTCGGAGATCATCGCTCTGGTCATCTCCCATGACTTAGCAGGGAGATGATCTTCCTGCCGAACTTGACCTGAGGCTCACGTTGCATTCTTGATTTCACCTGAAGAAACCTTACATGAGGGCTCCAGAGAAGGTCATTTCCCCTGATCGAGGTGTACTACGGGCCATATTGAGACATATGACTAGACTATAGACTATTCATTTCGATGCATAATGCGTCCGCAATTGCTTCAGGTTACTATAAAAAAATGATATAAGAACAAAAGCCTTTCGAGCAGAAACTAAATATTCTGAGTAGATTGAGAAATGAGAGCGAGTGGCGCAGTGGTATGAGTACCCGGTATGACTCAGTATAATCAAAGTTCGTTCAATCCCCAACCAAGCTCCTCACAATCTGGAAACGGTAAATTGATACAAGCGTAATCTGCGAGGATCAAAGCACTGTCTTGATGACCGCTGATCTCCGCAAGTTATTATGAGAGTTGGTCATGTAACTCCGCTATCATGAGGTGAATTGTGTACCGGTTTATGCTCATAGAGGATAATGAAGACCCGAATTCTTTATCCTTCAACCGGAAAAAAGTAAATTTTTGACTAATTTTTCTTTTAGACGTCAACAGGTCGGTAAAGGAAGTATTATTTGTGCCTGGCGTTCGGCCAAGCCACCGTCTTCAAAGGCCTAAAAACTCAGTTATCATTAATCAGCATACTAGGCTGTTCTCGAGAGGCCTTCCTATAAATCCACAAAAATAGCCGCTCGCTCTGCACTCGCAACATCTTCAGCCCAGTGAGTTATCATCCGGCAGTCGACTTTGGCCAGCTCGCAATGCCGCTCTACGGTATTTGCAATAAGCGTACAACGTTAGTTGGCTTTTTATAGCGTAGGTCAAACAGTTATAGCTCATAGAGTGGTGAATACGGCATTGAATCACTTGTTATAGGCAATTATTCACTTATTGTTTAATTTGGGATTCGTGCAAGGCAGTGGCGTACCGAGGGGGGGGGGGGGCGCCTCCCTCGAGAACGGGTCGCGAAATTTTTGAAAGTTACTCAGATGTGTTATAAAATGTGCAGAGGACTTGTTTACACTTGTAAATAATTAACTTACTTAGATACTTAGATGGCCCGGCTTCACGTGACGTGCGGGCCCCAGCTCAGAAGTTTCCATTTCTCCCTGTCCCTCGCTTCTGACATCCACGATCTTCTTGGCTGCGTCGGTGGCTGCGTCCACGAGTTCCAGGTGCAAAAATCGTATCCAGCTGATTCCTCAGCTGGTCCATCCGTTCCACGAACACGTCTGCCCATCTCGTTGGTGGTCTTCCTCGGGGGACGTTTTGCTTCGCGAGGAATCCACTCCGATGTTCTTAGTGTCCATCTGTCGTCTGTTCTTCTCATGATGTGGCCGGTCCATCGATGCTTCGCTTTCGCAACGTAATCCGCTGGGTCACGAAGACGGGACATTCTCCTCATATCCGTACTGCGAAGTCCGACGAGATGTTGTTTGTGTCTGGTCATCTTCAGAAGACTACGCTCTAGCGCTCTGTGGGGTGGTCCTTAAGGCTTTCGAAGTGGCGACGGTGTCAGCCCAAGTCTCAGCTGCGTAACAGAGCGCCGGGAGAACGGTTGAGTCGAACAGGTGGGCACGAAGCTGGTCCGTCAGTTGGTCGGTGGCTTCCTTTAGAGGCCCGAAGGCGGCCCAGGCTGTTCTTCTTCTCCTGTTAAGTTCTTCCCTCAAGTCGTTCTCCATGTTCATCAACGTCCGAGATACACGTAAGAAGACGTCTCCGTGATAGGGGTGCCTTCCAATTCCATTTCTGCATCTTCGCAAAGGGCGTTCTTCATGAACTGAGTCTTCTTCCAATTTATTCGCAATCCGATCTTCTTCCCTACTTCGTTCAGTTCCTTCAGCATCGTCTCTGCTTCAGTGATACTGCTCGAAAAGAGAACGATGTCGTCCGCAAAACGAAGGTTCGACAGGAATCTCCCATCAACTCGTATGCCTCTCTCGTCCCAGTCCAGTGACTTCATCACCCACTGCAAGGCCGCGGTGAACAGCTTCGGCGAAATTGTGTTGCCTTGTCGAACCCCCTTCCCAATTGGGATGGTCACGGGGCGATGGAATAGCTGCATCGTCGCTGTACAGTCCTTGTAACAGTCGGCTAACGTCCTCAAGTAAGCTGGGTCCACTCCTTGATCGACTAGCGCAGACAGGATGGCGTTGGTTTCGACGCTGTCAAAAGTTTTCTCGTAGTCGACAAAGGTTAGGACGAGAAGCAGTCGGTATTCCCGGCAGACTTCTATGACCCTCGAAACCGTCTGGATGTGGTCCATGCAACTGAATCCTTTGCGAAATCCAGCTTGTTCTTGGGGTTGGGCTTCATCCAGTGTCCTAGATATGCGAGCGAGGATAATCTTCGTGAAAAGCTTGTACAGCACACTCAGCAGGCATATTGGACGGTAGTTCCGAAGATCTTCCCGTTCACCCTTCTTGAAAAGAAGGACGGTTCTTGATGTTCTCCACTGATCGGGAATCCTTTCCTTCTGAAGGTAAGTTGTTAGGTGCGACGCGAGGATCTCGTGTAGACGTTGTCCTCCAGCTCGCAGAAATTCGACGGAAAGATGGTCTGGTCTTGGAGCCGTAGACGTCTTCATGGTCTGAATCGCTGTGCGCACTTCAGCAGGTAGAATTCGTGGTGGTACTTCTCCAGTGGGAACAACGGGCATCGGCACGGGTGTTGATGAGCGGAAGAGGTTGGTATAGAAGTTCTTCGGATAGATTCCATCTTGTATCGGGAAGAAGTTGGAGTCCCGTCTTCGCTCAATAGTGCAGCCAGCGGTACGCGATATTCACAGAGGTTCCTTCGGCACTTCTTGAGACTTCGTCTTCCTTCGGCTGCTTCCAGTATCTTGCCTTGCCTGTACTTCCTGAGATCCTCCTGCAAAGCTGTTCTGCAACTGGCGTTGGCTATAAGTCGCTCGAGATGGGTTGCATTCGGATCCTGCCTCAGAAATCTTCTTCTTTCAAGCGTTTCCTTGGTGATCTTCGAAACGCGTTCAACATTCTTCTCAGAAGTCACTGAGGCGCATTCTCCACAAGCTCGCAATCCTTTCAGAAGCCGGTCGTAGTCGTACGTTGGGTCCTCCTCGATGGGCCAGTCACAACTTGATATGAGCTCCTCCAGCCTGTTACCGTCATAAACGACATTCTTCCTTCTTGCGGCACAGTGGCAGACCTTCTTTTCCAGCCTTCGACTGAATCGTACCTTCGCTCGAAGGAGGCGGTGATCGGGGCCACTGCAGAAGGATGGAACTACTGAGATATCGAGCAAGCTCCACCATCGGTTGGTGAAAATGTTGTCGATCTCCGCGTGAGTCGTTCCGTTGGGCGATTCCCAAGTCCACCGACGATGTTCTTTCTTCATGAAGATGGAATTTCCATGGAAAAGTCGTGCGGCGGAGAGAAGCCCAACAAGACGGTTGCCGTTTTCGTTCCGGAGCCCATATCCAAACTTCCCAATCCTATATTCTTTTTTCAGTGGCATCCCGATTTTCGCGTTGAAGTCGCCCACAACAAACTTATAAAAGGACTTCTCGTTGCGGAAAGCATCTAGTTCTGATTCGTCAGCTGCTGATGTTGGAGAATAGCAGTTGATGATGCTGATGGTCTTCTGATGTGGAGGTCGTAGTCGTAGGATGCCTAGTCGAGGTGATAGGATCTCGCGCGAATCGACAAGATGGACGATAGATGGGTGGACGACAAAGCCGACGCCTCCCACGTTTCGTGATGGAACCTTTTCACCACGAATGATGAGGGTCCCATCACTCATCTGTCGCACGTCCTTCTTTCTGGACTTCGTTTCCTGCAGAGCGATGATGTGGTAGTTGATGTGCTCTGCAGCGTCGAGAAGAGCGTGGAGGTCGGCGTTTGTGGAGACTGTCCTGGCGTTGTAGGTGCAGAGCATGAGGCAATCTCCATGGCGGTCGTCCGGGCAGACGTGTCGTTTTTGTCCAATCCGAAAGGCGCCCTGAGTACCCTGACATCGTTCTTGCTACCACCCGGCGCCGTAGGCGGGATCCGATGTACAGGGTTTTTTCTAAATCTTCTTCTGTCTGAGTAATAAAATTTGTTCCCCTACAAGAGGTGGCTTACTAGGCCTACTCTTGATTTCCACGGGGCGATCGCTGACCCCGGGCTTGGAGCGGGGAGGGACCGCCTAGCGACCAGAAGAAGCCAGACGGCGGAGGATCTGGCGTGGCCAGTTCTTAGCTAGGAATCCGGCCGAAACCGGAAACGTCGAACTCCTTCACAGCTTGGGAGGCCCTACCAGAGTATACACTCGGCTGTGCATCGCAGTTCGACACCCAGTGTCACCCCCACGCCACGATGAGGCGACCGACCATTGTGGGGGAATAATTAATATAATTTTTTTATAATTAAAAAAAATAATTAATATAATTTTTAAAAATGTTTAAAAATTCAAATTAGCCTTGTAAAAAATTTTTTCGGGGGCGTGGCTGCCGCCACTCCCCCTTTTTTCTGAAATTTTGGGGTCAAGGAGCCCGGAAAAATTTTGGGAAACATCCCAAAAATTTTTTCCGAGTGCGTGGCTGACGCCACGCACCTTCATTGAAAATTTTTTTTTGTCCTCCCCCCTGAGCCGAAATCCTGGGTACGCCACTGGTGCAAGGATATACAGAAGTGTGACGGCAGTCTCGTTGCAAAAGATGAATTCCCTAAGGAGAAAATCGCTTCCAAAGGTAGGACCTTCCACGTTGGCTCTGCACATCAGCCTGAGTGGTCGACAATAACAAGTTCAGCTTGGGCTACGATGTTTCCAAAATTATCATAGATCCGCCTTTCATTATAATCAACGAATGTGCGTTTGCTTAATTTAAAGCCCAAGTTGCTTGTATCTTCAGACCACCCACGTTGACGGCGCAGCCAACGTAGCCACATTTAGCTCCTAGAGCTTTTTTCGCTTTAGAATTTATCTTTTACAGCGATACTGGAACGACTGCATTGTACGTTTCTGCTGCTTCTCATTTTTGTTCCTTATTCTTCCCTTGATAATAAAAACTAAGCTACAACCTTTACTTTCAGGCATGCCATAGCTAAAAGACCATCTAACGCGTAGTTGAAGCACTTACACGTGCGGGCTGCCGTTACACAGGTAACATACAATACAACTCTTTGCAAGAAAATTCCCTAAAAACCCGAGATCTTACATTTTACATCAAAATCATCTTCATTGTGATCCGCTTTCTGTGTTTCTTCGGGTAATCAAAGAGAGAGATTCTGTCACCTCGACTAGCCGTCCTATGACTACGACCTCCACGTCAGAAAACCATCAGCATCATCAACTGCTCTCACCAACATCAGCAGCTGACGGTTCAGATCTAAAAAATTTCTACGAAGATGTGGAGGAGGTCGTATGCAACGACCATTCCTCTTACAAGTTTACCGTGGGCGACTTCAACGCGAAGATCGGGATGCCACTAGAAGAGGAATATAGGATCGGCAAGCTTGGATATGGGCGCCGGAACGAATCGGCAACCGTCTGTTAGACTTCATCCCTTTCCACGACTTTTCCAGGGAAATTTCATTTTCATGGAGAAAAAATATCGCCGGTTAACTTTGGAATCGCCTTACGGGACGGCTCACGCGGATATCGATCACATTCTCGTTAACCGAAGGTGGAGCTTGCTCAATGTCTCAGTAGTTCCATCCTTCTGC
This sequence comes from Cylicocyclus nassatus, assembly GCA_958299035.1. Taxonomy (NCBI): domain Eukaryota; kingdom Metazoa; phylum Nematoda; class Chromadorea; order Rhabditida; family Strongylidae; genus Cylicocyclus; species Cylicocyclus nassatus. The sequence goes on along the minus strand of CATQJL010000316.1, from coordinate 81,016,733 downwards.
AGTGACTCCGACCGCCGTTTACTTCGAACGAAGGTACGATTCAGTCGAAAGCTGGAAAAGAGGGTCTGCCACAATGCTGCAAGAAGGAACGAAGTCGTTCATGATGGTAACGGGTTAGAAGAGCTCATATCAAGTTGTTGGCCCATCGAGGAGGACCCAACGTACGACTGCGACCGGCTTCCAAAAAGATTGCGGGCCTGTGGAGAGTGCGCTTCAGTGACGTCTAAGAAGAATTTGGAACGCATTTCGAAGACCATCAAGGAACTCCTTGAAAAAAAGAATTTCTGGGGCAGGATCAGAATGCAATTCTTCTCGAGCGACTGATAGCCAACGCCAGTTGCAGAACAGCTTTGCAGGAGGATCTCAGCAAGTACAGGCAAGCCAAGACGCTGGAAGCAGCCGAAGGAAGACGAAGTCTCAAGTGCCGAAGGGACCTCTGCGAATATCATGTATTGCTGGTTGCACTATTGAACGAAGACGGGAGTCCGACTTCTTCCCGATATAAGATGAAATCTACTGCGAAGAACTTCTACACCAACCTCTTCCGCTCATCAACATTCGTGCCGAAGCCAGCTGTTCCCACTGGAGAAGTACCACCAGGGATTATACCTGCTGAAGTCGTATCGTGATACAGAGGAAAGACGTCCACTCCAGGTCCTGATCATCTTTCCGTCAAACTTCCGCGAGCCGGAGGATAACGTCTACTCGAGGTTCTCGAATCGCACCTTACGGAGTACGTTGCGAAAGCGAAACACCGATGGACCGATCACATCATGAGAAGAACAGACGACAGAGAGACACTAAGAACTTCGAAGTGGATTCCTCGCGAAGCCAAAAGTCCCCGAGGAAGACCACCAACGGTAACCAAGAAGATCGTGGATGCTTTAAGCGAAGGACAGGGATAAATGGAAACTTTTGTGCTGAGGCCCGCACGCCACATGAAGACAGCCCATCTAAGTGTAGAAGTAAGTGGCAGAATTGGCAGAATTTCTTTTTCGAGTTTTTCGTCTTTTCGGAGCCTTCTCGCCACGAGGAACCCATATCTGGATCTCGCACATGAAAATGGCAGAAACGAGCTTTTTCTGAAGCTTTCCAGGTCCTCTTTCAGTGAAGGTACGCAGAGACTTGCGAGCCCCCTCTCTCGCTGCGGGCCCCTCCCACTTGCACGTATTTCCCACTCGGACCCGAAAAACTTCGGAAAAAGCTCATTTCCGCCATTTTAATGTTAATGCGCTGAAAAGCCCAGATATGGACTCATCACGGCGAAAAGGCACCGAAAAGATGAAAAACTGAAAGACGGATTTCTGCCGAGACACTGCCTTCAAAAAATAGGAAGATTTTGTTCGAGGAGGCATGCGGCACACTAATGTGGGCGGCCCGCGGGCAGGTCTATTGACTTGCACGGCAGTTTTCTTCCTTGAAAAGGCATATTACTATCCTTCGCATAAGCAAACGACAATCCTGACTGAGTGCTAGCGAAAACTGCGCTCAAGATGAAGTCACGCCTTCGCTGAAAAACTGTTCTGAACTCGTCTTTAATCTATTTTCCCACTTCAATTTTCATTTTAGCTACCAGCGTTGCTTGTATCAGCGAAAGGGTGGTTAGTTCGAGACATCTAAATGGAGATGTCCTGAATTTTTTTCGTTGTCAGTCCTTAAAAAGTTTATACAGTGTACAGGCATGAAGCATTTTGTGTCTTTTCAACCTACATTTATTGTGTTCTTAGGGAGTCAGCTACACTGAGTATTCCACCGTCGTAGAGAATATAGTGTATGTTGGACTGCTTTACTAAAAGTTTTTTTTAAGAACCCTGTGCGCAAGTGAGCCATTCACTTGAATTTGCACATGAGCTGCGTTGTTTATTGTTTGGTATAATTTTTGCAGTGGACTTTAAAATGGTCAAGAAGTACTGACGCTTTTAAAATCCCGAATTTCTCACCTTTCAAAAGTTCGCCCAAAATCGCTGCTTTGTATATGATAATTTATCTTATTTGAGAGCGCTCGGTAAGTAGCCAAGATTTTTTCAAAATCCATATCCATTTACATAGTTATTCATGAAAATACCATAATCTTTTGTGCGCTCTAGATTTTTGTAAGAACAATGGCAGAAGCTTGTAAAAATTATAACGATTATCCTAATTGTATTTCAAGCATTACAACTATCGCTTCTTTTTTTGAACTCATGCTTCACTATAATCCAGTTTTTTGCACCCGAAGCTTCTCTTTGTACCAGTGATTATACTATATGCGGATTTCTGACAGCTATTCCATGGTCGTAATTTCACTCATTACTAGAAAGTATTATAAGCGCAAAAAAGGCGTAATCAAGAAAAAGCAATATTTCCCTCAAAATCCTGCCATGCTCCCGATTTTAGGCCCGTATGCACGTACATCCCCGCGGGGAGGGGAGGGGATTTGAAAGGGGAAGCGCCATAGCTCGCTGCTCTAGATATCTTTCTTCCTTCTTCTCTATCATGCTTATAAAGGTTCTCATACCCTTATACCTGCGCATAATGGATGCCAGGTTACTGCTATACAAGATTAAATATTCATTATTTCTTCCGATCCCCTGGGGATCCCCAGGGGATCATCTCACATTTTCAAAGTCATTTATCTTCCTGAAAAATCAATGAAAACGCTGCAAAATTGTACTAAAGATATACTACGATACTGTTGAGCATGTTTTCGACAGAAGAAATGGAATCTGAAGATTTTGATTTTTTCGATAATCCCTGGCTCGCGAGCAGCGGTTCATCGAAGATTTTGATATCTTGAGATTTCACTCATTTCTACCATAAACATGTTTAGTAGTGCTGTAGTATATCCACAGCACAATTTTAGAGCATTTTCATCGAGTTTTCAGAAAGATAAATAACTTTGAAAATGTGAGGTGATCCCCTGGGAATCCCCAGGGGATCAGACGAAATAGTGAATATCTAATCTTGTATAGCAGTAACCTGGCATCCGTTATGCGCAAGTATCAGTGTATGAGAACCTTCAAAACCAAGACAGAGGAGGAAGAAGAAAGATACATAAGCTAGCGAGATATGACGCTTCCCCTCTCAGATCCCCTCCCCTCCCCGCGGGGATGTACGTGCATACGGGCCTTAGGCTTTGAAGCTGTGTGTAAACTAATTAGTACCAACTACTATGATTCTCGAGTGAAAACACTATTTGGAAACTCTGATTATTTAAAGTGGAGCAAAATAACCTATTTGAGGAAATGCAAAGCTCGGACCAGTTATTATTATGGAAAATCTACCTTAATCTTGTACGGGTTGCGATTACCAGTTAATGTGAAAAGTGTTCTGAAAATCTTGTACAGAAGAGTTGTTTTGAACAATCTTAACTCAAAGTCTCAAGTGCAAACCCAGTCTATTGCGGTAACGGCTGATTCTGACGACCACTTTATAAGGTTCCATTATGTTGCACGGGGTAATCACTTCATTTACAGCTATACGATGCCGTTAGTTTCAATGTATGCTTAACCGAAGCACCTACCTTGTTGTGTAATTTCTTTGGCAGAAAGTTGCCAAGCTAATGTACCGTTAACGTTAAGGGTGGATTGAGTTATCATTGAACTGCTTGTTTTTCTCAACATTAGGTGTAGTATAGGCCGTCCGCGCTGCTCTCGGAGAGCAACGCTGTTGCGTCCATTGAAGGCAGTTCATGATTAGAGGAGGCGCAGCGAAAGCACGCGGCAAGAGTGCACGAACAAAAAGGAGTGACGCGCACTACACACCTTGCGCACTCTCCGCGTCCTGCCCGGACAGCCTATACTCGGCTTTCACCACTAATCGTTATCTTTGAAGTTTGATGCCATAATTTTTATACTATAGCAATATGAGAGGTCACCGAACTTTCATTTGTTCATTGTTATCGCGTAATTCTTGATTCAGTCCCTGTTACGTCTATAATACAGCCTCTAAAGAAAGACGACTGCTACAGGTCTTTTGATCGCTAGATACTTACCATTATACCACTAATGCTGTAAGTCTAAAGATATATCTTAAACTTTCAACTTTGCCGCATTGTAATTGCCGCAGTATATGTGTTTATGTTTATGTATTACGCACAAGGCGTGCCATAACCAGAACAAACCACGAGAACATAACCAAGAACAAATACAAAAAAAAACCAAAAAACATCCAATAAGTTAGCTCAAGTCCATTCACCAAATGGTTTAGAAGAAAATAGGGAATTAAGCTTGCATCGACTATGTATGAAGTAATCTCTCGAAAATAATGGAGACTCAGAGGAGGAAAATAATAAAGACTTAGAGGAGTCTGTCCCATGCCCTCTGCTTGCCCGTAAAGGCGATCTTTACTATTCAGTATAAGCAAACTGGAAAATAGGGGGAGCGGTATATACAGAAGTCCCGCACAACCAGTTTCTGGGGAGGAGGAGAACTCCTGATAGCGGAGAGAAGATTGCATAGTGCGAAGAGTTGATCGAGCCTCACAAGCTAATCCCAAGTAGAAACTGAAGGGGGTGCACCGGACTCAACCCAACGTATGGACAAGGTATAACTATGGTCAAACACCAGCATCCGAAGACTTCAGCTGAAGTCAGTTGTAGATACGTTGCGACGGAACAATTTGTTGCAGTCCGCCTTTTCAGAACAGCTATGAGCTGTAGTATAATAGCATCATTTCATCATTTAGGCTCCTTTATTTACTTATTCAGTTTAAGAAGCGTTTTGAGAATTAGTAGAAAGAGTAATAGTTCAGACACCATATCACATCACTGAAAATATGGAGCGTGCACAGCTTACGCTCCATGTCTTTGAGCACGAGTGCGTACGCCGCTAGGTCGCAAAGTCTGGTCCAAACCATGAAGATATACAGGGCTTATCAAAGCAGTGCGGAGCCTCAATTGATTCGAAGTCAGCGAGCATGTTCGCGGAAGAGACGCAGAGTCCAGCGCGGGAGTGGAGATGCTGATGCAAGCGACGCTGCGCTTGATAAGCCCTGTAAGGCGCACGCTGCAGTGCTGCTCAGAATACGATAACATGCTGGCGTGCGCCGGCCCATCCCTTAGGTGTTACGTAAGTTTTGTTACATCCTGACTCTTTACAGCAACACCATACACTTCTTTCTTTCGTCAGGTGTCGGATTTTTCCAAGGCGCATTTGAAGAACAAAGCGAGGGTTGAGCCAGACTGCGCGGAGTACGAGGCGTACGCTTAATATCCTTATGAACGTGGGCGTACAGGGCTTATCTATCGAAGTGTCGCTTAAATCAGCATCTCCACTCCCGCTCTGAACTGTGCATCTCTCTCGCGAACATGCTCTCTGATCACGTTCCCAAGGCGAGTATGGGAAAGCCGAAGCCTCAATTGATTGGAAGTCAGCGAGCATGTTCGCGGAAGAGACTCAGAGTCCAGCGCGGGAGTAGAGATGCTAATGCAAACGACACTGCGTTTGATAAGCCCTGTAGGAAGCGTGCGTGGTGTACGCCAAGTACGCCGCGCAGTCTGGCTCAACACAGAGCTCTATGTTTTTTAATGTTTGAACCAATTTTGAATCAGGAAGAACACAAAAAACAAAAAAATCCAAATGCTTAGAGAAGAGAGGAAAAATTAGGATTCCATCCAAAAGCCTTACATTCTAATTTCCTCACGTATGTACATTTATAGACCTTTATATATGCAGTAATTAGTAATACTGTGCAGTACAGTATCCATATATTTTTTCCCTGCTGAAGGTCGAGGAAATGAGAATTTTTTAGTTTTTAACAAAGCACTGAGCTTTTCCACACTAGTGATTGCAGCATTGCAAAACATAGGAAGTATAAACGTAAAATTTCTGCTTTCTAGAAGCTTTATTTCACGATCATTGAACTTAACTTTCCTTACTTGAGTGTATCATGCTAAGTCAGTATTTCTGGGAGACTAGCACCTTAACGCCTTCAAAAATCTATGGTTGTACTTTCAAAGGCTTGTAGTATACAAATACCAGTGTTGTAAGAGCAGCATCGCTTGAAAGAATTTTATTGATACCTAGCAGAGAAAAAAGCGGCAGCTGCGAATATGAATGTCTGTGTAAAATGTGCATGCGTCAGCAAATTAGAATTTCCACAAGATTTTAGGACGAAGTTCTGTTTTCCCCTCGCTTTCCTGACCTGTGGACCCATTCATCTTTTTCTTACACACAGAATCTTGTAAAGCTTATTTTGTCCTCGGATGGTGTCCTGAAACCTGATTAAAATAAGAAGTCATAAATTTATACGTTAAAACAATGCGTATGCGCGTTGCATAACTAAAGATCCCCCTTCCAAATTATGGGATTTTTCGGATTTCTGGAAGAGATGGTGCAATCAGTGCCAATGTGATCTACACATGATTTCGCTAAAATGATTACGCAATCGGTAATTGATTTACTTGTTATTCAGTACGTTTGGGCATATCTGTTTCAATGTTTCACAATTATAAAGCACTTGAACACAATGCTTTGTCGAGAAAAGGATAGCAAACACAAAGTTCTTTTGACTGATCAGACCACTGAACTTTTTTATCTGTTCATCGATCCTTCTAACGGATTTATTCGACTCTTCCATTCATACTGCTTGTGTCCGCATGAAAACGCCATGGCAGTATTTTTCAAGATTTTTCATAACGTTTAGTTCAAGACGGTTGTTAAATAATGCAAAAGATGCACGTAATGCTAATGAAGAGTGGTGGCGATTTATCTGTGTGCATGAGCACATCACTATAGTACTTTTTGTCAATGTGCCTTAACACTCTCACCGAAAATTAAGCTTTTGAACTACTTTAAATGTCCTTATCCTGTAGGGCAACATTCGCTAAAGAAATTTTGCTCTAAAAAATGTAAATTCTGTCTCAAATCGAGCCAATAAATCTTTTCTCCGTCCAGCCGTCCAAGCCGAGTTTTTCACCAGACTTCACCACAGCATCCCACAATTTTTTAGATCAAAGGAACTTAAGCGGAGGCTACTTCATAATATGGTGGACGGAGAAAAGACTTATTAACTTATCTGATATTATCCAGAAGTTTGATTCAGGGAATACTCAGGGCAGATTGACAAAAAGTACTGAAAGACCCAGTGTTGCTCTTTTTCCTAGGCATTACGTTTCGCAGCAATAGAGCGCATTACATGCACATAAGTCAGTCACCGCCTTTTTCACTGGCATTCTACATTCGCCGTTGCCGTATTTTTTTCTCTGTTAGAAATCAAGAAAACGGAAATTTTCGTGCATCTGCCAAAGTGATGCTGTGCCGTTCCAACATAAGTAGTTGTATGCTACAAGCCTGTAGAAGTTCACGTAAATTTCCAGCTCTCTACAAGCTTTAGTTCTCGAGAAATTTGAATTTTAGCTTGGACCACATGACTAGGGAAAACTGTATTCGACATTTCTCGAGAACTAAAGCTTGTGAAGAGCTGAAAATTTACGTTTGTACTTCTACTAGTATGCAAATACTTATGTTGGAACGGCACAACATTACTTTGACAAATGCACGAAAATTTCCGTTTTCTTGATCTCTAACAGAGAAAAAAATACGACAACGGCGAATGTAGAGGCCCTATGTGGATTGTGTTTACATGAGCAAGTTAGAATTTTTGTAGGATTATTATGAACTGAGTTACAATTTTTCTCAATTTTTCGGGCAGTTGAATCTTTTTAGTTCTCGGCTCAAAACTCGTCGTGGATCAAAGATATTGCTGAAGCAAAATAGCCATCTTGTAGAGCTTGCTTTGTTCTATCGAATGGTGTTTTGCAACCTACTTAGAATTGAGAAGCGCATGACTTATTGCGGTTGGGATTCAAAACCTGCATTAGTATCCGGACAACCTAATATATTACAGAATCACTAAGATTTAGAACAGCGACGTAATGAAAAGCAAAGATGACTCGTAACAATGGAATAACGAGTAATAAAAAATAATAATTGCGACTGTAGAATTTTCACACCTTTCTACTATGGGGATATCATTTATTGAACTAGGTAGAGTTTTAGGTCGAGAACTATGTTTTTTTTTCAATAAAATTATGTTTAACACCACGTGAATTATTAACGAGGCTTGAATAGGACAAACTTTCTACTCTGGAAACGTCTACAAAAATGAATGATCTTTGGTGCGAGATCTCGAGCAAATCTTTTTCTCTTCCAGGCGTTATGAAACAAATCATCTAACTAACAAGGATGACACAGAAATTATGCTATGACTCAATTCTCGTCCGCTATTTTTGTTAAAATCTTTTTGAGTTTTTTTTCGATACCATGTTTTGCATCACCATTGAATATACTCATTAGTATCTATTAGGGTGTCCCATAATCTTTTACCGTCTTTGCTACAACCGTCGTCTTTTTGTGACTTTCTCTGAATTGAAGAGGATCAAGTAATCATTCGATAGAGCAAAGCAAGCTCTACAAGGCGGCTATTAAGGGTCCGCACAAATCGTATTCCACGTAAAGTTTTGAGCTAAAATCTGATAGCAGACAAAAACGAACTTTTCGATAAAAATCGTATCTCGGCTCCAAAAAATCTCAAGAGCTCCTCATTTATAGCATACGCTTGACACATCGAGCACTTAACTGTACTTTTGTATTTTTCCCATGGTTAGAAATAAGGAAAAAAATGATTGAAGCAGACTGACAAACTCTGCCCCTAGACGTCCTGAGCTTCTCTCACGCAAGTGATCATATAGCTCTTACATATGTCCCAGTTCTCCAGAAATGCTGACTTTTAGGGTAGAACCGGCAAAAACTTATTAACACTCTAATGGAATGTTCTTTATACAAATGGAGCCAAAGTTTTCTCAGAATTACAGGAAGTTTGTTCTTGACCCATTTGCCTGCATCAAAGCGCCTATTATTCTATTCATCTATCATTTATTGCACTGTCAACTATTAACAAAAACAATTACGCAAAGTTGAATCCGATGAGTCGCATTTGCCCTCAATATGTATGAAAAGCAGGTGGAAAGTTACACTTCTTGTGAAAGAAGTTGACGTTCTAGTAGTGCTTAGCCTGATTGATGCACTTACGCGCTTGTTGAATCTAATGCCGTAATTGCTCTAAATGCGCACACTGTCTTCCTTTCCCTGCCCCCTTAAGACATTTGATTGATCAGTGGAAGCAGAAATGTTGCTTTGTTCGAGCATGGGTAAACGCAATGATAGCAAGTGCACATAAGTCGTCATTTGCTTGCTCGGTCTTTGTTATGACATCCTCTTGTACTGTAGTCATTATGGGAACTTTCATCCAACAAACCAAGCATGAAACAGAGCAAGTGACAACTCTACCTTCTAAAAAAGACAGATGGCATTTATGCAGAGACAGAAGGCATTTATGCAACTTATCGAAGCAATCCTTTTTAATGAAAATGAAGGACTCTGAGAACTTTCCTGTATTCAGGTGTACCAAAAAATGTATTTAAAAAAATGAAAATGGAAAATAAATGTAATTCACACATTTCAAAGACTTTCTAGATAGTGTCACTTTCAATAACAATCGCTTTTTCAAAGAACGTTGAGATGGCAATGTTACCGTATACTTTGCATAACTTATGGAAGAAGCAATCCGTAATGTGCAAATTTTATATATAGAATTGCCGAATCTGATTACCCTAATGTTAAAACTTTAGAAAAGTGACTTGCTTTTTGGGCAATAATAAAGTTTTCTGTAGCTCAAACTCTCTTCAAAGTTCTTATTTCTTTTAGTTCTTCTTGTTTACTGTAAGAAAAAAGATCGGTGAACATGGTATATACAGCTAAGTTGAAGTCAGCCCTACAATATGGTATACAAGTGGCCGCAAACGCTCGTTATTATTGAGACCAAACATTCGACACATAATTTGGACACTTAGTCATGAAGAAGTCTAAGTCAATCAGATATCATCCGCTGAAATCTGCCATTCCTCTGCTTTACTCTCCTTCTCGTGGATATTTTGATCACTACAAGTTTTAAGATGCTTTGATTTATGATTGAAACACTATGACCAAATGCGTTAAGAAGACCATCCTTTTTAGAGGTCCTCTCAAATTGTGCTGTAAATTTCGTATCCTTGAACATGAGCATATCGTGGTAATGAGTTAACTCAATTACTATTATATTTTATGCGACGTAGGCTGTTTGTCTTGATTCCTCCCAAGTAGAATCAGGGGGGTTCGGGAGCAAAGGTTCATCCACCATATTGTTAATGTGGCATGTAGCCGCTCCAAATGTGCTCTGTCGAGTGCGGCATCAAGTAGCTCGAAAAGTTCTGTCAGTAGAGGTTTTTCCCTTATCTACATCATAACCATGTGAATTGACATTAGACTACTGATTGAAATCTTTGGGCTATTTCTTGCTTGGAAGGCTGTTGACGATTAGTTTTTGGATGTCGCCCTGTCTAACATGCGATGTATAGGAAACAATACAGGGCGTTCCAAAAAAATGTTAACACTGTTTGATCGTTAATAACTCCCTCGCTTTCAAGTCTTTCGCTGAGCTTTAGGTACCATTTCGTAGAGCGAGGATAAACTTAGATTTACAGTATCGAGCGAATCACCTAACTCTCCTCGTTACTGTAGATTACGGTAGGAAATTTGACAAGGATTTTAGGCCACTAAAGCCCATTTTCTGCTTCGAAACAGAGCCAAACAAGCTAGAATTTCTTTTACTATGGTAATGAAAGCCGCTGATCTCGGATATGAAATTTTCACTTCGTTATGATACTTCTTTTCAAAGTTATCCTAGGTAAATTGTAATAACTGATTTCCCAGCATGTGTCAATTGTGATTACACCGTTAAAAAAGCTGAAAACACTCGTAAAAAGTTGTGCAGTAAAATCAGCGTGAGCGAAAACCCTAGTACACGATTTTTCAGATTTTTTGAATAAAATTTTGTCAGAGGGCTTAATTCACGACGGTTCCACATGCTGGAATTTCCTACCGTAATTTTACAGTAACGAGGAGAGTTGGATGATTCGCTCGATGCTGTAAATCTAAGTTTAACCTCGCTCTACAAAATGGTACCTAAAACTCGGCGAAAGACTTGAAAGCAAGGGAGTTATTGACGATCAAACAGTGTTAACATTTTTTTGGGACACCTTGTATAATCTTGAAAGTGCCTTTCTACAGATCTTAGTGCAATGAGTTACTCTCCTTTTTAAGGTATTTCTTCTTGTTTTTAGTGATTATATCAAGGCTTAAAACTTATCAAACAGGTGCCGCCATCGCACACTACAACATATTCTGAACGAGCACTTTGCTTTGCATTCAATTTTTTATTTGTAAGAAAAGTGTCAACACAGGTATGTTCAATCATCTTATGTTTCCTCTGTGGACCATGCTTTGCCTGCCACCTAATTTTGTGTTGACACCCACGGTGGCCGCCTGGTTTCACAGCATAGTATACTTGGGTAGTTCGATAATATTTCATCGAATGAATGAATATCGAATAAATTCGAAAAGGAAAAATTTCGAATAAACGAATATCGAATAAATTCGGAAATAAAAAATCTCGAATAAACGAATATCGAATAAATTCGGAAAATCAAAAATATCGAATGAATGAATTTCGAATAAATTCGGAAAATCAAAAATATCGAATGAATGAATTTCGAATAAATTCGGAAAATCGAAAATATCGAATGAATGAATATTGAATATATTCGAACATTGGAAGTCGAATTTCGAATAAATATTCGAATAATTTATCGAATAACTAAAGCAATCACATCTCAAACTTGCCGACATATCTGGTTAAAGCCGATCCAATCATAATCAGCCCCCTAGTATCCCCTATACCAACTCCTAGCTCAAAATTTTCCAATTGCTGAAATCAATAAAATAGATTTCGGTTTTAATCAGCACCCTCACTTACCCCTTTGTACCAACTCCCAGCCCCGCAGCTCAAGATTTTCCAAAAATCGATAAAGTCGGTCGGCAACTAGTCTACACATCAGCAAAAAGTCATATTTTACCCATTATTGGATGATCTAAAAAAGCAGTCGATATAAATTTTTATGCTGTGCCCAAAAGATTCTTCTTCATATGGTCTGTAAGAGAATGATGTACACCAGAATTAACTTTATTTCTTATCAGCATCATCAATGTAAAAGCAAAGGCTTGCTCTACTTTCTACATGATTGGGATACTTTTCTTCCACGTACTGAAGGAATATATGATGGACATGGAAACATTATACTTCTTCCATATCAGAATTAACAATGTAAAAGCAAAGTGATTGATCTACTTTCTACATATGGAAAACATCTTAAAGCATGTTGGAATATGTATGATCATGACTTATAATAAGCTGCTTATTTGTCGGTCTGTAAGTCTGTCTGTTACGAAAATACAGTGAGGAATGATTTACAATACTCTGCAGCATGTGAGGTTCTGATAACGAGTACGGTCCATTTTTAATTAGGACTCTCTCACCGCAGTCAACCTGGCAATAATCTAGAAGAAAGCCTTCACATCGTAAGTTTAACATCGTTTCTTGATGGCCAGTGTGAGCCTCTGCGAAGCAGAGGTGAAGCACTGGTATATAGCTATGGGCAAAACACATCAGCATCATCAATGCAACAAGGCACCGTATCTAGATTTCCACGCTTTCTTCGGAAAACTCCTCCTCTGAATCTTCAGATAAAGACTGTTCAGAACTAATGGATGGTGGGTTGGAATCCTCATGGCAACCCTCATGTCCAAGTATAAATGCTTCTTCTTCCAGCTTTGTTTCTATTTGTTTTTACGCGTCCATACTCTGCTTTATGGCAACATGCCGTAGCTGCCGTTTGTGTTTGTGCAGTATAGTAAATTTCTCATCTGTTATAGTCTGTTTGAGTGCCAAAATTTTGCGGTGAGAAGTCGGCCGGGAAATCTTGGCACCGTAACACTATATTAAGGAAAAAACCTACTGATCTGTAAAAATGAGGCTCTGATAATCTACGAGTGTGGCAGCTATCTTATCATCAGCTTATCTATCTCTTTGCTCAACTTTCATCACTAGACTCAATCCTTATGACCATTGAGCACATTCGTGACAATAAACTTTGAGATCAAACATCTATTTCGTTTCATTCGGGATTTTCTGAGACATACAGCCAGAAGTCTATTGCCGGACGAAGTGCACCAGCCATCTTCAAGCGGTCGCGAGCGTCGTGTAAGCGGCTGCACTTCGTGATCCTTGGGCGTTGTGCACCGTACGGGTAAGAACCGCATCTGTACACTTTGATCCTGCGGCTTTGTTCGACAGCAGACCTTATTTGTCGACTTCCACTAGATCTCAAAGACGTTTAGCAGAGTAAAGATAAAATTGGCTGGAGCTAAAATCTAAAAATGAGAAACATTGCAACTTGGTCTAAGCATCTACCGAGCTGTTCGGATTCATAGCGCTAGGTGTGCGATCTTTTGAAGCAATAAGGTGGTCACATATGTACTTAGATTCCACAAATGCTACGATACATTGCCTGTTCATCGGGTGGGGGACATTAGGTCGCCGAAAAAGGGCGGTCCCCGCGGTCATTTGCGACAAACACGCACCCCTGTACATGCGCGGACATCCGTTCCTGCAGGGAATCCGCGCGGGACTCTTCCAAATTCGGCGACTTAATGTCCTCCACCCCTGTTCATCGGAAACTTTCGTTTTGTGTGGTATAAGCTAGTCGTGGAAGGCAAGGCATGTGGTTCCCTCCGCGAAGCGAGCACGAATGCCCCTATAACCCGGGCACACTGCAGGCATTTCAGTGGCGACGTAGTATGGCAATACTCAAATTGTCCAAAACCTATTCTAAAAATACGGAATGCAGGGCATTTATCTTTTTAGTATGTTGTAGACGCTAAACATTTGTGGTAAGCTGCCATTACATCTGAAGACATCTCATAACTGGCAAATCGCGTACGGCGATCTAAACCGTCTAATTCTGCACTACAACTGCGATGTCCTTTACTCAATATACACCAATTCACAAAAAACTCCAAGGTAACGAATAGGCAGTTTTGCAATAATTTATGGGAGCAAGAGTGCTCACTAGTGTGGGTTTTGCGTAGCGCAAGCATGAGCAATGCAAAGAAAGAAGAACAACCATTTCAATTCAGTATGAACTCAGAACATGAGCTTGAATTTGAAATCTTCTTTGCTGATTTGGTGCCAATAGCAGTGCGAACAATCTCATTGATCGAAAAAACATCAATTGAAATCACATATGATTCTTTTACTGTCGCAAGCAGTCGGAAGAGTGCGACTCTCCATACAGTTCAAAGCAGTGGCGTACCGAGGGGGGGGAGGCGGGGGGGGGGGGGGCGCGCGCCCCCCCCCCCCCGAGAACGGGTCCCGAAATTTTTGAAAGTTACTTATATGGGTTATAAAATTGTGCAAATGACTTGTCTGCACTTGTATATAATTAAAATAATTTTTAAAATTTTTTAAAAATTCATTTTAGCCTTATAAAAAATTTTTTTTCGGGGGCGTGGCTGACGCCACGCCCCCTTTTTCCATATTTTAGGGGTTAGGGACCCGCAAAAATTTTGAGAAGCGCCCCAAAAATTTTTTCGGAGTGCGTGGCTAACGCCACGCACCTTCATTAGAAAAAAATTTTTGTCGCGCCCCCCCCCCCCCCGAGCCGAAATCCTGGGTACGCCACTGGTTCAAAGGTATACCGTTTGCAAAAGATGCATTACCGAGTTTTGCGAAAAAAAACGAGGACGAAGTGAGCTTGATACTCAGCAGTTAGCTCTGCAACAAAGTCGAATAATCTGAATACGGAGTACATTCGAATACGAATTCGAATAAACATTCGAATAAAACATTCGAATAAAATCTATTCGAAACCCCGTTTTTTGATTATTCGAGTTTTCAAATAATATTCGAAACCTCGTTTTTTGATTATTCGAGTTTTCGAATAATATTCGAAACCTCGTTTTTTGATTATTCGAGTTTTCGAGTTTTATTCGAAACCCTGTTTTTTGATTATTCGAGTTCGAATTTTATTTGAAACCCCGTTTTCTCAATTATTCGAGTTTCGAATATTATTCGAAAATGGAAGAACTCCGAATATCGAATTCGAATACGAATATATTCGAATGTTTTAGTCGAATGATCGAATTTCTATTCGATTCGGACCCAAGTATACAGCATAGATGGCAGAGCACATCATTCGTACACTGCGGATTTTTGCAGAGTAATCATGACTTTTCGGAAGACCGCTTGCCGAGTCAGCGGATTTTTGAGAGACCGCCTGTTAAATTTTTTTTCGCTCTTATCTTTTGCAGATATATTGCTGAATCTCTGAGGAATCGAGAATTCAGCGAGCGGTCTTCCGAAAAGTCCTGATTGCTTTCCAAAAAATCCGCGAGCGAGGTGCGAGAGATCAACAATCTAATTTTTCGGCGTCCGCCTGCCCCGGCGAATGTCTGAGTGGTATTAGAAGCATCTTAAAGCATACTATCTCTCTCTTGTCTCACGGGGTTGACTGATTATGAGATCAAAGCTTTTTTCGAGCACGACAAAACTTGTAAAAGCATCATTTCACCGCGACAATCTGTTGGCGGTCAAATCTCTGGGTCTTATAACATACCCTGCGGCTGGAGAGTCAGGGCGAGGGATCACTGTCAACTGCATCGTATTGATTGCCTGGGCTGATCAGCCAATTGCCGCCAAACTAGGTGAAGTTACAGTATCCTGCAGTCACTTGCTTGTTATGGCGGGAATCCCTTGCCCCGCCTCATAGAAATCTGCAAGGCCGGTAAACTCCAAAAAAGCACTTTTTTGACATTTCAAGCACAGTACCTGTCTCAGCGGGGAACGGAACTCACATACACTATAAGGTTGCCGCCGCCTAGTTAGCGAAGTTTATGAGAGGTCATGAACTGGCAGCAACGCTAATTTGCGCTCAATTTGCACTGAAGATAAGCTGATTCTGCTCACGGTAACTTCGTCATCATCCTGCAGCCTATAAAACCGGAATTTCTTTGAAATTTGAATTCAAAGTTCAGTGTAAAATCATTCCAATTAGAGCAAAAACTGTATTTAGGGGTATTCTATCACGCTGATTCCGAATATGTTAATCGTTTTACTTGAGACCTAAATTTTTTTTCTTTTTTGATTTGAAACTTGTTTTCGCATATAAAAATTCAAAATGTCTATTTAAGGGTTTTCTGACATGCTGTTTCCGAAGAAGCTGATGGTTTTGCTTGAAATCTCAAAATTTTTCTATTTTGAAATTGAAATTTTTTCGGAAATTTCAGTGCAAATTTGATAAACCTGGAAAACAAACGGAAAAAATGTGCTCTGTTTAAGAAAATAAAATGAACCTGAATTCGACTAAACTATTTTGCTCCATTAAAACCTTATCGAAGAACGAAAATCGTATCGATGTCAAAATTTCTCAAGCCCGGAATGGACTTCAACTTCGAATAAAAGTCTGCTTATTCAGAAAGACCACCTTGAAGCAATCCAAGTGTCACGGTCCATGCTGTCTTAGACACCAAAAATAAAAATCCAAGATCACCAATCTACTCAGATCTAAAATATTCTGAATGCATATAATTTGACGAGATTCGTTTACCTGCAATTAGTTATGGTTGCCGTGCACGTGATAGCTAACTTGACAACGACAGATGCACCGATGTGTGAACACAAACCGTCGACGAGTATGCCCAGAGCAATGAATTTAACAAAAATGTCTTTGGGCAAGGAAAGGCCGAAAAAACAATTTCAGGCTAAAAATTTGCCAAATATACAAAAAATTTGTGGAAAATAAATAAAATTTCGAAGAAAAAAATGTTCAAAGTTTTGAGCGAAACCATCAGCATTTTCGGAAACAACTGTCAGGAAACCCTTACATTGAATTTTTGAAATTTTTATATGTGGAAACAAGTTTCAATTCAAAAAAATTAGGTTTCAAGCAAAACGATTAACATATTCGGAGTGATAGAATACCTTACATATTAGGTTGTAACAAAATTAATACAGGTTTTGAATTCCAACCGCAATAAGTCATACACTTCTCATTTCTAAGTAGGTTGCAAAACACCATTCGGTAGAGCAAAGCAAGCTCTACAAGGTGGCAATCCTGCTTCAGCAACAACTCTGACCCACCACGACTTTCAAGCCAAAAACTAAAAAGATTCAACTGCCCGAAAAATTGAGAAAAATCGTAACTCAGTTCATAAAAGTCCTACAAAAATTCTAACTTGCTCATGTAAACACAATCCACATAAGGCCTCTACATTCGCCGTTGCCGTATTTTTTTCTCTGTTAGAGATCAAGAAAACGGAAATTATCGTGCATTTGTCAAAGTAATGTTGTGCCGTTCCAACATAAGTATTTGCATACTACAAACCTGTAGAAGTACAAACGTAAATTTTCAGCTCTTCACAAGCTTTAGTTCTCGGAAAATTTGAATTTTAGCTTGGACCACATGACTAGCGAAAACTGTATTCGATATTTTTCGAGAACTAAAGCTTGTAGAGAGCTGGAAATTCAAGTCTGTACTTTTACAGGTTTGTGGCATACAACTACCTATGCGGGAACTGCACAACATCACTTTGGCAAATCCACAAAAATTTCCGTTTTCTTGATTTCTAACAGAGAAAAAAATACGGCAACGGCGTACATATACGTCTTATGTGGGCAGTGTTTACGTGAGCGAGTTAGAATTTTTGTAGGATTTTTATGAACTGAGTTACGATTTTTCTCAATTTTTTGGGTAGTTGAATCTTTTTAGTTTTTGGCTGGAAACTCGTGGTGGATCAGAGTTGTTGCTAAAGCAAGATTGCCACCTTGTAGAGATTGCTTTGCTCTATCGAATGGTGTTTTGCAACCTACTTAGAAATGAGAGTATGACTTATTGCGGTTGGAATTCAAAACCTGCATTAATTCTGTTACAACCTAATACAAGTTTTTGCCCCAATTGGACTGTTTTTACTACCGAACTGTAAATTCAAATTTCAAAGAAATTCCGGTTTTATAGGCTGCAGGATGGTGACGGAGTTACCGTGAGCAAAATCAGCTTATCTTCAGTGCAAATTGAGTGCAAATTAGCGTTGCTGCCAGTTCATGACCTCTCATGAACTCCGCTAACTAGGCGGCGGCAACCTTATGGTGTATGTAACTTAAAGCCACGATTTTCGTTGCACCTTCAATGATTTCTTCCTTTCAATTTTGCCGCGCTAAAGCCTATTGCACGAAATTGCCTATTTTGTTGCAGATTGAACGTCCGCGGGATTGTGCGTGCTGCCGCAGACTGCATGGATCATCAACCGCCAATGCTAAATGTAGCCCGCAGGCCACTGATCTAGCTGCGCGTCAAGTACTCTCGCGGGCGTTCGACCTACAGCCGATATAGACAATTTCGTGCAGCCAAGCCTACAGATTTCTGAAGCTGTTGTGACCATACGAGAACGATGGTGCAATTTATAGTTGTTTTTAATGCCTTTATGAGACCACTTGTATGCACCGATTCATTGCTCAACACCAGATGTGCGTTCAAAAATATCAGTTCCGGCCATTATGTATCATCCGCAATAACTATATGGCAGGATATCATAAATAAGACCTTCCAAATGTCTTGACATAGTCACTTTTGCAGTTCCTCAAGCGCTCATTTGCAACCGTATAAGACTTTTTCAATTCCTTCTTGACCAACTTGCATTATAATGAGCCCACACCTTTTCGATCTTCTTCGTTATAATTTCACATTAACGAATTGATCTGTTTTTCTTTAGCAAAATTCGGTACTATGAACAGATATTCAGAATCAAACCCACCCAGCAGGTGATGCTCAATATTTCAGTATGTCCGAAGCACTTGATTGTTTTCGTAACGCGCATCCACGCGAACCTCTCCTTGCGGATCGGATCTGGCTCGGAGTTTCACTGATATTATCCACAGCAATTTCACTCATACTTAATTTGCTACTATTGATTACTACCGTGAAGATGCACATCCTGGACAGGCAGTTTCGATATCACGTGATCAGCCTCATAATAGCCAGCATTGTGTATTTATTTGCCAACATATTCGGGTTAATACCAGCCACTGTTGGCGCCGTGCATATGCCCGATCCTTGGAATATCATACTATCGTCCACAGACAATCTGGGCTATTTGGCGCTGATGTTCACTAATACATTTGTGGCAGCAGATCGTTTCATGTGCTTTTTTATGAATAAGGTAATTACTATGATGAATCGTTTCTAACTTTAGGTAATTCGCACACAACACTTCAGACGACAACTTACTGAGAAACTCAGTAAAAGCATCAGTTGCTGTACAGTAATCAACTGCACCTCCTTGGATCTATATCAAATTTGAAAAAAGATGAATAACATGACTTAATCAGAATCTTGAATCGTGAACTTAATCTTGAATCAAAAATGACTTTACCGTTTTCTATTCTAGCAAAGTTAAACCGTGCTCATTTTTTGTGTTTTCTCTACGCATTCAAATAAGCGAGAAAGATGACAGCGTGAATTTGAACAGGTTCATTTAGAGCGTAGTAAATATCTTTCGCTGAAATTCACTAGCTGAAGTACTTTCCACCACAGGTGCGGTAGAATATGCGTTTCGAGTGTTTGCCAGCTATTTGTTTGATCAGTAAATCTTTAATCAAATTACGAAAGTAATATTCTGTGCCAAGCGCTCTAAAACTTAAGAATCTTAGCTTCGTTTTAGTAGAAACTTCAAACTACAGGGTGGCTAAAATACAGACGGCACGGTTATCTTTAATTTAAAAAAATTCAAAATGGGTTTGACGATGAGCCAAGCACACTCTTTTCTCAGTATCCGATTACGTCGTCCACGAAAGTAGTTTTGCTTCTTTCAAACAAGCACCTCCAAAAGCAAAGATAAGAAAATTTTGGGATCATTTGATACAGTTCTTCATGCCCTTTCGAATGGATATCTTGGAATAGCTGATCAACAAACGAGCTCTTAGAAAGTTATCGAAAACTAGTACAACCCAAAGTTTTGCCATTGTCAAACTTCGCTATTTTTTCTAAATACAATTCTAATTTCGTACTAATTCTCCGAAGAATTCCAAGGAACAGATAAATAGTGGAATCTTTATAGGTCACAAAACAATTTTTTCATTTTCATAGCTTACTTTCCAGTTTCACAATCGTTTTTTGATGTTATCCAATTCATATATTCATGGTCAACATAAGCATTAAACATAGGCCGGCGAGCACCTCTGGTGTTCGATGCAGCATTTTCTCTTCATTCTGGATGTTGTTTGTTTCCGTTTCTTGAAGTATTGGGGATAACATCGACAAAATTCATGTTTTCGAGGGTGTCCTAACGAGGAAATGGTCAGAACTTAAAGGCAGCAAGCGTCCAAGCAAATCTGGGCCTATGGGGATCTCACCTGGAGGGGAATCTTGAAGCCCTAACTAAAACACTGTCCAAGCGGCAATCCAAATTGTGAGACAGCTGAGATATTCGCTTCCGAACTGGACCCCGGGATTGTATTCGCATGCATTCATGGCGCCGCACACCAATTTCGCGCGAGGACCCACGCGTTTCGCGCCATGGATCCATGCGAGTACGATCCCGAGGTCCAATTTGGAAAGGAATATCTCAGCTGTCTCACAATTTGGATTGCCGCTTGGGAAGTATCTTAGTTAGAGCCTCAAACTTACTTTCCACATCAGAACTCCCTATCCAGATTTGCCTGGACGCTGCCATTAACCCAGCCATCCCAAACAAGCTGTATATCTTCGGACTCCTCTTGAAATGCTGAGTTCAAGCATGTCTTTTTCTGTCTGACAAGCGACTATCCGGGTTTAATTTAAGCGTTCAATGAGAAATTTTTCGAGTTACAACGAATATTTTTCTTTCTCCTTGGGGGCAGAGTTGGCCGAGAGGTTAGTGCCCTTGACTACGGGAGGAAGGTAGCGGGTTCGATTCCGCAGTGGGCCTAATTTCTTTGGCAAAGCTCTTGCCCACGAATCCAGCGTCAGGCTGCTCAACCAAGAGGAAGCACGCGACAAGCCGGCTGAAGAAGAAACCACGTCGCATTACATGCTCTTTTATGTTTCATCAAAGTCTTCAAGTAAAAGCTAGGGCGTACCCCGGAGGCGACGCGCACTTGGGCCCGACGAGTGTGAGCAGTATGCTAGGGCTACCGTCTCAACAGGGTGAGCGGAGACGGCCAAAGAAGCTAGTTCACCATAGGCACGAATACAAGTTCTCAGATAAGCTACGTCTAGCTACGCTTAACGTTGGATCTCTCAAAGCTCGACATCGGGAAGTAGCAGATCTCCTAAGAAGACGAAAAATAGACATCGCCTGTCTCCAAGAAACCAAATGGAAAGGAGAAAAGGCAAGAGACATCGGCGACGGCTTCAAGCTTCTGTACAAGGGAACAACCAGTAGCAGAAATGGTGTCGGGATAGTGGTTTCCGAAGCACTGAGAGATAGAACAACTGACGTAGATCGGATAAGCGACTGTTTGATGAGCATAGGATTAGATATCGGAAAGAAGAGGCTTCGTGTAGTAACAGCATATGCACCACAAACAAGTTGCGAAGAAGCTGAGTAAGAAGAGTTCTGGCAGAAGTTCGACGACTACATCAGCACTATAACTACTGATTGGCGCAGATCTCAACGAGCATGTAGGAGAGCAACGGAGTTGTCTTCAGAAGTGTCACGGAAACCACGGATACGGCACACGTAACGACGAAGGCGAGCGCATTCTGGAGTTCGCAACGTCTCATAACTTGGCAATAGCGAATACGTACTTCATTAAGAAGACGAATCATCTATTTACATATGCCAGCGGAGACCGCAGATCGCAGATAGACTTCTAGAAGGTGCGACAGGGTGAGCTTAAGTACGTGAGGGACAGCAAAGTCATCCCCGACAAAGACTGCGTACCTCAACACAGGCCACTGCTTCTAAACCTGAACATCCCCATTAGTAGAAGAAGAAGAGCAAGGTAGAGACGGACGGTAGAGAGCACATTAAATGGTGGAAGCTCAAGAACAACCTTCAGGCGAAAGCAGCAATGGAGTCAGCCCTGCCAGAAATGGAAGAAGAACCAGACCACTAATGCATGCATCTGAAGAACAACGTCCATCAAACTGCGAGTAATCTACTAGGACGCACGAAACCGGGAAGGCCGAAGCTCGAAAAGGAAACATGGTGGTGGAATGGTACCGTACAAGAAGTGATCAAGAACAAGAAGATGGCGTATAGGGTATGGCAGAAATCAGGAGGAGAAGATGCGCGTCAATATCTGAGTGCAAAGGAGCAGCAAAGAAGAGTGTCAGAGAGGCGAAGGAAGCTCATATGGCAGAATCTACAAGAAGCTGCACACTCGTGAAGGCGAGCGAGACATATACCGGATAGCAAAAAGAAGAGCAAAAGCCTCGCAAGATACGGATCACTACTACCATATCAAGGATGTCCGCGGAGGAATCTTGAGAAGCCCAGAAGAGATAAGCGCGCGATGGCGAACACACTCCGAAGCAATGTCAACTACAAGTTACGAAAAGCCATCTACCATAGTAGCTGAACCTGTACAAGGACCGGTAACAAAGATCACAGAAGAGGAAGTTCGCAATGCTATAACGAAGACGAAAAACAGCAAAGCAACAGGCCCAGATGACATCCCCAACGAGTTCTGGAAAGAGTGCGGCCAAGCTGGAGTCGAATGGTTAACACGACTTCTGAACGGAATAGTAGAATGCAAGAAGATGTCCGGCGATTGGTATAAGAGTGCAACGATACCAGTGTGGAAGAACAAGGGGGATATAGCAGACTGCTCTACATACCGACCGATACGTCTCATGAGCCATACATTGAAGATATTCGAAAGAATACTGGAAGCGAAATTTCGAAACATCATAGAGCTAGCCCCCAACCAATGTGGATTCGTGAAGGGATGTAGTACGACGGACGCCATCCATACAGCCAGAATAATGATCGAACGAAGCAGGGAGAAGCAATGTCGACTACACGCCGCGTCCTAGATCTCGAGAAGGTATTTGACAAAAGCTCCGCACGAAATAATATGGTGGGCACTCGTAAGCACATGGTACCAGAAGACTATGTGCAGTGGATACATGATATATAAAGACGCCAGAAGTCATGTCCAGACAGCAGGAACATCAGAAGAATTCACGATACACACTGGCGTACATCAAGTTTCGGTACTCTCACCGCTGCTGTTCATCACCGTGATG
Source organism: Cylicocyclus nassatus (assembly GCA_958299035.1). Taxonomy (NCBI): domain Eukaryota; kingdom Metazoa; phylum Nematoda; class Chromadorea; order Rhabditida; family Strongylidae; genus Cylicocyclus; species Cylicocyclus nassatus. Next base: position 80,993,593 of record CATQJL010000316.1, on the reverse strand, counting down.
GATGCGATCGTCAAAGACTTCATACGGCAACCACCGTGGGCACTCATGTACGCGGACGATGTAGTACTACTAGCGAGAAGCAGGCAAGAACTACAGATGGAAGTGCAGAAAGATCAGCTAGAGCTGCACGGATTGAAGCTAATGCAACGAAGACAGAGTATCTGGAGATAGGAGCTCAAACACCTTGGAGCATCCAGATCGGAGACACGCAAATTAAGAAGACCACCTCCTTCAAGTACCTGGAAAGGCGTATCTCCGCAGATGGTAGTCTTCACGACGAAGTAACCAGCAGAATGAACGCTTGGATGAAATGGAGAAGCATGACGGGAGTCCTGTGCGATAGACGAATGCCACAAAACCTCAAATCGTTAAAATACCGAACAGTCATTCGACCGACAGCGCTCTATGGAAGCGAATGCTGGCCGTGTACTAGCAACGAAGAGAGGAAGATCGGCTTAATGGAGACGCGGATGCTGAGGTGGACCGTAGGAGTTACCATGCTGGACCACGTCACGAACGACACAATACGAAGCATGATGTAGGTCGCCCCTGTCGTCAAGAAGATGCAAGAACGACGCCTGCGATGGTATGGGCACGTAAGCCGACGAGACGAAGACCACATTATTAGAATGGCCATGACAGAAAACGTACCAGGAAAGAGGCCAAGAGGAAGACCTAAGATGCGATGGCTAGACAGAGTCAAAGCGATGAGAGAGCTTGAAATTACTGAACAGCAAGCCTTGGACCGAGAAGAATGGAGAAAACTCACAAGAGCAGCAGACCCCGAATAACGGGAAGAATGCAAGGATAAAAAAACGAATATTTTTCTTTGAAAGGCAGTTCGATGGCGCGGATTTACAGTAGCTATAGTTCTTTTGATTACAAGGAGGAAGCACATTTACCAAAAACCTAAATAAGTGTTTTTGAAACTTATTTAGTGAAACATGCGTTAATATACAGCATGCTCGGTATGGCTGAGTTGAGTTTTGACCCTTCCCTGCTAAGCTATACTTGGAAAATCAAGACTGATATTTTGAATCCCTAAACGGTCATTTGCTTTGTATAATTAGCGATGAATCATAATCACTTCAAGAAGTATAAAGAATCGAGAATGTTGGGGCTTGACGAGTCTGCGTCTGAAATAGGTCTGTTGAATTTCGATGATTAAAAATTCTGTCAAAAACTTTTCGCGAGTTAGGGGAAGGAGAACAAAAGTAATGTGTGTGCTGCAGGGTTTGCTCTCTTTATCCGTTACTTGGATTTTTTTAAGAACTCAGTACAAAAATTTGAAAAAATTAGCGGAACTTGACCTTCGTAAAAACATGGGTCGTGGTTTTCGGAAATTTTCTAAGAGTCGTTTGTTGAAAAACAAAGTAGAGATAATCATTTGAAAATGAAACATGCATGAACGCTACCAAGATCTTGCATAAACCCTCGTTCAGATTGTGACACATGTTCGAAAAAAAAAGAACTACAACAGCCAGACCAAATGCTTACTTTTCCTCCAAAAAACCTCATACTTTTTCGCAACCAAATCGTACTCCGTGAGCATGCAAAGCTTCACAAACTCTTATTGCAATTCTTTCGAAAACTTCTCTTGCTCACAAATTCGGGCGCTGAAATAAGGCCTTTTCCTCGAGGCAAATAGTCAAAAACATGCCTGCAGCAGCATAATAATGCAGTAGTACTATGGTCCTCTGAAGTGCGACAAAGGAGTAAAAAAATGTTTTCGTTTTTTGGAAGAATTTCAAAAACGTTTCTTCAATCAATCGTTTTTAGTTACTGCTTTAGAAGTGACCTGAGTAGAGAAATTTGTTCTGTCAAAAGTATTAGTCGCATGTCTGATGTTAACATCAAAACGTAAACTATTTTACAGAAGATTTTGATTTATTAACTTGCAGAACTAATAACATAATTGATATAGATTCAACAAGACATTGCGTCGAATAATACAGCTTATGCAGTCGTTGCATCAACTCCATGTATGGCGTCAATCCTGATTACGGTAAGCATGGCCTTTACTGGTTGCTATGTTCGTACGGATCCTTATGCGTTAACCTTCTCGTACAAATGCAGGTGGGTGAAAAGAAGTATCTGACAACACTAAATTTGATCACTTTCTCAAGCCTTTCTTTAGGAGGGGGGAAGGGGGAGGGGGGAGAAGGAGGGGAGGGGGAAATCAATCATCCTCCCTCTCCCCGACTCCTTCAAATGATGGAACTGTCGAGACGAAAATTTGCAGGATGTATCGAATTTTAGCACTTGCACATTTTTTGGAACCCTGCTTTATTATTTTGGGTTTATATCTCCTGGTATCGACTTCGTACTGTATGCCTGTATTTATGCCGAGATTCTTCGGGTGCATATGAGATTCAGAAAATTGATGACTAATACTGCCGAAGAGTCTCAGAGACAAAGAATTCAGCTGGTAAGCAATATTCTATGCGCAATTTAACGTTCACGTCTCCATTATAATGTACTCTATTGCCTAGGTAATTCAGTTCTCTCTCATATGTGCTATACAATTCTCCAGTAGTGCGTGCTTTTATATTCTACCACCATTGTTGCCAAATATCGACTTAGCCTTCCACTTGCCGATGCTCATCTCTACGCTTAACACTATGACAAATCCTGTGGTTATGTTGCTGTTTCAGTCACGTGTTCGGAATGCTTATATAAGCATTTTGACACAGCAAGGTTTGAAAAGCTTGCCCTTCAAAGTGTCACCTATGCGCCCATCCAAACCTCAACATAATGCCAAAAAGGTCTTCTCGTAACTTTTGTGAGATAGAAAAATGCAATGTGCAGATTTCGAGCAGCCACTACATCAGTGTATGAACAGAATCTTTGCTTATTGATATTACTAATTTCAAATCTCAAAGCTAACACGCATAGATCTATGGTATGAATGTTGGTAAATGACTGTGAAAATAAAGATGCTTATAATTCTACTCTGATCTGCTTGTACAATTTCGAAAAATAGCCAGATTTGGGCACGGTTCTGGAATGATACTTGAAGAAGTGAATCGATAAACTTTTTTTTATTCGGTTCTTTCACATACTTTCAACAAGTTGCAGTGAATACACAGCATTTGTGCAATCAGCCTGGGCTTTTCATATTAGTAGTTGAATGCTGCAACCTTGAGTTACGCTGTTTCACCTCCTTGGTTTTCAAAACTTAACAAATAAAATCAAAATAAAACGGCAATGGTATGCGGGATATCTATGAAAACTTGGTGCTTGTCTAAGGTAAAGAGGTACGTTTGTTATGAATGATGTCGTATGTGGGCCAATGGAGCTAAGACTTTGCACACATGTCCAATCCCGGAGATTGTTCTAAGCTTACTTGGCCGATTTCTAGGCCTTCCTATCAATTTGCATATATCTATGCCACTTTGCAATGAAAATGAGTTGCTGTAAATTGCTGATAAGTTCTATCCACGGCTTCACGTGAACAACAACATAGAGCTCGTATTTAGGAGTGGTACGTACGAGTGGAAGGAATGCCTGAGCTGACCTGAGTGGTGAGACTAAAAGTCTCGGTGCTTTTAGTCATGAGTCCTTGGGTTAAAAATGGAAATTTCTTCCAGATACGATAGCAATTCACGATAGAGTGCCTTGCAAAAAACTTCCTAAATTTTTTCAAATTCGGAGAAAAGGGCAGAGAGGCACATACATATTATTTTGCCATCGGCATTATCAACTACTAGATGGCTTACCCGGCTCCGCCCGGCCCTGTCATTATTTTATTCGTAATCAGCATGCTCGATTACCCCTCACCCTCTGCCAAATTCCAGCCCCCTAGCTCAAATTTTGCAAAAAATTGATAAAATCGACATCGATCGATAACGAAAAGTGGACTGTGACACCCGCCGGGGCCTGAAGTGTATGTGTGCTAAGTTTGGTCCCGATCGGTTCAGAAATGGAATTTTCTATTCGGAACATACGTACACACATACAGACAGACAGACAGACAGACATACAGACAGACATACAGACAAACAGACATTCAGCTTTATATATAAGATGATGAAAAATTTTTGCAGTTTGAAGCAGAAAAAGTTTGGAAAGCACTTTCGAATGGTTTGTCACATGCCCAGTTCAAGTTTTTGAAGCGCCGCGCGAACAGTTATAGAACATGAGCTGCAAGTTGCTGCCAGGACAAGATGCGAAGATCACTTTTTACAAATGATCTTTACTGCTGGTTGTTTATTGTTCATCAGAAAAAAAAAACCATCAAAATTGCAAAAAATTGAAATGTCTCATTACACTAACATCTCGTCCAAATTGCACGTGGTCTGAATGAGGAACCTTTCAACTTCTAATTCACAGCTGATTAGGGTTTCGCAATTTGCGCTCAGAAATGACAAGCCGACGAACTTGCCTCTGGCCGCAGCTCTTTTCGCATGTGACGTCGCTTCTGCGGAAATCGCCTGGTCTGGATAATGGGTTGCAAAGATGCGCAAGGCATTGCCTCAACAATGTTACCATAATCAAAGATTTGGTCCGTTCTGTGCAGAGAACTGGAAGACTTTAAATTCACTTACTTAAAAAATGGTGCATTTAAATGGTCGATTTTTCGAACTTTCCGGGAAAAATTTTTTCGCAGGTTGTCCCTTTAAAAACATGAATGGTCCCCATAACAGCCCCAGCAGACCTCTACATAACTACAGCATCTGGGCTTTCCAACTCCCATCCTGCTGAGATAATCCTGCACAAACAGGCCATTTTCCCCGTCGACTTTTTTTCTTTTGGGCACGTTGGTGGAGCGCAATGAGGCGCTAAAAAGCCAACAAGACAAACATTTGTTGTAGATGAAACTGCCTTTGGAAAGAAATTTTCAGCTCTGAGAAGGGATCAATCTGCTTAACTTATAGCGATTCGAAAAGTTTTTTCGCAAGTGCTCTGGAACTTTCTTTACGACTTAACACTATCATTTAAGGAAACTCTTTTTGTTTGTTTGCTGCGGCCTTAAGCGTACGTGTAAGGATATCTCAAGCGCTGGAGAGGAAGGATTATCTCAACTAAGCGACGCCTCCGCGAACTTCTTGTCCTTCCGCTTTCTACTGCACACTATGTGAGGACCAATAATCCATGAAGGTAGTACCCTAAATAAAGTATTCCTTCTTCCCGTTTAACCCCACCGAATTTTTTAGCCAACTCAATAATAACTCATTTTGGTGTAGCGCTCTGACTTTAGATATATGACCAAGCTAGTGTTGTAAACAGCTGGTTACCAATGTATTGCAGCAATACTAATATATACCTTAGCAAAGGGACTAATATGTACTCTTAGCCTTAGTGCATTCATTACGCTGTAAAAGCTTCAATTTCAACCAATTACCCATCATTAGAAAGACGGCAATTATCTTGCACAAACGTAATAACCGTATTTATACGACGTGGTTCAATTTCATTTGCGCTTAACCGAGCATTAACTGCTTTTTCCTTCCTCAAAACAGAATCACTGAAATTTATGTTCCTTCTTTCAAAACTTCTTATTATGTCTCAATAATTCGCTCGACTCAGCATCGTAATTAACGCAATCTCTTGACTTTTCTTCCAAACACCAGCTTTTGGAGGCTCATAGATCAATTATTTTGAAAGGCTCATAATTTCTGCAAGTTTCTATCGTTTCTCGTATATGCTTCCTTTTTCGACGACCACTCTTTATCCTAGAGTTTGGCGCCATCGGTATCATTCAACTTAATTTCATGTTCGTCCCTTTCCCTCTCTTTGCTTCATATACTGCAAAATTTCACAGAACAGGCATAGCCATTGCAAGACCTATAAAATGCCTTCTAAGAAAATGTTTCTGCAAAATATCTAAGCCGCCGGTCATGGTCCTTTTGTACCGTGCAAAAATCTTGAACGAAAAGCGATTGTGAAAATGACGCTACAGTTCTAACCAAAAATAAGATGGAAAATCCTAGAAAGCAACTTTCAGTGCTTTGAATAAAATATAATGCTTCATTCGGAGCTAATCTTCCAAAGACCCGAAAATTACATGCTTTAATCTTTTTATAGATTCTGAGATGAGCACTGTCTCCCTGTCACAGGAGAAGTTAATACGTTTTGGCTCTTTGACTTGTTTTTTCATATGGCTTCTGGTGCGACACACGAGCTTTTTTTATGAAGGCAACGCGACCCAAAAAATTCGAATCCTAATCGCTTTCAGCAATGATTTAAAAAATTTTTTCATACTTTTTTATGCAAATCAGTCAGGAAAAAATATAAGTAATGACTAGTACCTCGCTGCCGCTTATTTTTTTCAGATAATGGAATCCCTGCGCATATCTCTGTTGTGGGCGAAACTAATTTTTTCAAATGTTCATCAAAGCAGAATGACATTTTTATTAGGATGTTTCATAATTTTTTACCGTTTTGTCCTAAACATCAGCCTTTCTCGGGCCATATGATCAGATATAATCACCATATGATCACATTCTATGAGCCTTATGATCACATGCGTAGGAGGAGCTCCTCTGGGGGGGGGGGTTTGCCATTTTACATCATTCATTTTTTTCTTCATTTCCCTGTCATGGAAAAAATTCGGAAAGTGCACAGTTTGATGTGCGATGTGTCAAGCACATGTTGTAAATGAGGAATTTTTAGATACCTTGGGGCAGAGCTACGATTTTTGACGAAGAAATTCGCTTTCGAATTCTACTAAATTTCAGCTCAAAACTTCACGTGGGATATGATTTGTGCAACTTTTGATAGCCATTTTGTAGAGCTTGCTTTACCCTGTCGAAAGTTTACTCAAGACACGTCAGATGGAGGAAAGTTACAAAAACACGACGGTTTTAGTAAAAACGATAAAAAAAATTATGAGATACCCTAATACTTACGTTTATTCTTTAGTCAAATTTTCTTTGAAACGTTGTCACGTTTTCGTTAAGATCATCACAGAGAACATAGTAACTTAAGCTTGCAGGTAGGCACTACAAATTCTTAGGCTGGGTTCACAATGATCCGAAATCTCCGGAGCAGTTCCAGCACAGTTTTCGCACTGTGTTGGAACTGTGCCAGAACTGTGCTGCATGCGCTGCTGCGCCCGCAGGCGGCTTTGAGCGGCGGAGGTTGAAAATTTTTAACCGTAATCGACGGTTTTTTCCCAGATTTCACTCATTTCGATCGCATTTTTTCTACTACGCTTCTCCTTTCGATGGAAATGCGCCGATCTCTCGATGTCCTGAAAGCGGGGAAGAATGAGCGCAATTTTGCTTTCATGTATCCGGGAAGATGATTCTTCGAGCTTTTTCGCTTACTTCATGTGTTTTAGAAAAGTGTCTGTGCCCCTTTTAATACAAATGCGGAACTGGGCTTCCTGGAACACATGAAGGAAGTCTGAACAAAAATAACTAAGAGCGAATGGACGGCGCACAAAGAATCATTTTCGCGGTTACATGCAAGCAGAACTGCTTTCGTTCTCTAACCCGTTTCAAGATCAAGGCCTTTCCATCAAGAGGGAAAGCGGAGGAGGGGAATGAGAGCGAAATGAGTGAAATCTGAGGAAAAAACCGTCATGCGGTCGAAAATCGAGACCGCATGCTGCGAGCGCAGCAGCGCATGCAGCACAGTTCCGGCACAGTTTTAGTACAGTGCGAGAACTGTGCTGAAACTGTTCTGGAACATAAGGATTAGCATGAACCCAGCCTTTATAAGACCTCTTAAACGTGTGCATAACAAGAAAATTTTCTTGCACTTTTAGGAGTTGACAATCTACTGTGAAGCTGAAACCAATCATTCGAAGAGGAAAACAAGCAATATTTTGTAGCAATAGCTTGACATCACAGGACTTCAAAAGAACAGGACTGCTTGAGGAAGAATGCGTCAAACAATATCTTCATCACCTTTTTGCGATTATTATGTTTAAGACCGGTCAAAAAACTAAAAAAACACTTTCGCACCGACCTAACATAAGGAGTGTAAATTGAATTCAATTATTTTATAGTATAAACAAGTCACTTGCACATTTTTATAACTCATACAAGTAACTTTGAGAATCCCCCCCCCCCCCGCCCCCTCTTCCCCGACGCAGATCTATTCTAGAACATTCAAATCTAACAGCCCCTAGTTCTTGAAAAAAATCAAATTGCAGCATCTCTTTCTTGCGACATATTTATCATGAAAAACTGAACGGGATGCTATACGTGCTTAAGTAAACTGACAAGATAATGAGTCGGTGGACTGCTGGGAGTCTGGCAATTAAATGCATGTCTCAAACTATTGCGTTCTCTTCACTCCTGTAGGTTGTTGGATTACGTGGCACTGTCAATATCGTCTAAAGCAAGTCTCGAGTAAATGTTATTAAGTTAAATATGATCCTTCTCAGACATTGTTTCAAACACAGGTTATCTAAAACTGAGCAAACTGAGCATTCAAACGTGAGGACTTCCCACTTACCATAATGTCGAACAGAACAATTATGTACAATTAAATTTGCTGAGTTCCGTTTGCTTCAAATGTGTAAAGTAAGCAGGTAAAAACTACACCACAAACTACATTAGAAACTATTTTTTTTGTGAAAGGAAGTGACGTACCTTAGCAGTCCTTAACCTTATTTCGATGTTATCTAAGAAAAACGCAAATTGGCTATTGGCTCGCCCGCACAGCTTGCCGGTTAATGCAAGTATAAAAAGAAAGTAACCTCGCCTCCGAGAGGGTTCTCGCATTAGCGCCGCCAGTCTCGGCTGGCGTCACGCACCTCACTTAATCGCCCCTCACTTTGACTCCCCCTCATTTTCCTCTATCATTGATTTGTATCCTTTATGTAACGCTCGAATTAATGTAATCTCACCATTACTCTCGATATAATGCACCTTCTATTGTACTCTCATTATTCACTACTCTCATTTACCTCTTACATTTATGTCTGTATAAGTATCTGTCTATTTCACCTCTATATCATTTTTTTATTTTTATGTCATAAGGATAAACTTTAGTAATTATTTGTGTTTTGTGGAGAAGAAGCTAGAGAGAGAGAAAGAGAGAAGAGAGAGAGAGTCAAAACCATATTACGTTACCAAACAAAGTCCTCGCAATAAACAAAAAATCTCCATAATATTACAATTGCGCTTGACGCTTACTATACCATATTAGCTAATTGCGTATGCTACTATCCTTCACGCATAATTTGGCTCCTTTACTTGCTCTTGGTCTTGTGATGACTAGTAGTTTCATCCCCTTTCTATTTTTACGGCAGTTGTCATTGAAACCTTTACTTAACAAATCAATTCATGAATCAAAACAATCAATAACTCTGCTCTACATACCAAGTACTAAAACATCAGGCATACAAGTCCGGTTGAACTCAATATGTTTTTACAGAAGTGGAGCCACTCCAGTATTCGTTGATGTGCCACTTCACGCTAGTATTTCAGCTAGCTGGAAGCTACCATTTATCTGCTTTACTTTTTGAGCAGAATTATGAACAGGTGTAAGCGTGCAAACATGCTATGAACAGGTGTAAGCGTGCAAACATGCTATGAACAGGTGTAAGCGCACATGAAGTGCATAGTTGCAGGAACCTCAATGCAAAAATATCTTACTATTATAGTTCACGAGCCTCTTTTCGAAAAATCGAGACTCAAATATTTGGCGTCACTTCGTGCTCATTTGCAAAATCTCTGATTTTTGAAAAAAAAACATCAGATATAAATGCGTTGATCAAACGTAGATCCTGCTTTGTTCTTTAGAGCTTTTTCTAAATCGCTATAGATGTTCTTTTTTTTAAATCGGGCATGTTACTGGTATGAGTAATTTTAGCTTTTCATTGGGCAATATAGGGCGTTTGTTATGGATGAAATAAACTTTTCGACTTTTAGCTAGGCGCTCTCTTCAGAGGCTGAAAAGGCGTCAGTCACGTTGACATTCGTTCTCGGTCGTCAAATACCTCTCCCAACTTGCCACTCGATTCGTCGTGATTGAAAGCGGTTGTTTGGGAGCTATGATTCACCCACTAAAATTAGCGTTGTTTCAGCTTGCAGGCGCTCCGGAAGTGCTCAGTAGAATGAGGTTTAAGCAGTCAACCTATTATACGGCTGCTCAACTAAAACGCGCAATGAGATAAACATCAAGCCACTTGTGGTAGATGACTTCTTATTCTTACTGTCTTCTCTGGGCTCGCAAATAAGTATGAGAATCTTCCATTCGTCATGAAAATTTGATGTTCATAGGATAAGCTTTGCACCTGACCTCCCGATAAACCAATTATGCTTGATCATTCCAAGTTTTCTTGGTAGACTAATGCTTTACCTCCTTTCGCTAGCTAAAAGTTCGCTGCGCTGAGCGCACTCAGTGGCCACGCAATTTCAAAAATATAGATAATAGAGCACTCCGTACTCTCACTATAATATGAAGCACTAGCCTCGCATTTTCCAAGTTTTTCGTATGGGCGCACATCGCAATCTCGTGTAGAAGCTTTATCGCAAAGTTTTCTGAGTACTGACAGATTTCTAATGTTGTCTGCCGGGATGACTGAGATGAGATGACAAAAGGGATAAATAAGATATAAAAGGAGAACACAAAGGTACTTTGTTGTTTTGTAGCGTGTTCGCTAGCCCGTATGTGATTCTTTTCAAATCTCTGCACTCTTCCATTTAGGCATTTTTTGCTTTCATTCTTCTGTTACGGGTATAGTAGGCGCCATTTGTCTAGTCATCGTCGCGCGTGCTCCACAATAGTTCGCCAAAATGTAGCCGACCAGGTAAGTTTTCGGCAGATAACATTTTAGAAATACAAAAAAGAAACATTTTGGGATAACCGAGTAAGACATTGTTGTCTTTGTACAGTTACAGTGGGGTGACCAGATAGATGGCGCCTACTATAATTACACCAGTTCTGGACATTTTGAGTACGAAGGCGTAGTCCTGTGTGCACATTCCGAGTGCAAGATCATCTTGTTATTACCACTTGATGCGCACCGCTTGATTGCTCAATACAGTTATTTGTTCATAAATAGTCAACCGTCCATCACGTATTAGCAACCTCTATTCACGATATGACAACTAAAAATATTCTAATTTTCTGGGATATTCTCTTTCCCTGTCTCAAATGGTCATTCGCAACGCGATGAGATTCCTAGATACAAAGCGATTTTAGCAACGGACATTCACCTTCTCTAGCGTGGTAATACTTATCACTTCAGCTATGTCCGAAGCACTTGATTGCTTCCGTGACGCACATTCACACGAACCTCTCATAACGGATCGGATCTGGCTAGGAGCTTCACTGATATTTTTCACAGCAATTTCGTTTGTACTAAATTTGCTACTATTAATCATTACCGTGAAGATGCGTATTTTGGACAAGCGGTTTCAATATCACGTTATCAGCCTCATAATTGCCAGCATCGTATACTTATCTGCCGATATACTCGATTTGATACCAGCCACCGTTGGTGCAGTGCACATGCCAGATCCTTGGAATATTATATTGTCATCGACAGACAATCTTGGTTATTTGGCTCTGATGTTCACGAACACAAATGTGGCAATAGATCGTTTTATGTCCTTTTATCTGAGCAAGGTAAATGCTATATTTACGTCGTTTTTAGCTTTATATGAAATCCCAGCTCATAGTGTTAGACATGAGAACTTATTCTCAGATCCTCACAAAAAGTGAATGAAATTCTTTACAAAATGATTACCTGCACCTCCTTGGACCTATTCAAGCTGAAAAGGGAGGAAAAACAACGACGCTTATTTTTAGAGGGGAGGGGGAAGGGGAAAGGGAGAATGAAAAGTTTAAAAGGCTCATGTCTATGTGGGTCGTGAATTACACCGTTGTGGACTCTATGTTCCAGGAGACTTCACCTTGCTCATTGTTCAGATTGCTGTACACATTTGAGCAAACTAAAAAAATGCAAACTCTCTTCGAATTACAATGGGCTCAAACTAGAAAGTGTTGACTTTTTCACTTGGAAATTATGAGCTAGAGCACTTACCAACCACTGCGACAGTATACGAACAGTCTGTCTTGAGTGTTTGACGGCTGTTTATATAGTATTCCAAAACGCAGCTCGTTATAATTGACGTTGTTTAAATTATGTGTTCTAAGCCTACCTACAACCTCAAATCAGTGATGTTTGCGAGGCCAAAACTCTTATCAAAAATCGAGAATAATTCTGATTGTAGAAATAAAGCCGACAAGCCTATAGTGTACAATACTATTCGTAGAACGTACAAAATTTCCCTGGATGTCACGTAATTTCGGGAATTCCGCGGAAGTCCGCGGCATTTCGGGGATTTGCGACATTTCGGAAATTTCGCGGAGTCACGCGGACCACGCAAACTACGCAGCGCTATAATTGTTCCGGAACATATTCTAAATCCGAAAAAAGTATTGTGCTCAGCTCATCAAGGCAAATCCTCTGGTATACAGCATGTACTCTATATTCAATTCTTTTTTTAAGTTCTCAAGATTCTAGTAAGCACTGATCGATAGTGCTGTTTCCGTAGATAATTAGAGCGCTAGAAAGCAACAGGCGGCTTTTTTTCCAAAGAGATAGGAGAACTGGTGAATTCTAGAAAACCATGTCATCTACTCACCGTGACTCTAAAATAGGGAGCTATCTTGTTAAGCAGATGTGCTTTCGTAATCAGCAGGTCAGATAACCTCTAGAGCCAGTTTCTTAAGAGGCTCGGATTATTTGCTTTTATCTCGTTTTTCGTTCCCCAGCTTGCCGATGGGTTTTGGCTAAAATCTCGATGGTTTTGGATTGAAAGGAGACTCGCTCGCAAAGGTTTCCGGACACGATGTCTACGAAAATCGGGTCTTTACGGAGCACAGGGTCCTCTAGCATGGATATGGTGAGGGAGCTGTAGCTAAGCCACGAAATTCCGTAAATTCGCCTGCACTTTTCGCGTACAGAAGTTGCTTGCTTCCCTTTACAGGCCAAAGTCACAAGGAGAAGAACTATTGAACGGTGCATGTCTCAGTCTTAAATCTATAATAGTCGCCGAATTACGGGCTTACGATATCACGTCCTGATTTTGTACAAAAAAGCAAAGGTCGCACATTTCATCGAAATTTCCTCTTGAGTGGTTGTATATCACGCTGTTTGCAAATCTTTTGTTCACTCCACCTAAGGGATCCATATTGAAAATGGTAATTGTGTGGGATTCAGCCACTTACTTACAAGAGAATAGTCAGAAGTCGAAGTGGCCAATCCATCCAAACTGCCTACCATTCGATGCAGCCTAAAACGCTGACTTCGAATCTGTATGGCCTCATCTGATTAGCGCCTTTATAGACGAATACATCTTTGTGCGAATATCTCCAACTGTTTGAAGATTAGAAGACGGCATGAAGAGGAGTTTGACGAGATCAGCCATGATTTTGTTTTCTTCAACATTAACATTATACTGCAACAGAATTTGCTTATTTTGCTTTCAAAAAGAAAACTTAAGTTTTCCCTTAAGCTGAAATGTGCGCAGCTTTACGCGCTTATACAATTTGAAAACCTTTTCTGCTGTTTCAAAATTGAGCAGTAGAATAGAGTAAGCCTTCGCCACTGACGCTGTTGAGTATGGTTGTTCAGAAATTTCTGTGCATTTTGAGAGCTTTGATTAGGCATTCTTCTTAGGCCCGTAGTGAACCTTCTTCATTCCAAGTCAGCTGAGGATACAAAGATTACCTTGCTGCGCCGAGAATCAGCGTCAGTCGTGCCATCGAGCTAATGCGAATGCTTTGTAGACTGTTTCCATTTAAACAAAAGAACATTTTCGTTATTCGTGCAGGACTGAAATGGGCGGAGAGATTAACTGGCACAGCCGTGTTTTGTGAATGGGCAGCGGCAACAATTTTGCATTATAGCCCGTGCATCTTTGACAGCGGCCATCATCAAAAAATCGATGGTGATGACCGCTATCAAGACTTTCGCCTGACAAGTGGACAAAGTAACAAAATCATAATATTTGGCATGAATTTCTATTGGAAGTCAAAACTATTAGAACAGAAGTAGCTTGAGATAAATGAAGGAATTTTTACTTTATGCCTTCTACTAACCCTAGGCAAACTCTGCAAAAGAAGGAAAACTTCTTTTTCTTTCATGGCTTCGATCAGCGTCATCGTTACTCTCCGTGAATGCCCAAAATTGTGTTGTATCGCGCACTTTCATCTGCAGTATTTTGTCAAATCAGTTGTCCAGTAAGCTATTCACAAGCAAGTCACGGAACTTTCCTTGGCGCACTATAATTGAGTTTCTCATCCATACTTACCTTACAGAAGCACGGTAAATTTGCCCAACAGTTCACCAATCAGTCAACTTCCTGTTAAGGTAACCTTGCTTGAGAAACGGAAGATGGGCGTCTCATTAACTGACGAATGTGAAACTAGGGCTTCAGGGGAGATCGTCTGTTTTGACGATGGGTTTGCTACGCTTGTGTGTCATGGCTAGAAAATCGTCTTTCAACTGAAAAACTCTGATGCCCTCATTTACAGAACTGATTTTGGATCTAAATCATTTGTACTCGTTATCTTTAACAAAAAAACTTTTATTCCGTAGGAAAACAATTCCTTAAAGGCAATGTTCTGGCAGATTCGCGCTCAGGCGATATAGTTATGGTGGGTTTCCTGGTTACCTCATTAACCTCCAGGAACAATCCGGTTGATGATCCCCCTCCGCCGTGAAAATCGCGATGATTTTTTGTTGGTATGGCCAGGACTTCCTGCAGAATTTGCATTTCCAGCTTTCTGCATGTTTTAGGTCCTTTTGAACACGTAGAACCCGAGTTTGAGCTTTGAACGGGTGGAAAAACCTTTTTTGGGGCGAGCATCAATCGGCGCGCGCGACCCAATCGACGCGTATTCGGAAAGATTTGCTTATTTGTTCGGCGGGACCTCACGACCGCTCTCGCATTGTGCATGCCATCCAAAGCAAAAATTACAGGCGGCAGGTCGTTGTGTTGGGGCCTCCTAACCTTCCATTAGAAATCTTGTCCGCGCTGCTTCTTAAAAACTAAACGCCCCAAAAAAGGTTTTTCACCCATTTAAAGGTTGGGTTCTACGCATCAAAAGGGACTAAAACATGCAGGAAGGTGGAAATGCAAAATCTGCCAGATACCGCCGTTAAGGGAAGCGTCCATGCAAACTACATACGGGTTTCTGATGTGGGAAGTAATTTTGGGGCCTTAACTAAGACACTGCCCAAGCTCAAATGGTGAACTCACAGTTAAGTTCGCCTCCAAACTGGACTCCGGGATCGTATTCGCATGGATTCATGGCGCGACACGCGTGGTCCTCGCGCGAAACTGCCATGAATCCATGCGAATACGATTCCTGGGTCCAGTTTGGAATATCTCAACTTTGAGTTCACCATTTGAGCTGCCGCTTGGGCAGTGTCTTGGTTAGGGCCCCAGAATTACTTCCCAAATCAGAACCCCGTATGTCCAGATTTGCCTGGACGCTGCCTTTAAGCACTGGCCATACCGACAAAATATAATCGCTTTGATTTGTGCAATAGGACAGCTGTCATACGCGCTATGCATGCCGGCAAATCATGCATGTCTGTCGTGCTAGCTGTCCGGTGCGACGGATTGTTGACCGTGTTTTCCTAGGTTACCACCTACTCCAGCGATATCGCCGCGATTTGGCCGAAATCTTGCAGTATCGCGTCGCAGTTTGGTCAGCGACGCGGCGATACTGGTGTTGGATTTTCTTTTTGGAAGTTTTTGGAACAGTTCTCTTTCTAGCGAAATGTTTTTCTGCACAGACTTTCAGAATTGAAGGAAATTTTCTCTGATTCCATTTTTTCTGTGGTATACGTATGCATGTCGTGCTTGTTCATGTCGTTTTTATGGTATGTGACTGTTTGTCATTATTCTTGCTTTTGTGATATGTTAATTATGTCACGTTTGAAATGCATACTATCGAAAACCAGCTCATGTGCAAGTTTCAATAAGATATAAGTTTTAGTCCGATTTTTTAGAGTCGTAGGAAGCCGGGTAGCACATGTACAAAGACTGTTTTTCTTCACTTCAGTGTTCTAAGTGTCTTCAAGCTCAAAGTAATCACATTCATGTAAAATATGGTTGTGAGGTGCATTCAAAAGTTACGATGAGATATTCTAAATAAAGTTTCGCATTGCAAAAAAGAACTTCATGTCTGATGAGCTTGTGCTTAGACATTAGCTCTAATGTGCTAAAGTTAATTGCACCCAACCACTGAATAGTATGTCCAGAACCCCCAACCAGCGATTTAATAGTTTGTCCCATAAGTCTTTTCATATTTGAACCTTCAAAATCATTATTCAAAGACTAGGAGACATATAGATCAAAAATTTGTGGCAGTACCTCTGAGTGGATAAGCCATATTATATTTGCGAGAAACACAGGACCTTTACAGGCAAAGTTTCAAAATTAAGCTCATTATTTTTTCTTGACTTCTAGCCATCGAAAAAATGCAGCAAGTGTATGCATAAATAGGAAGAGTATATGCGCGGGTGAGTGGGAAATTCGCAGAATTGTTTTGAACTGAGACACGACCATTTTTGTTTTTTCGCAAATTCGGAAAATTTCTTATTTTGGCTTCAAACTTAATGCGAAGCAAGCTTGGTGCAAACTTTCAAGTGCCACCTTGTAGAGTTTACCTTCGCCTGCAGGAGTGCCTCGCATTCACCAGAATAGAAGAAGAAGTGACTTATGTCTGTGAGAAGTCAGATATGAAAAGACTTATGGACTAACCTAATAACAATCGCGATTTACTTTGACCATGAAAACCTCCGGCGACGAAATCACGGCGATGAAATTGTTGCCGGTATGCCAGGGCTTGCAAATGCTGACTGACTAGTGTGACAGCATTGTACTTTGCACTCTGCAATCAAACGTAAAACGTTACAAAAACTGTTTGAGTTCAATCTGTGGAGCAAACTGTGAAGTTAAAAAAAGGTTTTGCTTTTTAACCACCCACTAGTCCGCTTCTAATAGTTTACTATTTTCAAAAAACCTTTTGCATTCTAAAGAGGCTGTGTAGATTATGATTAGAATACTCCAGGACACCATCTGAGTCCGTTGGTCTCAGTGGTTCTTTCGTGAGGCCATCGCGAAGCTGGCCGATAATTTGGCGCACCTGAAAAAGATTATCGAACGATCTCCTATTATGTTTACATTGTAATTGATCCTTGATTCAGGTTCAGCAAAGCCTTGCGTCGAATAAAACGGCTTATGCGTTCTTCGCATCAATTCCATGCATCACGTCGGTCCTGATTACAGTAAGCATGGCCTTTGAGGGTTGCTATATTCATACGGATCCTTATAAGCTAACGTTTTCGTACCTTTGCAGGTAAGTAAGTAAAAAAGAATACTATGTGTTATTTTGTTTTCTGACTTTGAAAAATCTTTAGTTAATTGATGATAATGAATTTAGTCATGCATTCAAGCATTTCGAGCTGAAATTCAATATTGTTCCTTTTTTTCTATTCTGAAAATATAATGTAATCTTGTCGAACTGCAGCAGTAAATACATGACTACAGATATTTTTTGAAAATTCTTCAAACATAACAATCAGTATAACTCACAACTACACAATGTCATTCTAGCACTTGCATATTTTTTGGACCCTTGCTTAATTATTTTGGATATATATTTCCTGGTATCAACTTTCTATTATATGGTTTAATTTATGTCGAGATCCTTCGGAAACAGATGAGATTCAAAGGAGTGGCAAATGCTAATCCCGAAGATAGATCTCTAAGACAGAGAATTAGCCTGGTGAGTAGTAGGCGCAGTCGAACATTGACATTTTCACCATAGTGTGCTCTACCTTTTAGGTGATTCAGTTTTCTCTCATATGTGCAACACAGTTCGCCAGTAGTGTGTGCTATTACATTCTACCAATATTGTTGCCAAATAGCGACGTAGCCTTCCAATTGCCGATGGTATTCTCTGTGTTAAACACTATGGCAAATCCAGTGGTTACGCTACTATTGCAAGCAAGAGTTCGAAAGGCTTATATGACTATCATAAGAAGCCGAAGTATCAGGTTCTTGCCCACTTCTGTAACAACTACTCAGCCGTCTAGATCTCTATTTGATACGAAGAGGGCTTCGTAAACGCGTAAACGCGCCTGAGACAATTTGCTATATACAGTATTCAGACATATTCTGATTCTGTTTACAACATCAGATTCATGTTTTGACGCCGCCTTCTCATAAGATTACTAAAGTTCAAAGCAAAATCGGAAATAAAGTGCTATACAAACCACATAAAGTAATAAATATTTGATCGAAAAATTGCACGTGATTCTTTCCTCGGCGAATTCTTTACCTGAGTTTGATGTGGCGAAAAATAGTTTTCGTCCTAGAAACCAAATGATAAAATTACTTTCTTAAGAATCGGACGTGATAGTCGAAAAAAGAAAATTGGGTCAATTCAATGATGTTTTTCAACAATAGAATTTGAACTATGTCACGTGCTGATGCTGACTAGAAGCCGATTTTTATTTCCATATCGTGCATTTTTTTGCTTGCTATTGAATCAATTGAAAGTGTGATTGAGTAATAGTATAGCGAGCAGTATAGTATAGTGAGTATTGGATTTTGCTATTATTAGTGTTTTCCTGTGAGAGTTACAATGGGCCACAGGTGGTTAAAAAAAGTTATTGCAGAGTCTCACCTTTGAAAGGGTATAGATAGAATTTTGATTTTTACTTGAGCAAGAAAAGTTTTAGAACCTTGCTTGCTCAAGTAGTACCTATACGCCAGTGGCGGTCCCAGGATTTCGGACCGGGGAGGGGGCGACAAAAATTTTTTTCAAGTGAAGGTGCGTGGCGCCAGCCACGCACTCCGAAAAAATTTTTGGGGTGCTTCTCAAAATTATTGCGGGTCCCCAACCTCTGAAATCAGAAAAAGGGGGCGTGGCGTCAGCCACGCTCCCGAAAAAAATTTTTTTATAAGGCTATTTTGAATTTTTAAAAATTTTAAAAATTATTTTAATTATTTACAAAAATAAACAAGTCGTTTGCACATTTTTATAACCCATATAGGTAATTTTCAAAAATTTCGCGACCCATTCTCCAGGGGGGGGGGGGGGCGCCCCCCCCCCCCACCCCCCCCCCCTCGGACCGCCACTGCTATACGCCTACCCAAATTCCACGATGCCAGAACAGCCTTTCGTAATTTCCTTGTACGAGGATGCAAAGTGCAGTTTTGAGCTACTACTTTTCAACATTAATATCGGCTGATGCCCCTTCCTTTATTGAATTTATTGTTGATTTCCAATCTCAGCAGAAGGTAACATTGTATAGATGCTCGGTGAAATACAAGTATGTGAAATTGTGACTTTTTAGTTTTGGCCATAATGACGCTTACCTCTGAGCTGCTTACAAAGTCATAGCTTTGCTCAAACATGGTGAAAATATCGACGGTTCTGGCTTAAACACTTGGAGAGTATTTTCTGTCCAACTCTTGCGCATACTGGCCCGTAGTAAAGCTCGATCAGTTCAGGTGAATTAAACTTATCCCATCAGTTCACCTCACGTCAGGTGAACTGATGACCGCCCACCCTCTCATGCTATAAGAATGGCGAGTGAACTGATAGTTGACTGTCCACCTGTTGCAGTCAACTCTTCCACATCAGTTGACGTTCAAGTGACCTGAACGTGAACTGATGTTAGAGTGATGCAAATAGTGTGTAAAAGAGGAGACGCAGACAAGACTCCCGTAAGTTGCTCCTGAGTAACTTACGATACACAGTCAGGCTAAAAATGCAGACAAAATCGGCGCAAAACTGCACAACCGCGCCCGAAAAGGAGAGGATCGATGAACAGCTGATTTTGACGAGGATAACAAAAAAACAAATTCTTCTCTTTTTTGTAAACCTTACTGATTTTTTTCACTAGCTGTCCAAAACAAGAACTCATTTATTCATTTCATCAAATTCACGCTGCAACTATTTCGTTTTTTCATAAAATTGTCGTCACAAATTGTGTTTTTGTTTTATTCGTGCATTTGCTAGGCGAAATCCTTGATAGCGGTCATCATCGATTGCGTAGTGGCCGCTATCAAAGATTGCCCAGCGATGCATCGAAGTATGTATGGCTAGTCGGACTCGAACCCCGGCCGCGCGTGTGTAATCCCAATCGCTTACCCGTTTGACCAAACCAACTTAAGTGGTTCCTTTTTCAAGAACGCACTTGATTGAATGTCTCGGAAGCGATCCGCATCCAAATCAATAGCTCACCGGATGCTAGACTGAGGCGTGATGAGATCAACGCATGTCCGCGTCGAGAGAGATGCCCTGATGGGGGGTTTACTACGGGCCACTGTCTTTGAGAAGTCGAAGTACGCACATTTGCAAAGAAACCGGTGCTTTTCGACTTATATCACTAGAATCTGCATTTTGTTACAATCTCTCCTATATGATGAACATCGGTCGAGTATCATACATGTTTGTGCCACGCGAGTCCTTGCTAACAAGGAAATGGTTAGAAGTCGAAGTGGCTAATCCAAGCAAATTGTCTACCAATCGATGCATCAACGCTGATTTCGAATCTGTATTCCACAGCTGCAATTCTTTTACCTCAGCTACTGTCCATGCACTGCACAAGCTGTTATAGTCCTCACCCCACTAGTTGCTCAGTCGACGAAATTTAATTTGAACTGGAGCATGCCGGTTGCGGTGAAGCGCTGCGCCCTCAGCCCTCAATTGCTCACACATGTTTTTTGCGTACTACTTTTTCAAAAAAGTGGTCAGAACTGACGACTTTAGCGTTGTTAAGTGATGTTCCGCACATCCATGCTCGCTTATTTAAAGCTGAGTTCGGGTATGTTTGTTACGATGAAGGTCAGAAATTCTTGCTTGTACATCCTTTTTGAATAGCTAAGATGTGTTGGATTGTTGCTTTAATGAACTTTATGCATTCGAATACCCATTCTTTCCTTCAAGCTTATTTTAGAATAGAGCTGAAGAGTCGAGAACAGTAGTACAGAAGATCGCTCATTAACGACAACAATCGTCAATTCTAAACATGAACATTGTGGTGACATAAAAATTAGCTGGTAACAACAAGAAAAACAGGGGAAAATGTGTTAGCTCAAATGAGAGCAACGCCTGCCGCGTTCTAGCCGACTTGCCTCTTCAGTTCGAATTCGAATTCGTCCACTGAGTGACCAGTGGGGTGAAGACGACTATAACTTACCTGGCCTTCATTCCCTCAAAGTCCATAATGGACTGCACATACGGCCTTGCAGCTTACTTCAGGACTAGCACCGCCGCTTTGCCGTGCACATCGAACTCAACTTTCGTGCCCCACAGATACCCTTCGCTGATAGATAAATGCCATGAGTAACATGCGCCAGGAGTACCGGCAAGAAATGACCTAAGTACTGGTTGCGTAGCGTTGCAAAGCTTCGCGGAAATTCAGCGCAGACTGTGAGTCATGACCACGGTTGAGCGCGGGGTCAGGCGCGCCCGACATGAGGGATCGTATTGAGGGTAGGACTGAGGGGGGGGGTCGTAATTAAGAATCGAATTTATTAAGTTGGGGAGATACTGTAAAGGTAAAGAAGAAATGCGCTAGCCCTGTGGATATCGCGATCACATGAAGGAATGACGGTCATAAAAGCATACTGATTGTTTCCATAATGGAAGTTTTAGCCAAAATTCAAATCTTCTTCTCTTTTACCTCGACATATGAGGTAAACAAGAGCTTGCTGTGTGAAATGGGAATCATTTCCATAATCAGCTTCAAATTACCTCTCTACGCTCTTCAAACCATTACCTTTTGCAGTTTCTAGTGTTTCTCAACGCCTAAAAAGCGTGATTTTCAAACGTGATCAACTTGGTTTCAGAAGTGAGAAAAGTCAGCTTTTGTAAACTCATAACAAAGTAATGTTCTCTACAAGTCTATGCTACAAATCGAACTTCATATCGCTTTTGAACAGTGAAGTAAGAAGTGCTGCCAAAATATCAACCGGCGCGTTTCTCACGTTGAGTGCTTCAACTTCTTGGATTAGCACAAGGCCGAAACAAGCCGAATCAAGCTCAAACACTTACTATGAAATCTCCGAGCATTGAGCTAGCGAATCACATAAAACTTGGGTAGAAAAGCTTTTTCGGAAACAAAGTTTATGAGGTCAGGCGCAACCCCTCAAAAGCTCAGGCCGCCTGGTCGCACGACCCTCTTAACTTGCTTTCAACATTCAAAAATTGTCCCTTTTTTGGTAAGGGTATTGAGCAAGCCTCTTCTTGCTATATAAAAAATTTGAAGCCAAACACTCCACCCCAGTGAAAATTAGAGCTCTGAAAAGAGGACTATCCAGATCTAAAACTTGCCGTCAAGTTGCGTGTGGTTGTGCAATCGCAGAAAGTCGGGCCTACAGACTTTCAAAAAATAGAAACTTGCAGTGAAGGCTGGTCTTCTTCAAAATATAACACCCTAAGGACTTGGAGGTGAAGCGGAGGGTCGTTTAGGGGTTTCACAGGGGGGGGGGGGTCGTTTTTGAAGGGCGCCTGACCTCTTGCTCAACCCTGGTCATGACCCGCTCGCTTGGCCTTCATTTACCACATCCTCCTCACTGGGAAAGGAAGATGAGCACGTGACAATAGTGGGAGTACAGTGATTGCGTTTCACAGAAATTTATGCTCACTGCAGTGCTAAAAATCAATATATCGATAAAAGTGTAGCGAACAAATGCAGCCTAAGGCGGTCTTTTAGCATCAAAAGTACATGTATACAAAGTTTGATTCTAGTCGCTTCACATACAATATCGTGCATAAGTAGCCTTTGCACATACGCACACAAATTCTCTGGATACTTTCTAAACAGTATTAAAAAAAGTCCCAAAAGTATGTAGACACTGTTTAATGGTTAACATCTCTCTTCACACAAGGTCTTTTGCCGTCACTCGAGTACCATTTTTTAGAGCTGATTACAGCTTAGAAATACAGTATGGTGCAATGATCACTCCTCATTACTATAGTAATACGACATTAATCAGAAATCATCATGCGCGAAAACCGTGCTACACAGCTTTTCAAATTTGTTTTGCTTTTTTTTGAGGCGGACCTAATCGCGCATGCTGGAAGTTCCACCTTTGAAAGCGGTCGGTAATCCGCATCATACTGTAATTCTAAGATCAAGCAAGTTTTACAGTAATAAATAATGTCGGTAAAAGACGGTGTGAGAGAAGAGATATCAACGATCAAACAGTGGGGCGCTTTTCGGTCACCCTGTATATACAGAGTGCCCCAGAAAAAAATGTGCACGTTTCTAAGTCGGTCGTTTATACTCCAGTCTTAAGGTCTTTTGCCGATTTTTGAACAGCACTTAGCGTATTTTCGAATAGTCCCGCTTATCTGATGGATTTGCATTGAAATTCACTTTATTGCAACACCTTTATTTGTTGAATTTATAGGATTTGAGAGCACTCAGATTGTTGTGATAAAATTTGAAGTCAGCAGAAAGAGGATGATAGAAATTGTCAACCATTCGCTTGAGTGAATCTAGAAAACAAACTATTTACGATTTTGCACATCATTCTGGGGAGAACCAAAATCTGCCTCGGACAAATTGATTTAGGTATTATTTGGACGTTGTTCATCGATAAGCTACTTTACACTAAATGAAATTGAATAAACTGATTTTTTTTCAGTCAAAATAAGGGAGGAAGAAAACATCTTATTTACACTTCTAAAATTTGACATCAAATTCTAATTCGATAAGTTCTTTATGCAAGCTGTGATAATTAACTCGAGTGGTAAAAAAATTTATCATAATATTATCATGATCTCACGATGTATTCTACTAATATGTATACCCATCTGTTGTGAATTTCATAGAGCCGGAAGCTACTTTCATGCGAATGGAAATGATTTTTCACGCTGCAGTTAAATGAAAACATGAAGTAAACAGTTTGCGAGTCGAATGCTATACTATGCTCAATCCATTGATTGACGAGATATCCGTTCTACTTGAACATAGGCGCTGAAAAGAAAGCGGCATGGATTATACCGCGAAGTAACACAGAGTTCTTCAGATTTGTTCAAGATTTAGAAGTTTGTGAAAGTAGAACATAGAGTTCATCATTTTGTACCAATTTTTTCTCCAAAATCTTATACGCTGGCAATCATCGCAATGTCAGGGAACTTAATTTAAAATATTAGGCTGTCCCGAAAGTTTTGTCCGTTTTTTCAACCTATCATAAAAATAGTGCAACAAAGATGAGGAATCGCTTTAAGCACTCCCGACGCATTTTTTCCTCCTCTTTCTAATTGTCAAGCCCACATGCCGATTTCTCTTGTGCTCACTGAGATAAACTCCGAAGTTTCGAACCCATGGTTTTTACTATGTCCAAGTTTGAGAATTTTTCACAATCTTCATTTTCAACTTTTCGAAGACCTTTGATAGCCCTCAGATAGAGTAAGCAAAGGGCAATGCAATGCAATTATTTGGCATATCTAGCTGGCTTTTCAATATTTTTAAAGATAATTTTTTTCAAAAGTCTTCACTTTTGCGAAGTTCTAAAGTACAGAAACGCCTCGAACACTAAAAAATCATCGGATTTTGAAGCTTTCAAAAACCGATTACGATTTTTCACTATTTTTACGAAGCAAATGAGCGCTTACCGCTTCGAAATATTAGATTTTGCATTTTACGTGTACACGCTCGGGTGGGGTCAAATTCAAGACTTATGAAAATTTTATCGCCAAAGACCCCGCAAATTGGAGAGAAAATACACTCACGAAAGAGGAGGAAAAGCTGCATCGAATAATGCCTTAGTGTTGTGCGCCGTTTCATGATCTCTGGCTTTTGGCATCCCTAAAAGTGGAATTTGATAGCATCACAAAAATAATTCTAAAAAATTTTCAAGGCTGGCTATAGATGTCGCAAAATTGCATTATTTTGCCCTTTGTTTGCTCTATCTAACTGTTGCCAAAGCTTTTCCGAAAGTCAAAAATAAAGATTGTGAAAAATTGCCAAACTTGAACATAGTAAAAACCATGGGTTCGAAATTTCGGCATTTATCTCAGTGAACTAAAGATTATTAGGTATGGACGCATGACAGTTAGAAAGAGAAGGAAAAGATGCGTCGGATAGTGCTTAGAGCGTTTCCCTACCTTTGTTCCACGCGTTTTTATGATAGGTTGAAAAAACGGACAAAACTTTCGGGACAACCTAATAAAAAAATTTAAAGAATCATTTTCCCAAGCTGCAATGCAGTGGCGACGGTTCTGTCGCGATCTTTCTATCGCAAATCTGCTGGAATATCCTGAAAAAGTGTATTTTCAGATTGTCTCGTCTTTCCAAACAATATGATGTCCACATCTCAAAAATACAGACAGAAATCCGAAATTCCTATTTTAAAACTAATGTAAGTTACGACCATGCGCAGATCTCGTCCAAGGAAATTCCGTCGCTGTAGTGTTAATTCTCTTGAGGACGTGCAATTCAAAAAATCTTATGTTTTCCTGAATCTTTGTGCCAGTAGCTCTTCAAAAACGAGCAGAAAATGTGTAAAAATGATAAAAGCTTATAATCTCTAGCGGTTTCGACGCGGACAATACGCCGGAACAGGTTTTTTTCCACCCGAGTTATGGGCTCAGTTGTATAACCTCTGGGGTCTGCACTCAATTGTTGGAATCTATGTTTTAGCATTTCTTGCAATTCATGGAAATACCAAAATACATTGGGAAAGCAAATTTTCGAATTGTTGTGAGACATATCTTCCCTTAAATCGCAAATCACAAAACTCATTGCTCACTTCTTTTGCCTTTTTTAGCAGAGTTACACGAGCTTTTGAGTGATGTTGAGAACGCTTTTGATGCTAATGGCTGTCGAACAGAAAATTATGAACTTACCACACTTCAAAAAATTGTTTCAGCATTATATTGAGTAGTAAGTTGAAGCTTGATAAAGAGAATATTCACGAAAACTTGTACAAACAAACATAATTCTCGATTCTCGGATTGACCTCGACACATACGATCTCAATGTGACCGAATTAGGACTAGCAGGTTCTGTGAAATCCCCTGTGAGAGATTTTATGAGTTTATTCTGTAACCAGTTACAATTACGCATTAGCGCGTCAAGGATGTCACGACTGGTTATGTATCTATTTAACGTCATTGCTTGTGTCCTGGAACAACCTGATATGTTAGGC
Source organism: Cylicocyclus nassatus (assembly GCA_958299035.1). Taxonomy (NCBI): domain Eukaryota; kingdom Metazoa; phylum Nematoda; class Chromadorea; order Rhabditida; family Strongylidae; genus Cylicocyclus; species Cylicocyclus nassatus. The sequence continues at coordinate 80,967,488 of CATQJL010000316.1, read as the reverse complement.
TAATATAACACCTCTCAATGCGAAGCCCTTATAAAGATAGAAAGTAAGTGCGGCCAACTTTCTCACACTTTTCTCCTTCTGACTTTTTCGGTATGCCAAGAAAACATTAAAAGTTTCAGTTTGATGAATATCTTCTTCATATTCCTGAGTCTGGCTTTATTCGCTTTGTGCAATGGCTACGTCAGTCCAAATGTGTATAGAAGGGTACTGCTGAGAGAAGGAATTCCTGAAAGGCAGATTCCAAACAAGGAACTGGAACTGGTTAGCAGAAATTTTATTTCACTTCTTTTGAACATTGAATTATGCAAGTCAATCCTGATTTACAAACTTTTTGCTGCTTCATGTGTCCCGCACCAAAAAATTGAACTTTTGAATGCATGAGGAAACGATTTGATTTATATCATGTGGTTGTTTTTATGTCAATTTTTGTACATTTGAGGTTTCTTGGTAGATCAAAAATTAAATAAAAAATATAATTCACATTTAGACACCAAAAATTTTCAAAAAAATTAAAGATGTTGAAGCAGCTTTTACTACAGTTTATACACATGACCTTTCATTATAGCGGAATCAAAGATCAAATTGAAAAATTCTCGAGACACATGACAAGAGCAATCAAAGAACAGATTTTTGGTTACTCACGAAACCAAAAACAAAACTGAGATCAACCATTTGGGGGCCTCCAGGGTTTTCAACGAAGAAATAAGGAAACAAAACGACTTGAAAGTTTTTTAACAACTTGTTCGTCGGGATCCGTGAAAGTTTTTTAACAACTTATTCGTCGGGATTCGTCAAACATTCTAACTTTGATTGGAAACACTCAAAGACAACCTATTTTTTCAAAAATGTTGGGAATATCTGGGCACACCTATAAACTCTCATTTGTAAAGTGAAAGTGTAGCTCAAGTGAGTAAGAACAAGATTTTCTATGTTTTGGTGTGGCCTGGCCACCTGAATTTCGGTTTTCAATATGGAATTTGATGAAGATTTGTTACAGCTTGCCAAACGAATTGATCAAGCCAGAAGTGAATTTGACGTCAAGTTTGCGGAAGCGGAGGTAGGCCTACTTCTCTCTCGAATCATTTTTTGAAATAGCTCTTTTAGTTTCAAGTAGCCGTAAGAAGATCTTATCGATGGAGATTTCCAAGAGTTGATCAACGACTAGCTCTTGTCAATAGAGTGTTCCGTTGGATTATTACTTTTCAGGCAGTTTTCATACTTTTTTTTAGAAAAGAAAGGCTACAACGTAGTTCGTTTTTAGACTCAACTCGGGCGAATGGTCAACGCTTTTAATCTTCCTATTGCTGCTGGTTATAATCTCTACTACAACATTGTAAGTCCATACATTGACAAAATTTTATGACAACAATAAGCGTATGATTGTAGAGAAGTGGATATCAACGCGAATCCATGCGATACGACGGAGATTTCTCGAAAATACACAAAGCCCTTGAAGCTTCGTTACTCAGGGAGGCTGCAAAATATCTTTCTCCACAGGAACTCGGACTGTTGGAGGTGAGAAAAGTAGAAATGAAGAAATTCCGTGAGAGGAATTTTTTACAGCGTCGCATACGGGAGCTGGATCAAAGAGAAAGCAGAAATATTCAGCTCGCCTACCAACTTACTCGTTCCGAAGGGATCGCGGGGTAAAAAAAATTATCTCAAATTGCGATACCCTTTTCCCTCAAGTCACTTTTGCAATAAATCCGTCAATTTCAATCAGGACCGTTTGTTATCTTATTGTTACCTAGATGCAACTATTGTGAACGATGAAGCCAGTCACACTTTCGATCTGCATAAATAAAGAGCTTGAAACAGTAATTTATACAACTTTTAGGCATGGATTTTCACGCGCACGAAATTTTCTAGGTTACTTTTCATTGCAGAAAAAAATGCATCACTTCTATTTCACAGAAGTTTCCTAATTGTAAAAATTCTATTTTAACCCCTCCAGAGCTAAACACTCTGCGTTTGCAATTTTCTAACTATATATGGTTTACTGTAACCCACGATACGAATGTCGTAACAAGAAACATGTAGATAATGGGTTTCGTTGGATTTTTGAGTGATTGAATAACAATACGCAGTCTGCAGATAAATGCACCATAGGGGCAAAATCATTAGTTTTTGAGAATTCACTACGTTACCGAGAAAGTTCAAATTTTATCATAGAATGGAAACCTTACTAGATTAACTTATTTATGGAAACAGTCTTATCACATTAGTTTCTAAGAACTCAAAAAAATCACTGGTTCTGTAAAACATTGTAGAATAAGATTTGCTAGAGTTGCGCAAATTCAAACGCTTCATCCCTTCATGCAGATATATGAAAGGAATAGGTAGGGGAAATCATTTGAAAATTTTTGATCAATTTTTATTACAGCTCATGAAAAAGCGAAGAAACAATAAGCATTATTTCAAGCAATCAGGCAAAATTAGTTGGAGTGCTGATTTAGCAGTCAAATGTTTGCAGCACATTACCGCTGACTTCACTTCATATTCTTGAAAATTGAGGGGGAAAGGAAACAGAGCGACATAAAAAATGATTTTGTTGTACACAAGATCGGTGTCTCTAGGAAAGCTCTGATGGATATTCTGAGAAAAAAATGCATACAACAAAGTGCTTTAAGAACAAGTCCTCTTTGTAAATTTAGATGGCTGAATAGTCGTTATTGGAGTAGGCAAGGATTTGAAACGCTTTTTTATAATGGCTATATAAGCATTCCGAACCCTTGGTTGGAACAGTAGCATGACTACGGGATTCGTCATAGTGTTTAGCGTAGAGATAACCATCGGCAAGTAGAAAGCTAAGTCACTATTTGGCAACAATGGTGGCAGAACGTAGAAACACGCGCTACTGGCGAATTGTATAGCACATATAAGGGAGAACTGAATCACCTTAAAGATGACACCATGAAGGTGAAGTCAGCGATTGTTAGCGGACTGAGCTACTGCTATACTTACCAAATTGATTGTCTTGTTTTGAGACTTCGCATCGGCATCTCTCGTGGCTTTTTTAAATCTCATTTGTATGCGGATGTTTTCAGCATAAATCAAACCATATAATACAAAGTTAATTCCAGGAAATATGTATCCGAAATAGTAAAGCAGGGGTCCAAAAAATATGCAAGTGCTAGAATAACATTGTGTAGTTGTAACTTATACTGACTGATATATTTGAATATTTTTCGAAAAATATCTGTGATCATGTAATACGTACCTGCACCCGTATGAAAATGTCAACGTATAAGGATCTGTATGTACGTAGCAACCCTCAAAAGCCATGCTTACTGTGATCCCGATTGATGCAACCCATGGAAGTGATGCAACGATCGCATAAGCTGTTTTATTCGAGCCAAGGGCATCTTGGATCTGAAATACCCATCTTTTATCGGGAAGGGTGAGCGTCCACCTCTCAAATTCATTATTTGGTTTTCATACTTCCTTCAAAGTACTGAGTGGACACCAAACCAGTTTAACTTATTTCAGAACTTTTCCTTGAATGGTTCTTATTAGGTTGTTAAGAAAGTTCTCGGGCACTTTTGGAAATTTCATCTTCAAAAGCATTTTTCGGCGCTCGGTCGAACTTTAACACCAAGTTTTTTATACTGTTCAGTGGAGGGAAGCCTGGAGTTATCAACAGGTCTTCTGACTTTTCTCGATGCCAAGACATGTTTGGCCTGCACATCAATAAATGAAATCTTTCCAACCATAAAAATTTCGCAATTTTTCTTCCTGCTCCCTTTTTCTGTGCAGTTCAAGAATTCCGTCAAAATCATGAGTGATCTGATTGAGAAGCTGTTAGCTTCTAGCCCGCAGCTGCACTCGAGTATTGCGACTTGTGCTCAGAGGCTGTCGAATTAAAAGCTGTCGCTGACTGCAACTTTTTGGCGTCGCTTCTGCAGGGATCGACTGCAAATTACAGAAAACCTTTGCTGTATTACCAGCTGGCATACCGGCTCCGCCTGATTCTGTTGATACACTATGTTAGAGCTTACTTCCATAATCCTGTAGAAACCTTTCCCTGTGCCCACTTCTACTTGCCAATTCCCTATCGCCATTTTGTTTTGTAATCAGTATGCCTCCCCGCTTGCCCCCCCCCCCCCTGTGACTCCAGAAGATCAACTTTGTAGAAAAATTGATGAAATCGTTGAAAGATACAGATAATTCTGAAAACTAGTATTGTATTCGTAATATTCTCACTTACCCCCCCCCCCTCCCCCCCTTCCCCCCCTCCCCCCATACCAACTCCCGCCCAGTAGCTCGTATTTTGCAATGAACTGATAAAAATCGATAATTCGACATCGATAATATTGATGTCGATGGCGAAAAGTAGCCTACGACACCCTTGCGAACGTGTCAAGTTGTGTATGTGTGTCAAGTTTGGTTCGGATCGGTTCAGAAATAAAAATTTCTATTTGGAACATACTTACACAGACAGATTGACCCACAGACAAATAAAGAAAACATCCAGCTTCATATAGATAGAAGATAACAAATTCGTAGACAGCAGCCACAAGGTACCAAAAAATGCCACGCTTTATTCTTCAGTGAGTTATTTGTACTTTCTATAGATTTTGTATGGTCCTTGTGAATTTTAGAGGTAGGTATGTGGGTGTGGTGCGGAAGGCAGCAATGCCCAAATTCTGTGCCCTTCAAAACTCTCCAGTGCTAAAATGACACGCCGCCAAGAAAGGGGGGGGGGGGGTGGAAGGTGAGGGAGGATATACTATTTGATGCCACAAGAAAAATTCTGTAGAAATTAGCAAGAGCGATTTTACACTGCTTTCATTTTGCGCGCATTGTCGCCTTCCCGTGCCCCAAAGGTCTGTTTTCCAAATACATATTTCATCCTAAAAAAGACCTATTTATGCACACAACATTGCTTACCTCTTTCATAAAGAAAAACATAAATCGATCCGCTGCCAGATTTGTGTTTGTAAACATTAGCGCCAAATAGCCTAAATTGTCCGTAGACGACAGTATGATATTCCAAGGGTCCGGCATATGCACAGCGGCAACAGTGGCTGGTATCAACCCGAGTATATTGGCAAATAAGTACACAATACTGGCTATTATCATGCTGATAACATGATATCGGAACTGCTTTTCGAGGATGCGCATCTTCATGGTAATAATTATCAGAATCGAATTGAGTGTGAACGAAATCGCTGTGATAAGAATCAGTGAAGCTCCGAGCCAGATCCGGTCTGCTATGAGAGGTTCGTTTGGATGTGCATCACGATAGCATTCAAGGGCTTCAGACATATCTGGAATGGTGAAGTTTAATGCGCTCAGTGGGATTTCATGCACGGTTTTGAACATTGCCGAGAACAGCTAACATTTTGACCCATTTCTTCGCGAAAGGAAAAAGTATAAATCGTTGAGCATTACAGAGGGTAATCAAAATTTATTTCGAGTAAAGGAATTAGACATTAAAAATAAAATTTTGGGTTAACCATTCGTAGAAATGTTCCTGATATAATTCTGTAACAATGTTTGGTATGTTGAAAATACTTAAGGAGAAATCGGTGTTCGATCTCACGTAAGCAGAAATTATTGGTGACGAAAGTGAATAGTAAAAACGCAATTTTTTTGCCATATTTTCAGAAAATTCATGCAAAACAACAATATGAATCAAATCAAAATAGAAAATAGTGTGCACACATACGATTTTGATAGCTGCAACCATCTTCATTACCATAGACAGCCAAACTTAAACGATCTGGATTGCCTAAATATAGATGCGCACAAATGTTGAGAAAATTGAACTTTGACAGCAGGATTCGCAGACGGCAGATCGCAAACTCCTTATGGTTTGCCATGGAACCAGAGCTCGTAGATACCCATCGAGTTACCAATTTACTCATATGTGCATTGCTACAGGCCGAAAACAAAATTAGAAATTCAAAACTGATCGTTAAAATGCCATATGAGGGCATGATTCTTATTTATTATTGACTCAGAAATATGTGAGTAGAGGTTCGAAATCTCGCCACCGAGAATCTTGGTGAATAATTGCTAGTCAGTTGTCATAAGATTTCCTATCTGCGTGCCAAAATGAAATTATTTATTACCCATTTATTATCAATGTGAAGGGGGGCTTATGCATTGAAGATAAGTTGGGAAAAGTTATTGATGCTTTCAACCGTCGAGAATTGCTACCCGATACACTCCCTGCTCTTTTACAGTTGCCCTTAATTACGTTAGAAGTGATACATGCCACTCTGAATGATAGATGAACGACAAGGAATTTGGGGTCTCCAGCAGGGGGTCTTTGAGGGTCTTCGCCGAACGGACCCTACTTCTATCGAAGAGGCTACTAAATGTCTCAGACCTTTTATTGCGGCATGCGCGACCAGGCGATTCCAAGTCAGTGCCTTTATTCTCCAAAATACTTCAATATCAATATTATTGGGATAATAAAACGTCGCATCAATGCTCTTTCATGTTTCATCAGGATTCTGGAGTAAAAGCAGGGCGTTACCCGTAAGCCACGCGCATTTGAGCCCGACAAAAGCGAACGGCATGGGTTACCATCCCAGCAAGATGACCGGGACGGCTGAAGAAGCTACCTCATCATGGATACAAGAAACGATTCAAGTTGTCTACGCTACGATTGGCCAACAACCACGTAGGATCTCTCACAGAGCGACATCGAAAACTGGAAGATTTTGGAAGACGTAAAGTGGACATTGCCTGCATTAGGGGACCAGATGGAAGGGTGAAAAAAGGCATGCTAGATAGGAGATGGTTACATTCTATACAAAGGAGTGAGCACTAAAAGAAACAGCGTCGAAATAGTTGTGTTTGAAAGCTTAAGGACTTGTATAACTAGCGTGCAATGACCGGCTCATGAGCATCAGGTTAGATGTGGGCAAACGAGTTCTTCGAATATTCACCGCCTACGCTCCCCAAGCAGGTTTCACGGAAGAAGGGGAAGACGGATTATGGCAAGAACATGTGAGTACATCAAATGTATGCCTTCAAAAAAGACGCTGCTGATTGGAGCAGATCTTAAGGCCATGTGTTGGTGAACAGCGAAGTGGTGCGAGTAGAAATCACGGAAACCACGGGTCTGGGATCCACAACGAAGAAGGCGAACGACAGACTTCTGGGCAGTACGATAAAGCTCAGGTATGTAAAGAACAGCAAAGTGACTTCTAGCGAAGAACGCGCACCACAACATCGACCACTGATTTTGGATCCAAATATCACAGTCAAGAATCGAAGAAGGACAACGACGGAGGAGAAGATGCGCATCAAGTTGTGGAAGCTCAGAAACGACGTTTGGTCCAAAGCTGCTATGAGATCAACTCTACACTTCTAGAAGACGAGCCGGAGCGTTCTTGGACGAATCTGAAGAAGAATGTTCATCAGATAGCAGGAAATCTACTGAAACTTATAACACCAGGAAAGGCAAAACTAGACAAAAATGGTGGAATGGGGCGTTCAAGCTGTAATCAAGAGAAAGAAGATTGCATATCCGGCAAAAGACAAAATCAGAAGAGGATCATCAGAAATATGTTGATGCAAAATGTGCAGCAAAGAGGAGCGTAAGAGAGACGAAAGAAGCGTACATGGCAGACTTCCACAAGAAACTGCACCATCGAGAAGACGAGCGAGATATCTATCGAATCGTAAAAAGAAACGCAAAAACCACAAAAGACACGAGTCACTTCTACAACGTCGAAGACGAATATGGAATAATTCTAAGAAGTCCACAGAAGATATGCGAACGACGGAGCACGCTTCGAGAGAACAGCATCTACAAGCTACCAAAGGTTATCTACCATAGTAGCTGCGACTGCACAAGGAATGGAAAACGTCATAGAAGATAATTGCGTAGATAGCGAAGACGAAGAACAGCAAAGCAGCAGACCCAGACAACATTTCCAGCGAATTCTGGAAGGGGTGGGACAAGCTGGAATCACTTGATTACACGACTTCTTGAACAGATAATCGAATCCAAGAAGATGCCGAACGACTGGTTCAGAAGTACAACGATCCCAGTATTGAAGAAGAAAACATAGCCTATTCTTCCACGTTTCGTCTCAAACGCCTTATGAGTCACACGCTAAATCTTCGAATGAGTACTAGAAACAAGACCCCGAAGCATCGCAGAACTTGCTACCAATTCGTGAAAGGCTGTAGCACAACAGATGCCATCCACACTCCCAGAATAATGATAGAAAGAAGCACGGAGAGTCAATGTGGACTGCATGCGGCGTTCCTTGAGCTGCAGAAGGGTTCGAAAGGTACGACATTTATGGTGGGCATTACGAAAGCACAAGGTGCCAGAAGAATACGTGCGATGGACGAAGATGATCTACAGGAATGCTACCAGCCACGTCAGATAGCAGCGGGACCAACGAAAGAATTCCAGATACGTCCCGGCGTACACCAACTTTGTACTCTCACCGCTTCCGTTTAACACAGTCATGGATGCAATAGTCGACAGCTTTATACGATAACCACCATAGAAACTCACGCACGCAGACGACGTTTTCTCCTACTAACAAGAAGCAGAAAGGAGCTCCAGGTGGAAGTGCAGTGGAAGGATAAACTTGAGAGGCATAAACTGAAGCTGAGCACGGCGAAAACGGAATACACAGAACCTGGAACACAGAAATCTGGGACAATCTAGAGCGGAGGGACGCTACTCAAGAAGACCAACTCCTTCAAGTACCCGGGAAGCCGTATCTCCGCAGATGCCTCCGCGATGAGACAAGTAGTAGAGTAAACGCAGTGCGGATGAAGTAAAAGTGTCGTAGAAGTTCTAGTGATAAGCGGATCCAAGAAAGCTGAAGTCCCTGATATATCGCACGATAGTTCGACCAAAGGCGCTATAGAAGCGAATGCTGGCCACGTACACGTGACGAAGAAAGGAAGATCACTGTAATAAACATGGATGCTGAGATGGACCACTGGAGTGGCGATGCTAGCAGACCGTGTCCCGAATGACACTATCCGAAAACTGGAAGCACTATGTAAGTAATGATTATGACACTAATGTGAAGAATATGCAAGAAACACGTCTACGGTGGTATGGACACGTGAGGCGAAGAGAAGAAAACCATGTCACGAGATTGTTCTTGTTAATAGAAATGCCACGGAACAGACCAGAGGAAGACCTGAGAAGAGATGGCTGGATAAGGTTGAAACAGATATGAGAGAGGTTAATATAAGTGAAGAGCAGACCTTAGACCGAGAATGGGGAAGAGTAACAAGAGCGGCAGACTTCGCGTGGGAAGAATACAAACGTTAAAAAAGTAGCAGTGGAAAAGCAATCGCTGCGGTAGTGTCACATATTGACAACCTCCTGAGCTATACAGCTCGATATATCAGGGTAATCGGGAATCAATGGGACTCTTCAATTTCGATGTTTTGTTTCTGATAAACAGTGAATGACCAGTAGCAAAATATTATACTTTTGTATCAAGTGATTTGCATGTTCCTGGCAGCATTCTCAGATAATCGCCGGGGCATGCGGCCATGCGAATTTTGGGTGAGCGGGTACAGGAAAGATAGCTCGCTGATTTCCTGCGGTCAGCTTGCAGTAATTTGGAATTGGCCAATTTTTGGACGAACGCTCGGAGAACTACCGCTGTCTTTTTATGGACAAGTTGCGCCCCATTGGTCGCATTCTGGCGGATTCTGCGCGGGAATGTGCGGGGTTATTGGGGGCTGCGCGGTCCTTTGTGGAGGACCGCACTGTCCGGGTACCTTCCGCTGAAGGAAGGTACCCCAAACTTGGGTAACTGAACCATCGATGACACCCATGCCATATACAGCCTCACCTTTTTTCGGCATGCGCCCGAAACTGTGTAAAAGGAGTCCGAGCGCTTGCTGAAAGTTTGGCTAGCGCTCACTGAAAGAAATTATTTGCCAAGCGCTTGCAAAAAATGCTGTATTGCTGCCCGCTGGCAGAATATGCGACCGTAAAGGAAGTGCTGCCCGCTGAAGGTTTGGCTACCCCCCAGAATTCTGCTGAGCGCCTGCAAAAAAAAACGCGAGTTTGCGGACCGCCTGCCCTCGGCGTTTATCTGAGTTGGACCTCATATTCTACAATCCTTCGCGCAACACTTCGAAAAAGGCAGACAGACTTTTTTGAATGCTATCCGAAACTGTACCGCAGAACTTGAGGTCCCTGGGCATACAACACACCATAGTGCTTTCCAAGCTCTATCTGATGATCGCTTGAACCTGCAAAAATTATTCATCGTTTTGTATAAAAAGGCAGATTATCCTAAAAGTACAGTATTTGGCGCAGATTTTCAGGCTAGAAAAAGTGCTTGGCTCACAATTTTTTGAAGGCGAGGTTTTCTCGAGATTAATTGCGTACTATAAATAGAGCGTAAACAGCTCTATCAGATGCCAGCCAAAGGTGGCCCATTGGATCACTTCGATGAGAGAATAAATGATATGTCACCTAATACTCAACACTATATCTTCTGCTGCAAAGAATGGGACCATCAGGCTATGGGTATTTGGTGACAGTCCCTATCCCATTGCAGCACATATATTTTTGGCAGCCACTCTTGTTTTACTGCGGCGTTGCTACTTCAAGTTCGAAATCACTTAAAGTGACGAACTTAGATTTTGAGCACTTATAATCACGACGCCAACAATGCCTACCTGTAGACCTCGATCAGAAGGTTTTGATATGTACCAACATTCCTCAAAACTTGGATGTCCAATTGATTTTTCTGTTTGGGAAAAATATATTTATTCTTTAGGTGTCCCATTACCTTCCGATCACCCTAATAGATGTGGAAGCACTCCTCGCGTACGCCTAGGAAGAATCAAGCAACGTCAATCGACGTCAATGTGCATATGTACGTATACCGTTTGAATGGAAAATGAAATTGAAGACATTAGGTTGGCACATAAGTAATGCAACTTTTTATATAACTTTTGTCTATTTGAACGTAGCGCATTCATTTTTTGGCAATATAAGGAATATAATGTAAGCTTCTAATGCACACATTTTTGCCGAATTTTACCATCTTATGTGAGGATTACGGTAGGTTTACGGTACTATGGGAAAAATTTTAGAATGCATCAGATTTTGCTGAAACTTGGCCTATAGGGCTCATTTGACATGCTGATCACAAAACTGAGATACGTTTCGCATGAAAAGGCCTCGTTCGTGAGATCAAAAAATGAATTTCATTTTAGCGAGAAATGAATATGATATTCGTGTTTACCTCATAGGATTACCCTATAGTGCAAAGTTATAGCGAATTCTGACTTTTCGCAGCTTAGTTATTGACAAATTGCCTTCAAAACTTGACGCATTTGACTTGTTCAAATTCTCAAAGGCGCCCCACCTTAATTTGTGTTTAAATTTCATTTCCTTTTCACTGATTCCAATGTGCCAACTTCCAGCTACATGCTGCCTATAATTGCTTTTTCATACGTTTGAATCAGGTTTCGTAGGGCTTCATGTTTGCCAAAAAATCGTGAAACCTCGATTTTCAGCAGTTTTCAATAAATGCTTAGATTTTTTGTACTACGTTATCAAAAATCAAACGGTTTGCGCAGACTTGCAGCTTACATCACGATCAACATGATGCCACAAAATGAGATTGCTACATAAAATAGGAAAAAAGTTACGGGAAAAGTTGCAAAACTTATGTGCCAACCTAATAGCTCGTTGTTGGCTTTACCATAAAGGATTCAATGTTGCCAAACACTGTGCGCGATGGTAAACCATAGTAAGCCAACAGGAAGTTTCCAAAAGTTTCTACAATCTTTTCTGATAAAGTCCCAAGAAGATACTGGAAAAGCTTTCTGAGGAGATAAGCCCTGATCTACACGAAACACTGCCACGAGGCATAGAAGAGGGTTCGTCTGAAGGCTTTCTCCAAGCTTTGAGGGGAAGGTTGGCCGGAGAAGCAAAACTCTTTCCGTAAAAGCCCTGGTAATGTACAATAAAGTCAAGAAGCCTTAAGGTTAGAAAGAAATCTAGGGATTGTAACGAATTTATGTTCGGACGTTGTCGTTGAGCTATGACTGATAGCGTGACTGAACTTCTTCAGTAATGCTACTTCCTATTCTTTCATGATTGCATACGGAATATTAGATTAAGTTTTCTAAGCATTTATCAATCAATAACAGATCAAGCATTACATAATCGGTCATGGCGGCAAACGGCAGATGGAAGAGAGGTGTGAGCACAAGGATAATTTCAAGCAAAGAATTGAACGTACAAAAGCAGGTACAAAAGTTAGTCAAGCTGGAGCAAAGGGCTCAACCTACATAGGTACGGCTGCCCGAATGAAGAGAAATTATAAATTCCATATTAACCCTACCCGTATAATCGAAGCGATTATATAAGGAGGGTTAATATGGAATAAATATAGGAATAATAGATCAGATTGAAACGAAAAGCGGGATGATTGAAATGAGGGGTGGGGCGGAGATTTGGAGACGGTTTTGTTGGAGAGGCAGTTGCAAAACTGCCTCGAGTCCGAATCTTTCTGTAGATGCGGCGTATCACCTTATATTGCCATGGGGCGGAGCGAGAAAATATGGAGCAATCGCGCAGATATTCGCGTTTTTTCTATAGTATGAAAGCAATAAAATAGGATAAAGGTGCATACCACAAAGAGTTGCATATAGAAACACGAACAACACCAAAACATAAGACAAATCCGAAAAATGGGTGTTGAGCTCCAAGGAAAGGGAAAAGGGAAAGAAAGGAAGTTAGAGCACCAGTAGAAGAACGGGGAATGCAAAGATGTCACAAAGGCGCCTTAGACATTTTTCAACTTGGACAAGTTGAACACAAAGCCAGACCATGCACATTGCAAAATACCAGGACAGGTTCTCGTAAAGAAGGTTGAGAGACCGAGGTGTCACTGTTCTCAGCTGTGGAAGCTGGCAGTCCGCAAGCACAGAAGCTAAGCAGAAAGCGGGAAAGTTCTTTGGTAAGAAAATGTTCATATATGCCAAGCAGTGGCGGAACGAGGAAGGGCCTCCCCCCCCCCCCCCCCGAAAATGGTTCGCGAAATTTTTGAAATTTAGTTACATGGGTTGTAAAAAAGTGCAAGTGACCTGCCGGGTCCGAAATCCTGGGACCGCCACTAATGCCAAGGTCATGAATAGGGGAGTGGAAACTCTCATTGACACTAATTCAGTGATATCAATAGCCCCATTAAAGCTATTCAAAAAGCTAAAGAAGTAAGAGTGGATCTTGGGCGGTATAAATCTCTATAGGAAGGAATTCATGTACAGGTAACAGCCCGCACAAGCGCGGGCACTGGCGTCCGCGATATACGAACCCGAGCTGGAGAGCCGAGATCGGGCTCCTGTATATTGAAAAATATGGTCCGATCTGGCTAGTCTGACCATGTCAGGCACGGCTGTCGGGCAGCGGAGCCCGGCCTGTCGAGATCGGACTTGCTGCCCGAGTGCCGTACCTGACATGGCCAAACTTGCTAGATCAGACAACCTTCTAAAGTTTGATGAATCACGGGTTGGCGCTCTCGGCTGTAGGGCCTTCCGTTAACAGGCCCGAACAGCGAGTGGGAGATTGATATACCACACCTGGATGCGTATGTAGAAAGAATCACAGGAATGACGGCTGTCACGTTACGCGATTCCTCCAGGAATATGGCGGAAATTTTGAATGCAATAAGAATGTCTGCAAAAGTACTCAACAACCAGAAGATTTCTTACTTTGCGAACAGGTCCTTAGAAAATGTGTCGACCTTAAGGACAAATGCGCTAAGCAAATTTAGGCTCAAACTGGTCAGTGGTGGTAAAACCTTCGATTTATCCAGCAAGTCCTTATGGACAATCATTTCCAGCCATAGTGAAGAATCGACCTATATACCATCTGAAGCAAGGAGAGTGATAACAGTGGCATATCCAAAAAGAATCTTCGCATGTATATGCTGTTCAAATATAGTCGTTCTCCCCCCACTAGACACCTAGTGGACGAATTCGAAGTTGAACTAGAGAACGCCGATTGCAGAGCGCAGCACCTGCAGCTCTCACTTTAATGTCTAACGAATTTTTTTGTGTTTTCGCGATGTTTCAGCCTAATTTTTGAATGCTGACAATTTTCTCAATTCGTGTTGAAATTATTTTTATTTGAGCGATGGATTGTGCTGCTATGCTTTCTTTGACTACGATTTCAAGTTGAGCTTCGAAAAACGATTAAGTTTGAAAACTTGTAAATTTTTCTCGGTAAATCTCGAAGTGTTGCTTCATTGAACACTTCATGTCAAAAATTCTCCATGTGAGCGTTTTTCCAACCTCTTCTGAAAACAGAGTGAAGAAACGAGCATAGTAGTACGAAACATCGCCAACTACAAACTTTTCAATTTTGATCATCATTATTAAAACAAAAAAATCAAAATGCAGCGACAGCAAAATACACAAGAAAACTGCATTAGCTCGAAATGTATTTGACGGTGCCGCGCTCTGCCGCGGTCGGCGTGTTCTAGTTCAAATTCGCATTCGTCCACTAGATGTCTAATGGGGGGGGGGGAGGGACAACTATACCAAATGGAATCCGTCAAAGGACAATGGAAAGAGAGACAGAAATACCTTAGCCAACCTATTGTATTCTGCAAAGGAACAAGTCACTGGAGATTAGAAGAAGGTAAATAAATAGGCAGCAAGTGGTTAGAGCCAATAAACAGGCAGCAGACACTCAGTACCCAGCGCGTCCGCTATCAGGCTATTCTTGGCAGGACCAAGTCGAATTTTACCACTCGCTTAGCAAACGCGGGTTCTCATGGTTCTTATTATCCAAAAAAGATGGATGGAATCTATTGAACTTTGCTGCTAGTTCACGACAGGCTGGATCAGCTTCACCAAGCAACTTCTATATGCATCGTTATGGCAACAGCCGGTTTTCACCTATATCCATGACAATAACGAATTCGTGGAAATGCTGTAGTAGCAAAACAGCACTTCACATGTTTGTTCATCTGCATATTTTTATTTTTCTTGCTGTCTCGTGAGAACGCAACAAATTAGACGTCATACATTCACAATTTGCACTGACGCTGCAGTCAGTTTATAGTCCTGTGCAATTGCGCCTTGTGGTTGTGAGATAATTAAGTACAACCAATCAAGCGACAAAAGTGAGTAAACTATCTTCGTTCATATTTTACTAAAAGAACGTGTATGAGCAAAGGTAACCCGCTAATCAGCTGTTACCATTTTCGCATTGGGAATATATGATAATTTGCACTTCTCTTTCATCCATTGATTTCTATAGGACCGGAAGAAATGTAAAATATAAGGAGAATTGATCATAAGGGCTCTCTCCTTCATCTATGAGGACAAGTGCTTGCATAGCGTATTACCGTAAGTGTGCTTTATTGACTACAGCTACATTATCAAAAAATTAGAGCATCTAGCCAGTATTAGGGACAGACATAAATCTTATGACAGTATTACCCTGAGGAACTAGACTGAACGAAGGAGGGAGAAATCCGATTAAACATGAATACTTTTCAACAGTCACCCATCTATCTCACTTGAGGTGTTTAAAACAAATCATTTGCGATATGGTTGATGAAAACACAGTAGGTCATTAGCACGCACAAAAGGGAAGCAAATCTTGAAACAATGGATGTGAAACTCAATATACAGTAAAACATTTTTTGTAACGTTGATACCTTGTTGACCCCACTGGAAGGCAGTAGCGATGCTTAACAACCGAAAGTAAGAGTAAGTTTGGCTGTTTCCTAAAAACGCATAACCAAGGGTTGTTTGCTAAAGCTAGCCATACCTGCCGAAGATTAGCAAGCGGTGTGCGATAGATTTTACCCATCCTTCTCTCGGATAATGCAAATCATGATGAGTCAAGTTTGCTGAGTAAGTGGTGAGAGCGATAGCAAACGGTGCAACGACTGCGAAATCTGTTCTGTGAGAGAAAGCACCCCAAACTCGGGTAGTCAAACCATCGGTGACACGTCTGCCATATAGCGTTTTGCCCCTGCTTGGCGTATGCCCGAAGCTGCGTAAAAAGATCCAGAGCGCTCCCTGAAATTATGGCCAGGCTCGCTTAAATAAATTATTTGGAGCGCCCACACAAAACTCTGTATTGCTGCCCGCTGACTGAACATGCGACAGTAAAGGAAGTAGCGCTCGCTAAAATTTTGGCCGCGCATCAAAGTTCTGCTGACCGCCTGTGATACTGCAAGTTTCGATGAAAAGAAGTACTTCTCCGCCGTGGAAAAATATAAGGATTTTGGCAAATACGATTGTCAGAGAATGTCAAACAAAAAGGTGCTTTTACTACAAACGAAGATCTCTTTGAAGTCGGTCTGCCTTTCAGGTTGAAAACTAGTTTAACAAAGTTTCGCATGGTAGAGATATTTAATTATTTATTCATTTGTTTGTTTATTTAATGCGCACAAGGCATACCGCATTTGGAACAAAGAAAACGAAAACACTTAAAACGTGAACAGCAAGAAACGAAAATTATGAAACAGTACAATAACGTCTGACAGCTCAAATCCAGCTTCCAGATAACGTGTTCAGAAAAGAAAGGGGTTAAGCTTGTTGAAGCCGTGTACTAATCAGTGCAGATGCTCAGTGGAGTCTGTCATACCCCCTGTTCGCAGTAGAAGTACTTTTAGATTATTCAACTCAAGTAGCTGTATATGCGGCAAACGGATGTGTCGACAAAAGCTACCCTACCGACTGGGGAGAAAGCAGAACTCCGAGATCAGAAATCCTAGTGCAAAAGATGATCAGGCCTGCCTGACAAGCTATTTCAATTGATGATGGAAGAGGGGAACAGGACCCGAACCAACGTATGGTTCGGGCACTTTTTTTTACGTACTTAAGTACTTCTTTCCACCGAAACTCTGCAGTATCACAGGCGGTCAGCAGAACTTTGATGCGCGGCCAAAATTTTAGCGAGCGCTACTTCCTTTACTGTCGCATGTTCAGTCAGCGGGCAGCAATACAGAGTTTTGTGTGGGCGCTCCAAGCAGTGGTATCAACGCAGAGTACTCCATTGATTTTTATAGGACCGGAAGAAATGTAAAATATAAGGAGAATTGATCATAAGGGCTCTCTCCTTCTTCTATGAGGACAAGTGCTTGCATAGCGTATTACCGTAAGTGTGCTTTCTCTCACAGAACAGATTTCGCAGTCGTTGCACCGTTTGCTATCGCTCTCACCACTTACTCAGCGAACTTGACTCATCATGATTTGCATTATCCGAGAGAAGGATGGGTAAAATCTATCGCACACCGCTTGCTAATCTTCGGCAGGTATGGCTAGCTTTAGCAAACAACCCTTGGTTATGCGTTTTTAGGAAACAGCCAAACTTACTCTTACTTTCGGTTGTTAAGCATCGCTACTGCCTTCCAGTGGGGTCAACAAGGTATCAACGTTACAAAAAATGTTTTACTGTATATTGAGTTTCACATCCATTGTTTCAAGATTTGCTTCCCTTTTGTGCTAATGACCTACTGTGTTTTCATCAACCATATCGCAAATGATTTGTTTTAAACACCTCAAGTGAGATAGATGGGTGACTGTTGAAAAGTATTCATGTTTAATCGGATTTCTCCCTCCTTCGTTCAGTCTAGTTCCTCAGGGTAATACTGTCATAAGATTTATGTCTGTCCCTAATACTGGCTAGATGCTCTAATTTTTTGATAATGTAGCTGTAGTCAATAAAGCACACTTACGGTAATACGCTATGCAAGCACTTGTCCTCATAGAAGAAGGAGAGAGCCCTTATGATCAATTCTCCTTATATTTTACATTTCTTCCGGTCCTATAAAAATCAATGGATGAAAGAGAAGTGCAAATTATCATATATTCCCAATGCGAAAATGGTAACAGCTGATTAGCGGGTTACCTTTGCTCATACACGTTCTTTTAGTAAAATATGAACGAAGATAGTTTACTCACTTTTGTCGCTTGATTGGTTGTACTTAATTATCTCACAACCACAAGGCGCAATTGCACAGGACTATAAACTGACTGCAGCGTCAGTGCAAATTGTGAATGTATGACGTCTAATTTGTTGCGTTCTCACGAGACAGCAAGAAAAATAAAAATATGCAGATGAACAAACATGTGAAGTGCTGTTTTGCTACTACAGCATTTCCACGAATTCGTTATTGTCAAGGATATAGGTGAAAACCGGCTGTTGCCATAACGATGCATATAGAAGTTGCTTGGTGAAGCTGATCCAGCCTTGTCGTGAACTAGCAGCAAAGTTCAATAGATTCCATCCATCTTTTTTGGATAATAAGAACCATGAGAACCCGCGTTTGCTAAGCGAGTGGTAAAATTCGACTTGGTCCTGCCAAGAATAGCCTGATAGCGGACGCGCTGGGTACTGACAAGGAGAGGATACTTAGTCGAAAGCATCGATCCAGATGAGACATATATCATCATGACCTGCTTGGAGCGCTGATTTCAAATCTGGCAAAATCAGCTGCGGAGCGTTTTGGGTGAGGAGCTTGACCACTTCAAGAGCGAAAAATTGAATAAGTAAAGAGAGTAAAATTGATTGTTACAACATGTATGTTTCGCAGATAAACTCGTTTTAAATGTGAGTGTAGCAGACAAACATTTTTCATTGCGCAGAGTAATCTGACAGACATCACTCCCTCATTCGAGCTCAACTGGAGACTACTGCGTATAATTTTTTCTCCCCTCGACTTCAAATTTTCTTCACAAAAACAACCATAACTCGTTGCCCAAAGGCGCTCCGCAGCTGATTTTGCCAGATTTGAAATCAGCGCTCCGAGCACGTCCAGATGATATATGCCTCATCTGGATTAGTGCTTTCGACTAAGTATCCTCTCCTTGTGAGTGTCTGCTGCCTGTTTGTTGGCTCTAACCACTTGTTGCCTATTTATTTACCTTCTTCTAATCTCAATGACTTGTTCCTTTGCAGAATGCAATAGGTTGGCTTTCAAACTTAATCGTTTTTCGAAGCTCAACTTGAAATCGTAGTCAAAGAAAGCATAGCAGCACAATCCATCGTTCAAATAAAAATAATTTCAACACGAATTGAGAAAATTGTCAGCATTCAAAAATTAGGCTGAAACATCGCGAAAACACAAAAAAATTCGTTAGACATTAAAGTGAGAGCTGCAGATAGCGCGCTCTGCAATCGGCGTTCTCTAGTTCAACTTCGAATTCGTCCACTAGGTGTCTAGTGGGGGGAGAACGACTATATTTGAACAGCATATGCGTGCGAAGACTCTTTTCGAACAAGTCACTGTTATCACTCTCCTTCCTTTCGTTTTTCAAGAATCATTTTCTGATAGAACTTTGAAGCACGCTCTACAGTGGGAGCATTTGTTTAAGATGCTAATTTTATCTGAAAGTAAACTTTGTGTTCAGTGTCACATAAAATTTTTTTTCTGTGGAATAGATATAAACTGTATGTTGTTTCCTCTCTTTGGAGGGTTGCTCACAAGGGAATGGTCAGAAATCGAAGTGAGCATTCCAGACAAGCTGCACACCGTTAGATGCAGCATGACGCGCTGGCTCTAAATCTGTCTTCCTTGCCTGCTTATCGCTTTTCTGAACGAATCTATAAGCCATTAAAGACCATTATTTTGCTAAAATTATGCGTGAAATTGAAAATTTAGCCGTACAGAGTTACGTTCGCCTCAATGCTGGGCCAAAACATGCCTTTAGCTTACTTAAAATTTTTGAAGCCAGAGGCTGAGCTAAAAGCGCAACAAATATGATTTTTTTACAATAAATCGCTTGTAACTTCATCCACAGAAGCGGGAAGCAGATAAGGAAGACAGATTCGAAGTCAGCGTTTTATACTGCATCGAATGATATACAGCTTCTCTGGTTTGGCCACTTCGACTTCTGACCATTTCCTTGTCAGTCACGTTGATTTTTTTTTGATGTTCACCTCACTGTCCTTTAGATTTTTCAAATCACAAAGATGCTTGCAATTAGATTAGGTGGGACTGAGGTTGTGGTCTGCTTAGTCGAGAGCTTTTTGCTTCTCAAAATTTATATATGAAGTTGGTCCAAAAGTTCGCGCTGTTTTTCAGACCCATGCTAAAACCTCTTACAATTAGAATGTAGATAGACAAAATCTGTAAGCACTATCCGATGCAGAATGTCTTCTTCTTTCTGATGATTATGTACTTGTTCAGATTCCCTTGGTGTCTGCTCAATTATCGGCAGGGATCTCCAACCCATGATTTTCACCTATCTTCACTTTGGATATTTTTTAAAATTTCCATTTTCAACTTTTGGACTAGCTTTGACGACAGCTGATTAGAATAAACAAAATACAATACAATGATCTATTTCGGCTTCACTTGAGCTACATTACCGTGTATTTTTTCGCAAAGGAACACCTCGAATTTGAATGGATGAGCCGAAAACCGTGTAAAAATCCTCTCAAATTTCAGGGTAAAGCCTTGCCAAATCGAGTACCTAGGCGATCACCACTTTTTGGTACTGTTTTCGCAGAAAACAAAATTTTTGAGCAATTTTTGACCTAGAACGCATGGGCGCATTTTTACTTGACAGGCAAATTACGACTTTGCAAAATTTCGAATTAGCTACCGAGTCTTGCGTACCAAAGACGGGTGGACCCGTTTGACGCACAATTTTTTGAAGGACTCGCTTATCAGCCGGCTCGTCCTTGTGCATAGTGGACTTGCATGCTGTTACAGTACTATGCAAAATTGTAGCCCTATAGCTTGGCTGCAGCTCCCTCTATGTTCATGACAGACAGACATACACACGCACACACAAAAAGACAGACGTTTAGCTCATCTCTGCTTTGCAGAGGCTCGCACTGGTCCCATTATCTTTATGCCTTACTCATTCCCGCAACAATGCCATTGAAACTTACCGTTCTGTCCCGACTATCACGAATTATCTGCGAGAAAATACTCTTTTCTAAAGTTTTTTTCATGTGATCGGTATTTTCGCGTGGATGAAACTTTTCCCGGAAGAACAAATGCAAATTTAAATTGGTTTTTGACTGTTCATGGCTTGGTCGCTCCAATGATAACAATCAGCATGGGTTACATTTATGTGCAATAATTTTCACGAATGATCAAGTAGCAATTTGGGAAAATGAACATTTGCGCAGGCAAATCTTTTTGGCGCCGTGTTCGTAAACTGATGAACTTTTAGTCACTTTTTTGGGTTGATGTCAATGTCTTATCGATATAAAAGTCGAATATATTCTTGACTTTGTGAAAAGTTTAAATGCGGATCTAGTTTTGCGCGCCAAAACTCGTGTGGGCCTGTTTGATGCGCAGTTTCCGTAGGTTCCACGCAGCGATTCCGGTGCTTTTGGTTTATGTACCTATATGCTGGTGACGTGCGTTACAAAATTTGACTCGAGATGTCTGCTGCAACCCGCTCTGTGAATTTCGTGACAGACAGATGTAAAGGATATTCGTCGACGACTGCCCCAACTAGTGCAATCACACCACCGTGGGCGTGCTGTTTTGGAGCCCTTCCAGCTTGACAGTAGGACAGGACAGGACAGGGGGAGGACAGAGATGCTGCGAGCTACCAAGTCCCTGCGCGCTGTAGCGTATTGTGAAGATGGAAAGGCCCCAATAAGGTATGCCCAATGTGGTGTAGTTGCACGAGTCGAAGCAGTCGTCGACGAATATCCTTACACACACAGACAAACAGTCAGACGGTCTAAGCGCTTCATTGTTAAGTAATGAAGGTTAAAAAATCCGAGAAAATGAACTCAGCGTAACCCAAGTTTGCAGCATTTAACTACTAATATGAAAGGCTTAGGCTGATTGCACGAATGCTGTGTATTCACTGCAATTTGTTGAAAACGGTATGTGAAAGAACCAAATAAAAAAACGTTTATTTACAATTCACTTCTTCAAGTATCATTCCGGGACCGTGCCCGAATTTGACTACTTTTCGAGATTGTACAAGCAGCTCAGAGTAGAATTATAAGCATCTTTACCTTCACAGTCAAGTACCAGCATCCATACCATACTCCGTGCATGTTAGTTGAGGCTTGAAATCAGTAATAAAATCAATAAGCGAGGGTTCTGTTTATACACTGATATAGTGGCTGCTCAAAATCTGCACGCTGCATTCTTCTATCTCACAAAAGTTACGAAAAGGCCTTTTTGGCACCATGTTGAGGTTTGGATGGGCACATAGGTGACACTTGAGCATCGGCAAGTGGACGGCTAAGTCGGTATTTGGCAACAATGGTGGTAGAATATAAAAGCACGCACTACTGGCGAATTGTATAGCACATATGAGAGAGAACTGAATTACCTAGACAACGAAGTACAGTGTGGTGGAGACGTGAACGTTTAACTGCGCATAGAATATTACTTACTAGCTGAATTCTTTGTCTCTGAGACTCTTCGGCAGTATTAGTCATCACTTTTCTGAATCTCATATGCACCCGAAGAATCTTGGCATAAATACAAGCATACAGTACGAAGTTGATACTAGGAAATATAAACCCAAAATAATAAAGCAGGGTTCCAAAAAATGTGCAAGTGCTAGAATGCAATACATCTTGCAAATTTTCGTTTAGACAGTTCCATCATTTTTAAAGGAGTCGGGAAGAGGGAGGATGATTGATCCCCCTCCCCAAAGAAAAGCTTGAGAACATGACTAAATTCAGTATCGTTAGATATTTCTAGTCACCCACCTGCATTTGTACGAAAACGTTAAGGCATAAGGATCCGTACGAACATAGCAACCAGTAAAGGCCATGCTTACTGTAATCAGGATTGACGCAATACATGGAGTTGATGCAACCACTGCATAAGCTGTATTATTCGACGCAATGCCTTGTTGAATCTATACAATTATGTTATTTGTTCTTCAATTGAATGAACCAAAATCTTGTGTGAAACAGTTTACGCTTTGATGTGTAATCTCAGACATGCGAAACACATTTCTCTACTCATATCACTTCTATAGTAATTAATAACGACTGATCGAGAAAACGTTTTCTTTGTGAAGCTTTGCATGCTTACGAAGTATGATTTGGTTACGAAAAAGTACGAGGTTTCTTGGAGGAGAAGTAAGCAAAATTTGGTTTGACTGTTATAGTTCTTTTTTATCGAACAAGTGTCACGAACTGCGGAACAAGGGTTTATACAAGATCTTGGTAGCATTCGATGCAGTTTTTCATTTTAAAACAACCAGTCTGATCGTCCGGCTTCGCCGGACTCTCAGACTTGGGTTTGTAATATGTATTAAGAAGTTCTGACAAACCCCATTATGAAATTTCAGAGGAATACCTCTTTAAATTGACAAAGTTGAGACGCTCCATATAAATTTGTTCGGATAAGTTACCCATGGATGCGCTATCAGCAGAAAGTGCGAATATATAATTTAACCTTCTGAGTTTCACTTGCATAGCTCTTTTTTGAAAACATAAATTCTGTACTGATTACTTTGTTGATGATTCGGACAAAATTACTAAATTCAAGAAGTTTATTCTTCTTGAGTAACTAACTGACACAAATTTCTTCGAAATAAATTTGGTAATTGACTACGTAGCTCATTCACGAAATTACAAAAGATCTGCTTAGTACATCGCAAAAATATGAGCAAAGCATTTGACAGGTGCCAATCATGCTACGTCCATAACATTCACTATCAGATGCAAACTAACTACTCCAGAATGATAGTGAAGACACATTTCGTAAAAAATCTGATTTAGGGCTTTCCCACTATTTTTTTTCACTTCAACCTGACATAAGCCATTTTGGCAAACATTTGCTGTTCGTGTCCTGAGTACGGGGATTTCGAAAAGTCTCGCAAGTTTCTTTATCACTTGATCACATGTGGAAATGTCTTCAGGAGTAACATCTTCGAACAACGAAACTTTTCGCAACATCTTAGCTTGCTAATGCTGGCAGTAAGCTTGCACTCATTGCTTTTGATATGAGGAACCCCTGCAAACGTGTGTATGCAAGTCTAAACTTCTATAACATACTTTGCACCTTGTGTATGAGAATTCCGGTTTAGTACAGCTCATAGGCTCCCGTGTGCTCACTTTAAATGGCAAAAAATCTTGTGTACTGACGATAAGTGATTCCTGGAGTAAAAATCCTATTACTTGATTTTTTTAATTTGAAAATTATTAACGTACATTTGTAGCGTTTTGAACCTGAGCCTTGTCTAACTACATAAGAGAAAGTATTGTTCGAGACACCACAATTGATTCTTGGTGATAAAAAAGTTCTTTGTGCATTTCTGCAGTCTAAATAGCCAAAAATAATGGCCAAGTTAGAGTTTGATACCGGTATCTTACTTGTCCTCAAATCATTGGAGAAGTATGAATCGGTTTTAGTTTTTATTAAGCTCATTTGTCTAATAAGATATCTAGTCGCTCTTTTGACCAATTTCAGCATTTAATCAGTTAAATATGGGTGGGAGGAGAAAGTACCTGAACCTTGATTTGGCTGCTTTACCTTAATAATATTCAACTTTTTTCTTACTGTGCTGGTATAATCATGTTCATATAATAGGTAAGATACCAGGGAGCTATAAAATTGTGATATTTCTTTCATTTTTCTACCAAGTGACATTTCGAGTAATTAGTAGTAATTAAAGTTAATGCGAATAAAAGCGATTAGTGCAAAACCTCCTCATAGACAATGTTTCGAACTGCTCTTGTCGGTGTGCTCACTTTCAGGCCAGCCGGTGTTCGAACCCGGGAGAAGGCAACATAAAGCTGTCCATGGCTGAACACGTCTTCAGGAAGATATACACCGACTTTGGTAAACGACTGCCCCTGGGACTTGTTTATCGTCATAGCAAACGCGACTCTTACGGGGAATTGACGTCTTCTGAGCCGAAATGGTAGTTGTCTGTCGCAATAGTTATCGATCCTTGGAACTACAGCTAGCTGGTCTCTTCGTTCTCCGCAAACAAATCGGCATCCTAGAACGAAACGCCCCAAAGTCTCGATTCTTAAGCGTGTCCCGTTGCAAAGGCCTCGGCTAACATCAAGATTACGTAAAAGCATGATTATAGCTCCCTTCTTTAATCTTAGCTCATGTGGTGGCATTCCCGATGGCCCGAGTGTGCTTAGATATTCAACCGGGTATAATTCTGAGTCTCCAGCATGAACTACAGCACTATCTATACTTCTGTAAACGCGCTCTTCTCTTGCACTTTCCACCCGCAAGCGCTGCATTGCGTCTTCGTTAAGTTGCTTCACATTCACATTTCTCGGAGCTAGAATTGCTCGTTCGTAAAGGGCTTCCTGCGCATCAATGACTTCGCCAAAAACTTCTGTGACAATGTTGCGAGTGCCAATAAGATTTTCTGCTAGGGTAACACGTCCATCTGCAGAGTTACTGCTCCCATTGCCTATGTCCAAAAGAAAATTGTGCCAATCATTCCCAGCATCTCGAGCTCGCATGTTTCTTTGGAGATGATGGATCTTGAAGAGCGACCACAGAGATGACCTATTGACGCAAGCTTCAACTACATCTTCACGTCGGCCGTGTTCAATGACTGGCAAAACTTGACGGAAGTCTCCACCTACAATCAATAATTTTCCTCCAAACGGGCTGTCATTTTGCATGAGATCGCGAAACAAAGCATCAACGGCTTCAAGCGAACATTTGGGAGCCATAGATATCTCGTCCCAAATAATGATATCGGTACTTGCAAGGTCTCGGGTCTCTCTCTGTTGTCTTCTCAGCAATGACGAACGATTGCCATCAGCCATATTGAGTTTAAACGCGGAGATCACAGTTCTCCCGCCAGGAAGCAGATTAGCTGCTATTCCGGTCCACGCTACACAAAGCACACGGCGGCGTTGCCCCACAGCTAAGTTGTAAAGAACTGTGTACAAATAAGTTTTTCCGCTACCGCCTGGACCATCAATAAAGAAACACCCTTTACAGTCATTTTCCATAGACGCGATAATGTCATCAGCAGCTTCGCGTTGATCGGTGTTCAATGTCTCATACATGCGCGCTCCATCGCTGAGGTGTCGTTCGAAATCTATCGTCTCAACTGGAATTTCAGGACGCTCCTCTACAGGAGGTGTTACGATCTGTCGCAGGTCTCTTCCCAAGAGCAGCATTTTGTCCGCCACATCGAAGTACGCTATGGCAACAGCTTCTTCTTCACCCAGCCCTTGATGCAAGTAATCATCACTCATTGTCACTGCAAAGTCACTCCAAAGCTCCTGGGCATCTGCTACTTCGCAATAACAGAGCAGACATGCGAAAAAGCTTCGCAAAGTAGACGGAGTTTGGAAATGGGCTGCTTCCTCCATACTTTGTCTGTAATAGGTGTCATCATCGAAATAGCCTGAAGCTTTGGCGGCATCTGAGAATGTTGCATAAATTTGTCCATCGACGGTACGGAGATCTTGAAACGAAATCTTGCCTTTTGTGTTTAGCAGAAGTATGCGGAGACAGTAACGTTCCTGATCTCGAGGTGATACCGTATATATCCTGCCAATTTCTTTGCCGCCTCGTCTTCTTGGTTTCCATCCATGGCGAGAGGAAAATGTGAAGTGTTCGGGTATTTCGTGGTAATAGTAGGCACGTGAATCGACTTCCAAATCCGAAGCTTCACCTCTGTCAAATGTTCTTGCACTTTGTAGGTTCAACTCGAAGAAAGCCGTAAGCGTCGTGAAACTATTTTGAGCGCGATCGACAACTTGCTGTTCTTCTCCCGCGACAAAATGTACAGTTTGATATTCGGGTAGATTTACTGCTAACCTAAACACTGTATGAGATTTGTCTTGCATAGGGTACCCAAACACGCGATAGAGGGCTTGAGGAGGACAAACGTAGCGTGTGCCCAGATGCTGTTTGATTTCATCGATAGCGGATCCATCAACACCACTCCCAATCGTGATTCGAGCTCGATCCGGTCCCTTGTATATGTATTTATAGAGATACTTTACTGCAGATACTGTTCCACATATTTCAAGATTTATGTGGCATTGAAATTTTGTGATAAGGTATAAATTTGTTGGGACGACCCACTCATCACCATAAGACAATCATTAATTAAGACACTTGAGCGGCTCCCCCTTCTGTATTTCGGGTAACCATCCTGCTCCATAGAGGTCCGTTCACACAACTGCTTAGGAAACTTTTTCGAGCATGTTCCGTCACGCATGCAGGGCGAATGAGGATCCTCAAGACCGCACTTTCTGTGAATCATAAAACTGGTGACAGCAGCAAATGCCTGCGGCTCTTCTTCTTGGCAAGGTATTTCCGCACACACCGCGTTATCAACGTCAGCCACCGTATCTACTTTCCAGCCGCTCTTCATAATGATGAGCATATGGCAGTGCGGGAGGCCTCTCATCTGAAACTCGATGACGTATACATATGCTTGTACTTCTCCGAGGACGTGGTTTTTGAACAAATCCTCACATAATTGCCTCAGCTTTCCATAAAAGACCCTTGCTGTCAGATCTGGTCTGTCAGCAGCAATCTGTCCCTCATAGAGGTTTTCCTGGATTTCTGGCCATTGTGGGTTACACGTCATCGTAAGGAAGTACGTCGGCTTTCCGAAGCGAGACATTATCGCCATGGCGTCCTGGTAAGATTGTTGCATTGCTCGTGGACTACCGACATGCGATGAAGCCAACACAATGCGTCTTCCCGGAGGTCCTCTACTATCATCTCCTGCTAGGTAATCTTGTAGTCCTCTATATGAGTCGGCGCGAAGATTTACTTGATGTGTTCTGTGATAGTTCAGTCGGTTTTGTTCAATCTTGACGTAGACATCGACTGCAAATTGCTGGAATAACTTTCTTGCGTAGAGAATTGGATCAAAACTATCACGTATTGAAAAAAGGTAGGAGTAGTACTTCATCTGCGTAATCCGCACTCCTCTGCGATCCGTGAGACTTGGATCCCACCCACCTCTTCCTGTTGGGAACAAAAGCGGGTATGTTAGGGGGTCGCATCTTTTGTCAATATCGCTTATTCTCATCAAAGATGATCCTTCAGAACTTCGTAAATGAACCGCGAGGCTTCTTGTAGAAGGCACATCATTATCGCTGCCGACGTAAACCACAACAACTTCATTGCTTGTTGGAACGGCATATCTTCCTCTAGAGATACCCCTCTCTCTGTTTTCGTCAAAGACCATTCTAATTACGGTGGGCTGTCGGTTCTCACGTCTTGCCGCCTCTGCTTCGGCCTTTTCAACCTCGCTCATCATCTTAAAGGACTGTGCATAGATATTATTATACGCGAACCACTGACTCAAAAACCTCATTAATTCCGGATCGCAGTCCAAGTTCTGAGCGTTCTCCAGACGCTGTTGTACTGCTAATTCAGTATCTAGTATGTAAATTTGGCCATATTGTCTGTTTTCTCCCGGATTGGGATGAAGTGGACCGATTTGATAATATATTTGGCCGTGGATCCGGTAACAGTACGGCCCTCGACCTTGCGGTGCGTCGACCTGGGCCCCCATCGAAGCCATCGCTAATGCGGAATTAAAATTCCTGATACGTGTGAAAAAATTATTGCGACGTTGTCGTGGCTCCAGCAGCGATGAGTTTCCAAGAAGAAGTTCCTTTATCACCGTAGGAAAGTCGTCAAAGAAATTCAGAGCAAAACGCCCGTAATCGCAGCACTCACCAAAAGTATCAGCATGCTGTTGTTTGACCTCAAAAGCAAAGTGCAGTGCACCACAGCTTACGCAACGACGATCGAGTCTTCCTAGATGGTTCGTAGTTGTCATGCGTAGCCTGAGTGCTACACCAAGGGTGCTAGAAACATTGCGACGCTGACGATTCCCATCACTTATCACATGCAACGTCCTTTCGTCTTCACTTTGGTCTTGGCCACGCTGACGTTCAAGATTTTTTTGCGCACGCTCTGCCTCTTCTTCCTCATTTGCTTGCGCATGCTCTGCTTCTTCTTCCTCATTGTCTTGCGCACGATATAGTCTTTGACGCATTGCATTCCTTCTTCGACGTTCAACGCCTTCCGCATGCGTTTCATTTTGCAGTAACCTGTGCTGACGCCGATTTTGTTCCAGAAGTCGCTGGTCACGCTCTTCGACACTTTCAGCTTGTCGTCGTCTCTGCTGACGCACAGCATTCTCAGAGCGACGTTCAGCGCACTCCTCAGCGCTTTCATTCTGACGACGTCTCTGCTGACGTGCTGAATTTTGAAGACGACGTGCAAGTCGATTTTCACCACTTTCTTCTTCACGGTTCCTTCGTTGGCGTTGCATATTCCCATTGCGGCGCCGTGCACGTTCTTCTGGGTTTTCAGCATCACGACGTCTCTGTTGTCGCTGTGCGTCAGCGAGACGACGTTCAGCACTCGCAACTTCCCGCGATTGGCGATGATGTGCTGCATCGGCACTTAGCCGCGAAGCACGCTGGCTTTCTTCTTGAGAAGTGCGGTAGCTTTTTTGACGCTCAGCATTTGATGCATGGATACGGGGACGCCCACGCACACGGTTTTCAAGCTGATTTGGCTCCATTTCACTTTCAATAATTCTAAAGTATAAATTTTTCAATCGTAGCGCCTACGCCCCTAAAGCTCAATAACAATTTTTGTCATTGCCAAGTTACTCTTAATCGCATACACTTCTGATGCGAAGCGCATAAGTCCCGTTTATACATGGACGCTTTGCTGCAATCGGCGACGCTACAAAAGGACCATCAGCGCAAAAGTATGGACGCATCCGTCCCACTTTTTTACACGAAAGGTTCAATTCATTAAACTAACCAAGTAGCCAAAAATAGACAGCCTGCTTCTGTTGGCCTAATATGTTCGCACAATCAGTCGAAATAAGGTATTGCCTAAAATATTGCGAAGTTTCATATATAAAAAAGCTTGTAGCACTTCTCCCCAGAATTCTACTTACTACGGTTAAAAGCTATTAGCTAAATAGTTTCCGCACCAATTTACGTTAAAGCGACAAACGGGGCTTACAAAGTTACCAACTGACCCAAGAACGGTGCGACGCTTGCGTGACATCTCAAGAGTGCAAAAAACAGATTGATGCAGATTTGCGCAAACTGGGATTGTATGCATATCTTCACAGCTTTGATATAAAGCAAAAAAGGAAGTTAATTTTGCCTTGCAATAAACGCCTGAACGACAGATTGGCGTCTGCATGATTCAGAGCTACAATACTTAACCCTATAAGTCATTATTATTTCTTTCAGAAACGAAGGAATAGTAAACAGCTTTTTTTCAGATGCAAAGAGCAGCTGTGGGAGTTAAATCTCAGAAGAGAAAAAAAACGGAATGAGTATATTCAAGCGTCCTTTGAATTGTTTTTTTGAAAAGCCACACACAAATAACATAAGTATGATCTTTGGTCTTGAATTTGTAAGAGGGCGAGATGCCCTAAGGGGACTTTTTGTTCTCTAAAGCACAGCTGATCCGTTTGTTACGATCATTGCGGCTTGCTTCGCCAAAGTTAGGAAGATGTGACTTAAGCAATGAAACCATGCAAAACCTACCGATTCGAACGGATCGATTGCAATAAAACCATCTTTACCACAGGATTTCGGTTCTGATCTTTGTAATTTTTTGTTTCAGATTCTAAGTGGCGGTCTTCCAAAGAAAGGTTTAACCTTCTAAAAAAAAGCAGAGATGAGATTTATTCCTAAAGAACTGTCATTTGCACTTTCGTCTGTGCATGAGCAGCAGTAGCAAGAGTTATCAAATGTATAACAATTCATAAATGCCATAAAGACATCGACAAATTGCTAGCTACATTTCTATTTTGAAAAAAGTTTCTAACAGCTTAAGTAGAACCTTAATAATCTATATATATATATAAAACTCAAAAATTGTTAGTTTGGAGGGTATGTGCGTTATAGAAACGCGCGCCGCTCAACCGATTAAGCTGAAACTTTACAAGCATATGTTTTCGAGCCTTGCGCAGATGATAGGCTTCTTTTTGCAGCGATTCGTTGGGTCCTTCTATCGATTTATTGATTTGTCACACTTTGCAATAAAAATGATTCTTATCATTTGCTATCAAAACAGGGGTATGTAAACAAGGCTGGCATGTCTCATTGTGAACTTCTGTTGACGAAGTGCAGTGAAAAGTGTTCTTGATGTGAGTCTCAATTGCTCATTCAAATGGATGCACTAAATGTATCTTATGCGGAAACCTTAGCGTGCAAGACACCATGAGTGCTTTGTAGCGAGTGTTTTGCACGGAAGCGTGCTCAATTTACGCTTATAATCAATGCTTTCTTCGTTACACGCTCAATTTAAACAATGAGGGGTCAAAATTTTTCATGAGATTGCGCACAAATTATTTGTCAATACCAGAAATAATGTCAAGACAAGCGACAACTCACATTCGCTATAGTTGATCCCTTGGACCAGGAAAGTGCGCGAGTGCAAAGTACTGCCGACTCCACAAAAATTGACGGCAAGCAGTGAATGAAGATGAAGTAGCCGGTTAACGGCAAAGTGTCACAAAAAATGATCCTCATAATATTTGTTCTTTACACATTTTCTACAATGCCACCGAATACCTTATCTTCATTCCCGATCAGTGATCATTCCCGGGCTGGACCGGGCAGATCAGCTAGTCACTTCTATATTTGGCGTAGCTTCCAAACGAAAGCAGGTTTTCTGACCATTTCTAAGTTGTAAGTTTTCAATCTCTGCTTGTGCTCCCACATATCTTGAGTGGAACCACCTTCGCAAAGGTTAGCATTAGTCTATTACTTCTGCCTTCCTGGTTTTTGAAAAACAGTGCGCCACCTCTGCCTCGTAGAGGCTCGCACTGGCTCTACCATCTATATGCCTTACTCATTCTCGTAAAATCGTGGCACTGGAACTCACCGCGCTATGCCAGCTACCACGAATAAAATGTAAACAACTACTCATTCAGAAAGCTTTTACACGTTAGACCGGTGATTTCGCGTGGATTAAACTTTTCGCAGGAAGACAAAGGCAAATTTGAATAGGTTTTTGAATTTGTCATAGCTTGGTAGTCGCCAGAAAGGCAATCCTCACCGTGAGCTACATCTCTGTGCAAAAATCTTCTCAAATGCTTGGCTAGAACCTTGGCAAATTGACCATTTACGCAACCAATTCTTTTTGGCGCCGTTTTCGTTATATAGTAAACTTTTGCCCACTTTTTCAAACTAAAGTCCATCGCTTGCACACTTGCTTACCAAACAGATCCACGACTCTGCAAAAAGTGGTGATACGGACCTCATTTTGCGGGATAGAAGCCAGATGGATCCGGTTGGCGCGCAATTTCTGAAGGATCCACTCAGCGGATCCGCTCGTGATTTTGTACATTGGACTTTCACGCTGGTATCATGCGCTGTGTAAAATCTGGGCCCAGGACGTTAGCTGGAACATGCTTTACGAATTTCGTAACAGACGGACACACACACACACACACACACAAAAACACGTAAACAATCTTAGCCCGTTATTATAAGGTCTTGATTATTTCCACCTCTTTTCAACAAACGACTCTTAGAAAATTACCGAAAACGCTAATTTTTTCAAATTTTTGCACTAAGTCCCCAGAGAGCTCCAAGTAACGGATAAAGAGGGCAAACCCTACAGCACACACATTAGTTTTGTTTTCCTCCCCATAACTCGTGAAAAGTTTTTGACAGAATTTTTAATCATCGAAATTCAACAGACCTATTTCAGACGCAGACTCGTCAAGCCCCAACATTCTCGATTCTTTATACTTCATGAAGTGATTATGATTCATCGCTAATTATACAAAGCAAATGAGCGTTTAGGGATTCAAAATATCAATCTTGATTTTCCAAGTATAGCCTAGCAGGGAATGGTCAAAATTTAAAGGCAGCTGCTTTGCATTATTTCGTTTTCCAACTCTTTAACTTTTCGAAGCCTTCTCGCCATGAGGAACCCTTATCCGAAGAAAGCCGCACCTCGCCCTTTTTCATTGCAAGCCCCGCCCACTGAAGGCTGACCTGGAAAGCTTCGGAAAAAGCGCATTTTTGCCATTTTCATGCGTTGAAAAGCGCATTATGGGTTGCTCATGGCGAGAAGGCCCCGAAAAGGTGAACTGGAAAACGAAATTCTGCCGAGCCGCTGCCTTTAACTCAGCCATACCAAACATGCTGTATATGATCGTAATCGTCTTGAAATGCATTACAAATTTGTGTTTATCATCTACAAGCGATCTGTGAGAGTTATGAGCATTTAAACGTGCGATTTTCAAGTATTCTGTGACTTATTCCACAAAATAGGTTTCAAAAACACTTATTTAGGTTTTTGGTAAATGTGCCTCCTCCTTGCAATCAAAAGAACCATAACTACTGTAAATCCGCGCCATCTAACTGCTCGTCAAAGAAATACATTCGCTGTAACTCGAAAAAGATCTCACTGAACGCTCAAACTCCACCAGGATAGTCGCTTGCCAGACAAAAGAGACATTAGAACTCAGCATTTCAAGACGAGTTCGATGATATACAGTTTAATTGCTATGGCTGAGTTAAAGGCAGCGTCCAGGCAAATCTGGACATAAGGAGTTCGGATGTGGAAAGTAATTTTGGGGTCCTAACGACACTGCCCAAGCGCCAGCTCAGATGGTGAGCTCACAGTTGAGATATTCGCCTCCAAACTGGACCCTGAGATCGTATTCGGAAAAATTCATGGCGCGACACGCGTGGGTCCTCGCGCGAAATTGATGTGCCGCACCATGTATGCGTGCGAATACAATCCAGGGGTCCAGTTTGGAAGCGATCTCAACTGTGAGCTCACGATTTGGATTACCGCTTGGGCAGTGTTTTACTTAGGGCTTCAAGATTTCCCTCCAGGTGAGATCCCCATGGGCCCAGATTTGCCTGAACGCTGCCTTTAAGTTCTGACCATTTCCTCATTGAGACACCCTCGAAAACATGAATTTTGTCAATGTATCCGACAATGGCAAATCCTTGGATTGCAGTTTTCGATGTCTGAGAGCTCGTTTGTTGATCAGCTATGCGAAGGTAGCCATTCGAAAGAGCATGAAGAACTTATCGAACGATCTCAAAATTTCCTTATCTTTGTTTTTGGGATGTGGCGCTTGTTTAAAAAAAGCGAAAATACTTTCGGGGACGACATGATCTGCTGGTTAAGGATATTGAGAACAGACTGTGCTTGATCGTCGTCAAGCCCGTTTTGAATATTTTTTAGTTAAATATAACCGTGCCGCCTGTATTTCAGAGCACCCTGTATTTTGAAGTTTCTACCAAAATGAAGCTAAGGATTCTTAAGCTTCAGAGTGCTTGGCACAGAACGTTCCTCTCATAATCCGATCAAAGATTTACTGAACAAACAAATAGCTGGCAAAAACTCGAACCACGTATGTATTATCGCACCTGTGGTGGGAAGTGCTTCAGCTAACAAATTCCAGGTGAAAGCTTCATTACGCTCTAGAAAAACCTGTTCAAATTCACAATATCTGTGCCGCCTGTATTTTAGCTCCTGTATTTTTTTATTGTATCATCACCTTTTTCGCTTATTCGAATGCGTAGAGAAGAATAAAAATTGAGCATGGTTAAAATTTGCTAGGATAGAAACAGTAAAATCATTTCTGACTCAATACCCCCTTATAAGTCGTTTTATTCTTCTTCTTCTTTTGACTTACAAGGAAACGATACTTGATGCCCGTGGCCTTTTGAGATGAAATGCATATCATCACATTCGCTTTGGGACACTGATTCCGAATCTGACTTCCATTTCTGCTAATCGTTTCTCTAGAAGAAGTTATGAAGAATTTTTGCGTCAATGGTCGCCTAAAAGAAATACGGTCGCGGATGCCTAGCTTAAAGAAGCTTGATTGAGGCAATGCAAAACTTAAAAACACAAAAGGACTCGAGACTAAACCTGCATTAACTTGCGAGGCTATCGCACTAGCCACTACACCACATCTCAACGGTGGTTTTGACATTTCGACTACATCTCCTTTGGCGCGGAAATCCTCCATAACTTTTTTCCGAGAAGCGATTAGCAAAAATGGACGTCAGATTCAGAATAAGCGCTCCAAGACGAGTGTAATGGTATGCATCTCATCTCAAAAAGCCACGGACACCAAGTATCGTTCCCTTGTTAGATAGATCCGAAGAGGTGCGGGTGATTGTGATTACTGTGCAGAAATTGATGCTTTTACTGAGTTTCTCAGAGCAAGTTGTCGTGTAACTGTTGAGCGCGAATTACTTAAAATTAGAAACGACTGTATCATAATAATTACCTTACTTTAAAAAAAGCACATACGATCTGCTGCCACAATTGTATTAGTGAACATCAGCGCCAAATAGCCGAGATTATCTGTAGATGATATGATATTCCATGGATCGGGCATATGCACGGCGCCAACATTGGCTGGTATTAACCCGAATATGTTGGCAAATAAATACACAATGCTAACTATTACAAGGCTGATAACGTGATATCGGAACTGCTTGCCTAGGATATGCATCTTTACGGAAGTAGTCAATAGTAGAAAATTAAGTATGAACGAATGCTGTAAATAATATCAGTGAAAGTCCAAGCCGGATCCGATCCGCATGAAGAAGTTCGTGTGGATGCGGGTCACGGAAGCAATCGAGTGCTTCCGACATAATGTAATATTGAGCATCACCTGCTGGGTAGGTTTAATTCTGAATATCTGGTCATAGTACCGAATTCTGCTAAAGAAAAACAGATCAGTTCGTTAGTGTAAAATTATAACGAAAAAGATCGAAAAGCTGTGAGCTCATTTTAAAATACAAATTGGTTAAGAAGGAGCTGAAATAGTTTTATGGCGTTGCAAATGACCGTTTGATGAACTGCGAAAGAGACTATACCAAGACATTTGGGATCTTACAATTAGTTACTATATCTTGCCGTGTAGGTTGTTGCGGATGATACATAATGGACACTTAACTATCATTTTTGAACGCACATCTGATATTGAGCAAAGAATCGGAGCACACAAGTGGTCTCATAAAAACATTGACAACCATCCTGCACCCGAAACCGCTCACTCAGAAACTATAAAATTCACCTTCG
This sequence comes from Cylicocyclus nassatus, assembly GCA_958299035.1. Lineage (NCBI taxonomy): Eukaryota > Metazoa > Nematoda > Chromadorea > Rhabditida > Strongylidae > Cylicocyclus > Cylicocyclus nassatus. The sequence continues at coordinate 80,931,534 of CATQJL010000316.1, read as the reverse complement.
CATTCGTATGATCAGAACAGCATCAGAAATTTGTACGACTGTCTGCACGAAATCGCCTATATCGGCTTAGACTAAACGCCCGCAAACGTGCTTGGCGCGCACCCAAATCAGTGGCCCGCGTGCTACTTTTAGCATTGGCAGCTGATGACTCATGCAGCCCCGGCAGCACACGCAACCTCACGTTCAGCCTAGCGAAATGGGCGACTTTGTGCAATCGACTTCAACGTAAAATTGGAAGGAAGAAATTATTAAAGGCAGCAGCCAGAATCGTGGCCTTAAAGGGTATGTTATAGGACTCAGAGATTTGAGCACTATCAGATTGTCGCTGGCAAATGATGTTTTCACAAACCTTGTCGTGTTTGAAGAAGCTTTGACTTCATAATCAGTCATTTCCGGAGATAAGAGAGGACTGACATGCTTTAGGAAGCTTTTAACACCAGAATGTGTTGTGTGTTAGAAACTCGGAGATTAGACAGTTTGAGTGTATCAAAGTGATTGAATGATGTGCTCTGTCATTTACACTGTGAAGCCAGGCGACCACCGTGGGTGCCAACGCAAAATTAGCTAGTAGGCAAAGCATGGTCCTCAGAGGAAACATGTGATTGAACATACCTGTGCTGGCAAGATATCAGTTGCAGAATCTTATCTTGCAAACAATAAATCCCAATCAAAAGGTACCGGAAGGCGCCTAAATTCTTACCTTCGAGCTCAAAGCAAGAAAGAGAAATCACCTTTCATGGTGCGTGATGCTTCATATCGTATTATATTCTATAAGATCAGCAGCGTCAAGCGGGAGTGGCACACGACCGCCGGATACGACCCCCCCCCCCCCCTTTGGGCTGACCCGGCACGGGAGACGGTCAAGAGGCGCGATTTCTTTGGCTGTCACCAACTCAAAACTCTATTTTAGTGCTATGCGAGTCTTCAAAAATTACCGGATAAAGTGCATCAGCTTACTATCCGTGCGAGGTCACCATTTGCTGAGTTTCATGGTTTTTGCTAAATCGGACTGAAATATTTACGAATTTGTTCTGAATTGCATTTTCATGAGTTTTTGACCTTCAAAATTGCTCTTTTAAATTTTTTCTAGAGCATCAAGATTGAAGAACTCATGCAACTATCTAATATATCTTCTTCCAAATTTCATATAATTTTAGAAAGTTGCAAAACACTTATTATTTGCTATTTGGTGTCCAGGCTGGCAATAAAATCGCGCCTCTTGGCATACACCCACCCGGCACGACCCCCACCATTCCCTACCCCCGCCCCCTTTCCTCCTACGTCGCCCCTAGCATTTGCTATGCTACAATATAAAATAGTAGAAAAACGAAGAAAGAAGGGAACCTCAATCTGGACTCGACTACTGCGAGTCATATCAACTATTCCAATGCTCCTTGCTGTTCTTTACCCTCCTTGAAGAACAAAGAGTTGCGAGAAGATTCCAGCATTTTTATAAAAACACAAATCTGAGCTGAGAACTACTGATATCGTGGGAGCTAGCATTTCAAACATTTTGCAAAGATAAGGAACACGCCAAAGTTGATCCCTTGATCCGCATGATCGCGAATCAAGTGGATTTTCTATCCTCATACTTTCACAATCTCATGTTGAAAGATCAAGCTTATATTCCCTGATAAGTGTTTTGATACAGTCTCATGATATAAAAATGTTGACACAGGATAAGTCAAATGGACACAAAGGCTTGGCCTTTCGACGTAATAATTTATCCTCTAAAAAAGGCAGCAATCAGAGAGGTTACTCCGAGGAATGTGATGTAATCAAATCGAGTCTGTGGAGAATGACAAGTTAGAAACTCAGTCGCAGACATGAGTGAGTATATCGCGAAAATATGCCAAGTTCAACACACGTTCTTCAGCAAGAATGATTTCACCCGTATGCTGCTTAGAACCTTCCAAATAAAAGTCAGAAAAAAAGTAATTACAAAAGAAACTTGGAAACTTAGCAAAACATGGTGAAAATGTGAAAAAAAGAAGAGAATCTAAGCAGCTAACTCCTTTTTGATTGCAGGTTGTTTGATAAATGTTAAGTATAATGTCGCACGTGAAGACATCAATGCTTTTGATTTGCTTTTCGTTTCAGCTGCAAATACAAATACATCTTCAGCACTAATCTCCACTTTTACCTGTGTTTAGAGTGCTTCGATGTGATTCACATAGATATGCGCATCACCAAGAGTGTGAACGAGATCATTAGCCTAGAATACATATGAATTAGTCAGACCCATGACTTTCAAACACTGAAGCTAATCGATCAAAAAACCACTACAAAGTGGCATGCGCCAAGAATAAAAAATCGCGCACCTTCAGACCATTAACTTGTGCAGTCATATGAGTAAAGCAGTGGCGTACCGAAGGGGGGGGCGGGGGGGGGGGGGGCGCGCGCCCCCCCCCCGAGAACGGGTCGCGAAATTTTTGAAAGTTACTTACATGGGTTATAAAAATGTGCAAGTGACTTGTTTTTACTTGTAAATAATTAAAATAATTTTTAAAATTTTTTAAAAATTCATTTTGGCCTTATAAAAAAATTTTTTTCGGGGGCGTGGCTGACGCCACGCCCCCTTTTTCCAGATTTTGGGGGTCGGGGACCCGGAAAAATTTTGAGAAGCACCCCAAAAATTTTTTCGGAGTGCGTGGCAAACGCCACGTACCTTCTTTAGAAAAAAATTTTTGTCGCGCCTCCCCCGAGCCGAAATCCTGGGTACGCCACTGGAGTAAAGGGACCATAGCTGCAGATGTTAAATGGTATACCTAGACCTACAAAGCAACGATAAGTGAAGTAGAGAAAAAACACAAAAACATATGCAGAAGAAGCAACGATGCAGAACTAAGCGTACCATATCGCCACTGCGCTGATAGCTGACAAGTTAGCTCCCCGTCGAAGAACTGGCAAAGGGTATGACACGGTGGTGAAGCCATCATCTTCAGATCTAAACCATTCAAGCTAAGACTCTTCAAAAAAGCTCCGCAAAGTAACTTACCACAAGGATTCCAGACGCTCATGATAATCGTACGGCTTGTGCGAATAGATCGAAACTGTCCTTGAAAAAGATGGCGGAAACTGCCGCCATCAATACATTTCGAAACTATACCGCATTGAAAAATGAGATATATTAGGTTGTCCGGAAATTAACGCTCGTTTTGAATTTCAATTGCAATAAGTCATATGCTTCTCACTTCTAAATAGGTTGCAAAGTACCACTCAATAGAGCAAAGCAAGCTCTACAGGATGGCCATCTTGCTTTTGCAAAAGCTCTCATCCACCTCGAGCTTCAAGCCAAAAACTAAAAAGAGTCAGCAGCCCGAAAAATCGAAAAAAATCGTAACTCAGTTCATAAAAATACTACAAAAATTCTTACTTGCTCACGTAAACACTATCCACATAAGCATCTATATACGCCTTTGCCGTATTTTCCCTCTGTTAGAAACCAAGAAAACGGAAATTTTCGTGCATTTGCCAAAGTGATGCTGTGCCGTTCCCACATAGGTAGTTGTATACCACAAGCCTGTGAAAGTACAGACTTAAACTTTCGGCTCTCTACAAGCTTTAGTTCTCGAGAAATTTGAATTAAGTCAAGTCTTCAAGTGTTTAAAGACGCAGTCAGCGTCCTCAATGGAGACCAGCATCCACGATATACCCAATCAGTAGTCTAAGGTGTTAATTTACATGACATCGTTGATTGATAGCCACTTATAATGAAGTAGATAAAGGAAACCTCTATTGGCAGAACTTTATTTTGCCCTAAGCTTTGCTGCTCATTTGATGTCGCACTCAACAGAGCACATTTGGAGCGGCTACATACCACATCAAGAATATGGTGGATGAACCTTTGCTTCCAAACCTGCTTCTTTTTATTGTTAGCGATCAAGAAACAGCCTATGTCGCACAAAACAGTAGTTGAAATAACTCATTACCCTGACATGCTCAAGTGATACGAGATTTACTGCATGTAGAGGAGCTCTAGAAACGATTACTCAACGCATTTGGTCATAGTGCTCCAATTATAAATCAAAGTCACTTGTCTACCATATTGTAGGATTGACGTCAACTAGGCTGTGTTGTACCGAATTCACGATCTTTTTTTTACTGTAAATTAAGTTATGAACTCTTTACAGAAGGTTTCTAGCAATAGAAAGCTCTATTTTGGCTGAAAAAGCAAACCACTTTCTGAAGTTACGACACCAGGATAAATCAGATTCGACAATTCCATGAATAAAGTTTGCACATCACATTACGGAATGCTTCTTCCATGAGTTATGCAAAGTAGTTAACATTGCCATCTCAACGTTCTTTGAGAAAGCGATTGTTATTGAAAGCGACACCTATCAAAGTCTTTATGTGTGAAAAGATGATTGATCAAAAGACCATGCTAAAAAAAACTCGGTATACAACTTTCAAACTCTGAAAAAAATTTCAAATATCGACTCATTCACAATAAAGCTGTACGCCAAACCGTCCCTACCGTAATCCTATAGCAACAAGGAGTTGCTTTGCTCTATGGTGTAAATCTAGGATAAATTCGGCTCTACATATAGTGTTGCGAGCGCTTTACATTAGAGAGTTAATGAAGAACAAACGTTCTATACATTTTTGGAATATTCTGTATGCAGAAAAAGTTCTTGGAGTCGCTTCACTTTTACGTATAAAGGATATTGCTTCTACAAGTTGCATCAATGACATCTGTTTCGGTGTTTTAATTAGAAAGCAGAGTTGTCATTTGCTCTGTTTTATGCTTGGTTTGTAGAGTGAAATTTTCGATGATGACTACACAGAAGAAGATGTCATAAAAAAAGTATTTTGGTCCGCAGTCGCATCTACGATCGCGCCTCCACAACGCCTAATTGCGTTATCTGCCCTGCGGGCAGGAGCGGGGATTGCATGACATCAGGGGTCATCTACATCACCTGCGCGGGCTGCAGAGACATTTATATCGGCGAAACGGCGCGCCCATTATGCGTCCGCATTGAAGAGCATTTAGTCGGCAGGGATAGATCATGCACGACCACACCTCTAGACTCTCACAGGCTGCTGAAGCACGGTGAAGAAAATTTTGAAGTTTCAGTGAAGATCTTAGCGCATGAATCCCAATCAGTTCGCAAATGTTTGGAAGCCTTTTAAGTTCAGCAAAAAGTCCACAAATGAATCGCAAGGAGGAGTGCGTCTCAGTCACTCACAAACTCGCACCTTACCTGGGTCACCTCTTTTGACTGAATGTAGGCATATAAATAGCGTGGCATACATGGTCATTCATTAGCGCTCGCTCAGGCACCTGTATGCTCTATTGGCATATTCAAAAAGGTAAGCGTTTGATTTGGCAGTCCAGTCAGTAAACAGCTTAGAACTTTGCTTTTGGAGCTGCAGAGACGTTTGATCGGGTAGGTTGCAGATCATTGTCCATTCCAGGCTTTGAAGAAGGCGATCTGCCGAAACAAAGACCGAGCAAGCAAATGAGACAACTTATGTAAACTTGCTATCATTGCGTTTACCCATGCTCAAACAAATCAACATTTCTGCTTCCACTAATCAATCAGATGTCCTCAGAGGGAGGGGAGAGAAGGGAGGACATTAGTGTACGCATTCAGAGCAATTACGACATTAGATTCAACAAGCGCCTACGTGCATCAGACTAAACACCTTACGTCAATTTCTTTCACAAGGAGTGTAACTTTTCGCTTGCTTTTTTCACGTGTTGAGTGCAGAGCGACTCAAATTCAGCTTTGCGTAATTGTTTTCATTAATAGTTGACAATGCAATAAATAATAGCTCTACGCTTTGATGCAGGCAAATGGGTCTTCAAACTACTACCTGTAAGAAGTCAAACTTCCGCTATTTATAAAAAATTCTAGCTCCATTTGTGTAAAGAACATTCTAATGGATTGTTACATCGTCATCTTATTCCACTTTAACTCTTACGACAACATGTCGTACACTTTTTGAATTTAAGAGGCTCCAGGGAACCATTCGATAGAACAGAGCAAGCTCTATAAGATTTTACGCAAAAGTTCGCACCAGCTTCGACCCACCGTAAGTTTGCATTTGGAATTTGAGTCGTACTAAATGCTCAAAAAACTGGAGGAAATTCATATCACTGTTCAAATCTTTCGAATTCCTACTTGCTTGCACAGATTGAACACCTCATCAGACATTCATATAAATCGTTGCTGTATTGTTGCACAGAGATGTAGCTCACGATGCCTACTGTCCTTATGGCAGCTATCAAGCCAGAATAAGTCCAAAAACCTATTCAAATTTGTATTTGTTCTTCTGCGAAAAGTTTCAACCACGCGAAATCATCGATCTCACATGAAAGAGCATCGGAATGGGTAGTTGCTTACATTTTACTCGCGATAATCGGCACTGCGCGGTGAGTTTCATTGCCACCATTAGTCAAGAATGAGTAAGGCATATAAAGTAGGACCAGTGCGAGCCTCTGCGAATCAGAGGTGACGCACTGGTATTATATGAAGTTATTGTTATCCTTATATCTGAAGTATAATTGTGGGTAAGTAATTTACATTACCTTTATAAATTTGATATCATAAATATATATAATAATGTATAATGCACATCTAAAAATTATCTCTTACACAATCACTTTAAACTTTATTATTCGAACAGTTAATGTACATACTCAACTCTTAAAGAATAACTTCTCAATGTTGAGAATAATTTTTGCAGACCTTCCTTCCTTACTGAGTAGTTCCGGGGAAGGTCTGGAAATACTTTTACTCCGTCTAAGGGCAGGAACGAAACGGAGTTTTTGGTTATTTACACATTACATCAAAAACTTTATTTTTCATTAATCCGTGAACGCAGACAGTTAGATGGACCTCGTGTTCCTGTGTGCTTGCTGTTCATTCCGTACAGGGTATTGTCAGTACGTGTGAATGAACATCTAGCTAACAACAAAAGGCAAAGCCTCGTTGGTTCCCTAAGGCCCCGGGCAGACTTCACGCGATTTGATCGTCGCGACTGAGTCGCGACGAGACAACTGTTACAACATCATTCCATGCCGATCAACTTGCATTCGGTTGTGATACTTTTCCAGCCCGGAATTTTTGAATGTGAAATGAAATTGAATGGAAATCTTGGCGATTAGATCGCGACGATTAAGTCGCGTGAAGTCTGCCCGGGGCCTAACAGAACACAGGAAAGAGGTCACAATGCAAATGATTTTGATGTAAAAAGCAAGGAAAAACATTTTTGCTCGAAAAGAATTGAAAACATCGTATGGGGCATTTAAAAAACCATTTTTTATTTTTCCGGCAACCGCATGGCCTTGGTTTTGTTCTCTACTCGACTGCTTTCCTGTAAGGTAGAGAGTACTGACACTGGAAGTGACTGTGCTGAGTGTTGAGGTGGTGCCTTTTTGTATGAGGATGTCATGCTTTTGTGGGCGCAAAGACCGCAGTCAAGCCCGTCGTTACGATTTTTTAAATAGACATTACATCATCTACATAACGGCAACAGCTATCCGCAGTGCAAGTACTTCAATCAATACGCGCGAGAAGGCCTTTTAGCTATGTATGCCAACAACTAAAAATTGAAGCTTAGCTTTCATTTATCAGGGGAAGAATAAGAAACAAAAACGGGAGCAGCAGAAAAATACAATGCAGTAGCTCCAGGCTCGTTGCAAAAGATGTATTCCAAAACGGGAAAAGCTCTAGGAGCTAGCAGTAACCATGTTGGCTGCCCCCATCAACGTGTGTGGTCTGAAGATACAAGTAAATTGGGCTTCAAGGTAGACAAAAAGTCGCAAGTCCGTCGACTGTAATGAACGGCGGATTTGGTAATTCTGAATACATCGCAGTCCAAGTTTGGACTTCTTATTGTCGGACCACTCAGGCTGATGGGCAGAGCTAACGTGGCCCTTTCTACCTTCTAGAGTGAGTTTCTCCTAAGGAAATTATCTTTCGCAACGAGACCGGACAATTACTTAGCTAGGGGCCAAATGCTACAGCATCAATTTCATCCCCTCAGGTTTGGGTGGGCGGTACCTTTAAATCGGCATTTCTAGCCAACAGACTAGCACGTGCGTATCGTTGCGGTTGCATTGCAGGAGCTGTTGCCGTCATACGTTTTATATATTCTTGCACTTAATCCTAAATTTATCAAGTGAAGAATTGTCTATAGCAAGTGATCCAATACCGTATTCACCACTCTGTTGAGCTATAACTGTTTGACCCTATGTTATAAGCATGCCAATTAAGATGTACGCTCATTGCAAATGATACCATTTGTCATGACTCGGATGAATCATGATTCCCAGAACATCTGCTATCTAGTCTTGGGGTTCGTTCTCATAACATTCCACTGTTATCGCTGTATCTATGTTTCGACGTAGCAGAATAATACTCAAGGGAAAAGTCAAGGAGCTTAAGGAGCTTTATAATTCCTCTCGACCACTCCTTCGGTATGTGACATGTCCCTAAAGGCTAGACCATGTAACAAGGAAAGGGAAAGGGTAAATAGCAATGTCTGTGTAGTCGTAATGTGTATATATGCAAACCTTGTTTAATAAATATATAAAATAAAATGAGATGTGATATGAACCACCCAAACCTATCGCATGTGATGCAGTGCGAACATGGTGCACTGGCCGAACTGGTAAAGGACGAAAAAAAACCAGCCATTGAACGGCTCAAATAGGCAAGGGAACCGCAAAGGTATGGCAAAGCGGCTCTGGTAGGGCCCACCAGAGCTCGCAAATTCTAAGGTCATGCCCAGCGGCTTTCCTTGACTTGAAACGGAACGTTCCCCAGACTTGAAGATAGAATGAAAAAACTCCCTTCGGCAAAATGTGTGTTCTGCGGAAATAAGGATAAATAATAAATTGAATAAGTAAGCTAGCTTAAAAAATGTTGCAGGCATAAAGAAAAGTGATGGTGGTAATGAAAAAGTATAGTTCCCAAAGTTTCGAGAGAAAAAGAAAGCCTGCAAGCCGAAGGGAAATAAAACAGTTCTTGAGAAAAAAAAAGGAACTACATCACATCTCCCATCAACTGCGACAAAGCACGGAAATCATGATACAGATTTCCAACGAAATGGGAAATGACAAAAAAGCATTGATCAGGGAACTATACGTAAAGGAGTGCCCCAGACCACTTCATCGTCCTTATACATTATTCCTCCGTTCTCTCCATGATGCATCCAGCGAAAATACAAGATAAAGTTGACAAGGCAGCTCGAGTTGTCAAAGATGAAGAAGCCGAACAAAAATGAAAATCTTACCAGCAACTACATAACAACGTACTGCTTATGCTTATGTGCTATGTGCTTTGCTTATGCTTTTTGCTTAAGCAAAGGCACTCATTTGGAAGTTTATCCAACAAATAAACGCGCAAGCCGAGAGGAAAAGTCAGAAAGATGTAAAGCTTCAAAGGCAATTTGAAAGACACTAGGAAAAAAGAAAAAGTTTTGATTGGAAACAGTTGTCTAGTCATAACCAATTGAAATTGTCTGGTGAGCTAAGTGCCAAGAAGCTAGAAAAGGATCAAGGAAACGCGCAAAGATGGCAAATTTATGGCAAATCTCATGGCAAATTTATCGCTCGGAAACTTAAAGTTTGAAAAAAAAAGTGTTAAGGGACGGTAAAGGGCTACAAAACCCATTATCCCAGGTGCTGTCCCAGTTTAGGTTGAGAACATCCTCACAGAAAATAGAGCGACTCAAGGCTGAAAAACATGATGGAAATGCTTTAGCCTATATCACCACACGTAAGCATGTGACCGGCAAAAGTGTTTAAGGTGTTACGGGCATCATAATCCCATCATTTGTCGTTATGATAAGCCCATAAGGGAGGAATCGTAGCAACGAATCCAAAAAGTCCCTGGTCCCGCTTATGCAGGATCTGCTTTTCTTGTAAGTAGTCTCCATTTTTCCTATTTGAGCGAAGCCTTCATTTATTCCAGGCTCTCGCAGGTCGGCCTTGATCCTATTTATCCACCTCATTTTAGGCCTCCTCTAGGTCTCTTGCCTGGTGCTTCCACCGTCAAGGCTAGTCTCGTAATGTGGCTTTCCTCCCTTCTGCGCACATGGTCGTACCATCGTAGTCTCATTTCTTGCATTTTCTGGGCAATTGGAGCTATATTCATTCGGGTTCGTATAGTGTCATTGCAGATGTGGTCTTTCAGTGTGACACCTAAGGTCCATCGTAGCATCCTTGTTTCCATGACACTAAGCTTGCGCTCCACATTTCTCGTACATGGCCAGCACTCACTACCATAGAGGGATGCTGACAGATGACGGTCAGGGTATAGTTGGGATTTGAGCTGTACTGGCATTCGTCTGTCGCACAGAACTCCTGTTAAGGCTCTCCACTTCATCCATGCTGTGCTTATTCTGCCTGCGAATTCCTCTTGCAAGCCTTCTCCTGAGACGTGACTGCCTAGGTACTTAAATGACGTTCTTTTCTTTAGCTCTTCACCATCAATGCTTATGATACCAGTGGCCGTATTCATCAACGAACCCAGTGGGTTCCAGAACCCATTGGGTAGGCTCAACCCACAAAATCGGTATTCACGAAACCAGTGGGTTTCGAAACTCGTGGGCTGAGCCTACCCAGTGGGTTCCGAAACCCACAAAAAGCCCTTAACCGGTATTCACGAACGAACACAGTGGGTTCGCGAAAAAGTCAAGCATACCAGTATTCACGAAACAACTCGTGGGTTCCGGAACCCACTGAGCGCTGGGTTGGCGAACCCAAGCATGGTGCAAATTCCTTAGTGGATTACATGCGAACAGATCTTGCTGAATATTGTGTGGGTTTACATAATCAGGGATGATTACCACTAGCAACGTATATACATTAATAGCACTCCATATTTTTTATGACTGACAGGAATTTTGTTGGCTAAATTTTGATAAGATATTCCACTGAGATGTAAGACTAGCAAACGTGATGAAAATCACAACTTGGCAATCTTTGAAAAGTAGCAAACAAGCTTTTTACGGATTTTTTTTTTGGTGAAAAAGTGAAAGCCTATGCATTTTCCGATGTTTGTGCATACTATCTCGGAATTTTACGGATACTGCTGCGCTTAAAGAGGGAGTCTCATATAGGAAGCAGAGCGCCTGCCTGCATTCGTGTTAAGTATTTGGTTGTCGGTGGTTGTTTATTCATGTTTGTTTATGTTCGTTTACTCCGCAAATTAGTGAAAAAGGTTTCGATCCGATCAAGTGAGCAGAGAAACGTTTCAAAGAAGCGGGAAAAAGTTTCTGATCAAAATCATTTGTTCCTTAATCTTGTGGAGTGAAAAATGGGAGGGGAACAAGTATAGGCCGTCCGCGAGGGCGCGGAGAGTGCGCAAGGTGTGTATTACGCGTCACTCCTCTTTCCTCATGCACTCTCGCCGCCTGTTTTTCTCCGCGCTTCTTCCAGTCGTGAAGTGCTTTCAATGTACGCAACAGCGTTGCTCTCCGTGCGCAGCGCGAACGGCCTATGATCATGTTAGTCAGGTATTAGTTTGCATGAAAGTGAGACCTCTCTACAGCGATGATTCCCTTTGCACATTCCAATCTAATAAAACGTACTTCTCCTACCCTTCGGGCGCCCTTGCCAAGAAATATAAAAGGGTAATTACAACGGCTATTTTACTTGTTACCATCAAATTTGATCCCTCCTCATAAGCCACATGAATCCGCTCAAACAAAAAATCTAAAAATTGATAGAATCGCTGGTTTCGACAATAGATAATTTACTAGTGATCATCGCTATCTATTGCCCCCCTGCACCACGTTTGAACAATTTCACCAAAAAGCCCAGCACGCACTTTTTATACTTTGACGCCTAAGTCAAAAGCGATGACATTTTGACCGGAATCAAAACAAACATGAATGAATATGACACAAATCAAGTAAAAACGACTTCTGCGCTCCCTGCGAATGCCACTTTGTCGCTGATGCAAGAATTCCGTTTGAAAGGCATACATATGTATGTATAGCAAAAGCGTCCCTAAAATAAAACTTAGCTACGCCTTGCACCATGGCAATCATTTCAAACTACGTAGATTCACATATGTCAGCTTTGTAATACAATCTTTTAAAGTACGGCTAACATTCTCCTTATGAAGTAAGAGACAATGCTAAAGGAAAATCACTTGCACAAAAAAACATAGAGCCCTTTTTTGCATCTCTTTCCAAGTCGACATTCATGTCAGGGTCCGAAAGAATACTCAAATAAAAAACGATAAGGATAGGGAAATGCGAGTTTCGTCGCACAAAAGACATTGATTGGTGGCATTCATCCAAACATAAGAATTCGCGTCAGCGTGCCAAGCGTGCTGACGCTTTTAGTCTAGCGCGATCTTTGTGCGTGGGAAAATGAGCAGAATAGTACAGCGGAGGCATATTGGTGACGTCATGGGTTGGCGAACCCAGCAGGGCACTTGTGAATATCGATCTTACCCAGTGGGTTCGCGAACCCACGGAACCCACTGGGTTCGCAAATCCAATGGGTTCCGGAACCCACTGGGTTCGTTGATGAATACGAAATACGACCCCAGGAGTTTGTTTTCCCACTTCCATATATTCTGTCTTCCTGGTGTTCTGCTTCAGTCCGTACAACTCTAGCCTGTTTTTCCAGTTTTGTACCACGTCTTGTGTAATTCTTTTTTGGTACTGCTATCAAGACCACATCATCTGCATAGGGAAGTGTTTAAGGGGGTTTACGTGTGAGTGGTTCCATCACGGCGTTCATCACAGTGATGAGGAGCAAGGGAGAGAAAGAACTGAAGCTAGGCGTATTCCAACCTTGATTAGGGATTCTTTCGATTGCCCTACAGCTCTTTGCACGCGGCTCAAAGCGTTGTGATAGATCAACTTTATCCACTGAACATACTCCTCTGGCACCCAGTGTTTCCTTGACCATGTGACTTTATGGGGCACTTTATCGAAGCTTTCTCCAGGTCCAGGAAGGCTGCTTGCAATTCCTTTTGCTTCGCTCTGTATTTCTGCATCATTATCCGAGCAGAATGGATGACGTCGCTTGTAACTACTCCTTTCACAAATCCGCACTGTAACAACTCTATGATATCTTGAAGCCGGTTTCGATTATTCGCTCGAAGATCTTTAGATGTGGCTCATCAGTCGGATTGGCCTGTAGGATGCTTAGTTTGTGACGTTCCCTTTGCTCTTCGAGGAATCGTTGTGCTGGTATACCAATTATGAGGCAGACTCTTGCTTCTTATAATCTGATTGGTGAGGCCTGATAGCCAGGAAGCCTCGGATTGTTTACACGCTTTCCAGAACTCGCTTGGTATGTCATCTGGGCCAATCGCTTTGCCATTCTTTGTTGGTACAGCTAGCCATACCTCCTCTTTCGTAACTGGTGGTACTGGTCGGGGTCAGCTCTTGGGATGGAGTTGACGCTGCGGGCTATGGTAGCCATCTCTTTAAAGTGTGTTCTCCATCTTTCAGTGATGTCCGCCGGTGTTTTTAACGTCCTACCAAGTTTGTCTTTGCTATGGAGGAAGTGCTCCATATCTTTTGTAGACTCTGCCCTTCTTCTGGCTTTTCGGTATACATCTCGTTCTCCCTCGCGAGACTCCAGTCTCTCGTAAAGCTGTTTCATTTACATCTGTTTTCCCTTTTTAGGAGGTTTTCGCATCGTGCTTGGCTTGTCGGTATGTCTGACGATCAACCTCCGATTTTGACCGATGCCATCGCCTGTATGCATCCCTCTTGTCCTTTATTGCCGGTTGTACTTCGTCTTCCACCACCATGTTTCTCGATTGATTGTTTTCCTTCCTGGCTTTGTACTACCCAGGACCATGTGTCATAGGTGAAATAAGGTGAGAATGACTCTTCCAGTATACTTTGGGAAATTCGAAATTTTTTTCGAATATTCGAATATCGAATAATATTCGAAAATCGAAATTCTCGAATATTCGATTATCGAATATTATTCGAAAATTGAAAACTTCGAATATTCGACTATCGAATTTTATTCGAAAATCGAAATTTTCGAATATTCGACTATCGAATATTATTCGAAAATGGAAGTTTTCGAATCGAATAATATTCGAATATCGAATAATATTCGAATATCGAATACCATTCGATATTCGATTTTCGAATATTATTCGGTTCTCGAATAATATTCGATTTTCGAATATCATTCGATTTTCGAATACTGTGCGAATAAATTATGTCAGTGAGACTACCTGTGAGAGACCCAACCATCTCAGAATAAATTTTTTCAGGTATAGACATTTTTTTATGTTTCAATTTACAACGAAAAAACGGTTCAGTTACAGCCCCGGCAAGAAGTTGGGTGCCGGATTGTGGCGATGTTAAAGTAGTTCCCCTCCTAAGCGATGACTGATGTTCGGAGCGAAAAAGGGGGCTACCAGGCCTAAAATTTGCCCCGTAAGTGGCCCGGATCTTACGGTAGGCTCGTGAGTACGAGATGCGTGCAGGGTAGAGACGAAGAGTCTTTGCGGGATCCTGTACTCATGGCTGTGTGCGCTATGCGTTCTCTGGCCTTGCGGTTCGAATCCGCTGTACGGGCGGCATTCGGGCCTGCGACGGGCCACTTTGGGAGCAATTTTCAAGCTTACCAGACCCTCTTTTTCGCTCCGAACTTCGTCACCGCTTAGGTAGGGGGTCCAATTTAACATCGCCACAAATTCCCGGACCCATCTTTTGGGACGCTACCTTTACGAACCTAAAAGCGTACGTGACGGTTGTAAAGGAATTTCAAAAATCAAAGAAGATTATTTATCCTCATTGAGAGTTGTGGACTGACATACAGGGGTCCCTACAGTATGCGAATCTGTGGGCTGACATCAACCTAGACTTACAGTATGAAGCGATGTATCGATCGCTTTTCACTGTTGTAAACTACTGTAGGAAAACTGAGGAGGGTTTTGAGAAATCAAGAGCCGTTTGCCCAAGAATGAGAAACAAGGCCGATCTTACACTGGGCTTCTAGAGACACTCATTATATGAAGAATTTGCACTTAACCGTAACGCCTTTTGCAACTCATGCCAGGTACACCATAACAGATGTTTTCCAACGCTTTTCAAAAAAGAGAATGCACATTTAAAAGGCTTGATAGCCCGCGCATAGTTAAACATACGTAAAATCCTGCTACATGAAATTGAAATCTCTTTTTTTGTTGAGGAAACTCTTTTGGATGTCTCATTTCGCAGTTGCTCTATATGCTGCTAAGTTCATACCGTGACAACACAACAAGAAAAACATAGGTGATTTGCTTTCTGCTGTATTTGTAAGCTGAAGCCATCCCTACAGGATGTTACTTAAAGGGCAAAAGACTTCGTGAGGGGTATTAGCGATTGAACAGTTTGTACATACCCTTGAGACACCCCGTATATGTTGTGGATATCGAATTTCCGAATATTTGATGCTTCGAATTTTCCAATAGTCAATTCTTATCGAATTTTCGAATATTCGGTGCTCATCGAATATTCGAATACTCTATGGACATCAAACGATCGAATTAATGACCATCGAATATTCGACTATCGAATAATATTCGAAAGTTGAGGATTTCGAATATTCGACTTTCGAATAATATTCGAAAATGAAAATTTTCGAATATTCGACTATCGAATATTATTCGAAATCTCAGATTTTCGAATCATTCGCATTCGAATGATTTATTCGAATAATCGAAGAATCATTCGATTCGGTCCAAAGTATATCCTCCAGGGTGAAGGGGGTCATAGTGGTCGCAGCCCTCCAAGGTGAAGGTTGTTTCACTTGGTAGAGAAATTATAAAATGTCGACCGGGGGGGGGGGGGGGGGGGGTAAGCCATGGTGTTCTCTCATCATATATCCTAGTCAGAGTTTATAATTTTCAATTCCTTGCCATCACTGGTTTCTTTTTTTGAAATGTGAACCGATGTTCTGCTGAATTAGCACACAATTATATTTCTGACCATCACCTTGTATTTTTTTACATTTCCCTGTCCCTTTTTTACATCACTCTGCCTGTTTTTGAAACTGCCATAGGAGATGTGCATGCGAGAACATTTGTTTCGGAACGAGTTAGAGGTTTTTTAAGCATTTACGAATTTTTTAAAAGATTACGAAATCCTTCTTAAGCAACGTCAGCGAACGCGAACGCTTTTAGAAGCATGTTGTCCTCCGCTTTTAGAGCATATATAGTTTGTCTGGAGTCTGTTTAAAAAAGTGCTTGTGAAGGGTGTGGGCAGTGATTTATGGATATTTACGAATTTTTAGGATGAAAATTTCGTAGCTTCTGAAGATGAACAGGTAGTACATGGGGAAGATCACAATTGGAACCGCCTCGCTTTCAAAAAATATATATTAAGTTGTCTCACAAGTTTTTTCAACTTTGATGCAATAAGTCACATACTTCTCAACTTTGATTAAGATGCAAGGTACCGTTCGATAGAGCAAAGCAAGCTCTATAAGATCGCATGTAAGCGCCCGCACCAGATACAGCACGTCACGGGTTAGAAGCCGAAATTTGAGAACTTTTGAACGCCCAAAAAATTGAAAAATCTCTATAACTCTGTCCAAAGAAAACCGGCCGGATCCAAAACTCCTCATACATATACACTCCAAAGAAGACATTCTTGTGTGCCGTTGCTGTGTTCGTTTATGTGCTAAAAATCGAAAAAACCAAAATGTTTTAGCTTCCAAAAAAGCGATATGGCGTTATTTTCGCACAGGTAAATGTATGCTACTGGTCTTCGGTAATCTTATATATAAAGCTGAATGTCTGTTTGTCTGTCTGTCTGTCTGTCTGTATGTCTGTCTGTCTGTCTGTATGTACGTATGTTCCCAATAGAAAATTCCATTTCTGAACCGATCCGGACCAAACTTGGCACACATACACTACGGGCCCCGGCGGGTGTCATGGGCTACTTTTCGTCACCGATCGATATCGATTTTATCGATTTTTATCGATTTTTTTGCTGAGTTCACCTACGGGGCTGGGAGTTGGCACAGGGGGGTAATCGAGCATGGGGATTCCGAATACAATATTGGTTTTCAGGATTATCGATTACTTTTATCGATTTTATCGATTTTTTTGCAAAGTTTGAGCTACGGGGCTGGGAGTTGGCACAGGGGGGTAATCGAGCATGGGGATTCCGAATACAATATTGGTTTTCAGGATTATCGATTACTATTAGGTTGTTGCAAAAATAATGTCCGTTTGACTACCTCAAGTTCAAAAGAACATAACTCGGCTCAGACAAAAGATATTCATTCAAAATAAGAACCAGCAGATTCTACACATTTTTGCCAACGAGATGCAAGTTTCCGTATTCCATTAGCATAAAAATCTGGCTTTCTAGAATCTACAAAATCTTGAAAGGCGATTTTCGCATCCTCCTGATTTTCGAATCTTTTTCCATGCAGAAAGTGATCTAAATGTTTAAAAAAGTGATAGTCTGTTGGCGAAAGATCTGGTGAATAAGGAGGACGAGGGAGAGTTTCGTAGCAACGGCACATATGAATGTAAAGTGTGGAGTGTATATGCGCAAGCGAGTTTGGAATCTAATAAGTTTTTTAAGAAAAAAAGTTACAGAGAATTTTCAATTTTTTGGGCATCCAAAAATTCTCAGATTTTGGCTTCTAACTAGTGATGTGCTGAAGATGGTGCGAACTCTTACATGTCATCTTGTAGAACTCGCTTTGCTCTATCAAACGGTGCCCTGCGTCTCAATCAAAATTCAGAAGCGCGTGACTTATTGCTTTGCAAAATCGTAATCAAAAAATTATAAAGGTACCTAATACTTTGGGGGTCCGTTAAAAAAGTGCCTGGGTGAAGGTGTCCCAGTGATTCCTAAAGAGTAACATTTCCAGACAAAGTATATATTTTCTGAAAGCGGAGGACGAGACAATTCCAATGGTGACCATCTCGGCAAACAAGATGTTCATTTACAAAAGTTATGAATTTTTTATGTTAAAAATTCGAGAATCTTCAGAAATCATTAGGATACCCTTCACCCAGGCACTTTCTTGGTCGTATATCAGGGGAGACGGTCAAGAGGCGCGATTTCTCTGGCTGTCACCAACTTAAATCACCATTTTAGTGCTATGCGAGTCTACAAAAATTACCAGATAAATTGCATTAGCTTACTGTCTGCCTGAGGTCACCACTTGCTGATTTTCATAGTTTTTGCTATAAATCGGAATGAAATACATACGAATTTGTTCTGAAATGTATTTTCATGAGTTTCTGACCTTTAAAATTGCTCTTTTGAATTTTTTCTAAAGTATCAAGATTGAACGGCTCATGCAACTGTCTAATAAATCTTTTACCAAATTTCATATACTTTTAGAAAGTTGCAGAACACTTACTATGTGCCATTTGGTGTCCAGCTGGCAATAAAAATCGCGCCTCTTGACATACACCCGTATATCAGACATACTACATTTCGAGCAGAATAGTTGAAGCAGAAATTAGGCTTAAGATGGAATCGAACTCGCGACCTTCAGCGCAATAGCGTCGAGCACTAACCATTAGACTAACTCTGCTCGGTCCACCGATTCATTATCTTTTCAATTTCCTAAGCGCATATGGCAACCAATTTTTCGCGGTCAATAAGTTGCAAGAAAGAGCTGCTGCATTTTTTGAAGCTAGCGGCCACTAGATATCGCTGGACTAGATCTGCGTCAGTGGCGGGCCGGGAAGGGTGGGCGGTGGAAGGCGAAAATTTTGAGGTTATTTACATGAGTTAAAAAATGTGCAAGTGACTTGTTTATACTTGCAAATGACTAAATTCAATTTCCAGATCTTATATTGGGTCGGTCGGAAGTTTCTCCTTTTTTGAACTGTTATAAACAAGTATAATAATCGCAAGCAAGTGATGAAAATACTGTTTGACGCATTCTTGTTTTTTCAAGCAGTCCTGTTCTTTTGTTAGCCCCTGCGATCACTGAAATCGCCGAAATTTCGAAAACACTTTCATCATGTTCAAATTTGGAATTTTTATAGCAGTTAGATAGCGTAAACAAAGTGCAATGCAATTTTTTTGGCAGCTCCAAGCTTGTCAGTATTTTATGAACGATTTAAAAAAGCTTTCATTTTTGGTAATCCACTAAGTACGCAAGCGCTCCAAGCACAAAAACCTGCGGAATTTGGAACTTTCAAAAATCGATTGTGATTATACAATAATTATGCAGGACAATCGAGCGCTGACCGCTCCAAAGTATCGAATTTCGCTTCTTACGGGTACAGGGGCGCTTTCAAAAAGAATTATATAATTGTGTTGCCAAAGACTTCGCGAAATGGGAAAAAATGCCATTCAGAACGAAGAGAGAAACCGGCATAGAATGGCACTCTAGTTTGAGCTTTTTAAAGATTTCGAATTTTTAGATGACCAAAAGTGGAATCAGCACAGGAATTATAATTTAAAAATTTTGAAAAGCCGGCTATAGGTGTCGAAGGTTTGCATTGCATTGCACTTTGTTTACTCTATCTGACTGCCATCAAAGCTTTTTCAAACGTTCAAGATGACGTGAAAAAATGCAGTTGCAGTTGTACATGGTAAAAACCATGGGTTCGAAAATTCAGTGAGTATTTCAGTGGCCACAAGAGCAACTATGTAATACAAGAGCATAAACGCTTTGAAGAAGGAAAGTTGCGTCGTTGATTGTCTCAGCCAACTGCTTACGGTTATCCTGCCTATTTTTATGACAGGCCAAAATAAATGGGAAGAAATTTGGGATCGACCTAATAGATTCAAAGCAGCATTGAAAAAGTTTTTTCGAAAGCTTGGCTGCCGCCACGCCCCTGTTTCTGAAATTCTAGGTTGTCACAGAAATCGTTCGTGATATTTTTTCTAGCGTCTTAACGTGGCAGCTATGATTAACAGAGCAACTTATCCAACGTATATCTCAGATGAAAAAATATATGATTTTTGGTTGCTTTATTTTTGGAGGAAGATTTTAGCAACACATTTAACCCTAAAATCACATTCAGTTTGCTCCAATAAACGCATAACTCCTCGCGCATAAATGTTCCGCAGATAAGAAAAACAAATTTATAATCAGCGTTTTATGCTCCTTAATATGGTGCACATCACACCTATATAGGCCATTTTGACTAACATGGTTCCCCTGTCAGGTTCTGGTATGGATAGGGTAAGGCAAACCCTGCCATTATCTAGCCAATGATCGTCTCGAGCAGTGATGTCAAGCTCGTATGTGAGCAGTTCTTTTTACGAGCGAATAATGCAAAAAATTCTGAGAAACTCTTCTGTTTAATTTGCCGTCTCGGTAGCAGAAAATTGGGTAGTTTCCTTTATCCGGATCCCAGTGGCAGTCCCAGGATTTCCGTTCGGTGGGGGGAGGGGGGGGGGGGAGGGAAGGGGGAGCGACAAAGAATTTTTTCAGGTGAAGGTGCATGGCGCCACCCACACACTCCGAAAAAATTAGGGGTGCTTCTAAATGTCCCCGAAGAATTTTTTACAAGGCTAATATAAATTTTCAAAAAATTTTAAAAAATATTTTAATTGTTTACAAGGACAAACAAGTCACTTGCACATTTTTATAGCCCACGTAATAATTCTGCAGGGGCGCCCCTCACACCCCCCGGCCCTCCCCCCTCGGTCCGCCACTGCCGGACGCTTCTATTTGAAAAAGGATATTGCTTCTTTGCATTTTCGCTTAGCTGTTTTCAAATTCACAGTAGATGTCAACCCCCTACCAGGGCAAGAAAATTGTCATGCACATGTTTAAAAGGTCTTGCTAAGGCTGGATTCATACTGATCCTTGAGTTCCAGATTAGAGCACTTTTCTCACACTGTACTGAAACTGTGCCGGAACGCTGTGCGCCTGCAGCATGCGGTCTTGAGCGGTGGAAGTTAGAGATTTTTGACCGCATGACGGTTTTTCCCTCAGAATTCACTCATTTCGGTTTCATTCCCCTACTCCGCTTCCCCTTTGATTGAAAAAGCCTCGACTTTGAAGGAGTTAGACAACGAGACAATTCTGCTTTGGTATTCGGAAAGATGTGTCTCCGTGTGCCGTCCATTCGCTCTTCGTTGGTTTTGTTCAGACTTCCTTCATGTGTTACAGAAGCCGCTGCATAGTTCCGTTTTTGTACTGAAAGGGGCATAATAGTTTTCTAAAGGCTGCTGATGACGAAGGCGCAAAAGCATTGTAAGTGAGCGGGCCCGAACGCGACGCGCGCTTATTTCCACCATTGTAAATCTTGCACCTCAGGCGCTCTGCGGCTAATAAAGCCGCGTTCGCGTCCAAAGATATTGCGCCTTCGTCATGCAGCAGCCTATAGAAGGAACGCACGAAGGCCCATCTTCCCGGATACATGAAAGCAAAATTGAGCTCATTTTCCCCCGCTTTCGAGACCTTCAGATGCGCGCATTTCCATCGAAATGAGAAGCGGAGTAGAAAAGTAAAATCGAAATGAGTGAAATCTAAGAGAAGAAAAATTGTGGTAACGATCAAAGATATCCAACTTTTCCGCTTAAAAGCGCCTGCGAACGAAGTAGCGCATGCAGCGCTGTTCCGGCACAGTTCCAACACAGTGCGGAAACTGTACTGGAACTGTTCCGGAGCTTTCGGATCAATTTGAACCCAGAGAATTTGTGGTGCCCGCTTGCAAGCTTAAGTTTATTATGCATTCTGTAGTGATTCCAAAAAAAAACGTGACAATGTTTGAGAGAGAATTTGGCTTAGAATAAACGTAAACATGAAAATGTCATCCCGTTTTTAATGAACATTTCAAAATATTAGATTCACCCACAACAGAGAAATGCGCAAGGGTTCCATTATGTGGGAGGTGAAATAAGCGGCAGCGACGTACAAACCATTATTTATATTCTTTCCTGACTGATTTGCATGGCAGAAACGGTGTGAAAAAAATTTTCAAATTATTGCTGCGAGTAGGATTTTAGAGTTTTTTGGGTCACGTTGCCATAAAAAAGCTCGTGTACCACAGAAACCATTATGAAAAACATGTCAAAGAGCAAAAACGTATGAACTTCTCCTGGCACGCAGGGAGACAGTGCTCACAGAATCTATGAAAAAATTTTCCAGATCAAAGTACGTATTTTATGGATCTTTGTAAGATTAGCTCCAAATAAAGAGGCTATTTTAACTAAAACACCGAAAGTTGTTTTCCAGGATTTTCCATCTTATTTTTGGTTAGAACTGTAGCGTCTTTTCTGCAAATGTTTTTCGTTCAAGATTTTTGCACGGTACAAATGGACCATGACCGGCTAAGTCTAAGCAAAATTTTTCGGCTTAGATATTTTGCAGAAACCTTTTCCTGAAAGCATTTTATAGGTTTTTGCAATGAATGCCACATCATGAAAGCAAAATCAAAAGTAAAATCAATTATTTGGGGCCTATAGCATTTTTAACGAAAATACAGAAGAAAAACGAGTTCAAAGCTTTTCTAACAAGTTGTTCGTCGAAATTCGTTGAACATTCTTTCACTGATACTTAGAAATCGACTATCTAGTCTCTAAAAATTTTTGAAGCAATTTAATTTAGCAACGCTTTAAAGACAACCTACTCTCTTGAAATACTTGGAGATATCTGAGCATATCTATATTGAAAATTGAAAGTAAATTGTAGCTATGTGAGTAAGAACAAGATTTTCAATTTCCTAGAGATGTTGCCACCTTGAATTTAGGTTTTAATACGGAAACATATTTTGATTATATGGCAATATTGATCAAGCGTATGGTTGTAGAAAAGTGGATATCATCGCGAATCCATGCGATACGACGGAGACTTCTCGAAAATACACAAAGCTCTTGAAGCTTCATTACCCAAGGAGGCTGCAAAATATCTTTCCCCAGAGCAACTCAGACTGTTGGGGGTGAGAAATGTTGGTATTGAAAAAATCGAACGAAGAATCCTTTACAGCGTCGCATACGGGAGCTGGATCAAAGAGAAAGCAGAAATATTCAGCTCGCCTACCAACTTACTCGTTCCGAAGTGATAAATTGCAATACCCTTTCCCTTTAAGTCACTTTATACCCGTGCAATTACGTCAATTTCAATGCAAGACCGTTTGTTACCTTATACTTATAGTCACCTAGATGCAACTATTGTGACTGAAGCTCTACTTTCAATTTATATTAATTGAGAGCTTGAAACAGTAAATTCTATAATTTCTAGACATGGATTCTCACGCGTAAAATTTTTCCTTAGTTTTCATCGCAGATAAATTTGCTCACTTCTATTTTCCAAAAGTTTGCTACTTGTGAAAAATACTATTTTCACCCCTCTAGAGCTACAGACCCTGCATTTGCAATTTCTTTTGGCCATATATGGTTGAGTGTAACCCACAGAACGAACATCAGTGAGAAGAAACATGCAGACAATAGGCTCAAGTGGATTTTCGATTGATTCAATAACAAGACGTAGTCTGCGAAAAAATGCACAATATGAAAATGACACAGTTCACCACATTATTGAGAAAGTTCAGATTTTATCGTAATGGAAAACCCCAGTTAATCAACTTGATTCTCTTTTTTTGATTATCAGCATCATTTTTAATGAAAACAATCTTATCACTTTAGTTTTTAAGAACTCAAAAAAAAATCACTGAATCTATAAAATATTGCAGAATAAGATTTGCTACAGTTGCGCAAATTCACATGCTTCACGTTCAGATTTTATCGCAATAGAAAAACCCAAGTGAATTAACTTGATTCTCTTTTTTTAATTATCAGCATGCATCATTTTTTAATGGAAACAGTCTTATCACTTTAGTTTTCAAGAACTCAAAAAAATCACTGGTTCTATAAAACATTGTAGAATAAGATTTGCTAAAGTTGCGTAAATTCGAATGCTTTACCCCTCCAGACACAGATGTATGAAAGGAATATATACTGCGTCATACTGATAAATTCGATAATAAATCGATACAGTGAGGTCACTACGACTATGGCCAGAGCCAGCCTGATTAATTAGAGCGCTATGAGGGACCAAAAAAACCTGGAAAAAATTTGGGATTTTACAGACTTTGAGCATATCCTCAGACAGCTTGGAACTCGCATATTCCGAATATCAATATTAGAACTCGCTGGGGAAAATGTGAAGAAAGTTACACCAATCCGGCTTTTCCGGCGCTACATGGCGTTCATATCGTCGTACATTTTGCTCAATAATGTAGAATCGTACCAAGACAAAAGAATTTGCAAAGTTTGAGCAGACCCATAAGTAGATAAAAACACGCTGATTTCAAATATTTGAGCGAAATTTCAGCTGAAGGATTTTGAGCCGAGTTACAGTAATGCGGCGCTTCCAGCGCGACATTGCGTTTAGATCGCCTCTGGCATGGAGCCAGAAAAACTTGTAAGCAAGATTCTGGAATTTTCAAAAAAGTTCTTAGGTAGTTTAGGAGATGCTGGTTCCAAATATTCGAACTAGAATTCCATAAGTTTGGGTTGAAGAAAGTTATGGGGGCGCGGCGGTACCAACGCGGCAATGCGTTTATACCGCCGATGGTCCTAAAAAAGATCTTTGTGAAGGAGATTTTGGTACTTCTGAAAACACTCTTAGATTGTCCAGAAGGCGCTGGTTTCAAATATCTAAGCTAGACTTCAATTGGTTGAGGATTAAGCGAGCTATCGCAATGCGACATTTTCGGCGCGACAACGCGTTTATATCGCAGGATTTCAAGGCGGCAGTGTTGGTACTGTAGCTGAGGGAAATCAATTCAAAAATTCTAATGAATTTTTATTACAACTCACGAAAAAGCGAAAAACAATAAGCATTACTTCAAGCAATCAGGCCAAATTATTTGATAGTGCTGATTTAACAATCAAATGTTTGTAGCACATCACTGCTGACTTCACTTTATACTCTTGTAGCTTGAGGTCTGGGGGAAGAGAATCAGAGCGACATCAATGATTTTGTTGTAGACAAAATCGATTATTGTCTTTACGAACGCTCTGGTGGATGCTCTGAGAAAAAATGCATGCAATGAAGATCTCAGGAACAAGTCTTCTTTGTAGATTTAGATGGCTGAATAGCCGTTACTGGAGTAGGCAAGAAACTTCGATTTTTTATAATAGCTATATAAGCATTCCGAACCCTTGGTTGGAACAGTAGCATGACTACAGGGTTTGTCATAGTATTTAGCGTAGAGATAACCATCGGCAAGTAGAAAGCTAAGTCATTATTTGGCAACAATGGTGGCAGAACATAGAAACACGCGCTACTGGCGAATTGTATAGCACATATGAGGGAAAACTGAATCACCTAAAAGATGACACCATGAAGGTGAAGTCAGCGATTGTTAGCGGACTCAGCTACTGCTGTACTTACCAACTTGATTGTCTTGCTTTGAGACTTCACATCGGCATCTCTCATGGCTTCTTTAAATCTCATTTGTATCCGGATGATTTCAGCATAAATCAAACCATATAATACAAAGTTGATTCCAGGAAATATATACCCAAAATAGTTAAGCAGGGGTCCAAAAAATATGCAAGTGCTAAAACAATATTGTGTAGTTGTAACTTATGCTGGGATACGTTTCAATATTTTTCCAAAAATATCTGCGATTATGTATTTTACGTACCTGCACCCGTATGAAAATGTCAACGTATAAGGATCTGTATGTACGTAGCAACCCTCAAAAGCCATGCTTACTGTGATCCCGATTGATGCAATACATGGAATTGATGCAACGATCGCATAAGCTGTTTTGTTCGACCCAAGGGCATCTTGGATCTAAAATACAACCCTTCTATCGGGAATTGAAGTAAGGGTCTACCTCTCATATTTTATTATTTGGTTCTTATAATTTTTCTCAAAGTACTGGGTTGGCACCTAACTGTTGTAACTAATTTCAAACTTTTCCTTGAATGTTTTTTCTTCAAACTATGCAGATTAAAACAGTAAACAATGAGCCCAAACTGTTAGATATTTCAAGGCAAAGTGGGAAAAATTGACGCGATTTGCGAAATGGACAAACTCGGAATTTTGTAGAGCCAAAAACAAGCCTCTGTCGCCTGAGCCGAACCTATCAAAAATTGTATAAATTGTTGAAGTCTCGCCCAACAACTAATTACGCACAGTTCTTGATTGACGAGTTCAACTCACATCTTCAATTCGTTCTGATAGAATAGCCGCCCTTTATTTTCAAGGGGTTGAGGATGTCCGTATTCATGTTTCAAGAAGATCGAAGGTTCATAAAGGAGAAGCCGAGCGAAGGGGCAGCACGCGAGATGGTAAAGCTCGCCTACGTTCCTGACAAGAGAGGAGCCTCGTAAGTTATCGATCTCTATGGGAAATATAGGGCAAGCTTCCAGAAAAAGCTTACAGGGAATGGTCAGAACAACTGGCCAATCCAGACAAGCTGCATACCATTAGATGCAGCATGAAACGCTGACTCTAAATCTGTCTTCCTTACCTGCTTATCGCTTTTCTGAACGAAGCTATAAGCCATTGAAGACCATTATTTTGCTAAGAAATTTTTAAAATTGAAAGTTTAGCCGTACATGGCGGCGTTCGCCTTAATGCTGGGCCAAAACATGCAACTAGCTTACTTTGAACTTTTAAAGCCAGAAGCTGAGCAAAAAATGCAACGATGTGCTCAATTTCGCTGTTTTTATGTATGATTGTTTCACAATAAAACCGCTCGTAGCTTCGTCCCCAGAAGCGATAAGCAGATAAGGAAGACAGATTCGAAGTCAGCGTTTTATACTGCATCGATTGATATACAGTTTGTTTGGTTTGGCCACTTCAACTTCTGACCATTCCCTTGTTAGATATGTTAATCATGTGTTTAGCCTGTAATATTCTATGCTAATGTGCATTGTCTTTGATAATGAATAATCATAAACTTGCAAGTTCTGTAAAAACAAATGAAATTGTACAAGATTGCGAACAGGACAGCTTCTTCTTCGTTGTTAGCCAAGAGATATTTCGAATTTGATAGCTTTCGAAGAACTTTTTTTTATTTTGCCACCAAAAATCAAATACTTTGCGCATGCTTCTTGCTCATTATTTGGCCAGCATTATGTCATGGAAATGAAGCCAATCCAAGAATAGAGCCTTATGAAATGATTAAACTTCGGTGCCAACTTGATAGTAAAAATTGTTTGTGTTATTCAACCAGTGGCAGCTTTTCTAAATTAGCTAAGATATTTTTTACTTTCATCCGTTAAAAATATAGCTGAATCTTGAAAGTGAGATCTAGCTCTCTCAAGTCCAGACAACCGCTTGGTCAGTACAGATTGTTATCGCAAAATTAATGGGGTTCGGCCAGGGCAGATTCACCGCCGTCTGGTTTCCAGGTCGCTAGGCGGTTCTCCCCGCTCCAAGCCCGGGGTCAGCGATCGCCCCATGGAAATCATGAGTTGGCCTAGATCTGCTCTTGTAGGGAAAAATTTTATTACTCTACCAGTTAGAAGAATAAAAAGAAACCCTGCACATCGGATCCCGCCTACGGCGCCGGGTGGTAGCAAGACTGATGTCAGGGCTTCAGGGCGCCTTTTGGATTGGACAAAAACGACGCGTCTGCCCGGACGACAGGCTACGGAGACTGTCTCATGCTCTGCATCTACAACGGCAGGACAGTCTCCACAAACGCCGACCTCCACGCTCTTCTCGACGCTGCAGAGCACATCAAGTACCACATCATCGCTCTGCAGGAAACGAAGTCCAGGAAGAAGAACGTGCGACAGATGAATGATGGGACGCTCATTATTCGTGATGAGAAGGTTTCATCACGAAACGTGGGAGGCGTTGGCTTTGTCGTCCACCCATCTATCGTCCATCTTGTCGATTCGCACGAGATCCTATCACCCCGACTATCCATCCTACGACTACGCCCTCCACGTCAGAAGACCATCAGCATCATCAACTGCTACTCTCCAACATCAGCAGCTGACGACTCAGAACTAGATGCTTTTTACGAAGACGTGGAGGAGGTCGTCCACAACGAAAAGTCCTTCTACAAGTATGTTGTGGGCGAGTTCAATGCTAAAATCGGGATGCCACTAGAAAAGGATATAGGATCGGGAAGTTTGGATATGGGCTCCGGAACGAAAACGGCAACCGTCTCGCTGGGCTTCTCTCCGCCGCACGAATCTTCCATGGAAACTCCATCTTCATGAAGAAAGAACATCGCCGGTGGACATGGGAATCGCCCACGGAACGACTCACGCGGAGATCGACCACATTCTCATCAACCGAAGGTGGAGCTTGCTCGATGTCTCAGTAGTTCCATCCTTCTGCAGCGGCTCCAATCACCGCCTCCTTCGAGCGAAGATACGACTCAGCCGAAGGCTGGAAAAGATAGTCTGTCACAGTGCCGCGAGAAGGAAGGAAGTCGTTTATAACGGTAACAGGCTGGAGGAGCTCATATCAAGATGTGACTGGCCCATCGAGGAGGACCCAACGTACGACTACGACCAGCTTCTGGAAGGATTGCGAGCCTGCGGAGAATGTGCCTCAGTGACTTCTGAAAAGAACTTGGAACGTATTTCGAAGACCACCAAGGAATTGCTCGAAAGAAGAAGATTTCTGAGGCAGGATCCGAATGCAACCCATCTCGAGCGACTGATTGCCAACGCCAATTGCAGAACAGCTTTGCAGGAGGATCTCAGGAAGTACAGGCAAGCCAAGATACTGGAAGCAGCCGAAGGAAGACGAAGTCTTAAGAAATGCCGAAGGGACCTCTGCGAGTATCACGTAATGCTGGCTGCACTATTAAACGAAGACGGGACTCCGACTTCTTCCCGATACAAGATGGAATCTATCGCGAAGAACTTCTATATCAACCTCTTCCGCGCATCAACACCCGTTCCGGTGCCCGTTGTTCCCACTGGACAAGTACCACAACGAATTCTACCTGCTGAAGTGCGCACGGCGATTCAGACCATGAAGACATCCACGGCTCCAGGACCAGACCATCTTTCCGTCGGATTTTTGCGAGACGGAGGACAACGTTTACACGAGATTCTCGCGTCGCACCTGACATCTTACTTTCAGAAGGAGAGGATTTCCGACCAGTGGAGAACGTCAAGAACCGTCCTTCTTCTTAAGAAGGGTGAACGGGAAGATCTTCGAAATTACCGTCCAATACCGTAAATTACCGTCCGTGCCTGCTGAGTGTGCTGTACAAGCTCTTCACGAAAATTATCCTCGCACGAATATCTAGGACACTGGATGAAGCCCAACCCCAAGAACAAGCTGGATTTCGCAAAGGATTCAGCTGCATGGACCACATCCAGACGGTTTCGAGGGTCATAGAATCCTGCCGGGAGTACCGATTGCCTCTCGCCCTAACCTTCGTCGACTACGAGAAAGCCTTTGACAGCGTCGAAACCAACGCCATCCTGTCTGCGCTAGTCGATTAAGGAGTGGAACCAGCTTACGTGAACACTAGCCGACTGCTACAAGGACTGTACAACAACGATGCAGCTATTCCATCGCCCCCTAACCATTCCAATTGGGAAGGGGGTTCGACAAGGCGACACTGTGTCGCCGAAGCTGTTCACCGCGGCCTTGCAGTGGGTGATGAAGGCACTGGACTGGGACGAGAGAAAAAGAGACTTGAGGGAAGAACTTAACAGGAGAAGAAGAGCAGCCTGGGCATACGAGTTGATGGGAAATTCCTATCGAACCTTCGTTTTGCGGATGACATCGTTCTCTTCTCGAACAGTACCACTGAAGCAGAGACGATGCTGAAGGAAATAAACGAAGTAGGGAAGAAGATCGGATTGCGAATAAATCGGAGGAAGACTCAGTTCATGAAGAACGCCCTTTGCGAAGATGCAGAAATGGAACTGGAAGGCACCCCTATCAAGGAGACGTCTTCTTACGTGTATCTCGGACGTTCGATGAACATGGAAAACGACTTGAGGGAAGAACTTAACAGGAGAAGAAGAGCAGCCTGAGCAGCCTTTGGGCCTCTGAAGGAAGCCACCGCAACTGACGAACCCGGAGCTTCGTGCCCACCTGTTTGACTCAGCCGTTCTCCCAGCGCTCTGCTGCGCAGCTGAGACTTGGGCCGATACCGTAGCCACGTCGAAAGCTTTAAGGACCACCCACAGAGCGCTCGAGCGCAGTCTTCTAGATGACCCAACACAAGCAACATCTAGTCGGACTTCGCAGCACGGATATGAGAAGAATGTCCCGTCTTCGTGACCCAGCGGAATACGTTGCGAAAGCGAAACACCGATGGGCCGGTCACATAATGAGAAGAACGGACGATAGATGGACACTAAGAACATCTGAGCGGATTCCTCGCGAAGCCAAACGTCCTCGAGGAAGACCACCTACGAGATGGGCAGACGTGTTCGTGGAACGGATGGACCAGCTGAGTAATTAGCTGGATACGATTCTCGCCCCTGGAACTCGTGGATGCAACCACCGACGACGACCACGAAGATCGTGGATGTCCAAGCGAGGGACAGGGATCAATGGCAACTTCTGTACTGGGGCCCGCACGTCACGTGAGGACGGGCCATCTAAGTATCTAAGTAAGTAATGGGGATCTTTTTTGTTATATATCCCCACGACGAATTCGGAGACGAGCCAAAGGTCAAAAATATCGTGCGTTACTCAAATGAGTTTGTGTAACTGAATGGCGGTTGTATGAGTACTGATGAATTTTATATGAAACCCTTGTTTCTTACACTGCATATTCCGCCATAAAAACTCGTTTATGTCTTTCTAACAGATTGCTTACCTCTTTTAGGAAAAAGAACATAAATCGATCCGCTGCCACATTTGTGTTTGTAAACATTAGCGCCAAATAGCCTAAATTGTCCGTAGACGATAATATGATATTCCAAGGATCCGGCATATGCACAGCGGCAACAGTGGCTGGTATCAACCCGAGTATATTGGCAAATAAGTATACAATACTGGCTATTATCATACTGGTAACATGATATCGGAACTGCTCCTCGAGAATACGCATCTTCAAGGTAATAATCAATAGTATCGAATTGAGTATGAACGAAATCGCTGTGATAAGAATCAGTGAAGCTCCGAGCCAGATCCGGTCTTCTATGAGAGGTTCGTTTGGATGTGCATCACGATAGCATTCAAGGGCTTCGGACATATCTGGAATGGTGAAGTTTACCTGCGCTCAATGGGAATTCAAGCACGGATTTAATCATTGCAGAGCACAGCTAGTATCTTGAGTCTTGGATCATTTCTTTGCAAAAGATGTGGGAAAAGTAAAAATATGTTGAGCATTACAAAGGGTTTTCAGAACTCCATTCTTGGTAAGAGAGAAATTCACTTCAAGTAAAGGAGCCATACACTGGAAATAAAATTTTGGGTTAATGACTGATAGAAATGTTACTGACATATGTCTGTACAAAAGTTTTATATTGTTGAAAACAATGGAGAAACTCGTGGTCAATCTCGTATTGGGACGAGATGATGTAGTAAAAACTCAATTCTTTCGCTACATTTTCAGAAAATTCGTACAAAACAACTATTTGAAATCAAGCAGATTATACAAATGATGCGCACACATACAATTTTGATAGTTGCGACCATCTTCATTACCATAAACAGCCAAACTCAAACGATCTGCATTGGCTAAATATAGACATCTGAGCACAAATATTAGGGAAATTCAACATTTTTGACAACAGAATTGGGCAGACTGCAAATCGTAAACTCCTAGTGGTTTGCCATGGATCCAGAGCTCATAGGTACACATCGAATTACCGAATTACCCATGAGTGTGCATTCCACAGGCCGAAAAAATTAGAGATTTGAAACTGTTTAAATGCCGTATAAGGGCATGACTGTCGCGGTACTTTCATATTGGGACACATGAGCTTCGAACAGTGAGCAGCGCCAGGGACCTTGGTATAACCTATTCTGACAAATCAAAGTTTGAGAAATACCCATGAGATATCGCCGTTGCCGCTCACGCCAGGTGCAATTAGATCCTTCGTGGGTTCAAAACTACTGGAGTAAAAATTCTCTTTTGCCTTGCTATGATCGTCCCCTATTGGAATACTGCACTAATAGGACTCCCTCTGAGAAAGCCCTTACTGAAATTATAGAAAGGAGACCAGAGATCGTTTACTGCAGGAATCTTTGCCCGAGCTGGAATATTGCGATTGTCGTACAAAACTAGGCTCTCTATTCTAGCCGCTACTACTCTTGCTTTTAGAACCCTTCATGCAAAACCTTGTCTTCAAATGATTACCAACAGGATTGAATAAGAACGCAAGATTTTTCAATCTATCAAATTTCAACAATTATACTAGAGGACACATGTTCAGGCTTGCAGTAGGGAAAGTGAGGAACCAGCAATTCTGTGAATCTTTCTTGGTGCGTGTTATCAAAACTTGGAATGGGCTTCCAAAGGAAGCTACCACCGTGAGATTTACACTCGTCAATAGAAAAGTTCAAAAACTTCTGAAATCACAGAGGTTATTGTGACTACCATTTTTCAGGGAACTTTTCGAGATTTTGACGTTTCTTTTCTCAGCAGCGAATTCTGACTGATGTATGGTTTGGTCTCCCAGAAAGCGAATCCTTTCCGCGCTATGCTCGATGTTCCGTTTTTTCTGTTTCCCCAAGTCAATTAAACGTATTTACTTCTAGTGATGCCTCTACCATTTTTGTGTATTGCAGCTCTCTTGAATTATCTTTTATCGCATCAATGTTCTCCTAATTATCAGCATCCCCCTCTTCCGAGGGTTTTTCTGTTTGTACTGTTCCTTCCTTTGCATCTCTCTTATTGTCAATTCGAAAACCCTTTTTTTCCTGGGTTATGGCCAGCTAGCCTTTGCACCCGGGCTCGCTGGCTCTTAAAGGGGGGTGTCGTTTTCGAAAGACATATAGGATTTTGGTCAACTGTTAAAATAATTGATCTTCCTCGTTTAGAGTCACTTGATGTCGACTTCATAGTTGAATAAACTATATAAACTAAAATTTATTATTGACTCAAAAATGTGGGAGTAGAGGTTTGAAACATCTCGCCACAAAGAATTTTGGATGAATAACTGCTAATGTTATAAGATTCTCTATATGCATGTCAAAACTAAATTATGGAAAAACAGAGGAGACATAGCTGACTGCTCGACGCACCGATCAATCCGACTCCGACTCATTTGTCGCACACTGAAGATCTTTGAAAGAAGTTTAGAAACGCGACTGCGAAGCATTCAGCTGGCCCCTAATTAGTGTGGTTTGTGGAGAGCTGCAGCACGACAGATGCTGTACACGCTGCCAGGGTGGCAAGTGTAAGAAGCTGGGAGAAATAGTGCGAATTACACGCAGCGTTCCTCGATTTGGAGAAAGTGTTTGATAAGATACCGCATGACATCATATGGTGGTCGCTACAAAGGCATATGGTGCCAGAAAAATACGTGCAGTGGATCAATATGATATACAAAAATGCCAGAGTTATGTACAGACAGCAGCAGGCCAATCAGAAGACTTTCCAATGAACGCTGGCGTTTACCAAGGCCCCGTACTATAGCCCTCCTTTATATCACGGTTTTGGAATTAGTCTCCGTGGGCCCTGAGGTATGCGGGTGACGTACTTCTGATGGGGAGAAATAGGGAAGAATTGGGGCAAAGGTACAGAAGTGGAAAAGTGAACTAGAGCTACACGATCTGAAAATCAATGCGGCGAAAACCGAGCATGGAGCTGGGAGTTCAAAGGCCTGGGACCATTTAGATTGAAAGTGTTTCAATTAAGAAGACCATGGCTCAAGTATCTGGGAAATTGAAATCCCAGTTTGTACCGCACCGCTATCCGCCCAGCTGCTTTATATGGCAGCGAGTGTTGGCCATGTACACGAAAGGATGAACGAAGGATTAGTGTAATGGAGACACGTATGCTAGGATGGACAGCAAGCATCAATATGCTGGATCATGTCAACAACGGTACCATTAGGACCACAATGAAAGTCGCCTCGATTGTCAAGAAGTTACGATAAAAGCGACTACAATGGTATGGACATGTGAAAAGAAGAGAAAAAGATCACGTCACTTGATTGGCATTATCTGTGGATATCATCATATACACGAAAGAAACCAAAAGGTGGACCGAAACTAACGCTGGATGGATAAAACTGAAACTGATTTAAAAGAACCAAATAGATCAATATTAAGCTGAAGATCGCGAAGAATGGAAAAGGCTAACAGGAGTAGTAGATTAGATACGATGATTCATTGTTACGGTTTGTAGTATGGACTAAAATTTTTCTATTTTCTTTGCTATGGAATGCCGAGAATGTATTGAACAGAATGATACTGAAGAGTAGCAGACCCATACAAGAGAACAATGCAAGGATAAAAAAAAACCAAATTATTTATCATATTACCCAATCTGTTAATGTGAAGGCTAACTTAAAAATGCACTTACAAGGGAATGGTCAGAAGTCGAAGTGGCCAATCCAATCAAGCTGCATACCATTCGATGCAGCATAGAATGCTGATTACAAATCTGTCTTCCGTATCTGCAGAGCGCCTTTGTAGGCGAAGTTATGAGCAGCTTTACTGCGGAAAATTCATACACAAAAACTGCGAAATTAGGCAATCATTGCTCTTTTAGCTCACCTTTAGGTACGAACCATATAAAGGAACTTAGTTGCATGTTTTGGTCCAACACTGAGCCGAGAATGGCTTTGTACGGCCAAGTTTGCCCCTCACACGCACAATTTCTTAGCAAAATAATGACTTTTGACGGCTTATAACTTCGCCTACAATGGCGCTCTGCAGATACGGAAGACAGATTTGTAATCAGCGTTCTATGCTGCATCGAATGGTGTGCAGCTTGTTTAGATTGGCGACTTCGACTTCTGACCATTCCCTTGTTAGGATAGGATGGGAAAAGTTATTGATGGCTTTCAACCGTCGAGAATTGCTTCGCCGATAAGCTCCTTCTGCTCTTTTACGGTTGCTCGTAATTACGTTAAAAGTGATACCATGTCATTCTGAACAATAGATGAACGACAAGGAATTTAGGTTCTTCAGTAAGCTTTGAGTGCCTGCGCCGAACGCACCCTACAGTCGAGTAGATTTAGCGGTAAATATAGTGTGCTTGCACAGAAGGTGAAATGCGCTGAAATTTGCGCGTGAACAAACAGCCACGTCAATACCGCGGGTATCTTGCGCGCGCAATTGGCCGGCGTCACAGTCGAAACTATTTCTTCACGCGCCAATTTTTACCGCATTTCACCTTCTGTGCAAGCACACTATATTTACCGCTAAATCTACTCCACTGTACTTATAGTTGAAGAGGCTACTAAATCCTTGCAGACCTTTTATTGTGACATGCGGAACCGACCAATTCCATGTGAGGGCCTTTATCCTCGAAATTACTTTAGTATCAATGTACCATCCCCATTGGTGGAAGGCTTGGTCCGCCCACGGCGGGATCAGACCGTTGGTCCTATCAGTTATAGCGGCGCCTCACATCGCTATGCCACTTGTCTTCTACATGATAGATCCTAGAGATAACACCCGAATAGTTAGCGTAACATAAAGTAGCAGTGTAAAATGAATTGCTGCGGTAGTATGCAATATTGGTAACCTTTTGCGTTATACAAACGTCATCTTTTTTATAAAGCTGAATGTCTGTTAGTATGTCTGTATGTATGTACGTATGTTTCAAAAAGAAATTCTTATTTCTGATCCGATCCGGACAAAACTTGGCACACATACATCGGGGCCGGGCGGGTGTCAAAGGCTACTTTTCGTCAATCGACATCGATTTTGTCGATTTTTTTTGCAAAATCTGAGCTACGGGACTGAGAGCTGGCACAGGGGGGGGGGGTAATCGAGCATGCTGATTACGAAAACAGTATTAGTTTTTGAAATTGTCCATTAGTTTCATCGATTTTATCGTTTTTTGTAAATTATGAACTATGGGGCTGGGAATTCGCATAGGGATAAGTGAGCATGCTGATAACTAACACAGCGGGAATAAGGAGTTGGAAATGGTATGTAGAAGTGGGCACAGGGAAAGGAATAGGGGTGTACAGGGATATGGGGGGGGGGAGGGGAGCTTTATCATAGTGTTTTGACAGGGCCGGGCGGAGCGGGGTAAGCCGGCTAGTATATCATAAACTTAAGCTTTGGCTTGATTAACTCCATTTTGTGTGTAATCTGGACAAGTAATGGAATTGATGACCATAGCGATTTTATACTCTGCTCGAGTGGCCAGAGTAGTGATTATTTGTGTTAAAGCTTGATCCGTCGGATATAAAATCTTGGAAGTGCATTGAAGAAAAAGAAACTCTAAGTGAAACGTGTGGAACACCTTGCGAGACTCTAATGAGACAAGGAAGTTCAACAGAATTTTCAACCGCAGTAAATAGCCGATAAAAGCTAGTCACAAATTGACATTTAGTTAAGAGCCTCGCTTTTTGTTGAGATGCAACTGAGAGTTTGCTTCAAATCAAGAGGTTTGACATATTAATATTTGACATGCAAATTTCCTCAGGGCTTTTATCGAAACCTAAAGGTATAAAGTATAACGCTAAGGGAATAGGCACATCTGGAGGATTTTGTATCTTACTAAGTCAGCGTTCTTTCCAGAAACGTCTTCTAGAAGAGGGGAACAAAATTTTTGAAGGAAGAAGAACGCATTAGCCACGCTCTCAAAGAATTTTGAGACGTTTTCCTACCCTCAAGGCCCCGAGGAAGATTTTCTTACAAACCTGAGTTTCCGAAAATATTTCCGAAAATTACTTCAGTTATTTAAAAGTAGAATCAGTTAGTCTAACGATAAGTTTCAACTTAATTCTTCTAAGATTTTACGACCGCCAGTTCATTAACAAAGAAAAATTCCACTTTTCCTACTGTGTGCAAATTTCCGTTTATATCTATCATGATCCAGCGCATACGAATCTAGCGGATAAATTCAGATAATTAAGGTATTAGTTTCACATGTGGGTGTACACTGTGCAGCTCCTCACCAACCCTTCATGAACTTGATTTTCCTCTAACACTTGGGGTAAGATAGTTCCATTCATAAGTTAAGAAAAAAGTTTGAGTTGATGAAGTATGATTTGAACAATATCCAGACGTCAGCATAATTCTTGATGCAACTTTCACAGATATTAAGCACCTACGAGAAACTCTTGAAATACTGATTCAGATTTGAAATTGGAGGTTGATAATTTCAAGTATGTGCGCAAACATGTAGTAAATGCTCCATAGATATATGTTTTTGCTGCAGCAGCGTGACGCTTTTCTTGCGTAGGCAAGATAACTCAATGTATCGCTGTTAGCAGCTCGCACGTGGTGTTCTGGAAATTGCATGGAAACTGCTGATTGATATGATTTTACAGTAATAACAGGCATAGAGGAGCAAGATTAGAAGGCTCAGAAAATTATGTTTCTTGGAATTGCTCAAACGGCCAAGAAGCACTTCGCCGACTACCACCTAATCAAAAATTTTAGTGCCCTACGATTCTTCGGAAACCACCAACAAACAACAAAACAACCACCAACAGCAACTCGCTTAATTTGACGTTTTTGCGAGGAAGTTGGCCGATATATGCACGTATATGTATGTACACGTATGTATGTACATGTTCTATGTACTGATAGTTTCGAAATGCTTCTAAAAATACCCAAGTCCATCTAACAATTTCGAAACGCGTCTCCCAACATATATCTCTATACCGGGTTCTAGTAGGATCGCATTAGTTTTCCTGTAATACTATTAGGTTAAAACGAAAGTTCTTTCGCACCAAATTCAAAAATTCATAACTTTTGAATTATCCAGCCGATTGTCGCTCTTATTTTAATATGAAAAAGTAGGTCATGCCCTTTATAAACACATATCAATTGCTTACTAATGATCATCTATTGCACAGATAG
Source organism: Cylicocyclus nassatus (assembly GCA_958299035.1). Classification (NCBI taxonomy): domain Eukaryota; kingdom Metazoa; phylum Nematoda; class Chromadorea; order Rhabditida; family Strongylidae; genus Cylicocyclus; species Cylicocyclus nassatus. Next base: position 80,893,760 of record CATQJL010000316.1, on the reverse strand, counting down.
GAGCGGTAGAAGAAAATTGGTCAACTTGCAACAAAAATCGGAGCAATCGGTTTTGTAGGTTTTTTCACCAGCTCTTTCTAATTGTGCAAAGTTTGCGCCGATTGAACTCTCTATGAAAAGTTACGAGTTTCGAGCAAGCAATACAAAAGGGCAATTTTGATTTACTTTGGCATTTTCAGGAAAATTGTAACTTTTCATAGAGACGCTCAATCGGCGCAAACCTTGCACTGTTAGAAAGAGCTGGTGAAAGAACCTATAATACCGACTCCTCCGATTTTTGTTGAAAGTTTTCGATTTTTTATGACCCTACACAGAAAATTCGAATTTTGACTAATTTTCTTCTACAGCTCCTATCTACGCAACAGATGACCATTAGCAAGCATCTAAGAGTGTTATAAAGAGCATGACTTACTTTTTCCGGCCAAACTAAGAGCGCTCCAATAGGCTGGAAAATTCAGAAGTTATGAATTTTTGAATTTGGTGCGAAAGAACTTTCGGTTCAACCTAATATATTTAATTTACAGTCAGTGGGAGGAAAAACCCGTTCTGCCGGCGGGCATGAATCACTGCCAAAAAACGGCTATCTTAGGGCAACCCCATCCTAAAGGCAGCGTCCACCCATTTCGTCTTCCATGTTTCCAATGTTATCGAGCCCTTTCATGACGTTCAATTCGGATATAAGGTTCAAATTACAGAAAAGCTCCAAATTTGCCCCTTTCTGAAGTCCTTTAGGCAGACGTGGACGAGGTGAATCGGCGGTAGTCACGTCGTGTGCCACATAACCAACAACGCGTCTCGGGGTTGCTTGTCATGTCAGAACACGTCAGGTGCAATCCGTGGGTGGGTGGGGCGCAAAAAAGGAGGTGGAGCGCAAAAAGGATTAGATCCGTTATCTGCTCTTGCAGGCAACATTAGAGGACCGGACCGACGCGGTTGGTCTACTTTTAGGGCGTGCTTGTAGAATAAGTAGTAATCTGTAGTGAAAAGGTTCTGGGTGGACGCTGCCTTTAAGCAGCTGCCAGCTGCTGGGATTAGCTGCATTCCGACATGATTCCTACAAAAAGCTCGCCATCGGGCTCACTTGACCGTTTTTTGAACGTCAAATGATTACTTGCGTAAGCAGCACACTTTTTATAGCGAAATCAACTTTGACTTTTACCATTATCTTCAAATTTATCTAGTAAGGAATGCGGTTTAGGTGAATAACAGGAGGCACTTCCGAGCTAAACGAATTTATTCTATAAAGTTTTCCTGCCCTTTCCATTGTATAGCTTGATAGCCGTTGTTCTGATTAGTACTTGCTGACTTTTGAAAAGGTATGCAAAAATAGTAAGAACTTTTGGAGATCTCGTTGTTTAAATGAAATGTTACGCATTAAACCTGATGTGTGGAAAGCGGGTTATCTTGCTGCTCCATGGATTAGGTCTCTCTATGCCACTAAGGTTTACAAATCTGGACGGTAGGTTTTCAAATCCAAAGGCTTTCTAAAAAACAAGGAAAGAAAATAACAGAAATAGCGCTTTCCCAGTGGAGCATATATTGAAATAACGACTTCGTATAGCAATAAATGGACTGATTACGTCCGAGCAACATATTGCAGTCGTTGCAAAGGTAAATACGATATTCGCAAAGATCAAAGCCGCATATGGAGGGGAATGAGATTAGACCTAAGTCTCGACGCAGGCAGTTATAAAAAAAATACTCCTCGCAAACCTTATGGCAACAACAGAGACCATACTTCTATACACAATCAACAATTGTATTTATAAAGTATGGTTACTGTAGGATAATAAAAATTATTATAATAGCAGCCTCTAGAAAAGTTGCGTCGGTTGCAGCAATGAGATCTGCTAAATGCGATTTCATATAATTATGTTGTCACAAATAGTAATGGTCTTTGCGTACAAGTGAACATAATACAAATAAGCAGCTTGCTTTTTTTCCTCTTCAGCAAACTAGTGCAAAATTATAATCTTTAGCCACGAGAGAAGGAAATCGACAACAAATATCGCAATTTTTGCGTGGATTTCAGGCACTTTCTCGTTACTGATTGCTAGTCATGAAGGTAAAACTATGGTCATATGAAGCTTAAAAGGAGTACTAAACATTCTGAAATGCTCTTGCTACTGTTACTTTGAGCTTATAGATCTTAAAAGCTTTTACGTACATGTTGGCGTTTTTGAAGAAGGACAGTAAGTTGTCAATCTTTTCACCCAACTCAACATGTACTACAAAAATAGACGGATAGATTTTCTCCAAAAAATGCAGTTCGCAGAGGCAGCAGCTTGTGCCTATGTTATTTGAAGAATCAAACATAATGAGGCACTTTGATGGGACAAAATAGTGACTAACGAGTTCTTGGAACTCTGATTAGAAAATCTTTTGCGCTAACTATTGCAATTCAAGATCGCCAAGAGTGGGGTGGGGAGGGGGGGTGGGCAAGGTAGCAGTAGCTTCGGGAAACAACCTCCTGACATTTTCTAAAAAATTCGCGCATTAACGGTTGAGAGCCAGCTGCAGGTGTTGTTCAATTGAAGCGGCTCTTCTTTCAATATCCAAACTGATGACGGAAATTTAGTCCCATATCATTCCGAGAAAAAGGAAAAGAAGACCTAGGCGTAGGTTGGAATTCCAAGAATTCTCATGAAATTATGGGAACCGGAAATTTTTTGTTGTGGGTGGGCAGTAGGTGGGCGAATTCAAAAGAGTTAGCCTAGTTGAAAAGGTTCATGCACGTTATAAATACGCATTTTCATAACTCGCTATTTTAGAAAAGAATCCGATATGTTATTTTATTGGGGAGAAGGATCACTTCAGGAAAAGCTGATCAAAGAACACTCAACTTTTTGTTCAATGTTGATAGTAATGCTGAAATGTTGATTTTTTCCAGATTTCTAATTTTGTTCAATGTGACGCTCTGATATGTATTTTATTTAGTCCCACTCTGTTTGCTCTAAACAGTCGTGCACAATCGCGCATGCGGTTAGCGAAGCGGTCATTGTCTTGCGCAATTGTATCGGCAAAAGCGATCTACGGTACAAGATCTTACTCAGAATTCTTTGGCTTCCCCTCTGAAGAATGGGCATATCGGCTTACGGCTTATACACAACAATATGATAGGCGTGCAATAAAAACAGAAAAAGAGAAAACTTTGTTTACAGGAAAAGATTCTTATCACAAAATTTTCTGCAGAAACACAGTTTCAAATTCAGGAAACGTCAACTTCTTCTAGTGCACGAGGTTGATTTTCCTATCTCGGGCTCTGTCTCTACAGTGAAACAGTAATGGTTTCTCTTCTAAAATGATTTTTTTCACGATTTCTGAGATTTGTTTTTGGCATTTTCATGATAGAAGCATGCTACAGTAATGTATGGACTACTGTATGGAGATTTTCAAAGATTTTTTTTCCGGCTATCTAGAGGCACTCTGGTGTTCTGGTATTTTTGACAACTGACAAAATCTCGACACAAGCACTGTTTCTACAAGCATTGCTTTCCAATGCTAGGGATTGGGAGCTGTAGTGCTAAAACCCTGTCGTAAAGGGCAATCCTACTTCCACAGAGTATAAATTCATGTTTGTGGTAGAGTAAAGTGAGGGTTTAGTACATTTTGGCAATCTGCTCTCAATGTTTCTGTTGAAATTGAAGCTACTAAACGGTACAAAATGTTCGTACTTCCTCTCCCCCCCCCCCCCCCCCCACCCACCCCTCCCACAGTCTCTAAGACAGCCTCCGCTAAAGCTTCTTATGCTAGAAAATGCAAAACTTGATCAAATCGTCCAACAGGTTTAGTAATCATTGCAGCCGTCCAAACTATTCTTTTCATTAGAGCGCGCTATTTGAAAACTGAGGCATAACTCTAGGTAGAGCAAAGAAATCTGAGTAACCTGGGGGTATTCTATTGATGGGGTTTTAATGATGTCTTGGGGTGTCGCACTGATGCCTGATTTGCGAATTTCATCAAAATAAGGAGAGGGGGGAGGGCAGTAGACCCACAGCTGTGGAAGCGAACCTCTGCAACCGCCTGCTGTATGATTCAAATCATGTAAAATGATTGTTGTAGTGATTAACAACCGCCAATGTAGCACAACAAGCCTGGTGTTTCATTCTTATAGCTAGTTTCACCCCAAAATGTTCTTTTTTAAGCGAAGAGGAAGAGGAAGGCGAAATGCAAGTCAAGGTGCGGCATTTTCTGCATTCGCACAAGTTAATGTTAAGATATGTTGCAGAAGGCACCAGAATTGAACTTACACAGAGAGAAGAAATGCCGTAAGCTTCACTGAAAAGCTTTTTGTCGAATTTCATATTTCAGACAGTTCTCTCTACAGGTCAAGACTGGGTAGAAGGAGAAGACGTAAAGCAGCTCGGGCAGCTAAAGGATCACGCTCAGTTTCTCAAGAAGGGTCGAAAAGAGTCGTGCGGAGACGAGGGGGGCAAACCGTGTAGGTCTCTACCTTTCACTGGCTATTTACGTTGGGTACTTGTTCACTGCCATTGCAGGGAAGAAGAAGTGTCAGTACAGCAAAAGTAAGTGGAGAGTTTTTCTAATGGGATGAAGATGATGAGCCCAACAAGGATGTAGCTTTTAGATGTAGCCATTGTTTCTCAAAATAACCCGTGCGGGTTTGAAAAAGCCCAAAAGGATTGAGTACATCTGTAGGAACGATCCGCAGCAACTTGAAAAGTTTACAGTCTCAGTAAACTAAGAAGGCGGAAAACTTGTAGCAAATTCATACACGAGGTGTTACCCGAAGCGACATCAAAATTGGTGTGCAGTCCCGTAACGAGTTTCAACGAAACTTAAAAAATCACACAAAATGACTCCAGACAATTCGCGCTCCGCGGCGGTAAGTACCTTTAGGCCTCGGACATAGTTCACACGATTTGATCTCGCAATTTAGTCGCCGCGATTTTCATTCATTTTCATTTTAGGCCCCGGACAGACTTCACGCGATTTGATCGTCGCGACTCAATCGCCGACATTTCCATTCATTTTCATTTCACATTCAAAAATTTCGGGCTGGAAAAGTTCACAACCAAAATGCAAGTTGATCGGCATGGAATGACTCAGACATTCGCCATTGAGTCCCGCAGGATAAAATGAGGTGTCGTCACGGAATGCCTGCGCGACTCCCGAAATCGGTGTCGGGACAAAATCAGGACACCTGATTTTGTTTCGGGACAAAACTGCGCGACAAAATCCGGACAAAATCGGGACACCTGCGGGAGACACCATTTTGTCCCGATCGCATTCAGAGCAGGCGGCCTACGCCCTTGTTAATAGGTTTTTGCGTCCTCTGGTCTTCTCTCACGCCTCTCTTTTCACTTACTTTGAATCCTTCGTCTCTTCGGGTCTCATTTCTCACGCCAGTTATTTTTCTGCTCGTAAAACTCAGTCAAAAATCAACAAATTTATAAACAAATACTACATATTCGAAGCACCACAATTACGACACAAGGTTACGAACAACTACAACAAAAAATGTAGACAAAGCATCAGGCTTCCGAGAGGTTATCGACGTCATCTTCTACGCATTCGGTTTTCCGAATTACCAGGTTTTCCTTAGTGATACTGGTACCGTTGCCTTCGGTGTCTTCGATAACGAAACGCTTTTTCTGAAAAAACGAAAATTATTGAACCACGATCACATAAAACAAATGAATCACTTTTGTTGGAAGAAGAGCGGATCTTTCAGGGTCAAAATGATATGTTCGAATGTCTGCCCTTTAAAACTATAGTTCAGAAGTATCGCTTCTTCCGTATAAGAAAACTCACAAGGCTCTCCCTATTGCTATTCTTGCTTTACCGCTCCATACAACTCTTTTCTCTGAAAGGACATTGAAAAGCTTTTCGCGACCGTCGTCATCTTCTGCTAAGGACAACCACCACCTAAATTCTAGTGCACATAAAGACCTTTCGAAGACATACATACCTATTTGGATTCCGCTTATGCTCGTCTGACGTCCGCAGAAGTTCGCCACGGTACAGGCCGAGGGCGTCAAGGACGAAACCTAAATCAGTTATTTAAAGTAATGTACTTGGATACACATTGACCCTCTTATTAAAAAATCGACCAATTCTTCTGGGAGATGATCAAATTTTCCCTTCTTCCCACTTTGTCTACAAGCGTATTTTTGAATTTCCGTTGAGGGTTCGCAGGCCTAAACGGTGATTACAAGACAACCTTATCATCTTCATCTATTTGTCGCTTACATGCAGAAAGAAGTGCCTCAAAAAGTCGAGTACCAACAGGAAATGGTCATGCTTGTGAGCGCGTTTTGGTCTTTGCCACTTCTCCATAACTTCGATCATATTCATCTCCTAAAATCGATACTTTCTTCCTTATAGGCTGAGAGTAATCTCCAAATGACCTTGAAGGGAGGTGCACTTTCAAAATGCCAGACCCTGGATATATTTTTTCTCTGCAATGAATAACCCTTTGGCAACGTATCCTCCTTATTCTTCGCAACGTGAAAATTAGTCCTCCTCAACTCCCTATCTTGTTCTCTCAACTTCGAAAGGGCGTTCACCTGCAAACAGAACAAACCTTTTGGGCCTGATGCTGCAGTGCAGTAGTTATGATTCAGCATTAGAGTCTAAACAGTGTATGAACCCTTTCAAGGAGCATCCTGTCCGGTTGCAAACAGATGTTTTGTCTCTAAGGTTACCACAGCATCCGTTGCAGAAAAAATAGCGAGCGTACTCATAAGAGTGGAGAAGCTCGTTCTTCAAAAAATTGACATCGGACTTAAAGGTGCACTGGAACACTCGATTGATTCAAAGAACTGATGCGATCGACAACCCTGTTTGACGGCGCTTGGCTCCTTATTTTAAGGAGGTCATCCAGATAACTCCCCATTGCATCTGTTACGCCAAAATGCAATGAAAAGTTGGCCATGTAGTTGAGCGCCTCGTTCTTCTCGACATGAGGTAATGCCCGCTCTGGAGGCTGAGAATCTGTATCAATTGCATGTGAAGGGCGTTGTGAGGAATCGTGGAAAACATCCATGCTTGTCAAATGGTGGGTGTGCACAGGGCTGTCATCTCTACTATTTCCAGCATTCTCAGATGTGGATAGAGCTGTTTCGGAGATATCCGTTCCCAAATGTGAACGGATTCGCTTCGACGAAAGATGCTGGAGCTCCTCTAAAAATTACTTCATAGAAGTAAATCAAATCTTTTCAAAAGGTCGCCGGCATACCATTCAAAACATGCTTTGTTTTTCTATAATGTCTAATTTTGCTCTCATCCATTGCAAATTCTGGAATTACCACTAACATAAATGATTTTCTCACAATGTAAGAATTCCTGGCGAGCTGAGCTCTTATGATAAAATCTATATCAGTAAATGCGCCGGGAATGCTGATTCACGTGATTGTACAAGAATGTTCATGACCCTTGCGCGGCATGTGGTCATCACTGTGTACATGGCCATGTACATGGTGTACACAGTGTACCTGTCATGTACACTGTCGCAGCAAGATTTTGTTGTGTTTACTGTTAGTTTCTTTCTTTCCTTAATTTTTAGGTTGTTTATAAGTAATGAACATCTCTTTATAAACAACCTTATAACTTCTCATCACTGTGATCAAATAGAAGCATCATGTAAATTGAGAGATGTAGCTCGATGTAAGGGTTGGGTGAATGACAACGTGAAGGACGGCTTCTACAAGCCGCAACAGTAATAAGAGAAAACATAAACGTGATGTCATGACGCAAAGACCTAATTTAATGTTAATGAACTACTGAAAAACACGATGTTTTAAAAAGTTTTCCACATTCAAGCCAGCATGAGGGGCTGACGTGAACGTACAGTATTTGGACAACCTCCATCGGCCGAAATATAAGATGCTTTAGAAAAACAGAGCCTAAATCTTCTTAAAAGGCCTTCGTTTTAGCCGTTTTTTTAGATGTACTAGCAAAAAGAAAATACCGTGTTTTTTTAATTATGATTTCAGAATTTAGTCGCTAAAGTGCGCCTAACGAAAGTAGAGAGGGGTACTTTGCAAAATACATATTACACGTAGATTCGCCTTAGAAATAACATCAACGAATAGGGATTCATCGTAAGAAGTAATTTTGAAGTTTTTATAGGGAAAAGAGGATAGTGTTTGAGAAAGAATTATGATTTTTTCGTCCTGATACTAGTTCTAGGAAAATGCAGAGAAAACAAAGCCAATCAACAAGTTCACAGTCTGTTTGTTTAAGGCATCTTATATTTCGGCCGATGGACTTGGCCAAATACTGTACGTCGTAAACATGAACTCAACACTGTTGCAATTTGGGCATTGCAATCTCTATTTGCAAAAAACCTGCACTTACCTAATATGCAGCAAATGATAAGCCTGGCTTATGTGTGACTGAACAAATAAGAGCGGAGCTTCCTCGGAAGGTGATTTGAAAATGAAACTAACCTTTCGGCAGAAATACAAAATGAACTTAGTAATTTTAAATTGTACTCGTTCAGACATGCTTCTGCGCTTCGGGACAAAATCGCACCAAAATCGGGACAAAACTAAAATGATGACTCCCGCCGGTGCACCGGATTTTGGTGCGACTACCTATTTTGTGGGTGGATCTCCTGCGGGACTAAATGGCGAATGTCTGAGGATGTTGTAACAGTTGTCTCGTCGCGACAGTCGCGACGATCAACTAGCGTGAAGTCTGTCCGGGGCCTTACATTCAAAAATTTCGAGCTGGAAAAGTATCACAACCGAAATGCAAGCTGATCGGCATGCAATGAACTCGTAAAACTTGTCTTGTAGCGATTAAATCTCTACGATCTAATCTGTCCGAGCCCTTAGACAACAAAGCCATTCGTCAGGGGCAAACAAGTGCCAGTAGGGCAGGGAAGGGACTTACCTACCCGGACGACTTGCCGCCATAACCATAGGGGTCATGAGGTGATAGCAACGCTAATTGGCGCCCTGTGCAGAACTGATCTCTAAACACAGTAAGCCTCGTACTCACCCAATAACGCATGAACCTCTAATTTCGTTGTCATTTCGAAGTGAAACCTCAGTATCGATATATGCCTAGTTAAGATGAAAGGTGGTAATTAAGGATTCTCTAAGATGCTATTCCCGATATCAGCATCTCTGTTCAATTCGCCAAATCTGCTAAGTTTTTATTGTAATTCTTACAATAAATTCATAGTGAATATGGAAGAACTGCAAAAGAAACGAAAATCTGCTTCGATTAGGGAAATTGGCTGAATCCAAAATTCGTCAGATTATTATATTCCAACATATTCAATCCAGCAAAACACCAACGCTCTAAAACTTAGACTCCGGACTGATCAGCTCTGCATACAATGCTAGTTAGTGTTGCTGACAACTCATGATACCGAAGGTACAATGCGGCAAGTCTTTTGGGTAGGTAAGTTCCCTCACCCAAAATATTGTTCATTCAACATAGTTGCGAAGACGGCGAGTGAAGTTCTTTTGTAACAAGGGGTTATGGACATTATATGAGAGAGGAATATGTTACATATCTTTTCTGTGGGATAAAAGAAAACGAGTGAGATAAAGATGATTTTGGATAGCAAGAAGCCATGGGAGTATATAGACGGATAGAAAATATTTAATGAAACGATGCTTTACATGATATAGAAGCGAATAATATGCGTATAGGCGACGAAAAATGATTGGAAATAACGTAAATTTTTGGAAACAAGCTGAGACAGCTGTGGAAAAAGGACGGAAGACATGGAACACGTTTGAATTACATTAGGATAGATTTAGGATACTCGAACTCCAGGGAATTAAAAAGATGAAGGACGTACAGAAATGACTCATAGTTGTGTAAATTGGAGCGAGCAGTTCGTAGACATCTCAGCAGAATGGTAAATTAAGAATAGATTCCTTTCTGGCGCGTGGACTCTCTAGCCACTAGCCCTATATTTCATTTATGTGGCACACAAACATTCTGATATGGCAAAAAAAATCTCGGCGCTGCAGATCACCGGTCTCGGTTCGGAAATAGTGAGCCACGCATGACTATCTTAGGAGCAAAAAGAATCCTGTGCTGTCCTTCAAAAACGTATTGCAGACACCATCCATCTGAGCAAATCGTTCTCATTAGCCATTGCTATTTTCTTCGACTTGCAGAACTGCTAGTTTCTGCTCTACAAAGCGTATGCAGTTTCTGCGTCACCTCGCTCTGACGCTGTTTGTTTGGTGCTTATGGGAAGGAAGGCTAGGGCCTCGGACAGAGTTTACGCGATTTGATCGTCGCGATTCATTCGCTACAAAAGACAACTGATATCTACGAGTTCACTGCATGCCGATCAGCTTGCATTTTGGTTGTGATACTTTTCCAGCTTGAAGTTTTTGAATGTAAAAAAATGAATGAAAATTGTGGCGATTAAATCGCGACGATCAAATCGCGTGAACTCTGTCCGAGGCCTAATGGGAGTTCGCAAATCTGCAGAATTCCATTCTAGAAAATCTATCCAAAGATTACGGTTCCTACAAAGCGTCACATGGCCTGCCCTGCTTTTGCAGCAGTTTTTGTGATGACTACTTATAAGCCCTTTGCGAAACAGATACCTAAAAACAGATCTGCGTGGTATTCACAATTTTCATACTTTCTAGTGATGCTCAAATTACTTCCCTTATAGCACCAAGCAAGTCTGAATAGGAGAAGTACAAGACTAAATTCTTCATTCCTCTTCAGAACATCGACAACATCATCAACCCAAACCCAGCAACGGCGCAGCTTTGAAGATGCATCCGTGCGTCGTGCTTCTAGAGCTGCAAAAAGGGCACAAGTAATTCGTTTGAAGCATTACTTTAGAAGAGGATTGAGCGATGCCATGCAGGTCAAAGTGTTTGTAGAAGAGACCTTTCGAAAAGGTGTGAAAGGATTGATAATAGAGTTTAAATCTATGAAGCGTGTGAATGATTTCACGAAAATGACGGAATTTCTCGCGCAGAATCCTCAAGGAAGGAACAGATATAAGGTTGGAAATAAAGCAGTCTTATTTCATGGAAAAAATACCAAGGATATAAGGATAGCTACTAAATCTTTATAGGATGTTGGATGCTTAGACAAGGATCGTGTTATAATACGGATTGGCCCTGTATCTTATATTCACGCAAATTACGTATCTTCCCCTACAAATCCAAAACGATTCATCTGTACTCAGGTCGTGTTTTTGACGGTGGCATGCTTCCTGGTAATTTTCTCCGTCACATCTCATTCAGGCACCTCTCCCAAAAACCTGTCCCGAGTTTTGGTACATGGTTGTACAAGAAAAATCTGTGGCCATTCTGATGCTCTGCAACTTTATAGAACAAGTGAGTGATTGTGGAATATTCATCTGACATTGACGCTGCACCCATGGTAGAATGCAAAGAAATGCGCGGAGTACTTTCCTTTAGAAGAAGACAAACCATTAAATTTTGAGGGCGTTATCGTTGCATTGAAAAAGCAAGAGCCGGTAAGTTGTTATGGCTGTTTACACTAGTTGACAGTCTCACATTTCAGTTTCTGTTCCCGTTTAAAACTCAAGTACATATACTCGTTCGTACTTTGGAGGTTAGCGCACCTGGACAACCTATGCACACTTGTCTGCACTATCACTGGCAAGATTGGCCTGATCGTGGCGTACCGGATGCAGACTTAGCACCGGTTGTTCTTCTGGCCAAATTGAAGGAAAACACGTAACTTCTTGAAGAAAGAGCATTATAAAGCTTAAGGAAAACTCCTTAAAAGGGATTTTTAGCGCTCCTATAATCGTACATTGTTCGGCTGGTATAGGTCGAACAGGATCTATAGTACTCATTCAACATTCTCTGGAATTACTACATTTACCCGCGCCACTTCTTGAGATTTCTACTTATCTTGCTGAGTTACGTAAACAACGAAACAATAGTATACAGGTGCAGAAGCTTTAATGACGACTTAAAATTCCATTATATTATTTCAGACTGAACAACAGTACTTGTATATACACCAAGTATTATTATTGTATCTGAAGAACACGAATTATCTCGATTCTAGTGTGACACCTTACCTTGAAGCGTTTACGAAAGACTATGTCAATGCCACAAAAGGATTTTGACATGACCGTTATTTTGTCATTGTATCTTCATTATGAACAGAAAATCATCAGCGTGATTGAAATATTTTAAGAAATCAACTACCAACAGCGTGTCTTCATTTTATGTACTGACCTAGAATCTTAGTGATAATAAACTTTCAAACAGCATGTACATCTGCTGTGAAGTTCAAGAAAGTGTCAACTACTGCTCAGAACATCATGAAGAAACCTTAGCGCTTGACTCGTTGTTTGATTTCCTTACACACTAATAGAGCCCAATCAAACCTCGCAAAAACAGAAAGCAAACTCCCCCCCCCCCTCCTCCTCCCACCACATGTCTTTGAATCCAGCACTCATGGAAAAACAGCGCGTATGAGTCCCCAAAATCAAGGAATGTCCTGCTTTCATATACGAAAAGGCACTTAGGATGAGTCAAAAATAGTTGGAGTTTTGCCTAAGCGTGGAATTTGAAATGTGGATTCAAAGTCTAGCAATGTACCATCCTGACTACTTTGCCTTATCTTTAAAAAAAAGTAAAAAAAAGTTGATTGCAACATCGAATGTTTCACATGACAGTGGATGCACCTGCTACCCTCGACTCATTTATTTTTCTATGAAACTTATGAGACAAATAGATATTTACCACAAAGGCCCTATGAAGTGTATGTCAATGGCACCAAGAAGTCAGATGTTGCATAAGTCTTGACACCAGCATATGCCGTGGACTGTTTACAGTTTTCGTTGACCAAGCTGTCCTTCAAAAAATTCCCTCATTTTTTTCTTAACCTTCATGTAGCCGATAACCGAACAAAGAAATTCATTGTAACGCTCAGAGTGTACTTGGAAATCACCTTTGTCGTCATGCGATAATATACACAAGATATGGATTACATCTATTAGACACTTTAAACAATGTTGAAGAATTGTGGCAACCTGTGGCAGTACCCGATATTTCTGCATGATCTATTGCTCCTCATATGCAAACAATCCTGAGCAGCTCGAAACCTTACATTACAGGCTAACTCTTCAATCTTTTTACATACATGTACAAATCGTAATGAATGCTTTCAGCGGTGTTAAATGCTTTCCAAAGCATAGAAACTACCAGCAGAGTCAAGCGTGGGGTGTGGCAGACCGCGCCTGGGAATCGTATTGAGGGGTCAGGAAGAGCAGGAGGGTCGTCGAGGTGATTCCGATGTTAGACATGATGTTCGTCAACAATGTCAGATCGGCCCATCATGCAAAATGCCGTCACATTAATGTTTTGGCCCATCGTATAGTCAGTAAGCACGATAAAAGATCTATAAAATTGTAAGAGCATCATTTTCGTAAGCATGTCAAATAACCTCTGTGGTCCGAAATTCAGCGAATTCTGAAGTTTCCAAATACTAGGCCATTCAAGTAAGACGGATATTTTCGATCATGTTGGCTTTGTCTCAAAGGTGAGTTGACTACTTCTTTCTGCATTTAATACAAAGAACTACCACTTCTTTGTTAACTTTAGGAATTCTTCTTTGAATAACCCCCAACTAAAGTAACTAAGGGCAAGCCAAAATTTCTTTGGTTCATTTTTCGCTTTCAATATCTCAGAATGAAGAAGACGTCAGGCTCAAATCACTTTGGTGTAGCTTAGAGACTTGGACCATTGAGTATAAATATTCTTGTCGCTTCCCCTCACGATTAACGTAGTAGCAAGACTTAGGCCCGTATGCACGTACATCCTCGCGGGGAGGGGAGGGGATCTGAGAGGGGAAGCGTTATATCTCGCTAGTCTACATATCTTTCTCCTTCTTTTTCTATCTTACTTATGAAGGTTCTCATACACTGATACTTGCGCATAATGGATGCCAAGTTACTGCCATGCAAGATTAGATCATCACTATTTCGGCTGATCCCCTGGGAATCCCCAGGGGATCACCTCACATTTTTAAAGTTATTTATCTTCCTGAAAAATCAATGAAAACGCTGCAAAATTGTACTGAAGATATACTACGATACTGCTGAGCATGTTTTCGTCAGAAGAAATGGAATCTGAAATTTCTTAATTTTTCGATGATCCCTGGCTCGCGAGCAGCGGTTCCTCAAAGTTTTTGATATCTTGACATTTCACTCATTTCTACCATAAGCATGTTTAACAGTGCTGTAGTATATCCTCAGTATGATTTTAGAGCATTTTCATTAAGTTTTCAGGAAGATAAATGACTTTGAAAATGTGAGGTGATCCCCTGGGGATCCCCAGGGGATCAGACGAGTGGCAGTAAACAGGAATCCATTATGCGCAAGTATCAGTGTATGAGAACATTCAAAAGCAAGACAGAGAAAGAAGAAGAAAGATACATAGACTAACGAGATACGACGCTTTCCCTCTCAGATCCCCTCCCCTCCCCGCGGGGATGTACGTGCATATGGGCCTTAGCATGTTAACGTAACCCTGTGTTTTCGCAGTGTTTTCCATTTGCACAAATAAGGTAAAACGTTTATATCTTTCCCTAAAAACGATTTTGAATGAAATTCCTCCTTTATAAAGAGGAAGGTTGAGCAGTAACAACGATTTAGAAAACGCAAATATTTGAACGAATTCAAGGTAAGTTAATGGAGTGTAGCACGAACCATGAAGGTGCAGCCACAACTTTTCTGGAGTTGCGCCACACTCCATTATACCTTAAAAGAGAATATTAAGGAATAAGTTATTGAGGTTCGATAGCGAAATCTCGTAGTTTTTGTGGAAGTCATTGGAGCTGGTTTCGTCTTCTTTCGTTTGACGATAGTTGCTGGAAACACAACCACTGCGAGCAAAATGGGACAAACGAGATTTTGGCTTGCTCACAATTTCATAGTTTAATGGTCGTTTGAAGCAGGCATGGTATAGGCGAACAAGGAGTAGTGCTTTGTACCGAGTACTAAAAGAGATAGCTAATTCACTTTTAAAATACAGTTAACCATGTTTAGAAATGGTTCACTTGAGTGGCTTAATATTGGGAACCCTCAAAATTCGCTAAAACTTGGCCCACATGGGTTATTTGCATAATTGTTACGAATTTACTAGTTATGTCTTGGTAGAACATTTGCATCATGCCTACTGGTAAGCAGACAAAAATGTTGGGAGGGGGGTATTGACAAAAGTAGGGCATGGGATTGTATCCAGCGGTCGTGTGCCACACCTCTTGCTCGACCCTGACTACATGTTCGAACAAAGCTTGGCTAAGAAGCAGCAATTGATATTCTTTCACGGTCGTTTGGCGTCTTCCCGATTCGCTTGAGCAGCTCACATAGCTTGACAATCTTTGTACGATTTTTATGCGAGTATTCAACGCAATCCCACATCATGGTCGCAATGTCATTGTCATTCTTCGTTGTTACGCCAATAGCCTGAAACTTTTGTTTGTGTCATTGACGAGTAATGAACGCAAGCGACTAGCAATGAAAAGCATGTGTTACAAGCATAGATA
Source organism: Cylicocyclus nassatus (assembly GCA_958299035.1). Lineage (NCBI taxonomy): Eukaryota > Metazoa > Nematoda > Chromadorea > Rhabditida > Strongylidae > Cylicocyclus > Cylicocyclus nassatus. The sequence continues at coordinate 80,878,265 of CATQJL010000316.1, read as the reverse complement.
TGTTGGCAAATAAGTGCCACACTATTTCTAGAAAGCTACAAAAGCAACCAAGCGCTTTGTAACAGCACTTGAGTAACTTTCTAGAAACACGTCCGAAAATTGAAGTGGAAGAAAAAGTCAAGAAAAATGGTCCTTTGAAACTACTCGACAGAAAACTCGGAGAGTGACGACGTGGAGTAGTCGGTAGCAGAATCTTATGACATAATGCTAAACGAACATTATGCCGATCAACTCTCTCTTAGTCTAGTACAGTTACCGAGAAGAGCGCCACATTCAAAAAATAAGTGTTGGTTTTAATGTGGCAGTTTCGCGATGCGAAGCACTTCTCAAGTCAAAGTGTATACATAGCTGCGTAAGAAGCAGCGCAGTTTGTGTTTTGTTTTCATCGATCTGTTAGTGACAGGAATGTGTCAGGACACAGGACGAAAGGCCAACACGTTTGCGCAATCTGACGAAGCGACCGTAACGCAACGTTTCGCTAGTCTGGCGCAGTTTACTCATACAGTAAGCTTCAACCCAGTTTAGACGGGGACTGATTGACGGGCGTCCGTTTCGCAAGGTTCGCGCCGTTTCGCAGCTACAGTATACGGCACTGTTCTAAGAACCCATGTCTGTGTCTCCTCATTCTCCTCGACCTCAGTTGGCAAAATGCCAGCGCTGTGCGCTCGCAACTCCAGCGAAGCGGACGCGCTGACGCATGAGATGCCTCGTCCCTAATTGGAGCATACCGTAGCCTTTTTCTGCCGGAAATTCTAGTAGCGGGTTTTTATAAAAAAAAAAACGGTACTATTCCAGTATACCGACCCCAAAAATTAAAAATCTCGGATTTCGCTCAAACTTGGTATAGGGGGGCTATTCGATCCGCTGATGCCGAATATCATATCGATTCCGTGCGATAGCGCCATTTTCGGGGGTTACGGTGGGTATACGGTAGGAGGTCAAAATCACAAAATTCTCTGAAACTTGGTGCAGGGGGGTTATTTGACATGCTGAACACGAATATGATATCCATTCGTTACGGTAGCACCTCATTCAGGGGTTACGGTGGGTATACTGTAGGAGGGTCTAATTCACTGCTTTCCACACCCACCGCCGCGCGCGATACACCCTGCGGCGGCTTTTGCCTAAGCAAAGCAGGGGGAAGAAATTTCCGACATGTGACTGAGATTTCAAGCCCTGAATCTCGATCTAGCGGTGGTATTGGTAATGTATACCCAACGTAACGTCGGAATGAGGCACTATCGTAACTAATAAACACCAGAATAGTGATCAGCATGTCAAATAACCCTCCTACACGAAGTTTCAGCGGATATCGTGATTTTGACCCCTTACCGTATAACCACCATAACCCCGGAATGAGGAGCTACCGTAACGAATGAATATCGTATTCGTGTTCAGGATGTCGGATAACACCCTCTTACCGAGTTTCAGAGAATTTTGTGATTTTGACCCCCTACCGTATACCCACCGTAACCCCCGGAAAATGGCGCTATCGCACGGAATCGATATGATATTCGGCATCAGCGGGTCGAATAACCCCCCTATACCGAGTTTGAGCGAAATCCGAGATTTTTAATTTTTGGGGTCGGTATACTGGAATAGCGCCAAAAAAACTGAGCGCTGCGCGGTGTGTATCATAGTTCGTAGTAATATCATTAATTGGGACTCGATATTACAACTACCAGGTTTGTCAGATTTCTGGCAATTTATCGGCACTGAGCGCTGCGCGGTGTGTATCATAGTTCGTAGTAATATCATTAATTGGGACTCGATATTACAACTACCAGGTTTGTCAGATTTCTGGCAATTTATCGGCACTGAGCGCTGCGCGGTGTGTATCATAGTTCGTAGTAATATCATTAATTGGGACTCGATATTACAACTACCAGGTTTGTCAGATTTCTGGCAATTTATCGGCACTGAGCGCTGCGCGGTGTGTATCATAGTTCGTAGTAATATCATTAATTGGGACTCGATATTACAACTACCAGGTTTGTCAGATTTCTGGCAATTTATCTGGTGCCAAGATAGAGTGACTCCAATATTAGTTATATGAAACACCGCAGATTAGCCGTAGATGCTTCGATAACCAACAGATCGAACATGGGTACACTCTGCTCCAATCGGGATCAGGCCGAACTGTCGCCCTAAATTTGCGCGCTCGCAGCACTAGCGATCTGCGCTGCATATGCGCGCTGTCGGAGAAAGCAGAAGGATTGAAGAGGGAGCAAAGAAGCAGGCCGTAGGCGTGACCGCGAAACCCTAGCGACGCGGACTCCCGCTATGCCAGTTTTGGCCTGGTTAGGATTGGGGCAGACTGTAGCTCATTCGCTACGGCATATCTCACGCGGGACTTTCCATACAGAGCGTGTAAGATTTGTGGAGTTTGGCAGAGCCCGAACCTTGTCAGAATCATTTTGCCGCACCCTGGCTCAGATAGACCGGGTGCGATAGTAATGTGCATGGCGTCCACTAAAGACCGCGGCTTCATCGTAATGAGAAGAGGTATTTGATGGACAGGGCTTGCCCAGAGCAAAAACTCCGTTAGTACCCGAGATTGGCTAGGAAACGAAGTATGCAGCGCTTCCAGCAAAGCTGGGGGCTCGGCCGAGTGTTCCTTTCTTGAGCCGTGGGTGTTCCAATAAAGCATTTAGGGCCAATGGCCTTTTCCTCGCCATGACATCAAATTGAAGGAGGCAAAGTGAATGAAGGGCGCGAATGGCCCATCCAAAATCTACTTACTGCCAAAAAACACCGTTAGTGGCTGCGGATGCTCGCAATAATTGCCTGAATTAGAATGACTATGTCTAGTGGACAGGCCAGAGTAGTCGACGAGCCCTGACGAGTAGTTTAGGGAACGACCATAGGTTGTCGGTGTTGTCGATGTTGTCGGTGTTGTCGGTGTTGTCTATGTTGTCGGTGTTGTCGGTGTTGTCGGTGTTGTCGGTGTTATCGGGGTTGTCGGGTTTGCCGAGGTTGCCGGTCGTTGTAGGACCTCATGATAGCCTCCACGTTTCGCGCGCTCTCTAAACTGTCTCTGACCCCGACAACTCCGACAACACCGACAACATCGACAACGTCGACAACACCGACAACACCGACAACATCGACAACCTATGGCCATTCCCTTAAGGTCAAAGGTTGCAGCTATGGCAGTCGAGCAACACCCTAAGGATGCTAAAATCAAAAACCGCAACAGGTGGGATCATCAGTGGAGCGTTTTCAAGTTTTCTCAGGATGAAAAAAGCCCTTTGACGTATTTTCAGATAATTTTCTGAAACTGAGGTGCGATATTTTCGCAGTAACTTGATAATTGTGAACGACGATCTTGTATAAAGAAATCATTTGAACCTATCGCGGTTTCCAACGCATTTTTTTGATTTATCTCATAGAATCAAAACTTAAATATCCTCAAAGTTGTTTCTAGACTCTGACTGCATAATAAAAGCTTTAGTTTGGCATTAACTAAGGCAATTTACCTTGCGTAGCGGTGCGCTAAATCGGAAAAATGGTATTCGCAAGGCATTACACCATGAAAATGAACGGTCAACTGGTGCTCCTTCGCTTGCTGCTACCTGAATGAATACAGTAAATTGATATTGGTCCATTCTATTGGTTACATTCGAATGTTTACCTGATCAACAATCACGAGACTGAGGTTTTTAAAGTTGAGGGCACTTGAGATCGGGTTAGAGATGCCGATGTGCAAAGGATCAAGTCGTGTTGAAGGAATTTGGCCAGTGCCAAAAGACAGTACACAGCCGATTTCAACATTTTTCTCGGGTTGGCCCTGAAACGATATTTTACAATGTGTATGAGCATATACTGTAAGCATCTAGTCCACACCAAATATGTGTTTGTGCCGTTATAGAGCTCCACTTCCGAAAGTAAATCTAACAAAGGATTGTTAGCGATTATACCGCCGTCTATGTATACATCGTCTGGTGGAAAAAACATTGGAGCCGCTGAAGTTCGACGCAGTGCTTTCCAAGTGGGTATATCTGCAGAAAATACGTTATAAATCCTTCTATAAGTATCCCATAATTCTTTTACCGTTTTTGCCTTAAACATCAGCATTTCTCAAAAAATGGGGCACCTTCAAAACTCACAAATGAATGGTCGTACTTCTATAAGTTTGAGCTATATGATCACGTGCGTGGGAAGAGCTCGAAGCGGGGTTTGCCATTTTACCCTATTCATTTCTTTCTTTATTTTTAGCCATGGAAAAAATACGGAAATAGTACAATTGAATGTGCGATATGTCCAGCATGCGCTAGGATAAATCGGGAATTTTTTAGACATTTTGGGGTGGAGATACATTTTTGAAGAAAAATTTATTCGGCTGCTATCAGATTTCAGCTCAAAACTTCCGTTGAATTACGATTTAAGCGGATTCTTCATAGCCATCTTGTAGAGCTTGCTTTGCCCTGTCGAACGCTTAAGCCACATTAGTTGAAGAAAAAATACAAAAAACGACGGTTATAAGAACGGTAAAAGATTATGGGACACCCTAATAATGGCAGTTATAGATTTAACAAGTACCTGCCGGATCGCCAAAACCTAAGCGGACGTTGTCTTCCTCAGAAATTGGCAATCGATAATTTCTCATGTATTCCAGCTTCACGGGAAATCGATCTGCCTTTACTGTGGAAAACATCAGCCTGAATCGCCGTTGACCGGTGTCAGTAAAGTTTGCAGTAGAACTCATTTTTACTTTTCCGAAGCTTTATAATGTAAAATATAAATGCCATTAGTTATCATTACTGGAATGTTTACCATTTATGGATAGATTGCTGCTTGAATCTCAAACTCTCCCCTCTTTGACGAAATTTAAACACAAAATACTAGTAGCAGCAAAAAGAAAATGCATAAGAATGGCAATACAAATCATGTTTTAGGAACAGCATTACAACACTTATCTCATGTTCAAGCGTTCACTAATACCTGAAATCTGGGGATTCACCTTGGATAATCAATCTCCTTCATTGTTTCCTCTCCAACGGTTTCCTTCATGAACTCTTCCACAGCAGCAGCGTCGTAGGGTAAGGTCCATTTATTAAATATGAAGTCCTTGAAGCGTAAGTAAAGGTGTTGACATTCTCTGAGAGATTTACCTGTAAACCAGAGACATAGATGTGTTTTCAAAATTCAATAGATACCTTGAGCAAGGCCCGTGGCGAGCAGAGCACCAGTTGAAGTTCCAGCTACCCAGTCAAAATAGGAAAAAACTGATTCATTGAGTTCTTTCTCTATTTCCATGAGCACCTGTGTTATTCACTATCATTATCAAATGACTCAGAATAAAAACCTTCTAAGCATCAAGAAGAAGTGCTATAACTATGACTAATATATTTTTCTGACCTGTATCATAGCAAGTCCTCGAATCCCACCGCCATCCATCGATAAAAGGTTAATCATGTTATGAGGCTTTTCACCACGGTTTGCTAGTTCTTCAAGGCGAGCAATGAGACCATCGTAGCACTGCTGAAAAATGTGTTTGTGGTTTGAAGATTGAGTTTTATCTACGACCTTTTGTATGAATTCTCGTATCGGCTCTTCCATATTGACGGCTTCAGAGTTTCGCTGCAACATGCCAATTTTCACAGAGATTAATGACAATAAAAATGGAGAATGTTAGATTGGGTACAGAGCGAACCTGAACCGAGGTCAAATCACTCGTGCAGCCGGAAACACAGCCAAGTTTGTTGGGCTTGCATGGCAAAGCACCACACATTACCAGAGATTCCAAAAGGGATGCTCTGAATGAGATTGTTAGAAACATCTGTCGGTAAAATCAGTCTCTTACTCCTTCAGACGTGCAGCCATATGTCTTGGACTGTCACCATTTGCATTGCTGATGTTAGGGTTCGCACCCAAGCAAAGCAAGAGTCGAGCAGCCTAAAAATTGCGGAACAGTCGTATTTGATTCATGAAAATCTTTGAGCAAAGTAAAAGCCCCCCCCCGCGGTCCGACACTGAGATACAAATATGTCACTGTATTCATGAATGTATGTATTATATAATCACGTGTGCATGAGGAACCCGGCGCTAAGAGCAGAGTTCGCCATTTCTTTTCATCAGTTTTGCTTCATTGCTGATCATGGAAGATTTACGGAAAGCGTTTAGTTAGATGTTTAATGGTCAGGTATAACTTGAGATAAATGGGAAATTTTTCGGATGTTTTGGGATAGACACAATCTTCAAGACTTGAATTCGTTTTCCCACTATCAGACTTCAGCTTCGTATTTTACGTCAAACACGAAAGCGGACGCTTAGTAGCCATTTAAGCTTGCCTTACTCAGTGGAAGGCCATTTAAGCCGCACTCATTGAAGGGAGCAGATAGAAAAGCGGTGGTTTTGGTGAAATTGGAAAAAAAAATATTGGAACACTGATATACAGTTGAACGTTTCCACCGTCAAAACTCATTTTCTCTCGGAGGAATTGTCATAGAGAAAGGTGTAAATAGTCAGCGAGTTTGGTTTTTCAGCATAACGGCCGTAGGAAAAACCTGCACTCATTTCAAAAGGAGACAAACCTCTGTGTTTCTTCTTGTAGCGGCAACATGTAGTGCTGTATTTCCATTCCTATCTTGAGCATTTATGTTGCATCCATTAGATAGTATTGTCACCATCAAACCAATCGCTCCCTCAAAAAAAAAAACTCATCTAATTCAAGCCTGGCATAGGTTAACAAATAGTACCTTGTGCGTGTAAATGTGCAGAGGTGTTTGTCCAATATTGTTTGTAGCGTCCAAATCGATGTCATCAGATTTGAGCATCATCAAACCCACCAAAGAAGATTTATACTTTGCAGCGTGGACTACAGTATTGCCGGTAGAATCTCGCTCGGTGAGAAGCTCAGGTGAGACATGAAGAAGGGCTTTGATTATGCTAAATTGCACTCGTCATGAAAGTTACGGCTTCAGGGACAATAAGATTACTCTGGGGTGGTGCCTTTGCTCTGCACAGCTTCGAAGAGAGGATTACGGCCATGAGGAACGACTGTCAGCTCAGCTCCACAGTTAAGAAGTGCGGCAACGCATCGCGGACTTGCTGCTCTTATCGCTAACATAACCGGAGTATATCCTTCGTCATTTGTGTGGTTGATAAGACCATGACATTCTTCGAATTCCCAAAGCAGCTAAATGAGAAAGAATGAAAAAGATGAGCATCGAAAGCTTCCAAGACATTCACAAATTTTGGAAGAATAGACCAACTTCAATAACGGGCACTCCAGAAACTGAAGCATAGTGCATAACATTATTTCCATTAATATCCACAACCATCGGGTCAGCACCTAATGCCAGCATTCGTCGCACTATTTCCAGACGATGCATTTCGATCGCCAGTAACAATGGATACTTGCCCTCTGGTTGAACCATCATGTTCATGTGGCTAAAGTTACACATTTTGAAAATCCCAAATAAAACAGAAAATGTGGAGAAAAGGAAAGAGTGGCATATGGTTTTAGCAAGCCTTGATATGGAAAAACAGAAGTAAGGAAGAAGACGTAAGCACAGCATAGGCAAAACGTTGAGCCATAAGCACTGTAGAAGATTTTTTATTCTCCCTTTACACCCTAACAACGATGGCGACTTTCTAAAAAGTGATCCAAATGAGACAACCTGATTACTTTTTTCAGTTTCGAAGGTTTTCTTCCTGATCAACGATAAACAGCAATGTAAACACCTCTTAAGTGACGCTCGCATGTCATTCTGGCACTGCTTTACAGCTCCACTCCCACAAATTTGAGCGAGGGACGAAGAAATTGGACAGACCGTATGAAAGCTATCGAAATTGGTGCTGCTGTATTGCAGAGTCCTTGGACTTTTGACACAACAATCAGAGAGACTTTCCATGATCTTTCTACTGATTACTTAAATGTGCAGGAGTTCTTGGTTGTTTTATATGATGGTACATTAGAAAAAATGGATATTCGGCACAGATTTTCAGGCTAGAAAACACGTTTGACCCATAACTTTGTGATGAGGAAGTTGAGATGAGTAGCATTACCCATGGATAGAGTGTAAAAAGCTCTATCAAATGCTAGCGGTTGAAGTTAAGCTCATATGATTATCCCGATGTGAGAATAAATAATGTCCCCTAATCCTTTCTATAATATACATTCGATCATTTCAAGCGCGACGGCAGAGTTTTCTGCGTCCCTCCTATCCTTAATCCCAGCGTGACGGAGGGTCCAGTTGCTGAAGGAATCCAGAAAAAGGAATGCGAAAATATAACGGCGCTCAGTGATGGCGAGAGGAGAGGCCAGTAGCCATTATGCCGGCGAGAGATTCGCTCGCACTATGGGTCCCGTGCGGAGCGGAAATTTTTCAACATTGAGCTGAGCGGCTACCATTTGGCATAGGGGGTGTATGTTTGAAGGCTGATCACAAACACATTACATTTAGAATTACCGATAATCCATAAGCGGTATATAGGTAGTCATTATTCTGGGCAAGAGATTGTTGTTGTGTTTCTGTCACAGTGGCTCTCGCCGATGGGGTACGAAGAAAGTTATTGATCGCTTGTGTCATTTTGTACTGTCGTGCACGCATTCAAGCAGTATTTTGTTACCTACTGGAGCTCACGGCTCTTATTTGACTCTTCATGGGACATTTCTTCACAAAAAGTTAACCTTCTGCTCAAGTAACGCTCCCTATTTTTGTCAGCTTGATGGGAGCTGAAGTTTTTTTTGTTCAACATACAAATAATTAGCATAGCATACTGCCCTCCTACTTCCATAATCATTTTAACTGGAAATAATTGGATTAGATTTACACTATTGATGATGCAATGATGCTTTTTTTCCACAGCTAGCAATTAAATGCATAAATGGTTAATGCACAAATAAAATAATTGTCGTTATAGAGTTTTTCTATGAGTTCGAGACCGTCTTGTGCATGATTAGCTTCGATTTGTTCAACAAACGCTGTATTGTGATCACCAGGCTTCTGCGATAGCCGAATTTTCCGGATTTTGTTCTATGTCGCGTAGTTTAGTACGTCGTCCGACAACTCACTGCAATCTTTCATAAATGAACGCAACTCCACACCCTCAAAGGAAAAAGCAGTTGAGAAATGAAAGACTTCTATATATTTTTTGCTGTTGTTGTCAAGGCACGAAGATTTTTCAAAGGACTCCAATGTTTCACAAACACACTTTTGGGTTCTTATTCACTAAGGAATTCTGCTTTGCCCAAATAGAAAAGTGCAGAGCGAACGTGGTTTCGCTGGCAGCAAAGACTAGGGGAAGGGGACTCTATGCGGCACGTATTTTTCTTCTAAAGAACTCCAAGGGCTCATAAACAAACTACCTTTCGGTTTTTTTCACTGAGAAATTCCTCTTTTGCCCAAAAAGAAAAGAGCAGGGCAAACATGGTTTCCTTGGAAGGGACTAGGGACCTTATGCGGCACGCACGTTTTCGGAAGAACACCAAGGGCTCACAAACGAACTACCCTTGGGTTTTTTTGGCCCTTAAAAGGGGCCCGGGACTTTATGGGCGCGAAATTTTCGAAGTTCAAGGCTTTACAGAAAAAGTTTGATGTCGAAAAAGATTTTAGGTTTTTTTCTCACTGAGGAATTCCTACTTTTGCCCAAAAAGAAAGGAGCAGGCGAACATGGTCTCGCTGGCAGCAAATACCAGGGGGACTCTATGTGGCACGCACTTTTTTTCTAACGAACTCCAGAGGCTCACAAAAAAAACAACGTTTGGGATTTATTTCACTGGGGAATGCCACTTTTGCCCAAAAAGAAAAGAGCAGAGCGAACATGGTCCCCTTGGAAGGGACTAGGGACTTTAAGGGCGCGAAATTTTCGAAGTTCCAAGGTTTTACAGATAAAGTTTGAAATTTGTGGAAAGAAATTCAGGTTTTTTTCACTGAGGAATCCCTATTTTTGCCCAAATAGAAAAGAGCAGGGCGAACATGGTCCCCTTGGAAGTGACCAGGGACGTTATGGGCAATTTGTCTGTAAACATTGGAACTTCGAAATTTTCGAAGTTCCAATGTTTTACAGACAAAGTTTGATGTGGAAAGAAATTTTAGGTTTTTTACTCACTGAGGAATTCCTACTTTTGCTCAAATAGAAAAGAGCAGAGTGAACATGGTCCCCTTGGAAGGGACAAGGAACTTTATGCGGCACGCACTTTTTTCTAACGAACTCCAGGGGCTCACAAAAAAAACTACGTTTGGGAATAATTTCACTGAGGAATTCCACTTTTGCCCAAAAGAAAAGAGCAGGGCGAACATGGTTCCTCTGGAAGGGACAAAAGAATATGCTGCACGCACTTTTTTTCACTAAGAAATTCCTTTCGCCCAAAAAGAAAAGAGCAGGGCGAACATGGTCCCCTTGGAAGTGACCAGGGACTTTATGGGCAATTTGTCTGTAAACATTGGAACTTCGAAATTTTTGAAGTTCCAATGTTTTACAGACAAAGTTTGATGTCGAAAGAAATTTTAGGTTTTTAACTCACTGAGGAATTCCTACTTTTGCCCAAATAGAAAGGAGCAAAGCGAACATGGTCCCCTTGGAGGGGACTAGGGACTCTATGCGGCACGTGTTTTATTTCTAACGAACTCCAAGGGCTCACAAACAAACTACCCTTGGGTTTTTTTTCACTGAGGAATCCCTATTTTTGAACAAAATGAAAAGAGCAGGGCGAACATGGTCCCCTTGGAAGTGACCAAGGACTTTATGGGCAATTTGTCTGTAAAACATTGGAACTTCGAAATTTTCGAAGTTGCAATGTTTTACAGATAAAGTTTGATGTCGAAATAAATTTTAGGTTTTTTTCACTGAGGAATTCCTACTTTTGCCCAAATAGAAAGGAGCAAAGCGAACATGGTCCCCTTGGAGGGGACAAAGGACTTTAAGGGTGCGATTTCGAAGTTCCAAGGTTTTACAGATAAAGTTTGATGTCGAAAGAAATTTTAGGTTTTTTTCACTGAGAAATTCCTACTTTTGCCCAAAAAGAAAAGAGCAGGGCGAACATGATCCCCTTGGAAGGCATCAAAAGAAACTGCTGTTAAAAGCTTTTTCTTCTATAAAATCTACTTTTGCCGCAGAGAAAGGCAGTAAGCTTTAGTCTTGTTTGAAGAGAAAGCGAGGGTCCTGGGGAGAGGACTTCAGTGCGAATTTTCTCATCTATCTCTTTCTTAATCTGCTAAAATATCTATCCTTTGAAAGCAAGTATTAGGTTGTCCCGAAAGTTTTGTCCGTTCTTTCAACCTATCATAAAAATACGTGGAACAAAGATAGGAAAACGCTCTAAGCACTACCCGACGCAACTTTTCCTCCTCTTTCTAACTGTCATAATCTTGTGCAGATTACTCTTTTGCTCACTGAGATAAACGCCAAAATTTCGAACCCATGGTTTTTACTATGTCAAAGTTTGACAACTTTTCACAATCTTCATTTTCAACTTTTGGAAGACTTTTGATAGTTCTCAGATAGAGTAAGCAAAGGGCAATGCAATGCAATTATTTGGATATCTAGCTGGCTTTTCAATACTTTTGAAGATAATTTTTTTCAAAAGTCTTCACTTTTGAGAAGTTCTAAAATACAGAAACGCCTCGAACACTAACAAGTCATCGGATTTTGAAGCTTTCAAAAACCGATTACGATTATTCACTATTTTTACGAAGCAAATGAGCGTTTACCGCTTTGAAATATAAGATTTTGCATTTTATGTGCACACGCTGGGGTGGGGTCAAATTCAAGAATTATGAAAATTTTATCGCCAAGGACCCCGGAAATTGGAGAGAAAGACACTCACTGGAAAGAGGAGGAAAAGCTGCATCGAATAACACCGAAAACAATAACAATAACACGTTGTGCTCCGTTTCATGATCTCTGGCTTTTGGCATCACCAAAAGTGGAATTTGATAGCATCAGAAAATAATTCTAAAAAATTTTCAAGGCTGGCTATAGATGCCGCAAAATTGCATTTATATTGCCCTTTGTTTGCTCTATCTAACTGTTGCCAAAGCTTTTCCGAAAGTCAAAAATAAAGATTATGAAAAATTGCCAAACTTGGACATAGTAAAAACCATGGGTTCGAAATTTCGGCGTTTATCTCAGTGAACAAAAGATTAATCGGCATGGAAGCATGACAGTTAGAAAGAGAAGGAAAAGATGCATCGGATAGTTCTTAGAGCGTTTTCCTATTTCCGTTCCATGCGTTTTTATGATAGGTTGAAAAAACGGACAAAACTTTCGGAACAACCTAATATTTTGGGAGAATCTCACTCAGATAATCTCGGAATTTTTTTTCGCGAGCGATCTTTTGTAAATTGTAGGGAGAACCGCATGGGAAATATTCCACGTTATCATATTTTGCTCAAGGAAAGCTGTTGCTAATAGTACCTCGCTTCAAGCCGGCTGAAGCCGGCTCCGCCTCAATATATGGTTCTCATGCATTTTTTTTGAAAAGTCTGCTTTTGAGATCACCCAATATAGGCACACTTTTACAGTCCGGCAATGTACAAACCACGGACAGGGAAAAGCCGACTTAAAACTCTATGCCAATTTTTTTGCACAAAATATCAAATTTTCATGAAGTAGTAAAGCAAAATCTCACTTTCGCTTTCTGGACAGCAGCGTGGAAAGCGGTGAAGTTGAAGCGTGAAAAGCGGTAAAGCGTGAAAACAGCTTAACACCTCTAAGGCAAAACGCTTCGACGCAAAATATCTTTCGGAACTAATTTCTTTGAATTTGTGGGTAGCTAATCAAAACGACTAATGAAAGCGGGGTATTTGAGCAAAATCGAACTTTCGCTTTCAAACCGGCAGCGTGGAATCATAAGTCTCGCGGAGAAGCCAGCTTAGAACCACGGAGTTTATGCGTCAGGAACTTCTCCTCAAAAATCACAAGCTTTCCATACAGATTTCCGAAATCTCCCGAAAGATGCTCGAATTCAAAACACTAACAAAATCCTACTTCCGTCCTTAAAGGCAGTGTCCGGGCAAAAACTCGATTTTGAGATTTTGTGCTTACTTGGGCCTATTCGCTACGCTGAATCCAAAAATGCACATTGTAGAGCGCGAAAATGGCGAAAAACGGCTCTAACACAGGAGGGAAATGAGCAGGTGGACGGGGTCCTCCCCACTGCGAATTCACGTTCCCGGCTTCCGGAGCGACCTTCTCGCTTCCGGTTTCAAGTCAATCATTCGCACTTGACCGGTAGCGATGTTAGGACGGCTAGCGGAATCGAAAAAATCGCTCCGGGAGCTGGGAGCTTGAAATCGCACTGGGGAAAGCCCCGCCCATCTGCTGACTTCCCTCCTGTGTCAGAGCCCTTTTTCGCCTTCTTCGCGCTTTCCAATGTGGATTTTCGGAATCAGCATGGCGTATCGGCCCTTACAAGCACAAAATCTCAAAATCGAGTTTTTGCCCGGACACTGCCTTTAAAGGCAGGGTCCACGCTGAACCTAACTTTCTCCGATTACCGTCGATCCTGAATGTAGGCCCCAGAAAAGGGGCATCTGCGTTGGTCCGGTCTTCTAACGTTGTCTCTGAATGGAGATAAGGGGCCTGGAAGTCCCTGGCTGGCAGAGTCTGATATCAGACTCCGCCCAGCCAGGGACTACCTCCCGACCGTCTTGACATGGTAGTGAGCAGAAGCTGCACACTGCTGAACTTCACCCATGCAGTTCCAGCTCCTCCCCGCTGGCCTGCCGACGGGGACGAGCGATTCGAAACTCGTCCGCGCCCTCAAGACAGGGTCTCCAGGAATCGGATTTTTTGTGAGTTTTGGAGAGTTTGAAGTTCGAAACTGCAATCAGGGCCACGAGGCCCCAGAATGACGGAAACATGGGGGGCCAAATTCTGGGTGGACGCTGCCTTTAAAGAAAAGAGGCAGGACGAACATGGTCTCGTTGAGAGAAAGGACCAGGAACCTTATGCGGCACGAACTTATTCTTAGAAACTGCAAGGTTTCATGGACAAATTTTGAAATATTGTCGAAAACTCCCAGGTTTTTCCAATGAGAAAATCCCACTTTTGTTCACAATAACAGAACAATGTGAACATGGTCTCTCTGGCAGAAAAGACCACGGACTTCATGCGGCACAAACTTTTTCTTAGGAATTACAAGGTTTCACAGACAAATTGCGAGAAATTTGTTGAAAAATACTTCTTTCTTTTTCACTGAGAAAATCCTACTTTTTCCCCAAAAATAAAAGAGCAGGGCGAGCATGGTCCCGCTGGCAAAAAAAACCAGGAACTTTGTGGGGCGAAATTTTTTTGGGAGTTTCCAAGCTTTACTGACAAAATTTGATCTCGAAAAGACTTTATGTTTTTTCACTGAGGAATTCATACTCCTGCCCAAACAGAAAAGGTCAGGGTGAGCATGGTCCCGCTGGCAAAAAAGACTAGGGGCTTCGGGGCGCGAAATTTTTTCAGGAGCTCCAAGTTTTACGGACAAAATTTGATGTCGGAAGAACTTACGGTTTTCTTCTCACTGAGGAGTTCTTACTTCTGCTCAAAAAAAAGAGGGGCCAACACGGTCTCGTTGACAAGGACCAGGGACCTTATGCAACACGAACGTTTTCTTAGGAGTCCTAAGGTTTTACAGCCAAATTGCGAGAAATTTGTTGAAAAATACTTCTTTCTTTTTCACTGAGAAAATCCTACTTTTTAAAAATAAAAGAGCAGGGCGCGCATGGTCCCGCTGGCAAAAAAAAACCAGGAACTTTATGGGGCGAAATTTTTTTAGGAGTTTCCAAGCTTTACTGACAAAATTTGATCTCGAAAAGACTTTAGGTTTTTTTCACTGAGGAATTCATACTCCTGCCCAAACAGAAAAGGTCAGGGTGAGCATGGTCTCGCTGGCAAAAAAGACTAGGGGCTTCGGGCGCGAAATTTTTTTAGGAGCTCCAAGTTTTACGGAAAAATTTGATGTCGGAAGAACTTTCGGTTTTCTTCTCACTGAGGAATTCTTACTTCTGCTCAAGAAAAGAGGGGCCAACACGGTCTCGTTGACAAGGACCAGGGACCTTATGCAACACGAACTTTTTCTTAGGAGTCTTAAGATTTTACAGCCAAATTGCGAGAAATTTGTTGAAAAATACTTCTTTCTTTTTCACTGAGAACCTACTTTTTCCCCAAAAATAAGAGAACAGGGCGAGCATGGTCCCGCTGGCAGAAAAGACTAGGGGCTTCGGGGAGCGAAATTTTTTTTAGGAGTTCCAAGCTTTACTGACAAAATTTGTTGTCGGAAGAACTTTCGGTTTTCTTCTCACTGAGGAATTCTTACTTCTGCTCAAGAAAAGAGGGGCCAACACGGTCTCGTTGACAAGGACCAGGAACCTTATGCAACACGAACTTTTTCTTAGGAGTCTTAAGATTTTACAGCCAAATTGCGAGAAATTTGTTGAAAAATACTTCTTTCTTTTTCACTGAGAACCTACTTTTTCCCCAGAAATAAGAGAACAGGGCGAGCATGGTCCCGCTGGCAAAAAAACCAGGAACTTTGTGGGGCGAAATTTTTTTAGGAGTTTCCAAGCTTTACTGACAAAATTTTTATGTCGAAAGAACTTTCGGTTTTCTTTTCACTGGGGAATTCATACTCTTGCCCAAACAGAAAAGGTCAGGGCGAGCATCCCGCTGGCAAAAAAAGACTAGGGGCTTCGTGGGCGCGAAATTTTTTTTTTGTGAAGATTCTTAGGAGTATTAGAAGATGTTGTATTTTTGATAGGAAAGCTTTGGAGGTAATGAGTGTGTTCCGCGTCCAGGGAAGAACAGAGGCCTTGAAGTATTATAGTTATTTGGATCAAGTGTATGAAAATTTAGAATTACAAAGAAATTCCGCTTCTCTCGAAAGAGCCGGTTAATCAATAAATTTCGCTTCACTTAAAAAAACCTTGAATTATCAAAACCTTTGGATCCATTGCAAGAATTTTTAGGCACAACAAAGTGGTGGTGGTTCTACAATAGGACTGAGAGGCGTTTCGCAAACTCCGTGTCTTTTAAGGAAAAGCCTAAAGATAAAAAGGAAATCTTTAGCGCTAGCAAAAATTTTGTGGATTTAAAGGAAAGGCTGTCTTGTGGAAAAACTTTAATAATCGATGTTACCGCTTAACCTCTGATAGAACCTAAGGTGCGAAAAGAATTCGAATCGAATCCACGGGATTTTGGAGAAGTGGTTGTTGGAACTTCAGAGGAATTTTGATAACGTTGCTAAGAAGCCTTGTTTGGAAAATATTTGCAGAACTTTCCGAGTAACCCATGGGTAATCGAGATTAACTTTGGTAAGACTATTAGTGCTCAAAAACGGTGCAGCAAATTGTGAATATTCTTTTTTGTCATTGTACCGTAAGCTGCAACATGAAGCAAATAATTTTGTTCAAATGTCCCTATTGTTAGTGTGCAAATAAGTGTAGCTTTGACTCACTAATGAATTGGCCTCAACCCACTTGCTAGCGACCCGTAGGGTCGCTAGTACTCAATATATCTTTTGTTGCAAAGCATCGGAACCAACAGATTATCGTGAATTTGGCGCCCCTCACCCAATGCGGCAAAAAAGTTTTTGGTAGCCTCCATTGTTTTACTGCGGCGTGCTGCTCAAAGTTCAAAATTACTCAAATTAATGAGCTTTGATTCTAAGTATATCAAAAGAACATTATTCGATAAATGCTCAACTATTCACCTCGGTGAGAAATCTATGATATGATTGAATTTTAAACGCATTGTCACGGCACGGCTGTCAAAGGACCTCATGTTGGTTGATGTACCAAATGACAACATTGAGAAGCAGCTCATCGGCTTTGCGATCGTAAACGTATGAGCAAACAGCATTTGTGCCCATAGAAGAGACGGCGATTGTGCAAAGGTTGAAGTTGTATATAAACTCGAATGCCTTGACTATATCGGAGAGACGTCTAGCAAGCATGAGCAAATTGGTAACACCGTTAGATACCCATAAAAAAGACTCGCACAATGGAAATGACAGTATAAAAGGCAAATCTTAACTTGCGAAATCGAAATCTCAGCTAGAAAACCATTAGAAGCCTTCTGCCAGTTTCCGCCAAAAATCCAGAAGTGAATACCAAACATGTGTGCTTGGGTCACTGCCGCCTCTTTGCCATATATGCCACTGTGCGAGCTATAGACAACAGATAGTTCGCTCTGTCTTCCAGATTATTATTTACTTATCCGCTAGCGTCATTTGTTTCGTTTGTCTGAATCTTCCGTTGCGGACTCTTTCAAAAGCGATGATATCACGGTGGCTTCATCTCAGTCTTGAGGGTTTCTTCGGTGTGAATTCGAAGGAATGTCGTAACTAATTGAGCAAAAGAAGTTTGGTGGTGTGGTTTTCGCAGAGCTTTGAATTTTATTTACGCCTAAGGACGACGACTGCGTCGAAACATTAGGCCACCACGAATAAAGACCATAACAAACCTGTGCATGGCACAAATAATCAAAGAATATGAATTTGAGAGGATTGCATTCATGCTCTGGGTCGCTCTACTTTTAGATCACCCTAATACTTCTTCTTTCGTTGTATCCTTATGTCTCGATTTCATATCATTTCATTGTCCTAGGCAAAATGTTGAAAACCTTCACATTCAACCTTACCTTTTGAACGAATTATCAGTGTTGTCGAGATTCTCAATACTGTCATTAGTAAACAGATCCATCCGATCGCAAGCGATTGCAATATGGATCATCCCATATAGAGGAAATTGCTTCAACTTTATCATCACGTCTTGTACTCGCCTTTTGGTATCGTTATTTGAATCTGCAAAGAAGCCAATGATAAATGAAAAAATTGTATGAATTCTACAGGTAGAAATTTCACCTAGAAATTTGAATAGCATTTGGCACTCCATGCATCTTCGGCAAAGATCAACTGCATCTTCAAGTTCATTGGACCGAAATAAGCTGTATACTGGAGAGTTGGGAGTTTCTAAAAAAATCGCTTTCTGTTTTCTATATCTTTTCTGTTATTTGTGAACAAGGTCAGTTTTCCTTCAAAAATTTTCAACTCCTTTTGAAAAATTGCAAATTCTATTATGAGTAATGGAAGCATACCTCCCAATGATGCTACCACATGAAACAACTTTTCAGAAGGATTGTTCTTATACGATCCTTGCACAACTCTAAGCGGTGGATCGAATTCGTTCTCAGGAAACACAATCTGAAAAAAAAATTATATAGGGACAATCAACAAGTTTTTGATAGTAATTCTTTGACGAACCTTATGTTCTTGAAGAAGTTCCGGTGGAAACTGAGTTACTTCATCAACATTTGACGGAATCCAGTAGTCTTCACCGAAGATACTTTCTCTTGCTGACGTCCAAAGCTCTCCTAATTTGCCGGACATGGAGACGAAGCTAAAATTGAACACTTTAGGAGATCCTATAAGGAATCGAACAAAACAGTGCGGAAAATGGAATCGATATAGAGGTACTTGTGTGTACCTCAATGAACTCCCAGGACCTGTTTTCGACAACAACACATGCAAAGCATAAGCAATAACAAAATTGATGTAGCCATTTTTTCCACATGACACACGGTTAATGATGCTCTCCTTTGCTGTCATCGCAGAATAGCTTATTCAAAGTGTAATAAATCATACCACGAAATAAGCAATGCGTTCCTCTAAAAATTTAGCAGCTTCATGAACATTTATAAATAAAAACCGCAATTTCTCCGAGGATTGAGTTATCTTTCATAAAAAACAGACGTAACTCTACGAATGAAACGTATACCCCCCCCCTTCCCCCCCCCCCCCCCGAGAACGGGTCGCGAAATTTTTGAAAGTTAGTTACATGAGTTATAAAAATGCGCAAGTGACTTGTTTTACTTGTAAATAATTAAAACATTTTTTAAAATTTTTTAAAAATTCAGCCTTATAAAAAAATTTTTTCAGGGGCGTTTCTGAGCCCGCGAAAATTTTAGGGAACATACCAAAAAAATTTTCGGAGTGCGTAGCTGACCCCACGCACCTTCATCGGAAAATTTTTTTTTGTCGCCCCCCCCCCGAGCCGAAATCCTGGGTACGCCATTGCTTACTTCATATAAACTTTACTTGAACAATGGGCAATCAGTTATTCCCACCATTAGCTGTGAATGAAGGTCTGCTATTTTAAACTGCCTAACAAAACGATTTAAATTTTTGCGGTTATGACATGAAAGTAGAAGAAATAATGTGGCCTCGGGATTGTCTCTTCATTTTTTTGATTTTTATTATATAATAGACCAAAACAAGTTGGCTTCCGATTCTTGGCGTAGAGTTCATCCACTGGACCCGAACTTACATATTTTTAAATTAGCCAGAAAACTAAGCAGCTTCGATCAGGCAACGGTACACCACTGCAGTGCAGTGCTTTTCGCGGCAAGAAATTGAGAAACAAAAATAAGCAGAAGATTTGAATTTATAGCCATTTTTTATGCCAAATTTCAAATACCTTGGAAATTTGCGCGTTAATACAAGGGTATCTATGGTACTATAATATTTCTAAAAACTTGTAGTACAAATGACAAGCTAATACAGTTTGTGACTGTTGAACAAAAGCTTACCCCTAACGTTCTCTCGATTTAGCAAAACCATATCTAAGCATTTATTAGGGCTTTGATGAGCTATAACTTTCTATTTAATCTGCTCTTTTAATGCGACAATCATCCGAGGCATCGAATTTTTTGCAACACAGTGCACATCTACCATTACTCATATCACAGACGGGAGAAAAGTAGGAACTCTAAACAGCGGAAGTATTTTTCCTCTGTAACCTAGTTCTTAACAAATTATAACTCTCTTCGAAGTCTGTCAGTATGAATTTAGATAGCCCTTGTTGTAGCCGCAAGCTAGAGGTACAAAAAAAGATGAAAAGGGCCATGAAGATTTGCGAGAAAAAAATTAAAATTAGAATTGTCAGCTTTCAACAATTTTTCGTAGGCTTCAATGTCCCAAATTTGTAGTTTTCGGATTTTCTGCGTAGTAAACGCTTTTGCATAATCTGTCAACAGGATGCCTATCCTAAGCTTAAAAAGGAGCAAGTCTTTAGCAAATGCCTTCTTCAATAAGAAATAGGGTCACAGAATAACCAAAACGGCTACCGAGGTTAAGAAGCCGATATCTCAGTCTAGATAATTTCTGGGAAAACAAAGTGTGCTTAAAGTAGGCACTATTACAACAGTAGTCAAATTTTCAAAAGAACGCCATCTTGTGCTTGAATTCTAACTATGTAAATATAATAAAATAAAATTCAGGTTTAAGTGAGGGTATTTGAAAGTCTGCAAATTTTCAACAAATTATGTAGTTCAAAATCTCGTTTGAACCATCATCAGATAGAGCATGAATTTAGTTCCTTGATATTAAGCTAACAAGGGAGGTCGAATCAGTCGAAGTGGCCTTTCCAAATGGGTCACATACTGTTTTGAAGAGCGTTTAATGCTGATTCCGAATCTGTCTTGGCTGTCTGCCGAGCGCCTCTAGACGCCGAGTTATAAGCGTTCTTTGGGTTGAAAAATTAAATGCGTAATTAGAGCAAAATTCGTCAGAATTGCTCAAATGGTCCAATGTTGCTAATCAGAGCGCTCCATTTCAAAGGATATCTTCTGTCCAAAACACTCATACTACATGTTGTTCTAATTAGGCGCTAAAAAGTCCGTAATAGTTAATTTTGCTTGAATTCTGCGTTCATTTTTCGCTCCAAAAAACATTTATAACTCGGCATGCAGAGGCGCTCGGCAGATAATAAAATCAGATTCGGAATCAGCGTTTAACGCTCTTCAAAATGGTATATGATTCATTCGGAAAGGCCACATCGACTAATCGGACTTCCCTTGTAAGTCTTTGTCAAAGGAAAAAGATGGAAAGAACTTTCTAAACAAGGCCTATGCATCAACCTAATGCATTGAGATGACTAGGCTATCAAAATTCTGCCAGTTCTTCCTATAGAAACCAAAATTGAATGCGAATGCAATGGAGTGGTCCTGGGATGCTCAACGCGCGATGGCGCCCGCTATCAAATATGCTATTAATCGCTTGTATATCTAATTATAATCTCGTTTGCACATATTTCCAGGAATTAATAAATAAAAGTACGATATGTGCGTAACTATATGATGAATAGCATTGATGACATAATTGTAAACTTGCTGAAAGATCGATCAGAAGGCTGCGAAAATATTGGAAGTCAACCAAGCACAAGTTTTTGAGATAGGAAAACTCACAGAAAGATATGCCAATAAAAAAAGAGAGTAAAACCCATCTATTTAAAACTAATGGAAACTTCACCTCGGTACAGAGTAACTCCAGCTATTTTTCAACGATCGAGTCGACGTCTTCCGTTCGCGAATTTCATTTTCATCACCTGTAGTGGATATCTAAGAAAAAAAAATACACATATGGCCCTAGTGTATCTTTCACTGCACAAACCGTCGAAGGTGATAATTTGGACAGCATTTGTAACGTACAGATCCTTATCCTTATCTGTGCATCAAACAGCCTTTTAGGTTGCTGGCAACATTAAACCAGGTGACTTCTTGCTGTTGATATAAAAATTTAAAAATCCCAGACAATTGTCACCATAAGAAGGAGTTTTGGCTCCATGTGACAGACCTGCTTTGAGTTCAGGTTGATTATGATAGGTTAGAAATCATCAACCAAAAGATAAGAAGCTACTAGCTTTCATTCAATGATGAAATGCAATGAAATGAAATTTCATGAAGAGGCCATGTGACACTTCAACTAGGGAAGAAGTAAGAAAGAATCAAAAGATCATACCCAAATTAGACATCGATTGGGAAACTGCCATTCCTCCTTCCCTTCCTTCAATTTCTTTCTTCTCTTCATTCATCTTAAAGTTGGTTGAAGACGACTTGCTGAAATAAATCATGAGAACGAGAATAATTTTTTTGAGATTTTGAAAAGTTCTTTCGGGTTTTTCAAAAGAGTTAAGCATAATCCTTTTTGAAAAATGAGTCCTATGAGATAAAGTGCATCCGCTTAAAAAAGGACATGGAAGCCCTTAAGTTAATAGTTGCGAAAGCAATTTATTCAGCAGCCCATTTGCAGAGTTTTTTCATTTCTTCCGTTCGCTGCAATTCTCTACAGGATAGAAACGTTTTTGGTTCTCAAAAAACACCCGGCTTCTCTCCGAGAAAATTGTTTTCCTAAAAAAAATTTGGAACATAAACGTCTTATTCATCTAGCAAAAGACACCTTAAATCGAGTCATCGAATCGAGGAAGTGAAAAATATTGTTCATTGTCAGAATCAAGCCTCTTATCCATTTCATTGTTTATCTACACCGGCTTGATAAATAACGAACAGTCGGTGTCATTGTATTTAAGAATGGCATGACTCGCTTTCGCGTACCTCACTTTTGATCTATAGCAGGTTCTCGACAATAGAAAAACCTTTGACAAAATACCAAAGGCGAAGCACACTCTCCTCTTACTGCCCCTTTCCCATCTGAGGATGGGTCTCAAATTGAAGTTAAATTAGTGCAAACGGCCATTTCTAATTTCTGAAAGAATTAGTGGATCACTCAAGTGACATCTGGACCCGCCAGCAGCTTTTAGGGACCTTGCTATTGCCCATAGAGATTACATTTCGATTTTCCGACGCTGTCCGCTCAAAGGAGGGGAGAGGGGATTAGCAGTAAAGCATAAACACTTCAACAATCTAAGCAGAAATTTGTGAGATCGCTCATGAAAATATTTTTTGCCATTCATGACGTTCAGATAGAAACTTTGGGCAAATTCCTTGAAACCACTCAAAGTTGCGAATCAAGATGAGTTGGATAGAAATCTTCTGGGAATTTTTGTGGTGAAGCAAAAAAAGAGGGATC
This sequence comes from Cylicocyclus nassatus, assembly GCA_958299035.1. Classification (NCBI taxonomy): domain Eukaryota; kingdom Metazoa; phylum Nematoda; class Chromadorea; order Rhabditida; family Strongylidae; genus Cylicocyclus; species Cylicocyclus nassatus. The sequence goes on along the minus strand of CATQJL010000316.1, from coordinate 80,855,464 downwards.
CATGTTTTTTTCACAGAATTCACAGAAAATAATATATCGGAAACGCACTTAAGCAGAGAAGTACTCTGGGCCTACATATGAGTTTTTTTTTTCTGACCATTCGAAGTGCCTGAAATGCCAGGTTTCATGTGTATTGCAACAAGTTGCATCCTTCAAATATCCATTCCTGCAACCACTCAAGAGAGAATTTTTGATAAGCATAGAAAATGCGGAGCGCGCCTGTATGATTGCAAAGTTAGCTTTTCTTATCCGCAGCACAAAAACAAAAAAATTACAAAAAAAGTAATGTTTAGAGAATCGAATTGATTTAGTATCTAATCTTGCTTACGCAACGGTGGAAAATTCTTGAGAGTCATTATAGAGCTTAGCGCTTCTTTTTTTCTCAAGGAAAAACCCAGCCTAGGACAAAAACTTAAAAAGTTTTTCAGTCATACGTCGGAATGATATTATTTTATTATTTGTAATATTATTATCAAAATGATATTATTTTTTCTCCCCTCTGTATATAATCGTGAGCTTTTTCTCCAACAGTTCTTTTATTCTTCCTAATTGCCTCTGCAAGAATCAGTAAGCTAGTAATTATTTCTAGGAATCTCATTATAGCCTATGGCTTACCTGCAAAATTGATCGCAGTAATGTTCGCCGCCGCTCTTCTTCAGAGTTTCAGCATTTGAAGCATAGATGGCACGGCTTTTCTAACTATAAGTTAACGACAAAAGTAAAGTGAAAGTGAGATAGCAACCGAAAGCTTCTAGAAAATAAAAAAGCTTGATTTACGCTGAATGAGCAAGTTTTAGTAAAGGATTTGCCCATTAGAATATTGAGAGAGCATAAGGATGTGAGAGAGTTGCCTTTATTTAGGAATCAAGAGAAGCTTATGGCATGGGTTCAGTCGCAAATTCTCAAAAGAGACGAATGCAGCACCTGATAAAAATCAGCAAATCAAAATGAGAACTCGTAATTGTGGTATTCAAATAAGTAAACTCAACATTAATTTTAGGTAGGATTGTAATTACATGCTCACAAAGAGTTAGAGGATAACCTGAAATTCGCTCTATAGTTTTACCTAATTCTTCTAAGCGATCACAAAGGTAGGATACAAAAGCTAGGCATTCGGAAATAGATGCATATTGAGGGACGGGCATACTTCACGCGATTTGGCAATATTCCAACTGTCCATAACTCAGTGTAAGCACATCAAAATTTACAGAAGATGTGACATTTTACCGATCCACGTAAGTTATAACATTATGTATGAGCATTTGCTAGTGTTGGATGTGAAGACTTCTGGCGAGTTGCCAAATCGCGTCGCGACTGAAATCGCATGAAGTGTGCCCGGCCTTTTTTAAGAATGAAGTGTAAAAAACGTACGTTTGCAATATCAATGAAAAACAATCATGAACTTAAAAGCGTGACAATTTTAGAGGGAAAGACAAAAGTAAGATGAAAATCAGTAACCATCCATCAAAGCGGGGAAGTAATATATATGAACTAAGGCCTTGCTGAAGCAAACATCGTCAAAGTAGGAACTCGAGGAGAATTATACTCATGAGCCCTCTTTGGTTAGAGTTAAGCGGCCCCTAGAAGAGATTTGTCGATCCTAACTAGAGGTGGAAACTAAGTTAGAATAGGCTTTCATACGTTTTAGACCTCCAGATATGTTGACGAACAATTAATGATTTCAAAGATTTTGAAATTTCACAGAGAAAGATATGCAGATTTTTTTATCACGTTAATTAGTAGAAAAAGACTTTACAAAAGCATCAAACAAATTTTTTCGATTATTTTGATTATGCTTGACAATGAAAAAACCTATGCTGTATGCTATTGTTGTGATGAATGTGTTGTGTATTGGCCAGACACGCGGAAGAGGAATCGATTGCAGGAGAAAACAACTACGAGGGAACAAATTTTTGACGAAAGGCACTACAAAGCGAAGCGAAGGGTGATCTCTGGATAAGAAATACCAATATAATTTCGTGTTGAAGAAAAATTTTAGAAAACCAGCTCGTGCATTCGCAGCAACAACGAAGTAGTAGATAGGGTGAAAAAACGCCGTTTGCTTGCGTTCTCATCCTGTTTACTCTAAAACTAGCGCTGTCAAAGACACTCCCACTTTTTTGCACTATCTTCCGTCTAGTCTTAGATTGAATAAGTGAGGAAGCAATACCGAACCTCGACATCCCTAGGGCTCCCCGTAGTGCATTGAAGTTTTTTCGATTCCTTTTTTAAATGGAAGCTGAAGATTTTTTGGGGGTAACTACCACAGACCGCATCTTACGAAAGTGTTCCGGAAGAGTCCTGAGACGATTTCACGCCTAGAGCGAACTTTTCCGAAGAGAACCCTAATAACTTTTTTAAAATCTTTGATTTTTGCTCAGTTACTGCTTAAGTGTTTACCAAAAAACAAATGCATTGCACGCTGCCAAATTAATTATGAAAAACACTCCGAAAATACCATTCCCTGGAGGGAGCCTTGAAGCTATTGCTCCTCTGATGCTGTCTCTGTGATTTCTAAGCTACTTCCTTCTTCATAGTAAATATTTTTATCTACATACACCAGACGACGTGTGTTGGGCTAGGAATTGAGTGTTGTACCAAAGATTTAAGAAATTCAGCTAAAAAAGGTTATGTAATCGTTTCAATCTATATTCTTTTTTCGTTGTGTATACTTCTCACTGTATACACTTACATTATGTTAAAATCAAATTCCAAAGGAAGATTTTCGAAAAATGCACGTTCGTCATAGGAACGATTGAAACGAAATTATCTTAGACAAAAAGTAGGTCTTAGAAATCAAGGTAAAACTGGAAGTGCTTGCTTTTCGAACATTTTTAGCCGTCGACATAAGCAAACAATGTGAGATACTTGCTTTTACCAACTTTCAGCTTTTTTTTGCAAAGATGTGACATTTTTGCTTTGAGCAGTAATAAAAAGCGCTTGACTAATTCCTTTCAATTTATGTTTGTCAAGCTAATTAAACCTAGAGGAACTTAAGGGCCGGGCATACTTACGCGATTTCAGTCGCGACGCGATTTGGCAATATTCCAACTGTCCATAACTCATTGTAAGTACATTTTAAATGTACAGAGGATAGGTCATTCTCTCAATCCACGTAAGTTATACACACTGTGCATGTGCAGTTTACTAGTATTGGATCCGATGGCGAATTGCCAAATCGCGTCGCGACTGAGATCGCGTGTAGTATGTCCGGCCCTTTATGGATCAAAAGTAGGTGCAAGCATTGCACTCTGACTTGCCAAAGAAAAGAAGAGGTATTTACCACATCATACAGTCTCTCTCTAACGATTCATTTGTGATTTTGCTTTCAAATGATTCACAACAGTACATCTTGCAGTATTAGCTCTTCTGCCCATTAAACTGTACACTTGGATCTTCAATCTTTGTCAGATTTCTATATCTGTATGAAGTAGATTTTGACTGGGTGCTTTTGTATTATGGTTAAATTACAGCAAAAAATAACTTCTTTATTACAGTATTGTTTAGAAAGACGTAGTTTCAAAGAAAGGTGATACGTCGATTGTAGTCATATATGATCATCTTCTGACCGACAACAGGTTACGAGCACATAGTCGGACTGAATTCTTCAATGACTCTCAAAACACCGACTAGATGCAAAAGACCAAATATAGTCATGAACATGAATATCAAGGCGAAAGCCAAAGAGACACCAATTGACATGAGCAAAACTATTTGAACATTCTGAAAAGAATTCCTTTTCTCTTGAATGTGGAAATTGCATACTAACCGATTTCGAGCTCATACCAGACTGCGATGATTTCGATTTGGTTGTGGACTTTCCAGCAACTGGCCTTTTACCCTTTTGATTGCTTTTTTGATTTGCTGAAGTCTGCTCTATTCTGAACGCTAACTCTTTAGTGATCGCATACCTTTAATAGGCTTGGCAGGTGATGCCTTTGGCAGCAATGGCTTTTTGGGTGTATCAGACAAATTTACGTCATCGCCAGCGCTACCAATCACTGGATTCATATGCGTTGTGCTCGTCTCTAACTTACCGTAATGGTTTGAGTTCATTAATATCCTTTTCCTTCTGTTCTTTCATTGGAGGCATCAATGGCGCTGGCGATGATTTGCCTGGTGGAGGAGGAGGAGGAGGGAGGTCTGGTGGAGGTGGCGGTGGCACCTCTCCCGGTTGTACTTCCAGTTTCTCGTATGTGTCCATTTTGCTGCAAAAGATCCGTGCAGAACTTGTAGGTCCCACTAAGAATCTCACAGAGATAGGCTGCAAAAGTGGTATGTCCCAGATGTGTGGTTGAATGCTGCTTCCTTTCGCGAATGGTCTGAATAAAAATGAGAAATACTCCTGCTAGCTTGCTTTGCATGTTTGAAAACTTTTATAAACAAAGCGATACTACTCGCAGTCGATTGTGGTCACTTCATTTGAAGTTGTGTAAATCCGAGGATGGTGCATATTTGCAAATGTTAGGAGCAACTGCAGACTTTAGAGTTTCAAAATTATGGGGATACAGCAAATTTGCAGCTTCCAGAGTTTTTTAAACAAAATATTTTCAAACTCTCCTTGCGGCGATACATGCCAAGACTCATCAGCTATACAGTACAGCTATACAGGGAGTCCCAAAAAAAGTGTGAAGTGTTTGATCTCTAATAACCCTCTTGCTTTCATCTCTTTCGCCAATTCGCAGAACTTTTTGAATGACCCAATTGAATTTTCGACGAATTTCAAAAATCGTCGTTACGTTATATCTGGCATAAGTTATGAAAAAAGCATTACGGTGAAGCGCGAGTTTCATATTTAAAATCAGTGACCCTGATTAACCTAGTGTAAATTACAAATTCTTTAGTTCTCTCCAGAGGTAATATATAATCCTCAATGACGCAAAATGCGTTTTTGAAACACTGTATAATTCACCATAAAAAAATACAATGCCTTGAGCCGATTTTGCTGCGGCGGGTGTCAGTGCTTTGAGTACAGGAAATGTCTTTTCTCCAATTTTTCATCGCATTTGAGAAGTCATGCTCTCTGACTCCGTTTTTCCATGCATTCGGTAAGTCCTTCTCTTAATTATAAAGTAGATACTGTTGCCCTCTTTACTCTGTGACGATGATTACTTCAATTAGAAAGCAAGTGCAAACTTGAATCTTTATGATTTTTATCTTATATTACAATCTGTTTTCCATCTAGGGTATTTTTACTCAGTAACGAGAATCACTCAAGCACGACAGCCGTAAGCGGAAGTGACAATAGAAAAAACTTCAACAATGAAAATTTGAGTACTATTGGGGTGTCCCATAGTTTTTTTTACCGTTTTTACTATGAGCTTTTTATGTAACTTCTTGTATCTTTCCTTCAAATGATGTGGCCTGAGTAATCATTGGATAGGGCAAAGCAAGCTCTAAAAGATAGCTATCAAGAGTTTGCCCAAATCATATCTCACATGAAGTTTTGAGCTGAAATCCGGTAAGAGTCAACAACAAATTCTACCGTCAAAAGTCGCATCTTTGCCTCGAAAAATCTCAAAGTTTCCATATTCATCTTAGCATATGCTTGATCGAATATTCAGTTGAGCAGTTTCCGCATCTTTTCCATGCTTAAAACCAAAAAAAATGAATGCAGTAAAATGGCAAACTCCGCTCTCAGACGTCCGAACTCTTCCCACGCACTCCATCATATACCTCACACATACAGAAATACGATCATGTATTTGTATCGTAGGTGCCTCACTTCTAGAGAAATACTAAGGTTTAGGGTAAAAAAATTATGGCATACCCCTATATGTATAGATATAGTTTTTGTTGTAACAAACAGAGTTGAAAACAAGACTTTTACGCCAACCATCTTGCTCGGACAGTATGATGTTCTTGTTTGTCCTCGAGCGAGAAATCGGGTGGAAGAGTCGTATACCTTCCAAGATCCAGCATAACAAATATTTTGTTCTTATTATAAAATCTCCACTTTTCTCTAGCTAGTGTCTACCTAGCACTCACACTTTGTCAATTAACATAACTTCTGAATCAGCTTATCCTTCTAATTTTATCAAATTTACTCAATTTTATAATCCTTTCTACATTTTTGATCCATTTTAGGTATTAACATAGCACAACACATCTGCACCATTAATGCTCAGCGCAATCAGGAAACGGGAAGAGTAAACATATTCACGTATGCGAAAACTTCGTGGGCGGTGGTCACCAGTATTCCAGGCTCTGAAAAGGTTATTGAGTTGGTGCAAAAATTATGGGCGTTTTGCGAGTTCCCACTTTGAGATGCTATAATTTTTTCAGAAATCCGCATTTATCGAAGTGAAGAAGAAGCAGTATTTTGGCAATACAGCGCACATTTACCTATACTCATATCACGAACGGGCGGAAAAGATGGATTGAAAAACAAAACAGTTTTTTAAAAGCCTCATTTTTGAAAAATCATAACTCCCTCCAAAGTGTGTTAGTATAGATAATAAGTAGCCTATCTTGTAGCTACAATTCAATAGTATAAAAGAAGATGAAAAGAGCTTGGACAATTAAGTTTGCGAACAGAAAAAAGTTCATAATCAAGTTTGTCACCTCTTTGCAACATTTTCTCATAGGCCTTAAAGTCCCAAATTGGTTTTTTTTAAATTTTCTGCATACTGAACACTTGAACTTTGCAAACTGTTAACTTTGTACTGTAAACAGGAGGCTCCACCTTTACGCTTAGAGAAATATGCGACATTTGAAGATTGGTCTTCAATATATTCAAATCCATGGACCAATGACCCCAGCTATTACTTGTTTAGGTGCCAATATCTCAGCTTAAAGGCACCGTCCACCCTCAGTTGAGGGTGTTGAGCTTTTGGCAGCTTATGATAGTAGGGCCCCTGTCATTCCAATGCTCAAGTCGCAGCGCAAAATGCCGCTTAGGAAGCGAGAAAATCGCTTCGGAATAGCGAAGATGCGCGAGGACCCCCATCCATGCCCGCCCATTTGTGCGCCCCCATCCAATCACCGTTCCGAAAAGCCGGACTGTGGGCTCTCCGGAACGGGGATTGTCGGGGTTTCCGCGCATTTTCGACGTCATCGGAATCAGGGACATGAGAAGTCCCTGAAACGACAAAAACGTGGAAGTCGAAATTCTGGGCGGACGGTGCCTTTAAATCTCAAAAAGTATAGTTCACAGTACATCAAATAGGAAATTTCTTCTGCATACAGCGGCTGAATATACGAGATTTGTGCATAAATTTTTGCCATAAAAGTAAATGCAATGGATATCTGATTTTGAGTGCAGTTTGTGAACCTCTGTAAAATTTCAACAAATGAGGCTAGAAAGCTGCTTAACCATCATTAAATAGACCATGAAAAGATCTTTTTTAAAACTATGGTGAATCTGCTTCAAAGAGGGAAGTTTGGTAGGGAAAAGTTGTATTCAAAGTAGGTGTCGAAAAACGCTCATTATTTTAGCAGCAACCCAATAGAAGCAATCAAGAAATTCATTTTACCGTTCGAACACGCATCCGATTGGGCCATGGAAGCACGTTAACGCTGGAAGAGCCTAGCGGATAAACTATGTATTTCAGTCTTTCTGGCTAAAAAAGGAACATGGTCCTTTAACGTCAAAATGGCGATGATTGGGTTGATCAAATGGAACACCGTGAGTGAAATTATTCCTCCATAAATCAGTGCAGGATAGAATGTTATCATAACTTATAATAACGGGCTAAGGATGTTTACGTGTTTTTGTGTGTGTGTGTATGTCTGTGTGTCTGTCTGTAACGAAATTCGTAGAGCGTGTTCCAGCCAACGTCCTGAGCCCAAATTTTGCACATCGCATGCGACCAACATAAGAGCCTACCATGCAAAAGCACGAGCGATTTTGTTGGGTGGATCTCACAGAAACTGCGCGTCAAACGGAACCGCTTGGGTTCCGGCCAGCAAAATTGGTTCCGTATCACCACCTTTTGCAAAGTCGGGGATGTGTTTGGCATGCTAATGTGCAAGCCATGAACTTTAGTCCAAAAAAGTGGACAAAAGTTTACTACTTTAAGAGGAAGACGCCAAATGAAATGGTTGCGTAAATGGTTAATTTGCCACAGTTTTACCTAAGCATTCGAGAAAAATTTTGCACAGAGATGTAGCTCACGTTGCCTACTGTCCTTATGGCAGCTACCAAACCAGAAAGAGTCCAAAAACCTACTCAAATTTGTATTTGTTCTTCTGCGAAAAGTTTCATCCACGCGAAATCACCGATCTCACATGAAAAAGCATTTGGAATGGGTAGTTGTTTACATTTTACTCGCGATAATCGGCACCGCGCGGTGAGTTTCATTGCCATCATTAGTCAAGAATGAGTAAGAAGGCATATGAAGTAGGACCAGTGCGAGCCTCTGCGAAGCAGAGGTGACGCACTGGTTCCAGAATATAGTAGAAAAGGTTGTAGTAGCAGTGGAACCGGCAGCAGTACAATGAGATTGAAGGTCTTAATAACTTTAATCCTGCAGTAAACAACAAATAATTTTTTTATTTAAATACCTGAGCGAAAAGCATGTTGTTCGAACGACGTTGTAATCGTTTCGTTCTCGTGCTAAATGTAGGTTCTTTTAGTTTTTTCCTCACTTGTTGAGCAAGATAGATAGCAAAAGCGAATAGAGATAAAGTTATTGCCGATGTTTCAGTGTGAATTATGTGCTGGATCCAATTTCCATTTTTCTGTAATGCGTGTACCTCTCATATCTTGATTCCGGGTATTTTTACTACCATACTTACCTTGAAGCAAAAACCTATGGATGAGTGGTTATTAGGGTCTGCTCCGCTCAAAGACACTGTTGTGGTGAAGTTTTCATCCAGTTCGCCTGGTTGGATCCTGTCGGCAAAACTGAATACGATACCAGCAATCCAGTTGACCATTATTAGTGCATTCACAATAATTAGAACCAGATTCCACGGAGGGGAATACATAAAGCGGAACTTAGGCCTTGATAAAAAATGAGTTTGAAATTTTCTGGCAATCGTGCAGTATTTAACATTTGGATTTATTCATCGCGGGCGAATTGAAGTAGATTATAAAGCTGCAGTTTGAGGCAATTCACCCAATTCTTTTTGTAGCGCCAGACTACATATTTTTTGCGTTGTTTATCAATCGCTTGGTAGTTTTTTCGAAAATTTTGACAAAAAGTGTCCAAAAGATATTATGTGACAGACATTCTTAGTAGACATTCTATGATTCTTCTTCGCTTCCAAACGGGTGAGGGAACTTACAAATTTTGAAAAGCCTGCAATCAAGTAGTTAGCAAAGTTCATGAGGGGTCAGGAATTGGCAGCAACGCTAATTGCACCCAATTTGCACCAAAGACGAGCTAATGCTCATGTAGCTGCGTTATTATCCTACAATCTATGAAACCAGGTTTCTGTCGAAATTCGAATTCGGAGTTCAGTGGTGATTTTAGTCCATTTAAGGCAAAAATTTGTATTTAAGGGTATTCTGTGATGCTTTTCCGAATATGTTGCTAGCTTCGCTCGAACCTTGGATTTACTTTCTTGAATTTTTACTTTCGCAAATCCGGCAAAAATTTCATGTTATTTAAGGGTTTTTATGATGCTTTTTTCCGAGTATGCCGATGCTTTTGCTTGAAACTTTGAAGTTTTTCTGTTTTCCAAATTTTGGTTTTTTCCGTAAATTCCACTGTAATTTTGATGAAGACATTTGGGGGTTTTCTGATATGCCGTTTTGGTTATCAAATTTGCTTTGAAGTTTGTGTAAAAAGTTTTAATTTCAAAAACTTTAAAGAAAAAAATTCAAGGTTTTAAGAGAAACCATGAAATTTCTTTCGCATTTTCGGAAAGAGGATGTCAGAAAACCCCTAAATATCGATTTCATCAAATTTCTAAGGGAATTTATCTGGAAAAAAAACTGAGGTTTTAAAAGAAAAATATTTCAAAGTTTCAAGCAAAAGCAATTGGCATTTTCGGAAGCATCATTATAAAAAACCCTTCAATGACAATTTTGAAATTATTGTTAGAAAATTGGTGAAACAAAATCTAAAAAGAAGGAGAATTTGAGATTCCTAGCAAAAGCAGCATCATACTTAGAAACAACATGACAAAGTACCTTTCAATACATATTTTTGTCTTAACTGGACTATAGGTACTGAGCTTCGATCTAGAGTTTCGACAAAATCCCGGTTTCATAAGCTGTAGAATAATGGCGTAGTTACCATGAGCAAAAGCTCTTCTGCGTTGCTGCCAGTTCAGATCTTTCATAAACTCTGCTAACTATGTGGTGGCAAGACTTTTGAGGTAAGTAAGTTCCGTTTCCTCTTCCAAATACTTGGGGAAAAATCTTTAAACAAGGATTTGAGATATATATTGAGATGCTGCATAAGCATAAGTGGAAAGTATGGTGGTAGCTTTAAAATTATCTGTGGAATAATCGTAATTTACCTTAAGCTCAAGCACGTATCTTGATGTACCGTCTAAAAAAATTTCCGCATATAGCAACTTATAGTTTAAGCTCTCCTGTACGAATTATGATATGCTCCGCGCTCTCACCCGCTATTTATTTACCTACGCAAAAAAGTGCGATGACCATAACCAATGAAAAACCAGAGATATAATTAGTAGTAAGAAATAAAGCAAAATGCTATTTTACCAGAAAAAACTATCGATCAAAACCGCTTATGACTTCAATCGCCTGTGCTTATTGGGAAAAAAGGATTATACAAATTGACTTGAAGTCCTAGATCTTTCTTGAACTACATAATTTGAACATTACCTGCAAAATACGACGTATTTATGCATGAAGCTGTTAAGTATGGCCATCACATAAGTCAACAGTGATGTGTAATTGTACAACAAGAGTAGCACCCCAACCATGTTTGAGCTCACTAAACCAGTGGCAACAATCGCAAAGCATTTTTTGTATACCACTGATCTCTGAAACGGCGAATGGAAACCCACAATTTGAAACTAAATCACACTCACCGGAACCGACAACATAAATGCTGAACATTTGCATGTGTTCATGATTAAAACAGTGAAGAAATTAGTTTTAGAACCAATTTGTTGTCGAGATTTAAGTACAAGAATATAGAGAGCAATCAAATCCAAAATAAGAGATAAGATGCCAACCGCTTCAACTGTTAGAGTTAAAGCGTCTTGCATTCTGAAAACATCACTTTAAATAAATGCATTGCAATCTTGTCCAATTTAATTCGCAATTTAGGCCATTGTGAAAAAATGACAATTTTATAGAGAGTTTTGTTTTTCAGCATAGTCGCTTCAACCTCGCGGTAATAAAACTCTCAAAAGTGGAGTCTTTACCTTCTAGTCACGAAATTTTTATCGACAATTATGCTAATTACCTATATATACGTCTTACGATTGGTATGCAGCTAAATCAAAAAAGTTCTTCGCGGATCTGAACAGACTAAGTCTTTCTTCTAACCACTGCACTTCTGAAAGTATAACAACAAAATTGTACATCAAAAGCTGGTAGATTCTTTCCTTAAATGGTTCATGTCTTTGCAATAACCGATAAAAACCATATGAAAAGTTTCACTGATTTTTTGTTTCCGCACTTGATAGATTGCTAATGCCCAATTGACGGCCCCTTAGATGGACGCTCATAAAAAAGCCTTATGAGGATGTTTGTCTTGAATTGCACTAACAACTGATCGAAATTTGTAAACACTTTTGTCTATGAAGATGTCCAAAAATGATACTTCTAGGAAAAATATATTACGCTATTACAGATAAGGAAGTCGAGCAGTGAAGTGGATTGGTCTTTCATCCAACTTTTCGAAATCATCCAGTCAATTCAGCAGTTGTAGTTACAATTGGTGAGCGTAACCTGAAATAATCACGTCCGGCCTTAAGGAAGCCGGATTAACCAGAGGAGCTTACATTTGCAGGAGGTGCAGCAAGCATAAGACCAAAATGATGACTCGGAAAAGTTAGTCTCACTGCGCCAACCTTTGTATGCAAGTTTCACAAGTTTCAGCGTTGATCTTTGATTCGTGCCATCAGAGGCGAACTTTTGTAACTAATACTGAAGCTTTCAAGGAAACGAAAGCTTGTAGAGTTTCATGTTAGAAAATTATCCATCCGCAAATCTACACATAAATATGATTACTGAAACAAAATTCTTCAAAGAGTGGAGCCATCGGTGTCTCACGCGTCAATGGGTCATATAATAGGGGCTAATAAATAATTACGGTCGCTTTTGCAACTCTTAAGATGCTGCAGACGATATTTTGGCTAGTATTCGGCAGTTATGGAAAAGGCACTTTATAGAGAATGGCTCAGAAAATTTATTTGAGGAGAATTTATTTTCTTTTGAAAGGAATTCGCAAAGAAGTGAGAAACCCCAAACTTTTCTATGAGCGCAAATATGAGAGAATTTGGTTTTTCGGTCAAAGATTTTTGAAATGGGAGATCGATTACAATTTCTATTGCATTTTCTAAAGAGGGGAAACTGTCTATATCCAAACACCAAATTGCTGTTCTCTACATTCATTAGAGCATGAAAATGAAGCTCAGAAGGGCGCAGAATTAAGGTTTCGCGATTTTAGCCATGTTAAGGCATAACAATCCCTTACTGATCATTGAAACTTCTGACTAATCGATATGTGCCAAAATAACCCTTCAACTACTTACCTACAAGAAATACTGAGTGAAGAACATTTAGGAAAGTTTTTAAGAAGACTTTCATGTTAGAACGAAATTATTTTTTAATCGACCTAATAATCAACCCATGACTCCCTCAGACACTAGGTTCCATTGCGATGCTTTGGACCACGGGACACTGCACATTTCTTCATCACTTCCTCATTGTATCGTGCCTGTGAATTGGTATAGGCTAAGATTTGCTGGTTTAAAGAACTACTCCATTTTGGGCCGTCTTTGCAGAACACTGGCCTTAAACGACGTGCAAGAGCATTGCAAAAGGACCACTTATCTGCGGGGCAACCCAAAACGGCGGTTTACGTTTCCTTACCCAAAATAGGGTTGGCACTATGGGCTCCGCATCGTCAGGTGTTGCACCATGTTTATGCTCTCACGTAAGAAGTAATGCTGGGACCAATCTTTTCTCTATTCAGTTTCTTCCTTTATCCAGAGGTGTTTTACGGCAAATGCGAAGAAAAACTTTAGCGCAGCTAGATTGAGACAGACTCCACGACTCTCGCAGTGCAGAAAATAGATGTGCGCAAATAGATTGGTTTGCAACGCCGACTTCCCTCAATGCCCTGGTCGGTCCGCAGCTGGTCGGCCATTTTAATCACTCCCACCTTACCGGCAGACAGTGGAGAAACCATTGATCCAGTACAGCAGGACCACTTACGTCCACCCCAATCACGACTTGTGTTTCAACGACGAGCGTTCGGCCGGAGAAGCAAGAAGAACCAAGATTAGTGACTCATCCGTGCGTAAGAATATCATCATTAGAGTACGGAACAATTAGGTGCCACATACTGTGAGATATTTGGTTGATGCAAACGTTTTGTCGCATTATTTTCAAAGAATTTCAACTTCTTCTTGTATCAACGGATTTGCACAAAATCAATTCTGCTAGATAGAAGAGACCCTCTTTCGTGATAGTGCCTTTGCTGCTCTCTAATAAGAGTAACTTACGCGATGGAAACAGGAGAATTGCTTCAAGTGAGAGTTTACGGGTTCAGAATATGTACCAAATTTCGAGTTTTTCGGGTACATCCTGGGGCTCGTTAAAAATACGTTGTGATGATTTCATCCACAGAAACTAAACGAAGTGGAAACAAAAAAACACTTGTTAGAAAGAAGAGAAAATGCTGCATCGAAAGTACGCGGGCTGCTCTTCTTTTGGTGTTCTATGAGCTGCCCAAGTATGGAAATTGGGAGCGTCCGTCGAAATTCTGTTAAAAATGTATGAGAAGCTATGGAAAGGAGAAAAAATAGTCTGGCATTCTGTAGGATTTGCTCTATAAAGAGGTTACTTGTACTTTTTCAGAGGTTTGATATAAAAGTTTAGAAAAATTGTGAAAATTGAAAAAAGCATATGCCGCAGATTTGGTTGTTTTCTGAAAGCTCACTGATTGCTTTGCAACAACTTTATAACCATAAGAGAATGAAATGCTGCATCGAAAGCTTTCAAGATCTCATGGAAACCCTTGTTTCATCAAATGTTGCGCCCGTTTGAAAAAAGCGAAATTACTTTTGAAACGATCTAATATTTTTCGTAAAATCCACGTAAGGGCGAAAAATGTGTCAAGAATCGATATTTGCAAAAATGCCCTGGAACATTTTCTTACAAACAAATGTCACCTCAAAACTGGGCGTTCAAGCGGTGTGTTCAGATAATGGAAACGATTCATAGGTGGATCGGACGGCTCATACAGTGCTGGACATAATTGTAAAGACACTCCAGAAATTGTCATAATTTGCGATTTTGCTGATGAAACTGTCCGAAAGTTTGCTGGAATAGTGCGCATGTTAGCCTACCATGACCGCTCAAAGCGGCTTCCAATTTTGTTGAGTTCGTAAGAAGAAAAATAGAAAAATTCGAAAAACCCCACCGAAAGCTGGACAAAATTATAAAATCTGTTTTTTGAACACCATCGCATCCCCTGACTTAAGATTTTTTGCACAGTTACATATTAAAATGTGAAACATTTGAAACATATGCGACCTGTCGATCGTACTTTTCAAAAAGAAGTGTTCACTGCATTATATTGCTTTTAAAAGCACCAAAAGTCAATCTGCTTCGACAAACAGCTGGTTTGAGGAGTCTTCAAGCTCTTGTTCGTTTCAAATGATAGTCTGAAATCCACTGACCCTTTTGGAATAAGGTGAAGAGTGAATTCGTATCGTAAACTTTGCGTAACCTTAAAATGGGCGGACAGATTCTATCCTCAACATAAACATGTCACGTATTTGAAGCACAGAACTCAGTTTGCAATGCTCAGGAAGTGCCGGATTTGATTTATTACATTGCCTACATGGTAATGCAACTTTCGTAACAGCTTTCAGATTTTCCCCAATGATGCGCTGGCGATTTAGACCTGAAATATAATACTTTCCATGAAAAATTCTCTGCGAGCAGTAGATTCGACATAGTAATAAATTTCATCACTCTCCTCTCTTTTCAGTCAAATGCACCAAAGTATGATATTAGCCAAGATTTTGAAGTTCTGAGTGGTCTCCTGTTTTATCTCTGAGTTGGCTATGATTGTGCAGAGTGCTCCACCATTCGGTGGATGGCAACCGCGGCTGAATCACATTGTTAACTTCAAAACTGTTTCTAGCTATGCACACAAGTTTATTGGTGTACAGTCGACGTGATGGCTACATTACCGTATTTTCTGTTCCTTAAAAATTGAGTTCTGTGGTTTAAAAGCGTGACAAACCTATGTTGAGGTTGTAGCTTGTCCGTCGATATCAGCGACGGACAAAGTTTACGAAAGCGCTCGTGTCAATTCATTTATTGAATAGGGTCAGCGAATTCAATCTGAAATGAACAATGAAAACTCCTCAGACCAGCCGCATATTGAAGCACACTCACTTTTGATGCTTTTGAAAAGCAGTAAAATGCAGTGATATTTCTTTTTGAAAAGATGACAGGTCGCGTATGTTGCAAATGTTTCATACTTTATAGGTAACTGTACAAAAAATGTTAAAGTCAAGGGATGCGATGGTGTTCAAAAAAAAAACCAGGTGCCCTTATAATTTTGTCCTGCTTTTGGTAGGGGGTTTTCGACTTTTCTATTTTTCTTCGCTCGAACTCAACAAAATTGGGAGCCGTTTTGAGCGATCATGGAAGGGTAACATCCGCACTACACAGCAAAGTTTGAGGCAGATTCATTAACAAGAACGCAAATAACGACAATTTCTAGCGTGTCTTTATAATTATGTCCAGCGCTGTATTCTACAAATTGCGTACATGCAACATTTAGGGTGTATTCAACGGAAATTTCCAACATCGGCTCTTGCCGGGGTATTTTTGCTTCCAAACAGTTTTGAAGGCATTTTTAGATGCGACATGACCTGCCATTTATTTCCTCAAGATGTGATGAGATAATATATTACCACGACTACAAAGATTTATTAGCTTCAGCGCATCGTATTCCAATCAGTTTGCAACACGAACACAGAAGTGCTTTGCGCTATTTTTGTCATAGAAGAAGGAACATTTCTTAACAAGACTATAGCAATTGTTGGATTCGCTACATGAAAAACACTTATAGATATAGTCGCTATGAAAACTACTGCACTTGGGCTTGTAAGCCCGCACATTAAGTAGAGTGGATGCAATAGCAGCGGTGCTGGCAGCAACACACCAAGGTTCAGTGCCTTAAATCACACATTTACTTCAGCTGCGTCTCCATTGAGGAAATATCTGATATGCTTTATGTTCAAACTTACTTGAGCAAGGAGCATGTTGCTTATACGCCGTTGTAACTGCTGCGTTCTCCTGCTAAGTGAAGGTTCCTTTAACTTTTTCTTCACTAGATGTGCCAAATACAACGCAATAACGAAAAGAATCAGTGTTGCCACTGAGTTTTCGATAAGGAATGGATATTGGGACCAACTGTTTTCGTCCTAAAACAAAAATGAAAAGTACACGTTGAAAGGCATTTTGTAACAAATTAAGTGATTACTGTTTTACCTCAGTGCAGAATCCAAGGAAAGAATGTTTCTTGATATCAGCATTGGCCAAAGACGCTGTCGCAGATAATTTTTGTAACTCGTCCTTGTTGAGTTCTTCGCGATTTAGTTGAAAAACGACACCACCCATCCAGTTCACAATAATCAAGAAGTTCACAAAGATTGGCGCTATAGCCCATGTTGAATGATAAATGTAGCGATAGTTGGGCCTTAATGTACACTAAAGATTTCACAAGTGAATCGCTTCTAGAAAAAACTTTGCTGATGTCAAACACCGAGAAATTTTCTTTGCCAAAAAAGTCACTGCTTACATCATTATAATGTTTCAATTTGCAAATTAACATCTTCATTGAGTATTCCTCAGTAAACTACACCCTCTCCTCAGTGGTGTCATGATTAAGCCTAAGGTAGGAAGTGCTGCAGTAAGCATCAAGGAGGACAACAAAAGGAGAAAGAATCAATTCTACAGTTGGATTTCATGACATTCAGTAACTTTGAGTTTCTCCCTCACAGAGGAGCATCACGAAGTGAAGTAGCCGATCATTAGTGGCTGCATGTTATTGGTGAAAGCTTGGAACGCTGAGTCTGCTTTTCTTATTTACAGAACATCTTCGGGTGAGAAGTTATGAGCATTTTTTGAGGCGAAGAAATAGGTTAATGGCCGGGATAAAATCAATCCCTACAGCCTTTTTAGATGTCAGATGAAGAAATAGGAAGTACTGGTATACTAGGCAAAAGCCTATTATGAAGCATTCTGACAAATGCCGCTTCTTCACTCAGAGTCTGGAGAGGCTACAGCAATCAAAGCCCGGTCATTGGTTCATTGCTCGATTTTGAAAAAAATCTCATAACTTCATTAGAAACGTTCAACAGATGAACGCGTGACCTCTAGAAACAGATCTGCCGAGGCCACATTTACCGATTTACGCTGTGAATGACCGCAGTCAACCAATGCCTTTCCTTCAAATGGGCATCGCAAATTTGATCCGACGCTTTACAATGACAAATGCAACATTCTCTACTTGTGCCAAATTAGCCAGTTCAAAACAGCATATGGTATCTACCTGCAAAAGATAATGTATTTGTACAAGAAGCTATTGAATATCGTCAGAAGATAGACGAGCATTGCAATGTAATTACACAATAACAGTAGCAAACCAGTAGTGTTTGAGCTCATTATTCCTGTGGCAATGTATACTATACAGTGATCATGGGTGACAGATCTCTGTAACAACTTTCTATCACCACTTTTTAGAAAGACTTTTGTATCTTACCGGTACAGATAGCGCGTAAAGCGACGAATGGAAAATATTCAGTATGGTAATGATAAGATAAGGTGCTTTCGAACCTATCTTCTTTCTATATGTTCTAGCAAGCATTTGTAAGGCAATAGAATTGAAAAGAAGAGCAGTGACACCAAGCACTTCGGCCCCTATATTCAGAAAATCCTGCATCTGTAATTCTCATTTTTTTGGAATAAATATGATTGCTGAAAGATCTGCGCTTATTTGCGATCGTGCGTGCAACACTCATTCTCTTTGATATCGAAGAGGCATTATGTCGGAAAATGAGTGACATTAGAACATAATGTTCTTATGTCATTCTTCCCGTAATTCTGATCACTAATGATTTCGAGGTTAGCGGAATCAGTCGCTGATATCCCCAAAAACGTGCTGATTATCTGAGCCAAATCTCAAGCAGTTTCTGGTAGATAGAAGTGAAGTATGAAATTTATGGAATTTTGATAACCACAGGTGCTTGAGACTTCGACAATTTTGGGGCTCATTTGTGCACAAATATGCTTAGCAGATAAACAAGACAGGATATTGTCGTCAACTTCGAAGAAAGAAAAATGGCGCCAAAAAACGTTCGACGTTGGGGCTCATTGGCGCATCACGCACAAAAACTGGAATAGCGGCTTATACACTCTCCCGTCTAACAAACTAATGGTTAAGGAAATACTTGAAGACGGTTAGACAGCGAGATTTCTATATCTCCAAAGCTTTGAGATATGAAGCTGTTTTTCGTCTGCGCTCCGATCCCCGGGCATGTTCAAGCTGCCCTTCAGTAGAAGGGCACCCGTTCCCCTTATCGCGAGGACTTTCGCGCATACATCATATCCATGGAACACATTAACATCTTACTCAAACATGCGGCTCTGATTCAATGCATTGAAATTTTAGCTAACAAAAAATTGAAATTTAAGGTCGAACTCAGTTGCAAATTCAGGGATGCCAATGGAGGAGGCGCAGTATAACGCTGATGTTTGGTGAGCAGGATAAAAATTCATCCAGCTTATTCATGTAGGCATAGGATTTGTACGCGAACTATGCGTTAATGTTCAATACGTCAACAATACTCTCGCAAACTGTCTGCGTTTACTTGCATTCTTGAGGACTAAGGCATACCCCACGTGATTTCAGCAGCTGCGCACCTGGCACTTCTACGACTGTCGTAAGCGCGCTTTGTAAGCCGGACTTGATGAGTTTGCGACAGAATAGAAGATAATAGATAATAGAAGCTACGCTCTTAAACTTTTGAAGGCAGTGTCCGGGCAAAAACTCGATTTTGAGATTTTGTGCTTATACGGGCCTATTCGCCATGCTAAATCCGAAAATCAACACTGAAGGACGCGAAAACGGCAATAAGGGCTCTAGTGCAGGAGGGAAAAGCAAGTGGGCAATTTCCTCCCCACTATGAATTCACGCTCCCAGCTTTCGGAGCGGTCTTCTCGATCCCACTAGTCGTCCTAACATCGCTACCGGTCAACTGCGAATGATTGAACCAAAAGCGAGAAGATCGCTTCGGAAGCTGGGAGCGTGAATTCACAGTGGGGGAGGGGACCCCGCCCACCTGCTGGTTTCCCTCCTGTGTTAGAGCCGTATTTGTTTTTGCGCTCTCCAATGTGCATTTTCGGATTTAGCGTAACGAATAGACCCGCGTAGGCACAAAAAATCTCAGAATCGAGTTTTTGCCCGGACACTTCCTTTAAGACAATCGCGCGGTTATGTGAACATCTGTTAAATCGTTAAAAGGAGTCGCGGGAGGTATGCCTTAGACCCAAACCTTATGGGCTTTTGCTGTAAATTGTACGGTGAGCTGAGAGAACATATACAGGCTGTTTAATAATATAAATATCTCTCCCCGAAGGATTTATCCAACTGTGAGCACCATTGTGTAGCTGGTTTGATTTATAAAGAAGGGTTATCAATACAAGAGTTGACGAATGACGAGATGTGTATCACTAGATACCAGTGGCGTACCCAGGATTTCCGCACGTGGGAGCGGGGGGCGACAAAAATTTTTTTTTGGATGAAGGATAACGCCACGCATTCCGAAAATTTTTCTGGATTGTTTTCCAAAATTTTTGCGGCCCCCTGACCCCAAAATTTTAGAAGAAGGGGGCGTGGCTGCCGCCATTTTTTTGCAAGGCTAATTCGAGTTTTTAAAAATTTGTGAAAATTATTTCAGTTATTAACAAGTAAAAACAAGTCGCTTGCATTAAGTAACTTTCATAGATTTCGCGATCCATTCTCGGGGGCGAAAGGGGAGCGCGCGATCCCCCCACCCCCTCGGTACGCCACTGCTAGATACGTTTATGAACGCTGAGTGCTACTGAAATCTACTTTTCGCGGAACTACTCACCGAATGAGGTATGAGCGCTTGAAGATCCTAACTTGTCAAGCTTTATGTGGCATATAGCAAAAAGCTCTACAAAAACGCCGATGCAAATTCCCACTGACTGCGTTCCTTCCTCGTAACTGAATTTACTTGGTAAATGATTGACCACCCGCTTTCAAAGGTTTTTGTAAAGCTTTTCGCTTTTTTATACTACTTGAAAGTTTGGGCAGGCTTAAACATACAAATACTATTACTTTTTTCGGAAAGCTGTGCCACTGAAGGGAAAAGCGGATCGAAATCAGCGTTTAGAGACCCTCTAGTGATACACGTCAAGTCTTCAATCTCCTCCTTAAGCTGGTATACTTTTTTTCTTAGATCTGAGCTAATTGCGAACGCTTTTCATCAAGGTAAAGTTACGGCAGGAACCTCTAAAGGGTTTCTGAGCCAAGGATAGGCAGTTTTTGCTTCAGAAAAAAAGCCTTTACACTAGAGCAACCGAAGTCGCTGACTTCAGATTTGAGCGCACTTCACTGTAATGCTTTTTCTATGAGTTGAAACAGGTGCATCGTGACCACGTGTCCCAAAATTATGATAACACGAATTCAAAAGCTTAGGTCTTTGAAAAAATGTGTGATCGTACCATTATTTGTGAAACACTACTACACAACTTACAGTCAATTTCCCAGAAATTTATGAACGGCCTGTTTCGTAGTGTCGCGCTATGTTGGACTCTCGCAATAATGTAATCTACTGCAGTCTTACAGATATGAAAAGCAACTTGAAACCCCTTTCGGAGTGCTATGACTGCAACGGCAGCACGACTTTGGTCCCTGCTGTCGTTGCATTAGAGCGCCAAAGCTTCCAGCCATTTGCTGCAGTCCATTCCAACATTTTTAGTCCTTTCTCTTCCTCATTTGTTTCGTTATATGCTTATAAGTAAGGGTATTGAAAAGAGCGTAATGTCTTTTACGTAGCTCAAAGAGATGGCATGTGCAAGATTCATACTTTATAGATTCATACTGTAGTAAAACTTGGAGCAAGCTATGCACGAATTAGTATAAGTTATGTACGTTAGAACCACACTTCAACAAGCAGAATTTGGGATGCGTTTAGTTTATAGCAATGACTAGAAGTACTGTCACAACAATTCATGTAAAAATGTACCAAAGGATGAACCGGTTCTCCTGTTCGAAAAAAAAAATAAAAGACGTTATACTCTGCCTTTCCCCTATTCATCATACATAGAGACAAATGAGGGAAAAGGCCATGAATGATTGAGAGCATTGGTGCGCTTCAATGCTGGAGGGCGATGCAGTGGTGGCTGCGGCTGAAGTCGTGCAATCTAAATGCGGCCCAAGTTGAAGACTGCTTACAAAGGGCTACATAAAGGGAGCCAGAAGACTTTGTGGGGAGAATTGAATCAACAATTGAACAATGCTTATTACACATTGTGTGTGTGTGTGTGTGTGTGTGTGTGTGTGTGTGTGTGTGTGTGTGTGTGTGTGTGTGTGTGTGTGTGTGTGTGTGTGTGTGTGTGTGTGTGTGTGTGTGTGTGTGTGTGTGTGTGTGTGTGTGTGTGTGTGTGTGTGTGTGTGTGTGTGTGTGTGTGTGTGTGTGTGTGTGTGTGTGTGTGTGTGTGTGTGTGTGTGTGTGTGTGTGTGTGTGTGTGTGTGTGTGTGTGTGTGTGTGTGTGTGTGTGTGTGGAGCTGGTGGAGTTTCGAAGCGCTTTTTCAGGACTTAGCGCATGAATTGGAGGGTGGATTTGGGGTTACGGTGTCTTCGGTGGTCTACTACCTAACACTACCAAAATCTGACAGAGGTCCATTCTGCTGATCCACTGCCTTTAATGAAAGGTGGGCAAAATTATAAAGCCACCTAGCCTTTCTAATCACTATCGCATTTCTTGACTCTCAAATTTTTTTGTACAATTACATCCTAAAATATGAAACATTTGCAGCCTACGGCTTGTCATTCAACTCAAATAGAAGCGATCACTGCATTTTTGGCTTTTAAAAGCACCAAAATTCAATTTCAACAAACAGCTGATTTAAGAAATTTTCAAGCTCTTGTTTATTTCAAATGATAGTCATAAAGTCTACTGAGCATTTTCGATAGATGAGGTGAGGAGCGCTTCCATAAACTCTGCGTGATCGCTGATCTTGAAGGACAAACTCCAACCTCACTACAGGGTTGACGCACTTTTGCACCACAAAACTCGATTTTCAAGCAAAAGAAAATGCCATAATGTAGTCATTACGACAGCCATACAACAGCGAACTTGTAAGCATGACCAGGAAAAAATTTCGGGATTAAACACTCGGATTCAGCCGCAGTTGACATCCACCGAATGCTGAGTGGAGCTCCCTGCACAATCAAAGCCAACTCAGATCACGAGATAAAACAGGAGACTTGCAACTTCAAAATCTTAGCTAATCTCATTTATCGGGTGAAATATGACATGAAACACAGAAAGAAATAAGGAGATCTAGGGTTATATCAAATCTTCTGCTCGCAGGGAATTTTCGCGAAAAGTTTTTCAGATCTAAATCGCAACTGCATTACTAGGGAAAATCAGAAGCTGTTGCAAAAGCCGCATCATCATATAAATCAAATCCAGCGCTTCATGATCATTGCAAACAGAGTTTTGTGGAGTAAAAGCGTGACAACCCTATGGTGAGGTTGGAGTCTGTCCGTCAATATTAGCGATCATGCAGAGTTTACGAAAGCGCTTTTCACCTCATTTATCGAAAAGGCTCAGTGGATTCCACAACTATCATCTGTGATGAACAAGAGCTTGAAAACTCTTCAAACCAGCTGTTTGTTGAAGCAGATTGACTTTGGCTGCTTTTAAAAGCAAAAATGCATTGATCGCTTCTAATTGAGTAGAATGACAGGCCGTAGGTTACAGATGTTTCATATTTTAGGATGTAATTGTACAAAAAAATTCGAGAGTCAAGGATTGCGATGGTGATTAGAAAAACTAGGTAGCCTTATAATTTTGTCCAGCTCTCATTAAGGGCTTTTTCGAACTTTTTCGTTTTTCTCCGTTCAAACTCAACAAGATGGAAGCTGTTTTAAAAGTTCGTGGAAGGCTGATATGCGCACAATACAGCAAAGTTTCAGACAGATTCATTGACAAGAACGAAAATTATGACAACTTCTAGAGCGGCTTTATAATTATGGCTAGCACGTATGAGGCTAAAGAATTTTTCAGTGCGAATCGAGTTCTGTCCAACCTATACTACTTGTTGTATATAGCCTCCTTTGTGCAAAGTGCTTGGATGTTCAAGGAAATCCAATCTTTCACTGACAGAAAAACTGCTGAAAACTTGGTTGATAAGTCAATGTTTTGAAACGTATTCCCATGTGACGGGTTCGCAGGTGTTAACAACAAAATAAAATGGATATGACGCTTACAAGTACAGCAGTGGACGACAGTAAAACAATAACTTTGATGTACTTTCACATAACCGTCATGTTTTCACCTGCTTAATTTCGATCGCTGTAATATGCTGATTAGCCTCAATTTTCTGCAAGGGTTTTCCAAAACTGCTGATAACTTTGTGTCAAAGTGCTGCTACCGAATCATTGAATCTGCAACAGTAGCGCCATAGATGATGATGAAAAATAACTTTAAAGATTTTTTCGTCTCTGTACGTGAGCATCCTTGTGAAGTAATTTTGTGTGATGTTGTGATGGACCAAGATCATGGCCCGGCACAGATCGGCTAGAGACAGGCTGAACTTCGTTATGAGAGAAAAAGCAAAAGGTGTATCGTAGAGCATGCTACGTAAGCATATAAGCGACCATTCAAACATGAGCTTTTAAGACAAGTGATTACAAGATGGACCTGCTCCATTTTGTCTTGCTAAGGGGCGCGCGCGGAAGTAAGGTTGGAATAAACAAATTGTTATTAGGGTGTAAAGAAAAACATGTGACACCAATTTTGGACTGTACGCATTGAATATTAAAGTTTCGAAGATTTATGTGAAGTGGTACTCTTCTAATAGTCCACCATATGATCTGGATTTTACGGAGCATGTATAGTTGATTCGTTGACCGCAGGGACTGGACATCACTGCGAAGCACGCGCCGCTAGGTAAAACGCTTGCCCCAATACAAACTGTCAATGTACAAATCGCGCTCCCGCAACATTTTGACCGCAGCGCGTGGTCCGCAGCGTTTGAGCAGTTCGTGCGGTCAACGAATCGACGGTAAATGATCCTGTAAGTTCCAAGTTTGGATTGCTTGCCACGGACGGATCCCCAGTCAAGAATCTGAATTCAAGCAAAAAACTCTTATATATTAACTTCCTTCGTTTTTTGAAGCATTAGTTGTAAAGTACAGCCATTGAGAGAAAGCGCGCCGACCTCGTGTGCAGCGCACGTGTACTCTAAAATTTCACTTCAGTTACCTGCAAATTCCGCTGCAAGTTTCAAGCCCATTTTTATGTTTTTTCCATTCTCCTTTTCATATCTTTTGGAGTGCTTTAGTTCCAAGGGATTTTTATGATAAACGGTTCCCAGGTATGTCAGTGCAAAGAAAGCAACGCAGCAAGCAAGCGACTCCCGTTGATTATAAGATTAGCTTAACAGTTATAATGTTTTACACAGGCTTATTTGTACATATTCTTCTCCATGAAAAGAAACCTTGAATAGAGCAATGTTCTTTGAAGTACATTTTCTTGGAAAGAGCAAATACAAAAGCTTGGTTATGCAGCAATTCTGTTTTTGAATTGACGCACGCTGTACTTTATAGTTTTTTACAGTTAAGTCTGTTCCTGTTTTGAATTCAATCCTAACAATTACACCAGCTAAATGTGTTGCTATCTTGAAATCAATTAATACTTATATAATACTAGCTGTCGTACCCGGCCTTGCCCGGGATAACATCACTTAGGGTTCACTGTCTTTGGATATATGTGACACTCAAGGCAGTAGTGTATCATTGAAGTTTGTTTGCAAAAATAAAAATAAAATGTGTACACTTTTACTCAACAGCATTGTCTCTCTTCTTTTTGAAACATGGAAGACGTGAAAAAACTTGAAGAGCAAGCATTGCGATATAGGTGGAAGAACGTTCGAATAATGTAGCGCCCATTGCTATCCTGAGGATCATTTTTCCTAGTACTTCGCCGCTAATCGGTTATTCTGTTTTAACTCCCGCACTCTACCCTCCTCTCCCGTACTACGACAAAAGTAAGTGCTTCTTTGACTGTCCTTGCTTTAGAGAGCGAACTTTATAGCCAAAGCAACAGCCATTCTACCACTTAAAGATATGTAATCCACAACTTGTGAGCCATTTGGATAACAGATTAATGAAAAAAAAACTCAAGGACTTCAGTCAACAAACAAAATTATGATGTAAGCTTTCAGATTGAGAGTCACGCTCATGCGGCTGGAATTCATGCCGGAGGTTCCAACGCTAGAGTGTGGCACGCAATTTGAGACAGCTTGTAACTTAGCGATTGGCTCACATCTGCATCAAAAAAGGCTTTGACTTGCGTTAACAACACTACTACCTCGCACCGCAAAAGATGCATCTCGCAGTTTTAGACAGAATATATAGGATCTACATCTGAACGCCTTCGACCTTGCTTTGATGACGAAAGTTTACAATGGATCGTACTGCTCTTGTTTACATAAGTGTAGGAATGGTTCGGCAGTAGCTGCTGATAAGCTTCATTCACTTACTGAGAGTGCAACAAATCAATAAATCGATAGAAGGACCCAGCGAATTGTCGAAAAAAGTAGCCTATCTTTTGCGCCGTGGCTTGTTTATAGGGAAACAAAATTCAGCCTCTTTGGTTCACATACAAAGGAGTCTATAAGCCACAAACATCCTAACAAACACGGTACAGTGTTTGAGTTTTATATATATATATATAGATATGGCTCTACCACTTTCGTTTCTTCGTAAAAAAAGAAAGTAGTCATGGATTTTAAACCAATTTGGCAGACATAATGCATGGAGTGGGGCGTGTGTTTTTGAGCCATTTCGTCCAAAAATACTGACTGATCCTGTAGATCTATTATTTTGAGGAAGAAATATGTCTTTGTTACTCTTTCTGCGCAGGTTTTACTTTGAAGTAGTTCTTGCAAAATGACAAATTTTCTGCAAATTTTCACATTTCCGCATTATAGAGTAAAACGGAAGATTCACGAGAGCGAAGCTACCGAGTACCACCGAACCGCCGACCTCGTACATTTGGGGACCTTAAAGTATACCAAGACATTCTCGCACCTCATGTGTGTATCCGTGGGGTATAATTAGGCACAGCGTGCTCGCTGATTTCAGATGCTTTTTAGGATACAGCGCTAAGCTAAGTCCGCCCACACATGCACCTTTTTGGCAGAACCAAGTCATGCCAGAAAACTTGGTCATACCTGAGGACATCGAGGCTGGCTCACCGCCAGAATGTGCTAAAAGAGCTGCGAGGTTCAAAATGGAGCTAATGGAACGAAAGAAAAAATGGTTGCCATTGAAGGCAGTGTCCGGGCAAGATGGGGGTTTTGAGATTTCTCTGCCATGTGAGACTGGCCCCCCTGAGACACAACATCGCGCAACTGCGAGCATAAAACGTTCGACCTAAAGCAAGAAAAACAATTGCAATGTGGGGAAACTTACGCCTCGGGGCGGGGTCCTCCGAGCTGTTTGAATTCCTGCCAGACGGCAGAGTACTTATGCCGCCACAGTTAAAAACCGTGCGCTCTTTGCAACTCTGCGTCTTAGCCTGGCGGGGATCCTCAAATTTCGAAATGTGAGGGCTTGGAAAATGCATGTTCTCGCCGTTTTCGTGCTTTCTGATATGGATTTTCGGATTCAGCGTTGCGGATAACCCCAGATAAGTTGATTTTTTAAAAGTCGAGTTTCTGCCCGGACACTGCCTTTAAGAGGACTAAAACTTAATTATGACTGAATTTTACAGCACAGCATTGAGTGTCGAGTTAGATTGCTCCGTTTTATACAAAAAGAATCCATAAATCAAAAAATGAACTCACTCGACCGGTGAAAAAAGCTATAGACTACAAAAATCAGGGTCGGTAGTAAACCTATCGAAACTCAGAGTTATAACTCAGAGTTAACTCTGAGTTATCTCTGAGCTAACGCGCAACTTTTTGATCCCTTTAACAGGTGTTTGAACAGACCAAATCCGGAAAGCGATGATATGGCAGGATTCTCCTTAACACGTAGTTTATTCCTAGTAGCGCAAAATTGTCCAAATCGTCCTGCACAAGAAACAGCGCCACCAAACGCGCAACTAGTGTCTGCGATAACTCTGATCTTGATGCGTGTTCCAGTCTATCGTGGAACTCAGAGATAACTTTGAGTTTGGTCAGAGAAAGAGAAATAGTGCGCAAAAGAAGAGGGGCAGCTAAAAAGTCCTCCGGGGTACATTTTGCTCGTAGTTTAAGCAGGCATGATGGGGGTATCGTGGTGCGCAGTGATTTACAAAATTTTGAAATTTTGTAAAAACTTGGCCCAGGGGGTTATTCGGTGCGCTGGTCACGCTTATGGTACTTATTTTTCACTATGGGGTCATCTGACGAGGTTACGGTAGGTTTACGGTAGATAGAACAAAATCACGAAACTGATCGAAACTTGGTACACTGGGGTTATTCGGGTCGCCGATAACGAATATGGCATGTAGATTATACTGCAGTGTCATCTGACGGGGTTACGGTAGGTTTACGGTAGATGAATTAAAGCGGCGGAATTAGCCGAAATTTGGTACACTGGAGTTATTTGGGATGCAGATTACGGACAATCTATCTGCTACATACACTGGTAACCTATGGAACGGTTACGGAAGATATACGGTAAGTAAGACGAAATCATGGAAGGGCAAACTTTGCCGGAGGATTTATGCCGGAGCGCAAATCCTAATAGTCAATTCTTATCATTGCGTATGCCATCCGCTTTCTCTATTGTTTGAAGCTTTCAGCTGCGCAAAAGACCAATCCTTGTGATGAACCATCACTGCCCGATAGAAATGGAAATGAGTGAGGCTTTGATATAACTTGTTTTGACCTGCTAAGTGTTAATGGAATGAGTGAGTACATTATGGAAAAGCAATTTTAGGGTTCATGGGTGTGTCATGGTCTAGGGGTTTAGTGATAGGATCTTTACGCTAGAACATACAGGTTCGAGTCCCTACTTTAACGTCGCTTTTGCAGCAAAGTGCTTAACAACTCCTCAAAGCAAAACTCCGAGCTTGACAGTTGGAAAAGGAATTACGAAAGCGGAACTCAGACTTTCAATAAGCGTAACTCAGTGTTTCAAAAACGGAACTCAGAGTTATCTCTGAGTTAACGCGGAGCTTCAAACTCGGAGTTTCGACAAGATTACTACCGACCCAGGTATATTCAAAATGCTGTAGTTTACTTTTTGGGTAGGATTCAAGTGCAGCAAAATATCTCTAATTCGCAGTAAAAAGATCGTAATGCTAGATTAGACTCACAAGGAAACGATACTCGGTGCCCTTTTGAGTTGAGTTGTATACCATTACACTCGTTTTGGAACGCTGATTCCGAATCTGACTTCCGTTTCTGCTAATCGCTTCAAAGAAGTTATAAAGGATTGTGCGCTCTTTGGCTGCCCACTGAAATAAGTTCGGAGCGCCAACAGTAACGTGCGGTGTGGTCTAGCGGTTAGTGCGATAGGCCCATAAGTTGATGCAGTTATAGGTCCAAATCTTTTTGTGTTTTCCAGTTTTGCGTCGCCTCAATAAACCTTCTTTCGCATTTTCGAGCTAGCTGAACGCCCTTACTCTCCAAAAATGTGGAAATTTGGAAAAAATGATTACTGTTTGCGTTAGAATGTATCCAATGATCATAATTCGAGTAAATCTCGAACAAGTTTAATTGAGGCAGTGCAAAATAAAAACACAAAAGGATTTGAACCTACACCTGCATCAAGTTAAGAGGCTATCACACTAACCACTAGACAACAACGTGGCGCCGGTAGAGGCCGTCCCGATGAATATACCCTTGGGCGGATAAAGTTGGCTCGAAATTCCTCTATAACTTCTTTCAGAGAAACGATTAGCAGTCAGATTCGGAATCAGCGTTCAAAGACGAGTGTAATGGTATGCATCTGGTCTCAAAAGGCCACGGACATTGAGTATCGTTCCCTTGTCAGTCAAAGAGTAAAATTTCTGTGCTACAGTGTGCGAGAAGGCGATACAAGCAGATTTGAAAAATATTGACGGTGGATAACAGCAAACGCAAAAATTCCTGCTATACCTATAGAAAAGCATTTTTAGAACAAGGTATGAACTGAGAATTCCTGCGAGAAAATGAAAGTGAGCTCTAGTAAACAATAAGCTTTTCTCGTTAAGGAACAGTCAATTTCGTTTCGAGTAATTTCTCGAGTTCAAAACAAGGTCGAAAGAATGCATTTTATACACAAAGCTGAATGTCTATTTGTCTGTATGTGTGTATGTCTCTACGTATGTCCCGAATAGAACGTTACATTTCTGATCCGAACAAAACTTTGCACACGTACACGGGGCGGGCGGCTGTCGTAGGCTACCCTTCGTTATCGATCGATACCGATTTTATGGATTTTTTTTTGCAAAGTTTGATCTGTGGGGCTGGGAGTTAGCATAGGGGGGGGTAATCGAGCATGCTGATTACGAACAATATTAGTCCTCAGAATTATCCGTCACTTTTATCGATTTTAACGATCTTTTGCAAAGTTTGAGTTACGGGGCTGAAAGTTGGCGCAAGGAGTAGGGGGGGGGGGGGGTAAGTGAGCATGCTGTTTACGAATACAATATTAGAAATAGGTCATTCGTCTAACGTTCCGAGAGAAATAGTGGAAAGCAGTTTGACATGCCAGTTTTAGGAAATGTCTAGTAGAATCAACTCCAAAGTTTTGCCCCACAAAAGTCTATTTTGTGGAAAATAAACAATTTAAAAATACACAACTTAGTAGACAAAATAATTATGTTAGTCCTGTGGCGTGCTTTATTTTTTCAAGAATTTTGTAAGCTAAAAGTCGAATTCATCGGTTTATTAGAATTTCGGCTCTGTAATGAAAAGACCGTGCGAAACTAAATAGAATACTTGAACAGAGCCTCAAAAAACCCCCAAATTCATATTTTCGTCAAGGTTGAGCCAGATATTGTTGCTGAACATCAGTTTTGTGATTCATTGAACTCCCGGTTTCTTGAATGATGGATGCATCGCGAAAGCGTCGTGGATGGGAGCGGGGCTTAGAATGTACAAAGACTAGGCTCTTCACAACATGCTAATTGCCGTTATTGATAACTCATGACCCCATTCCACGTTGCCGCAAGCTTTCGGTAGGTAAGTTCCCTCACCCCGTACATGTACTTCTAAGAGAAAACTTTCTTGTGCAACAATCTTGATTTCGCTGACGCGATTCACTGGCTTGACTTGGGTGTCAATAATCTGGAATTGGGGGACAGATTCTTCGCATAAGAAGAGAAAGCCGATCTGCTCGAAAAACTAGTTGTGCTTCTGAAGATGGCTCGACAGAAGTGTGAGTAGTTCAACTCAGCTTTTTCTTCCTCTATTATCAGCCATTTTCTGTCATTTACTCTTTTATTTTTGATTCGAAATTACAATGAGACTTACCGTCATCATGTTGAGTTGTCCGCTTTTAGTAAATCAACTTGAATTGCTATGCAGATTCTACGAATTCTGAGTTTATAGTGATCTTTTAGCAAGTTTTTTCTCCGCGTGATCGATGATTTTGGTAAGAATGCAGTTGTTCGAAAGTACTCATATAATTGCCGGGGGCAGGCGGCCATGCGATTTATGGGCAGGCGAGCACCGGAAAAATAGTTCGCTGATCTCTTGCTTTCCGCTTGCAGATGTTTGGAAGAATTTGGGCGAAGGTTTAGACGAATGCTTGCAGAACAATTGCGCCTTTTTCATAAATTAGTTACGGCGAAGTCGCCGCATTCTCGCGGACCTTCTGCGAGAATATCAAGAATTATTGAAGGCCTCACGGTCCTTTGTGAAGGAACCGCGCAGCCGGTGGGTATCTTTCGCTGGAAGAAAGTACCCTAAACTCGGGTAATTGAACCATCGATAATACTTCTGTCATGTAGAGTGTTAACCTTTGCTCGGCGTACGCTTGAAACTGCCTAAAAAGCGTCCGAGCGCCTGCTGCAAGTTTGGCTCGCGCTCGCTGAGAAATTATTTGACGAGCGCTTGCAGAAAATTCTGTATTGCTGCCCGTCGGCAGAACATGCGACAATAAACAAAGTACCGCTCGTTGGAGGTTTGGCCACGCCTCAAATTTTTGGTGACCGCTTGAAGAAGAGCGCGAATTTGCGGACCGCGCCCCCGGCAATTATCTCAGTAATGCCGCTTTTTTCAAACGTGCCTGATCTGATGGAAAAAAGATTTAAAAGATCTTGGTAGCGTTCGATGCATGTCATCCTTCTTTTGATCCTTTTTTGTTATAAAATCATTGAAGCACAGTCAATGAGCTCTTGAATATTTACCAAAATCTACAACCAATACATTTGCGATGGTCAAGTTTCACAAGTTTTCCAAACTTTCATACTGGTTAACGGATGGTTGGAGCAACTCTTACAGGAAATAATACATTAACACATTTTTTTTCTCTTCTCGAAAGCTCCCAAAATTTGTGGATACATAGATTTTATGAAACCTTCAAATTTTACAGGCTTGTTTTAAACACTAACGCACCAATCTTTGAGCTTTCACCCAGGGAATCGCCGGGGATAGGCGGCCGCGCTATTTATAAGCAAGCGGGCACTGGAAAATAGTCCGCTGATTTCTTGCAATCCGCTTGCAGAAATTTGGAATGTTGGTCGCTTTTTAAACGAACGCTCAGAGAACAAACTCGGCTTTTTTAAATTGATTGCGTTGCAGTGGCTGCATTCTCTTGGACTTTCCGCAAAATATACAAAACTGTTGAGGGCCACACGGTCCTTTGTAAGGACCGCGCAGCTCGTAGGTACCTTCAGCTGAGAGAAATTATCCCAAACTTGGGTAACTAAAGCCAAAGATGACACCTCTGCCATATAGAGAGTGTTATCTTTGCTAGGCGGATGCTCTAAACTACCTAACAAGAGTTAAGCGCTCCCTGAGAAATCGGCCAGTGCTCGTTGAAAGAAATATTATTTGGCGACCGCTCGCAGAAAACTCTGTATTGCTTCCCGCTGGCAGTAAAGGAAGTACTGCTCGCAGTTTGGCCACGTCCCAAAATTCTACTGACTGCCTGCAAGAAAGCGCGAGTTTACGGTCCGCCTACCGCCGGTGATTATCTAGGTCATCGGTTCTTTACTTTAAATCGAAATCAACCTTGCAAAACAGTACTTTTGAATAGAAAAAGTATTGCGCAGAGTCCATAAAGATCGGACATTCGCCACACTTTTGAAGCGCCTTGTACAGCCACTAGATGAAGACTTTAAAGGCACCGTCCACCCTATGTTGAGGGTGTTGAGCTTTCGGCAGCATATAATACTAGGGCCCCTTATCAATCCAATGCCCAAGTCGCGGCGCAAAATGCCGCTGTAGAAGCGAGAAAATCGCTTCGGAATAGCGAAGATGCACGAGGACCCCCATCCATGCCCGCCCTCCCCCATCCATGCCAGCCCATTTGTGCGTGCCCATCCAATCGCCGTTCCGGAAAGCCGGCCTGTGGGTTCTCCTGAACGGGGATTTTCGGGGTTTTCGCGTATTCTCGACTTCATATTCGGAGTCAGGGACATGAGAAGGCCCTGAAAAGATAAAAACGTGAAAGTTGAAAATCTGGGTGGACGGTGCCTTTAACCGCACTCAATTTCCCATAATCGAAAAATCATAATCAAAACACTTTATTAGTTTCAACGCATTGTCGCAGAAGTTTGAAGTACAAATAATGAAGCGG
The DNA here is from genome assembly GCA_958299035.1 of Cylicocyclus nassatus. Classification (NCBI taxonomy): domain Eukaryota; kingdom Metazoa; phylum Nematoda; class Chromadorea; order Rhabditida; family Strongylidae; genus Cylicocyclus; species Cylicocyclus nassatus. Next base: position 80,822,356 of record CATQJL010000316.1, on the reverse strand, counting down.
TCTGCGTACTTTGTGGGGTTGTGGAAGAGGTACCCTTCAAAGATATGATAGTAATAATTGGATTTACCACATGAAATATACTTATTGTGATCATTCCTGTAAACACTATTGTGGTATATGTTGTACATCCAAAGAAAAAGCAAGCTGGTTGCACCAATAGTTGTATTGGTAGCATCACGGCAAGGTTTAATGCCTTAAAAAGTTGGATAATTTCCAGCATACGGTCCCCATTGTATGAATTATTAATGTAAGTGTCGTGTGTTGCATACCTGAGCGAGGAGCATGTTGCTTAAACGGCGTTGCATCTGTTTTGTCCTCTTGCTAAACGCAGGTTCATTCAATTTCTTCTTCACTTGTTGAGCGAAATACAAAGCGATGACGAAGAGGGCAAAAGTTGTTATCGACGTTTCAATAAGCATTGCATATTGGACCAAGTTTCCGTCCTAAACATGGAGCGAGCACGATAAAACCGTATTTCCGAGAGAGCAAGATGCACTCGTTGTCCGAGCCGGAAGGTGTTGCGATTTGAAGACTTCATACCGTGCTGCGATACACACAAGCAATCTTGTGAGAAAGTGGCCTTTCTGAGGGCACCACAAGCGATTTGTATTCAACAAAGAAAAAAGAGTGTTTTGTAGTCGTGAGATTAGACTGTTTGTTGCTTATACAATAAAATTTCGCAAAAATAAGCAAAAAATCACTAACCTCATTGCAGAAACCCATGAAAGCATGATCCTCTAGGCTGGTTTTAGCTAATAATGCTGTCGCTGACAATTTTTGCAAATCGTATGTGCGTTCTATATCCGGTCGTTTATCGAGCATTGCACCTAATACTTGAGCCACAACACCACTAAGCCAATTCACCATCATTGCAAAGTTCGCGAAGGCAAGAGGAATGATCCACAAAGATTCGTAGATAAATTGATACTTGGGCCTTAATCGGTGCTGATAAAATTAAGAAATGCATCATCAACGATTTTTTCAAGGATAATTCATATTATAGCAAAGAAATGAGTTATCAGCTAGACTCAAAACTTTATTGGAAGGCACGTGTTTTGTCATCTTAATTCAGTTGCGCAAAAGCACAGAGATTGTAAGAACAAAAATGGTTTGCGTGATGCCAGAAAAATCGCAAAGCCCGAAGCTCATTGAATTTGGAATCTACACTGAAGAACTTCTTTCTTCGTCATTATAGCCTGTGCATGTGGGATAAACGTCGCAATCGTATGCGAGAAATGCACTGACGCTACAATTGCAAAGTTAGTATCTGCGCAACTTTCTAGATTTGTACCTGCAGAAAAGAATATAAAAGTACAAGAAACTGTTCAATATAGTGAGAAGGGAGATGAGCATTGCTGAGAAATTAAATACCAGCACTAAAAAGCCAATCGTGTTCGCGCTCACCAAACCCGTGGCGATGTACATGATACAATAATTGTGCGTAGCTGCTCTCTAAAACAAACTTACAGTACAAAAACTTCATGAAAAAATTCTTACCGGTGAAGATAGCGCGTAGAATGATGCTTCGAAGATATTCAAAACAAGAACAATGAGATAAGGTTTTCTTGAGCCAACCCTCTTTCGATATGTGTGGGCAAGCTTGTAAAGACCAAATACATTTAGAAAAAGAGCAATGCCCCCAAGCACTTCGACTGCAATGTTGACTGGATCTTGCATCCTGTAAATCTCGGCGTCTGGTGCTTGAAAATAATTGCGGTCTATGCAACACGTACTCAAATTATGCGCCACCGAATATGGGCATCAACCTAACTTTCAAAGATATGCACAGTCATCAACAATGGCACACTGCAACTCGGACAAATTCTGTTGATTTTTTCTTCCTCCAAGTAAGATTCCAAAATTGAACCTTAGAAATCTTTCTAACAAGGGAAGGATACTTGGTGGCCGTGGCCTTTTGCAATGAGATGTATACCAGTAGATGCGCCTTGAAACGCTGATTCCAGATCTATGTTCATTATCTGCTGTGCGACTTTCTGAACGAAATTACGAACCTTTCTCTACATTGATTTTACGAGATTTACACAGTCAGAATCGTCAATATCCAGGCTCTTTAGACTCCGATGTATCGGAAACAGTTATCCTGAGCTTAACTTGAAGCTTTGCTTTTATTGGACGCTCTTTTGTAGTGCGTAAACGAACATTCTAATGATATTGGTGAATCCTGCGTCAAAAACAAAGCAAATTTTTGTAACAAGAAATGCTTATAACTTCTTTTGGAAGAGCGCACAGCAGATAGCGAAACCAGATTTGGAATCAGCGCTTCAAGATGCATCTAATGGTATACGTTTCATTTCAAAAGGTCACGGTCACCAAGTATCCTTCCCTTGTAAGCAAATTCATTGAAGTGTGTGAAGAAACGAAAGGGTTGACACAATGTCATAATCCGCCATAGATCGGTAGTGGAATAGTAGTCTTGCAAGCCGGGTGTCCCAAAAGTACATGGTTTGATCGCTGCTAAAGGCAGTGGATCGGCAAAACTTAACAACGCAGGATTTTAACACGTTTCGACTCGAAATGGCGCGCGGCGAAAAAGAGTGTAATTCCAGCCGTTAGCCAACAAAGGGACCTTAATTCGTATACTGTGTGCTACATCTGCAATAAGCATGTCAGATAAGACTCATACCCAAAGTTCTGAGTGAATTCGAAGTATTTGAATTTTGTCGCTTGAGAAGGACTTCTGTGCTTTCCTGAAAGATAAGAACAAGAACTCAGTTTCTAATAATATCCAAAAGTATCTATGTTGTAGAACGGTACACATCAGTATTGAAACTACGGTTTTTCTCATTGAATTTGAAGCAAAGGAAAGTTGCGACGTCGCAAGTGTCGTTCGCGTTGCCGCACTTCGTTGCAACTGTTGTTCGAATTGTCCTCATATCTTCTAAACAAATATTGGCGGCACAACCTTACAAAGTCATATGAAAAGGAGGAGCTTAGGCCTCTGACTTGATAACCTTGGACAAAAAGAAAACCTCCTGCAAACACTAAAAAGATCCTTGAAAGGCGCGTGCTGCACCAAGTGCAGCACCGGTCCGAAACGTGTTGACCCAGTAGGCTCCTTATCGCCCAAGTATGAAAATAGTGCAATCCCGGTTGCACAGCATGCCTTCCCTGCCGAGAAAACTGCTCTCAAACTTACACGCGCAAACCAATCTTACACGCGCCCGGGCGAGTTGGCAATTTCCTTCCCACCATTGGAGGCTGCCCGCCGCAATGCTATAACCATTGGGTCCTGCAATAATTCAGCGTCATCAGCCTTGCTCCCTCGTCCAACTTCAAAGGGAAGGGCATTTAAAAACGCATGTTTTCGCCGTTTTCAAGCTCTCTAAAGTGGATTTTCGAGATCAGCGTATTGAATAACCCCAGGTAAGCAAAAATTTGACTAGGTTAAAATTTGCCGAGCCACTGCCTCTAACCACCTTGTCTCGAAAGTTCCCGCATATCCTGGGAGAGCTGACCTTAACTTGAGTTTACAGCACAATCTGAGCGCTTGTCTTCGTCTGATTAGGGAGGGTATTTTGCTTTTGATTCAAAAAAGCTCTATGGATTAAAAATGTGAGCATGAATATGAACATTGCACTACCGCAAACTTGACAAATTTACGCAACACACCGTAAAAGTACTCCGCCAAAAATTATCAAACGTCTTGCTACAGTTTTTGAAAGGCTGTACGTGACGTACAAAGTTCTTCAATAAATATTGTAGTCCTCAACCCCAACACATAAGTTCTCAAGTTTCAAGCTTTTCTAATGTCAGCAGATTTGCACCCAACCGATATCCTAGAGATTTTATCATCCTACAGCTGTTAAGAGTGGACGGATTGTACTACAGATCTAATTGTAAGTTTAGGCTAGATCAAAGTTGCACCATACAACCTTGAATCAACCTAATATATCCTATGCGATGGATTTTGAGGAAAACAGTGATAGCGATTTCAGTTGGCATATTTTTGGGATTATTCTATCATTTTCTTCCCTTAGTCACCCTGTCTTTCAACTTCTCCACTTTTCAGACATCTGTGCGCTACCTTTATTACAGTCGCTTTCAAAGCTTCGAGCGGCTGAAAAGGTTTTGAAGTTTAGCAAAGATCCAGGTACTGAGTATCAAATTCAAATCAGCATAAAATCAAGATAAATCTCAAAATGCTAGGAACCTGTCGCGTCGCCTTACTATTAAGACTTCTGAACGGAAGACCACCATTTTCGAGAATTGAGGAAAACGTGGATGGCCCAACATCTAAAACCCGGTGCAGCATTAGGACGTATCGCTTGCAAAATCATGCAAATCTATGCTTCAATATAGCTGTCACAATCTTAACGCGTAAACCCGGTATGATTATGGTAGTGACCCCAGAACGCGAATCCTTCAAATAAGCTGCACGTCTCCCAAAACGAGCCGGGAGGCGAAGTGCGTTGCCTTAATAATGAATACTTGCGATGGGTAAATACAAATTTGGAAACTTGCGGTGATCTTATCCCTGCCAAGGCGTATAACTAAGCTTTAGCCGTCAATCTAGATGAACTTGTTTTTGAAAGCGAGAAAGTGAGAATAGTTTTTTGCTCGAAATTTAGAGAAGATGGAACTGCAAAGAGATCTTACTGAAAACCTAAGCAAAAGTCCGAATAGCTATACATGATTAAATGTTCATTGTTATGACGCTTATAAGTACATTAGAGAACGGCTGAAAAACTGTCAAAACTAGTGAACTCTGTAAGCACCTATATTTTCACCTGTCTGATCTCGAAATGTACTATGATAATAATAGGTTGTGTAATAAGTTTTGTCCCATTTCTTGTTTCGATTTTTTCACACTATTTTGCAAAACGTGTATATGCATTTGAAAGCACTAATCTTGCTCTACCAAAACTCATTCTCCTAAAGCAGGGAAATTCGAAAAGTTTTCCAGCATCAAATTTGGAAAATCAAAGAGAAACACATTCATTTTCGACAAGTCGCGCTCCCAACTCCCCCCCCCCCTCCCCCCTTTAGGTCAGAGGCTTACAAAACACCTAGAAAAATCTGGCGAGCGTAAGGAAAGAATGCTATAGTTTCTGCAGGGGTTCAGGAGTGCTGAAAATTCGAAAATTGTTATTTGTAAACCCAAAAAAGGTCTTCTTCTCAACGTCTCTTCATTGTTAAAGTTGGGCATCTTAAGGCCGTCCTGGGGGCGGAAAAGGTAGAAATCTGGGTCTTTGGCTATAAAATCTTTGGTTACTCAAAATGGTTTAGAAGATTGTTTTTTTGTTGTTGTTGTCAGGTTTGTTGGACATGAATTAGGAAAAAAATCGAAAAAAAGGATGTTGAAAACGGATTTTTCGCCACTTTTTTTCAGTATTCTGTTAAGGATGACGCATATGAGATTGCAGAGCAGACTTAGAGCTTTCAAAAGCATATACACTTTATTCCAAATAAGGAAATATTATTAATAAAAAAAACTGAAAAGAGACAAAACTCATTACACAATTCAATAGATCTCAATTAGTACTTCGCAGAGGATGAATATGAAGAACACTTTTGAATGCTGGCTAACATTGCTGTTTGTAAGATTCACAATCAAAATCAAAACTATGATCAAAAGTGAGGTGGCACTTCACATTTACTGTACCGCAGCGAGAGTTTAGGCGGAAACTTAGGCATTGGCGAGCGACGAAGGACTAGCATGAGTGCTTGAGTCCCCTAATCTTTAGATATTTTGACCTGACGCGAGGTTCTGCGAAGGAGCGATGCCTCTTCAAAAGTAAAGATCAAATTTTCGTCTCCTATCATCTTATATATAAAGCTGAATGTCTGTTTGTCTGTGTGTCTGTCTGTCTGTCTGTCTGTCTGTATGTACGTATGTTCCGAATAGAAAATTCCATTTCTGAACCGATCCGGATCAAACTTGGCACACATACAATTCGGGCCCCGGCGGGTGTCATAGGCTACTTTTCGTCATCGATCGATATCGATTTTATCGATTTTTATCGATTTTTTTGCTGAGTTCACCTACGGGGCTGGGAGTTGGCACAGGGGGGTAATCGAGCATGGGGATTCCGAATACAATATTGGTTTTCAGGATTATCGATTACTTTTATTGATTTTATCGATTTTTTTGCAAAGTTTGAGCTACGGGGCTGGGAGTTCGCACCGGGGGGTAATCGAGCATGGGGATTCCGAATACAATATTGGTTTTCGGGATTATCGATTACTTTTAACGATTATATCGATTTTTTGCAAAATTTGAGCTAGGGGGCTGGGAGTTGGCACAGGGGGGTAATCGAGCATGCTGATCATCCCCAAGGGGGGTGATCAGCATGCTCGATTACACCCCTGTGCCAAATTCCAGCCCCCTAGCTCAAATTTTCAAAAAATCGATAAATCGATAAAAGTAATGGACGATCTTGAAAACTAATATTGTATTCGTAATCTGCATGCTCGATTACCCCCTGTGCAAACTCCCAGCCCCGCAGGTCAAACTTTACAAAAAAAATCGATGAAATCGATAAAAGTAATGGACGATCCTGAAAACTAATATTGTGTTCGTAATCAGCATGCTCGATTACCCCCCTGTGCAACCCAGCCTCGCATGTCAAAATTTACAAAAAATCGAGAAAATCAATAAAAGTAACCGATAATTCTGAAAACTAATATTGTATTCGGAATCCCCATGCTCACTTCCCCCCTGTGCCAACTCCTAGCCCTGTAGGTGAACTCTGCGAAAAAATCGATAAAAATCGGTAAAATCGACATCGATCGATAACGAAAAGTGGACTGTGACACCCGCCGGGGCCCGAAGTGTATGTGTGCCAAGTTTGGTCCGGATACGGCGGAGCCGGGTAAGCCAGCTAGTAACTTATAATAACGGGCTAAGGTTGTTTGCGTGTTTTTGTGTGTGCGTGTGTAAGTCTGTCTGTCTGTCACGAAATTCGTAGGACGTGTTCCAGCCAACCTCCTGAGCCCAAATTTTGCATAGCACATGCTACCTACATGGGATTCCACTATACAAAAGCACGAGCGGATCCGTTGCGTGGATCCCTCAAAAAATGCGCCTCTAACGGATCCACTTGGCTTTTGGCCAGTAAAATTGAGCGTGTAGCACGACTTTTTGCAAAATCAAGGATAGTTTCACAAGTTAGTATGCAAGCCATAGACTTTAGCCTAAAAAAATTAACCAAAGTTTATTACTTCGCGAAAACGGCGCAAAAATGTATAGGTTGCATAAATGTTCAATTTGCCAAGGTTTTACCCGATCATTTGAGAAGATTTTTGCACAGAGATGTGGCCCACGTTGGTTATTGCATCTTATGGCGAATACCAAGCTGTGAAAAGTCCAAAAACCGATTGAAATCTGCATTTGTTCTTATGGCAAAAGTTTCGTTCATGCGAAATTACCGATCTCATATAAAAAAACTTTCGGAATGAATAGTTGTTTACAAGTCATTCGTGATAGTCCGCATAGCGCGGTGAGTTTCAATGTCACTATTGTGCGGGAATGAGTAAAGCGTACAGATAGTAGGACCAGTGCGAGCCTCTGCGAAGCAGAGGTGACGCACTGGTATTTTATCATTCCTGACTGCTTCTTAACTAGGCCATCAATTTCATCATATTTGGCTTATATGCTAAGATAGGTAGAAAGCTAACGGAGCTTGATTTTTGTGTTTTTGCTTTGGTGTACTGATTGAGTGGGGCACATTTTTGGATGAAGAAGTAAGCTTCACAGTTTGATACCATATGGACATGATCAATCTACGGTGGCAGCTGAAATGTGCGAAAAACAGCCTCCACTGATTGAAGCTCATTTTAAGAAGGAAAACAAGGATGAACAAATAACCTGGTTGAGTATGCTGATAGCTCTCTTTATGAGCTGCAGCCTTAGCATGCCTTTTCTTGGAAGGAATGGACTCCAGAACTTTTAAGAAGCTACTTGCAATGGCTTGCCGCGCTACAATGGTGTAATTTTTTAGACCCTTCTTGAACAATTACAAGTAATCGGACAGGGTTTCGTAATACATTTTGACAAAGCTGTCTAAATGATAGAAGTTTACTGTTCATGCAATGGAGTAGGCTGATGACAATTTTTTTTGCAAAATCTTCTTAGTAGTGGTTGCACTTGAAATCCACTTCTTCACTTATCAGTACTACAGCTTTGCTGACTTTGAGAAGACTTTCTATATACTTGAGAGAGGTATTAGAAACTCCTGAACGTTTTGCTAATCTTAGTGGCATATTAGGCAGAATTTTCTTAGACTCTTCCCAACATCAAAACCACGTAACCATCTAGTACTTGGAATTCAATATTACAAACAGATTATCAACTCCAAAGTCCTAGGAGAATTCTCGTGACACTGAAAAAGAGTCTTATCTTGGAAATCTCAAGCTTAAACGAAAGTTGTTTATTCTTGGGTTGTTAGCAATATCTTTATAATTTTTCAGGCTTACTTAAAACCATACCGTAATGAGAAGTTCTCGCTCTTTTGGGTAGCCTACCTGCAAGCTTATGTCAGTGTTGAAGTGGAGTTGAGGTTAAGTAAGCAGGTACAGTATTGCTAAGGCTTTCATACTGATACGTAAGTTTCGGAGCGGTTCTAGCACAGCGCTCAATTCGAGCGCGGTGGCTTGCGAATAAGTTTGAACCTAGGTTAAGAGCCATTTCTAGCATAGATATTCATCAGATCACATCTGATGCATACGAAATGGTTGGGAGCTTTTATGGTTTGTTGAAATTCGTTGATAACAACCATGATAACCATGGTAATCATGGTGGAGAAATCTGGTTTACTAGAGCAAACAAGATGTCTTTTTGAAAATTAAAACAAAGAATTGTGTTACGAGAAACCATAGCTTGATTATAGTCTTTGATAAGCTCTATAGGGTCCTGCTCGGATTACCTGCTTTTCGTGTTTGGCGAGCTGCATACGTACAAAGTCAAGTCCGTGTCATTCCCAAACGGAATATCATGTTCTCAGTGAAGTGGACCAATCTGCACTCTACACTTTGGGTGAGCGAGTGCTAGTTACCTTCCATTATTTATCAGTACCCATCTAATAATTCCTCAGAAAAGTCCGAGGCCCGTATCCATGAAAGTCTCTGCGGCGGAAAGAGTGGCGTCCCCGTTATGAAAGGGACGTGGGCAAACGCCAGTGCAGTTTTTCTATCATTGGGGTCAGCGCTACCTCGCCGCAAGGGTTTTCATCATACGGGCTCAAGCTATAGGGTTGGGAGAAGGAACAGGGGTAGGGGTAGGTTAGTGTGCCGATTACGATTACGATAATCATATCAAATTAGGCAGGCTTAATGCTGAGATCTGAAATGATATCCACGAAAGTCCATAATGGAGAAAAATGGACTTTTAAGCCCCATTTTATTCGTTCGCGGTAGAGACTGGTCGGAATGCTTTCGCTAGCGTTACCCAAGAAATTTTATCTCATCGTAGCCACGAGGCAAAGCGGTGTGATAAAAATGATTCAACCCTGCTGTGCTCTCGCTTGCGGAAGAATCATGCGAAAAGTCCATTTAGAATGGGGTACAATGGGATTTACCTCCATTTTAAATGGACTTGAAAGCCCATTTTACTCCCCAGCATTTTTGACTTTTTTGCACATTTTAATTGCGATTTTTTGAAAATGTATTCCTTAGCCTATTTTAAGGTAATAAGTGAGTGGAAAAAGTTTTATGTTTTTTACAAAGTGTGAAATGAGTGTTTCTTTCCAAAGCTATAAAATGTGAAAGAAGGGTAAATCACCAAAGTATTCGCCAACATACTCAAATGTTTCCAAATACCATGTGGATGCCCGAATTCCTATATAAATCAGATAAAGTTTGTTGACTCTTGTTTGTTAACAAATCATCAACCAAAACAAAATTTATGATTTGTATTCAAAGGTAAAAAACTTGCGTTTCAATATATTAGGTTGGAAACTAAGTTTTGCAACTGGTCTCATAACTTCCCTCTCACTCAACATGGCGCATTCAAATTTTGCCACTGCGTTGGTTATTACGTAAGCTACAAGCGCAGCTGTCCTACCAAATTCTGACGTCGCAGTGAGGGTTACGGTAGGTGCATGGTATGAAGGGGAAGAATTCAAAGTTTGACGGATTTGGCTGAAACTTGGTATAGTGGTATTATCCGACATGCTGATCACGAAAACGATAGTGAAATTGCGTGATAAGGGCGTTTCTATAGGATTATTGTGGGTGACGATATGGGGTCTCACCCTAAACAAGGAAAAAGGCGTTGGTTCAACAAATGAATGTGATATTCGCGTTCGGCAGCTCAAATAACCTTACTATGTAAAGTGTCATCGAAATTTGAGCTTCGGACTCTTTAGTCATTGACGGTCGTCCCCAGCAGCTCTTGCGTACATCGACTCGTTCGACTTTATGAGGACGCCAAATCTCGACATGCCCCTAAATTTTGTTTCTTTTTTAATAGGCCAAAGGAGTCAACCTCCAGCAATAATTTATAGACGAAACCGGATTACTGCGCATGGTCTAGGCTGCCAAAGGCTTCATTTTAGCTAGAAGCCCCAAAGATTCTAAAATTTCACTAGTTTTCGACAAACGCCTGAAACTTTTCTATTTCGTGTCCAAAATTTAGACAATTTGTGCTCTCTTGTAGCTCACATTGCCTTCTACGTAATGCCAAAGTTTTAGTGCGCCATATTCAAAGAGAGTGAGGTTTTGAAACCAGTTGCAAAACTTAGTTTCCACCTAATAATTACTCAGAAGCTATCTTTTTACTAATATCGTAGAACCGAACCTCAATGAAGGTCTTTATGAACGAATTTTGAGTTTGGTCGCAAGAATCACCGAAGTGCCACTAGCTATCAAGAAAAAATCCGTGAAAAATCTCTTACTGTTAATAGCCCATATATTCAACTACTTAGAGATATAAACATTAGCGTTGAAAGACAAAGAAGAGCTAAAGTAGAACATTTGCGAAGTTATCTCTTGCAGACGCGTAGGGGTTAAAGAACCCTTTGGGTTGTAGTGTAGTACAAGGTTTCCTATGAGATAAACAATTTGATTCACAGATTGCAATGCAAGCCAAAGTTTGCTTTCTGCAGAAAGCTCTACATATGAATTTGATTTAATGCAAGTTCATAGAATCTTTGTAAAGCGAAGGCCCGGATATCGCATGAATTTTAGTCTTGGAAGTAATCTAGATGCAAGTCATCGACAACAAATGGTTATGAGGTGTAATGGTGTGAGAAAGAATACAATATCTGCGTGACTGACAACGCAATGTTAGGTCAACCTAATCAGGTAGATATCAACCACTTGGTGGAAATGAGTTTGCAAAAGTGAGTAAACAGGTTGAGGCAAGTTGGAGAAAGGTTTACTGAGGAAATTTTGTACGGAATGAATGGATTCGCGGATGCGATATCTTATCGCACCGCATGGACTCCATTTTGTTCGCACGAAAGCCCATTTCGCGGGGACTTTCGTGGATATCATTCCTGGTTGTTATACGGGTAAGTGAGCATGCTGTTCATGGAAGTTTCTAGTCCACCATACATTTATTCATCAATTTTTGCTAAGTGAAGCTGGAGCGTTGAGAGCTGGTGCATGGGGCAGATATATTGGCACTCGAGATTAATTTGTGGTGAGAGGAACGTTATCCTAAGTACATTGAATTGCTATCTCTATGTGCTTCCATCGCAAAGACAAATCCGGGTGGAGGATTATCTGTTGACGAAAGGGGATGGTCTTACACAAACATGTGTGACAAAGCCCGCAGCTCCACACATTACAGACATTGCAGATTTGCACCAGCTGTGCGCGGGGTGGAAACTATCGGTGATATATAGTCTCGTGCCCGCCATTCCCTTTTACAATTTTGAAGCCTGCGTGGCCCAGAAATGCGTTTTTTCTGTGACCTTAAAGGCAGTTTCGGCAAAACTAAACATCTCGAAATTCTGATATGAAAGGTTGGCTGCATCCCAAACACCAGAAAAAAGCAGGTCCAAGCGTCCGCATACATGTGTCCCTGCCTAGAAAATCACTAAACCCGTGCTCGCAAGCCATTCCTACACGCGCTCGGACAAGCTTGCGATCCCCCTCCCACCGGCAGAGGCGGCATGCCGCAATGCTATAAACATGAGGGTCCCGCAACGACTCTACGTCTTTAAGGTCTACTCGTCCAAATTCAGAATGAGAACGCTTGGAAAATACGGGTCGACATTTTCGTGCTCTTCAATGTGTATTTCCAAAATCAGCGCGTCGAATTACCCCATGTAAGCAAAAAAACTTTCGGTCGAGGATTTGCCGAGCCACTGCCTTTAAGACACAGAGATTGGCAAGCTCACAAAACCCTTGAAAACGGTCACAAAAAAGGGATCAAAGGGGAAAGAAAATGCGCCGGCGTCAAAATGAGGATTCAGTGCAAACAATTTTTGCGATTATTGCACAAGTTCCGCAACAAATATCAAAATATCTAAAGTGCTCAAACAATATAGTCGTCCTCACCCCACTAGTCGATTGGTGGACGAATTTGAATTTAAAATGGAGCAAGCAGATCGTGGCGGAGCACGGCACCTTAGCTCTCCATTCAAATTCACGCTTTGCGTTTTTCTTCGCCAGCTTAAAATTTGCATTGTTACAAAGTTTTTGACCTATATTGAGTTTTTGTAATTGCTGAGCGTTGCCTCCTGCCGCTATGCTCGTATTTTGTATGAGTGCGCTTTTGGAAACGATGCAGATGGCAAATTTTGAGCATATAATCCGCTGGAGCAACCGTTACATATTTTAAAAAGGGTTTATAACATAAGTTCAACATCTGTATCGTTTTTACAGGCCTACCTGCAATCAGAGTGAAGAAACGAGCTTAACCAACACGAAACAACTTCCGAGAACAACAAAATTGTCACTTTCTACAAACATGCTTATAATATAGAGACTAGCAAGTAACAATGAAAGCGATAAAGAAACACGCAAAATCGTACGGGGAGGGGTTTCAGGTGCCCCGCCTGCCGCGACAGTCCTGCTCCAACTCAAATTTGAATCCGTCCACCGACAGACTAGTAGGGTGAGGACGACTATAACTTGGATGATATACTTTTATGACTGTAATGTGTGTTGTAGTTTGTAACACACATCGGAAACTTCGATTTAATCAATTCATGCTATTGATCGATGTAGGGTTTATGTTAGCATGCTCACTACACAGAAAAACCATCATTCCACTTATCAGTCATAGTGATTTTTGGCAACCCTTAAAAGCAGTGTCCAGCAAATCTGGACGTATGGGTTTTTTGCTTGGAAACTGGTGAGGAGGTTCTAGCTAAGATTCATTCACGGCTGAGAAATCCATTTATAAACACTCCGCGGTTGCGCCATGACCGTAACACTTAGGATGGCCAGCGCTAAATCATCGTTAGTTCTAAAGTGAGCAAAGTCGCTTTTGGCTTACGATCACGACGCAGGCGCGGGGTTTTCGGGGACGGATTCCTCAGCCGTGAATGAACAATTTACGCTGCCCCTTGGGCACTGCACTAGTTAGGACCCCTCATCAATTTTCAGGCGAAAAAGCCTGCGCCCAGATTTGCCTGGACACTGCCTTTAAGGTGGGCGCTAGAAGTTAGTAAGGAAACGGGGGGGGGGGGGGAGAGGAGTTCAGTACACATAGGGAGGGTGAGCATGGTAAATAAAACAGTCAGACAGGGAACTGGCGTGTAGAGGATGAATTAAGATAGGGGATGTTTTGCGGACGTGGTACAATGGTGAGTTGTCAGTTTCTCCACGAGTGACGGAGAGAAACCTGGTATGCAAAGTTATTCGTAAGAAAATAGAAGATTTAGGACGAATTTTGCCCAAGCTACGAAATCACATCCTGTAAACGTTGCAAGCTCTCCTCGTACTGCACTACACTAAGTCTACACTCATACATGCCCATGCTGTATAGTACTCGCGCTCAAATAATAAGGAAGAGGAGGTCATTGAAAATCATCAAGCTCGCTCTCATTCAAATTAATTTCCTCCTACTAACCTAAATTTTATAGAAACTTCAAAGATTCTTAACGTGACCTTTTCGAGGTTTCTCACTGGCTGCACAATGGTAGCAAGAGGAGCCGATCAGTTTCGCTCACAACTCCTTTTTCTCAAAAGGTGTTGTACCACTACCGTACTCTCCTAGCTATCATTACCGTACTGCCGTTATATGCTGTTCTTTTCTGACTAGTGCAGCTTACAAGGTTCCTCTTAATTTCCGAAATTAGAGGTTTTTGGCCCGTTCTCCCATAAGGGGACAGTCGTCTGAAAAGCTCGAGGATTGGTGACCCCGCCTTGAGATCCATGGACTCGTCCGCCAGAGTTCTGTTGGTCATCCAAGACCTGGTATCTGTTTCTGAAATCACCTCCGAAGCGAGAATTGGGATTTCGGTTGAAGGCTCTTCACCTTCTGCACTGCGAGAACGACCTGACCACCTCTGGGACAATTTCCACACTGTCTGCGGTATTTATTAGATTTATGCTCGACTACTTTGTACTCCATTCTTGTGTTTTTTGGTGCACCGCTGAGTGCATTACATGAATAAATAATTACAAACAAACAAAAACATGTTCTGCGCTTTTCATTTCTTACATTTGTTGCCTTAAATAATGCTAAGATATATAAGCGTGAAAGATATACATCAGTGAGTTTGGTTAATCGATTTTAATCGAATGCATACCAAAACTGGCCGTACTCATTTTACGCTTCTCATACTTATTTTATCCATTATTGATCAGTCATATTGTACTGTCGTCTTCTTGCCGGGCAGGCGGTCCCCAAACTCGCACTTTTCTGCAAGCGGTCAGCGAAATTTTGAAGCGTGGCCAAACCTTCAGCGAGCGTACTTCTGTTTTCTACCAGCGGGCAGCAATACAAAATTTCCTGCAAGCGCACGTCAAATAATCTCTTTCAGCGAGCGCGTCTTTCAGCAGGCGCTCGGACTCTTTTTACAAAGTTTCTACAAAGTACGAAGTTCAAAGGGTTTACGCCGAGCAAAAGTAACACTCCACATAATAGAGGTATTCCATAGATGGTTCAATTACCCGATTTGGGGTACTTACAGCGGAGGGTACCTACCGGCTATGCGGTTCTTCACAAAGGCCACCAATAATCTTGCATTCTAAGACAATATAACATGCTACATTCTGAAGGCAGTGTTAGGAAGCAGGGTTAACGCTTTTGTAAAATCGGTGTATGTGAAAGGAGGTTCCTTTGCTTAAGGTATCGCGCAAAAAGCTATAACGCGCGAGAAACACGCTTTGACACTTGTGAAATGCGTACTAATGAAAGAGCCCGCCCAACATGGTTCCCTTTCTAAAAGCTGTAGTGCGCATTTCGCCAGGGTAAAACCAAAGGGTCTAACAACGCTTTGGTTTCAGCCCTGGGGAAATCCCCCACTTAGAGTCTGTTGAGAAGGGCTCTAGAAAGTGCCTGTTCTAGTTTTCCCACTTTCTTCTTGGACATATTCAATCCAGGTAGGCGAAAAAGCTAGAATTTGGGATTTTGTCTAGACATTGCCTGACTGGTAAAAACTCATATGTTTTCTAGCGCAACCAAACCCGCTTCTGCCTTCCTTCTCATGTCGGTTCAACGCTGCTTTGCGATGTTCAATTCATGTTAACTTTGAATGTGCAAATGCGGTAAATCTTTCTGTTATCATCAATATTTTTTACAACGAAATCAGACCAAGTTCCATTAATCTTTTGCTACCGTGAATTTTCAAAAGGGCTGTACAGAATCTTGTATCTTGGACATTTATGATTAATCCATATCATGCAAAAACGGTTGATCCATTGTAGGATGATGTAGCGTCCCTGCAAATTCCCTAATTCAGGAACAGCGGAAGACATATTACTAATCAAATGTCAAGCAAAGCCAAGGTTATAAATTCCGTTTATTTTTGTTGAACGTATTTGCATCTGTCTGAACTACGATTGTTGTAGTGCTTTGCGATACTTTCTTCGTAAAAGGAGCACCTGTCAAGGATATAATAGTGATGATTGGGTTTACCATGTGAAATATACTGATAGAAATCGTAACCAAAAAAACAAGTGAAGCAGGAGTTGTGAGCCCGCAGATCAAGAAAAGTGGCTGCAGTAGAAGCGGACCTGGTAGCAACACGGCCAGGTTCAGAGCCTTAATATAATTACATCTCATTATCATCAGGCTGCCTTCACCAAATGAGCTACTAAATAACTGACATAGATTCACAAACCTGAGCGTGAAGCATATTACTCAAACGGTTTTGTAGCTCTTGTGTCCTTGAACTGAGTGTGGGCTCTTTGAGTTTTTTCTTTACTTGATGAGCCAAGTGCAAAGCAATGATGAAGAGGATGGAAGTTGTTATAGATGTTTCGATAAGCATTATGTACTGAGTCCAATTCCCTTCGTCCTAGAACACTAGCAACAAAGGATACTTTACTATTGAAGCTTTCAACCTGTATAAGATGTAACTTGCACTTACCTGGCTGCAAAACCCAAGAAAAGAGTTTTTTTCGATGTTGCCCTCGGCCAAGCGTGCAGTCGCAGATAGCTTTTGTAACTCAGCTTTGTCGAGTTCTCCGCGAAACAGTAGTTGTAATACCACTCCACTCAGCCAGTTCAAGACAATTACGAAATTTGCCAGGCCAGGTGCAGTGACCCAGAAAGATTGATAGATGAAGTAATATCTGGGTCTTAAAAGAATCAATGAAGAGGTGAAACGGTATGAGGAAAAATTTGATGAGGCACTAATCTTATCATGTGCATGTGGCCTACGCGGGGAACTTCCCCACAATGGTCGACCACCTCAACGTAGCGTGGCGGTGACACTGGGTGTCGAGCTACGATGCACAAACGAGTGTATGCTCTGGCAGGGCCTCTCGAGCTGTGAAGGAGTTCGACGTTTCCGGTTTGGGCCGGATGCCTAGCTAAGAGCCAGCCAAGCCAGACCCCCGCCGTCTGACTTTCTCTGGAACTTGCTAGGCGGTCCCTCCCCGCTCCACTTCCGGATCAGGGATCACCCCGTGGAGATCAAGAGTAGGCCTAGTAAGTCTGCTCTTGTAGGGAAAAAATTTCGTTACTCTACCAGTTAGAAAAATAGAAAGAAAACCTGTACATCGGATCCCACCTAGGACGCCGTTGGTTGTGTCATCCACCCATCTACCATCCATCTTGTCAATTCGCATGAGATCCTGTCACCGCGACTAGCCATCCTCCGACTAAGACCTCCACGTCAGAAGACCATTTTAGCATCATCAACTGCTACTCACCAACATCAGTAGTTGATGATTCAAAATTAGATGCTTTCTACGAAGACGTGGAGCCGGTCGTCCGCAACGAGAAGCCTTTCTACAAGTTCGTTGTGGGCGACTTCAGCGCAAAGATCGCTGGCTGCACTATTAAACGAAGACGGGACTCCGACTTCTTCCCGATAAAAAATGGAATCTATCGCGAAGAATTTTTACATCAGCCTCTTCCGCTCATCAACACCCGTGCCGATGCCCGTTGTTCTCACTAAAGAAGTACCACCATGAATTCTAACTGCTAAAGTGCCAGCGATTCAGACCATGAAGACGTCCACGGCTAGGACCAGACCATCTTTCCGTCGGATTTCTGCGAGCCGGAGGACAACGTTTACACGAGATTCTCGCGTCGCAACTAACATCTTACCTTCAAAAGGAAAGGATTCCCGGCCAGTAGAAAACGTCAAAAACCGTCCTTCTCTTCAAGGGCGCACTGGAGGATCTTCGGAACTACCGTCCAATATGCCTGCTGAGTGTGCTCTACAAACTTTTCACGAAGATTATCCTCGCTCGCATATTTAGGACACTGGATGAAGCCCAACCCCAAGAACAAGCTGGATTCCGCAAGGGATTCAGTTGCATGGGTCACATTCAGACGGTTTCGAGAATCATAGAAGTCTGCCGGGAATACCCACTGCCTCTCGTCTTAACCTTCGTCGACTACGAGAAAGCCTTCGACAGCATTGAAACCAACGCCATTCTATCAGCGCTAGCGAGCAAGGAGTGAACCCAGCTTACGTGAGGACACTAGCCGACTGTTACAAGGACTGTACAACGACGATACAGCTGTTCCATCGCCCCCTGACCATCCCAGTTGGGAAGGGGGTCCAACAAGGCGACACAATTTCGCCGAAACTATTCAGCGCGCCTTGCAGTAGGTGAAGAAGTCACTGGACTGGGACGAGGGAGAAAAAGACTTGAGGGAAGAACTTAACAGGAGACGAAGAGCAGCCTGTGCAGCCTTCGGGCCTCTAAAATAAGCCACCGACCAATTGACGAGCCCGGAGCTTCGTGCCCATTTGTTCGACTCTACCGCGCTCCCGGCGCTCTGTTACGCAGCTGAGACTTGGGCTGACACCGTAGCCACGTCGAAAGCTTTACCCACCCACAGAACGCTCGAGTGCAGTCTTCTGAAGATGACCCGACACAAACAACGTCTAGTCGGATTTCGCAGTATGGATATGAGAAGAATGTCCCGTTGTGACCTAGCGGATTACCTTGCGAAAGCGAAGCATCGATGGGCCGGTCACATTATGAGAAGAGCAGACGACAGAGGGACCCCAAAAACACGGGAGTGGATTCCTCGCGAAGCAAAACGTCCCCGAGGAAGATCTCCAACGAGATGGGCAGACGTGTTCGCGGAACGGATGGACCAGCTGAGAAATTAGCTGGATACGATTTTTGCACTTGAAACCCGCGGACGCAGCCACAGACGTCAGAAAAGAAGATCGTGGATGTCTGTAGCGAGGGACAGGGATTGAAAAAGTAAATAAAAAAATCCATTCATATTTTTTGAGACCTGATTCTTAACACCATTGCAATTCAAATTACTCTACATAATTTACCTACAACACCATCAAGTACATCCTTTCCCCAGAAGTCACACTTACAACAAAGTCATCCGTGGTCTTTTCAGCAGCCCATAAGCTTTTTCTCTTCCTGAGTTCATATAAGAACTCTACAAGATTTGTTATTCGGATATGACTCGAAAGTGAGAGCAAATTCAAAGTCATTATTGCCTTTTTCTCCCACCTCCGCTCAATATTTCGTCTGTCTGTATTTCATTTATGAGGTGGTGCATCGCCTTCGGTGTATTTGATAAATGAGTAAAATAACTGAATAAAACTTCTGTGCTGGGGCTCGCACGTCACGTGAAGCCGGGCCATCTAAATATCTAAGTAAGTATCTACGCGGGGAAGTAGCATGCTGATGTGGAAAAAGCGATGACAAATTTCAAAAGCTACCTCAGCGTTCTGTAGAGAAATGCTAATCAAAAGTAATGCAGTGAAACATCACAGCTTTCCACAATGAACTACAAATTAAATTCTCTTAGACGTTGGGAAATTAGTTAATTTTAACTTACTATATTAGTAGAAATCAGTGCTTGTTTTATCGAAAGGTTTTGCACTAATCTTACGTTTTCTCTATGAATATTTGTTCTCACATGGGAATGGTCAGAAATCGAAGTGGCTATTCCAGATAAGCTGCGTAGCGTTAGATGCACAGAAGCGTCCACAGAAGCGGGAAGCAGATAAGGAAGACAGAATCGAAGTCAGCGTTTTATATTGCATCGAATGATATACAGCTCGTTTGGTTTGGCCACTTCGACTTCTGACCATTCCTTTGTCAGTAGAAATCTGAGGGCTCCGATATAAATCGGCTCCTACAATACTCCTATAATGCTGCAAACAAAATTTTGTCCAGTGTTTGATATTTCTGAAAACAGTGCTCTAAAGAACGAAATGAAGAATTGGGACGTAAATTCCATCTTGGTATTTGTTTCTCTGTCAAGGAAAGCTGAAATATGAAAAGCCTCAGATCTGTCATTGTGCGCGAACAAACGAGAAAATTTCGTGTTTTTCGTTTGAAGACGGATAGATGGCGTGTTGCTATTCTTACTGTTATTTGCTGAAAACAGAAACATGTATGTGCACACACAAAAGTAACGTAAATACTTTACTTTTGTGTGTGCACATAGATGTACCTTCTGAGCTCCGTTTCCATTAAAGCATGGAAACGGAGCTTAGAGGGTCAAAGAAATGAGCTTTTTGAAATTTAGCATATTGAGCCATAACGTCCTTTACTGTTATTGATAAATTCTGAGGGTTTGATTTGTAATAGTAGATGCTTTATATACTTCGAATCAGAAGATCATAGATAAAAAAACAATAGAAAAAATTTATATGGAAATTTGCATGCGAAAATGAAATTATTTTTAGCCCTAAATCGGCTTAAGTCAGGGCTCAGCACAGCTGGCACCGGGTCAAGCTGGATATCGTTTTTAGCGCGGAAAGCAAAGGGGATATCGTTTCTACAGGGGCCGAGGCGGAGAACTGCCGCAAAAATGCCGCCGGCATGCCACCGGCATGCCATTGGCAAGCTGTCCATCAACAAACAAAGGCGTTGTTTTCAGCCAAAACGCAATAGTATGACACCAAATTTGGTGTGTGCATGCGCGTTGGTGGACCGAAACTACGGGCCGAAAATTTATGAAAACTTATGTGAATGAAAGCTGTGCCGAACTTTTTTCTGAATTAGCTGGCACCGTGCCAGCTGGGTGCCAGCTGAGCTGGCACCGACACTTTGCTCACATAAGTTGTTCATACTTTTTTACATAAAATGTATCTACACTGCAAAAGATTACATACGGAGAAGAAACAGTTCCATAATGTTCTCTTTTCAGCATTTTATAGCAATTTGAAAACCACTCGGTCCGCTCCGCCGTCGAAAAATCGGCTTTTTCTGCTTCTCAAGATGTGATTCGACCACTTAAAAAGCTCAGAAAGCTGTGAAAAGTTCTTCCATGAAATCAGAAATGCATGAAAACACTACTACATTTTTTTGCATAATATAAAAATGATGACGGGTTTTCAAAACAGGTCAAAAGGGACTTCGTACGAAATTTTCAATACCAAACGGGACTTCGTTTTGATTTCCCTGGTGCCAGCTCGTGCCGAGCCCTGGCTTAAGTACACTATTATGATCGTTTTTTGATGATGTAGGGAATAACGCGCAGTTTTTCGCACAGGGGCAAGTCAAGCACACCAGCATTCCATCAGATTAATGATTTTTGCGTCTTGCTTCTAAGCCTGGATGTGCGAGTTTGTTTAGGGTTATGAATCTTCTAATATATAGCCACACACGTCTGGTATCCACTAAGCAGTTGTTTAACTGCATGCACTAAAGCAAGTGGTTAGTAGATACACAGGGAAAGTAGTTCGTCATCTGCTTAGTGTACGCTGACAAACTCAAATCTGAAAATTTTATATCAGACCAAAATGTTATTCCGAAAGTTTGGCACCACTTGAAAGATCTTCCACTTTCATTTGTACAAATTTCTGTTTTTGCAAAAAATATTGATACTGAAATTGGCCGGTCTGGGCGAACATTCGACTTTAGTTAGAAAAAAGGAAACAAACTGGCATTGCTTGCGGTATGAATGTTTCAGGGTAGCTCTTCTCCAAGTAGAAACAATTCTTGGAAGAAAAGGAGAGAGCGGCTTAATTCTACCTACTCATTTTAAGAATTACAGGAGTTTTTGGCACTGAAATCCTGTAAGCTTCGATTGTCGGTACCTGGTGACCAAGGCGTATGAGCACTTCGGAAATAAACTTAGTTCATAAACTAAGTTTTAACTTATACCTTTTAGAAGCAGAAACAAAACGGTTTTGATGACTTTCTTAGTGGTATTCGCTTTTCATTTACAAAAGTTAAGTTTTTCAAAATTGATTTTTCAATGGATACGTCACTATCAGATTACGTTGGGTTCAAAAGAGGTAAAACCATCCCCTTTCTGGTACATTTATCCAAACCTTTAA
This sequence comes from Cylicocyclus nassatus, assembly GCA_958299035.1. Lineage (NCBI taxonomy): Eukaryota > Metazoa > Nematoda > Chromadorea > Rhabditida > Strongylidae > Cylicocyclus > Cylicocyclus nassatus. The sequence goes on along the minus strand of CATQJL010000316.1, from coordinate 80,800,547 downwards.
TGAGGAACCAAACACACCTGCAAAGCACGATGTATTTGTATAAGAAGCTGTTCAGTATGGTAAGCAGATACAGGAGCATCTCCGTATAATTAAATAGCAGTAATAGAAGACCATCAATATTTGAGCTCACTATGCCAGTAGCGATGTACACTATGCAATGTTCATGAGTAACAGCTCTCTAAAATTGTGTATAAGCAAAGTTCATTAGATGACTTGTACTCACCGGAGCAGAGAGCGCAAACAATAATGCTTTCAAAACATTTAGAACTGTCATAATAAGGTACGGCTTCCTTGAGCCAACCTTTTCTTGACATGTACGAGTAAGCATCTGTAGAGCATAAAGATTGAGAATAAGGGCAGCAATACCAAGCGCCTCGACGCCTATAGTCAATGCGTCTTGCATCCTGGAAACAGCGATGTTTTGTGACGAAATATGATTTTCAATCTTTGATGTCCTTTGACGATGGTAGTAAGCAGGTTCTACTCGGTCTTGTACGATGTCGGGCGACGGGTATGTAGATAAAAGCTTTGATTTAAATATGATTTTGCTGCTAAAAGAGGGGCATATGAATGCCAAAATTAGGTCTCAGACGCGCGTAAGATCCAACATGATGGTAAAAAGTTATATCAACGTCGCATGTTTCATACACAGAAAGACCTAGTTTAGTAATTTTGCAGGGGTTCTCTACAACTTCGGCAAAAATCAGACATACATTTATCAATAATACTGTTTTTTCTTACATTCTAAGCAAAGCTGTCCTAAAGAATATGCAGCAGCAGTAAGATACTGTTGATGTTCTGCGAGTGACTTTATGACACGCAAGTTTCTTAGGTTAAGGTCCAAAAGGGTAGAAATCAAGGTCAAAATCTACCTACTCTGCTTAACCTAATACCACTTACATTTCCTTGGAATAAATATGTTGCAAAAAAGAAAGCTCAAGAATTGGATGTTAGCCGTCAGCCCCGATTGCCAAAAGAAGCCTAGCTCTCTTGGCTTGATCTATGCCCTTTATTTACATGCCGAAAACAGTGTGTATCAAAGAGGAATTCGAAGAACTCTGGCGCTTGTTAGTCTAAAGCATCAGTCTAAGCGGAAAGTTAACAGCTGTCCAATGTGACTGTGAAGAACGGAATTTGATCTTTATGGTGATAAGCACGAAAAGTACAACAATGGCCGGCTGTTAAATTACTGTTCGAATGGAGTTCATTTAGCCATTTTCACCTGTGCCCAGTTATGACTATTGACGTGATGCTGTACTCGCAAATGAGCCAAACTTTCCAGTGAGGGATTATTTTTAAATGGTGACATTTGCACTAGTGCATCAGCTGATGCTAACGTAACATGGTAACGTAATGCTCAGTGAGTACCGTGATGCAACGCTGCGAGCGGCATGTGTAAGGGCCGAAAGTGGACTTGACGCACGTACTTTTTGGCCAGTTCATGTCTGCTATTATGCTAATAGCAAAGTAATCAGAACGGTACGAAAACTAAAGTCTTTCTCGAAGTTATTATAAACATCCCGAAGCTGTACTGTATTTCATCCGAAAATGTACAATGTTACATTTTTGAATACGGATGGTTGTTATAATAAGGCTTGCGCAATACATAGTAGTTGAGAAGCACTTAGAAACAGCGTAAATTTGAAATCCAAAGTTTATGAAGCAAAGCTTGTTTTGCTGTCCACTCCCCGAAAGCATACGACACTAAGTTGAAGACGAAGGTCTGACACCTGAGCTACGATTTTGAATGGTACAGTCAGGAACGAAGTCAAGCGTGGCAAGTTGTATTTTGTATTTGTATTTGTATTTCAGATGAAGGGAGGGTGAGTTCACATTGAGGTTAAGATGCGAACACGGGAGATTACTTATGGCTTAAAGCAAGCCTTAGTGCACATCCGCGATTCCAAAAAATCGCTAAATTTACGCGATTTGGCGATGTTAGATGTCTACATATTCATTGTGCGATCTCTTAGGGCAGGCTCAAAGCTTGTGTAAGCTCGCGCAAATGCTTCGTGTTTTGAGCAAGCAAAGCTTACTCAAGGCGAAATATAAAGAGTCGTTGCGGTCAGATTGCGCAACAACTTAATTGTACGATGTATGCTTTGGGATTAGGAATTCCTTGCCACAGTCGAGTTTCTCTAAAGTTTGAAACGCAAACATGAACAATACGAAGAATCATATATTTTCTCTTTATTAATCCAAAGGAAAGTAGTCAGCTTTTATTTATTTATAACAAAGAAGTATCTGTATACGTGTTCTTTAGCCGATAGCCACGATTGCTAACACGCTTCATTCAGTCGGGCTAATGTTTCATGTCTTCACCTTCGTGGAGCCTCGGCAGTCTTCGAATCAAGGTGTTGAGCAAGCACCAAACACAGCTTCTGCACAATCAGCAATATCCTTTTTTGAAGTATGCTAGGAATTTTCTCAATATCACCTTCATCCAGTAAATTGAGAACTGTAGGTGAATGGACATCGCATTCTCCACATTATGTGCTAGGCTGTTTCAAAAGTTCTGTCCTATTTTTAGTTGCCTTGTGTTCATAATTCGCATATATTGCGATATAGAGAAACACCATTTGAAAGTTTTATTTGCCAAAACGCACCCATGCTAAAGAAAAATTTGTGAAGGAAATTCTCGGAATGCTTCTAAAGATTATTTATGTAAAATTTTATATCGGGTAAGGGTGTAGTAGGCTAACCTTTACTCCCGCATGCAAATTAAACTTGTTCTATAGATAAGATTCTCTAAGCTATTCTATAACCGTCAACACTTCACGCATAGCAACAAATGCTGCAAATGATTTATTCAATTATAAAAGTCAAAGATCGCGCAAATCTTGACTGTATGTTTTTTTATCTACTTCTTTGCGCGCAAAACAATTGAGCTGAGTTACTGCCCCTATGTTTTCAACCCCAAAATGGTTTTAGCTACCTTTCAAAGCAATTCGCTGAATCCTTCGTTCTATCAACCTATTGATTTTGGCACAATACAGTGAAACAGAACATTATCGCCGGCTACCAAATCTATAGGGTGCGGAAAAGTTCTGTCCAGTTGGCCTCCTAAAAACTCTCACAGATGGAAATCTATAGTTTTTTGATTCCTAGATGTAGGCAAGACTTTGTAGATTCAAATAAGGTAGGTTTAATTTGAAACGTTTTTTTTTTCTCTGCTTATTTAAACGAGCGATAACCGCGAGCAGGATCATCGACGATGAGTCGCAACGTTTGAGCGCAATTCTGGGCCGTAACTATGTCACCAAGAGCGATATTAATTTCAAATTAAGGTAGTATGTAAAGCATAACTACTCTCCAGGACTCTGTACTTATTATGGATCAGTGTCTAATCTCGGCTAAACAAGGAAAATTATATACCAAGCGAATTCCAAAGATTCATGAAAAGGGGCTAATAAGATTTGCTCTTGCTCAATGAATTGGATCCAAACTATGGTTCGAAATTCCAGAATCAAACAAAAGTAACAGGAATAACATATGAGTTGATAAACGACATATGAGTCAATAAACGATTATACTTGGTTTCTGGCCGCATTTTTTGACCGTACAGTGTTGCGCCGAAGACGCTGTTTTGTTAAAATTTTCCCAACTTTTCTCCTACTGCAACTGCTGTCTGCCTACTTCTAGCATATTTCGAAGACAGTACAACATTCCTTAAGCAATAAAAGAATTTTCAAATCAACGTTGGAAACAGAAGAATTTTTCTAAAAAAACTCACACTTCTTCACCGTTGTAAAAGGGGTTGCAAGATTTGATATGGGATGCGCAAGAGATCCACCGCCGCGTGAAATAGCAGTGTTTTTGAGCCAGTTTTTGTAAAATGCTAGAATACATTCATGTCTTAGAATTTATGTCAAATTTATTAGAAAAGGAATGCCGATTTTTTGCATTTATTTTGAGGTAACGTACTTTTTCTGCACCCTGTATAAAGGTGTAAACAGTGGCAACAAAGCATAAAACAAATTTGTTCATGCATTTTCCTTGTTCTCCGCAAACCCATGGCTTGCAAAACAGACAAGGCGTGTGCGCTGCAGAGCTACCTTTGGGAAGCTATGGGACACACACTATGCAATACATTTTCTATGCAGTACGGCGTCGACTCAAAATTTTAAAGAGGGGGGGGGGGGGAAGGCGTCAACGTCAACTGGAAATGACATAAAATGACATAACCGGAAATGCCAGCGCTTAAACAACGATTTCTCCTAGACGATCAAGGAATAAAACTTAGCGAAATCTTGATATAGTAGCAGTCAAGTAAGCGAAGTATTAGGTTGTCCGGAAATTAATGCCCGTTTTGAATTTCGACCGCAATATGTCATACACTTCTTATTTTTAAATGGGTTGCAAAGTACCATTCGATAAGACAAAGCAAGCCTTACAAGATGGCCATCTTGCTTTTGCAACAGCTCTCATCCACCGCGAGTTTTGAGCCAAAAACTAAAAAGACTCAGCAGCCCGAAAAATCGAAAAAAATCGTAACTCAGTTTATAAAAATCCTAAAAAATTCTTACCTGCTCACGTAAACGCGATCCACATAAAACATCTGTATACGCCTTTGCCATATTTTTTCCTCTGTTAGAAATTAAGAAAACGAAAATTTTCGTGAATTTGCCAAAGTGATGCTGTGCCGTCCCCACATAGGTAGTTGTGTACCACAAGCCTGTAGAAGCACAGACTTGAATTTTCAGTTTACAAGCTTTAGTTCTCGAAAAATACCAAATAAAGCTTTTCCTAGCTAGGTGGCCCAGGCTGAAATTCAAATATCTCGAGAACTAAAGCTTGTAGAGAGCTGAGAATTCACGTTTGTACTTCTACATGTTTGTAGTATACAACTACCTATGTGAGGACGGCACTCACTACGGCTGCACAAAATCCGTTTTCTTAATTTCTAACAGGAAAAAAAATATGGCGAAAACGTATATAGATGTTTTATGTGGATTGTGTTTACGTGAGCAAGTAAGAATTTTTATAAGATTTTTTTAAACTGAGTTACGATTTTTTTGATTTTTCGGGCTGCTGAGTCTTTTTAGTTTTTGGCTCAAAACTCGAGGTGGATGAGAGCTGTTGCAAATGCAAGATGGCCTTCTTGTAGAGCTTGCTTTGCTCTATCGAATGGTCCTTTGAAAGCCATTCAGAAGTGAGAAGTGTATGAGCTGTTGAAATTCAAAACGGGCATTAATTTCCGGACAACCTAATATTTCTAGTTTGACCACAGATTGTATGATACATAAATATAGCGATATAAAATGGTCTATACGTCCTAATAGAGGAGTACCATTTTATGAGAGAGTAAATTGGCGAATACTTTTTTTCCTTTCTGAAAAAAAGTTTGTGCACGAAAGAGGAAACAGAAAAGATACTGTATCTGCGAAACGAACCACTTGCAAAAAAAACTCCTCTAACAATAAATGTGCCCTTAGTCTGCTCCGACCAAAATTGTACTCATTAAGATACAAATAATGAAGGGATGCTTTTCGTGGCTGTACGTCTTTGCCAAAGATATGCTCATGACTCGGTGGTCCTGAGAATGGGAAGGCACATTATCCAGCAATTTATGCCGCTGCGTCTTGCATCATACCATCGGATGCAACTAAAAACTTTTCTTTTGCATTTACCGATTTTTAAATGCTTTATTGCTTCTTTTTAAGAAATCTTCATGTTATGCGGGAAAAAACTATTCCGTTCTGTCGCAAGGCAACTGGATCATTCGGAAAAGTATTGCAAAAAGGTGCTATGCGCGACATGAGTGCGAGGTGACTGTCTTTCAACTGCTTGCCGGAAAAGAAGCGGTGAGCTTTTGGAGAACGATGCCACGCGGCCATATTCAAGGGTTTGCTCCATTAAATAACTCAAAACCCATTAGAAGTAGCTCATCATAAAATGAAGTTGATGGGGTCTCACACACTCAAATTTTCCTTTTTCCATTGTGTTGCAATACCTTCCCAACAAAGCCGCTTCAATCGCAGACTTCATCTGAGTATATGTACAAAACCTAGTTCCCCGAAAATGCCTAACTTATCCGCCGTTTTTGATGCGTACTCAACAATTTCCCGCTGAAATTACCGTACGTTTTTTCTCGCACACATTCATGATTCCACCAAATGGGCACCTCCACATTGGCAGCACCTTGCTCTTCTTCAAGATCAAGAGCTTCGGGAAAAAGCGTTCTCCACAATGGCAATTCCAAGTTGCATAGACGGACTCGCAGAAGTAAGTTTTTAGGGGTTGCGCAAGCTCGTCCTCTATCACTAGTCACTGAGGTCCGCATGCACTTGCAGAGGAGAAAAGATGTAAAGGGGTGCTACAATCAGCCCTTTGAACACGTTAGTGTTTATGGGTGTCTTTACTGCAATTCCTTGTGAGCAGAAACACTAAAGTAGTACCGTCGTGAGCTAGGTTTTCCAGTGTTTGTGACCATTTGAATTTACTGTTTACATCTTCGTGGAAATGAATGCCTCGAAAAGGTGTCCTGAGTGTCATTCGACAATGCTGATATATTTCTGATAAGAGTCATTGCTTCCAGAAAAGTAACAAATTTACAAACTGTTGGAACTCCACCATAACTCCCTGCACTTTGAATTACTACTTGTTTTCAGAAACATATTTTGGATCAAATTTTTTGAATATTTGCAACATTTTGGTGACCTCGAAAAAAAAAAGGATTTTCATCACTACGCAAAAGATTGTTATTTGATTGAAAAGGCACTGGAAAAACCTTGCTCTCTTCTAAGAATTAGTTTACTGTGCATCTCATAGACTACGCCGCTGCTAGCTGAAAATATCATAAACGAGGCTATCGCTTCAGCTTTCCACCATATTTTTCAATGACTTCTCAAGGGTACGCAAGCTGACTGGAGGCAAATAAAGATCTGCTTAGAGGTAGATTTCTGCTTCAGATTTTGCATATCAGTTCGTCAGTCATTCAGCGGTATATTTCGGTAGTGTTGGCTCTACAGCTGAGCTGAGTACTCGCAATTGAGTGATTAGCTGTTTCCGAGATGTATTAGCGGTAACGCACAGTCCTTCACTCCACCTCGACTGCTCTGACCGCATAACTCCTAAATGACTATGGTAGCTGTCTAAGTACGAACTAATGCAGCAAGGGCCCGTAGTAAACCCCACCTGGTTGTCACAACATAGAGGGACTATGTCGTGATAGCTCGGAGTATCTCGCAAGACTATAGCGAGCTATCCGCAGGGCGCCGCAAAACTAACGCATAAACATGGGATCGAACCACCGATAACCCCGACAACAGCGCCCACACTCGCTGCGCTATAAGTACCAATTTCACTGTGTTTTACTAGGAGAGGAAGAACGCGCGAAGCAAATAAAGCTGTTGTGGCAAAATCAGTACGGGCACACGACATGAAGTTTTACTTGCAATATTCCCAATCCGTAATATTAGTATTGTAGAAGTAATTACTGCTCTCGCCATAAGTGTAAAATTGCACATATACAGCATTTGAAGATAACGAGTAGATAGCGCAGCGCCAGTATCAGAGGCCGCATGCCCAAGGGGGGAGGGTTCAAATCCTACGCGATACCGCCTTTTGCAATTTGCTAATAGTTGAATTTTCATGCAAATGAACTCATGTTAGGGAAATTCCTGGTAGTAAAGAGGAAATGGCATTCAGAACAGTCAATGTTGGAAGTGCATAAGAAAAATGAAAATATCATCAAACATTTATTACCTTAGCAAAATGTTCCAAAAATTTGCTATTCCCTTAGCCATAGCACCAGACGGTCCCTTCTCTCAAAAACAGAAGGGAAGCGAGAGGTGTACGGCTAACGAACAGCAATTCAAGCAAAAATATGTGTTTAAAAATGCTAGGATAGAAAAAAAGATAAGAATTTGAGGAATTTTGGCACGAAAAAGAGATTTGGTGCGCGCATGAGGCGCATCTGAATGTAAAAAAAGAAAAATAGCACAAGCACGAATTAGCAAGCAGAAAATGTGACCGAATCTACATTTACGTCGAAAACAACTCACCTTTTTCTGAATAACAGGGTGTACAAAGCAGAAATATCTAGCAAATGGAAGCGCCACATTGCTCGGACGGTTAGGCGCTATCAGCTGCTGATATCGATTGCAGTTGACGTGCGTTTTAGAGAACTGTGTGCATGTGCGAACTATTGCGAGGTTGGCGTAGTCGAGCTCTAGTCTTGCGCTATGTCTCTGCGTCTCCATGATGGACAATGTATTTCGCTGTCTCGTCCGTCACGACATGTCGCAATATGTCGCTATATGTCGCGATATGTCGTGACATATAGCGACAAAGTGGGACTACCCTGGCGCTTCGCATTGATTGCGTTCGCCGGCAATGATAAATGATAGCCGCCTTGCCTGGTAGTCAGCACATGTCACAGCAGACTCCGAGCTATACGTCAGCACATACGGGGGGTTTACTACAGGCCAAGATGACATTTGGTCCGTCGTGTATCCCATATCTAATAGTCTAATTTAGATCACAGAATTACCTACCAATCTTTTCCATTTTGCTGCTTTCGCTCCGAAGCTATTGACGGCTCCGCACGGATATCATGTTTATCCAATATTACTGTTTTTTTACACTTATTGAGATGAAGACGCAAAACTGAGCAAAAAGTTTATTACGTGATTTCTATTTTTTTTCTATTTCCATCAATTTCTATGACAATACTGAAGTGCTACATACAGCTACTTTCGTTACCGCAGAAGAAGCCCCTTTTAATGATATAATAGCAATGACCGGATTCATTACATGAAATACACCGATAAAAATGGTTCCTACAAAAACTAGTGCTTTAGGACTTGTAAATCCACATACCAGGAAGAGTGGTTGCAGAAGCAGAGGAGCTGGCAGCAACACAGAAAGATTGATTGCCTATGAATTTACATAGATTTCTCAACTGCATATACTTTGTCATGAACATACCTGAGCAAGAAGCATGTTGCTGGAACGACGTTGCAGCTGTTCTGTTCTCTTGCTCAGCGAAGGCTCTTTTAACTTTTTCTTCACTTGATAAGCTAGATGTATAGCAATGGCGAAAAGAATTACGGTAGTAACCGATGTCTCAAGAAAAAAGGAGTATTGGATCCAGTTTCTCTTGTCCTAAAGTGGATTGCATGGTAAATTGGATGGTTTGTGCAGCCAACTGTTTGAGAAAAGATAAAGCTAGGTCCGTACCTCACTGCAGAATCCAAGGTAAGAATGCTCGCCGATGCTGGCTTCGGCTAGCGACGCCGTCGCAGATAACTTGTGCATGTCGTCCCTTTTGACTTTTTCATGAATTTGAAGAAATAATTGGAGCATAACACCACCATTCCAGTTCAGAATAATTAAGAAGTTCGCTATGACTGGTGCGATAATCCATACAGAATGGTAGATAAAGCGATATTTAGGTCTTAATAAAATCGATTGGGTAAAAGAGAAGCACAAATTTTGTGATTGCAGTTATTTTGATATCTATACTATGTATTTTGCATCTTGTCTTTTCCATCAATACATAACGACATATACATAAAGCCAGAATCCAGCTTTAGATTATACAAACAAACACCTCTTTTTTCCTTTTGAGACGCTGTTTCCCCCTTCTCCCCTCCCCCCCCCCCACCAAATATTTGGAGTTAAAATAGTCCTCTACGCCCATGACCACGCATAGTGTTATATCATTGTCATTTCATTATATCATCATTGTTGTGACGTTTGAAGATAATTCTCCTCCCACGGTCTGATCATTATCTCATCAGTATGAATAAGGCAAAAGATCAAGCGGATACTGGATTATTGCAATTTTGTGATAATTGTAAACTTTGTTTTTGATTTTTTGGATCCCTGAAGGTGTATTTAGGAAAAAACCCAAAATAACCACCTGCAGAAGACGATGTACTTGTGCAAAAAGCTGTTGAGTATGGTGAGAAGATAAAGGAGCATTGCTGTGTAATTACATAACAATAATGTCAATCCAGCAGCGTTTGTGCTCACTATACCTGTTGCTATGTACACAATACAATATCTAGAGGTGACAACTCTCTATGAAAAGAATGAATTATTCTTGGCAGAAGTATCTACAAAAAGTAACCTTCCCACCGGTGATGATAGTCCGAACAACGTTAGTTGAAAGATGTTCATAACAGCAACTATAACATAAATGCTTTTTGAGCCAATACTCTGTCGACGAGTGCGAGAGAGCATGTGAATAGCAATCAGATTGAGCAGCAGGGCTATAATACTAAGAACTTCGATTCCTATAGTAAGCGCATCTTGCATCCTAAAACTTCACAAATTTTGAGCTGAATTTGTTGGATTTTATGAATACGATCTGCCACAGAGAATGTGTCAAACATTTGACCTTTGATATCACTACTTCAAAGAGCTTTCAGGGCCATCCAAGCACAATTTTGTAGAATTTTCTTCAACTTAGATTTCTGGTATAGAGCGAGTTACCGCTCCCTCTTCGTGACTGTAGGATTACGGTAAAACTAAAAAAGTCCTATTTGCCTCAGATACCAAGCTAAGCAGTCTGAAAACCCTGACACCACCCAAGGACGCTGACTGTGAACATAAAGCTTGCACTAAAGTTTTTTTCATAAGTTATGTCAAGATCTCCCAACTACCCTCAATGGCATAAATGCGTGTTTAAAGAGCTCAATGCTCTTCAAAAACGCGGCTATGCCATAAAATCTTTGCGAGGGAAGTTTTCAAGTTAAAGTGGCCTTTCCACATGACTCTTATACCAAGAAATGCGTCTTTGAACCCTGATTCCTGCCTGCTTTCCTTATTTGCGGAACAATTCGCTCAAAAAATTGAAACTGTTCTAAAGTTCAAATTTCCGTGCTATAAACGGCACAAAATCAACGAAAAACTGTACGAAGACAGCTGAAAGTGGGCAACCAAGTTTGTATTTAGTACATCGACCAAGTTCCACTTCCAGTTACTACTCCATTGAGTTTCTACGCCTATGACATGATTCCGTACATGGTCGTAGCAAACTTGTTCCCTTCCTCTAATTCAAAACTATTCGGGACGGCTAGACTTAAGCTGATTCAGTGGATGTTTTTTTGTTGTGTTCCTTACTACTAAATATATCTCGAGTCTTCATTGATTGTGATCATGTGGCACGTTTTTTACTTATTAAATAAATAAGTAAATAAATAAAGTATGGAACCAACTCGTGGAATTCCGCATAAGTGTTTTTTACAGTTTTTCGCAAATTTCATGCCACTTAAAGCTTGATAAATTTAAACTTCCAACACTCTTAACTTTCTCAAGAGTTGTTCCGCAGGAAAGGAAAGCAAAATTGGATTTACCGTTCAATGCTTTGCAAAGTAACAAGGTTTCATATGGAAAGATCAATTCGAATAGAAAAGCTTTCCTTGCTAGAAACGTGTAAAAATTCGTGTCAGCATGCGTAAAATGCGTGATACACAGCTTTCCCAGTTCTTCAAAAAATTTTGAAGCGACGGCTTGCTTCGTAATGGCTGCATGCTGGAACTTTTTACAACTATCCTGCAGTCAAGAAGGGTATCAACAAGTGAAGCCAGTTTTGTACCATAGAGTTCGAAGGACTGCAAAAGCTTTTCATACAAAAGAGTTATCAAAGAACGAAAGTTTGCAAGATCTTCTTTCTACAATCTCAAAGACACGTGCGACAGATAATCACAAAGACTACGAACCAGGAATAACTGTCAAACCTTAATTATGTGGAAAGAGATGAACGGCTAACAATTACCAATATTTTTTCTCTAATTCTAGAGCGCTTTCGTTCTAGGTGATTAATTTGTAGTAGCAATGCACTTGTAGGTCGAACACGAACTTACACTTACTATAGCACAATCTCTAGCGACTATATAAAATGTAAAGTTTAGAAGATCTTCTATTCTTTGCTATCAAGCACTTTAGAACACACTGTCTACAAGCTCACAAAAGCTCATCTTCCTACTAATAATTTGAGTTTTTGAAAAATAAAATAGGTGGTTATGCAAGATTTATTGCAGTGTTTTTTGGAGTATCAAAAAATGCATAGTGAGCGGTAATGTCAAAAAAATAGAGTGAAACAGAGACAGAACCGTTAGTTTGTGTAAGCTTCACGGTTATCCACGGTTCTTTGATTCATCAACGCTTAATAACTTGAACACGTCATGTAATCATGACTTTGAATATATCTGACTGGCACATTGCGTTCTCGCTGTCGCTTCCGAGCAACAATCATTCTCAAATGATCGAAATGAACTAGTAGCATTGATAGAACTTATACTTTATGCTACGACCATTTTACGAGAAACTGGCAGATTTCGCCACCCTAAAAAAGTTTATCCAGGGACGGACACGAGTCCTCGTGGGCCCATTTACGGCTCATTCATGGATAGAAAATCCTCAATGTTTTTTGATTTGTGCTAACGCACTTACTTTTGGAGCTAACGAATTGAGCTCATAACTCTTCATCTATGACAGATTTCGAGCGATAGTGTCTTGAAACGATACATTAGCGCATAACAAGAATATGTGGCATTGCTAGGGAGTACGCAAAAATCCAAACGAAGTTAAAGAGAACACCGCTCAAGCCAATTTCTGTTTAAATTACTGACGAATACTGACGGAACTTTACGCTTCTGTATGATAGATGATCAACCAAGTTAGGCATTGCTGTCAGTTAGAAAAGACAAGGAAGCAAGTGACAGCCTAGTTAGTTTAAGTTGTACTGCGTGGACGACTTTTTATTAAATATTGTAACTTTTGCTTGAATTTATTTGATTATCCTACATAGATTATTTCCAATATTCCTCCCTAGGGATTGAATTTGATTTATTTGAAACCATTGGTAACATAAACCATTTTGCAGGCTGCGCCTATTGTGTTAATTACTTTCACCGACCGTGGTTTTTTTAGAGATGTGCATAAATACAATCCGAGACACCGATCTCAGACTATCGTAACCGGCGAAGATACGATGAGTACGAAAATGGGCCTAGATGTCCAGCAGTGCGACTGATGTAGTGGGTTGGTGATTCGGTCTATCGCAGCACATCCGGCTGGAGTTCGTATGAAATTTCTTTATTGAACATTGAATATGAGTAGCTCTGGCGGAATGAAAGTGATCTGTAGTAGGCAACATGTTACATGCGATGTTCAGGCAAAACTTAGAATAATGTCACGCTGCTATGCTTCGAACAGGGAACGGCTTTGTTAGAAAAAACGAGCGAAGCAGCTTTAACGGCAATCAGAACCGCTTGTGAGTGTGATACCGCAGGACTCACAACTGCACCATAAAATCTACTCTCTCGCACGAAAAAATCTTTACAATTCCTTCTATAATCGTTGTTTTGAGCATCAGCGCAGAGGGTAGCTGGTCTCAGAGTTTCTGCAGCTCTTAGGTCTTGATGTTCCCTGTACGCATACCTTCGATAGTCTATAGACAGGGCGTCAAAAGTGAAGGTTGTTTGAACATCTGAGGTCATAAATAGTGAAGGTTGTTTGAAGAATATCACAGAAGCACATATGACGTAAAACAGATATAAATAGCAAAAGAAACTGCTGAAAACCGGATAAAAACGATGCAATCTTTCATTTGGCGGCTTTTCAATGTGCAAGTTTTCGCTTCAGGGCCAGCAATTCGCAATACGGGGTTTTGATTTTTGAGGCGTCCTCTAAATTTTTACCCCCGCATTGACGTTCCTGTTTCTGGGACGTTGTCTGGATTATTGCGCTTATAGTTCTGAGCAATAATCGCCCAAGCTGGAAAAAAATCGATGCGAAAGCACTGAAACAGAACAAGGTAAAGAAAAACGCACTTTTTACGATTTTTCGCAAAAAATTCCACCATAATCGAAGAGGTAAGGGCTGGGTGGTTATCTGTATTATGAACAGAAGCAAGATCTATAGAAAGCATGAAAAAACCGCATGAAAAGAGGTAAACTTGGAGAAAAACAAGAAATTTTCGAAAACAAGGTTTTTGCCGGATTTCTTGATCAAATCAAAAAATGTCATTCTGGGACGTTGTCAGCGTGCAAATAGAGATCAAGAGCTTCAAAATGATATATAGCTTGCTAGAATTGGGTTCGAAACAGCCGAGAAAAGGGTACCAGAGCCAAATGCCCCGCGCCCCGCGTTTGGGGTAGCGAGGTAGCGCGCAGCGCGCGGAGACGCAGACGAGCAGCGGAGATAGACCAGAGCCGACGGGGCATTTGGCTCTGGTAGTAGATCTCCGCGGGGTCTCAACGAAACCCTGCAACATTATATATCATTCTCATCGTCATAACACGACAAGGAGAACTGATAACGTCCCAAGCTTTGAAGATTACTCTTTAACGAAATAGACCAGCGTTTTCGTGCGCGACTCTCTGCGCAAGATTTAAGCGCAGTTTTCCGTTTATATTTAACTCCAATAGCTTTCATAAATTTCTGAAACTCGATTTTATTCAAATAAGAGGATAACTGAGAAATTTTGTCTTGAATTCTGGCGAAGATTCCACAGAAACCTTCTTTTTAAGGTAAAAAAAGGCTATGAAAACGCAAATTCTCGGTTTCGCTGAGATAAGCTAAAGATATTATTCCCTATATTTGCTTTATTAACATTCGTTTCGATATAGTCAGGATAACAACATTCGGGGCGAAGCCACGGATGAATTCTTTTTTCCAGGTGAAGGTTATATCCCCCCATAGCCCTCAAAGTGAAGGTTACCAGAGTACGTGGCTCTATGTATCGAGGGTATGCCTGTACGCATAACAGAGCTCGGCACGAGAAGCACCGGAAATTTCAAAATGAAGTCCCCTTTGACATGTTTTGAAGACCCGTCATTCTTTTTACGAAAATGGGACTAGATGTCCAGCAGTGCGACAATGAAGTCCCCTTTGACATGTTTTGAAGACCCGTCATTCTTTTAGATTCTATAAAATTATGTGATGGGATTATCACGCATGTGCTGATTTCATTGAACTTTTACAAGTTTTCTGAGCTTTTCAGTTGTTCAACTACATTTGTGATTGGAGCAGATTTTTCGACTGCGGAGCAGACCGGGAAATCTTCAGATGACTATAAAATGCCCGAAAGAAAACATTATAAAATCGTTTTTTTCTCCATATGTAAACCTTTACAGTATAGTTACAAAAGTTACGTAAAAAAGTGAACCTATTTGAGCAAAGGATCAGTACCAGCGCTGGCACCCAGCTGGCACAGCTGTTTTCTTTGCCAGTTGCCAGCTAGTCCAAAAAAGTTTCAGCACAGTTTTCATACAAATAAGTTTTTTTTAAATTTTTGGGCCATGGTTAGGATCCTTTAGCGCGCATGCAACACAAAATTTTGTTGTCGTACGGTTGCGTTTTGTTTGTAAATAAGCCTTTTGTTCGTTTTTGGTACAATTCAATTCCCGCGCTGGCAGCTGCGGCATGCTGCCGGCATTGCAGTGGCCAAGTTTAAACTTAGCATGCCTTCTGCATTTCCACCCTTGATTTGCTGAAAGTTATGTACATATCTGGAAGGGCATTTTGCAACACAGACTTTGTTTGTGTTGCATATTTCTGCATTTGTGATCTTAAGGAGGAGAAAAAGTGGAAGTAGTGCGGAAGAAATCAAAACAGACCAAAAAGTGGTGGTGAAGTCAATCTCGATTCCGTTCGGTTTTAGCGTCCATGTGCACAGTGAATGAGAGCATGAAGAGGCTTACGTAACGCATTAGTTGACGTTTTTACTATCTTCTGAGAAATCATTTTAGTAGGATTTTCAAAGCAATAAAATTTTTATCATCAATGTACACTCATGTGCCATACGTCGAGCGAGACTATCACATTTTTCTTCAATATAATGAAACATGATGTTTGCAATGGCACTCGATAAAAAGTTCTACTTGAGAAAAAAATAAAGATAGTATGATATTAGCTTTACTATGTATTGGAATGTCGATATATTTCTCTGCAATTTTTTCCGGGGCTCCGCACCGAACCCCGCAGATACGACATCCACTTTGGTTTCCGCTCCAAAAAAGATATCCAGCTTGACCCGTTGCGAGCTGTGTTGAGCCCTGACGCACACTATGGACTTAGCATAGGCGTCGTAACAAGGCTTTTTTGGTGGTCTTTAGGTGAACTAATAGAGGGTGAAACAAAACAGTTTCTAAAGCAATTGTGTAAAAGCGACGGTTCCTGCTGGGCCGGTATAATCCTCCGATCTTGCGGCAGGTCTCGCCGTCAGCTCGCCTTAACTCCACGTGATATGTCGAAAAATAAGATCCAACCTCTAGGTCGTAGAAACCTTTCCTACCAAAAATGCTTAACTGAGGATGCGATAGCAACTTTGAAGAAACCTGCATCACAACTTGAGGTATTAGAAACCTCCAAAAATCAAGAACAGGAAGTGCTTCTGGCAACTTCGCAAACTAACTTGCCGGCAACCAAATGGCATCCGTCGAAGTTTGCAAGGTGAGAGCTGCCAGCATGTTGAAAAGCACGAGAAATAATGTGCTTTTATGAGAAAGAAAGGTGCTAGCATCTTGACGTGCTCCTACCAAAAGGCTTTGGCATATTGCTGGCGGCGTCTGTGAGTTTGGGTATTGCGCCAATAGCAAACAATTTGCGTCCCAGCCGACGACACCATAATTTTATTTTTCTTCCAAAAACGATCACTTTCATCATTATTCGGGTTTTTCTTCATTATAATTTATGATTTGTTGAAAAAATAAATAATCAAAAAAATAAAACCCATCGCGAAACACTAATGAGTATCATCTCTTTCTGCCGTTCCTCATTTATCCTGTCTAGAACAAATTGGCGCCTTTTTTCTTGCTGATCAGCTGTTTTAAAGTCAAAGTCTACCACACACGTAACTGTTCATTGGCTCGTGGTCGACGCATGCAGGTTCAAGAGCGCGCGATGTCAATGTTTTGCGGCGGGCTGCTTCGTCAGAAGTGGAGATATCTA
Organism: Cylicocyclus nassatus; assembly: GCA_958299035.1. NCBI lineage: Eukaryota > Metazoa > Nematoda > Chromadorea > Rhabditida > Strongylidae > Cylicocyclus > Cylicocyclus nassatus. The sequence continues at coordinate 80,783,639 of CATQJL010000316.1, read as the reverse complement.
CTGACTGCGGACTAACATAATATGAAACTATCAAGACTTGTGAACAGTCAACGAGCTAACGACGGGGTCAGCAACTTTTCTCGATGCGGCATCCATGATGGCACGTGGTAGGGTAGTACCATCAGACCCCTATTCCAGAGCAGGCCAACCGCGATACTTCCGACCAGCTCTGAGATCATCGCCGGAGCTAAGTCCTCATATCATTATCACGCTAAACTCGTCAATTTTCGGAATTTTTATTCAAAATTTGCAAAAGCTTTTTCAGCAAGCAGGCAGGGCAAAGCTTTTACAAAGTATGGCGAATTTTTTGTTTTTTTTTTCAGGTCTCTTCTCAGAATTTTGCTGGTTTAACAAAGGCTGAGTCTCAAGGAAATTGCACCTAATACTGCAAAGTCTTTGAAATGAGTTTCCAAAACGATTACCACTGTCACTAGTTTTACGAAGCAAACAATCGCTTCGAAATGTAAAGATTTTTAAAATACAAAAGCATTAAATCGATACGGTGATTACATTTGCAAATTCCAGGTACATCGCAGAGAAAAGTCGACTGCAGAAAAGGAGAGGAAGCTGCATCTGATGAGACATGAACTGTTTACCATTTCATGTTCTTTGAAATAAGATGACACTGAGTAGAGAATTACAAAAAATCGCATCAATTTGTAAGAGGTTTGCCCGAACAGATAGCTCTAAGCACCGTCAAGATTCAAAAAGATCTAAAAATGAGCAAAAATTTAGACATAGCAAAAATGAAGGGTTGTAAGCTTCGGTAATTATCTCAGCGCTGGCCTATAGAGTCTACTAAACGCAATCGCTGAAGAAGCTCTACTTGGATTTGGCGTACCTTGCAGTGCGGATGTTCGGCCTGACGGTCCTCAAAGGCAGTGTCACGGCAATAATCCGTATTTGGATTTTGCAGCGCTGCAGTGACGGGACCCTACTAATCTACCATTGAAATCTGGAGCGAAAAACGCGTCAGAAAGCCCAGAATCTAATCCGAAAGTCTTCCAAATCTCCCCCTTGTTCACCCCGCCTACTTCCACATTTTTCCAATCAATGCAGGCATGAAGGGTTTCGAAGAAAGCTCATACCCGACATTTTCATGCGCTGTAAACCCAGATGTTGGTTTAGCATGGTGAGTTCGAAAAGGTGAACTGGGAGATTCTGCGGGGACACTGCCTGCAAGCTTGAAAAATTGTTTTCTCAGAGATAAAAACTTGGCCATAGCTTTTAGCCTAACAGAAAAGGTGGTTGCTTTTGTCTAAGGTAAAAAAGCTTGCGCGATTCTTGCAATCAAAATAGTCGATGTACCAAGGTAATATTGTAAGAATAGCGCAAGCTTTTCTTCGGTAATAGCAGTTTCATTTTTGTAAAGTAGAAAGTGAGATATGCTATCTTCAAGGCTCCATATTCTTGGCTCATTGCCTCTACGTATGTCAAAAGCTCACCATTCACCAGCATAGAATATGGAGCATCATTCCTTAACAATAAAGCGCTAAGCGTCTGTCTGTTTGTCTGTCTGTGTGTGTATATCTGTCTGTCCACGAAATTCATGGAGCGTGTTGTAGCCAAGGTCTTGAGCTGAAATTTTGGTCATAGCACCCTATTAGCATGTAGGTAAATAATGCAAAAGCACAAGTCGATCCCATAATCGGAACCTTCAAAAACTGCCGTCAAATGGGACCACGCGACCTTTGGCCCCCAATGTGAGTCGGTGATTGTACTTTTTGCGAATTTGTGGATTTGCTTAACAAGTAAATGTGCAGACCATAGGCTTAATTCCAAAAAGTGAGCAAAATATATATTTTTAAGCAAAATTAGCGCCAAGAAGGAGTGATTGGTAGATCATGAATTTGTCAAGGTTTCAGCTAATTATTTGGAGGATTTCTGCTCAGAAATGTAGGGGACAAAAGTAACTGTCCTTTGTGGAAACTACCCGTCAATAATAACTTCAGTAATAACCGAAATTCATTATTAATCTTCTACACAAGAATTTTCTCTTCCCAAATTACCTCTCTTACATGGAAAAGCTGGAATGAGTATTTGTTTACAATTCGTTCATGATGGTCAGCATCGCATAATGTGTTTCAAAGTGAACATCATGTGAGCAAAAGGAAAGCATGTAGATAGAGGAGCCAGTGCGAGCCTCTGCGAAACAGAGGTGAAACACTGGTATTGAATAAATGGATATGGTATGATGCTCACGCAGACAACTGGCCGGAATTTCCGCAGACGTTTGGGGGAGTTCCGCAGGATCATTTGCAGAAGTTTCGTAAATGCTGCGGAAGTCCCCAAATATGGTGCTGCGGAAGTTCTGCAGAATGCGGACCGCAACAGCAAAAGAGAACACTTAAGCGAGATATGAACCTTACTCGGTGAATTGTCCGAGTGGGTGAAGGACAATTATAACCGCTTGGATGGCGGAGTTTTATAGCAAAAGCACAAGAGCTTCACATCTCATTAAATTATTCCGCGAACTTTCCTTGTATTACGTAAGTGAGGAAAAAAATTGTTGCCCAGGAGCAATCTAACATTTTGGAATGACAATGTATAATTAATTGATTTATTACATAATCATCAACAGTTTGGACATATGATAGCGTTTTTGAAAGGTAATACGTCGATTGTGAAAAAAATCTTCTTGATCTTCAATTTCTGCACCCATTGTCAGGTGGAACTAGTGGTTCAATGTAGTCGAGAGTATTGTTCATATGTAAAGCCGTAATTAGAATAACAACAGCAAGTATTTGGCAAACAATGAAAATCATTATTGCCATAGTTTTTAGGCACACATAATTCTGAAAGAAAGAATTTTTGCTAAGGTTCATTTTTTCTGATGGCGTCTTAAAAAGGAAATAGTTACCGCATTTTTTACTGGAGATTTTTGAGCTGCTGGAGTCTTATTCTTCCTATCTTAATCAGAAAAAAAAATGAAGTCAGAATTATGAAGCAATTGCCTTACCTGCAGATGGCTCTGACCGCAGATCCACATTGTCATCACTCCTGGAAAAAAAAAAAAGTTGGCTCTCAAAAGTTGGCCTTTTTGGTTTTAAATGTTGTTATCTTACCTCAGCGGAGCCTTTTCGTTGATATATGGTTTCCATTCTTCTTCTTTTGGCCTGTGCGGTACTTCTGGAGGGGTTCCCGGTATTTCAGCAGGACTCAAGGGTTGTGGAGCGCCTTTATTTTGCGGTCCATTGGGATTGAAATAGGAATCCGTCATGTATGCAAAATATATCGACCAACGATTTGTAGCAAAGAATGAAAATGAGAGTTGCTATTCAATTTGACCATTTTTAGAGCTTAAGATAAGGATTATGATAAGATTAAAGTCTTTGTAAGCTAACGTCCATGTCGTGCTGGAACCGTCGTTTTTCGAGAAAAAAATTCAGACTTTCACCTTCAACACAAATTAGATCAAAGAAATAAATGAGCATTTGATTTCTTAGTTTCTTATCAATCAAAAATTAGTGAACGTCAAAATGAGGGGGAGACATTAGAAGCACAAAAAGCTTTGGATGAACAATTATTTTTTCGCTTAGAATCTGCGTAGCATGTCTATGATCTAATAATTATGTAATAAGTTAATACAATTACAAACCACTTTGAAGTACGAGCGTACTTAACAAAAAGCTGAAAAATGTTGCTATATACAAAGTCTTTACCTACAAATGGTGCTACCATCTAGACTCCATACATCAGGCACGTAACCATTTTGTAATTCCGATGTTCTTTTAGACGTATAAAGTAAGCCTGGCCGCGAAAATGTGGGGGCACAAAACGAACTTTTCCCTGAAATGCCACCAATTCGAACCAAAGGACGTGATACCTGGTTACTAATTTGTAAACCATGCACAAGACAGGATACGATCTGCATTCAAATAACCCCCTATCCGAAGCTCAGCACTACAAGGGTACCAAACTCAGCACGGCTTTCATGGACTTCCACCTGGGTATTGCTATCGCCAGAAAGAATTTAGTTTTGACCCAAATAACGCAGACATGGAATAGCTAAAAGTATTTTTTCAATTAAGTTTCAGAAGGACAATCCATAATCTGCTAGAAAGTTCTTAATGATAACATTCTTTGGAAGAAAAACAATGGCCCGTAGTAAACCCCCCATCAAGGCATCTCTCTCGACGCGGACCGGAGTTGAGGTCATCGCGCCTCAGTCCAGCATACGGCGAGCTATTGATTCGGATGCGGATCACTGCCAAAGGCATTGCAATCAAATGTGTACTTGAAAAAAAAAGCACTCGAGCTGGTTTGGTCAAACGGGTAAGCGATTGGAATTACGCGCGCGCGGCCGTGGTTCGACTCCGTCTACCAACTCCCTTTTTGATGCATCGCCGGGCAATCTTTGATAGCGGCCACTATGGCAATCGATGATGATCGCTATCAAGGACTTCGCCAAGCAAATACACGGATAAAACAAAAACACAATTTGTGACGAAAATTTTATGAAAAAACGAAATGATAGTAGCGTGTATTTAATGAAATGAATAAATGAGTTCTCGTATTGTACAGCCAGTGAGAAAAAAACCAGTAAGATTTACAAAAAAGAGAAGAATTTGTTTTTTTTTATTTTCCTCGCCAAAATCAGCTGTTCATCGATCCTCTCCTTTTCGGGCGCGGTTGTGCAGTTTTGCGCCGATTTTTTCTGCATTTTTTGGCAAAGCTATATGCATCGTAAGTTACTCAGGAGCAACTTATGTTAGATGCAGTCAACTCTTGTCTGCGTCCCCTCTTTTACACGCTATTTGCATTCCTTTAACATCCGTTCACGTTCAGTTCAACTCAACGTGAACGGATGTGGAACAGTTGACTGCAGCAGGTGGACAGATGGCCAACTATCAGTTGACTTGACCATCTTATAGCATGGGAAGGTGGACGGTCATCAGTTCACCTCACCTAAGCTTAACTGATAAGTTAGTTGAGTTCACCTTAACTGATCAAGCTTTACTACGGGCCAATGAAGAAACCTTGTACCAATGCATCGCTGAAAGCTTCTGTCAGCTACCGTAGTAACATCAAATCGACACTTCCTTCACATGCATTATGTCACTTGTATCAACAACATTATTTATGGTGTAAAGAGCAGCCAAAAAAATAAAATTTTCCCAAGGTGAGCACTGCCCATGTTCTTGTTCCAAAGAAGCAAAGTCCAAGTTAAGTCTAACCCCTCCGATTAGTGCCGATCCTGAATATAGGCCCCAAGAAAGGGGCACCTGCGTTGGTCCGGTCCTTCAATGTTGTCTTTGAATGGAAATAATGAGCCTAGAACAGTCAAAGTACTATCACGCCCGCCCAGATCCTACCAAGCTCTGCCCACACATGTACTGAAAGCCGTCCGCGCCTGTAAGACAGGGTCCTCAGGAATCGGGGTTTTGGGGAGTTTTGGACTATTTGAAGTTCATAATGTGATCAGGGCCGCGGAAAGGCCCCGGGATGGCAAAAGCATGGGAGGCAAAATTTTGGGTGGACGCTGAAGCTGCGGTGGACCGATGGGGGTTGGGGCAATATGTCGCGGATTTTTGAAGTAGCTCATGCGAATTATAAATTTTCTAATTTATAACTTACATAAGTTCAAAAAATTCTAATTTTTTCAGTTTTTCTTATTTTTAAATTTCAACATTTTGTACGAAATTTCGGGATGAGCCTACAGAAGCTATGCAAAGATTTACAGAAATTTTCGGACTGTCCTATGCTTTCAGAGAAAAAAGTTTTTGGCAACCAAAAATTGTTGGACTTCTGTTTGTGTGCTTTCTTCTCTTTCGCCTCCAAAAGGTTGTACGACGTACTTTTTTAGCGGCTGATCCTCCTTCTTGTGGAAGTAGACAACTAGTTTCCGATTAAGTTTAGACCTCGATTCGCAAGCGAGTCACTCATTCAGACGAGCAAATCGCTGGAACTACGGAGGATTTGGACGGCGCTTCTAGCTCGCATATCTCGTTCGTTGTGCTTTGGAGTTTTGTGTCAGTTTCGGCTACGGGTTTTTCAGGTGATGTGTCCGTTTTAGGTGGTTTTCATTTCAGATGCGTGAAGCAGCTCTTCTTCAGTCCGCTTGTGCCTTATCTATAATCTCATTGGTCGCTTTGTACAGGTTAGTCTTCAATTTTAAGCTGGACAACTGGCACAAATTACAAAAAGCATGAAAGTGTGCTTCAGCTATATTCCGCGGATGTGGAGCCGAATGCATGAGATTCGCCAACTCCTCAACTCTGAGCTGCTCACATTTTCCGAGCTTGAGTCAAAAGTTTGGCGAGAGTTGAGGGTGGAAGCTCCTCGCACAACTCGCCAAGTTTATAATTACTGCGAGTGCATGTACAGTAACAATTGCCCTCCAGGACCGCCAGGAAAGCGAGGTATACAGAAATTTTCGAATCTTTGATGGCTGTTAAGTTCTGTTTCAGGTCCCGATGGTATAGATGGTACACCAGGCGAAACTGGTCTAACTGGTCCACGAGGTCTTCCTGGAATACTACCCGAACTGCTTTATCAGAAACATGATGGCTGTAGACTTTGTCCTTATGGCCCAAAAGGCGCCACAGGGGCTCCAGGTATAAATGGGGCACAGGTTAGTTACACACACATGCCATCTTCAAAATCACTCTTATTCTCCTAGGGCCCACCAGGTTATCCGGGTCAAGATGGAAGAAATGGTACACCGGGAGCTATTGGACCTATTGGTGAACCAGGCTTACCGGGACGAGCAGGAGAAGGTGGACAAGTTGGTATGTTTCTTAGAATTTGGTAGATTTTGGAACAAGCAGGCGATGGTAAATAATCCAGAATCTTGAACCAGGTCTTAAGAAGCTTCGATTTGAGGTTTTTCCTTGCGCAGCGTCAAATCGCAACATTCCAACAATGAAAACGCAAAATAAAAACATTCGGTTGTTAGACTATGCGCTCGACATTTGAAGATTTTTCTGAATAATTTGTTTCGCTGAGTTTTTGACAGGACATTCTTTCATCAAGACTATCATTTCAAACTATAGCGAGAAATTTACTATCTCACACAGCGTAAGTACTAACTAAGAAAATTGTCGCGGTCGTTCCGAAAGTATTTTCGTTTTTATTTTTTACATGAACGTTACATTTTCGAGGAACAAAGATTTCTGAGAGATCTTGTCACATTCGATGCATCATTTCACTGTCATTCTAGTGTTTATAAAGCCATTGACGACCCATGCTTTTTGAGATGATCACGTTTCACAATTCTAAATTGCTATAGCAATCCTCCGAAGGAGTTTACGTAGCGCTGGATAGAGCAAACTATACAGGAAACTGTACAAATTTTTTCTTTCCTCGAGAGATCGTCACATTTTTTGATAGATTTTTTTATTGAAACAACCGGATTTTAGCAGGCTTGTCTCAGACATAAACCCGTCAAACGCCAATAAACTTTCGGAATTTGTAACTTCCAAAACTGATTATGGTTTAACTGTGATATAATTCTTCAAAGCAAACGAGTGTTTACCGCCTTAAAATAACGACTTTCGAAAATTCTTTCGAAAGCATGAATTTTGATAATTTTTATTCCTAGAGACCTTATATCGGGAACAAAAACACTAGTGGAAAGAGGAGACTAGCTGCATCGAATGACACCGAGTTGCTAGTCGATTGTTGCTCTACGAGGTCTGCGTTAACCAAAGAATTTGATAGAATAATAAAAATGATTTCAGTAATTTCAGAAAGCATGCTAAGAAAACAAAAAAGTGTTCTGTCTGCGTTAACCAAAGAATTTGATAGAATCAAAAAAATGATTTCAGTAATTTCAGAAAGCATGCTAAGAAAACAAAAAAAATTGTTCTGTGTCCTGTAAGATACTCTATTCATAAACTTACTGTATTAGGGATCGCTATGAAAGTCTTGGAAAATGGTGAAATTTGACAATGACAAATAGCATTTGCCGCAGAACTTGGAATTTTTCCTAGAGCTCATTGATCAAGCTGGGATCATTTTATAATCATCAGAAAGAAGGTGACACGTTGCTTCGAATGCTACCAATTTCATCTTTGTTCCACGATATATGGCGCTCAAAAAAGCAACATTACCTTCTGAACGACTTAATGACGTATCATCAATAAAAAAAGTTCTCATTAAAACTTGGGATATCTTGAGGCGAATAATATTAGAAAGTTAAAGATTAAGATAGTGAACAAATTGAGACTGTTATTCATGGCATGGAAGTGATTTATACGTTATTCCTTCTTATATGTACACCTAGGTGAGAATGCTTCAAAAAAATTCTGACGATTTACCAGAGTCTGATATAACTGTGAACTAATACAAAATGCATAATATGCTCATATAAATAATGACCAACCAAAAATAAGAAGAGTTTTGAAACTTCTGTTGAAATCTTTCGAAAATCAAACTAGACCCTCCCTCCTTACTAAAGAGTCCCGGAAGAGGGTCTAGAAACTCGAAAAGGGACAAAACGGAGGAAAACATGTTACTAGTTCTTCTTCATCAAACTGGTTTCCATGATATTTTTTGATCGGGTGACCAGCTACCGCGTTACGACATTTTTCAAAGAATCTCAAGAAAATTCAAACGACTGCAACAAAATTCGAGAATGAAGCTACAATTTCTCAAATTGTTTCCCAATTTTTCGGCACAAACAACTAACAATAGGTATTTGAACTTCACATTCTGACAATAAAGAACGTAATGCTAGTTGGTAATCAGCGTTCCTCTGTCACAAAAACGTCTCGTCACGATTTCTACGAGTGAGCTGAGTGTTCTCTTCACGGGAACGCCGACGTATCGCCAGTCGGCTGCCGCCGCATCTTTGTTCCGTATCTCTCGCAGGCGCAAGTTGATGCTTCAACATTGTAAAAGTATAATATAACCACTGACTCACTGTTTCTGTGAAAAGTTCAAATACTTTCCATAGAAGATCATAAGTTTTCTTAGTTTAGGGCTTCCCGGAAATCCTGGCGCAAACGGCATCATGGGTATTAAAGGCTTACATGGGGAACCCGGTGAACATGGGCAACGTGGTTACCCAGGTGAACCGGGAAAACCCGGAGAACCTGGACAGGAAGGCCAGCAAGGAGGCGTTGGAGAAGTTGGACGCATGGGAGCGTGGGGTCAACGTGGTGAGCCGGGTAAGTCACTTTTTTGCAGTCTTGATCTGTTCTTTTTTCAAAAAGAAATCGTTTCCGAGAAAAATAGAATTTTTGCTATTTTTACGAGGTTGTTTTCACCCGAGCATGGCTTCATGGCTGATTGGTATCTCACATCACGCAATTGTTACCTGCGCGCGTTAATCAAAGGTCAAGAAGGTTATTGTAGAGGTGACACAGCTGGAAACAAAGAGTAAATAAAGTGAATAAATTCGTAGAATGAATAAATGACAAATGATTTGCGGTTAGGTTGAAGCGAAAATTCTGTCGCTTTGATTTCCAAAAATTCGTAACTTCTGAAAAAATGCAAAAAACATCATTTTTGCTGTTTTTTTTTGCCTTTTTACGAAAATCGTGACTTTTATAGAAAAGCTCGATCGGCACAAACTTGGCACTTTTAGAAAGAGCAGCTCACAAAACTTACAAGAAACGTGCTCCCAGATTTTTTTGCACCGTTTCAGATTTTTAACGATTTCTTTTTCAAAATCGGGAGTTTAGGTTGTTCTCATTTTTGAATTTTTATCTCTGAATTGCCCTGCTCTCAAAGAACCGCAAAGATACTAATAGAAAGTGAATGAATTTTTTTCTAGTGATATTTTTATTGGCAAGTGCGTTCACATAGGGAGCAGTTACGAATTTTTTAAAATCAAAGGACAGGACTTTGGTTCAACCTAATATACAATAGTTCGCCCATAGCATATAAGGAAGCCGCTCAAATGCTAATTTTTCATTATTTAATTTTTACTATAAAAAGCCGATTTTATTTTTAGAAGGATTTTGAAAACAAATTGTAATATCTAGAAATCTTGAAAGCACAACAAAATGTTAACACATAAGGTACAATTTCAAATTAGCAAATCAGCAATCTGAAAATAGCCAAAAATGGTCTAGAACACTAGCTCCTGCTAATTTTCACTATCCGTGTCATATTAGAAGATCAGAAATTTTATTTTCAGGACAACCTGGACCTCCTGGTCGCCCAGGTGTCCCCGGAAGAGATGCAACATACTGTCCGTGCCCATTCAGATCTACCAAGTTTTAGCAGCTTAATGATAGCATTTGTTATTAACATTATTAAAACTCTTTTTTCTAATAAAGCACACAATCTTTCGTTTTTTTTGAGCCAATTTGTTGTTGAAAAATTGAATTTATGTTTTCTAGCTCATCTAAGTAACAAAAATAATTATGAAATTGTACAGAGTTGCAGAATTTTTGCGGAGATGTGGCAGGCTTACGAAAAACTTTGCCAAGCCCCTATTTATGGAGTAAAAATTCCTCCTCCCCTCAAAAGTTTCCTGGAAGGCACGTTTTCTCCCCTTAGCCTAACGATGCACCCACCCCTAAACTTGGACTTCGAAGTTTCCAAACTCTCAAACTCTTTATTTCTACTACCTATGTCTAACATGTCCGCAACTGCAGACTAGTTCCTTGTAAACATTGGTATAGTCGAATTAAGGTCGTCTAAATATAGAGCACAATAGTTGTTTCCCAAAATCTCACATCTCAATGCACTTTCAGCGTGTAATACTTGACCGAGTTGTCGAATGTTGTGACATGGGTAAACAAAAATAATTACCTGGTTACTGTAACTCTGTGATCGATTATCGATTGATTCAGTCCTCCCCCTCCCCCCTTCTTGCCCTTGTGTGAATGGCATGAATTGCGAAAAAAAATTGCCCGTCTCCCAGGTAATTAACACGCCGGCATTCTGTCACTCTACGATGTTGCGTAATCGTACTGTCACCCTGGTGAGCCCTTAGTGTGTATGTATGGGGCTAGGGCCATTACCGTTGTATTGTTAGGGTTTCGAGTGAGCATCACCTAGCCATTCGACAAGGACAACATCGTCCTTGCCCTTAAGTTTTCGCACTTTAAGACGTGCTCCATGGTCAATGATGATGGTCACTCCCATGGACGAGTTCACGTGTTGGCTCTTGGACGAGAGTATGAGAAAAAGTTGCATTACCCGAGTCACTGTAAAATCCCCACAAACTTGCACAAAATTTCAAGGCATACAGACGCGTTTCCTTGACCACAGTCATAGCAAAAACTTCTATTGCTGAGATAAGAACCTTACGTGTTGTAATACGCACAAGGTGAAGAGGTTCACCGAACTGGTTATCGTCAATTCTAACTCAGCAGATGGATTTGAGAGCATGATTCTCAGATTTAATCACTTCGAAAGTTTCCAACTCGTTCTAGGCTCTGTAAACACTTCATTCTCATGGATAAAGTACGCATAAAAATCACTTTTTTATATTAAATCTAAGTTTGCTTAAAGTGAATGATGTTAGTAGTGTGTACATGGCCGGCATCTGATTGATTCTAAAGAGGAAGGACTTTACTTCGAGGGCCGGCTGGGAATGTTGTTGAAATTTTTGTGTTGTTGGCACAATACAAAGAAAATTATAGAAATTACGAAAATTCGAGATTAAAAGGACGAAAAAGCGGTAACTGAGAACTGTCGATGAACGCATACTTGCAGTTTCATCAAAGTATGAAAATTTAAAACGGGAAACTCCAGAATGTATGACTAAGAGCCAGTTGTCTGGACGAGAAAAGAAGCTTACGATAGTTTTCTGATCGAAATCAACTTATGTTAGATTAGAAGACGCTGTTTCATCGGATCAGAGTTGTTAGCGTTTTGGCTTCGTGTTTTATGTAGATCTCGTTCAAAACTTGCTATTTGGAGTTCTCTCCGCTAAACTAGTGCTTATACAACTTTAGGAATTTGATTATGTTCTGCCGGACAACAGGTTAGTTTTCTATGGTAGCCGAAAATAAGCGTTTTGTGGTAGATAGATTCTCAATTACTTTTCTTCGTTACTGAGTTATTCGCTGCCCATAAAGTACTGCTTATAAAGCATTCCGTTATCGCTATGTCGAACCTTTAAATTGTGAGAAAGTCTCGAAGTGCTAGCTTTTGCACCAAAGAGCAAACTGAGCTTCGCTTTTTGGACAGGAATGGTTAGGGCACATTACTCATACCTAATCTGCAACGCATACCGTAGCTGCGTCAATGCAATGCTTTATCTTAATGTGAAGACATAATGACGTCTGTAAAATAATTTCGCTCAGACATTTGCATCAGTTGCGACTTTTGAGCTCTGGCAGACTAACTTTGGAAGTTCTTAATTGTTTTCTCTTCTGACAAGGAAAGGAAGGTTGGTCGAAGAGGCCTTTTGGAATGTAATGTATACTGCTTTGTAGAGCTTAAAACGTTGATTCCAAATCTACCTTTGCTATCTGCTGCGGGCTTCTGGGCGAGGAGTTATGAAGGTTTTTGTGAGTAAAAATCTGAATGCAAGAGTAGGCTAAAATCAGTCGTAGCATTTTTTATAGGGCTTAATTGGTAGTCGGATCACTCGCTGCAAAAAATATTCTTGATTTAAATATACCAATACGCTGCTGCCTCATTTGAACATTGGGAAAAGGTTACGAGTGATTTTACCCTATTTTTGCATTCAGATTTTTACTCACAAAAACCTTCATAACTCCTCGCCCAGAAGTCCGCAGCAGATAGCAAAGGTAGATTTGGAATCAGCGTTCCAAACTCTACAAGGCAGTGTACACCTCAATTTAAAAGGCCACTTCGACCAACCTTCCTTCCCTTGTGAGTACAAACATAGTATTTTCCTTCTTCCTCCCCTCCCCACACCCTCTTCCTGAAGTACATCAGATGAGTAAAGTCTATTTATTTCCTCTGCCCAGTGATTTCTACTCAATAAACGTGCTATCGTCTTTTTGTCATACTGTCACTTCATTTTCGTGTGACTGCACGCAAATTCAGTTACCCGTACACCATCGCAATCTGATTTGTGTTAAGGAACGCCACAAATCGTTTGGGACTCTTTTGTGTAAAGGAGTAACTACCCGTGAATGAACATTTTTCATTTGTGCTGAGGAGCACTTCTGAATCTGTGTGATATATAATGGGCGATTTTGCCATGAATTGAACGGAGCAATGACCGGAATAAGCGTCACAGAACCCATAACCGCATGCCGTCCTTGAGTTCGAATAACCGCGTAATGCCTGATATAATTCCTTGTCAAATTTTTGGTCAAACGTATAACTGCTAAAGAGGAGCGCCTGATGGCGCCATTACTGACCTAGTTTGCGGCTATGATTCTGCGCTATAATAGCGCCTAGCAATGGCACGGCTCATTGCGTTGTGCGCGCGGTTGCGTGCGTGCCGGGACGAGGGCGATGTCCTCGGGAGCCACGCTTGTGTTTCTACGCGCCTTACATTCGTTCGCCCCGGTTGTCCTCGACATGAACGCACGCATACGAAGCGGGGCGACGAACAAATGCTGGGAATGTTGTCTTTAGCCATACGATTACAACCTTGACGTGCTTTTCGGGTGACGCGAGAGCGCCGCGGCGAGTGATGCGCAGCGGCAACGGCTATTCAACTCTGAATGGAGCACAAATACTTACCAAAGGTTACGGTTAGGTTACGCGACCGTAAATCACTTACGACATGACCGAGAGCGCCGGTCAGAGCGTGGAATGCACACACCCTTTGAGCAAATCCATTCACAACGGTGAATGGCAGCATCGTCAACGCTTTCTGAAGTGCACCGGCATCACTCACCGCCAAGGTTGAATTTTTGGATGCCAAACATTCTTCGTCGAGTAATGCGCACGATTGGATGGGTAACTGGGATAAGTTACACATCTTATCCCGCAGAAAAAAAGAACAACCTAAAAGAACGCTGTAGGAGTTTGCGCATTCCGCACGGGACTCATAGAAACAAATTTAAAGAGTGAAGAGTGAAGCGAAGAGGTGATTAGACCGTATCAATCCAATTCCGAAAAAAATGATTCCTATACGTAACAAGTACTTTTGTTGAGTTTCTAGGCAGGGTAAGTGACTTCCTTGGTGGCCCTCATCTGAAGATGTGGGTTTTGCGCATTCCACCTAGGACCCCATGAGCTATTATTGTTGGTCAAAATTATTGTAAGTAAGACTAAGATGCAAATAAATTGGTCAGAACTGAACACCTACATATTACCGCACTTGCATGTACTCAACCTAGAGATATTAAAGAAAATTTTCCAAAATGACAAATGGAACCGCACATGTCGTGAAGTAACGCGCATGGTCTGCAGTACATGTAAGTTACAAACGAGTCCACATGGCGATAAATTCCGAGACTGCGTATATGTGCCATATAGAATGTCCCATGTAACGACATATAATACAGTCATTTTCATTTACGATTATTGTGTGAATTTGCAGCCTTTACACATTAACTGACGACTTCCATATTTGAAACGTCAAGAAATTGTTTAGTGGAGCGAGATGTCCATAAATAATTACTCACAGCTCCTTGCGCCTTCTACTCATGATGTAATGAACATAGTCCTGGAAATTTGCAACTTATCAGCACACAAGTCGTGGGATATCGGGCATAGTGTGCAGCCACATTATAATTTACAAATGGCGTTACTGTATTAGCGGGAGCGTCAAACTTCTGTCATCCGAAACTTGATTTTAAGCTGTGCAAATTCACTATTTTTGGGGATCAAAAAGCTACTTGATATGCAGAAAGCATTGCACTATCTAAGAAAGTAGCTTAAAATCGAGTCGATTTAGAATTCCAATATTGCTGATAAGATCAGTTAGGTACAGTGGCGTACCGAGGGGGGGGGGGCCCGAGAACGGATCGCGAAATTTCTGAAAGTTACTCAAATGAGCTATAAAAATGTGCAAGTGACTTGTTTATTTTTGTAAAAAATTAAAACGATTTTCAAAATTTTTTAAAAATTCAAATTAGCCTTAAAAAATTTTTTTCGGGGGCGTTTCTGATGCCACGCCCCCTTTTTCCAGGTTTTAAGGGTTGGAGGCCCGCAAAAATTTTGAGAAGCCCCCCTAAAAAATTTTGGGAGTGCGTGGCTGACGCCACGCACATTCATTTGAAAAAAATTTTTGCCGCGCCCCCCCCCCCCCTCTTGAGCCGAAATCCTGGGTACGCCACTGGTTAGGTATGATTTTAAATTTCAAAAATGACCAGAAATACAAAACAGTGATACAGACAATGGCAAAAGAATGAATTTTGTAGTCAGTAGTTTGGAATTTGGACCCAGTTTGCAAGCATATTTTTTTAGAAAAAACATTTAAAGAATTTCCATTGTAAACAATTCATAAAAGATATCAAAATTACCACTAATAATAGCCAAGAGGCTTGGCATACGAAGACTTACGACAAATGCAGTTTACTTTACGGCATGTTTGGCAACACCATGGTGTCTTGAGGGCGTTCCCTCCCTTTTATAGATTTTACAAAAAACGCTCGTATTTCTTCTTTTTCTTTGAATGCAAGGGCTAAAGAAACAGAGTTTTCCAACCAGTCTGCGTCTCTGCCCACCAGAATGCTGTAGGATGGCTATTTCTAGACAAAATCACCTTCCTTGTTCTTATTCTTACAAAAACCTTCTAACGATATTTACAATAGAAAGTTCGCCTAAAACTTTGGGTGAAACTTTCATTCACGGATTTCACTCTGGAGAAGAGCGATTGTGTTGATGATGAGCGGTTTGTAAACATACACACTCACACTATTCATGAGGTGAAATGAGGTCAAGCGAAGTGTGTATGTCCAATGTAAAAAGCCCCTCTCTCCGAATGTTGTGAAGATTCACCAGTTGCGGGGTGCAAATATCACGACACACAACCCGCCTGGAGTCGTGTTCGGCTCGTGCGCGCAGTGTGCAGTTACGGTGTCTGCAGCTGGTCGTTGACGGATCGAATACCATTTGTAGACGGATTGAAGAGGTTAATTGATGGAAGATACTTGTTATCCTGATTTTTATGAGCTTACCTAGAATGCAGAAAGTACTGTGAAGAATATGCAAATCACAGTCTAGACGTTCGGTAACTTAATGTGTGCAAATGCACACAACAACCACATCGCGCGTACCATCCTGACTACTCTTGCGGTTTTACATAAAACAGAAAATCGTTTCCTTTGTAACCGGAATGATTAAAATTATCAGGATCAAGCAGGAAAAGGCTCATCCTGGAGATTATACAATCCATTAACATTCGATACAGCACGCGTAGTGTCGACACTGTGTGCATTTGCACATAACACAACATGAAATGTTCGATTACACACAACCTGTGCTACAGTATCTCCTCTAGTGATGTTGAAAAAATGAAATTTTCTGAAAGTCAGGACGCACGGGAAGGGAGGGGCCTTGGTCCCAAATTTAGATATTACTAATCCAATCCAGTAACATCCAAAACAGGACGCGAAATATAGATAGTGTGTGCATTTGCACATGACATTATATAAAATGCTCGACTGTACTCACTCTATGCTACGGTAATAACTACCCTGGTGGTGCTAAAAAAATGAATTTTTCTGAAAGTCAGCACGCAGCAGGAAAGAAAAAACCCTTGATCCCAAATTTGGATATGGCCAATCTAAAACAATTTTCTACCTTGTTAAACTGTCTAAGAGCAAATTCAAAATAGTGTTTAACCCTGCCTCGGCTAGAGGAGGGTCCGGTTTTTGAGGGGAGGTGCTATACCACATCCTGAAAAACGAGCACGACCATTGCTGCTTGGAAGAGAATCCTCTTTTTTACGGTCTCTATTTTTTTATAGCTCTTATTAAGTTTTTAGATGGGATGATCTTATGGGATGATCTTAACTTTTTCTAATCCGTTCATTTCCTTAGCAACCGATTAGTTGGAAGATCTGTATTTTGTGAGTTTTTTAAGTCCTGCGGATTTTTTCAAGTTTTAGGGCTCTTTGACCTTTGAATCCCATCATTCTTTGGGTAACACAATGATTAAGTGGACCTCAAAATTTAGAAAGATTGTTTTCCCATATAAAATTGAGTTTTGTATAAACTAGGATTCATTTCTTCCACGGATATCCTTCCATAGTTTTGACTCCAGAAACTTCTGTGATTTACACAATCTGGTTGCCACAGAACACTTTCATTTCCCTATTACTTGACACAAAACCAGTGTAAAAGTTATGTCTTCTCTATCCTCTGCTTTTTCTTAGACAAGTGAAGCTGCTCTATCAACCTTCGTGCACTATCACTTTGTCTAAAGTTTACAATGAATCTGGTTGGTTTAGGGATACGAGTCGTTGCATAATCGTTACTCATTACACGCATCATATAACTGAAAAGCTGGATTCTATGGTTCTATGGTCTGGGTTCTGATTTCGAACCATTTTCTGCCATCCGAACGACCATGTAGATATTAGGTTGACGGACAATTCTTGCACCAAACAATAAAATAATTTTCTAAAATTGCTCAAACAAACTAGTCAATCAGCAAAATATGCTTTTTGTTATTCATCTCAAAGCAATATTAAATTGTCAAAAAATCAATACGAAACAAAATCAGTAAGTCAATCTAAAACAATGCAAATTCGTAGCTATTCGCAGAGAAATCCAAACACTACCGACCTCTCTTAGTGAAAAAGAATATATCATAAAACCAAGATCAAAAATAAATTCGAATTTTAAGGGACGTTGGTAATTTTAGTGACCAAAAATTGAAAAATCTTTTGGTAGTTTCCTTAATCAGTCGTCATTGCCATATGACCTCAAGAAATTTTGGCTCTGGACATCTGCAGAAAGCGCAAGATTTTCCATCTCCATTGGAACTGGAGGAAGTAACAGAGTTTGAAATTTTGGTGCAAGAATTATGCATCAACCTAATATGATAGTTTCTCAAAGGCCATGTTGATCATTCTTTTCTTAGGTTTGGAATGAAGTATGGCCACTTATTCATTTTCTCCGAATTCTCGATTTATAGTCACACTAGCTTCGTCAAAATATGATAAGGAAAACCAGGGATAATTGAATACGTCTTATTACTCAAATTTGCTTTTTCTTCTAAAAAACCAAAGAACCAAACGGCGTTGACATGGAAGAACATTCTGAAATTTCAAAGTAGTAATTTTAATTATGATAGTAGATATTTACATTCTCCTCATGTGGTATTAGATTTGTTCTGTCCTAACCTTTGAATGGGTCTAAGGCTTTTGGGTGTTAAAATACTCTTAATTATTATGTTTTTCTTTATATAGTGTGACTAGTTGGTAAGTGTTTTCACCCACTATTTTTTGATTTTTTTTGTGCACTGGTGTAATGGATAAAGATAAAGCAAGATAAAGATAAGGACAAAGACAAAGATAAAGATAAAGATAACTCTTGCAAGAGGACAATTCTGAATTGTTGCGTTTTTATTTAAAAGTTCCTTTATTTTATTCAAACCTGGCTTATAGCAAAAACATCATTTATGTCGCATCTTGACTACAAAAGACCCACAGTAACATAATCCTTCACACCTGACACTCTTGCTAAATCCCCGTGTGATGTCATCCGACGCCTGAAGTAGCCTTTCGGCGCTACCTAAGATCCCTATTTAGCATTAATTAGCCACACTCTTCAACGTTCCTTACCTCATCGCTTTTCTAGAGCTCCCCGTAAGGCATTTGAATGGTCCCATACATTCACCCACCACCTCTACCTATCTATATGTGACCCCTTGACCTATGCCGAATGCTAATGAGGCTGGTGACGGTATTCATGTGCAAAGGTATTGCAGTTCTATGCCGCGCCATAACCGTACTGGGAAAAGGGGGGGGGGGGAGATAGCCGAGGAGAACAATTAACAGCCGCACACATTTCTCGAGACCTCTTACGCTCAGGCTAAGGTTCCCCATATGACGACAGGTACATGTGATTAGCCGTCTCACGGATTCCTTTTGTCCTCGTAAGGTCCTTCTCGATTTTCAGCCTTTGTCGCTGCTTTCGCAACATCTAGGGGGTCAAAGGTAAGGGTTCCCTAGCTTGGGCATCAGTCTGATAAATTTTAGTTTCTATTTGGAGGCTACGATTTCATAAAAGCTCAACGAAGGCGATTCTGTTCCCCACTGTACACTCGGAAAATATCCATGAACTCCTACAATTTGCCGTTCAAAACTGCTTCTCATCTTTTTTTACAGGAATTGTTAAAGGTAGAGAATTTTGCCTGTTCTAATATTCAAATTCCATGCTAAGAGTCGCTAATTACCAAAATTGTCTAAATCGTTGGAGGACCGAAAAAAAGTGATGCTATAGGGTTACGATGATATTTTTTGAGTATTTTCTCCAAAATTTATGTCGTGCGAATTTGAATCTCTGAAATCATTTTATTAACCCTTTATTTTTTTTACCTCGTTTGATTAGTGAAACTCCAAAGAAGAGAGTCCAAACGGATTTTTGTTATTGTTCAGTTTTGTAAGAACCACAAAAAATTGCAAATTTTTTCTGAATACTTTTTGAAGAGTTGCAATGAAATATGCGAATCTTACGAATACTTTCGTAAAATTCCATGAAAATGGTCACATTCTTTTGAAAAGAGTTTTGTAAGAACCAGAAAAAGTGCAAATTATTTCTAAATACTTTTTAAAGAGTTGCAATGAAATATGCGAATTTTGAGAATAATGTCCTAAAATTCCATGAAAATGTTCATATCCTTATGAAAAATTGAAAAATTGTTTAACATTTTGGAGCAATCAATCCGAGCTATTACCTTGTTCTATACTTGGGTTAGACTTGATATAAAAAATGCAAAATTCCTTGAGAAAGTGATTACCATATTTAAAGCAAATATTTTCAAAAATAAGGGCTAAACCCCCAATTCAACTTACTAGTTTTTAAGCTTTTCCAGCCTCATCCACGTAGCATCTCATCAAAACTTTCATTACAAATTGCCTACAATTCTATGGTTAATCGATGTAATTATAACTGTTAGATGTTAATTAGGTAACTGTCCACTACTAACACAATCTCTACTTTTCTTCCTGTTTAGCTTACTCTTCACCGCTCTTTTCTTAATATCTTCGCTTTGGATCCCCAGGTCTGCACCACCATTTTTCAACAAATCCTTTTTTCATTCTTTGCTTGAAAATCTAAAGTTTAATGTTCTTGAAGATTTTGCTAAACATACTCCTCTTCTAACCTACTTTTGGTTAGGTTAGACCATTTGCTCTGTATAAAAACTGACCGAAACGTGTCCTACATCTCTATATTCTGTCATTCAAGGTTAACTTAAGTTCGAGTAATGACAATCTTGGTCACAGATGTTTTACCCACTTTTAGTAGGAAGATTTGGTAAGTTTTGGGTAGAGGTAGATGTGGTAACCTTTGTAAAGTTAGGATTATTTCGATCCTTACTATAGGGAAATCTTTATTGCTATACCGGAAATTATACAGGAAAAAAATTTCCTTGTAGTATGGGTCAAAATAATCCTACCTTTGAACAATTCCGTTCGGTTTCTAGAAAACTTGGATTTAAAATTTTCCTTTCACATTTTTCACCCCTACCTTTTCCATTAAGGGCTTGTTATGCGGGCTGTTTCCCGGTATGGCAACCTCAGCTATTTCTACGAGCTCTTCCCCCCCCCTCCAAGGACGAATTCTGCCCGCTCCTATGAATACTACCCCCTATAATTCCTTCCCCCCCCCCTGCCCCGCCTCCCCCTCAAGACCCGGAAGCTCCTTCATGCACTCTTATTCTAGACACTTCTTCCCCATTGCCCGGAAGTACCATCCATCCACAAAACTTTTCAAATTTTTTCAAAAAATTAATGTCAATACATACATATTTGCATTTTACAAACATCGAGGTTTTTCTTCCCGAACACATTCGTCCTGTTTTCGCCCCCCATGTGCCGCTGTGTCCTATTATTACCATGTAAAGGGGGCGGGTCGCGCAGCAGACGAAGACAGTCGGCAGCGGCAAGGTTTCACCGTTCGGTGTCGTCACAGTCGTGCCGGTGTCGCGAGTCATAGCTCTCTTTACACCTTCGGCCAAGAATAATTATTTCCTCTACTTATCTTCTTTGCCCCTGGGGCTAAAGTCAAAACTCTTTTCTTGGCGAAAGTTTTGTTCCCTGAAGCCCATTCTACTCTTTCCCAAGGTTCAGTGCTCATGCAACTTCCACAGGTTTAGCCACGCTATGAATGATTAGGTTTACTTCTACATCTCCATATCTTGATCGGGGAATCTTTGCTGTAAACAGGAAGTTCTTGTTGGGTGAATGTACCCATAGTTCCCTCTCCTCTTCTACTCCCTATCTTCTCGCTTTTATGGAAGTCTGAACACAGCCGGAAGTCCAAATTCTACCGTAACGCATCAGCTTCCATGAAAATTTGGCCAAATGCCAAAAGTCTAGCGACTAATGTTTACTATAGAATACGTTTAAATTCTACATTTTTTCCCTGACTTGCTTTTGGTGCAAAATTTGTAAATACCTCACAGATTATAACAGTCGTTTTCTTATTAGTCTAAAGTACTTCTCCTTCTTTATCTCACTTTGGTTTTCCGTTATGAATTAAGCTGGAAAATTAAGAAATGCAAATGGATATTATATCCACATGATATGGGGATACTGTAGTTGAAGTATAACTTTCGTAGAGGCTTGACATTACTTTTTCTGCAAATTCTACAAATTCATCATCGAAAAATGTATGAAAAGGTCATGAATATTTTCCTTAGAAAGTGTGATTTTTGTTCTGATAAGCTATAATACATTTTCAGTATTATCTGAACTGCAGCATTCTTCACTCTATGTGTATTCTTTTAGTAATTTCGTTGTCCCAAACGTAGGCTAACTTGAACGAAAAAAGTGACATCAGATTTAATTGTTTGAAAGAAACTAACTGGGTGAGTTAGACCTCCATTAAGATTAGCCGAGACTTGAGTTGCGCGCGCCTTAAAGGGTAGCAGATCGTGGCTAATTTCAACTTTTATGGCTATTCTTCCTATTGCTATTGCTTTCTTAGAGTATTTTCTGTGTTCGGAGCCATTTTTTAGTCTATTTGGGTGTTCTGGAAATGCATAAGTTCAATTGAGGGTTGCAAGAACTTTTAAAGAATTGCGGAATATAAGAGCCAACAACACTTCCCTGCCAGTTTTCATATTGCTGCTGTTTCCCTAGTAAGAAAGCTGTTAGATAGGCTGAAATTCGTTTTTTCTCTTATCTCGTTCTCCTCACTTTCTTGGTCCCTCGATCGAAGAGAGCTGAAAGTCTGAAAAAAAGTCTTTTTGTTATTTTGAACTATGGGTCCAGATTGAAACTGGATATAACTATAGAATTATAAAAAAATATTTTGAATATTTTATCACATTTATCATAGTCGCTCTTACCGATATAAGCCCGAATGAAATGAAAAGACTTCATGGGTCCGGAATGGAACTGAATATAGTTGAAAATGAGAAAATCTTTCCGTCCGACCCCCTTACCCTCACAATAGTATGGGTCTCGAATGGATGTACGGGTACTAATAAAACTACGTGTAAAACTGCAAAATACTCCTTCACATCTTTTTACGTCATAGTTCCTCTCAAAAATGACTGCGAAGGAAATTGAATATTTGTAAAAGTAAGAAGCCCTTCTTTTTTGAGACCTATAATTTCTGTAAACGATGAAAACTAGGAAATTCTCCATTTTCTCAAAGAGAAAATTTCAAAGGCGTAAAATTTCCACTCGACCACGCCCCTTTGCACAAAAATTTGCAACCGTGCCAAGTTCGATGACCGTATTTACACAGACAGTTATTCCTTCTCTAGTACTACGTTTTTCTTCCCACAAGATCATCTCAAGTGCTCCGTACTTCGGCCACTTTGGCTATTTTTCCTCGCTCCCCGCGCACAATGAAACATGAAGTAACTTCTGGACAAACAGTTTGATTGACAGCCTTCGGACAGTACCATGTCGGGGCATGTGTCATGTCCAAGAGCGCGGGCTTGGTCGGGGTGGCGGAAAATCCGCAAAGGGCACCGCCACCCCTCCCCCCCCCCTCCAGCCTATTCTCCCCGTGTATTCTTCACCCCCTACTCATCCTGGCACCGCCTTGGCGCTCTCATGGCGTTCGTTTTCGAGGAGAGCGAGAGGTCATTATCTGCTCCGTGGCACTGTGCACGTTCATCGTTAGGAAAAGATTGCCTTCACCCTCCTCCCGAACTCCAACGAGTGTGAACTCTTGACCCTTTGCGCGTTCAGCCGTGGAAAAACGCTTTCTTGGGAAATACTCCACGCAAGAAATGTCTGCTAGCACTTATAGAACGTAGCAGACGGCTATAGCTCTAGCCTGAACGACGAGATTCTGCACTACTTTCTTTGGCAGTTTTGCTAAGTAGCTTCGCGCTTCTAATCATTCTTAGGAATGATTCTTACATAGAAGTCAAAAGGAATTCATATTTCAAAAACCCATCTTTTTTTGCCTCTTGAAAGTGGATACTTTAGAAAGCTTGAACTGCCCCCCCCCTCTGGCCCAGTTGGTCATTGAGTTTGAGACAGTGTTGATACCAAGCTGAAATTCTTTTTCCATCGATTCCCTTCTGGTCTAATCTCCTTTTTGCGCATTCTTTGGTTCGATGTGATTATGGTGGGGTATCGGTGCCTGGAAAAAATATTTTAGGCCGGAAATCTACTGAGTAAATCCATCCAACTACTATAGCCATATTTTACCTGATTTGGTAGAAGTTTTAGAACTCTGTAATTCCTCTTCCAAGTTCCTCTTAAATTTTCTAAATAGGTATTCACAATGATCTGAGCAACAGTATCCTTGAGTCAAACCTTCTGATGTATCCCATTAGATCACGCAACCTTCTTCCTCCCCTCTCCCCATATAGGGTTGAATTCTTATAGATTGTAAAGATTATTATAAAGTAACACCACTCGATCTAACATTAGACCAAGACTAATGGTTTGCGTCTTTGAACTCTCATTTTTGGGTTCTTTTTTTCTTCGTATTAGCTTATAAAATTTTAGCCATGTTGAGGCATGGCTGCCCCTCTCTCACTGATACTTTGAAATTCTGAATAGTTGATACTGATAGAAGAAGCTTTGAACTACTTATCCACAAAATACCTTAAATAAAGAACAGTAAGGAAGTTTTTATGAAGGTTTTCATGCCAAAACGAAATAACTTTCCAGCCAGCCTAATGATTTTTAGCTGCGTTATAGGTAAACCCCATTTCCCAAATAGTATGTCCATGACCCATACTGGTAATGTTTCATATTTGTCCTCTGACCGCATACACGTTAAGTTTGGCTGATTAGCTAACATTTAGACACGATGACCTCGTAGGCATAAAGTTGGTAGAGTTAACCTTAACCTAGTTGCTTTGTCATCTTGTAACTATATGAGAAACTTGATGACTAGGGCCATTTACCTTGACCGATGTGAATATATATTTAGCCAATGCTTCTCTTACTTTGGTAGGCTACCGATTTGGGTCTGTTTTTCCTTCGGCACAGAAATTTTCCTTTGTATCCCTAATGATAAATTTGAGTGTTTGACATCCGAACAAGGCTGTAGTAACTCTGAATTTTATTTACTCGTCCGGTGATTGCGAATCGCCATGTTCTAGGACAAAGTTTAGCAGATCATCTTGAGTTTGTGTGAAACTTCGAATATTTAATATTTAATATTTATTTATTTAATATTTACTTGAGAATTTTTTGTATTTACAGATTCTTCTTCATGTGGTTTAGATCATGGTCCCAAGGAACCTAATGTTCATAAATTCTCATCGATTAAAACCTTAATCAGAAATGGAATCTATTTTATCGCAATTTATATGGTTATTCTTATGGTGAAACTGAGGCTGCTAACAAAAGTCAATAATCTCGCTTTACTGGATCATTACAAATTGTTTATTATTTATCTTGGGCCTAATCAAGCTAGTTTTAAATTATGGTTGATTATGGGGTGAATATTTCTATTTTGGTCTTTCAGTAACAACAATGTTCACTCCAAAATCTCCAAAAGACCAGTTCTCGTTCCCGAGGAAATAACATTCCATACATAGCAGCAAGATAGTGAATTTCGCCATGGAACACCTAAGGCATTTCCAAAGTAAAACAGATTATAGTGTTTGATTGGAATCCTGTTCCCCTTCCTATCCCTCCGCAACAAGTCCAAGATTGTTCCTTTCAAAAGTGAGATCTTCTAACTCGTTTATAGTCACGCTCCAGTTGTTAAGACACATAGTGTGCCAAAGAGGGTTTTTCTTCCGTTTCTTTGATGTACTTCACTTAAAATTAGCAATGAGTGGTGGGTAGAAAAAATCTGCGCAGGTGGGGAAAAAATAAACCACCGGAACTGGTCTGTTGAACTTAAGGTTGGGTAGATCGATCTTTGGTTAATTCTGACCCTGTAACCGTGGTTAGTCGTGGCTAACCCAAACCTAGCCTGAGCCAGTGCAGATTAAGGTGAATAGTTCCGCGCATGAAAATGTGTGCGGAATGAGGCGCGTGAAGCGTAAAAAATCGCGGAAGACGCGCTATCGCCAAAGCGCGCCAAGGTTGACCAGCGTGTGTGTCATTATGGAGAGTGAGGAATGAGACTGAGCAAGTGAGGCAAACGACAAGAAGACAAGGGGGTAGACGGTGTTGGGGCTCGTCAATCCTAAGATTATGCTCACTTTGTTGTGGTCAGAGACCTTGGTTTCGATTGCGCCGTGCAAACAAGAGGTTAGGCACTGGGGCATGCTGTAGGCTTTATATGGAACATATAATTCCTTTGATTTGGGTATTTTTAAAAAAAGCTTTGGGAAATAGGGATTTTAAGCATATAATTCATAGTTGTAGGAACTCGTAAGAAGCAGCCACCTTTTTTCATTAAGGAACATTTCAAATATTTATCCACCCTTAATTAATTTTTTACTGCACTAAATAATAAGAAAAAAAGTTTCAATCCACAGTTGTAAATAACCAAGAGATTCCGTTTCGTTCCTGCCCTTAGAGGGAATAAAAATATTTACAGATCTTCCCGGACCTCCTCAGTAAGGAAGGAAGGTCTGTAGAACTTATTTTCAATACTGAGAAGTAAATATGTTTAGGAGTGAAAATTATGTACATGAATTTTTTTGAAAAGTGAGGTTCCAGAAATTTGTGTGAGTAAGTAGAAAACTTTTTTGGATCTAGATTGTGCTATAGAGAAAAATGAAAACAAATATTTAGCTCTTTTTACGATATAGTGGTGGAAAGCCTTGGCAATATTGTTGATCAAGCGAAAATAGATTTTTAAGACCAAATTCGAATTATGTAGTTTGTGCAATTTTTGCATTTATAATTTAACAAATAAAAAAATTCAAATTTCAATTATATTTTTTGAGAAACGACCATCTCAAAGCGATAAGTTTAGGTTTTTTGTTCCTCACTATGAAAAGAAACTAACCAGGATTCTATATTAGTCTAACACTCACCTCTATAAAAACTCGAGTTTTACGGGGCATTACATACTTTTTCAGAGTCCATCGAACCATTGTATAAGGCGTAGCATACTCGTTTCGAAAATTTCACAGAAAACACTTAGAAAAGCATGTTCACTTTTATAGCTTTAGTACCTCAAGGAAAAATGGAAAAATGCGCTCGACAAGAATCTCTTATCCTTCTTCAGTCCCATTATACGCTCTCGCCCTCATTCTCTTTAGCCCTCCTCATCTTCATAATTTACAGAGTTTCTTGTCTTCTCAATAGGAGAATGGCTAAAGCCTTTTCTGATTTATTTTTAAGCGTTTTTTTCCATCTAATCTTTAAAACCTCAAGTGAGCCTTTCCTACAAGTATGCTATCAATGACTACTTTCATTTTGTGAATTTTTTACTCTTTTCAATTCATTACATCAAAAGACAACAGTAGGAACTTCATTTCAGTTGCAGATTTGAGATTAGACTGGATAAGTTCTGCGCAAAGAATCCTCGGTTGGAAATAATCTCTATTTCGCCATTTGTATTTTAATTTAATAAATTGATATTCAATTGTCTAATCGCTCAAGATGATCAATCCCTCCTCTTCCAAATACTTGTTTAGAATAAGCGTTGTAAGAAATCTATTTCCGAAATTAATCTTTCTCGAACAAAAAGACTTTACGGCGCCAGTAATGCTGACCATCTATGGCAATTCTACGAATTACTTTGATTGCCTTTCTGCACTTCGAAAGTTTCATGGGGTCACTCGCCTATTGTTTGCTTTGCCGTTCGTCGAACTTGGGCAAAGTCGGTCTTAGCCAAAATCAGATAAGGGCAGAAATTTTTCTAAGTTTCGGGACAACCACTTTAGTGAAAGCAATACTTTGGACATTGCAATGGTTTTACAAAAGCTTTCTAAACTAGTTATTAAGCGCTTACTTGGAGGCTGGGGAGCAGGGGAGAAGGAGGAATAATAAGGAAGATGTATTGCATAGACAAAAATATTTGTCAAACAAAGGAGCTGGTAAAATCCCTTAGTCATGATGTGCTTGGATGTTTCTTCATACTTCCATCAGTGAAGGAGATAAGCCAAACTTCCATATCTCGACATCTCCAACTGATGCAAAACGATTATTTTTCATTTTGAAGCTTTAGAATCTTAAAGTTTGGTTTAATAAACATAACAGCTGCTTCCAAATCTTTAATGCCTTGCACAAAGTTCATTGTGTCAATTTTCACACACTCTGTCAAACGATTTTTCCATAATTTTTCGGAGAAAACGTGTTCAAAACTTTTTTCTCATGTGTAAAAGACATGTAATGGACTGAAAGAAAAGGAACAGTCTAAAGTTGAATGAGTAGGGACGGTAGCAATCGAGTAGAATTCATCGTCCAATCATATCGGTGATATTCAGGAACCAAGTGCTTTTTCTCCTTTTTTTCTAAAGGACATCCGAACTTCTGTAAACTTGCGGCTCTTCGGCTGTATATTTTCCACCTTAGGCTTGACTGTAGCTAAAAACCATTGAAATTCCTTAAGTGGTTATTCTTTAGACTTTCACAAAGACAAGGAGGAGCCAGCCACTGTGTCGCTGATTTTTTAGAGTCTCATTTCTGACGGTTTTACTGTAGCTCGCTAGCTTCGATGCTCTTAGTTTAGAATCGGATATTGGACCTCAGTTTTACTGCTTGATGCAGAACTTCTGTGCTGCACTTTCTACAGAAGTTTCCGCAATTGACTGAAGCTTTTTGTACATTTTTAGGTCATTGGTACCTTGTAAAAATTTTGAACCGAAATAAAATGCAAGTAAATGTAAATGCATCGAGTTTATTTATTGTGATTTATGGATGCATCGGATATTGTCTTATATGCAATGCTGTCTTTTATAGGCAAATTGATAGGCACAACAAAACATTCTTGTGAGTATCACCCTACTATATCCTTTCTCAATTCCTTTCCTCTTTCTTCCTTTCCAACTGTTTCGCTCAAATTAGTGATCTCGTCCGGTCGCAAATTTTCTACTTGAGAACACGGACTTGTACGGAACACTTCCAATTTTCAGGCAAAAACTAGAAAATGCTGTTGCGGTTAGCGTCGACGGCAATCTCGGCGCTTCTGATGACCCTATCGTCGGCCGAAATTGAATTCGACAACGCTCTAACGGGTAAGAACTACGGCTTGTTGACTTCTCGTGTGGCTCGCACGCCATGCGGCGATTTTCGAAAAGTAGTCTTTTTTTGCGCGAGCCTCTGTGCCTGCTCAAGTGTCGCGACCTTGCACTTTGCGGGCCATCGAGCTCGTTCCTAATTTCTGCCATGCGCGCCACAACGGTAGCAGCAGCTGTGCAGCTGCGGCTAAACTGCTGCCGAGCAGGCGCGCTGCGCTGGTCAAGCGCGTCGCGAGCGCGGCGACCTCGCCACATTTTTGCCGAGCAGCGTTTCTCCTGAATGATGGCATGAAACTTTTTCGAGTCTAACACATTACAGAAGAAAAGCTCACGATCAATCTAGACGTCTGGCTGTACTTTTCTCTGCCACAGAGGTCAATAGCAGTGCCGCCTGCCGATCCTGGCACGAGACACGCGCGGTTTTTGATCAGTTTATGATAGGTTGTGAAACATCGGCAGCGCTTGAGCCGCAAGCGCGAATTGATGTCAATGGTCGCTTGGCTAAAGCCCTTGAAAATCCCAAAGGGCAAGGGCCTATTTTCCCAACTTATCACTTCTTTTCCAGAAAAACCATCCATAGAGTGCGGACATGGACGACTGACCGTGGGGGTGAACACGACGAAAGAACCGCCATCACATGTCTTCGCCAAGGGCCATTTCAATAAGCCAGAGTGCTCGTTTAGGAATACTACGCATGTGATTTTCGACTTTGAGAAATGTGATGTCAGTCGAAAGCGAGAGGTTCGTTATTTTGACCAATCATAGATAAGCAATGGGGGTGGCCAAAATATCTGACCAATCACCGGCTTCATCTCTGAGTTGGCGTCGTTATTTTGACGACGTAGCCAGTGCTGAAAAAATGTATATGCAAAGTCTTTCTAGGGAGAAACCCTGATTTTTCGAAGCACTTTTCCAGTTATGCAAAAAAGGGCGCGACTATCAATCTCCTTTTCCCTACATGAGGCTAATTCTTGCGCGAAAATTGGCTATAGAGCCACATTTTAGAGAATTTGGAAATCTCTCTCGGCAACTTGTCGACCTTGCCAGTCAACACGACGCCTTTACATCGTCACTCTTGAATGTGAAGAGTGACCATAGCGAGTGAGGAAGGCGAACGGAGAACGAGAGGCAGCAAAATTGGGTGGGGCGTTGACAATGGGAATTATGGCAGTGTTGGCCTTGATGTGACAGAGGATCGACACTGAGTCAGACGTAATTGGGAAGCTTAGATTGTTTTGGATGAGCGAGAAGAGAAAATAGAGGATAAAGGGAAGAAGAACTTTCAAAAAATTCAGGAAAATTGCGAAGAAAAATTTATATGTAAGAACTTTTGAAAAGCTCAAATGATATCAGAGTTTCATAAATAAGCAAACGCGAGCTTTACACTTCTGCTAAAATTTTTGAGTGCTTTTGACTTATAATTAGGCAGAAAAATTTGCAGTTTGACCTGGTGATTTTCCACGGCTTAGTTATTTTCATCTTTATAAAAAAACTAGCTCCGAGCCAGTCTGAACCTCATTCTTTTTTCATTGATTTTGCGAGAAGCTTTTGGAACTATAAGTGATTGTTAATTCTCAGTTATTGTGCCGTAAAGAAATTTTACGTGCATTTGTGGAAATTTGCTAAATTTTTTTTAGGTTCTAAAAGACGCCCTTTTTAGTACATAACTCAAATATTTGACAGCCATTAAAATCAAAAATGGCATTAAAAAGTAGAGTAGTGCTCATTTAAAAATTTCGCAAAAATCTATCATCAGATTCGGTCCATGGGAAAAGACGTCAGTATTTCAGAACTGCCCGAAAACTTTTTTACTCTTTCTTTACAGAATATTATCGTAGTTTTTGTCCGCAATTTGATGAAATGTAAGCTCAGCAATTTTGTACCAAATTCGAGTCTAGCATGACATAAAAATTTACCTCACACCATTTACAACAAAAATTACCTGACTCAGTCATAAGTACATCTTGTGCAACCCCTGACTAACTTTAACCGGGTCAAGCAGCTCATCGCCAACTCTACTAGTCTTGCCATTACAATCGAGTCTCTGCAAAAGTGCTTTTTAATTCAATGCCAGACGAATATAGCGCAGTTTTAAGTCTCA
This sequence comes from Cylicocyclus nassatus, assembly GCA_958299035.1. Classification (NCBI taxonomy): domain Eukaryota; kingdom Metazoa; phylum Nematoda; class Chromadorea; order Rhabditida; family Strongylidae; genus Cylicocyclus; species Cylicocyclus nassatus. The sequence goes on along the minus strand of CATQJL010000316.1, from coordinate 80,753,017 downwards.
AGGCATGCCTTGTTGTTTTTTCTTCTGCAATAAAAAAATACATAAACACTTCATTTTCTTCAGCTTAGAGGCCAACGGACTAGCTTTTCTTGAGCTTTTCACGCGTCATCATCGGCTCGACTTACCCAGTTTCCGCTAAATAGTGAGATGAATGTCGGGAAAGTGACGAAGGTCACAGTCGCTAGTGCTAATGATTCCAGTTTTTGGATAGATGCCTTTGGGTAGGATACCTATGAAAACAATGTTGAAGGTAATTTGGATAGGGAAAGTGGATAGTGGAAACGGGAAGACAAGATGGTTTCACTGGCAAGAATGGTTGCTTCTGTATAGCTCCCCCCCCCCTTCCTTCTCGTAATAAATTGAAAAGAAAGTGGGTAAAGAAGATGTAGAAGATGATCGAAAATACGGAAGCCCCAAAAATATATCTTCTCTTATTTTTCTTGGAAGATGAAACTAGAAATACGTATTACTCTTTTTTTCGCTCCGCTCCCCAACTCCCTCCCAATTTTCAATTTTTTTCATTCAACATTCGCAAAATTACTCCAAGAGAAATACCCTCCATCAGCCTAACATGAATTGTTCTCTTTATCCCTCGTAAGTGGTCTAGACCGAATGCTCCCGCCACGAAACTGTATAAACAGCATTTGAAACGGTAATTTTTAATTCAAGTGCAGTTTTTAGAGCAAAGATATGAAAAAGTGACGAAAGCTGCAATTCGCCACGTTCCAGGTTGAAAATTTGGAAAAAAATTTTTGATATTAGTGGTGGACTGAGAGAGCTAGGCAAAATTGAAGGTGGCCTACATAAGTTGATGTGCAAGGAAAATATGAGAAATGGTCACGCCCACTTCATCTATTGTGAACTTCCTGGAATTTCTCAATTATACTTTTATTTGCAGGTCAATCCTCGAGGGATGGCTTTCACTATGACAGTTGTTGTGCAATTGCATCCTTTATTCATCACAAAGGTGGATCGAGCTTTTCACGTTCGCTGCTTCTATATGGAAGCCGAGAAAGCGGTCGGAGCCCAGATTGGCGTTAAGTAAGCAACATTAATATTTTTGTTCGCGTTCCAGTCGATATTTGTTCCATAAGTGGCCATACGCATTAATGTACAGCAGATATTGCACGCACTTGCGCGCGCGAGAGGGCGCGCGTGCGCGTTAGCGTTAGCGTAAGCGGTGAATCTAATAACGCGCATGTTCGGAGCGGATTTGTTACGTGAGCGCGCTATTCAGAAGCAGCCAGACAACGCGTTCAAGGGTCTTTATTGTGGAGACGAGAAGGCGAGCGAGTGCTGGCCGTTCCACCTTGACCTCGCCGTGCACGCATGGACGTGCACGGAGCAGAGCCGTGCACCTGACCGCCACATGAGGCGCGCCACACTCTGAATGCGTTCTCGGCCACTTCGAGAACACGGTTGAAAGTCAAGAGGGCAGCGCCGTCTCCTCAGAAAGGACATGCCATCGCAGCAAACTCTCTCAAGTGCTCTGTTCGCAAATTATTGCAGTTTGAATGTGGGATGAGGGGAATACAAAGTCTTCCCATAAACGCTGTGCTAACTACTCTAATCGATTTCTGACATTCCTAATCCTATCTGGCAAGATTCGCTTGTAGAGAAAACTCAAAGACCTCCATAGATTCTTAGATGAGTAGGGTGATCTAAGGCTCATGTAAGAATTTTCACTTACCAATAACGTACCAGACGAAAGAATAGGGCTCAACGCTAATAAGTTAGCTAAATTAGACAAAAACACAGCATTTGCCAGGACCCAAACGACGTTGTGTTGATGTTTCAGTATAATTCGCACGCGATTAAAGAAAACGGCTTTTTAATCATAGCGTGATTTGTCGCAAGGAATAGGGAGGAAATTTTTCACGGGCAAAATTCTTAGCTGTTTCAGAAAGACAAGTTTCAGGAAGCAAATTGAATTTAGGTACCACCTTGTTGAAACTGCTTATAAAATCTTGTTTTTAAGGCATTTGCGATTCTATTTATGTTTAAGGGATGTGTAGGAGATCTCCAATCGGTCATTGCCACAAATGGGAAGAAACTTTCATATGAATAGAAAATATGCGGAATAGAAAATTCAATATAGACTTTTCATCGGTCACAGTTAGGTTGGAAGTGACTGATTAAGATTTCTAATTATGGAATCAATCTGAGGCCCTGTAGAAAACATATGGAAAGGGGGCTGCCGGCTGCTTTGTTCTAAAATTTTGGGGTCAGAAGCACACTCAAAGTTTGAAAAGCATCCTTGTGGAAGGCCTGGTCAAAGTTTTCTTCCTCTGCTCTCTCCAATCATAGTACAACAAATTTCTCTAGTAAATAAACTAGTTTTTAGGGCTAGTTTTAGTAAGTTTGGCATTTGGTTGCACTAAAATCAAATTTACCACTATAACATCTCAATGATATCTGCAGCAGGTTTTCGCAAGACTTCCATATTAACTTTTTCAATTCATACCAAAAATTCCATCCTCCTTAATGGTAGTAGAGAGCAAAACTCAGAAATGAATAAGAAAATGACCTCCTGGGACTAGCGCTGCTCAGGTATGACACCACTTTATAAGCGTTGGTAAGCAAGCAAAAATTCCAAAAAATAAACTATCGAAAATTGATATTATTGAAAATGCAGGCAGCAATAGAACACCGAACATATTGTCCAGTTATAAGTATCACACTACCCACTCTCCTGCCTTTTTCAACGAGGAATTGTGTTTTTCGTTACGAAGATTCTAGAGTAAGTCAGTAGGTCCCGTGTAGAGCAAAAAACTCCCAAGACGGAGCAAATTTTCCTTCCCAGTAATTTGGCGCCAACTACACACTCGAACGCACTGCACTGTTGTGTGAGTGCGTGTCTTCCGATTACTCAGCAGTAATTACGGTGGCGGTGTCTACTCACATGTACCTTGTAAGGGAACGAGGTCAAGTAAGTAACACACCTAAATGGAGATGTATCTGACACAAAATTCTATTGCTAGGTTCATTTGCTTTGTTGGGGAAAGGGTGAGAAAGGGATAGGTTAGTTAGTTGCGGATACCTCAAAATTTCTTCGTAAACGCTGCGAAGCATGCTAATTTGTCCTGTTCATCCTTTAATTTTGCTGCTAGCTTCTATTGTACGCACGCAGAAGCCGGAAGTGTAAACTCGTCCACAATGCGCACAAAATCGATTGTTTAAAATTTGTGTGGGGCAAGAATTCAAAGATTTTGCTAAATTTCAGTGAACTCACAACATCTGTCGTTAGTGGAGAAAGTGAAAGACCCACATGTAAATACACATTACACAAGGTAAATTAGAATTCTCTTGGGTTATATTTGCCATTTTCTACCCTGTATTATTCAGGAGTCTCCCAATGGTCCCTTGGTAAAACTCGCTCAAGTAGGTGATTTGATCTACCATGTTTGGGATTGTCCATCGGAAGTTTATGGTATGATGATCCACGATTGCTCAATTGTCGATGGACAAGGAAACAATCACACAGTAATCGACTCAATAGGGTGAGTTTTCGATCGATTATTGATTGATTTTGGACCAGTCAAGAAGCATGTAGTAGCAAGTATCTTTGTTCGAGTGCAACATGCTCTAGAATTATTTTTTATTGATGGAAAAAATAAGGATACTGTAGCTTAAAGGGTTTTCTTTGTTACAGATCCTATATAGCTGTTTAGTGAAGCCTTTTTTACTCTCCAAAAAAACCTTTGCCCGTACGGAACTAGAAACTGCTTTCACTGGTATTTTTATTGCTTCTGCCTCATAAAATCCTTAGCATCTACCCATAGCCACCATTTGTTCAAAGTCAGACAGAAGCGATATCGCCCCCATTGAAAAAAAAGCTACTGTAAAAAGCAATAGCGCCGAAGTGCTAGTAACGATGCGCCGAGCGATGAGGCGTGATAATCCGTAGCGCCGACCGGACGATGCCTACCATGCTGCACAAGACAGTCATTAACGCTAAATATTAGGTGTATGTAGAAGAAAAAAAACTGAGGACAAAGGGAATGGACAATGGTGAGGAAGAGTGTCGGGGCTTGAGCAAGGGCATTTTTGAAATGTTTGCTGAAACATAAGTCGTGCAAAAATTTTGTAAAGATGTGGCAATTTCTTAAAGGCAGTGTCCAGGCTAAATCCCCCCCCCCTCCCCCTCCTCTGATTAGAGGCGATCCTGATGTAGGCTCCACGAGAGGCATCTGCGTTGGTTCGGTCTCCTAATGTTGTCTCTGAATGGAGATAAGAGGCCTGGAACAGCCAAAGTCCTATCAGGACCCGCCCGGATCCTATCAGACTCCGCCCACCCATGCACTGTAAGCCGCCCGCGCCCTCAAGACAGGATCCTTAGGAATCGGGTTTTTTGGGGGTAGTGGACTACTTGAACTTCATAAGTGTAACCAGGGCTACGGAAAGGTTCCGGAATGGCAAAAACATGGTAGGCAAAATTTTGATCGGACGCTGCCTTTAAAGTTTTAATAAATGTATTTGTTGTAGAGTAAATTGGACAGAAGAATTCATGGTTTTCTGGTTGTGTTCGGATTGTAATCATTTTGTTATACTTATGCTCTTTTTAGTCGATGTTCCGTTGTTTTTTTAAATTTTCTAACGTTTACGGGGAATAGGGTCAAAGGGACTTCTTACAAAATTTTCAAGATCAAAGGGACTTCGTATTGAAATTTTCCTGTGCCAGCTAGTGCCGAACCCTGGTCCAGTAGATTAGATTTACTCTCCGGGCTAGGTTCTATGAGGTACTCAACAAATGCCCAGTACATTACCGAAGGGGCACCCACTTTTTACCCTAGTGGCTAACAGATGACAGAATAGGTTTTTGTGATTATTTGACAAGTCACGGAGGTCCGTTATAGAGGGCTAATAGTGTTTCAAATCTTTTCTTAATTCCATTGAAATCAACCTATTCTTCACATCCGTCATACAATGGACTCGTTACATTAAGCTGATAATTAGTGAAACCACTGCGTTCAAGATATAATAATGCAGAGAAATCAAATTCTATTCAAATTGGTGCCAGTTGTGGTGTATTCCATATCCAATTCACAATTAATCTGAGGTCATTTCAGATGCTCAACTGACACATTTTTAATGCCCGAACTTACATACTCTTCTGATCTCACCAAGTCCTTTACTGTAAGTTATCGTTGACAATTAACTCTCCCCCAACCCCCCCCCCCTCCCCTCCCGGCACGCCAATTCCTACAATTTTAGGCTGCCAACGCTTTCAACTTTCCGGATCAACAATCTGTCTACTTCAACTGTCAAGTGAGAATATGCTACAAACTGGACGATGGATGCAGTGACATTACGGTAACCTCCTCCTCTGGCGCATTGTTTATGCAGGCCAATCGATATATCGATTACTTCAGCCGCCCCGCTGTGGTATACTCCCGTCCCAGGATGAAACCCTGGCTCATGATCTCGATAACGATCAGCTGATCACCTCGTCGACGGAATCGACGACAACTAGCACATCTACATCATCTACTACCACCACTAGCACATTCACAACGTCAACTAGCACTGAGGCTCCAGCAACGACAACTACATTCCCTACAACAACTACCGTATATACTACCGTAACGGAGTTGACATCTACTACCGCCGGTGGGAAGTCACCTACACAGCTTCATGAAAAAAGTTCAATTTTACTTTACAGCACCAACGACATTTGCCACGACCCTGAACGCCACGGAATTCCCAACCCCCGCATCGCTGCGCAGCTTTATGAAAGATGCCGGTTTTAGTGATACTATGATAGCGTCACTGGAAGATGGAGATGTTACAGAAGGATCAGGTAACATCAGAAAACCTAATCAATTCTGTTTCCTGTACAAAAATCTGGTTTATAGGGGTTGAGATTGCTCGAGTAACTCCTGTCTCACTCATCCGGGCAGGTCACATTCCTACACATCCGGGCGAGACCGTGGAAAATGATGTGGTACAACTGAAACGAGAGATGCGTCGCCGGGATGCTGAAGCTATTGATGTGGACATTACATCGCCAGAGTTGACAATCATCGATAAAGATATAGGTACGAGATGGTTTTGTAATATTTTTTTAATTGCTTTATTTTCGGGGAGATGGCCGTTTTGCACTACAATACCCTATAGGGCGCTTTGTTTGAATTGTCTTAAGGTGTCGTACGCGCGTCAATTTTTTGCTTTACCCTCTATGTTTCCCCTGATAAGGGCCACTGCAGGACGTTTCGCGCACGACTGCGGTCCTGTACGGAGATGGCCTGTTAAAACTACTGTATCGTACGGCTGCACTGACAGCATTGCCTGTTCGTTCCGAACCGCGTTGCCCAATTCTCTTGATTGCGGGTAGGCAAATCGGTCCACACCCCTTCACCCCTCCTCTCTAATGTGCATATCTAAGTCGACTAAAATACTATATTTCAACTTCCTAATTTCAGCCGCAGAACTGCCAGAAGCACTACGCTCAACAACGTCTCCAACACCTCCATCGCCGGCCATCTGCGTACCTGTGGTCGGATTCTGGCTACTCGCAGCTTTGATCGTCCTCTGCTGCTCTATCATCGCTGTTTCCTTGTGCTATGCCCAAAAGCAACGCGATAAATTTCACATCATGCCATAAATGTCCGCGGTTAGGGATTTTCTATGGTATTACTGGTATATAGCTATACTTACATAGTCAATTTGTACTATGGTTTGCTCTGTCGCGCACATCAGCTAGGTAGCGGCACCCAAAAGCAGCCATTGTGCATCCTCATGTGGCAAAGTAGTGTGCTCCTATCTTGGGGGCGGAGCTTTGCTGGTTTTTGATCTAATAATGCATTCCATTTAATAATTATCAACCATCACTTCTCTCTTGATTACTGTAATCTTTAAGTTCACACAAATGCGTAGCTAGATGCAGAGAAACAGACACTGCCACAAACTCTATGCTCACTAACTTTATGCACGCCTTACAACATTTATTATTTTTAAAATAATTCTTAGAAACCGCTTTAACACGCTCCGGCTATACTTTGAAGTCTCACTGTCTTCCTAGCGCTTTAAGCAAATATACTTGTACTGTTTCATTGTCAATTTGCAATTCTTCATTCATTTTCACCAGCCACTGGTTTGTTTATCAGTTGTTGTCAATCACATTCCTTATCACATTTTCGTTGTTCAGACCTTTCAGTTCTAAGATGCTTTCTAGAATTTAACATATATTTTCCTTATATGGCATGGGTCTACCAAATTGTCTATGTGTTTTTCTCTCTTGCCTTTACTCTTTGCACAATGGAGGTGTGTCTATGCGTTGCATGTGTACGGGTCACAGACGCGGAAATTCCAAAACTCCGCTGTCTAACCGTCTTCATCGTGCACGCATTGATATCGCTTCAGTTACTGTGCCAGTCATCGTATTTTGGTATTTTGAATAAACTTTTTGCTGAAGTCTTAGCCATTATGCACTCACGGTATTCTTCTTATGAGTATGCGTCAAAGTAGAGGGTGATAGCAAATCCCCATCGTCATCGTTAGTAGTAAGCAGAGCCAAGCCCGGAGGCGGAAGTTCAATGTACCAAAGAACAGAAAAGAAAAGAAAACAAGACATTCTTGTAAACTAAAGCGAGAGGTTTGCTGGTGCGTAAGGCATAAAAAGATATGGTACACTAGCAAACTCCACGAGAAGATCCGTTACAGAAACAGATATTAATGATAAAGGAACTTTGCTCATTGAAGTACTATCTTGTCTCCCAGCCGGGAAATGCTTGGAGGTATTTAATTATTTATTTTTATTTATTTATTTATTTATGAATACGCTCTAAGCGTTCCATAACAAAGAAGGTTAGTAAAGCATAAATCACAACTCGAACAAACATAACATCACGTCGCCCCAAGTCAGTCTAATCATCTTCTATAGAAAGATTGTGTCGGGATAAGCTAGCAGAAATAAGTCATTAGTTTGATAAAAACATGAGGTCATTAAAGGCACCGTCCACCCAAAATCTCGAATTCAATGTTTTTGTCGCCTTCAGGCCTTCTGAGAGCCATGATTTCGAATATGGAGTCGAAAATCCACGAAACCCCCAAAAATCCCTGTTTCGAGAACCCTCCGCAACAAGCGCAGGCGAGATAAAGCATGCAAGTGGGCGGAGCGATCTTGGTCGCCCCGCCTACTTTGCTACTTCTGGAGCGGATTTCAGAAGCAGTCTTTTGCGATGAAGCTTGGGGGTTTGCCTAGTGTGGAGGCCCACACTAGTATGCCATCATAATCTCGCCAACCTTCATTTTGGGTGGACGGTGCCTTTAAAGGCTGGCCCTTCAAAGGACTTCATAGTATACTTGGAAGTCTTGGAATAGCGTAAAACGACAGGAAAAAAACGCCCTTATAATTTGTGCAATTGAAGTTGAATCCGAATTCAAGGGGGTTTTCATCTTAAGCACCCGACTGAATTTGAAATAGTCGTTCAAAAAATAATGGGAACCGCAACTAAAGCGATAGGAATAAGAAAACACCACAAATTAAGTTTCAAATTTTGCAAATATGTTCGATTGAGTTCATTGTGTGTTGATGTATCGATTTTGACATACCCAAATTGCTTTCACATCACATGTATTGGGAGCAAAAATGAAGCGTTGAGAAAATTATTCAAGGCATGAATTGGTACTAGACGAATCCTGACTGTAGCATTATGGTCCAGTCTTCACTATAAATTTGAGCAAAACTCTTTCATAAAAACTTTGGGTTTTGCAAAAAAAAAAGAACTTTTTATTTCAAAAACTGTGAAGTAACGTCATGATATTGCACAAACCTCTATCATTTTATAAAAAGCGGTTCTAAAAACAAAAAACATCTTGGTCTTAATTTGAAAAAGTATCTTCGAAAAAACAACTCCAGATTTGGTCTCAGTTGGACATTGTTACTGAACCTCGCCTTTACACCGAACAAATCTCACTACTGAAAAGAGTAACGTCGAAATCCCCTCTTACTTGTTCTTGAATGGATCTTTCTCGCTTCGGAACATCGAATCTGGAACTCGAAATTCTGATTCCAGCGTACAAGGCACGCTGGGTAAGGGACGGAGCTTGCCATGTCGCGGTATCCTGGGGAGATTGTGTTAATTTAATAGCAAATCGAGGTACGAGAATATGGCTCGGGTGAGAAGCTTTTCGCACCCGATCACATGAAAAAATTTGGCCACCGATAGCTTATCCAAGCTTGCAAAGCGAACGGTTAACGACGTGAATGACTAAAGAGGTAACGTATGTTAGATGGCACATGAGCATGAGCGGACAGTGATAGAACTGCACCACTTCGCAAATATGCTCACGATCGAAACTTTCACAAGTGAGCACCATTTATGAAAGCGACCAATCCTGCAGAGTTACTGTCGCGGTTCGCGCGATGCAAACCTCTCCTCGATTCAGGTGCCTGGAGCACTGCACGCCGCTGGATCGGGCGCGCTATTGTTTTCGCGCCCGGACCTCTCCTCGCTGGGCGCTTTGCCAAGTCAAGGGGTATATAAAGCCGCGCAACGTGCGCCATATGCCTCTTTACTTTCGATAACCTCGTTTTCAAGTTCGTTTGATTTCTCATGTATTCTTCTCGATCGTGCTTGGCAGCTCCCCCAGCAAGCTTCCGCGGATGAATTGTTGTCTTTGACGGTCGAGCGAAAGTTGTTAGAACTTTTGGATCATGCCGCGCGAAATCGGGAGGAAAGTTTAGAGGTTTTGTTTCAAGGTTGCAGAGGGAGTGGAGAGGGCTCGTACCTGTCCTACGCGGAGACGAGCCTCCGGTAGGACAGGTAGTCGGTCGGCAGCTAAACGTCAGCTTAACTACGTCTTATCTTGGCTAGCGCCCGCGTGCGTAAGGCGTGAACTGGTCATGAAGGGACAGGAGATTGTTGAATATCGCTCTAGAAGGCAAATGCTGCAGCCACTTCACTTGGCGAGAGACCAAACGTTAAACTTTTACGAGATTTGTGCGGCTCATCCTAAAGTAATAATAACTCAAAAGTTGGCAAGCACTAGCAACCGGAAGGAGCATACCTACATTGTAAGAGATTCGACACCATCCTAATCAGTCTTTTTGCTTATCACCAAGTGCGGAGAGAGAAAACAACCTTCAATGACTGCAATATAGTAGTTCATTTTATCTCAAGCACACACTCGCTGTAGTTGTCTCCACTGCGGTCGGCATGTTCCTCCTTCGCAGAGTGCTGAATCTACCAGCTCCTGGCAAGTCATTGTCACTCGTTGTGCATGGACATATATTATTCTTGAACGCTCATGCAGAGCGCCGAAATCTTGAAGACACCAAACCTTGCATGGCAATCAAATTTGCAATCGGTTGTGCATCCTGGGCCTGTACCCCCTTCTGTATTTGAGGTTGGAATAGTGCAGCCAAGCGTGAAAAGAAAGTCCATCATGCCAGAAAATGCTAATGTAGTTCGAACACCATACGCTAAGCTGCTGAGTCGGATAATGTTCGCTACCTTGCATTTGTCTGCAACTGCATCCTTTCGCAAAGATTTGTAGAATCTCGAATCTTTCGACAGCTGGGTGGTAATTATGCTTGTCTGCGGGTTATGGCAGTGTTTATCCTCACCTAATAAGAGTCAGATAACATGCTTCCACCTCATCACCAAGAGTATGCCACCTTTGCTTCGCAGGAGCTGCAGTGCTTGTTTTATGAATCATTTCCTCCTGCACATTGGGAGAAGTATCAATTACCAGTGCTTCATCTTTGGTTCGCAAAGGCTCGCACTGGCCGTCACAAAGTGATAGGGTAAACATACGCTCTGAATAACTTGTTTCTCACATCATTCCAAGTTGCCTGAAGCGAGCGACTTCTGATGGAAAATGAACCACCCTCGCCAACAGATATCACACGCTTCAGAATATGGTAAACCAGTACGTCACCTCTGCTTCGCAGAGGCTCGCACTGATTCTACTATTCACAGGCTTTCTTCGTACTCGCAAAATTGTGCCTTTGAGACTTACCAAGCAGTACCTATCATCGCAGACGAATTGTAAATAGCCACTCATTCCAAAAGCTTTTTCATGTAAGATCGGTGACTTGGGAGGAAGAAAGTGTCCTCCAAAAGATTAAATGCGAAACTGGATCAGTTACTGACGTTATTTTTCTTGATTTTGCCATAAAGACAATGCCAGTTTTGTATTACATGTCTGTGCAGAAATTTCCGCAAATCCGTGGATAGAACATTTCAAATCTACCATATATGCAAATATTTCTTCTTGGCACCAATTTTGCGTAAAAATGGACTTTTTGCTTACTTTTTAAGCTGAAGTCAATGATATGCTTGTTAAACAAATCCACGACCTTGCGAAAAATCCTATTACCGACCCACTTTGGCGGGCTAAGAGTCGCGTGGATCCGTTTGAGGAACAGTTTCCAATGGTCCCACTCAGTGGATCGGCTCATGCTTTTGCACAGTTTGCCTACACGCAGACAGGGTGCTATGACCAAGATTCTAGCTCAAAAGCTTTGCTGCAACTCATTCTATGAATTTCGTGATAGACGGATATTCAGACAGGCAAACAGACGTAAACAACCCTTAGCCCGCTATTATATAGGCATGATCATTCCTCACTGTAATTTCGTAACGGCCAAATTCGACACAGCCGGATTAAGCGCTTATTGAAGTCACGATGGGACCTACCAGTTCTGTTTCTCTATAGGAATGAGTAGCGACTACAGAAAAGAAAAACATTGCAAAAGTTTTAAGAGTGTAGATATCTGGGATTTCGACGATAAATGTTCAACGGAAAAATGAGCATATATTCAGTTAGGAGAATGGCGCTAATAGCACCCACAAAAATATTGTTCAACTATTTTTCCTTAGCAAAAAATACATTGCTGATGCATCAAAGAACCCATAACAAAGTTTCATTTTTGTGAATACTTGGCGGTCTCTCTTGAAGAATGCTTGGAGAGTCAATTTCATTACATAAGCTTACCTAATACCTTTCATGATGGCCAGTGTGACCAGTTACATGCCTGTGCGAACCTCTGTGAAGCAGAGGTGGAGCACTGGTATGTATACAAAGACCAACTTTTTGATCGGCACCACAGGCACCGTGAAGACTAAGTGGAGGAAGCTTTGTACAATGCCAACTCTCTCAGGATCTTCGATTCAAAAAATAGGTCTTCTTCTGTATCAAGAATTTCATAAACGTTATTTTGTTGACGGTCTTTGCCGCAATAACAAAAGATAAGTTGTCAAAGCCAGCGTTTTCAACGCTAACGATGCTGGTTAAAGTGGCACAAAATGGGGGAGGGGCTATATGTCACCGAAAGGGGTGGTCCCACGCGGACATCTGCAACAGACCGCGCACTCCACATATTATGAACACTCTAAGTGCACCAGCTGTTTGCGCAGGATGGAGCCTATCGTCAACATATAGGCTGTGTTATACTGAACCGGGAGTTCGGGAACAGTTCCACGACGCTCAAACTGAGCGCTGTGCTGGAACTGTTCCCGAACTTCGGGATCTGTATGAACGCAGCATAGTCTTCTGCCCAACAAAATGCAAACAGACGTAGAGTCGTAGTGCAATCCCTTACAGCACTAGTGCTGCTTCGAAGAGAAGTAGATGTAGGGCTAGTGGGAATTATGGGTGTCGGCTTTTCCCTTCACACTTGCCCCGCGAATTTTCTTCTCTGGTCTAGCTGTGAGCGAAGACGCCTAAGAGTGCTCTGAAGAAATTTTGTGGAAGTTGGTCACATATCTACACCGATATGAAGATGAGACAGTTGTACTAATCAAGACTCCATTTCAGAGCGAGACACAAGCGAGTATGTCCCTTTTCACATAAGCGTTTACGAATATGAATTCTCATAATGTTAAGAGAAAGTAAGAAACTACAAATCGTGAGGCAAAAAAAGAAAAAGTCGAATGTTTCTGCTAAGAAGAAAAGGGAGCCAAGGTAAGCCTTGATCATATAAAATTTCAACCAAAACTGACGTTTGAGAGCCGCTGTATGAGTCGTGGAATATTGTGTGCAGCTTATCCCAGATACCATTGCCCAAAAAGGGCAGAAAGCGTGTTTGCGCCAGTTTTGCCTTAAGCTGAATGACTAACCCTTCTTTATCACAAAATCACCGTGAGGGCACGGTCCAGTATATGCTTTAATAAGAGAGTACTTTCGAAGCTTTTGCAATATTTATCTATCAGATCACATGCATGAACCCTTGTAGAGTAAGAAGGCGGCCCTCCATGTTGGTGCAGGAGCCAGACCTATTCGCTTAACCGCTTAGCATTTATCCACTTCCTGATTTGATTCAGCGAAGAGGATGAGGCGAATAAGTCTGGCCTGCCAAAAGCTACGAGCATACCTCAGGCCGAATTCACGACGTGAAGTGGCAACATTTGAACTGTTTATAGCTCAGTGAATTATGGTATGCACCAAATAAAGTATTTCAATTTCAGCAGTCGATGAGAGTCATAAATGCACAGCATGTACGGCAATATTTACGAGGTTTAAGGCATTGTTCAAGCAATTGCATACCTGCGATTTCATCGTCTGGGTCTCGGTAGTACGAGAAAGGACGCCGAATTATGCCATTTATATTCCTTGAGAAAAAGTCGGCCAGCGTTGGATTTGAAAATCTGGCAAATTTACAAATTGCTTGGCTACTAATGATGTGAAGTACAATTGGACAAGACTGCACGAAGTACGAAGCATACGCACACGTGCATAAAAATATGGGCATACGCACGCAGACTAATTCAGCCCATAGCTCGCACGTCGATTGCGGTGCCGCACGAAGATGGCTCATAACTTTCCGTAAGCGCACTTTCGGTAAGCAAGATTCGATACGCTTGCATTACTTATGAAAGGTGTGCGTCTGTGCGCTCCAGATCTGCGCGGATGGATCAGTAAGAGTGCCTTCATACCGCGCCGGGAACCGCCGCTAACAGCCCATAGCAGCCGCCAGCAGCCGCCAATAGCCCGTAGCAGCCGCCAGCACCTAGCAGCCCATAGCAGCCCGTAGCCGCCGCTGGCCGCTTTCGCTATATAAGCAAAATTATCATAATCTTACAACTTTGAGTGCTCTTGTCTACGTTTTTCATCTTCTACGCTTTTCTTTTGTTGTTGCCAGTAAGTAGTTTGATCACATATCATGTATGTATCCAGTGTTGTCATTACCTTCTCGCCGCATGGTCATCCTGTTGAACCATAGTTCGCAGATTGGATGCGTCCGCTTCCTGCTGGTGTGCAATTTGTTTTTTGAGTATGCTTTTGCTTCAATTTTTTCTTGGCTATCGGTGCATATCTAATTTGCATTCTACTATTTCGCAAGTTCGCCGGGATTTATTTGCGGGTTGAGTTCTTCTGGCTTTGATAATCGCTCACATCTTTTTGAGTAAGACAGAATGTAAAAGAATGTGAGCGCAGTAGGATACAATGTGCGGAATAGAATAATGAACACAAATGTATTGTGGGGGAGTTGAACTGCATATTAGAGGCAATAGGAGATAAGCGTAGAAGATGAAAAGCGTAAGCAGGAGCACTTAAAGTAGTAAGATTTTGGCGATTTTGCTTATAACAAAGTCGGCCAGCGGCGGCTATGGGCTTCTACGGGCTGCTGGCAGCTGCTATGGGCTGCTAGCGGCGGCTGCCGGCGCGGTATGGAGGCACCCTAACATCTACCAAGTCGCCAACGATAGAATTTTCGCAATTGCATGAGGTAGCAACGTGGCTGTTCCCGGATTTCGCAATCAATATGAACGCAGCCTCGGTTCTCATCTCATAACTCCCGTTGTCACAGTGACTTTGCAAATGCGGCCCATGAACTTCCTATGCCAAAATATCTCCAATGATCAAAAAATTCATAACTTATGCAAGTTAAACGACTGAAGGTTCTCGTTATAAATGAATTGTAGTGGCAGACCGAGTGGTGAAATTTCTGAAAGTTGGTTACAAGGGCTATTAAATCCTCTCCCCCTTCCGGCCTTAAACGGAGGTTTTGGGAACACCACTGATGAAATGTTGAACTACAGCATATGTCTATAGTCTAACCTGAAAAACCATGCCCGTTATAGCTTGGCTTGGGTTTCTTTTAATTAGATATTTCTCGCGCAGAGCTCCAAGTTTCACATTTCGCAGGCTCTCTGTCCTTGTGAACCAGCTCTCAGCTCTTCTTTCTTTCTTGATGGATCAGTTGCGACATAATAGAAGCTATTCAACCTGCCACTCATACAGGGTCCGCACGAGGTGGCCAAATGGCAAGCTGGAAGTCGTTTTGAGAAAAAAAGCAAAGAGGATATCGTTCTGGGGGGGGGGGGGCAGGCAAAAGGGGGTCGAGTCATTGCTTATCACCAGTTAAGCGTTCTACACTGAAGGAGAACCGCCATACTGTATACCAATTGGGCACACAAACATCCAATTCCTTATAGCAATTAGAGTCCAGGTTTCGCAGTCGAGAACGAATACTCAAAACTCATTTTAACATGGATTTGCTTCGTAGGCTTTCTGACATTTATATATCCCCCTTCACAAAAAAATAAGACAAATTCCGTTGCGGGAGTAGGTGAGGACGTTGGTATGGAAATTCTGATTGTGCTTCAATTTATTTTAGCGATGATTGCAAAACGGCAATGGTGCAAAACGAGACGTAAGTCCACAAGTCTGCATCCTCCTCAAATTTACCCATTTTCTTGTTTCGAGAAGCATGCACATATTGCTCTTTTATAGATCGACCCGTTCAGCAATTCAGGCAGATGCTGAGGCAGAAAAGCGCGAAGCGAGAAAGGCAAAACGTTTACAGGTGAAAAAATCTTGTGCCAGAGGCAAAGTGATCTAGAAGTTTCACATTTTCCCTTCCATCGCTCATTTTCACGATGAACAAGTATACTGGAAACAATTCAAAACCTCCATGATAGAGCCCTTCAACAACTAAAATTCCAGTGCGCTGCTTTTTGATAAAAAATCCCAGAAAAATTTTTAAGTATCAACTTGAAAAGGTATTTCGAAGATTGTCCACGTCACAGTGAATCAAACTATAAGACATCGAACGCTCAAGTTAGCTTTTTTAGACACCGTATTGAGATGCAACCATCTTTAAAGTTTGCCTTGGGATCTTTTATAGTGCTCATAGGGTTTGCGTGTCCCGAAATCATCCAGTGTAAGCAGAGCACTATCATAGTACATTTTGAACATGAATTCCAAACTTGTTTTCCCGAACAGTAATGGTGGCGATGATTCGTAGCGTTCAGACATTTTGGGAGCTACGATGTTACTACCCTGAGCAATTGTTTTTTGGTTAAGGTAAAAGTGTTTGTGGAAGAAACCCTGAAGAAAGGTGTTAAAGGATTAGTAGCAGAATTCAAAGGCATGAAACGTAGCAATGATTTCACGGTAATGACAGCATTCGTAGCGGAAATTCCAAATGGAAGAAATCGATATAAGGTTGCTGCGAGTTCTTATTTGCCTGTGAACCTTATTTCGCAATTTGTGCAGGATGTTGGATGCTTGGATAATCGTCGGGTAGTGCTAAACATTGGCAGCACGTCTTATATACATGCAAATTACGTTTCAACACCGAATAATTCAAAAAGGTTTATTTGCACTCAGGCAAGTGCTATTGAAGCATAGCAAATCAACCAGTACATCACTATTGAATACAAGCATCCTACTCTCAAGTGTACAAGTCTTTACTCGAATTGCTCCAAATGCGAACACGTCTGAATGCTTGGTTTTTACATGGTGCGAGTTGACAAGATTGGGTGGAGCGATTGGTTCGGGTTGGGCCAAACTATGCGGCCTACGCGGCGTACGCGGCGACATACGCAGCGTGCGCTTCATTTCTTTAAGCACGTGTGTGTACATCGTGTATGTACGCTGCGCTATCTGGCTCAATCCTATGCGAGGCGCATGCGCAAAGATGCACCCTTGTCTGCTCGCGTTTAGAGCAAACAAGGTGAAGCTTGTACACCTGTTTAGAAATGCATGTGCAAAAGCCCAAGGCCTTTCCTTATTCCTCTCATAGTATCTCCAAGAGAAAATTTGCTTATGTAGGCTCCGCTCCCAAAGACGTGCCCCGAATTTTGGTGTATGGTAGTACAAGAAAAATCTTCCTCTGTTTTGATGCTATGCAATTTCGTCGAGCAGGTTAACGAAGTAATCCACATCTTCATTCATTCCGAGTTTTGCTTTATAGAACGCAAAAAAATGTGCGGAATACTACCCTACTCAAGAAGGACAAACTCTCCAGTTTGATGATGGCGTAAGCGTAACGTGCAAAGGGCAGGATGATGTGAGAACAAAGACTAACGCTCAGCGCACCAAATAAAGAAAAGTGCTGTTTTAGTTCCCATTCCCCATGGAAACAAAAGTGAAAATTCGAGTGACTCACTTGGAAGTCAACGTCAGTGGCCAACCAATGCATGAATGCGATCACTATCAGTGGGTCGATTGGCCGGACCGTGGTGTACCTGAAGCTGATTTGGCTCCAATAGCTCTTTTAGCGAAGTTGAAGGAAAGCACGTCAGTCGCATTAATTAGTCTTACAGAAACTTTTCTGCATTTCTTTCACGCATCGAAATAATCAACTTCTAGAGCTCCCATCATTGTCCATTGCTCCGCTGGCATTGGTCGCACTGGCTGTATGGTGCTGATTGAGCATGCTATGGAATTATTGCACAACAACGAACCATTGCTTGAGATTAATGGCTACCTACTGGAATTGCGTAAGCAACGGAACAACAGCATCCAGGTAGGCTTAATGAGTTCGCAAGTTGCAATAGTAGAGACTATTCTGTGATTTGAGTGGCTTGAGAGAAAAAGTTGCAGATTCAAATTTTGTTACTAATGAAGAGGAAGAGTAGATAGCGAGTCATATTCTTCATAGAAAGATTGCACTGATTGGCATTCGGTACCTATTCTCTAGCTATCCTGATAAAAGCATTGCAGACAGAGCAACAGTATCTCTATGTGCATCAAGTGCTATTATTGTATTTGAAAAAAGCTAAATATCTTGACGATGTTGTGGATCCGTATTTGGAGTCATTTACAAAGGACTATGAGGCAGCCACTAAAGGATTTTGAAACATAAACAGAAGAAGACAGTCATGATTGTGATCAAATGCTTCACGTATTATTAATTGATTACTGAACAATTTTGTCGACTCACTACGGTTACGCATCTCCTATTAAAAGTAAAATGTCCTGATTCTCGAGAGTACTAATTTTCCGACAGTGCAGATAAAATTTCAAAAAAAGACGCTGTTCTCACCTTTTTTCGAAGATTTTACAAAGAGCCCAATGTTTTGTGGCATTACCTCTGATAACACGCTTCAGTCGTCTTAAGTACTTTGCCGTCCAGCTCTTATCATAGTGTCATACCTGCTCTTTCTTTTCTTCAATTATTTCAAAGTATTTTAACGGTACACTATAATCCGTCTTTTGTAGCACATCATCCCAGTCGCTATCTAGAATGTGACCGTTACGTAGACTTTGCCAGTCTCATTTGCAGCCTATCCAGGAAGGTATAGTCCTCCTCAACCCATTAGTCGCTCGGTTGTCAAATTCGAATTTGAACTAGAACAGACCGGTTGTGGTAGAGTCCGGCGTCGCCATCCTCAGTTAAAGCTTACGCGTGTTTTTGCTTTTGTCGTCAGGCTAGTTTTGGGTTTCAACAATGTTCGTGATCAAAATTTGCGACTCTATTGTTATTGAGCGATGTTTCATACATCTAAGCTCGTTTCACCAACTCTGCTCACAGGTAAGAATTGGTGAAGATAGGAAATTCTTGCCCGCAAATTCTTGTTTGGTAAGTAGCATATACTGGAGTTTGTTTGCGAATTTTATGTCACAAAATCCTACCAGCATCGTCTCCAAGTTTACGAATTGAAAAACGAGAAGAGTAGACAAAAGCAATTTGAAACATCGCTCCGCAACAAGAAACATTAAAAAAACGTTGTTGAAATACAAAAAATCGTGTGAGACGACGAAGAAAACGGAAGAAAACATGACTGATTTTGAACCGAGGGCTGCGGGTGCCGCGCTCTACCACAGCCGGCATGCTCTAGTTCAAATTCAAGTTTGACCACTGAGCGGCTAGTGGGTGAGGACGACTATAACAAACATAAGACCAAAGCAAACGGGAACAAAATATTTATATTACATACTACACTGACGAGGGAATTGTCAGAAGTCGAAGTAGCTAATCCAGGCAAGCTGCCTATCCGGATGCAGCATTCAACACTGATTTCGAATCTGTGTTCCTTATCTGTTAAGCGCCTTTGCCGACGAAGTCTTGAGCAGATTTATTGCGAAAAAATCATACACAAAAATTGCGAAATTGAGCACATTTCTGCAGTTTTAGCTCACCATTAGGCTTCAAAGGCAGCGTTTAAGCAAATCTGGATCTATGGGGACTTTACGTGGAGAGTAGTTTTGGGGCCCTAACTAAGGCACGACCCAAGCAGCAGCGCAGATGACTCACTAATGGCTGAGATATATGCCTCCAAACTAGACTCAAGATCGTATCAGTTTCGCATGGATTCATGGCGCAACCCACTAGTTTCGCGCGAGGACCCACGCAAACTGATGGGTGGACCCACGCGAAACTGATGGGTCGCCGTGAATCCATGCGAAATACGATCCTGGGATACAGTTTCAAGGAGAATATCTCAGCCGTTAGAGCATTACCTGCCCTCAAAATTAATTTCCACGTGAATCCCCATAATTTAGCTGGACGCCGCCCCTAAGAGTATAAAATAACCTACTCAGACAATTATTACGAGCATCCGCGGCCCTTAATAGTGTCTTTTGCTGGCGCGCGGGCGTTGAATTTTCATACTGACCATCCGCGGCCCTTGACTCATTTGCTTGGCGACCCGCGGCCCAATATTTTCGCTAGGTAAAGGCCGCGGGTTTTGATTCTTCTACCGGGACACCCGCGGCCCGGGAAAAAAGACTCGGGCGGGCCACGGACCTTATTGAAAGCACTACATATTTGGTTTTCGGACAAGCCGCGGGCCTTAATATAGTTTCTGCACCGGGCAAGCCTCGGCCCTTGTCGGACACCGCTCATATCGTATCTCGGTTATGCCGCGGGCCTTAATGGGCGCCTTTAACGTCATTTTCGGGCAGGCCCCGGCCCTTCTAGGCAACGGCCCAACAGAATCAGTCTGGCGAGCCGCGGGCCTTGCCACGCCCCAATTCTTACATGCTGTAAGCAAAAACGTTACTCGCGTGAGATACGCCGCCAGATAGAGGTACCCTCAACGTTTAGCTTGTTGCTTATCGCTCACTGGAAATGTGGCTAGTAGTAAAGACGCTCTACTGAGGGTCCTCTCCCAGGGTTACCCTGCAGCTGGAACCTGGGCCCTACGACGGAAGACAAATTTTGGCGCGTACCCTGACCCATGTGCAAAGGCGAGGGAAATGGAAACAGGTGTATTCAAAAAATGAAATAAATGTACATTACTGCGTTTAGCAACCGCCTATCGGGCCACCCGCAGATGCATATCGCGCATCTGTCGGGTGCCTGTCTGGACATCCGCGGGCGTCGTTCAAGCGCTTACCGGCGCATCCGCGGGTAACTCTCGGCCGCTTAGCGTGCGTTTATTCTACCACCCGCGGCATGGATGAAACGTCGGCGGGGGCCCTTCCGCGGGTGGTCGCAATAATTGTCTGAGTAGCTGTAGGTTAGGTCCAGCACTGAGCCTAACATAACTCTGTACTGCCAAATTTGCGCCTTGCGTGCACGATTCTTCAGCCAAAACGGTCTCTAACGGCTCATAACTTCGCCCTCACATGCTCTAAGCCGGATATGGATTACAAATTTGAAGTCACGTTTTATGCTGCACCTTGGTGTCCAGCTTGTTTGGATTGCCACTTCGAGTTTTGACCATTCTGTGAGCACCTTGAATTTTTGTGTAAGCTATGTGGAAATAATAATGAGGGTACGATAGCGGTGATCGCAGGATTTTCGTCCGAGGGCGGCAAAAAAAAATTTCCAAATAAAGGTTCGTCCCATTAGCCACGCACTCCAAAAAAATTTTTGGAGTGCTTCTCAAAATACCCCTAAAATCCAGAAAAAAGGGGGCATAACAGCAGCCATCCCCCTCCCCCAAAGAATCAATCTACGAGGCTAATTTGGATTTTTTGAAGTTTTAAAAATCATTTTTATTATTTACAAGAATGAACAAGTCACCTGCACATTTTTGTAACTCATGTAGGTAAATTTCAGAAACATCGCGACATTTTTTTTTCTATTAGAGGGAAGGGGCACCCTCCTTCTCCCCCCCCCCCCTCCCTCCCCCTCCCTCCCCCTCCCTCCCCCTCGGTCCGCCACTGGTACGAAACTAAGGGCCGCATGCACTAACCTCCCCGCTGGGGAGGGGATTGCAGCTTAAAAGAAAGTTTCATACTCTGAAGCTCCAGATATCTGGATTTCACGTTGTGTACCTATCCGTAAGTATTCCTACTACCCTTCACTATGAACATGTTGAACAGGAGCGAGAAGCTGTACAAACCGCATTTTCCAGCTCTTGTATGATCCCTGATGATCCCCGGCGCTTTTCCTTAGAGTCATTTTTCTTTCTCCGAAGTTAACGAAAACCTTCCAAAGTTGTACTGAACATCTAACAAAACAGTGCTAAGCATGTTGCTGATGAGAACAAATGAGTTTTTGAAAAGTCGAATTTTTCGGTAAACCTCAAATTTCGACGTGTGGATCATCGATAATTTCGTGACTTCAAAACATCATTTGTTCTTATCAGCAACATGCTTAGCACTGCCTGGTTAGACAATCTGCACAACTTTGGAGGTTTTTCGTTAACTTCGGAGAAAGAAAAATGACTTTAAAGAAAAGCGCCAGGGATCATCAGGGATCGTACAAAAACTGAAAAATGCGGTTTGTACAGCTTCTCGCTCCTGTTCAACATGTTCATAGTGAAGGGTAGTAGGAATACTTACGGATAGGTACACAACGTGAAATCCAGGTATTTGGAGTTTCGAAATATAAAGCTTTCTTTTAAGCTGCGATCCCCTCCCCGCGGGGATGTTAGTGCATGCGGCCCTAAAGCCGAAATTTTCATATGTAGTAGTATAACAATAATATTTCTCGAAATTTTCTTTTGGGAAAAAGAGCACATAATCTGTGATGCTGGCTGATTTTTACTGCATAGGAACGTATACGGAGAAGTTTGTTAAGTGTCAAATGACCAAAATATAGTCGATGCACGAAATGGTGTTATTTCAAAGGTGACAAATTTTGCTGCGTTGGTGTAAAGCTTATCAGTTTCCGGCAAACTCATTCACGCCTTATCACACATCGTTTATATGAAAAAACTGGCACTCGCATAAAATTCTGATAACTGAACGTTCACATCCTTTACTGGTTACCTACTTCAGAAAAGTGCCTTCTGTAACATGCCCGAGCTTCTCCCTTGTCTTCCATCGAACCGATTTTAGGTTGTTTCTTACTACGTGCCTGTTACGGACAGAAAGCCCTATTAGAATTTTGTTGTTGTCAATGCGCCTTATTTTCTTCCTTACCTTTTCATGATTTGTAGTGCAGAAATCATCTTTAGATATGCTTCTCAGCGCCTTTTCCATCTTGGTCGTAGTTCTTCCACTCCACACAAACAGCCAAAGCTTGGTAACTGTATACTTCTCACTTCTGCGAAATCTAATTTAGATTTACTTAAGGCACAAACCTCCTACGCTTTGGATGTCGACACTCTCACCACTCAGTCTGCGTTTATGTGCATGAGAATCAACAAGTATCAAGTGGTGTTTATAAGGTAAGACCTGACTAGTTACGCTAGACTTTCGCGCTCTCGAGACAAACGGCTCAAAATTTGCACCTTTTCGCATCTTCGCAACTGGCTTTCGCTCTAAGGGGCCAGCTCTCACATATGAGAGCTCCTAGAAAAAACTTGAGAAGCTGTTAGTCCTCCATGTTTGTCTATTCGTCCTATTCGGGTGCCTTCATACCGCGCCGACAGCCGCCGCTAGCCGCTTTTGTGCACTTCCCAGTATCCGCATCTTAAAATAAAAACCATGATGTACTTATTGGTTTGATGGGGTTGTTCAAAATATGCTGATTACGAATAACTTAATCTTTCTACGTTTTGGAAAGGCCTTGGAATACTGGGATAGGGCGCTAAAGCGGCTACGGGCGGCTAGCGGCGGCTGCCGGCGCGGTTTCAAGGCACCCTTCGAGACCTTTAAAGGGCCAGCTCAAAAACTGATTGATGTAAAATTAGCAACATTGAAGATGTCGAGACAAGGATCCAGACTTTAATAATTTCTCAAGAGCTCTAATAAACAGCCGAATAGCATAACATCAGAAAGATGGTGGAACACTGCATCGAATGCGATCGCGAAACCTTCATTCTTACGGATATGGAGCTTTGTCAAAAAATGCAAATTTATTCAAAAACGATATGATAATTGTTATAACATATAGCAAAACAATAGTATTCTACAGTAGGTGAAAAACATTTCGAACATGAAACGTTGCCTGCCCTTAGTCCAAAGACGGTGCTCCATCATAATCTCAGAGTATTGAATCCCGAGAAGTACTATATACAGTGACCGCCAAAAAGTTGCGGACAAACCCCTCTCCCTTTTTCATCGCTCTTTTTCGAGGGAAAACAAGGATGAAAAAATGTAATAATTGCATGAGGTGATAGAGCTCTTCAAGATCTACAATCTTCACTTTGAGCTTTTTAAGAAACATGTGTTCTAAATATTTTAAGAATCCTTTTCTAAGAAAAGTCCGCAAATGGCCGCGTCACAATGTCGCGGACAATAATTCTTCAAACGCGAAAATTTTCTTTTAAGTCTTTTTTGCAGCAAAACAAAAGTTCTCCGGACAGGTAAGCATACTATATTGTAGAACTTATCGAGGACAATAATCGAGTAGTGGTTACTTCCAAAAAAAACCCGAGCTTGAATTTTATTTTGCTTCTTTCCAAAAAATAACTTCTAATTTCCTCTATCAAGCCAAATTTCTTCACACGGAGACCTGTTCAAGACATCCCAACGAAGCCGTCTGGATAAAATAGATGCTCTTTGTCATACTCTATGCATCGGACATGTGCTGATGAGTTTCTTTGCTAAAAATGCCCCTTGGCAATGCTTGCACATGACCCTACCTGCATTTCGCCACTGACTTGTACCGCTTTGCAGGCTTGTAACTCGGCCTGCAGTCAATATTTGAGCCTGTAAGTAGACTCATTCGAAAGAGCGTGACTTCCTGGACACGATGATATGCAAACGATTGAGTTTGAGAAATTTCTGAGAGGTGGATGGGGTGGTAGGGGGCAGCTTCACTTGTAGTCTAAGCACTTTCCAGCTAAAGTTGAAGAGACTCAGACAGCGGATAGGACCCCTCCGCCGGAGAAATGGCAGGGTCGCGGCGTTTCCCCAGCGGTGGGTCTGCCACTCGTCCGCCGGAGCCCTCCCATTTCTGCTCCGGAGACCTCCCATTTTCTGCTCCGGATACCTCCCAAATTCTGCTCCGGATACCTCCCATTTTCTGCTCCGGACCCCTCCCATTTTCTCCGGCGCGGCTCTGCCAAATCTGGCAGAGCCGCGCCGGAGAAATGGCGTACCTTTGCAGCAGGGCCGGAGAAGCGTCCCATTTGCCTGCCAGTGATGTCACCGCGACGGACCACCCATTTGCCCCGCTCTCAGTGGTCAACTGGGTCCGGCGCGACTCTGGCAGATTCGGACTGTGGCAAAGAGCATCTTTTTTATCCAGACGGCTTTGTTGGGATGTCTTGAACAGGTTTCCGTGTGAAGAATTTTGGCTTGATAGAGGAAATTAAAAGTTATTTTTTAAAAAAAGCAAAATAAAACTCAAGCTTGCGTTTTTTGGGGAAGCAACCATAACCAGTGTGTAGTTCTTGACGAGCTCTATATAGTAGTATGCTTACCGTCCGGATAACTTGTGTTTCCGCTTCAAAATAGGACTCAGAAGGAAATTTTTGCGTTCGAAGAATTATTGTCCGCGACATTGTGACGCGGCCATTTTCGGACTTTTTTTAGAAGAGGATTCTTAAGATTTTTAGAACACATGTTTCTCAAAAAGCTCAAAATGTATACTGTAGATCTCAAAGAGCTCTATCACCTCATGCAATTATTACATTTTTTCATCCTTGTTTTCCCTCTGAAAAAGAGCGATGAAAAAGGGAGAGGGGTTTGTCCGCAACTTTTTGGCTGTTACTGTATAGGGCTTATCAATCGCAATGTTGGGTGCACCAGCATCTCCACACCCGCGCTGGACTCTGCGTTTCTTCCGCGAACATGCTATTTAATCATACGCCAATAGGTGAGGCTCCGCCATTCCCACGCTCGCGGGGAAAGTGATTAGAGAGCATAATTGCGAAAGAGTTGCAGAGTCCAGGCGAGGCGACCAGCGGGAGAGAGATGTTGGTGCACCCGCACTATAATCGACAAGCCCTTAATCATCATGTCCGAAATATACAGCAATGGCAAAATTGCCTCTTTATATCGTTTTCAAATCTAACTAAAGACCCCTTCCACGCCCAATAGCCGCTCGACTCCAGTTCGCGATCAAGATGGTGAATATTTCGCCGATACAAAAGACATCTTGTTCAGTGACCTCCAATAAAATAGCAAAACCGAGAGTCATCAGCGCTCTATATTTCTGTTGAATGTAATAGGAGAAGACTGATGAAGACAAAAGAAGAACCAGCCTGGAAGGAAAGAAAGCCCCCAGGATAAGTCATGAGTCGAGGCGGCCGATCATCACAAGATGCATACTATTAGTGAAAGCTTGGAACGCTGATTCCAGATCTGCTCTCCTTATCTGCAGAGCACTTCTGAGAAAGAAATTATGAGCGAGCTAAGGGCTGGGTTAAAGTCAAACGTTTAAGCCCTTCTAGACCTCAAATGAAGCAGCGGCAAGCGCCAGGCTACCTTTTACAATGACTTGCGTTTGTTTAGCATAACAACGTTGCCTGTTGCTCCATTTGACGTCCAACAAGGCTATAATGATCGATTTTACCCCACCCCTTAGTTCAATTTTCGCTTCAAAAAATTACCATAGCTTCTTTCTTAAAAGCGCTATGCAGATATGGAAAGCAGATTTGAAATCGGCTCTACAAGCTCTCACTAATTGTACGCACATCGCAGTGATCGGCCACAAAGACAGTGGCTCGGGAAAATCGCGAGTGGGGGATTTGCACAACTAAAGCTTTCTGGACCAGCTGAGTCACGTATTGCGCTTGGAAAG
This sequence comes from Cylicocyclus nassatus, assembly GCA_958299035.1. NCBI lineage: Eukaryota > Metazoa > Nematoda > Chromadorea > Rhabditida > Strongylidae > Cylicocyclus > Cylicocyclus nassatus. The sequence goes on along the minus strand of CATQJL010000316.1, from coordinate 80,726,808 downwards.
TCAAGAGATGCTTTTTGGCGTTTTCCGACTTTGGAGATTGCTTGAGAGGCGGGGCGAGAAATTAGTCAACGGTATCGTATGATTGCCTGGGCTGATCAGCCAATTGCCGCCAAAATAGGTGAAGTTACAGTATCCTGCAGTCACTTGCTGGTTATGGCGGGAATCCCTCGCCTCGCCTCTCCAGAAATCTGCAAGGCCGGTAAACTTTAAAAAAGCACTTTTTGACATTTAAGCAAAGTACTTGACTCAGCTGGCCCGGAAGGCCATGTAGTTGTGAAAAGCCCCCAGTCGCGATTTTCCCGAGCCACTTTCTTTAACTTCGTGACCCTCGCTTGTCAGACACTTCATAGCCATGAGCTGGCAATGGGACAGCAGGAGTGGTCCCAGGACGACTGAGGCGACTTAGTTACCTTCAGGGCTTATGCCGTCTTGCAGAAGGGCGACGAGTCTATTGTCGATGAATGCAATACGGAAAGAATCATACAAGGTGCCCCAGAAAGATGTGCACACTGTTAATCGTTAATAACTCGCTTGCTTCCATGTCTTTCGCCGAGCTTGAGCAACCATTCTATAGAGTGGGGTTGATTTAGATTTGCAGTATGGAGCGACATTAATCGCCTTTCATTACTGTGGGATTATAGTAGGAATTTCGCGAAAGATTTCAAGCCATTAAAAGCGGTATTTTACCTCAGAAAGAAAGCCAAACAAGCCAGAAACTCTTGTCCTGGACTATTCGAAGTCACTTATTACAATTATGAGATTTGCACTTCACTGTAATGCTTCTTTTATAAGTTTTTAGGGTAACAACTGCAATTCTAGTGTTCGCCAGAAATGCGATTACACCACTAAAATACTCGAAAACCTGGTAAGAAGCTGTCTACTGAAATCAGCACGCCTGAAAACCTTGCTGCCCAATTTTCTTTTTGGATTTTTTCATCAGAAGGCCTACTCTACAGTGACGTTGCATGCTGAAAGTGCCATACTACTCTACCCTACCCTAATCCTACATGTATTGAAGAGTGAATGGTGATTCGTTCTGTATGAGCTGTATGATCATATGCGTGGGAGGACCTCAGGGCGTCTGGGGGCGGAGTTTGCCATTTTGCCTCTTTCATTTTTTTCCTTTATTTCTAGCCATGGAAAAAATTCGGAAAGTGTGCAATCGGATGTGCGATGTGTCAAGCATATGCTAAAAAGAATGGGGAATTATTTTAGATACTTTGGAGCGGAGATACGATTTTTGACACAAAATCGTTTTCAACTACTATCAGATTTTAGCTCAAAACTTCACGTGGGATATGACTTGTGCAGACTTTTGATAGCCATCTTGTAGAGCTTGCTTTGCACTGTCGAATGATTAAGCAAGCCACATCAGGGCAGGTAGTAAACCTGTCAAAACGCGCAGCTCAAACTCAGAGTTAACTCAGAGTTGACTCTGACTTAACGCGCACCTTTCGGGGACCATTAACACCTGCATAAACAAACCAAATTGGGGAAAGGGTGATACGGCAGGATACCCCGCAACACGTACTTTATGCCAAGTATGGAAACGTAGCGTAACTCGTTCCATGTGAGACGCTACGCGAGTTAACGCGCAGCTCAGCTGCGCGTTAACTCTGAGTTTGCTGCGAGTTTCAGCCGCCCGCGAAACTCGGAGTTAACTCTGAGTTTGGTTAGAGAAAGAGAAATAGTGCGTAAACGCAGAGGTCCAGAAAAAAGTCCTCCGGGGTAGATTTTGCTCTGAGTTTCATGAAGCATGATGGGGGGGGGGGGTATCATGGTGGACCGTTGAACACAAAAATTTGAAATCTTGTAAAATTTTGGTCCCGGGGGCTATCGGACGTGCTGATCACGAATCCGATGCTCATTTTTCGCCATTCGCCCACATACCGAGGTTACGGTAGGAATACGGTAGTTGGGCAAAAATCACGACATTTGCTGAAACTTGGTACACTGGGGTTATTTCGCATGCTGATCACGAATATAACATTCGTTTTTCGCTACGGGGCCACGGAGCGGGATTACGGTAGGTATACGGTAGTTGGGCGAAAGTCACAAAATTGCTTGAAACTTGGTACGATGGGGTTTTTTGGCACGCTGATCACGAATATGTTATTCACTTGTGATTGCGGGTCCATATAGCGGGGTTACGGTAGCTATACGGTAGCTGGTCGAAGATCACAAAATTCGCTGAAACTTGGTGTGGTGGGGTTATTTGCCATGCTAATTATGAATATGCTAATCAATTTGCATGAAAATGCAAATCATGGTTTTCAGCAGCCAGCCATCAGTGCCGTATTCCATCTTCTAAGCAGCTGCGTGCGCTGTGAAATTAAAACCATAAGTCAAGTCTCATCCATATTTAAAAAACACATGCACCCTAAGTGGTTTTATAGAACGACCCTTGATGCCGCAAATGTCTCTGTCTACTTGAACTTCAATACCATTTTCGCATGCCTTTTCAACCATACAACTACCAGCAATGAGAAACTAATATATAGTCCCAAACACCTTCTTCTCCAGAAATGTAAATGTAACAGATTTTCGCAAGAGCTTTTTTCACCGAAATCAAATTAACTATGCTTTTTGCCACTTTGTGATATAGTTGTAACGAACGTAAGTTTTCATCGAATGAACAAATATCGAATGATACCTTTGAAATTTCATCGAACAAATGAATAGCGAGTAATTGAATTTAAACATTTCCAAATGAAAGAATATTACTCAATTTCCGATTTTTATATTATTCGAATTTGATTACTCGAATATGAGCACATTCCAAAATTCGAACTTTCGATTATTCGAGTAACCGAACTTGATCGAATGAGTATTCGAATAAACGTACAACTGAATATCATCAAATATCGAATGCAAAAATTAGGGCATGTAGATAGCTGAATTTTGACATTTAAATTATGTTTTGTCAATAAAGCAGTCACCTCTAGCTATCCTATTTAGGAATGCAGCTGGGGATAAAAACAATTGGGAGAGGGGGGAGGTAGAGGTATTTTAGTGAATCCACCGCTTAGAGCGAAGAGGCACCATGCCGCTTGACGTGTATGAACACGTAGGATGTAAGCAACGAATACTAATGGCGGCAGAATGGCGGTGGCGCTAGGGTGCTGTGTAGCCTAGTGGTCTAGTAGTAGGCACTTTGCCCGAGTAACGGAAGTTCAACTCCCGACCTAGTCGGAGTGTTTTGCGATGAAGCGTGTAGTAGCTCCTCAACAACCATAGTGGCTCCGCAAGCAGCAGAACGAAACTTTGAGTTTCAGAAGCGAAACTCGGAGTTAACTCTGAGTTTCAAAACGAACGCGCAGCTTTAAACTCTGAGTTTCGACCAGACTACTACCGGCCCAGATGAAGGAAAGGTACGAAAAGACGGCGGTTGCAGTAAAAACGGTAAAAAATTATGAGACAACCTAATAGGTGAACCTCGCTCTGCAGAATAGTACCAAAAGATCGGTAAAAGACATTGAAGGCTAAATTTCGGCACAATGAGTTCATAGAATTAACGCAATATAATAATTTGTACTTGGTGTTTTCATTGGCACGAAAGTATTATTTACAACAAATTAGGTAGAACATTTCTCCTCGTTTTGTACTATTCCTGTAATCAGCCGTTGAAGCCATGAATATGCCCTGAAAGTAGATTTTATCCACTTTCAACAATCTTCGCATGCATATCACATTTTAGAGGTTATTCACCCGATGGAAATGGTGGATACGACATAAATGTTGCCGAAAATGTACGAAACGCATTTAACGGTGAGTCTTTTCGATGCTATTTTCACTCTTCAAATCTAATGCAGCTATGTTATGATGTACGCCTTCATCGGGTACTCGTTTCCAAATTTTACAAAGTGTGCAAAGAAAGGGATGTGGATTTGGACAGACAGAATTCATAGCTTTAGAAAATCACCAAACCTTCAGCATCATGCAAAGTGTCAAAATCATGCAGAATTGGAAAGGTTTGAAGAGTCATATATTAATGTTTCAGCTGGTCTTGGCACGTGTCGGGATATCATTTCACCATATCTTATGCCTCGTCATGCTTCCACTGTTTACTGGACACGCCACCCCGCCTACGACACAGTTGCTGTTGTACGAGTATAAAAGACAGCATGAATAACTCTTACACACACTCCCTCTCCTGGCTGGTCATCCTCATACCAGTCTACCCTTCCCCCCTTTTCCTCTCCTTTTATGTAACTTATATAATAAACTAATTTATAATTACTTATGTCTTGGACACAGTACAATAACACCGCTACACCATCAGGCAAAGGTCTGTGCACCCCTTTAACCTGATATGGAGGTCCCAGGGAGATATCATCCCGCAGATAGACAAAATTTTTTTTTCTTTCTCTCTCTCTGAAAATTTAAAAAAAAAAAAATCACCACCCCCCACCCTCCTCCCAATCGACATACCACCCTTCTTCCAATCGTCTTACAATCCCCCTTCCTCAACCATGGCAAGGAAGCTCGAACGACATGTGAGTATTTTTTTTAAATATTATTACCACTAACCGACAATGGTGTGTTCTAACATTAACCTAGAGCAATCTGAGAATTGCCTTCATAAAGTCCTGCGGGCGGGTACCTTAGGTCAATAAATCACATATTTCATGCATGTAGAGAGCGGATATTTTCGAAAAAAAAAAATTCCGTGCTGATTTATAATTGAGCGCAGTTCATAACTTATTTTTTTTAGCGCAGTTCACAGTAGATTTGCTTACAAATTCACCGTGATCCGTGACTTACGTAATTAAATTAAGAGAAAATATATTGAATATTAACTATTATTTTGTGCATTAAATGAATGAGGATATATTAATTGAGATTATAGCTAACATATCGGGATTTATCCCCTAAAATACAGATAATCATCATGAAATCTAAAAGGACTCGCTCGCGAAAACCGGTAAAGTATGATCATACAAAACCTGAGATTGGCTATACGAAAATATAGCACGTGAAGGCGCTGACATTTGTCAGCTACGCCCGATTCACGGCGCATTGTTTTGGTGAATAGATCATTGCATCTACCCGTCGGTATAAGCAAACAGATGCCACACTTTCCAGCCAATAATGTAATTCCCATACAAGACCGTATCAAGTTTGATAGTTCATCACTTTCACAGCAACAAATCTTACAATTTTACGCCCTATTAGCGAAATATCAAACTTGTTTTGTAGGCGCCGACGGTAATTTAGGTCGGTATAATGGTCCTATATCACATAATATCAATTTCGTTCCTCACGCCAAAGCACCTCAGCAAAGACCTTACAGAGTCCCTCTTGAAAAGAGACAAGAAATTAAACGCCAAATTGAAGAAATGTTGCGTACACGTATCATTGAACCCAGTACCAGCAAATTTGCTTCGCCCATTGTTTTAGTTAAGAAAGGATCCAACAAAGACCAGTGGCGCTTCACAGTTGACTATAGACAAATTAATGCCATTACTGAAAATGAAACATATTGCATCCCACACATACAAGATATCATAGATCTTGTTGGAGGCAAAGAACTTTACAGCGTTCTTGATTTTAAAAGCGGATTTTTCCAAATTCCTTTAGAACCTAAACATAAAGAACGTACTGCATTTACATCATTTCTTGGACTATTCCAATTTACTGTAATGGCACAAGGCCTAAAAGGTGCGCCTGGTACATTTCAACGAGTAGCCAATTCCTTAATACGCGAATTACGTGCTTGCTGTTTTGCCTACATAGATGACATAATCATCGCAAGCCAAACCGTCAAAGAACACCTTCAAGATTTAGAAGAAGTTTTCATACGGATTCGTAATTTTGGAATGAAACTCACCCCCGAAAAATGTTCATTCTTCAAAGCAGAAGTTCAGTACCTTGGAGTTTTAATAAGTAAAAAAGGCACTAGATTAAACCCAGACAAAGTCGCTAGTATCATAAACATACCGCAGCCAAGCGACGCTAAGGCCGTAAAATCATTTCTTGGAGCGGCTTCATATTTTCGACGATTCATCCCACGATTTTCATTTATTGCTACTCCCCTCAACGAACTCTTGCAAAAAGATGTTTCATTCAAATGGACTGAGGAACATCAGCAAGCGTTCGAAACCCTCAAACGTGCTCTGGTAAAGGCACCAATCCTCGTCCCACCGACGTTAGGACAACCATACATCATTCATACCGATGCTTCTACAATTGGCGTAGGGGCATGCTTACTGCAGAAGGATTTGGAAAATAGCCTAGAGCACCCAATCGCTTACTGTAGTCGTCCCCTCACAAAACATGAGAAAAACTACGCCATTATAGAGCTGAAAGCTTTAGCAATCGTATTTGCGTTAATACATTTTTATCCGTACATTGCAAACGCTTCTATAACTTCGGTAACAGATCATGCTCCTCTCAAATCGTTGATGCATCGATCTGATCTGGTCGGTAGGCTAGCTAAATACCAAATTAGCATTCAGGCTTACGACCGTAAAATTGAGTATCGTGCAGGGAAACACAACCAATTGTGTGATTTTCTCAGCAGATACCCCACCGTTTGCACAAATGCGATACAGGTCAACTCTCTGCCAACTTTAGATGCAACTCGACGTTCACAAACTCAATGAAAATGGAACGTTGTAATAAAGTTTCTGCGCGGAGAACAAGAGTTCGACGAAACTCTTTTACAGGAATTTTCTGACACCCTAGACAATTACGCACCTTATAATAATTGTTTCTACTTTAAATCGAAGAAAGGCCCTCTGTTAGTAAACCCTGATAGTGAAATGCAACTCAAAATCATCCAAATTTTTCACAACAACCCCCTTTTAGGCTCTCATTTAGGTATTAGAAAAACACGCAAGGCTATTGAAGCTAAATACTTCTGGCCCCAAATGCTTGTAAACGTAGCCAAATTTGTAAACTCATGTCCTGTTTGCCAGAAAATTAAGACCCCATCTGGTCATATTATTCGTGAGGAATTAGGAGAATTTCCAATACCTCAGCGACCATTTGAGCGTCTACACACCGACATTGTGGGTCCACTTCCCCAATGTATTGACGGAAGTAGATTTATTTCCATAACTGTATGCGCATTTAGCAAACTAATCATATGCACTCCACTTCCAAATCAGTTGACTGATACAGTTGTAAAAGCTCTCGTTAATGATGTTATTTCCAAACATGGCATACCTAACGAGATCGTTTCCGATCGTGGATCTAATTATACGAGTGAAATGTTCGCTCAAATCAACCACGTTTTGGGAATTGCAAACTCTTTTACAACCAGCTATAATCATAAAGCAAATGGGCAAGTTGAGCGTTTAGTCAAAGTTATCACCGATTCCCTTACGGCTTACTGTTCGGAAGCACGCGATATGTGGTCTGATTTTCTTCAGCCTATTGTTTTCGCATATAATACCAGCGTTAATGACACCACAGGTCACAGCCCATATTTCATCGCTTATGGACGACATCCCATAACTTGGTGCGACATTGTGCACCAACTTCCATCCAGAATTTCGTATGCTTCGGATAGCTTTGCTGATCAACTCACAACTGCGCTCCAAACAACTATAACGGAAGTAGGAAAGCAACTTGCAGAAAAAGCCGCAAGGTACAAAGCAGGATACGATTTTCAGCATAAAGTTTTTACGAAGGAAATTTCCACTGGAGATCTTGTGCTATTACACGACGATACTGTCAGGCCAAAATTCTCAGTTCAGTGGAAAGGACCTTACCTCGTAGAAAGCGTAAATCGTCCTAATATTACTATCAAAAGCTTGACTGGTAAACAAAACAGTCAAACTGTTCATATCAATAGATTGAAAATCTATTGTTCCCGTTTTTCATTTGATAACGTTTCCCATCAATCAATTCAAAACTCACCAATACCCTCGGAAACATTATCAAATGACGAACATCCTGTTAGTCGCCCTAAAAGTTTACAGCTCCACAGCCAGAATCTGGACAGCGATAGCACAGATTCTGAAGAACTGTAAACTGTGAAACCTATCTCTCTGACTAACAGAGCAAGTAAGTTTGAATTTTTTTTCTTTCTTCTCCATTTTTTTTTCTCATGCCGCAACCGCGCTAAAAACATACATAATTTCTTTGAATTGGCGATTCACAGAAATAAAATTTTTTTTTCTATTAAGCAGCCCTAGTAAAAAAAAAATTTAAAAAAAATTTTTTTTTCCGTACTATTCTACTACAAATTTCGCCCTTGCACTGATTTGGCGAAATTGTGCCATTTCAGAACAAGTCCCCCCTTTAAGAAAATAAATAAATAAATAAATAGAGAGTACTTCGTTTGTAAATTACAATCCATTATCATAAACTTGACGTTTTTTTTTTTCACTACACCGAATATTGTACCAATATATTCGTCCCCCTGTGCAACACTTCAACATTTTTCGTATTTATGTAATGTTTACGATTTACTTACTAAACATGACTGTTGACTTATATTTGTACAACAATAATGCCTGTCACCTAAATCTCAACTTCCCCAACTACTGCCACTGCAATGCATGACACCATGGCCGTCCCTTCGACAATATCACCGACGACGTCAACGCCATTCTACACTCTCTCATCGCTCGAGGACGAGCTTCCTCAACCATCCGGGGTAAAGAGAAGGTCGTGACTGCTTCAACAGTTCACCTAATCTTACCTTGGTATGCCAACAAGAGCAACACTTTTTTCAATCAATCTTCAACAAGCTCGAGGACGAGCTTACCGTAGGAATGGAGATGTCGGGATATCATTTCACCATATCTTATGCCTCGTCATGCTTCCACTGTTTACTGGACACGCCACCCCGCCTACGACACAGTTGCTGTTGTACGAGTATAAAAGACAGCATGAATAACTCTTACACACACTCCCTCTCCTGGCTGGTCATCCTCATACCAGTCTACCCTTCCCCCCTTTTCCTCTCCTTTTATGTAACTTATATAATAAACTAATTTATAATTACTTATGTCTTGGACACAGTACAATAACACCGCTACACCATCAGGCAAAGGTCTGTGCACCCCTTTAACCTGATACACGGAAGTTTACATGACCCCAAACCCCACTTCCACAAAGACGGGTGCCCAACAATTTCAGGAACTCTATACAAACCTAAAAACTAACTTTGACATCAAAACGATCTGGCTGCAGGTAGAGTAATAGTTTTTTAGCTATATCATAAATGGAGGAAAATTTTTTAGATCACGTCGCCAATAAAGTGGGAAGCCAACATTGCAAAAAATGTAGACTTTATCAATGGTATCATCGAAGCAGCCAAGGTATGTATAGGCGATTCCTCCCATGCAAATAGTGAACGCTTGCGTCCGAACGAGACAGTACATGTTGAGTAGAGACAGCAGACAGTTAGAGGAATGCAATTGTGTTTTATCTGCGAACTCCGACAACGTCCGCGTCGGCAATCTGTCTCTGCGTGCGATGAATCGCCTATGTGTAACCAAAGGGTCCGCCTTTGGCGCACAACGGTATCTTTAGGCTTATGGAATAACAATCGGTATTTATACGAGTGGTTACGACTGGCAACAAATCACGCACGACTGGACTGGTCCCACTGACACTCCCCTATGGTTGGTATAATATGATTTATTGGACCTTACGTGAAAAGCTTAGGTACTGGAATGTACTTGGTAGCGGTCCGATGGCTGAAACACCAAACAATTTCGACGACTTTCATATATTTGGACCTTGGACAGCGGCCTCCGTTAAACAGTTTGGACAAGAAGAACCTATTTGTGGGCAAACTGTTAATAGGTAATGGAAAATTTGACGACCTATTTACTCGAGATTTGTGAATATGTTTTTCAGAGATATTTACACTCCACCACTTCTCATAAAGACCGACTCTTTTTCATCAAATGGCACGATACAAATTGGTGGTTATGTTTGAAATGAATGTATTAATAAAGATGCACAGTTAGTTAATTATATCATTGTCCAGAGTTCTTCTACAATGTTCTGGTCTTATCAGATATAAAAAAGGTCTGCACTGGAATCGCTTGACTAGATTGAACAGCAGCCGTATTGTCCATTTTTGGATCTTGGTTTTTCCATTAATCACCTGTTTTTACTATATATGAAAGATCTGGGCATGCCTGAGCACCTCAAACAACAATTTGCAGGCGGATAATTGACTTGTGTTTGTAATTCAAAATAAATAATCTGAAAATTTGATATCAACGCTTGTTATATCAAGAAGGTCAGAGGAAATTTATTTGTGCTCTGTTTTGTTGCCCCATTATTCTAATGTTCAATTTTGAGCAACAGAAACTCTATAACGGTCATTATTTGGTGGTTTCTTAAAAATGTCAAGAATACGCAACTTCTCGGGGAATAGCGCGCAAAAAGCTTTCAACGTGGGCTTAATCTCAAATAAAATACAGCCCAACTTTCCAAGCTAAAGCATTTTTCCTGCTTATCCCCCTCGATGATTGTACGAATTCATGGCTTTTGGAAACCTTTTCTCTCCTTTTCTCGAATTCGTTTGCTACTTTACTAAATCATACATAGGGAAACATTAATCTGTGTCATAACTGTGCCAATTCCAAATGGTTCATAGAACCTCTGCATGAGAATATCTTGAAAATCTTCACCATAGATATATCCCAAAAAAGTTGACTTATTAGAACGTTCCTGCTCCAACAGCATACTACGAGGTTAAGAATTACATTTGTCATGTTCTCATGATGGAATTTGATAACAAATAAACTCACATTTTGAGCGCTGGAGAATCTTGCTTACAGAACAGGTGGTCTTTCGTCATTTTGCCTGATGTGATTCATCAAAACATTGTCTGAGGAGATCAAAAATCATATCCTTCAATTTTGTTTTCTCTCTACAATCGATTCCAGATCGTCGCTAGTCCTGCCTATTTTTTGTACAAAAAAATTGTCCTTTCCCAACTCTCAAATTTTTTTCTTTCGCGAGTTTCTGCTTATTACTCTTTTCTTATCTCAAGAGCATAGAGCTTTGTGCGGAAAGTCGCTATTTGCCACCCATGCCGTGCCATCGCTGCTGTGACCTTTGGTTTGTGAACAGTCTTATCATTCAGCAGATCCTACGCCTTAGTTTCTCTGATTAGTTCCCTACTAAAGAAAATATATTCTGTCGTAAAGATATTTTTCTTATGTTTCTAAGTCGATTGCCGAGTTCAGAAGGTTCAATAGTCCAGTTCAATAGTCACTCATATCGTTTTAGGTAAACGAATTCTTAACAGCTGCAATGGTTTCGTACAAAGAGGTTTGTATTCTATGCCATACTTACTCTTAACCCATGAATGTTTACCATTTCTTGTTTATCAAAAATTTATCTGATATCTCAGTAAAAGCAAATTAGGAATTTTATGCTAGCAAGGTTTTGAAAAAATGAAGGTAATTTAGACAAGTCAGGTCAATGGATTTATGACTTCTTTTACTGTTCTAGGGTTCACTTCAGTACTAATAGCAGGCAGTGACACAGGCCTGGATCATTTCTCTTCTGATCTTGCGAAACTCTTCAAAACGTTTTTCGCGATCTACGCGGTTCACAAAATTGATAGGTGCTGCTGACAAAAATTCACTCTTCAAACATGTATCAAAGTTTACCGTAATGGCTTGGAACTAATATTAAATCTTCAAATTCTTATTTAAGTGAACTTTGCCCTCAAAAATGCTTGCTTCACTTATCAACGTTCCCGATATCGCTCTACCCCTGTATGTCTACGTAAGGGAACAAGTTGATTTATAACTTTTCTCGAAATTTCACAGTAGCACAGGATGCCGAATGCTTGAAAATACTTGCTTTTTTAGCAAGCCTTTCAAGATAGAACAGACCACGTAGAGAGTATCAACCTGGTTCTCATTAACTTAAATTTTTGTGGATGAACAACCAGAAAAATTTGATTTTTTCCCCAAAACTATTTATTTTTTGAAAAGTGCGACTGTCTTTGAATCTCGGCATGATGAATATTGTGTTGATTTAGTTGCTGAGCCAGTCCGAGATTGGTAAATATATTTATTAGGCTGACGTTTCGGCTATGTCGCCTTCTTCAGAGCCTGAAATGGGCGACAACAATCTATAAACTATCCGATCAAGCATCTCCTCAGCCTCACAAACAAAATTCTAAGCTTTCTTTCGGAGCACAGGCAAGCTGCCACACGCAATACTCACCTTTTCGACCGCCGGTAAAATTCTCGAGTATAAACGAGCGCTAACTGATAACGTAAGTGAATGATTGAACATGTCTTCACCGAATCAGGAAATCTGATCTAGATATGGTGCGAGCTCGCGTGTGATAGAGAGGCATTCATCTTTGCGATTCATTTTGGGTTGTTTGAAATGAATCCAAAATGCCTCCAAAGTCTTGCGGGTAGATGTTTGCGGTTCACGCGCTAAGATCTCTACATTTACTTCAAAATTCACTCCTTCATGCTCTTGCACTCTATGGGCGCCCAGTGGAGTGGATAAGCGTGATCTTTCTTTGCCATTGAGATGTTCCTTGATGCGTACGCATAAGGGAAAGTAGTGGTTTGGTTTTGGTAGTGGACATGCCTCCGAACAATTTGAAACGCATTCTTATTCGGAATCGCATGTACGATCGTAATTGCACTACGTCAAACTGTTTAGTATGTCCCACAGCAAAGGACGGCGACTGCATGAGCGCGGGAGTTGTCTACCTCATCTCATGCAAGGATTGCGGAGCCGAGTATATCGGTGAAACAGCACGTCCCTTATGCGTACGCATCAAGGAACATCTCAATGGCAAAGAAAGATCACGCTTATCCACTCCACTGGGCGCCCATAGAGTGCAAGAGCATGAAGGAGTGAATTTTGAAGTAAATGTAGAGATCTTAGCGCGTGAACCGCAAACATCTACCCGCAAGACTTTGGAGGCATTTTGGATTCATTTCAAACAACCCAAAATGAATCGCAAAGATGAATGCCTCTCTATCACACGCGAGCTCGCACCATATCTAGATCAGATTTTCTGATCCGGTGAAGACATGTTCAATCATTCACTTACGTTATCAGTTAGCGCTCGTTTATACTCGAGAATTTTACCGGCGGTCGAAAAGGTGAGTATTGCGTGTGGCAGCTTGCCTGTGCTCCGAAAGAAAGCTTAGAATTTTGTTTGTGAGGCTGAGGAGATGCTTGATCGGATAGTTTATAGATTGTTGTCGCCCATTTCAGGCTCTGAAGAAGGCGACATAGCCGAAACGTCAGCCTAATAAATATATTTACCAATCTCGGACTGGCTCAGCAACTAAATCAACACAATATTTATTTTTTGATGAAACTGCGCCAAACAGCGCCATAGCGTTTGTTGTACTGATATTTGACAAACAAAGATGCACGTTCACTGCTTTAAGAGGACTGAGGAAAATAGGGCCCGTCATGTTGAATCGCACAAAATCTTCACAAAAACAGATTCAAGAAATTGCAAAACATTGCAAAAATTCATCAGGAGCGTTCGAATGATATACAGAAAGCTTTATCTTTCAATCTAGTAGAACCATAGTTCACTCCAGGCATCATCCACCTATTTCCAGCTAGTCGCTAACCAGCGTCAATTTTTCAAAACCGGAGGAACGCAATGTTTAAAGGCACGACGCGAAACATTACTAACATTGAAAAAAATGCTCGAGGGCCATAGCGAGGAAATCAAAGAGGCAATTTATAGCGACCTACGTAGGGTGTGTCCATTGCACTGCTCTTCCTTTGATCCTTATCTGTTCCATCTAATTACGAGATATTCAGGACGCTACAAACGAAATAGCCAACGCGAAAAGAGAGGTTGACGATTTGCTGGAACACCTGGAAGAATGGAATGCTCCTAAAAAGGTAACCAACTCTGCACACGCAATTCTTCGACAATATGCTTCCTTATAGGTCGAAACACCCTCAGAATTGTCCGCTGAAGATGATTTATTCAGCATTCCGGAACCATTGGGAGTTGTGCTTGTGATAGCTCCATGGAATTTCCCCTTGATCACCTCAATGCCATTCGCATCGGCCTTGGCTGGAGGTAAGCTTTCGCATACCGAGACATTTTAGTCTACTCATATGTTTGCTTGAGGTAACACTGTCATTCTGAAGCTGTCAGAGTTCGCGCCAACTTTTTCATCTGTGTTTTCGGGTTTGGTCACCAAGTACTTTGACAAGGTAGGTAAAGCAAGTTTCGGTTTTCAATTGTAAAAAATGCATCAGAAACCATATTTGGAAGTGCTTGGAAAAAAAGCAGTTACACCAGTAAAGCATCAGGCTGCTTCCAGAGTTGGCCGTCCCTGCGTGGCTTGGCACGGCACTGGCACGGCCAAGGGGTCGGGATAGCACGCCGACACACGACTAAATCTTTGTCGCCACCGTAAAAGATCAAAAATCATAGGCGACTTTTCGTAAAAATTCTTTTAGTTGACCAAAATCGGAAAAAAACAAATTGCTAATTTTTTAGTAAGTACATATATAATTTTGCTGAAAATTTGAGAAGAAAAACTGTAGCAGTTTCCATGTACACAAATATTGACCCATTTCACCAACACGCATGGAACAGAGCACTTTCATCAAGTTTTGTAAGATTAGAATTGATAAAGAAAGTGTATAACAGGTTCTGCCTGCTCGGACATCTGCCACAAACTACGCATCACAAGAACGACTAGCGCTTAACAGTTGCGACCCGAGCAACATAGCTTTTTACACGTTCGCTTATAGCAATAAAATACTAAAAATAAATTCATCAAGGTGAAAATTCGATGCTTGAATTAAAAAATTATGGCGTTCTCCGATCCTAATTGTGATTTCAGAAATTATTCGCAGCCGTTGAAGGTGCTATACCTGAGACGACAGCATTGCTCGAAGAACGATTTGATCACATTCTCTACACCGGTAATCCAACTGTGGCCAGGGTAATCATGGCGGCTGCGGCGAAAAATCTTACCCCTGTCACACTCGAGCTTGGAGGAAAGAAGTAAGGTCTTTGAATATAAAAATTTCTAGCTTTACGCGGAAGGGTTTGTAGAGAAAGCGAAAAAATCATAAAGGGATGATTCGTAGTAGAATAGACTTGTTGGGGAATATAGTGCCTTTGCGGTGCCGAGGGCTTGCGGTGAAATTTGCGCGCGAAGAAACATCTGCGTCTGAAATGTCGACATTTTGCGCGAGTAAATCGGTATTCGCGCGCGAATTCTACCGCAAACTCTGGGCACCGTAAGAACACTATATTTGCTGTCATATCTACTCGAATATACGTGGGGGATGATTGGAAATTTTCAGCCCCGTTCTTGTCGAACCTGATGCAGATTTGGAAGATGCCGCTAAAAAGATCGTCTTCTCAAAAACACTAAATTGCGGGCAAATTTGTTTGTCATCAGATTACGTAAGCTAAAACATTTCTTAGATGGACGATGCTTATCTCTATATAGTCTCTTCTATATAGGTTCTTACCACGGAAGAGGTGAAGCCAAAGCTGGTGGATGCTTTGGCTAAAGCGTTCAGTTCCATGGAGCCACTGAAGAAGAATAAGAACTTTTCTCGCATTGTCAATGAAAAGCATTTTGAGTGAGTTATCTATCAAATCACTGATAAGTTTGAAAAAAAATTGAAAAATTTGATGATTTGTCGAATGTGAGCTTCATTTTGAATTAATTTAATTTATTCCAGCCGGCTTAATTCTCTGCTATCTAACACGAAAGGACGCATCGCCTATAAAGCTAGTGGGGAACCAGATCGTAAGGATAGATTTATACCCCCTCATGTGGTCGAAATTGAGAAAGACGATGATTTCTTGAAGGAAGAGGTAAAAGCAAATCTGTCTGGCAACCATATCTACTGGAAAGTCGGGTGACAACAAGCATTTTCCAGATTTTCGGTCCATTTTTGCCTATCTTGACTGTGAAGTCGTTTGACGAAGCAGTTGAATTCGTGAAAGATCACGAAAAACCACTTGGCGCTTATCTGTTCACCAAGGATGCGGAGAAGGTAATTTTCATATCCTCTCTCCCCCCCCCCCCCCTCCCCATCTTCTCCATCCCTCTACTGCGATTTTCAGGCAAAGCGCTTCTTGAAAGAAACATCTAGCGGTGGTGCAACGGTCAACGACGTGATGAGTCATGCTTTCGGTAAGTATAAGCTGTAAGGTGATATGTTTTAATTCTTGCCATTAGGAAAACATTGCGAAAGCAAAATTCCCACACTTAAAAAAATCATGACTCACAGTCTTTGTTGCGTAAATGTTAGGCTTTTTACACACACTTTGTCATCCAGAAGGCTTCTAAAGAGGTGACGTTTATGATTCTGCCTAAGAGAGTACTGAATTTCATGATAGTTTAAAATTGGCTCAAATATATTCTTACGAAAGCGCCTATAAACTTAGCGACCTCGAACTCAAACCTTTAAAAGCTACCAAATCCTTTAGATAGACGTGCAAGTTGAGAATAGTGTGGCTAAAGCGTCCATAGTGCTTGTGCCAGCGCCGCTCCAGCGCCGTGCCGGAACTTTGCCGGCATGGCTGATCGATCAATACGCATCGCGTCTACGCGGATTCCCGTGCAGCGCAGGATTTGTGAGCAGACTCTGGGTGCAGCCTTAGGGCTGATAGCAGCTTAATCATAGGTGTCAATATACTATTCAAAGGTTTTCGCTATCTCTTTTGAAATATCTGCTCTTGCAAAATTTTAATTCCAATGTTATGGCGCAAAATGGGATGTTTTTTTATTGAAAAATATGCAGAACATCTAACATTGAAAATGCTCCAACAGTCATAGCTATTATTTCCATGTGTATAACATACTTGGTATTTTGTTGCATACAACAGAGTTTTTTTAAGCAAATCATAAAAATAAAGTTCAAAAAACTCAGGTTTTGTTGAGACATCGGATCAGTATGAATTTGCGTTAGCATTTGTTTGATGAAAAGGAGAAAGTCGTGAGGTCCAAGCCAAAATACGACTAGAAGTTGCGGTTCTTTTATTTTGGCGGCCAAATTTGAAAAAAATACGGTTTGAGCGTTCGTATTTATCAGCTTTCATCCCCGTATGGTAACGATGAATTCTCGGCACTACTGAAAAAACGTATTGTTGATTCGTTGACCGCCGGACTGCTGAAACGCTGCGGACCAGCGCGTCGCGGCTGAAATGATGCTGGAGCGCGTTTGTACAATGGCGAATTTGTACTGAGGCACGTGTTTTACCTCGCGGCGCGTGCTCCGCAGTGATGTCCAGTCCGTGCGGTTAACGAATCGACCATATTCTTTCTTTAAATTCCAGATATGCTCCTATAAAATCACCTCAATAATCATTACATCGAGGACCAGACTTTGTTGAATTTGCATTAGGTCTATGTGGTCCACCCATCGAGAATGAAGTCAAAATGATCTAAATTCTAATCCTGGAATAGAAAGTATTTTTCCTCCTAAAAAATTTGTGGGAACCACTTTCTCTATTATCATAAGATATTGTAATGTATATGACCATAAATGTTTATTTTCAGTGAGCACTCTCCCCTTCGGTGGAGTTGGCAACAGCGGCATGGGACAAATCGGGCACAAATTCGGTTTCGATACTTTCGTGCATTACAAACCAGTTCTCATTAGAAAGGACATCGGAAAAAGTCTTGCAAATAAACTGTAATAAGTTCTGACAAGAGTATAAATATATTTTTCTCAGTCGTTTGTTTTCTACAGATTTACTTCGATAATTCGTATATATTAGTGCAGAAATTGTTGCGATTTTTTTCCAAACCTATTCTTCTACTCTCGAAATGTGGTCCCGAAAAGAAGGGCGATAACACATTATATTCCCTTTGTAACATGATTACTCTATCAAGAGGTTTTAGCTAGTCGATTACACAAAAAATGAGAGGAGCTTGTTATGAACAGGCGATACTAAGGAAGAAATTTTCATTTCATTCAAAGTACGAGTCTATAAGTGCTTCGCAACCACAGCTCCGCCTAGCCCAACCACAGCTCCGCCTAGCCCAGGTTTTTTTGAGATTTACATCTTTTGACATGACCTAAAAAAATTCTGCTGTTCTGGTTCCTGTCCACAATCCATTTTGGACATTTTGCTTGCGATCCTCAAGACACAAAAATGTTTCATCATTTCCACTGCATAGGTTGTCCCACCGTGAGTGTCAAAGCTCTAGCGGCTCGCACCCTCCTGACCGCCTCGCTCAGGCCTAACGACGCGTTCGCAAATCTGACTTCTGGGCATTTTCCTACTCCTCTGCAGTCTGCATTCGATGTTGAGGCATACGATAATGCTCAGAGAGCACGAACGCGACACAGAGCTGAGCGAGGCGGTCGCAAAGACCCGAGCCGATAGAGGTCTGACACTCTCATTGAGATAACCTGTAGTGCTTCAACACACAATGTCTCCTTACACTCATATTACAGTATCGTAACCGATACTGCTTCATTGAGTAATTTGGTAGCATACTGTAAACGCATGTGAACTAGAATTCTTGTGCATTCTCGCGCTGTGCTGGACCTGTTCCAAACTTGCGGATCAGTATGAACGCACCCTAAAAGCTACACCTTGGGTGATGGCTTATCTAAAATTTCGGGGTGGGGGAACGAAAGCCGCCAGTTTGGGCCGCCTTCGCGGACTGCTGGTTCTGGAACGGCATGCAACAACACTGCGAAAGGACCAGTTGGCGAAAGGCGGCTCAAACTGGCGGCTTTCGTTCCCCTACCAAAAATTTCGCAATTAGCTCCCGGCCAGACTTCGCTCAAGCGCCCAAAAGCGTCTAAAAGCGCTCAAAAGCGCCCAAATTCTCTAACCTGTCTTCACTTTCTGTCAGCTCTCCTCATACGAGTAAGTGAATAGAATTGGAAGAATTTGGGCGCTTTTGAGCGAAGGGCCGAGCCTTAGTATCCGCATAAAAATTCTAGTTAAGATTGTCTCAGCAACGAAAACAAAAAAAAAATTCAGATCATGTAGAGCCGTTTGAAGCTCTCTATTTGATAAATGCCCTAAATGGTCTGTGCCCTTGAGCGCAGACTTTAAGAGAGTCTGTAGAGAGTTTTTTAAAAAGCTAGCATGAACTATCCCGTCGTGGGCTTCTATTACGTCTGCTCTTTTTTTGTTCCCTGTGTTATGTTACGTTAGCGTTAGACATAATCGCATTCTCAAACAATTGAGAGTAATCAAAAGTACGTTTTGAATGGGAAATCAAACGCTAGTTATGAATTAATTGATTAATTAATTACTAGATCAGTGAATTAACCACTGATTATTAATTAATCAACCATTGTTCAAACCAAACTATGTTCGAGGTTTCGATAATGTGATGAACTGATAGATAGGTATTAGCAAGGTCGTTCTGGTCCGCGCCACGTCACGCCTAAATCAACTCTGGTCTGCAACTGCGCGCAATGCAAATGAGTGCGCGGGAAATTTTTGTTTACGCCGCTTTGGACGCCATTTGTCTTTGTTTACGTGTTCGCTGCATATTTTGACGGTTACGAGCTTTCAATATACCGGTAGATTGTTTCCTCTAGTGGCTTTTTTTATCTCTTACACTTCGGCTCTAATTTCAATGCAATGAGCGTTTCTTGGAAGTTAGTATAGATTCGGCTCTTGAATGTTTTATTTAGCTCATTCTAATCCATATATTGTTGTTCGATTGTTGTTTCAAATGAAAACTAGGAGTAGTCAATTAACTTGACTTTCAACATGCATAGAATTTAAGCTTGTGCCCCGCATTCTTCTTTATTTAAGCTATCGATCCAGCTAGAGACGTCGTGGCGCATACGTGCCAGCAATGAGTTTAATTTTCCTGGTACTCCAAAGCTTTTCGTTTTTTCTTTGTAGATTGTCACCCACTAGTTCCGAGTCCGTTCGCAGGCAATCATACGCTGTACTTTGTGTTGACTTTGTTTTTTTTCACCCGCCATGTTCTACTGCCGTGTTTTTTTTTTTCGAGCAGAGCATGTTTCCCACTCGCAAAATGTTCCATTAGTGAAGTTCACCTATGAAGGAGTGGGCGAGAATAGCACCTGATTCTTATTGCTTGCACTTTATTTTTCTCTATGAACCAAGCTGAAAATGGTTGTCATGCATTTCTTGTTATGACTGTCCTTTATAGGGCGTTTTTTACCCCGTTCGAAGAACAAAAACCTCTATGTACAGGCGCCCGGAAGATTTTAAAGCTTTTTCTGCATGGACAGTAAATGACAGCTGCTTTTTATTACACACTTTTCTAATTGAGACTTCTCTTCAATTAGAAATTCATATTTTTTGCTATCAGGTTTTTGAGAAGGTGGACAGCTGTGGACTTCCGTGATTCAGCTGCACATGCTTCATTTATTTTCTTCCGTAACTAAGTAACTGAAAGGTAAAGCCAACTTCATTATTGATGTAAAAATAGTATGTTCCTAGATTTGTTACAGTTTTTCCCTGATTATTTGAATTCTGCCTTCTTTGGTTTTCTGTATACATTACTCGATTAACAGACGTTTTTCACTTTACCCACCTTTCAACAAGGGTTTATCAGGTAGTATATCATTTTGATAGTCAGCATGCTTTTATCGATGTTGCCATGCTTTTGCAATTCGCATTGACTGCTCAGAGTTCAATTTCCAACGGGTTTCTCGGGTTTCTTTCTTATCTTAAGAGCCTTTCGCTTGCTGGTACTCCTATAGAAGGTCACTATCAAGCTTTCATTTTTGGCAGCGCACTTGGGTTTGTGGGCGGCAACACGTGACTATAATCGCAAAGTACAAGGAAGCATGTCGCCTGATGCAATTGCTCTTGCTCCAAATGAGCACAATTGGTGTAGAATTGGAAATCGAAGGTATGTAGGAGTCTCTTTTTTAAATCTATTTCTAATGTAAATCAAATATTACTAGAGAATTATTCAGTTTTGTTATCTGCATCATAACATTTTCCTAATTTCTCATCATTTTGTAGTTTATTTGTTATCGGTTTTGGTGACTACCACTTTGATGCTCGTTCAGTGAGCTTTCACTATCTATTGCTGGGATAGTGGGTGTGGTTCTTTCATTTCCATAATCTATTTCCTTCCCATTTGGTTGCTGCTTGACTGCTTATAATCGATTCTTTATTGGATATCTGGATGAAAGATTCAAATCTTGAGTATTTGATCTCTGCTTCCATTTCTATCTCGAAGATTTGAGCCAGTCTCTGCTCTTACTTTGTACATGAGCTTCATTTATTTATAGCCTGTTTTTCTCTTCAACTATTGCACTGAGTTCTTCTGTTCGTCTAGTCTCGCCCAGTCATCAAAGTCAATTGAAACTGTCCATACACACTCTGAGTTTTGAGATTTTCATCACGAATCTCATTTCACCCTGAATCAATACACATTGTGGAATAGCTGCACGAGTGATAGACCACTTAAAGTCTTAGTTTTTTGTGTTCGCCTTGGAAAGGCGTCTCCGCGAATGTTTCAGTTCGTTTTAGCCCGCAAAATTGCTTGCTTTCTAGGAGTTTTTTCTTTTATTAGAATTGTTTTAGTAATACACAGTAAGAAATTTTCACAAATGAAAGTCCTGTCTGAAGTGGAGATGGTATTTGGTTGCTTTGCTATAATGGCATAACTGACTGTTCAGGATCAAAGTCGCGCAGGAGCAATAAAAATATCTGGACAAAGTATCTACACTCAAGTATTTTTCTGATTGATGTGTGTACTTGCACAATTTTCAGGAGGTCGGTGTTTTGTGCCTTTCCTTATTTTTCTCCGTCAGTTAGATTCGATCATGTTTGATTGAGCGTGATTGCACTTCATTTACTTCTTACCTGAGAACCTGGCCTTCCATTGTCAACTTGGCGGAAATTGTACACACATTGTGCATTCAAAAAAAAACCTCAAGTGTACACAGTGCTCCCTGTCAGCGGTAGACGTAATTATTTTTTGAGCATAGGTATTTTTGAACTTCTATAGGCTTTAGTCACTAATAATCCGATTGCGTTTTGGCTGAGGGTAGTTCGAACTAAGATCTTCGTTGATTATTTTGCAGGACAGTAGTCGACATTGCTGAGCAAGCAATAATTGAGAGCATGATAAAAAGCTATACTGAACCGATTGCCTCGTAATATGCAAAGAGAAACTAGAAGGTTCTGTTGAGCTTTTGGACTTTATCCTTCATATCATCTTTTTAACTTTTATTTTCGAAATCGTCCTAGATTTTTTTGCCTGCAAAGTTTTTGCTGGGCACTTCCCTAACCGTTTTGATAATATACGATTGTAATGCATGCATAAGTTGTTTTTGGAATTCAAGTCATATGCTCAGCCACAATTTCAAAGAGCTGACGATGAGATGTGGAAGAATAACTTCTTCAATACCTTTGCTACTTGTCAACTGTAAGATTACTCATTTCTTATCATCTATTCGTTTTTCAATTCCCTATGTGTCACTTTCTCTTCTTATTGAAGTTTGACTATCTCTCGTTTTTGACAGTTGCATGATTTTGAATTTGTGCATGTTCTTTATTCTGTTTGCTTGTGAGCATTTCCATTCTTAAAACCTTTTTTAATATGTCCTACACTCCACCTTTACAGTAGCAGTTGCAAAACCAGTCATAATTGCTTGCTACATCTATCTAGGTCAACCAACCTATAACGACCCCTTTTTTTCAACCCATTAGGCTTATTATGAGGCGCACTATCGCATTAGTAATGGGGCAGATGGCGCCAGACTTGTGTGCACCATCGACACCAATCCGTCGACCAGAGAGTACACATCACATCCATCGTCCAATATCCGTCACCAGTAGGCTTAAGTGTGTTCTCTGACTGGGTGCTTACGGCTAAAACATCGATTTCTGTCCATAACGCAGATTATTTTCTTCTTCTTATAGCGGCTTATATTATCAGTTGAGCGATGATGCTTTGTTATCATTTTCTCTTGGCTAGTGTACAGAACTATATTTTGCCTCTGTTACTTCATATGCCAAGAGTTTCTCCTTTGCCTAATTTTCTATGGAAGCATTCAATTTTGCATCTCTAGGTCAATTACTCTGTCCATGTGGCTTGAGGTTGTGCATAATAAGATTAGTATAGCGCTCCCCGAAGTATCTCAGTTCTAGTGACATCTGGCTTATGGACAATAAAAAAATTTTTCTTGAGGTAATGGATGCATGTCTGTGCATTTTTATAAATAGCGTGAATAATTTATGAGTCCATTAGCTTGTGTTTACGTTCGTCTTTTTTCAGCATACTTATTCTGTAATGAATCTCAAATTTCACTAAAAGCTTCTTCTTTGTGAATGCCCCCCTAAATTTTTATGTTCAGTCATTGGCGAAAGCTTCAAGTCAGAAAAATGATTTTTTGATCTGTGGGTCTCCCCTATTTTTGTCATTTGTATTTCCTTTGCGTTCCTTTGTCAGCTGAAAGGTATGAATTTCCCTTTACTTTCCACTTTAGCCTTTTCATTCTTCGTTCTAGCTTTGCTTTCAGATCTGCAAAACTAGAGAAAATTTTTTTGAGTAGCGCAAGGATCTTGTTGGAGACGCCTTTTTTGCATTCGACTGCAGTTGAATTTTTTGTATAAGTCCTAGAAAGATTACAGGTTTTTTGCAGGTATTTTTAGGGACATTCTCAAAAGTTTCAAAACTTCAGTCTTTTTTCTATCTTGCATCTAGCTTCATAATGGATGCGAAAGTTAACTGAATTTTTGAGGAGGAAGTTTTTTCTAGTAGATAGTTGAATGCTTGGTTATTTCCGTTTCTGGAAATTTATCTTGTTAAAAATGGGAAATTGGGCAGAGTGCGAAAAAGTTGAGTGCGTGTAGAGCACGTAGCGTACTCAAGCGATTGAGTGTAAATTATCGTGTGTCAATTTCCAAACTAGTTTTTTTCCTGCGAAACTATCTCTTGCACTCCTGTCCTCAGTGCAATAATTGTAGAGTACGTTGTCGCTCCTCAAACAAGTCATAATTGTTTGTGGAATGGCCAGAAATTCTCTGTCAACTTACATTTGCTTCGATGCTTTCACTGCTGTAGGCGCTTAGGCGTCCGTATGTATCGAATTACACAGCCTTTCTCGCATGTGAGTGCTATTCTAGCTGTGCGAACACATATTTATTCAGTCTGTTTGTATATTGTACGAGTGCACTTCTGCTAAGCACCTGTTTGTTTTTTCTGAAATTTTTGTTTTTTCGAGCTTATCAATTTTCTTTGATAAAAGCCGCCACCGAAATGACAATAGTGTGATTTTGATGCTGTGTGATAACGGTCTCCAATTTGAGTAATCATTCAAGTCCCGTTTCAAAAGATGAATTTTGAAGAGAGATGATCGTTCTAGAAAGTGGAAGCGGCAGTGGTCGCCCCGCCCATTAGCGGGTGGTCAGGAAAGGCAATTCCAAAATTGGGCACAAACGTGTCCAAAACTGCAAAAGTCTGACAATCATAACCAATGGCGGGTTTCGTCAATTTTTGACGCATCAAAGCGCAGTTTTGGATTGTATCTTGACCACCATGTGGGCGGAGCGACCACCACCACTTCTACAATCTGGAGCGACTTTCTCGCTTCGGAATTCATCTTTTGCAGCGGTACTTGGTCGTTTGCTTAGATAAGGACCCCTTGCTTTATACAACATCAAGATCTCAGCATCCCCATTTTGTCTCCCCATTTTGGGTGGAGGGTCCCTTCAGGGTCCCTTGCTTGACGTAGTGATGTTAGTTTGCGGAAGTATAATTACATTCCAATGCTGACTAAGTTTCGCGTCGACGGCATTTGCATCGACGACGCTAGACAGCAGTCACGTGGTCATCGCGCCGCATTGCTTTTTAAGCGGCGAAAATCACCGAGATCATTTCTTGCGGTTTTCTTGGCATTTTTTCGCCACGTTATCTTCTTTCGGATCAGCTCTGATTGCAGCATTAGCATGCATCTCTGCAGTGCAAATACTCACCATCACCTGGACAAAAAGCAGATGGCTCGGCGCATCCGGCTCTTGGTATTAAGCCAAGGTCCATACAACTGGTGGTGTCAGGTTTTTTTCCACAAAGAAGTGGTTTTCTCTATTTGGTTTATGTTATCATTCGGTCATGTTTATATGTACATTTTCATTTGTATATTTTCTATAATTTATTTTCTGAAATCATTTTCTTTTGGGAAAGCAGTGATGATGCAATAGGCACATCTAGGTGACGTTTCTGGCTTGAATGCTCGTGCCTATGCAGTGCGTGAGCGCCTAATTCGTAGTTACAGCTAGCGTCGCTGCTTTCAAATGCCAATTCTTTTCTTCTTTTTTCCATATATGTCATCAAATCTTTACTTGTATTTCTTTTTACAAAATTTAGCTTACATTTAGAGTTATTATCCGGCTATTTTTGAGTTCATATCTTTGTTTTCTAGTTTGCAAATCTGTTCCGCTCTATGTTTGGCCTTATGGCATCGGTTTCAATCACTCTAAGAGTTGTTTGCAGCTCAGTATCTTGTAATTTGTAGATTCACTACATTTCCATGAAACTCCGTGTTGCTCTGCAAATTTCATAATAAATCGTGGGTGTGCGTGGGTGAAAGTGTGACAAGATATATTGCATAAATTGGGCAATATTGAATCTCAATCTTGCATGCCTTCTGTGTCATTTCTGTTTTTTTTTATCAGCCATTTCTTCTTTTTTTTTCGTTAGCGTAATTTAATGATGTGCTGCTCGTGTTTCCACCCCTTGCAGTATCGCACTAATAATAACTGCACAGTAAACTATCTCTTCTGAATGCTCGTTATCTTTTTATTGCACGTCTTTGGGAGCAAATATTATTACAATGGTCGCTTTCTTCCACTCGCAAAAGAAAACTGAACTCTGATGGATTTAACTCCCCCATTTCTTTAGCAAATTTTCCAACGATACTCTATCGCCTGTCTATCATTAACCTACAAATAATCTATCATCTTGTCATCTGAAAAACCTTTGATCCACGCGAGTTGATTGATTAATTCTGTATCTTAGCGACATAGAACATAATGAAACATTGAACGCATAGGAGTTGATTTTTTGGGAAATTTATGATGTAGAGTTTTTATTTTTGTCTCCTTAGTTCCTGGAAATTCTCTTACAGATGGAGCACCGATGTCGGGTTCCACGTTGGGCTATACCTTGAGTTTTTCTAGCCATTACAACACGCCCCCTTTCAAAGTGCAGAGACTTTGATTGACAGCAACACATGACTGAGGAACTTGCCTTGCAGCTAGGCAAAGTTCTCATGAATTTTACCTTTAATAGACGTGACTATAGCACCAAATTTCTTTGCATATCGAGAGGAAATAGTGCAGCGCTGATGAACTAGTTTTTCCCCTTGTCCTAATGCTTATCTAAGATTTCAAGTGCTTTTTCTGTTTTACATAGCGAAAAAAATCTATCCGTCTGCCCTTGCAGAACGGCGTTGTATGTTGTAGTGCGCCGTTTGCACGCGGTCTTTTTTTGCTTTACATACGTTGATGATGTATGTTTTGTCGGATGATGCGAAAACTCTCGTGGATATGGCTTATCTGTTAGATTTATGGCACGTTTGGCTCTTTAGATGGCTATTGTGTGGGCGTTATATGCACGGAAGTTTTTCTTGTATTCGTCATCTATGTCACATTGCTGTCTCAGAGCGTACCACAATGTTTCCTCCATTCGTTTGCCTTTTCGTCACTTTCACGTCATCGACATCATACGTGTGTTCACTTTTTATATTTTCTGCAACTGTTGCATTCAGATCGACACAAAGGGCTAAGAACCAAAAACATTGGACCGGGCAATGATCATGGCGAACGACGAAGAAAAAGGCCGCGTACCAGCGGCGGCATCAGCACCGAGTCCAACGAAACCGATCAGTGCTCGTGATCCCACCGAAGATGAGAAAAGTGCACTTTTGGACAAAGAACGCGAGGCAGCCGAAAAGCTGAATGTAGCGACCAAGGCTGGAGTGGTGAGAGCATAGATATTTCAGATAGCTTTGTTTGCTCTTTATTTTGACTTTCAAAGTACGATAATTTGTTTATTATTATCAATATCAATGCTTTGTGCATAAATTGTGGTACCTAAAGTTTTTACCGAAAGTCCGCGCGTTCCTTCCGTTACGGACTCACCCTTCCACATTACTTTATTGATATGCTCAGCTTTTGATAGCCTCAAAAATAGCGCAAAATTGTTGGAAATCAAACGATGCTCTAGGAAATCCGGTAATGACGCATTACAGACTGTCAGATTGAATAATCGCATTATATGTATGATCATGATGTGGATTGTAGTAGCAACTCTATCCAGGGTGTTGGTTTTAAAACTCTACCTTTTTTATTAAAATTTTTTTAAACAATTTGACTTCGATAGTACAAAGAAAAAGTCTTTACAACTTTGGTGCAAAGCTGTGTAAAACGTTGCGTATAAATCTCACTCATTTGAGTCTCTGGGTCTATCACCTTGACCTTCGCTTCCCCCTTTATTTGCACTTGGGATTAAAAACTTGCTTTATTGTACGGAAGGATAAGCATGGGTGGTTACGCCATACCATTTGATTTCTGCTTTCGAGCATATCTCTCATTGAACTTAACTTTTTCTCCTTTTTTCTTGCACTTCTTCTTCGCCGCCAACCTTATAAAAAAAAAACTCACTAGCGGCGTTTCGAAAGCAGCCTCCCCCGCATTCTCTTTGGCTTGCATTAACCTAAACAAATTCTGTAGGGTTACTAGGGCTGTAGACCAGGTCTTGGCATCATTGTATAATTTTTCAATTTTTTACTTTCATTTCTTACTTCCCCACCTCGTATTGACTAATCTTCACATCTTCCAAAGATGAGGTTGTGCAATTTTTGGCCGGAATCGTATGTAAATTTACTTTGCTCTGAAATCGGCGTCTGAATAGTTTTTGCGCTTTTGGGATCCTAGTAAATATATTGACTCACTAACTAGTGACTGTTCAGACGAAAACAATATGAAGGCGGCAGAATCTGGGAAATGAAAAAAACCTTCCATATTTTGCCTTCACTGCGATAGTCCTAACGGGTAAGCAATTAGCGCTGAGCACCAGCGGAGCGTATACATTTCTTAGAATGTGAGGAGACATCTCGTACAAATACTGCGTTCAAAGCTCAAATCTTTGACAATGCTATAGTTGCAGTGGTGAACGCATTTTTTGCGCTGAATGATACTCGTGAATGCCAAGAACTTGCTCGCTGCTTGCGCATAGAAATGGTCGTAGTGCATTGTTTACGCGCAAAGGTTGCAAAAGCACTATTAGCATTAGATTTACTAAGGAAATGGTGGGAACTTAACCCAGCCATATCAAACATGCTGTATATCATTGGACTCGTCTTGAAAGGTTGATCACAAATATATGTTTATTATCTGCTAAGCGTTTATCTGGGAGGGATTATGAGCGTTTAATGTGCGATTTGTCGAGTGTTCTGTGGCGCAAGTTCCACGAAATAGATTTCAAAAGCACTTTTTTTAGGGCTTTGGTGAATGTGATTCTTCCTTGTAATTGAAATAATTATAGCCACTGTAAATCCGCGCCATCTGGTTGCTTTTAAAGGAAATATATTCGTAGGAACTCGAAAAATTTCTCATATTTGAACTCTCATAAGCCCTCCCAGATAGTCGCTTGGCAGATAAAAACATATATTTGAAATCAGCGTTTCAAGACGAGTCCGATGATGTACAGCTTGTTTGGAATGGCTTGGTTAAATTCTTACCATTTCCTCGTAAGCTATATTGAACGGTTACCAGAATCTTTATTCTTTTGGTTACGTTGAGAGAAGGCTTGGAAAAACTTAAGTGTTTATATATGCGATGGATAGTGGTACTGCTCTATAATCTCGGGATACTGATTTGAGTAAATGTTCTGTCTGGATTCCTCCTCAACGCAGTGTGCGCTGGAACGTATAAATCATTTTACCAACCATCTCAAATTTCCTTCGACCTCCTTCTTGGAGCTGATCCTACCTTTTGAATGACATGTAACTTGTTTAGAACATTCACATCCATTACAACGAACTATTTTTTTTAAATTTCGATCAATCATTTTGTATTGAAGATAGACTACCTTTCTCAAGGGCGTAAAAAAAGCAAGAGATTCGCCAGCACTCGAAGAACTTTGGCGCAGAAGATTTAGTTTGCTAATTTGATTATGACCAAACCACTTGAGATTCCTTTTTGCGTTTCGTTGTTTATAGTCATCACTGCCTGTTTCGCCATTGTTCCTTACGGATTTGCGCTGTAGATGTCTTAGTTCACACTTGAGTTCTTGATATATTACGATGCTGTGACCTATGGCCATCAGAAATAAACACTAATTAGAATTGATAGCTAGCTCGTTTTGTAGTTTATCAAGCGTTTCTGCACTTTGTGTGGATATGATACTAATTTGATATTTCCTTGCACTTCCACTGGACTTTCAAGGAGAAGAAATAGGTATCTCTTTAAAACCTCTCGCAGTTGCTCGTTTTACTCCAAATGTTAAAATTGAGCTTGTTCGGCGAGATGATTTGCTTTTTTAATTTTTATTTGCAGTGGAAAGCATTGGGGTTCACATCAACACATGGTAGGGGGTGATCCAAAGTTTTCATTGCTTCTTTTTACCCTATAGTTTCGGGAGTAAAACGTAAATATTAGGTTGATGCATGATTCTTGCGCCAAAATTTTTGAAATTGTGTTATTTTCTCCAGCTTCCATAATTTCTTCTGATTCGTTATATAAAAGAGAGAGAAAACCTTGCGCTATCTGCAGGTGCTTGAGTTAGGATTCTTTGAGAGCATCTGGCAACAATATAAGCTGATTAAGAGAAACACTTGAAAGTGATTCTTTAGTTTTTGCTCGCCGAAGTTGCTAAACGTATACTGGAATTCAAAATTATTTTTAGTCTTAGTTCTATGACATACTCCATATAACTAAGTAAAGCTGGTAGTGATTGGATGTCTCTGCGAATAATACGAATTCGAATTTGTTAAACTGACTTATTATTTGTTTCATATTGAATTTTTCAAAATGTGCTATGAGATACTAGTTTTGATATACATAACGAAGAGCATATTCTGGAAATTGATTACTTTGTTCGACTTTTTAGAATAACATTTCTATTTTTTGGCGCAGGAGTTGTGCATCAACATAATTCTCCATTGATACCACACCACCTGGAAGTTGCTTTCTTATTATTTATTGCTCTATTTATTTCTTTAAAGAGTGGTGAGAACGTGATCCATATTTACAAGCTCTTCTTCTCTGTGGTCTTTTGTATTTATCACAGTCTCGAATGAGCTTGACTGCATTTCGGGATTCTTTGCATGCTCCAAAAATCTCACCAAATCTTTTAAGTGAAAGGTACCAGCTCTCGCTGTTGGCAATTAAAAAATTTTTGCAGCAATGTGTGATTATGCAGAATAGAAGAGTTTTTGTTTCGGTGTCAAGGTCTCACTACGAAATGGTTGTTGCATCTTGCTTTTTTTGCATTCTTTATCTGCATTTTGTCCTTTTCATTACTTTTTGTGCAAAATCAATCTTAGTTAGTTACTCATGACTTATTGGGACTACCAATACGGTGCTTTGATGAAGAAAAATTTTTCTGAGACGAAATTCATCATTCTCAAGGTGATACAACTGTCGCCAGACTTTTCAATGGAACCCATTTTCTTGTAAGTAATGTTGATGAGAATTGCTTGGACAGTTTCGTCAAAAATTCCGTCGAGATGGATTAGGTTGTCACGCGGTGCTGTCTACAGAAAAATAAAACAAGATCTCTACATTTTTCCTGATTTCATTGTCAATTCTAATCGAGCAGAGAACAATTGGCAAAGGGGGTTGTTTTTGACCGAATGGCATTGCAAAAACGATTGATTGGCGAAGTTTGTGGGAAGACGAGCAATCAAGTTGTCAGTTGGTTTCTTACTGCTCAACATCTGCGCTGAGCCAAATGGAACGCAAAGCGCCACAATTTAAAGTAAGTTGAGCGTTTTATGGCTTTGTTTGGGTAGCGAATATGATCATCGAAAAGAATAATGTCTGATTCTTATGACTATGTTGAGGAACGGGAGATTATTTGACGGCTTCCAAGAAAAATATTATAGCTCGCTTTTTTTAGCACATTTGCATGCTTTTGTTTTTTTCGAGAGAGGAAATCTTGCGCTTTACGGTGAATATTAGCCGCTTTTTGTTACGCGCGTACTGCAGAAATTGAAGCGCAGAAGAAGAATAATCATATTTCGATCTTCTTGCGTTTCTTTGCCTCAAAATCAAATTGCATTAGTACGAAACAGTCAGTTGAATGACTTATGGCCTTTTTTTAAATGAGTCTGCGTTGACTATTCCCTTCATGGAAAGTTGTGAATTCGAGCAAGCAATCCAAAACAGCAAATTTGATTATTGTGGAAGTTTTTCTTTTCCAAAATTAGTAGCTCTTCATAGAAATCTTCAGTGGTACAGTTTTGCTCATTCATTCGTGCTTATGAATTTTGAGGCTCAGATTTTTTTGGCGAACACTAAAAAATCTGTATCCAAGTTTCGTAGGAAGCTAATTTTTTCTTTTCAAATAATTATAAAAATATGCAAGTTCCTTAAAAAGCAAGAGGGTACGACTTTTTGGAACCGAGCTTGCGGGCATAATATGACCTCTGGAAATGTTGCGCGAATATCTTTTTGTGCAGTCGGAAACACTTTCTTCATCTGTCAGACCCCTAGGTACCTTGAATGTTCAAACCCTTGCATCTCCGGTATTACCAGTGAGCACTTTACTATAGGGCCTTTGATCTGCAGTACACATTTGCAGTAAAAAAGAGAGGGCTTTTATTCCCGTCACGTAAATTCTACCTCGATTTGGCGCTGTTTATTAGGTCAGAGAAAACTTCTTACCAAGGTTGAGCAAGAGGTCAATCACAAGTCCTTCAAAAACCATCCCCCTCTCTTGTGAAAGCCTCTAAATGACCCCTCCGCTTCACTTCCAGAACCGTAGCTTGTGATATGTTTAAGAACATCAGCCTTTACTGCAGGGTTCTTGTTAAAGTCTGTAGGCCTGACTTTCTGCGATTGCGCGGCCAAACGCAACTTAAGAGCAAATTTTGGATTGGGATAGCGCTCTTTTTAGAGCTGTAATTTTCACAGGGGTGGAGTGTTTGGCTTCAATTTCAAGATAACAAGAAGAGGTTGAGCTCAATGCTTATACTAAAGACGGAGCGATTTTTGAGTACTGAAGGCAAGTTAAGGGGTTCAGGCGCAGGGCTACAATAGTTCAGGCAGCTTGACCTTTTGAGGGCTGATTACGATCTCCTCCCTCAGTCCTACTCCCAATACGACTCCCCACGTCGAACACGCCTGACCCCACGCTCAACCCTACTTCTTATACCAAAGTTCCAATAAAAAATACTTTTGTTTATTTATATTCGAGGTCTTTGAATAATTGTACATATACATTGGTTAGCAGCTGCCCTCTTGGTTTCGCTTTTTTCTGAAATCGGTTAGAATTTAACGCCACAATCCACAAATGTTATGAAGCTTTTTACTGTTTTGATTGGAAAAAAATTGCAAGAATTGTAGAGCCTTCAACCCATATTTGTCTAGCTCTCTCCACATTTGATCTTCCTTGCGACAAAGGGAGAATGAGCATCAAAGAGACACAGATATGCAAGGATATCGAGTTTCATATTTCGCATTTTCAGCTCTAGCCAGTAAGGGGTTTCAAAGCAATAAATGTTTATTCTTCTTCTCTCAAATCAAACGTGTAAACCAAACTGGATTGTAGACTCAGTCCACCGATGTACATCCCCTCTCTGGCAGCCCTCAAGGTGAAACAAGCGTAAAATCTGCATGCTTTCTTCTCCAGTGCACAAAAAAGCTCGCGGTGTAACTTGTTTTTCTTGATTGGGCACTTTTTCATCAATATTGGAGAAGCTTGTCGATGACGGCTTTTCTACTCGATAAATCAACATTATCTTCGAAAAAAATCTACTACCTCAGTGGTGTTTGCTGTGCGGAATGCCAGGGCATGTGCTGTTGGTAGAATAAATACCGCTTGTATTTTTTTTTGCAATGAACGCACAGTCGCCCAATTCATGTGACATCACCATAGCGTGGCCATATCTCGCTTTAGAGTAGAAACATTCGATTCAGTTCGGCGTGGCGCATCTTCTGATTTATAGAAGTGCCTGTTTGGATACAGTAAAAGGCTAGATTTCACGAATTGTTTCAGAGTTTTGCTTACGGTAGGTTGCCCAGTGAGTGCAATAAATAGGCACACTGGGCAATCTACCGTAAGCAAAAATCTGAAAGATTCGTGGAATCTAGCCCTACCGTGTCCAAATATGCACTCCTATTAATCAGAAGGTGCAACGCGCCGAGCTGAGTTGAATGGTGCCCTTGGATTGAGAATTTGTCCACTCTGATGCGAGATATGGCCACGCTACGGTGATGTCACATGAATCGGGCGACTTTGGTCGTTTTTTCAAGAAATATAGCGGTATTGTATATCACGGGATGTAGAGGCCTTTCTATTTTTGACTGAAATCAGAGACAACGCTACGTGAGATACGGTAGTTTACGGCACAATCAAGGTGGTTGACATTAATCATCACTGTCAAGAGTTCAAAAGCAACCTCAGCAAATTTTTATCCGATCTATCATTATTATTCAGAACTGTATTTGCATTCGTGAATAATAAATCAGAAAGTTTATTTGGCACTTCAGCAGTGTTGGAGTGTGTTTGTACCCGCGAGATTTATGAAATGATTAAGAGTAGTGAAGGGACCCTGGACGCGGCCCTTCAAGTACATGATAGTGCATAATGTAAAGTCTTTCCCTATTTTATTATCTCTAACAATTAGAGGATTTGAATCAAACTTAGATCGTATGTGCTGGCAGTTATAGGCCATAACAGACTTATCAGAGGCTTCGATATACGATAATAGTAGGTCGGTTATTTTTTGGAAATAAAAGAAAGAAAAAGAACCAAGATTGCAGCTGTTCATAGAGGTATAAGAGCGAGTCATAAACTTAGAATTGAAGTTATATTACCTTGACCTCGTTGAATCTTTCATTTTTTTTAATCGCCGCAGCTCGTGAAAAATGTTCGAGCTTTTCTCTTAGCAGCTTGTATCGGCATTGTATGCCAGCAGTAATTTTTGCTTCAATCACCACTAGAAAGCGCATAATTCACTTTTGCTAGAAGATAATCGAAGAGACGGATCTCTGAAAATATAGATGAAAGTTCCTAGAAGGCAGCCTAATACAAATTACTTATAGGGCCTAGCATCTTTTTTTCGTCCCTAGGCACGCGCCATATCTGATCCACGTGATCCACTTCGCTATTGGTCAAATCAGTGAGCTGACCGATAGCGAATTGGATCAAGCGGATCAAGTGGACATACGCTTCGCTATTGGTCAGTCTTGCTGATTTCACTAACAGCGAAGTGGATCAAGCAAATCAAGTGGATGAGTAGGCGCCTGACCTACAGGAACTATTTCAAAAGCTTACATCCTGAGCCTTTTAAATCGCATGGGGACTCATTTTGATAGCATGGGTTCAAACTATTTCGTAATCAACGTTACGGACCAAATGAATTTCCCTTGGCATAGAGCGGAATGGCAGACGTAAATGCTCCACTCAAGTTTCGGGGAACTTCGTTTTTCTCGCAGAGATCTTGTTCATACCTCTCGTGACTCGTTGGGTTTTTGAGGCCGAGTGGATATGCTGACGCGATCGGACTGCGAACGCGTCTCATCGATGACGACATTGAGTCGCGTGGTGTGTCCCAATGGTGCCTGCGACAGTTGTCACCTAATCTTCTCATCAGGTGTTTGTGTAAATGCGTAAAGCAGAACAGAATGCAAGAGTTCTTTTTTACAATTCGGAAATGATTTCATTTGAACTGTCTGCTCCGTGTGGAAGGTGAAGTTTTACACGTTGTTGCGGAGCTAAGGGTAGAGTTGAGCGGTTGTGGTAAAGTAGATGCTGTGTACTAGATTTAGACTTGAGAAACAGTTGCCCGGGCAGTGATGGAAGATTTGACCTAAAGCTCGATGAACTACATATCCAAAGTACTCGTGTGACTTTGCAAAAATAACAGATTGTCGATTGTGGTAAACAGCTTTGAGTTGATACTTTGTGGGAGGTTTGGAGGAATGGAAACTCTTCAATCATACATCTCTACAAACCGTATGAATTAAAATCAAGGCTACTACTTCATACAAGTTTGGAGGGATGTGTAATTGCGATGATAAATGATGTTTAGGACAATGGCGTACTGACATTTTTCCTAAACCTTTGTAGATCATTGGTATCGAGAAACTATTATTTTTGCAAGTTTAAGAATGCATTGAATAAGCATTTGAGCAAGGCTAATACAAGTCTTCCATCACCATCTGGATGTTTGGGACATTGGCCTACTGACATTTATTCCCAAATTGATGGCACAGCTAGAGTGTGATCATTGAATAAGAATAATAGATAGCTCCACATGCACAAAATTTGAATCCTGGCACATGTCTTTGTATAAAAACGTTATCGGAGAGTGAATACGTTCAGCTTGACCTGACCTTTTTCCATTCAACGTAAGCACAATTGAATCAACAATCTATCGACTGCTTCGACACTATTTGTGCAGCTGTAGTTAACATTGTGTGGTATGGTTTAGAATCTCTATGGATTTTTTGCTCACCCCTAAATTTTCTACTAGTCTAAATTTTCTACTAGTTTTTTGGAAGCTGGTTTTGCACGAAAATGAGCTTGTTTCAGCTTTATTCTATTTTTTTGCTCTCTGTGACTGGTTAGACGCCTAAAACAATTTTTCGATCTAATGTTCCTCTTTTTCTATTCTCAAAGGAATTTCCATTAAAAAAATTTGTTGATGCTTTTGGCGGGAACAGACTCTAGGCTGTTGACTCAAAAATGAATTTATCGAAGTCTACGAGGTTCGGAAATGTTAAAAGGGGTTTGAGCTAGTCCTGTATCATCGAAATTTGCGTGTTGCTTCGGATCTGCTTGCATCATAAATAATCTTTTTGCATTTTCTCAACACGTGAGTTTGCTTTACTCCAAAGTTTTAATGTTTGAGTTGCAGCATAAAAGACGAACGTATTGACGAGTGTCAAGCGAGTCTTGTTGTTTACGAGAAGTGATCTTTAATGAATAGGGCCAGGACTTCGTTTGTTTTTATGCGAATTAGCGATGTCTTACGACGAGTTCTGACCTTTTTATCTGATTTCCTTGCTGAAAATGGAGGCTGAGTAGGCGGCGGTAACTCGTCTGTATAGCAAACATCTAAGTGCTGTTTCTTATGATGGAAGTTGCGGATTCTGTAAATTCTGAGGTAACTCCTTTTTAATTTGGTTTCAAAATCATTTTTTGCGCTACTTTTTTCATTTTCTCCTCATATTTCTGAACAAAGTGGTACGGTAGCTCTGCTCTCTGACACTAAGTAGCCTTATGCTGGTCGTTTGCAAAGAAGGGGGGGGGGAATAAAGTTGAGAGTTCGGGGCTCGATGAAAATGCTGCATTTTGCACTAAATATAACTAATTCGTTAGCACAGCTGAAATACATAGGTATCGATCTTCTTGTTATTAGTACAATGAATGTTAGTCTTAACGTTATTAGTATTCTATGCCATCAAAAATTCTTCGAAATACCGTGAGCTAGTCATTCTGCTACTTTCCTTGCGCGGTATCCGGCATGACTTTCAAAATCGAGGTAAATTTTTTTATACGACTTTCAACAAAAAATTCAGCGTGCACTATTTTCTTATCATACTTGTAT
Source organism: Cylicocyclus nassatus (assembly GCA_958299035.1). Taxonomy (NCBI): domain Eukaryota; kingdom Metazoa; phylum Nematoda; class Chromadorea; order Rhabditida; family Strongylidae; genus Cylicocyclus; species Cylicocyclus nassatus. Next base: position 80,690,142 of record CATQJL010000316.1, on the reverse strand, counting down.
AGAGTGAGGTTCGAAAAAAATGTAGTGGTAGATATTACTTAGCAATAATATTTCTATTTTGAAATATTGTAGTCAGAATTTTGAAAACCATATGGTAGCCACTTCTTGTCGCTGTGAATGATCAATGGTGTCATTTGTCTCAGCACTCCTGCATGAGAACGGAAGATCTCAGGAAAATCCTTCACAGCGAAACATGTAGCAGCTGCTCTAAAAGTTTGAAAATGTCCTGTATAATTTTTTGGGGGCCTGGATAGTCTAAAGAGAGCTGAGATTTGGATTTAGTCCTGTCTAGTAGGCTTGGACTGAGCTAAATCATTCTGCAAAGCAGCCCCCCCCCTCTATCTCAAATTGTTGAAACTCGTAAACAATAGTAAAGTAATATTGCCCCCAACACTTATCTATCCATTTGCCTTTGCTATGCGTTGCACTTTTCTCCAAGGTGTAGGTAACCTCTGGAAGGTTGTCTCTAGTGCAATCTGCGCAACTGTCTTTCGTTGCCCACGCGCCTGCTCTAAATGTACTTCCGACATCAGAGCAATTATGTATTGTACTGCTCATCTAAACTTGAATTTGTAAGGCACTCGAGAACAGAAAGTGGTTCACTTAATCTTTCGACTAGTCACGTGGGGATGTAATTTTTTTTCGGCGACGATGACGTGTGAAGTCCGTTGAGACGACATTTTCTGTTTCCTCGTCGTCTCTCGGTTTTCCACGTTATGTGTCTGTCGCTGAGATGCAGCAGTAGGCGGTTGGGGAATAGAAAAAGATAGATGAATACTTGAGCAGATTTTCCGGATGCCTGACAGGAGGAGAAGGCGGAGTCCGCTGCGAACAACTGGTCAGTTGCTCAGCGCTACCTCGTCGAGACTGAAGACTCAAACTCACTCGCAATATTTTTTCCTTGCAGCCTGACATCGATGAGTTACTGACTTCATTAGCACTTGTCCGGTTGAGTGATTCTCATTGCAAATGCTTGCTAGACATAGTTAGCTATTGGTTCATTTTGCGTAAGGCACACTTCACTCGCGCTCTAGTTTCGTCCTTGGTCTTTGGTTCAGCGAGATTTGGGTTATGTAGGCTGTTTAGTGACTAGCAGTTGCATTGTGACTGACAAGGGGGAATTTTTTGGGAGTCTGGAGTTTTGAAGCTATGAACCTTGCTCTGTAGACATCACTTCCTCTCTCGCATATCTCTAAAGTTGACAGCTGTCCTTAGCAGTTGTCTCTTCATTGAAAGTTAGCATGTACTGAATATTCATGGCTTTTGTCTTCCAGAAATCTAAATTTACGATAATTTCAGCCGATTGTTCTTTTTAAGGCGTAGAGTAATCTTACAAATTGATTTTTGTTTGCTAGCAAAGCATACCATCAAAATCTAGGACTATTTGAAGAACTGGAAATTGCTTTTGACATGGATATGCAACGGAAATTTTGTTTTGCTTTTTTGGGTTGATTTTGATATTGCGATTTTTAAATGCTTTCGCATTTTATACGAGACACTAATGTTTCAAAAACCTCAAACTTCTCTCTCTAACTAGGTCCTAAGTGGCGTTTTCAAATTGCGCTAAAACTGGGCGTCTTTGTCAAACCTTCTTTTTTTATCTTTCTCTATCCCACTCTCAAGAGCGAGCAAAACAATTTGTCGAGGTTGAGGTTCTGTGAAAACGTATAAGCACCCTTCGCCCCTCGACTAACTCATGCAAAAAGCTACTCTCGAAAATTGTTTGCTGTCATTGTCTTCTGCGACCTGGAAATCTCCGGTGCTCTCGTGAGAAACGGATTTTCTCCCTCTAAAAACACTTATATCTCACTGCAGTTTCACTTTGAAATCCTAGATTTGAGGGTTTTGTAACTAATTTGTCTCCGAATTTTTTTATATTTTTCGCTCTATATGTCGTTTTTACTATTAGATCAAACTACTCTATCGAAATGCCGATAGAGCAAGGAGCTGACGAACCACTCAGAAAGGTTCAAAATGTCGAGGTGAATTTTGATTATCATTTTTTTTGCAATATGCTAGTGTTTCTGTAAAAATAAAAATTTTTCGAATATTTCTTGGAAATGTGGTAAGTTTGTTCAAAATAAGAATTTCAAGATTTGTTGTCAAATTTACCTGATCAGTTTGGAATCTAAAAAATTTTAGGGTCGTATGACCGCAGCGCTGGCGTTCGCCGTCTTTTCCGTAACCCTCGGTTCATTTCAATTCGGTTACCATATAGGATGTGTGAATGCCCCTGGAGAAGTAAGCTTAGCCCGGGTTTCAAGCGATTCGGTTCTAAGGATGTGTTTTAGATGATTACCTCCTGGTTCCAAGATTCCCATCAAAGCTTATTTAACAGCAAACTGGATAAAACAGGCGCTGATTTTGCATGGTAGGGTTTTTGAATTTTCTTGGATCTTATGAGTGGTGATTGATTTATTGATGAATGCAGGAGTGTAGCTGTGTCAATGTTCGCTGTAGGAGGAATGTTTGGCGGATTGATGTCTGGCTGGTTAGCTGATAAAGTCGGTAGACGTGGTGGTCTTCTTTACAATAACCTCTTCGCATTCATTGCCGCTGCTTTGATGGGTTTGGCAAAGCCTTTGGGTGTTTACCCAATGATGATCCTAGGCAGATTTTTCATCGGATTATATTGTGGTGGGTATCGATAGATTTTAAGGGTGTAAGATCTGATAAGAAGCTTCTAGGACTTACTTGTATTGTGCCAATGTATCTAGCTGAGACCTCACCGATGAACCTTCGAGGAATGCTCGGATCACTGCATCAGCTCATTGTCACTGTTGCTATTCTGGTTTCCCAGGTTAGTTCTAGAAAATATTAGTTTTGGAAATAAAATAAGTGAAAAGGGGGATGTGTCGCTGAGATGAAATAGATTTGATTTGTGCACTCAGGAAAATCATTATCATTTGGCAATTTTTTTTTATTTTTTCGACAGAATGATGAAACGAAGAATGAAGATCTCTTAATTAAGAATAGAGATAAATAAGCTTCTTCGCTCGGCACCTTTCAGAAAAGGTGTGCGCGAGAATAAAACAAAATGGGTTATTCTAAGAATTCGAAACTTAACTGTAGAATTTGGCTTACGGTAGATTTGTATGCATCCTCCTTCATATTGTTTGCATATGCAAATCTATGAATGCAATTTTTATACCCTTGTGATTGTAAAATATGGGTATTATATTTCACGGAAAAGAACGTTCGTTCATGCGATCTTGCCCTTCCTATCGCTGTTCTTTTTTTTGCCTTGAATGTGCTGCAAAAACAAGTGGCAGCCAAATTTCTCCGCTCAATTTCGGGTATGAATGAACTTTTCAGTAATTGGGTGTTTGTGAACGTATCAACGGACAAAATGATAGTTTTTATGTATCGTTGAATGCTCATTTAATGGATTACAAAAACCATTTTCATCATCGTGCGGGCCTTTTATCATAGTGGGCATTTGGTCTTCGATTCAGTTTTATTAAAATGGCGGTCCTCAGACTCATTACTTTGAATTTTATGAGCAGATCTCAAATTTTCAGATACTTGGCCTGCCGTACATTCTCGGCACAGAGGCTCGATGGCCGTTGATCTTTGGATTTACTGTTGTGCCGTCTGTTATCCAAGTGATCACTCTTCCACTTATCCCGGAATCACCCCGCTATACTCTTTGTGTGCGTGGTCAACCGGATAAGGCAGCGAAGGATCTTAAGAAGTTGAGAGGATCGGAAGATGTGGGTGATATCAATCTACTATTGTGATTGTGGGAAAAATTCATTTTTGTTTCAGGTGAATGCTGAGATGGAAGTTTTCCGTGAAGAAGCTGCTGCTAGTGCCGCAGCAGGTGAGTCGAAACCATCAATGCTGGACATGTTCCGTGGATCGCTTCTGTGGCCTATGACAATCGCCATCATGATGATGCTTGCACAGCAATTCTCTGGTGAGAAGGATTTTTTGAGTTTAGGGGGAGGTTTAGAGTGCGTGTGCCGACGCCGTGCCGGTGCCGTGCCGGAACCCAAATTGATCCACGTTTCTGTGGATAGACGCTCCTCCAGCATGGCGCTGGCACAGGCAGCTCTGAACGCAGTCTTAGCTCAAAGTTTTAATAGATGCAAAAGAAACTTGCCTTATGCAGGTATCAACGTTGCTATGTTCTACTCTACCGTAATCTTCAAACAAGCTGGACTTACTACTGAAGGAGCCGTTTACGCTACAATTGGTATGGGTACCGTCAACGTGATTATGACCCTCATTTCAGTCTATTTGGTAGGTGCAAAAGTTTTTTTTTACCTCTAGAAACAGATCATCCGAAATTTACCTCAGGTGGATCATCCAAAGTTCGGACGACGTTCGTTGATGCTTATGGGACTGACCGGAATGTGGGCATCAACAATCCTTCTAGTCATAGCACTATCACTAGGTGCTGCTGGACATCAATGGGCCAGCTATGGTGCAATTTTGTTCGTATTACTGTTCGTCATATCGTTCGCTACAGGACCAGGTGAGTGCTTTTCTCCAAATCAGCAAAATATTTTGAGCTTCAAAAAATAGCAATTCTGATGAAGAAATCAGTTATTACCGCAGTCTGTTCTAAGGTTTCTTGCTTGTGTACTTAGCAGTACATGAACAATGTACAGCAAAAAGTTGTTGGGGTGTAAATTACTGAAAATAAAAAATGCTCCGAGAAACCTACCTTTCAAGTTGCAAAGGAAATCTTAATAGAGTAGCAATGGTTGAAATGAGATGGGCTTTCCTTGCGGCCCACTTATGAGTCCTTTTCTGTCGCAACAATTCTTCCCGCTTTTATAAACTGTGTATGTTTTCGTAAAAATTGGTTTTGTTATAGGTTCTATCCCATGGTTCTTTGTGTCTGAAATCTTTGCTTCAAATTCTCGTAGCAATGCCAACTCGGTAGCTGTAATGGTCAACTGGACAGCTAACTTGCTCGTTGGACTATCGTTCCTTTCACTTAACGTGAGTTTCTTGATTTCTGAAGAATATGACCAAAATGTTGGAATTTTTCCAGAACGCTCTTGCCCAATACTCGTTCCTCGTCTTCACTGCATTACTATCGTTCTTCATCTTCTTCACATGGCGATTTGTGCCCGAGACCAAAGGAAAGACTGTCGAAGAAATCACAGCCACATTCGATAAACGAAAGCGCTAAAGTATTGTATCAGCTATGAGCTCTCAATATTTTAACCCTACTACCCTTTCTACTCCCGTATACTCACGAATCTTGACATATTGATATGTTTTAGCCTTGTTATCCACTCATAATCATCGCTTCTTTGCAAGCGCGCCCATTCAGTTTCAGTTGTAGGTAGTATTCTTCTGAAGAAGAAGACGAGCTTTAAACGTTTGAAAAGCTCATCGTAGTGGTTTAGTTTGTAATCTGCCATTCGTTTTGAATTCTCGAACTCCTTGTATTGTGTATAGAGACGAGCATTTTATCTTCGATAGAGCTTATTAGTTCTCTAACAATCCCAAAAATATTTTGTACTCACCATGAATCTGATTTTGTTACATGTTGCCTATGTTTTCATGATTGTTTTACGTGATCCCTGAGTAATATCCCTGAATAAAGATACTAAGTGAAAGTTTTGAACGCACTGTAGGGGTGGACACGCATTGCAATGGTTTCACCAAGAAATATGAATAAGTAATTCACAGTCTTTTCTTGAAAAAAGAATTGATGAAAAATTCACAAAGCCTCTCCAAAATATGACGCAAATATTTCTACGAAGTGCCTCTTCCTCTTCTTTTTTTTCCACTGGGATGAAGTCTGCTTTTCATAATGCACATTATTGGCGCAAATTTAGCTTTTCTGTTGCTTTTTTTCATGTCACGTCGCCTGATTTGGCATGGATATATTCCCATTTTGGATCTTCGAAATTCTTGAGATGAAGAAAGAAATTTGGGGCATTGCAAAATTCTGATCTTAGGCCGTTTAACAGATCACAAAATGGGTCTTACCTCTTTGTGAAAAATGATCATATAGAACATCGTAATGTGTGCGATTGCACACTCTGCTCATTTTGGAAATTTGATATTTTCTTCAAGATGGCTGCAGGTGTTCGTTTTGTTTTCAGGGCGTGACGAAAATCACTCATTAATCAGAAGAAGGGCACTAAAATTATGTGGATAATAGCGCCGCACCTCACATGTGGCTAGCAGCCTCTGAAACCGAATACCTGAAAGTTCCCGCAAAATGCTGTGCGCCTTATAAGATCACTTTTAGCTGCATACAGCCTCTGAACAAACTCGAATTTGGTGAAGAGTATACTGTGCAGTCGCACACATCGCGGTCTGTGTCGCGAAAAAGCTAATGATTCCACAAATTCTAAGTTTTGAGGGCAAATCAATGCCACTTGTTTATCTGATCTTAAATATTTTTCGTCCGATATCCTCGCATTGTGAGAAATTCAATAAAAACATGGTATTGAGAAATGCTCAATCTAGCTGCGATTACGAAGAAAGAGTATCTGCATGAATCTGTTCTTGCATCGATGCAAAGTCTTAATACCTCTATCCATATATGATATGCTACCAGCAAATTTATTAGTTTTCTGTCACAAAAGAACCATAATCCGGTTAAGACCGATGTTATATGTCCAGACTGTTAAATAGACGGATTTCTTACATATCAACCTATATAGGGAAAATGCAGTAAAGTGCCGTGGAACGTCATAGCTTAAGTAATAGGTAAGAATTTTTGTAACGGCTGAGGCTTTTCAGAAAAAAAAGTAGAAAAGAGCACATTTACAGGTGGTTTTAGAACGATTTGCACGAGCGTTTTCCTCTGGGCTTTTCGCATACTGCAATCATTTTGCAACGCTCGTGCTTTGTTATCTGGATAAGAATCTATGTCTCATGCTGTCATTTAACGATGAAAACGAACTATGCGAAAGTGTGCCAAGAGCGCAAAACTGAAAATGAACTCACCCTCGGAACATGAATTTCACTGCCGTTAGGCGTCAATAGTTGATGTAACACTAAGTTCCATGTCAAGACAAATGTCAGAGGGTCTGTTCCCGCCGCGATGTGGCTCCATATATAAGGTCTGCATGCAGGGTTAGAAACAGCAGCATGTTCACCAGAAGTCTTGTCGGATTTGCTTCCATAGCTAGTGCTGTGCTTATTATCGGCGCACTCAGCTTGATCGCCTACATCTACAACGATTTTAGCGAATTCTATGATAAGGCACAGTTGGAACTGAGCGATTTTAAGGTGAGCCCCTCCAAAATTTTCTAGAAATCTCCACAATGAGTGTACTGTTTTCAGCTGCATGCTGATAATGCCTGGGAACAGATGGTAGTTTCTATGAAAGACCACCAAGTTCGAGATACTCGTGCTGTGAAGGTGAAGAAAATACGTCGTAAGAAGAAGCAGAGTGCTTCCTATGACGGAGGCGATACTTCTGATGGAGATAGTGCATCATGTAATTGCGCCCCAGGACCAGACACATGCCCGCCAGGCCCTCCTGGACCTCCTGGTGAACCTGGAACGCCAGGAGAGAACGCTCTACCTGGGCAGAATGGGAATCCCGGGCTTGAAGGAATTTCGAACATAGGAGGAGACGAAACTGGAGGATACGGCGGTGGAAGTGAGTGCATAACTTGCCCGGCAGGCCCTCCAGGACCACCCGGAAGTGATGGCCTTCCTGGACCAGTAGGACCAGATGGAAAGCCAGGAACACAAGGTCACAAAGGAAATGGTGGACATTCCGGTGGACCTGGAGCGATGGGAGATGCAGGAGCTCCAGGACAGCCTGGTCAACCAGGTCAACCTGGAGCACCCGGACAAGGTGCAAAGCATGGCAAGGGTAAGCCTGGTGCGCCGGGACCTGCTGGACCAATGGGAGCGCCTGGTCAATCTGGACCTGAAGGACCACCAGGAGGTCCTGGAAAACCTGGTCCACAAGGAGCAGCCGGAGCACCAGGACATGAGGGATCACCAGGTGAGCACGGTCACGACGGCGAACACGGCGGACCAGGAGATCCAGGAAAAGATGCTGCTTACTGCCCATGTCCTCCTCGTACTCCAACCTATGACAGTGAAGTAACGCAGGCTCCGTCATACGCTCCAGAAACAACAAGCAGTAGCGGCTACCGCAAGCGTCGCGTCAAGAAGATCCGTAGAGTCAAGGCTAAGGCCGTCTAAGCTTTCCTGTCGAATGTTTGTAAATCTGTCAGGTCTTTTCAATAAAACTTCAATAGATGCTTCGAAAATCAGGTGGAAATTGGTAAAAATGAAACGTATGATTTGAAAATTGGAGAAAAAGGTTGATATGCGCAACTCATTTTTGCGACCTATATATTTACACAAGAGGTGAGAGGTAGTTTATATCAGTGAACGTAACTAGAAAAATAAGGGCACATATTAGTGTCAAACTCAAGAAATAGTTTTTCAATCTTTGGAAGAGTCGCTGAAAACAAGCCATCATTACCAAATCATTTTTGGTATCAAGGCTATCTAGTGAAAAGATTCTTGTGTTACCGGTTTTGAAGTCCATGGAAAATTCAAAAATTTGAAAGAATTTCAAGACCCCGTAGAGCGTGACTAACTTCATGCCCCTCACCTGGAAAAATATTGAGCCCTCCCACCTCCCCCATCCAGAAAAAAAACTTCTGAGACCGTCACTGAGACAAGCCTACATTCGTAAATCGCTTTGTGGATTTACTTCATACATATGGGCGTGTTTGGTGATGTTTATATTAGGTTGTCCCGCAAGTTTTGTCGGTTTTTTTTCATCGCTCACTAAAACCCAAAGAACACCAATTCATGGACGATCTAGCTATCATTTAATTCAGATTTTTATCCTCTTTCTTACAGCTATATTTGCTCTCTGATCTACCCCGTCTTTGCAATGTTATCGCCATGGCTTTTTAAGCAGTTCACCACTAACGCCAACACTTTCCTGAATTCAAAAAATTTTTATACTCTGTTTCCGAAAAGCGCTAGTAACTGTTACGTAGAGCAAATCTTTGGCTACATTGTGTTTACTTTAGATTACATGGATCACGTTTATCAAGTCCGTTATAATTATTTATTTAAGAAAAACCGCGGTTTTTTGATTACGTCTACCACGTAAAGTTACCGAAAATTCCAAAAAGCTAATTTTTCAAAGCAGATTTAACTTGGTTATGTTGCATAGTTATTGTTTATTAGCAATCAAGTTCCAATTCGCAAAAATATCAAGAGCCTTCATGTTTTTGCTGCAGTTGCGTGTTTCATGATTTTGCCAAAAATTGAGACCTCCGAAGAAATAATTTTTTGAAGCTAAAGACAGCATTTTAGGAGAATGTAAATATATGCCTTGTAGTCCGAGAATTGTTCTATTTGTGCCATACTTAAGCACCTCCGGAACATTGGAATGAAATTTTTGAAAAATAGCCTAACTTTGGGCAGATAAATATGACGGGTGAAGAATTGTAACAAATATCAAGAAAAGCATACAGGATTATTGCTAGAAAATGTAGCCGTAAGAAAGAGAAGAAAAAGCTGCATCGAATGCATGTTGAAACTCACTCAGATCTTCATTTTGCATAGTTTTATAGCGGTTTGAAAAAACCGACAAAACTTTCGGGACAACCTAATATATGATTCTGAAAGCTCTTGTCCTGCTCTATATTTTCATCTTGCTTCTTCATTCAAAATTTTAAAGTCCAGAAAGTTTGCGGATATGAAGTTGGAAGCAGAAAACCCAATTTAAAAGCTTCACCTTTCATGTTTTCCAGCCAGTGACAAAATTCAATTACAAAACCTGGATAATATCGAAGCATCCTTTGTGGTTGCCGAGTATGCCGAGGTTGCTGGGGTTGCCGAGGTTGCCGGCGTTGCCAGGGTCAGAGACAGCTTAGAGAGAGCGCGAAACGTGGGGGCTACCATGAGGTTCTACAACGACCGGCAACGCCAGCAACCTCGGCAACCCCTGCAACCTCGGCAACCTCACCTCAGCAACCTCCGCAACCGTTGCAGGCAATCTATGGCCTTTCCCTTTGTAAAAAACAGATGTTTCCCTTCCTATCACGTGCTACTAGCTGTACGAGTACAACTGTCACTAATGCACCTCTTCGAATGGAAGTTATAAGAAGTGACTTGTGACCATAGTGCTGAAAATCTTAGGGTAGGATCGTTAGCTAAGAAGTAAGAGTGCCAAATAATTGTTCCAATATTTTTGTCAGAAGATATATCGTAGCTAAGTTAAAAATTTTAGGGAAATGAGATGGCATTAATTGCTTGGACGTTTAACCCTGCAAAAAGTTGATACGTTTTTTTTGCAAGACAAAGACATCAAATTGTTTCGTCATAAACGCTTGCTGAGCTGGACTATCCATTCACAGTTTGTGCTTGATAAACGCCGCAAGCATCCCTTTTGTTGAAGCCGCCATCAGAATTTCGCTAATAAGCAATAGTATTCCGTCAGCGGTAGCCACGGAAAGTCTTTTAGATCAGCAAAAGCAAATTTAGTGTCAGTATTGCTTGCAGCAAGGAACTGTGAATATGTTGATTCAGAGCACGCTTTTTCAGACACTTTTTGGTAAAAATATCCAGAAGTTGGGACTTGCAAATCAGTTGCCTTGCAGAGCTGCTATGGACCATTTGATGCAATGAAAAGAAATTACACTCTTTTTTGGAAGTTTGCAGAACTCAAAAGAAAGCTTTCTTCGATTTTCTTGCCACATAAGTACAATCATCACCTTAACGTCACCAGAATAATTGCGTAATCTTGACCAGTGCAATTAAAATTCGATTTCTTCTTCAAAAAACATGAGAAATTTCCATGATGAAGGAGAAGCGAGCAGGGAAGGAGTGCTTGTTGCATTACTGTTGTGATGAAAAAACACTAGCTAGAAATTACGAAGACTGATTGTTTAGAGGGCAAGATGATACTAAAAGATGGAAAAGATGGGAACTGTTGGAGGAAAAAAAACAAAAATTCCTAAGTTCTTGGTTCTAATTCTGAATGGATTGCCGAAAGGCTCAAATTAAGATGATGATAAGATGCATGAATTCATGTGTTCGCAACGAGAACGCTAGCTTGCTCTTCAAAAGCGGGGTGGAAGCTCCTGGCGCAGTGATTATTGACTCATTGAATCCGGTGAATCAGTGGAGTGGCTTAGCTCTTGTGCGTCGTGCTAAAAAATCAACAGTTAATTACAAAAACACAGCAGTAACTTCGAAAGATGATCGTAGGGAAGATTTGAACAAGATACGATTTGAAAAAAACCATCAGAATACCGACGCAATAATAGGAGAATGCGAAGCAAGCAATCAAATCCAGCCTGAAGAGCGCAAACGACGCCAAAAAATAAGCGTAATTCAAATCGCGAAATTTGCCGCGCTTAATTTGGTTGCATGCATATGAAATCGCAAGTAAATCGGAATTCGGTAGGAATTTTCCCTTCTTGTTTTTAGCATCGCGATTGTCCTGAAATCCGCGGCAAGAGCGGGTCTGCCGCAGCCGTAGCCAATTATTCGCGTTCCTCCCCTGCCTCCCCCCCCCCCCCCCTCTTTGTGGGCGGATCTACTGCGCTAGCTAACCTCAAATGTCTGAAATAAATTTAGAATCAGTTCCATCAAGACTACGTGGTTCATTCCAGTTCGCCACCACAAGTTGGGATGGGATATTGGGATTTGAGATTGGGATTTTCTTATCAGCTTTTTTTGAGATTGAGCCAGACTTCGCAGCTACGTCGCGTACGCTGCGTACGCCGCATCAGGCTCAATTCTTACATGTGCTGAGAATCGAGTTCACAAAAGAGTGATGAGCTGATAGCTTTTATGTTATGGTGATACACTCTGTCGCATTCTTTTTTGGACTCTTTGCGGTTATCCACAACGTCTCTACAGTTTTGTGTGCTAAGGTGTCATTCTCGAATGATAGAATTTTTCACTATTTGGAACGCTGCACCATTATGGTGAATCATGCGACGCGAATGAAAAGTTTTACATGACAAGCACTTTTTGAGATAATCTATGCCGCAAATACACTCAGCGACTTTGTCAAACGGCCAGATCACGCAATTTGGTGTTAAGCACATGCGATCGTAAGCGTGATTTCGTAGTATGTGCTTTTTGAGACTGGCAGGCGGTATGTCGACGATTTTGACATCGTTTTGCAAATCAGCTTGCTTCAGACCTAAAGCATACCTCACGCGATTTTAGGCGCCGCCCGATTTGGCACTGCAACGACTCTCCATAGCTGGTCGTAAACGCACTTTGCTTGGGCCAGACTTACTGTGTTTGTTACAATTACGGAGTCTACGCACCCATGCATCTGAGAGCCTCGCATGTTCAATCTCTAGACATCTTGCAAATCGCCAAGTTGTGAGGATGTGGCGATCTCGCGAAATCACGAGAGGTGTGCCTTAGGCCTCAGGCAGCAGCGGATTGCGCTGCTAAATTCGTAGAAGATCAACGGCATATAGGACGATATTTTTATCGTCTTTCTGGTCAGATGAGTAGCGTTTGCAGCTGCTGTTGTTCCGGATTTTCGCCCATGTAGTCGCTTTTTCACGAAATACTCTGCCATATCAATAGAATTCAAGCCTGTTTTACAATTAGATGATACTCGAACAGCTGTCTTGCACATCTGACTTATCATAACAGTTTTCATGGCACAGTAAGTCATGAATCGAGATGGTGCTAGATTGACGGTATCATTTAATTTTGCTTATTCATTCGCAGGTGAATCTCTACGTTGAAGTAGCCAATCATTCATCATTGGCTCTCTGATGAATTTGATGCTCAGCACTGCTCATTGAGGATATGGCAACAAAGCTTGCATAGAACATACGATGCAGCAATCATTTGTGCATCTAAAATACAGCAGTGAGCGTTTCAGTGTCGGCGCCTCGATTTGGGACATAAATTCAATCGCAAGAGTTCGCGCCGATCGCTGCTTCATTGCTAAACCTCTAATTTGTTTCTCAGTAACAGAAATATCCAAACACAGTGCAGTCAATTAGCTATTCCTTGTTCACACTGTTACTTCCTTGCACAAACATCAATGTATAGGTCGTCCGCGCTGCGCGCGGAGAGCAACGCTGTTGCGTAGATTGTAGGCAGTTCACGACTGGAAGAAGCGCAGAGAAAAACAGGCGGCGAGAGTGCACGAGGAAAGAGGAGTGACGCGCAATACACACCTTGCGCACTCTCCGCGCCCTGCGCGGACGGCCTATACGAATTCACGTAATCGCCAGGCGATCTTAATAGCAATAACACGACGTAATTTGGGATAATGGGCATATTCTATTCCCATCTTTGCACTTAAAGGCAGCATCCGGGCAAAATTCTGCCCCTCATGTTTCTGCCATTCTGGGGCCTTTCCGTGGCTCTGATTACAGCTGTAAAGTCGAAATTGTGTAAAACTCCCAAAAAACCGGGTTCTGGGGGGCCCTCTCTTCAAAAGGTGGACGAGTTTCGAATTGCTCGTCCCCATCGTCATGCCAGCGGGAGGAGCTGCAACTGCACGGATGCAGTTGCATTGCAGTGTGCAGTGCAACTGCAATGCAACTGCAATGCAACCGCACCCTGCGTAAGCACTCGTCCTCAGGGGTGGTTTGTGATACGTAGGGGCGGCTTGTGATAAGTATCACAGGCCCGTATCTCCTTTTATGGGGCACGTCAAAGGATTGGACCAACGCAGATCGGATACTCATGGGCCCCTCTTTACAACTATGTGATAATCTGGGTGGATGGATCTTGCCTGGACGCTGCCTTCAAGACCGTAAACTAAGGCAATAACAGCAGTTTAACATTGCAAATCGAGTCTCAGCCACCGGCATCACGCTTTAGCTTTGAAGATGATCGCGAAGACTATAAAAAGTGTAAGCTCATAAAATGACCCCATTGCATGCGCCTCCACCAAGAAATTCGACAGAATTGCTGTAACCGCATGTAAGGGAGCTGGGGTCGAAACTCTCCGAATAAGGAACCAGATGCAGCTGCGTACTTTATTCCTATCAGCTGCTACCGTAGGTGAAAGCATCTTCAAATTTTCCTGGCTTGAATACTTGCTTTAGGCTCACGCAAAGTCTGTTCTTTTTAGCAGCTGCAAGTCAGAAGCTGACCTCAATCTCCACCACGCGAAATACCACCAAAATCATGAGCCCACTCTCCCATTTTGGGACCGCAAGGGTCAAAGATCATACATGTCATGGATCCCTTTTTCAACATATCCTTTGACACATGCTCCAAAAGATTACAAACACAGTGGACCCTACTTTCCCACATTTACTGGACCACAGCGGCCAAAGTACCAGAAGAATCCTGGACTCCCGCCGTTTGATCCCTACACTTCCCATCATCCACAGGAGCATTGTGTTTGACAGGCACTCTCTCCACGAACAGGATGATCTTAACTTTCGCTTTCGCCACTTGGAACCTCATGGGAGAATGAAAGTAAATCATACCTTCTTTTCTTACCTCTTTACTAGACCGTATTTACAGTTGAAAATCACCAAAATATGGAGGTTTCCAGATACTACAACATATAATCACACTGCTAATATATGAACAATGGAAAAAAACGATTTTTGAAGAAGGTTGTGAATGGTTGCGATTGCTTTTAGATTACCGAAATGTAAAGATATTCAGATACTAGAACTCGCCCACCCACGACATCAGTAGCGGAGGAATGGAACACAACGATCGTCGGAGAAGGTTGCAAATAGTTATACCCCCCCCCCTCCCCCTTAGGAAGAGTAACTTGGAAATTTAGATGTAACATCATACCCAAACAAAACATTAGTAGATGAGCAATGGAACACAACGGATATTGAAGAAGGGTGTCAAAGTTGAACTTGGTGTTGAAAATTGGTATGTGAAGTTTTTAGGTACAACATTTTACTCAGACAAACCATCAGTAACTGAGAAAGGGAGCACGACGTTTGTCAAAAAGGATTGTAAAGAGTTAAACTAGCTGTTGAAAATCACCATTTGTCGAAATATTAGATACTGGAACTTACCCAACCACAACATTAATAGATGAAGAATGGAGCACAACGATTGCTGGGGGAGGTTGCACAGAGGTATACTTACTGTTGAAGAATAAACCTTAGTTTGCAGATGCTACATCTCATCCAAACATATCATCAGTAGATGGAGAATGGACACGACGATCGTTGGAAAAGGTCGTAGAGAGTTTTAACTTCCACTGGAAGAGTGAATTGAGTATTTCTAGATACAACGTATCCAACCAAAGCATCAATAAAGGAGAAATGGAACACAACAAATGTCGAAAAAGGTTGTACATAGTTGAACTCGTTGTTGAAAATTGGGAAACTTTAAAGTTTTTAGGTACTACATCTTACCCAGTCAAACCACCAGAAAATGAGGAAGAAAACACAGCGTTCGTCGGGAAAGGTTATAAATGAACATTTCTGCTGTTTACAAGTGCCAAAATTTGAGGTTTTCCGACACTATAACGCGGACGATTCTGCCCAATTTTTTCTCGAAGAAATCAGCTTTGCACTTACCGTTGTAATTTGCCATAAATGAAGATTTTCAGGTACCACTTTAGACCCTTCCCGCAAACGAACGACTCGGAGTCTTTTCTCATCTTTCTTCGAAGTTGCGACACGGCTACTGCGGAAGAAATTCCATCGATCATTCTGACAAGGGAATGGTCAGAAGTCGAAGTGGCCAATCCATACAAGCGGCATACCATTCGATGCAGCATTAAACGCTGATTTCAAATTTGTCTTCCATATCTGCAGAGCGCCTTTGTAGGCGAAGTTATGACCAGCTTTACTGCGCGAAAATCGTATACAAAAGTTGCAAAATTAAGCACATTATTGCTCTTTCAGCTCACTTCTAAGTACGGGTCATATGAGGTGACCTAGTTGCATGCTTTGATCCAACACTGAGCCGAGAATGGCCTTGTATGGTCAATTCTGCACTTTACACGCACAATTTCTTAGCAAAATAATGTCATTCAACGGCTTATAATTTCGTCCACAAAAGCGCTCTGCAGATTAGGAAGGAAGACAGATTTGAAATCAGCGTTTTATGCTGCATTTAACGGTATGCAGCTTGTGTGAATTGGTCACTTCGACTTCTGACCATTCCCTTGTGAGCAGTATGGCTATTTCCGCCTACGTTCATGGTAAAGCTCTGACTTGATGTCTTTGTGTTCACAAGCAAGGAGTCTTTGTTTGAAACGCAGCAAAACACTCACTTGAAGGGATATGGCTAGAAACCTAAGATGATAAGGGACTAACATTGTGGGCAATGACATACGTGATTGTATAAATTTATGATGATGGTTATAAGGAAATGTTTAGTGCTGTTTCTATGATGATAAACTGCAGCCACCGCTAACAAAATTTCTTTGCCTTTAGTTTGTAAATTTGCCCATTTTTCACATCCTCATAGTGAAACGTTTTTTTACCGATGGCACTTCCTGTTATTTCACAAATTTAAGAACTTATAGCCTTGCACATATTATCTTTGCCTGTCATCCACCTGTGGAGCTAACATCTGATTCTGGCGATACCAACAGAACCGGCATGGCTCAAAGATTGACTGCCTGTATCCTTTCATCTTCTATGAGACAATGCGAATGACAACCACATAACGCAATTATCAAGTTGTTTCTTTTCTGTACGTGACTGATTATTCATCCTGCTTCACGGGAGCTACAAAAAGTAGCGTTACAGTTTGTAGCGTTCCACCAAGGACTCATACAACGATAGTACATGCCGAAGATACTGAATATACTTTGAACTAATCATACGGAATTGCTTTGATGCATTCGGCACCGCGATTGGAAGCGAATTTGGTGGGTACCAAGTGATTTGGGGTAGACGAGGTTGTGGAATATAGATTTATTCGCACGGGCGTAGATTAGTCGTGAAGAAGAGTGAGGTGTCCCGGTGTGGACCGGGGAGCAACGTCTAATACATTTGGAGGCTCCTTATATAGGAAGGAAGGCGGAGCTGAACCGAGTAAAAGGTACAATGTACACGAGTTGGTGCTCGAAAGGAGGTGCCGCCGATTGGCTACACTCCTGGCGCACGGGTACCACTCACTCTTGAGTGATTAGATACTCAAGAGTGAGTAGCTCACAATTTAGCCTACGGGTATTCCGTAGGCTATCTAGAATATAGAGTTCATCAATGGTTGATGATACAGAAATCATCAACACTCCGGGCGAGCGAGAGGAAAGTGAGATCTGGTAAGATCCTAATTAGAGTGGCAGATACATGTGAAGTTGACTAGCGAATAAGTTAATACCTACGTATACAGAAAAATGAGCTATGAAGGAGGATTTGCAAGTAACTTGAACATACACACAAGAGTACGAATATTAACGTAAATTTATAAAAGCATCTGAAGTGATTGCTGGAGCTGGTGGGCGGTTTGGCGCTGCTTGTCGTCCTCGCCATTTCCTCCTCTTCCACTTTGAATCGGTAGTTGCTTCGTTGACGACCATATCCTTGATAGACGGCGTTCTTACACGATGTATGTACTCATGATGTCTTCTCTCCGGTGTGTTCGTCATCCTTATCTTGGCTTCATTGTTTGTGAACCGCTGCGGTAGCCATTCTATCCCATATCGGGGGCGGACATTGGAGTTCGTCGTGGAACGTATTGTGGCCAACCAACGTTGTCTGTCTGCTCGAGCTTCAGCGAGGATGGAAGCATTGACTGTTGACCTTGTAAAGGTGGATTGTAGGCTTTTGGATGAAGAACATGGTTGTAGTTTTGTTTGCAACGGAATCGTTCTTCTTTGGATTGTTCCTTCATTCTGCTTCGCCGATAACGGCTTGTTGTCCATTCGTGTGTTCGCACTGTTGCGATAAGAGTACGTTTTGGGTTTCTTCAGTCTCTCGTTGTGTTGTGGAAATGTTGGGCGGTTGTTCCTGAGGGTTCCCTTCAGCGATGATATGCAGCCGGATGTGCCAACAAAACTTGATGTAGTGGTAGTGGCGCTCATCCCTGATATAACGTATCCAAAGATGGAAGGAGTCAGAATGAGGCCCGAAGGAAGCTTATGCACTCTGTCGTTGTGGAGAGTAACAAGGTGTAGGAGGTCCTGTCCTATGATCAGATCGGGCGAGACGCTTTTCGAGGAGAGCGTATCTTGAGCGATTATCAGTTTCTTGTTATAGATGAAACGCAAGTCTGCTTCTGTGAGACTTGCCGTCTGCATGTTGATAATCAGCCTTTGCTTAGTGTGCAATGACAAATTCTTGAGCTTTTCGGAGCTGTAGAGACTTTTCAAGGTGATTTGTACTTCAGATGAGTTGAATTGCTCTTGTTGTTCGCCCATTCCAGATGTAGTAAATGACGTTGTTCGGACGATCGGAAGCTTATATGTCTCGCTAAGGTTTGACTTGATGAAACTTCTTTGCGCTCCTGAGTCCAGTAGTACTGTAATAGGTTGGTGAGGCAAAGAGATCCATGGTGCGAGTCTTTGCATTTAGGGCACACTCCAGTATTCGGGCAGTCTTTGGAATTGTGATTCTTAGCAAAACACCTCCAGCACACCCTTTGATTTCTCGCTTCGAGGCGTCGAGCTTCCGGTGTGGTATATTTCTGACAGGTGTAAGGGGAATGTGGTTGTCCACATAAGCACAAGCGTCTTGGTTTCGAGAACTGTCTTTCCTCTTCCCATCTTGCTCTGTTGTTCCTTCCATTTTGATGAGTGTCCTGGCGATGGCTGGTTGGGAAAAGGGTCTCAGTTGTGAGCGAAGTCGTTTCACGTAGTGAAATTATGCTGTCGATAGCTTCCAGGATTTCACTAACATCGAAGGAATCATCTTGTATTGCTTCTTTTTGGATGGCGGTTGTACAGATGGATTCGGGAAATTTGGAGAAGATCACTCGACGCCAAAGTCTGTCTGCGTTCATCTTTGCTCCCGTTTGTTCAAGATGAATGATTCTCGAATTGATTGCTTCAAAGGTTTCTCGGCAACTTTTCGGGTTGTCTGACGCCCTCGGAAGTTTTTCGATCTCGTTTATGAGTATGTCTGCCATGTTGGCAGAGCGATCGAAATGTTTTTTCAGGATATCTATCGCTGTTTCATACTTTTCTCCAATGACAGGAATGCAGCTGAGAGTGGTTGCTGCTTTTCCCTTTAACGCTTGTTTTAGAAACAGGAATTTGTCTGTATCCGATAGTTCCTCGTCAGTGTGGATGAGAGATTCGAAGACGGTCCAGAAGCTATTAAATTCTCGGAAATTGCCTGAGAACGTAGGAATTTCCAGCAGAGGTTTCCGAATTTTGATCTGCCTTTCATTACGTTCTGGAATCCAAGCTTGTCCATTATCACTACTTGGTTGACTCGGTATGCTCGGAGCATCGCAGTGCAGTAGTGCGTCTTGTTCTTTCAGTTCATGCTGCCTGAACTCTATCCTTGTCCGCCACTGCACTACAATCACTTCCAGTTCAAGTGACTCCATCTCTAGGTGCTTACTGAGCTCCATCATCAGTTTGTCTCTTTCTTTTTCCTCATTCCGTGCGCTAATGTACTCAATCGCGGAGTTGATTTGCGTCTCTTGAAGCTTCACTGCGTTGTGTAGAGAGTTGAGAAGATTGGTTATCAGTCCCGTTTTCTCTTTTATGTACTGTTCACATTCTTCTTTCAGTGTGGGGAATGTGAAGGGGACATCAATATTTTCGATTTGTGACTCGTGGGATTTCACGAGTTTGCAGGCGTTGTTAATCCTGATCTTGAAAAGCTGGAGCGATGCCATTTTCTTTTCTGCTGCACTGGGTAGAGTCGTGCGCTGGTGTGGTAATTCCAAGCGTTACAATTTGGGAGTGTGTATCCTCCTTGTTGATCGCTTTGGCTTGAGGGCGACAGCAGGGCTGGCCTCGATACGATAGCTGTCCTAACTGGTTGCAAGGAAGCTTTCTAGTGAGCTGGCAAGTGGGTGCCGAGCGTCTACTAGCTGTCAGCAAGCGCGCCTGGTTGGCTTGTACGCTGTACTGGACGGTAAGGTGTTGGAACCTGTCCCGTGGATGTAACGATCCAAAGCTCAAGATCGGTGAACCGACCGTGAATAAGCTTGGAAAGTTGAGATTTCTTTGCTAACTGTGGATGGGCCAGTCAGTCAGCTAGAAAATCTCCTTGCTAAGCTATGGATATGACCTGATAGCTTCGCAAGATGACTCTTGTTTGTGAAAGTGGTGAACCAACAATCACAGAGTCTTTTTGGCTGGTTGAGGCCAAAAAAGATCGAGGATTTCTGTTGCTAACTGTGGTGGACCAGTCAGTTAGCTAGAAAAACCTCTTTGCTAGGCTATGGATATGACCTGATAGCTTCGCAAGATGACTCTTGTTCGTGAAAGTGGTGAACCAACAATCACAGAG
The DNA here is from genome assembly GCA_958299035.1 of Cylicocyclus nassatus. NCBI lineage: Eukaryota > Metazoa > Nematoda > Chromadorea > Rhabditida > Strongylidae > Cylicocyclus > Cylicocyclus nassatus. Next base: position 80,669,833 of record CATQJL010000316.1, on the reverse strand, counting down.
TCTTTTTTGGCTGGTTGAGGCCAAAAAAGTTCAAGGATTTCTGTTGCTAACTGTGGTGGACCAGTCAGTTAGCTAGAAAAACCTCTTTGCTAGGCTATGGATATGACCTGATAGCTTCGCAAGATGACTCTTGTTTGTGAAAGTGGTGAACCAACAATCACAGAGTCCTTTTTTGACTTTAGGAAAGCCAAAAGTTTCGAGGAGTTCTTGTACTAACTGTGGTGAACCAGTCAGTTAGTTAGAAAACCTCTGCTAAGCTATGGATATGACCTGATAGCTTAGCAAGACTCGTATTAGTGAAAGTGGTGGACCAACAATCACTAGAGTCGAATATTGGCTAATTAGTAGCCGAGAGTGCGAGGAGTCTGTCGCTAACTGTGGTGAACCAGTCAGTTAGCTAGAAACCTCTACTAAGTTGTGGATAGGACCTGACAACTTAGTAAGACTCTTGATCGTGAGAGTGGTGGACCAGCAATCACGAGAGTCGAATATTGGCTATAGTAGAGCCTGCCACGCGGGTCTTAGGCCTTGATTTCTCGTGTCCTTAGGAGGATTCGCCGAGAAATGCAAGGAAAATCACTGGCCGATGCACCAATTTGGTGGGTACCAAGTGATTTGGGGTAGACGAGGTTGTGGAATATAGATTTATTCGCACGGGCGTAGATTAGTCGTGAAGAAGAGTGAGGTGTCCCGGTGTGGACCGGGGAGCAACGTCTAATACATTTGGAGGCTCCTTATATAGGAAGGAAGGCGGAGCTGAACCGAGTAAAAGGTACAATGTACACGAGTTGGTGCTCGAAAGGAGGTGCCGCCGATTGGCTACACTCCTGGCGCACGGGTACCACTCACTCTTGAGTGATTAGATACTCAAGAGTGAGTAGCTCACAATTTAGCCTACGGGTATTCCGTAGGCTATCTAGAATATAGAGTTCATCAATGGTTGATGATACAGAAATCATCAACAGCGAATATGCCCATGCTGCTGTATCTACATGTGTAATCCAAAACACAGACGTGTATCGCTGAAGGAGATAGTGAAAGTGAGAAACCTAACGAAATCACGCGCACATTGATCTTTCGCTTTTAGACATCGCCTCATGAGCATCATCGGACTACTAGATGGCTCATCATCTATGAATTCACTAGAGCAATCATCTACCGCATCAGATAAGGTTTCATTCCCACCATCATGGAAAAGTTCAGTAGGACCCCTCAAAGGAAGGCAACTCCAAAAAATTTTCATTGCGAGCACTCGCTGACTACGACTTTGTAATTAATCACGAATTTATATATCTCATTGGGGGGCTGTCCCTCCAATGAGACAGACGCAAGGCGATAAAGAGTGATTTTGAAAAGAGAGGTGACCATTTAGAAGTCTGCAAAAAATTTGAGTCTAAGTCAAAAGTACACAACACTTGATACGTTTGCTAAACTAGAAAACATCACATGGAAGATAATAGCAATTTTTGAGTAAGCTAATCCAAGACAGCTTTGTCGGTCCGGCGAGTCCAACACTCCCTCGCGCTTTACGCTTTCCTGTGGGGACCTTAATCACCTGGCGGCCGTTTGCATTGAATTCTCCTTTACCGCACCTCGGCCGCATTTCAGGCATGGTGGCGGCTGTCATGCCTTCCCGCTCGCACTTCCCGGTTCGGCGAGTCCGACGCTCGTCGGTGTATTTATATTTGTATAAAATACATCGAACAAGCAATGTGCTATTAACAACCGTAACTAATAAACGAAAAAACTGCACTCAATCAAACTAATGAGAGAAAAAATGCAAGATTGATTAATCTAGCTTTCGCTTTCGCACAGTATCGTCCGGCAGTGATCTAAAATCTTTAAAATTTTGAAGGACAGGAGATGAGAGCGAAAACTGTAATTATGCAAACGTATATTGTTGGTAATGTGAAAAAATATCGTGTAGGATGGATTTTTTGATAGATGGGTTTTGCAGGTGATTGGTCATGGTTTCGAATTGAAAGATTCAACACATTGTTAGAAGCTTTGATCTCATATCAGGATAATGGTTAGTATATCATATTGCTCAAGAACAACGGAGATATATAAAGTAGGAGTAAAAGATCACTTTTGGTGGTACGTGATGCAGCGGTCGATCCATTGACCAAACCATTGATCCATCCATCGATCCATTGTCCATTATACATACATACATACATACATACAAGGGCTGAATTTTTGCTCCATTATCTCCGTGTTTGTGCAAACGAACTACCAACTAAATGTAAGACAAAGTGTCTAATATTGGGAATGATAGACATGTGTGTAGGACTGAATCGGTGCATGAATCATAAGCTGGTTGGGTATCTCCACAGTGTTAGTAAAACAAGAGCTACTTCACGTTTGTTAAAAAAGCAGTTCCTAGCGATGAGAGCCGATACGATTGAAAGCAAAAAAGCAACTAAAGTTACTTGCATTTCACCTCCAAAACATGGTGTAAAGATAGTATCATACAAAGTCCTCAATTCCCAGTAGTTGAAGAATATCTACTTTTTTCGAAGCGTTCTTCAAATGAGCACTTGAATTCATAGATAAGAAAGAAGGCGGTAACTTGTTCAAAATTGAGGTTGCTCGATAAAAGAAATTGTTGCGTTGTAGTGGAACATTGTACCTGCCAAATCTAGAAGTAGACAAATTGAAAGAAACTCGACGTTCACTAATAGGTCGAAAAGACCAGTATTTACTGGGTTTCAAACCTACCTCAGTTAGTAGAGTTTAGAAGACCATCAGAATGTCTGCTAAAATTTTTCTATAGAAAAGCGTTTTGAGACCTAATTTGCGTATTCTAGTCTTATAATTAGGTAGATCGAAGGATAATTTGCATTAAAAGCAGTATCCGGGCAAGAAGTCGATTTTGAGATTTTGTGCTTACCCGGGCCTATTCGCTATGCTGAATCCGAATCTACATTGGAGAGAGCGAAAACGGCAAGAAAGGGCTCTAACGCAGGAGAGAAATCAGCAGGTGGGCGAGGTCTTCCCCAATGTAAATTCACGCTCCCAGCTTCCGGAGCGATGATTCCAATTCCGCTAGCCGGCCTGACATTTCCAAAGGCTAGTTGCGAGCGTTGACTTGAAATCGGAACCGAAAAGATCGCTCCGGAAGCTGGGAGCGTGAATTCACAGTGGGGAGAACCCGCCCACTCTTGATTTCCCTCCTGCGTTAGAGCCGCTTTTCGCCGTTTTTTGCACTCTCCAGTGTGGATTTTCGGATTCAGCATAGCAAATAGACCCGGGTACGAACAAAATCTCAAAATCGAATTTTTGCCCGGACACTGCCTTTAATCTAGGCACGAATAAAACAAATTTGGTAAAGGTTTTCTGAATTTTTTCTAATTTTTCCTGTCTTTTTTCAAGGTAGGATTCCATATATAGCTGCAGTATTCAACCACGAGAAGAACAAAGTCTTGTAGATCCTCAAAAGTAATTTGGGATCGGTAGATTGTACAGTGCGCATTAGTGCATAGAGTATTCGGGTCGCTCAAGTTGTAATTTCGTCAATATGAATAGAATATCTTAGTTTCGAATCAGTATAGATGCCCTGATCTTTAATCAGGAATTTGCATTCGAGATCAAAATTTTCTTCCGGTTCAATGAGCGTTCTTCCAATGGGAATAGTGCAGCTTTTGAAATAGATTACCTTGATATTCCATATGCTAGCCCAAGCGTTCATCTGAGAAATCGAGCTACGAAGTGCAATATTAGCATTAACCTTGTCGTTCTGGTCATAAGCGATATAGATCTTAACATCGTCAGTATACATGGCAACTCTAATTTTCGGATCAGCGATGAGGAACTGAGGTAAGTCAATAGTGTATACAACGAACAAAACTGGTGATAAGACACTGCCTTGTGGAACACCAGATTTACAGTTTCTTGCCGCAGACATTTTGTCAAGAACTCGAACCGAAAATTTCCTAAGTATGTACCCGCTTGGCCGAAGCTCGGTTCCAGGACCTGCGAATTTTTGTCTGAGCGGTTGTTGCAACCGAGCAATTACGAAACGGGTGTGAAACAATTGAATACAGTCTAAGCAGAGAAGCAATAATTTTTATGACATTTTCAGTTGTGTTAGCTATCTTCTTGAACAAACGTTAATAATTTACATGTTTTCGTTTTCGTGCGACAATCGCAAGAAAAGCGATAAACGTATTGTGGGATAATAAACATGTTATATACAGTTTTGTAGTGGCGATAAGACCGCCAACTGCATTAACAGCAGTTTAGCATTGCAGATTAAGTCATTTAGAAAGGATTCGAAGTCTATAGTATCTTATATATAAAGCTGAATGTCTGTCTGTATGTATGTCTGTATGTCTGTCTGTACGTATGTGCGGAATAGAAATTTTTATTTCTGAACCGATCGGGACCAAACTTGGCACACATATACTTCGGGGCAGGGAGCGTGTCATAGGCTACTTTTCGTTATCGATCGATATCGATTTTATCGATTTTTTGCAAAATTTGAGCTAGGGGGCTGGGATTTTGCACAGGATTTTAATCGAGCATGCTGATCAACCCCGGAGGGGTTGATCAGCATGCTCGATTACCCCCCTGTGCCAACTCCCAGCCCCGTAGCTCAAATTTTGCAAAAAATCGATAAAATCGACATCGATCGATAACGAAAAGTGGACTATGACACGCTCCCTGCCCCGAAGTGTATGTGTGCAAAGTTTGGCCCCGGGCGGAGCCGGGTTTGCCATCTAGTAAGTCCATAAAACGACGACCAGTACATGTAACTCCACCAAGAAATTCAGCAGAATTGCTATAACCTGCACATAAAAGGGAGTCAAAATTGAGAATGACCCTAATAAACAACGCAGCCATAAACTTAATTCCTGCTGACTGCTATTATAGATAAAGACATTTGTTGACTTTCTTGGTTTGCACACTTTTTTTGAAGTAACCAGCGCAAAGACTGTTCGTTTTAGCTACAGCGGACGCAGAAGCTGACTTTGATCTCCATCGAGCGAGACAAGACAAACTTCGTAAGCCCACACTCCCATTTTGGGACCGCTGGAACCCAAACCATCACACACGTTACGGATTCCATATTATCAGATTTCCTTGGACGCATACCCCAGACAAGTACAAACATTGTGGACCTTATTTTTCCATATTTCCTGGGTCGCACTAACCAAAAAAGCAGCAAAAGAATAGTCCTCTGCCGCTTGATCCCTGCACTTCCCATCATCCAGAGGAACATTGTATTTGATAAGTACTCTCCCCACGAACACGCTTTCTGCACTTAGAACCTCATGGAAGGATGAGAGTAAATTACACCTTCTTTTCTTACCCCTTTATCAGACTGTAATTACAGTTGAGAATCACTAAAATGTAGTTTCCAGATACTACAACATATAAATATACCAGTAATATATGAGCAATGGAAAGAAACGTTCGTTGAAGAAGGTTGTGAATGATTGCGATTGCTTTTGGATTACCGAAATGTAAAGATATCCAGATACTAGAACTCGCCCGCCCACAACATGAGTAGGAAATGGAACACAATAAGCGTTGAAAAAGGACGTAAACAGTTTTAGCTCTCATTGAAAGAGTGAATTGGCTATTTCAGCACCACACAATATCCAACCAAACGATCGGTAGATGAGAAATGGAACACAACGAAAGTCGAAAAAGTTGTAGTGAGTCTCAACTCTCACTGAAAGAGAATTGAATATTTGCAGATACCACATCGTATCCAACAGATCCATCAGTAAATAAGAAATGACACAACAAATGTCGAAAATGTTGTAAATAGTTCTACTCGTTATTGAAAATTGGAAAATTTGGAATACTTATTGTTAGATACGTCTTATCCAGCTAAACCACCAGTAGATGAGGAAGGGAACACGACAAACGTCGGAAAGGGTCGTAAATAGTCATACCTGCTGTTTACAAATACTAAAAACGTGTAGGTCTTACTACTACAAAGATCAGCAGATGGTTGCCAGGCATAGCTGAGTGGAAGCTTGGAAAATTCATCGTTTCTTGAATTAAAATTTTGAGAAGGCAAGCAAAGTGATAACTGCTATAAACTTATAGATTTGAAAGCCAATGTTATTCTCCATATGCTACAAGTCTCTAATCTGACGAGTTCTTATTTGAACTGCACAGGTATCCATTTCCAATGCTCTATCGTTTTTGTAGGTATGTTTGTCGGTGTCTGATATATAATCACAACCGTTTACGTCGATTACATAATTCTCAAATCCATTATGCGATTGAGGCAGCAATCTTATGTAGCTGTATCGAGGTTATTTTCATGACATTTATTCCAAGAGAAACACAAATTTACAAGCATAATGTGAGAACCGAATCAAACCTTGACAATCTTCTTGACCTTGCGAAGCTTTCTGACACGGCGCTTGCGATAATCGCTAGGGCCGCCACCATTTGCTCCTCCATAGTTCTGTGGAGCTGGAGATACTGCAGGCCCATTAGCAGGCTCCTCTGACGCTTCTACCTCATAAGCTGGAGCTTCCGATACGGGAGGAGTATATCCTGGCGACTGAGACGCTGCGTTATCGTAGCCTGGAGCCTCCGTCGCTCCAGCGTCGTATCCTGGTGCTTCTGTCGCTCCAGCATCGTAGCCTGGAGCCTCCGTCGCTCCAGCCTCGTATCCAGCGGCCTCTGTTACTCCGGAATCATAAGTGGAAGTACGAGGAGGGCATGGGCAGTAAGCAGCATCTTTTCCTGGATGTCCTGGTCCGCCGTGTTCGCCATCGTGGCCATGAGGTCCTGGTGATCCAGCATGTCCAGGTGCTCCGGCTGCTCCTTGTGGACCAGCTTTTCCAGGGCCTCCTGGTTGTCCTACAGATCCAGGTTGGCCAGGTGCTCCCATTGATCCAGCAGGTCCCGGTGCGCCAGGCTTACCCTTCCCGTGTTTTGCACCTTGTCCGGGTGCTCCAGGTTGTCCTGGTTGACCGGGCTGTCCTGGAGCTCCAGCGTCTCCCATTGCTCCAGGTCCACCAGAATGTCCACCATTTCCTTTGTGACCTGGTGCTCCTAGCTTGCCATCTGGTCCTGCTGGTCCAGGAGGGCCATCACTTCCAGGTGGTCCTGGAGGGCCTGCTGGGCACGATATGCATTCATCATTGGAGGAACCGCCGCCATATCCTCCTTGATCATCTCCACCTCCTATATCGATGATGGAAATTCCAGCTCTTCCTGGCGCACCATCTTGTCCGGGCATAGCGTCTTCTCCTGGCGTTCCAGGTTGTCCAGGAGGTCCTGCTGGTCCTGGTGGGCAAGTGTTCGGTCCTGCAGCGCAATCGCACGTACCGCCGCCAGCATTAGAGTCATCTCCGCCATCGTAAGAAGCGCTTTGCTTCTTTTTGCGACGAATCTTTATGGCACGAGCTTCTCGAGGGTGATGGTCTTTCAGCGAAAAAACCATCTGATCCCAAGCGCCATCAGCATCCACCTACAAAAATTTGCAGATGTTAGACTTTTAAAAATAAGAATTTTGATGCTTACCTTAAACTCGCTCAGTTCCACTTGTGCCTTCTCATAAAATTCGCTAAAATCGTTGTAGATATGAGCGATTAAGCCGATCGCACCGATGATTAGCAGGGCGCTAGCGATGGAAGCAAGGCCGACGAGGCTTTTCATGAGCATGTTGCTGCTGGTGTCAACACAGCGCAAATCGAACCTTATATAGCGAGGGATGAGTCGTGATACTCGTTGACATTAGATTCAGTATTACATCAATTTTGATAGATATGTGTCTTTTGCTGGGATTGAGTTCAGAAAGGCGGTCCGGTTTGAACAGCGAACGAACTTTCCGCTTCTGGCATTGGAGAGGTGAATCAGTTCACACTGACAGAAATTTTTGGTAGATGGGATGCTAAAGAATTCTGAGCTAAAAATAGCATCGCTCGTTTATTTTAGCTCATTTTTCCAAATTAATATTCTACACCTGGCTTTTTACGTTTGCCAGATTATGACCCATGTTTGTGAAACTGGATATGATTCACTGGACCTCCACGTTATCTTTGATTTGGCCTTTTGTCTGTTCAGCACCTAGATTTGCCTTATCGAACAATTGAGTCCTTGTACGAGTTCCTCGCTTCAAACAGCAAAAAAGCTCCCCTACTGACCACTGACTTTGCTGACTCATCCTGGCCATTCACTTTTCTCAGTGAAAGCCCGCGAAACAGGTTTTTGTGCAGTGTTCTAAATAAGCAAGTTCCGGGTGAGTGACTGTGATTCGCGCCAAATATGCGGAGAAAAAACATCCGCCGCAAAATAAGTATTTTAGGCAGAAAGATAAGCCTATAAAAATCAAAATATCTCTGTCAAACACGTTGACAACTGAGAGCTATTTTGGACGAATTTCCACTAAGGTTTCTCGCGCATTTGGGTCGTGCATATGCGCATATGCACGAAACCACTTTGTAGAAATCTTCCTGACGCTCATATATAAAACATGCGAACTTCTTCCAGAAATACATGTAAATGACAGATCTCATCAGGAAATACACACATCAAGAATTTTGCACGGCTTTTTCCTCCAATAAACTATGCAATCGCTATGTGTGGGGAGTCTTCTTTCGAGGAAAACGTTTTGAAACTAGGTTATTTTTGTTTGATTATCCTTGGCTCTCAAAACAGCTGTACAGAGATTTCGCCTTCTCGGAAAATCATATTTAGCATATTCTGCTAAAACAAGAATAGACTCAATAAAAAGTTTGGGGGTTCGATGAACAGCTGCCGCGATGCCCTGTGTTCTATATGACGATCAGGCCATCAGTAGTATTACTGCATAGAAACTACCTTGCACTTTTTTCCTTACACGTAAGAAACTAATGTGCATGTGTGCGTATGCACGAAAATGCCAAACGGGGGTCAAGGCGTGCATACGGGCATATGCACATGGTCGTCAACGTATCAAATGAAACAGACGAAGCAGAAATATTATGGATCCACTAAAGTGGAAAATTCGATTTCAGAATGTCCATTCTTCCCATTGTGCCTTTTCTAGTAGGACAGGAACGCTTGAAAATAGATTGGTCACATTGTTTCTTCGTGTTTGTTCTGTTAGTCTGAAATGGTCAGTAGTTTATGAGAGCTCTCTCAATTAGAGCCTTTCCATTCCTACAGAAGACTGACCAAAATTGGTGGACTTGCTCCAACGAGTGTGCAGAAAAAGGCACCGCTAATTAGCGAATCCATATGAATAAAAGTGAAATCTGTGACTATTGCTTCGTGTTTGGTCGCCCATATTTCCGAACAAATTTAGTTATTATGCACTCTATCTCAGGAAGTTCTAAGGCGAGTAGCATGTAAAAAAGTTTGTCAAGACTTTGTAAATGCATCTGTTGGCTATGATCGTATACACTTCACGGTCGAAAGCAGTGACTTTCATACCTAATCATTCTTCGCTTATGGTGCGATAATCTTTTTGCGATCGAGTCTACTAACTCACTGCCATCAGATTCTATCATAAGATTCCAATCATACCCCTAAACACATCACATTCTAGCTTATACACTTTCTATATCATCTTTGCAGTAGACTATTGCATCATGTCCTCATGAAGTCAAGAAGTAGTCTCATCCGTAATTGGCTGCTTATTGTTACTTTTGTGCAATCACTTCATACGACTTGCCAAGGCTTCGTCTTCTTTTTAGTCTCTTTTTTGAAAGAATTACTTCCTGCAGTAATCGCAAGGACTTCCTCCGAACTACTTGTGCTGGAAACAAGGAGTTAATCGGATCTCTCTAGGTTTGTAATGATAGAATAAAATTAGAGCTCGGCACAGCTGGCAGCGAGTCAAGCTGGATATCGTTTATGGGACAAATAGAAAGGGGCGATAATTCTTGTGGCCGAAAAGACAAAAATTGCGGCGTTTTTTTGTCGCCGTTTCGTTTTTTTAGGTTTATTTTTATATTTTAGGACTTAGCGTCAAAGGGGACTTCGTATGAAATTTTCAAGATCAAAGGGGACTTCGTTTTGAACTCCCCTGATGCCCGGGCCGATCCTTGAACGTAATTATTTTATGTCAGTTTTTGTCAGCTGCTCAAAACTTGGCTCACACGCAGAATATCGTGGAAATTCTTCTTGGGACGAAAGCTATGTAATGTAGGGCTCACCAGATGGTGCTGGAAATAACCAGTTGTGAAAGAAGAACGGAACTGGAAGCAGTGTAATTGAATTTCTTCCTAAGCGTTGGAATATTTCATATTCGAAATAGTTGAAAGTATAGTATTTTCTGCTAAGTCTAAATTCATGCAAATTGAGTCCCATTTATAAGACTATGATTTTTAGTAATTGCCTTGATACAAGAGATTTTTTCGAGCTCTATAAGTGCTTTTCACTTATTTTATCTGGGTAAAATTCAGTTTTTCGTCAAAAAAATTCGGCACCTGTTCAGTCGTTTATCCTGAAGGACATCGGAAAGTGTTTTTATATCGTATGGCCGCTCTTACGGCTTACAATTCAAAAAAGTCAGCAAAATTACTAAATCCTATGACGAACCGCCATGATGGTACGAATTTTACAACGAACTCACTAAAGTTGGAGTTTTTGTTTGAGTTGGTTAGAAAAGCCTGATTGACAAAGGCTACATAAGTTTCTCGCAATTTCGGTGACGCGTAATGGAAAATTTCTTTATGAGTGAGACTACTTCAACTAAAGTTCTTGTCAACAGCTGTTCCATTTGAACTTGCTTGTCACATACTGTCAGCTGGCCATCTCTAAAGTTTCTCAGACTGATCGAAAATCACCGGCATTCGCTCAAAGTTAATAATTTCTAGTGTTACACTCAGCCTTGGCTTTGTATAATCTGTACATATTTTGATGCTATTGGATAGAGTAGAAGCATGTCTTATAGTTTTTCTCAAATAATGTACCCATATTATACTTTCTGCTTTCACCGAGTTAGCCCCCAATTTGATGCTCTGAATGCTTCCACTCTTCAAGTTTTCTGGTATAGTATTTGAGCCTGATCGTGGTCCTAAATGCGTGGCGATATAGGATTATGTCCAATACTTCCTTGTCAAAGTACCTCCCTTTTCTGTAGTTTGCGAGACGATATATGAAAATTTCAAATTATGTTTCTTAATCTGCATGAGATTTTTCAAGATTTTGAAACAGAGCGATAGGTTGTCTCCACATATAAGCAAGTGTTCGTTTATGGTAGACAACCCATAAGCTTTTGCTTTATACCTGCTTAAACCTTTTTGGTTCTCTCGAAAAGCCATTGAGATGTGAAGGAAAGTCTTTGAAGAGTTGTAAAGTCTAATAAACTGAACGACAAAGTCTAGCAATTAGCAATTTATGCTTTGTGTAGAGCGGTTAGTGCACATAAATCAAGAAGTGTAGCTTGAACAGCGAAGTGTACACTTAGCGGAAAAAATATTAAATTTTTACCTGAAAATTGCTGACAGAAATGTGTTCTCTTCGTCACCGATTCCAAGGAGTGATAATTTCTCCGACATTTTCAATGTGCTTATATGTAAAAATTTCGTCAGCTTTAGAACTGTGTTGCTGATCCTTCACTTTTCTCATAAGAATCTTCACTTAGCTTGGATAGATTTGGGGTACCGAGACGTCAGCAATTGGCCATAATAATCCATCGTCTAGAAATCAGCCAACTGTACAATCTACAGATCAGGCCGGGCTCCCAATTGTCAAAGACTAAAGCTATCAGGCATTTCCAACCAATGGTAGGGGCGCGCTGTTGCCATTGGCTGCCGCGTGCCTCAGTGTGTTTTCCTACTGGGACCGAGCTGGTCATCTGAACCTGCGCCTACAAGTTATTCTACTTTTTTTTCTGGGCCTAGCTTTTTCATTAGGCTATAACTATGTAAAGACAAACCTCAATATATGCGTAGAAGTCTGCTCTGGGTCCCATTGCCTTTCCGACTACGTGCAAGAACGGCACCATCCTATGCTAATCACCTACGTTTTGTGAGCTTTTAAAACGATCGCTTTCAAGCACCGGTTCACCTAGGCCCATTTCTGCATTACTTCACGTTGAATGGCATTTTAAGACCTGTCTACAGTTCTTTTTCTTTCCCAACAGCCATTTAGCATTCACTTCTGCAGCCGCGGTTTTTGCCCTGCTGCTTATATAGACATTTAACATAGGATTTATGACCTTTAAACAACGGTCGGAAAAATGGAACGAGATGAGCAATTATAATTTGCTATGACTTGAAAGACTATGCTATGACTGCTGAAGTATGATTTGTTTTAAAAATTTTTGGGAATCACGTAGGCAAGATGGAGTATAGTACTTAATAAGGAAGGGTCTTTGTCAAAGCCATGCTAATTCATATGAATGAATAAAGTTTATCAGAAGATTTTCTTTAGTCCTCTCTATCGTCGACGCGATGGTAACTTAGAATCAAATACAGTCGCAAAGATGGTTATATGTGTCGAGGAGTGTTCACCACAATTTTAATTTCCTTATCATCCAGTTCAAGGAGCACAGTGCCGGGCAAAACTTTGCAGCCGCTCCGCTTTGAAATTTTGCTTCATCTTACTCTTTTTCGCAAAGAATCCCATTTTTGTTATTACGTGCAAATCACATTAACATTACATAGAAAATTTTGGCATTCTTATGCGCACTAGGAGGCCATGTGTAAAATGACGAAATCGGCAAAACTGAGGTTGATCAAGACTTGCACACTTTCTGCTCATCTTTGAAAAAAAACTCATCACCTTCTGTTATCTGGGCTGCAGGTGCATCTCCCTCCCCTAAAGGCAGTGGGTCGGCGAAATGGACACCTGTCAGATTCTGATAGTTTTAGGCAATAGCCCCCCCCCCCCCCCCAGTACACCATAGTCCCAGTCCCAGCCTCCAATTTATGCACTAAGTCCTGTGAAGCAGAAGGTGGCTGTAATTCTTAATTCTTTGACCAACCTCGATTTTGCCGTTTCTGCCATTTTCGCTCATGCCTCCTTCCGTGTTCGTAAAACCGCAAAATTCTCTAAATAGTGTTGAGCAGTGTGATTTGCAGCTAATATTGAAATTTGGATTCGTTTTTTGCTAAACAGTGTAAGATAAAGCAAATCTCAGAGTGGCTGCAATTTTAGCATTACTATATCATCTATAGATCAAAGAATGCAGAGATCGTATTGAAATATCCTCTACTTCATCAAGACGACAACTCATCTGTGAAAGTTGTTTGTATTTGATTCCTATCTCATCACATCGTGTTTTCATATTCTAAATCTAAGGAAGAGTAGTGTTTCTGTTAAGTACGAAGATGATTAGTAGTCCCCTACAGTTTCACAGATCCTTTATTCAGTGCAGAACGCATAACCTTACTTCCTTTTCTTCAAAATAGCCTCTTCCTCAGATCATCATAGGATCTTTATTCAACAGTCTTTACTCAGACGATATTAGGACTTTGCTCCGAGTTTTTTTGGAAGCTAATCGAAATTTAAACTCAGCCCATTGATGATGCGAGTACAATGGTACAATGTTGACATTCATGAGACCGGCATGTGATTCCGTGGGAACAGCTGCTGAGAGGGCGGTTGCCTAGCGCAATGAAATCGCGGATTATATGCGGTTATGACGAATTCAACCGACTAGAGCACGTAAATTTTTTTTGGATTCTCAAATTTGCTTTCTTGCTGAGTTTATCGCAGCGTATTTGATTTTTAATCTTTTGATTTTGACCATTCTAAGGGGTAAATTCAGTCATTATGTCGTTGATTTCCTCCTTTGTGTTCTTTCTTCTTTCTATAGCAAACATCCTCACAAACTGTAAAATAGTGAAAAAGAAGGCGGAAAAGCTTTTCACCATATAGAAGATAACTCTATCTCGGGGCTCAATACCCGTGACGTAGCTTCAAAATTGTTCCTTATAACAACCGTTTTTTTTTTTCAAAAAAAAAATACTCATTTAAACTAGACCCTCTCTCCTTACTGATAAGTCCTGGAGAGGATCTAGATCTCAAAACTCCGTCTAAGGAAAGGGACGAAACGAACCAAAACATGTAAAACTATTTTTCTTTTATTAAATTATGCACTTGATCGCCCACTTTTACGGTAGAGGGTTTTGATAAAAACTTGTAACCTAGCTGACTAGAGCTATGACTTTTGTCTTAGCTATTTATGTAGCTCACAAAGTGGAACTCTGAGCAGAACAGAGTTTTGGAAAAAAGAACTTACCGTTTAGAGGACTTTTCAATGTTGGTAAGCAGTTTGTTCAGTGGCTCCTAGCCTGTTTCCAAAACTAGTTAAAATCATTAGAAATATGTAAAATCACTTATACTTGCATTGCAGTGTGGAATAAAAGAGAGGGATAAGTTATAGTGGAGCTGGAAGAAAGTGCTTATAGGTTTATTTTATTCTGCTGCATCCCTTTTTGAGTGTGAAAAGTGCCCACAATTTATATGCAATATGCATGTTACAAGCTCATAAAAACCCCTGAAGAAAAAACTTGCATGATTCTTAAATGTATTCGCATTATAGAATAATCCCAGAGTCTATCTGCTGTATCTTAGAGTCAAGAGTTGAAATTTTCAAATTGATTTGGCAACTGATCGCCTTCTGTTAATCAAAAGATACTCTTTCCATCTGTTGTCAGATGCCTTCAAGTACTAGCATCACTTTGGTTTGGATATTACTAATTTCTGTCCATCTCCAATTCATATCTTTTCGCTTTTTGCATCATTTTCGGCTCGTTTCGCTTTATTTGACTCATTACTCATATTACGATGATGTTCCCAGATTCAAAAATGATGAGAATTACAGATTCGTCTATACTTTGATGACAAACAAGTCCAAAATTCTCAACTCCACGTTCTTCCAGGAACTTTACACATTGTTTGTCACACTTCTCAAAAGTACATAATACTGTATAAAAACATTAGTTCTTGCGAAGTTCGCGACGTCTAGTAATGGTATGACCCATCAAATCCGTGCTTAACAGATTTCCCAGAATTACGTCACCGTCAAGACTAATTAATTGATCGGAGAATAGTCATCACAAATGACGTCTCCTATACTTTTCCTTTCGACCCATAAAAATTCTGTGGCGTTCGTTTAATCAAGCACAGGCTGCGATAATCTCTGTACTGCGTGGCATAAAAAGACAAAGACAAGTCGTTAAGTTGTGACAGACAGATTGAAAACAGTGCCACTTTCGAGCGTCGCGATTGATGAGAACCAGAACAAGACATACTTTGTGCCATTTTCTATTAATGTGCAAAAGAAACGATCAATGGTAAAGTTCTTTGTGCCCTTGCTGATAAAATGGTCAACTTCCTCTATCAATGATAATGATAACCGGTTGATAGTGATCAAAACTCGCATAAGTCACGTAGGCTACGTGTTGTCTACGTGACTTTTCGCAGATTTGCTGATCTGCTGACATTTGTGTACGTGACTCTTGCTAAAATTTTCAGTGTACTACCAACGGAAACGCCCCTAAGAGTGAATTATGCAGACGGTACATAAGCGAATAGTGGTTTGCGGTTGACGTATTCGCTTCCTACCGTCTTTGATCATCTCAAGACACTTGTGTATGTGTGTATGTATGTACGTATATATGTACCTGTGTATATCGCTTAGCATATTGAAGTGCATTGAAGTTTGCAAATGCTTCTTATTGACCATAAGAGCGACAGTTTTTGTCAAGAGCCGTTCAAGACGCTATTTGGTATAATAGAGCAATACAAGTCTGCCCGCGTACTTTTTTGTCAAGAGTAACTTAAGTGTGACTATTACCTAACCAATTCCTATAGGTTCGGTGGTGATAAGGTAAAGAGGCAAGTATAGCTCGAAAGTGAGCAACCTAATATGGAATTAATTCCTGCACTTTAGGAATCGGTAGGGTTCTGATCATTTTTTCCTCGTATCAGCTGTGTATTATCCCACGTTAATTTTGTACTTCTTAAAAATCGTATCCTCTGCCTTAGGGAGAGCAGGAGGGATGTTGAGAAATCAATATTTTGCTGCTTACGGCATAGCATGGCTAAGTATCTCCGTGATTCCCTGAAGGGAATATGAGGCAGAACTCCAAGTTAAATGATCAGACCTGGTAGAGGCCCCTATCTGCATGTATAGTAGACTTCTCATACTGTTCATTCGTCCGATATGTGACGCAGCACAGGATTAACCCGCTTAATCACCTCAGGAAGATTAGGGAATGTAGATAGTCACTAGTTTTTGGCAAGATTTTGATTGAGGAGGACTGAATTTTGCACAACCCGAAGCTTCATACTCGTTTCTAATTTATGTGATGCTTTCATAGGTGACATTGTTTAGTCATACTATAGTGTACCTGCTTTCTTCCACTTCCGCTTTCGCTCCGTGGCTAAAGTCCAATGACGGCTGTTCATAGTCCACATGTTTACGAGCTTATCTATAAAAATCAATTGCAGCTTGGATGCTCGACAGTGTCGAGTACGAAAAGTGGACAGCCATGGAACCCGTGTACGTGTACCGTGAAATCCGTGTGCCTACCTATGATAATGGGACATTCTGCCCGTGGAAGGCCGTGGAGCAGCTGATTCCTCAAGATTATATGATTGCCATGGCTCCACTAGTGCTATGGATGGCTGTGGTGAGTGTATAGGCTGTCAGTATTTTTTACAACTTTTTGGATTCATAAATACAGAGTGTCCCAAAAAATGTGCCTACTGTTTGATTGCTAATATTCATCATAACTTATAATAACGGGCTAAGGGTTGTTTACGTTTGTCTGTGTGTGTGTGAATCTCTGTCTGTCACGAAATTCGTTTAAGAAGTCTCAGCAGAAGTCTTGAGCTAGAATTTTAGTAGTAGCACCCTATCAGCATGTAGGTAACCTGTGCCAAAGGACAAGCCGATCCAATAAGTGGAACCTGCGAAAACTGAGCGCCAAACGGATCCACGCGACTTTTGGCGCGCCAAAGTGGGCCTGTATCTGGACTTTTTTCAAGATCGTGGATTTGTTTGAAAGTAAATCCGCAAACCATAAACTTCGGTCCGAAAATTGGTCAAAAAGTCTACTTTTACGCAAGACCGGCACCAAAGGGAATAATTGCGTGGACAATCAATTTGTCAAGGTTTTACCCAAGAATCAGAGAAGATTTTTGTTCAAAGATGTAACTCATGGTTGTCATCATCCTCCTGGCGACTATCAAGCAATTACAACTTGAGTAATTGATTCAAACTCGCATTTGATCTTTTGGAGAAAATTTTCTTCCCCTCGAAGTCACCGATCATAGACGAAAAAGCTTTTAGAATGAGTAGTTGTTTACAATTCATTTGTGATGATCGGCATCGCATGGTAAGTTTCAAAGCCATGAGTTCGCGACTACGAGGAAGGAAGGATGTGGATAGTAGAGCCAGTGCGAGCCTCTGCGAAGCAGAGGTGACGCGCTGGTTTGTAATAAAGTCTTTCGAGAACCTTTGGGTACCATTTTGTAAAGCTGGCTTCAACTTAGTGTTGCAGTACGCATTAGTGTACCTTTTCCATGTCCTATTATGGCCTAACTTCAAACTTTTATATAATTTTTTTTTGAATTAAGTCTAGAACTTGCCAAGACAGCTACGAAATAAATTATCAATACAAGTCTTTCAGGTTATCTACGGCACATTCACTCCCACCTCTATTCTTTCTTCACTGAGCCTTCGCACTTCCTTCAAAGAATTAACTATGGAGCGCCACTCACAGCTAGATGTTTTGGACGTATTTCGAGTGATTGCCATCTTTTGGGTGATGATCAATCACACAGGAAGCGAAGGTCGTGTGGATATTCTAGACCGGCTCCCGTCAGCTGAAAGCTTTAAGGTACGACTTTTCTATCTATATTGGTTGAGCTAGTTCATAGATCACTTTTGACCATCTATCGTACTCTCACGTTTTTATAATACAATGTAAAGTACTAGCCAGAAGCTTATCAGCAGTTGTCTGCGATAATAGGTGTTTGATTACGGCCTTGAAGACAAAGATCACTTGTTCTTTGCTACGTCAAGTTCTTGGCAGAATTTCAAAAGCACAAAGTACAAATCGTCACTAGCAGTAGAACCACAGAGGAAAGAAATGATAAGGTTAATATCCTGACTTTCTTAGAGAACGCGAAGATAAAGTAGACTCGCAACAGAGTGTAGCCCAAGAGATAGAAACAGTCAAAAACGAAAAGATTATCATATTATTTTGTCTCACAATGAACGTTTATTTAATTCGATAATCAAAATTTACGTTTGTGAGTCACAGTAATAAAAGTGCCACTTTTCGTCATCGAATCTAATTTTTTCTTCGTCTTAAAGATTACTATAAATGAGCATTATCTTTGGATAATCTTACACGTTTGGCGACCCGAGAAATTTTTTTCCTGAGGAGGGGGCAAAAAAATTTTCTTGATTTGCGCTCGTAAAAATATTTTTGGGATGTTTTCAAAGATATTCGCGGATAAAACTGATCTGGATTTCCGAAAAAACTCAAAATATTATTGTTTACAGTGGAGAACCAACCATTTGTACATTTCTATATTTGACCCAATCTTGGAAAGGGGGGAGAAGGTTGTAAAAGTGAAAATATGGAATTACTGCATCCTATTCTTCTACAATACTTTTTGTTGCAGCAATCAGTGCACAACAATCCGATCTTTGGTGCACTTTTGGGAAACTCGGCCCTGGGAGTAGAAATCTTCCTGGTCTTATCGGGCCTACTTGGTGCCAGATCATGGATGAGGAAAGCGGATCAACCATTCTTCAAGCACTACCGCGAGTTTATTATCAAAAGAGTTTTTCGTCTGGCACCTTCCATCTTCTTCTTCGTTTATATAGCTGCTGGTCCCATCATGAAACACTTCTTGCCAAGGTAATTTGATAATTTTCTAGATATAATTGCCAGTGAAGGTAAAACACAAGTAACATCAATTATCTTCAGGTACCACTCATCCATGATCTCTGCGTGCGGTGTTAGCGGAATCACTTCACATCTAACCTTCTTGGGTAATTGGCAGGCCACCCCTACCTGCATGGGTTACCTCTGGTATCTTGGCTTGGACATGCAGCTCTACCTCATCGCCCCATTCCTACTACATCTCCTTTATAAACGACCACTCATAGGAAAACTAACCGCAGCTTTGATGATTGTAGCCTCGATGTTTATACGAGGCGCTTACTGCACTTCTTATGGAGTGTGTCACAAGAGCGATGTTGATATACCGGTAAGTAGAAGTAAAAAGAAATTTTGGCAAGTTCCCAATAATGACTGTTTATAGTTCATCGCCTATCCTGGTCAAGACCCAAACACTCTTGTCAGCATCTACGCGGGTCTCTGGGAAATGTATGCTCGGCCATACACTAAATGTGGCCCATTCCTACTCGGTTTGCTACTCGGTGTCGCGACTGTTGGCCTCAAGCCGCGATTAAATCGCACTACTTCACGAACCATCGCCAGTGCATTCTTCGTGTTGTGCATTTGCGTCATTTACGCTATATTGCCGCAGTATTGGTACGGCGACTATCTGACGCGATACAATCTGTACTACACTGCGACATTCCGTACTTTGTTCAGCATCGGAATATGTGGAATGATCGCAGCGATTGTATCGCGATCGCAAAGGTGAGAACATTAAATTGAGAAAAATACACAATTTTCCTGCAACCGATTTGTCACACAAGGGCAAGCAAGTATCTTCTGCTATAAAACTTGTGCTAGCAGCGACACCGTGCTCGGTTGAAGCTGGGATGAAATCGCGCGAAGTAACTGATTATCGATTTTTCTCCAGCGTCAAATTACCGCTGCGCATGCGCCCCATCCTCTTTATCGCCTGAAATGTAGCACAAAATCATTTATAAACGAAGCGTGATTATTTAAAAACGGCAAGTTTATTTTTTTTTCAGTAAATCCTGCTCTGTGCTCTGGTCGATACTAGCTCGTCTCACCTACAACACCTACCTGCTTCACATGCCGGTCATTTACCTTTTCAACTACTCCCAATACCTGCAACAAGCCCAAGGAGCCACTGAACTGCTTGTTGTCGTCCCGTTCGTGGCTGCGCTCAGCTTCAGTGCCGCCAGTGTATTCTACTTCTTTGTTGAATCTCCTCTTGGACGTATGACATCCTTATGGATCGATGGCATCAATAGTATGTTTGCGAGTCCTCTCGGGGTGATAAGCGCTTTCCGTTCAAAAATGCTAACCAAGTGAAGTGGATTGAATGTTTATAGCTTCAAAAGCATGTGATATGTATATACGGTTGAAGCATAATTTTTTAAAAGAATTTATGTATTGTGGTACGGTATCATTTGCAAGGTAATTAGCTGTCTGTGATTTGTTGTATATATATAATGCTTTCGATGTGATAATAACTATGTGTCAAACACATATTTCATCTAATAAAGTTTATGAAACAAATCATGCTTGTCGGTTTGGTAAATACATATAGGCTGTTAGCCGACGGCGCAGTATCTTTAGGCGCAAGCGCGGCTTCATTAGCCGCAGAGCGCATGAGGCGCAGGATTTGCTACGGTGAATACGCTCGCACCGCGTTCGCACCCGTTCAACCATTAACACTTTCACGCCTTTGTCCTGCAGTAGCCTCTACCTTCACATGCTTCACCTTCACATCCATGTTACCAGGCGCTTTGCAAAAGCCTGATAATTGGTCCTTACTGTTCTGCAGCCAATTTCCAATCTTCTTTTTTTGTGTAAATCGGGAATGTCTGGGAAATTAGTTAGAACGTAAGGAATCCCGTCTAACCATGATTCCTGATGTGTGGATGCATAATACTGTATGATAGAGAAAAGAGAATGGAAAGAAGAGTTAGAGTGAGGGGTCTACAAAGGACTCAGATGATCTCTTCACGTAAGACTGACTGGGAAATGCTAGTCTGCAAAAAAATGCAGCTCTGAGCTGTAGAAAACTTGAATTTTCTTCAAGAAATGTGAACACAATTGTCGGTTGATTTTTTGCTCCTTATGTTAGCTCTCAAAAAACCTCGCATGAAATGACTATCTAAAACCTCTCCATTATGTATGATTACGATCTTTCTTTGAAATTGAAGCACCGTAAACCGATTGCGAGTCGAAAAAGTGCTGCATAATAAGAATAACAATTTATAATGCGCGATGCGCGATGCGGTCTGAACATTTATCACAGTTGTAAACAAGAATTTTCACTTTTCAAACATTTTTGGAGTACAACCCAGAGCACAACGCAGGAACTCCTACTCTGTCAACAGCAAAACATCTAACTACAGGCAGGCATCTGACCAAAAACTCTAAAATTACAATTCAGAAACCTCATTTTCAGTTACGTCGCTATTGTTTTGGATTAGTATGCCTGGATGCATCAGTGGTAGGATTGCACCTACTAAGGATTTCTAGTAAAATGCAATTTTGTGCAGGTTTTCGTACTTTACCTTCTCCTTCCTTTCCAGTCTCTTTGACAAGCAGATTACTTAGCTAAATGCGAAGGAAGTCAATGAAGTCAATAAAATGCATATTTTCGCATTTTATTCTCCAATGTTTATCTTTCTGACAGCTGAATGTCAGATGTACACTTGCTAAGTCTTTTAAATGAATTGTAAATAAAAACCTATCTATGGAAAGTTAGTGGCTGATGCAATCACGTCTCAAATTACATGTGCGGTGCTTTGCAATACTCGTTAAATATTGCATCAGAGCAGCTGTGTTATCATTGCTCAGAGTAATGTTAAGTACTTCGGCAAATATACATTACGTTTTTTACGGTTGGGAAAGCAATTTCTCTTTATTTGACCAGATTCACTTACGCTTCAGAGACATTATAGAAGGGCAAGCGAATTTGAAGGGGGGGGGGGGGGAGATAAATCTATGGGAAGCCTAGGAGTTCCGGAACTTTGAACTCACCATAAGATCATAGCTAGAATTTCACTTCCCTCTCTCCCATTTTTTTCACGCAGTGAGGAGAAGCGTAAAAATTTGCAAGCATAAATAGCTTGCTAAGTTTTTGATGCGGTTTATTTTGCACAGAACATTGTTCCAGATTATTTTCAGATTTTCTGTTTCAGATTGTTTTCAGTTTGGATTTGGAACGAAAGGGGTGGGGTAAATGCATAGGAGATCTAGAGTTCCAGAATTTGTAGAACTTGATAGAATTCATGAAAAGATCATTGCAAAATTTCCTTACTTTTTTAGCACTTTCTCTCTCTCTCCTATTTTCTTCAAGCATTGAGGAGAAGCGTAATCTCGCAATAATGGTTTATTGAGTTTTCGTGTGGCTTATTTTATACAGAACATTGTACCAGATTATTTCCAGTTTGAAAAAGAATGCAACATTATGGAAAACTTTCTAAAGCATTTGTACTTTCTTATATAAATTTGATTATCTGTTTTATCACCGTCAAAGATTTAAAATTATTTATACACGTAATCATTCTATTATCGTGAACAGTCAAGTTCAGGAAAAGTGTTGAGGCAGTATCTATAAAGACGTTTACGCTATTATAATACAACAAATAGATTACTGAAAATTATGGATAACAAATCCAGCAAATTGGGTTTACAAAAATTTGGAAGGTCGAGCGTTTTATGAACATTATTCTTACTAATTCGGCTAACTGATGCTCTTTGATGCCGATCATTTCATGATACGAGCGTCTGCTTTTTCCAGCGGCACCTTGACCACAAGCGTCTCGGGGTCTTTTCGATCTAGTGGGACCTAAAAAGCATCCAATTTTTTCTGCCTCAAATTCTCTAACGACGGTCTTCGTTCAAGCCATACTGAGATTATCTAGCAAATTTACAAAAATTCTTGTATTAATGGAAGAACGGCTAACTTAAATGTCATTCCATAGCGAATACTTGCTCGGAAAGAATAGTCAAAAATCGCAAAACCCGAAAACGCGAATTCAGCGCTAGAGTCTATTATCGGACGAGGGCGCGAAAGTAATACTGATTAAGCGACAACGCCGCGCGTGTGTATAGTGTCGGTACCTCCACATTATGCACCTCTAGCTGATAGAACCAAGTTCGCGCCCCCTAGGTTTTGTGCCTTCGTCCGCCAAAAAATCTTTCTTACAGAACAAAGGTCGTCGTCAGCAAAGGCACAGTGTCCGCTAAGTCCATCTGAATGCACGTAAACAGACAACAACCACGGGACTGTCGCGGTCGCACAGCACAGATGCACTTGACAGCTACCTGACAAGCCAAGCGAGAATAATCGGTCAGTTCGGGAGCTTCGTCTAACAAATCGTTCTCTTCTTCACTCGCGGGATTTATTCGATCAACTCGTTTGAAATGTTCCGGTGTGAGGATAACGTGACATGTGGAACAAGCACAATTACCTGGGAAAGAAACAAAGCAATAAAAACTACTTCATGGACTAACCATAAAACATGCTTACCTCCACAGGATCCGAAACCAATAAAAGGCATTTCGTTATCAAGAACGACATCCAAAAGTGTGTCACCAAGCTGTAATCACAAGATTAGGCGGCGTCCAAAGTTGACCGTGCCAGCGCCGTTCCAGCGCATCAATCAATACGAAACGTTCCCATGTGAGTTCCAGGAGGCTTTAACACGGCGCCGTCTCCAGCAGCAACCTGGGACGCTGCCTTCTCAGACACGCATTCCCGCGAGTTGACATCACACTGACTGAAAACTTCCGCAGCAGTTTTTAAAAAGTGTTGCGGAAGTTCCCTAAACGTCCAGCGCGAACTTTCGCTCATGTATGAACTAGTAGCGAGCAAATGCCAGTCTGGTTCCCATGTATAATATTTAAAAAATGGTAAGCTGCAGTCAAAAACCATAAAATAAACCATAAACCGCGCGGGAAACCGCGGTGCGGTGCCGCGCGGTTATGGTTTTTGAATGCAATCTAGCACCTTTAATAACTGGTTCACTAGTGAAATAAGATAGAATTAGAAAAAAACCAAAATCACCTTGCCAATTCCGACATACTTTCGACCACCGTAGTTATATTCAACTCTTCTCGTTTTTGGTGGTAGTGGTCGATTTGAAAGAGGGCATGCGAAATTGAATGAAGCTACAGAAGCAATGCTAAGAAGCTGTCTGCCATTAGATAAAGGTGCAAATGTTCGGGTTGCCATTCTGTTCAGACAAAATCATCTACGTGTAATGCGAGGACGATGGTAACGAAAAATCTAACCACATCAAATCATGTAAACTGAGACTACAGTAGCGAGTAGTGATGAAAACGTTCAAACAGACCTGGGCTTGCTTCAAAATTGAAAAGCAAAAGTGAGCGATGGAAATATACTACTGACGTTTACGCAGACGCATTGATCGATGGTACGTGATGAGAAAACAATCAAAACAAGTACTTCCAACAATTGTTGAAGGTTTACGAAGTGTAGTACGTCCGACCGTAAACATGCGAGAAATCGCATTATGATTTTTTTACAAGTTAATTCTTGGTTTTGCCTGTTGCATTTTGTGCCTGTTGAAAGTTGCTTTCCAAATTCTACTGTTCAAAACACGGTCAGAAATTCTTTCACACCTTCATTTCCACTTACCTAGGTGATTTTATAGCAGCCTTCACAAATATAACCACAATTTCTGACTTCTTAAAGCGAACGCATTCGAGAAAGCCAGAGTTAGCGCAATAAACCTCAAAGTATTTCCCTATTTTGGCTTGCCTCTATTTCTGTCTTAGTTTTGGAAGGAAATCTCATAGTATGTTTCATTCGTTGACTAGACACGAGCACGCTTTGCGTACGTTTGGTTAACATGTTCATGAGCGAGTTCTAACGCGTTTTGGTTGATTCGCTATTAGGTTCCTGAGAAAACATGTTCGAGCTTGTTAGACAACATGAGTTCGAACCAGGGTAAAGCGGGGGGTGCGGCACTCGACCGTCGGATACGACCCCCCCCCCCTGATTGCTGTCTTAATAAGACCCCCCTCCTAAACTATACACTTAAGATAGTATTACCTGAAGGCTCTGTCAAACATAATGGACAACATATCCATAATTAGCACGTCAAATACCCCCTGTAGACAAAGTGTGAGCGAATTCTGAAGATTCAAGATACTAGGCTACCTAAGTGAAATGGTCAAATTCCAACATGGTTAACTTTGTTTTAAAGGTGAATTAGCTATCCGTTTTTGCACTCAAGACAAAGCACTACTCCTTCTTTGTCCACCTCAGGAATCCCGCTTCAGAAGACCTCCAAACTGTGGAATAAGAAGCCAACCAAAATCTCATTTTTCCCATTTTTCGCTTTTGATGGCTGTGCTTTCACCAAATATTACTCAGAGCTAAGAAGACGAATCAGGCTCAAAACATCCCTATGGAATCTACGAGGTTTAGGCCATCGATTCATATAAATATTGTCCGCTAAAAATGTTTTTTGATATAGTTAATGGCCTGCGGCACCCCTGCGGCACCCCTGCGGCAGCCGCAGGTTTTGAGGGGGGGGGGGTGCCGCAGGCCATTAACTATATCAAAAAAACATTTTTAGCGGACAATATTTATATGAATCGATAGCCTAAACCTCGTAGATTCCATAGGGATGTTTTGAGCCTGATTCGTCTTCTTAGCTCTGAGTAATATTTGGTGAAAGCACAGCCATCAAAAGCGAAAAATGGGAAAAATGAGATTTTGGTTGGCTTCTAATTCCACAGTTTGGAGGTCTTCTGAAGCGGGATTCCTGAGGTGGACAAAGAAGGAGTAGTGCTTTGTCTTGAGTGCAAAAACGGATAGCTAATTCACCTTTAAAACAAAGTTAACCATGTTGGAATTTGACCATTTCACTTAGGTAGCCTAGTATCTTGAATCTTCAGAATTCGCTCACACTTTGTCTACAGGGGTTAATTGACGTGCTAATTATGGATATGATACGAATATCATGTTATCGCTATAATCAGATCACCTAACTACGACCCCCTCCCCTTTTGACTCCTCAATACGACCCCCCCCCCCTCTGCGGCGTGCCGCACCCCCCGCTTTACCCTGGTTCGAACATTTTCGCAAATTTCTAATAGCAACTTAATAAAACGCGTTGAAACGCTCCCATAAACTTGTTGATCGCAAAGCGTGCTCGTGTCTCTTAGTCAGAGACTGGATGATAAATGTATGTAAGTGTTAATTAAGAACTGCATATACGTGGACAAGTTTGAGGTTCTTAGAAATTTTTTGAGCTAAGTCTTAATTTATTCGATTTTCGGATGCCTAGAGGTTTTTGAATTTTGATTACAAACTCAAGGTAGTACACCTTGTGCGAATATTTGGAACCCACTTCGTAGTTGCTTTGCTCTATCAAAAAGTAGCAAGGCTTATCAAAGAAAAAAAAGATAACACTATCATGGACGGTGTACATCTAAAGCGACATTTCAACATTTTTCAAAAAAAAAAGAGAAGATATCATATTATAGTTTTGCCATGAAAAGATCAATTCAAAGATAAATGATGTGGGAAGACAAATGATTCTAATTGGTATCAAAACTTTTGTAAAAGCAAATCGGTCTCTACAAACAATGCGAGACACATAAGAAGAGGGCAATAAAATACAAGTTTTGAGTGGAGAATTTGCAAAATTTTCATGAGGCTTATGATCAAGTCTCTGATGCTTTCTAAACCAGTGGCGGTCCCAGGATTTCGGATCGGGGGAGGGGGGGGGGGGTGACAAAAATTTTTTCTGAGTGAAGGTGCGTGGCGTTAGCCACGCAATCCGAAAAAATCTTGGGATGCTTCCCAGAATTTTTCTGGGACTATGACCCCAACATTTTGGAAAAAGGGGGCGTGGCGTCAGCCCCCCCCCCCGAAAAAAATTTTTTTAAAAGGCTATTTTGAATATTTTAAAAATTTCAAAAATTATTTTAATCATTTACAAGTAAAAACAATTCACTTGCACATTTTTATCTTATATATAAAGCTGAATGTCTGTTTGTCTGTCTGTCTGTCTGTCTGTATGTCTGTCTGTATGTCTGTCTGTACGTATGTTCCGAATAGAAAATTCCATTTCTGAACCGATCGGGACCAAACTTGGCACACATACACTTTGGGCCCCGGCGGGTGTCATAGGCTACTTTTCGTCATCGATCGATATCGATTTTATCGATTTTTTGCAAAATTTGAGCCGGGGCTGGGAGTTGGCACAGGGGGGTAATCGAGCATGCTGATCAACCCCGTGGGGGTGATCAGCATGCTCGATTACACCCCCCTGCCAAATTTCAGCCCCCTAGCTCAAATTTTGCAAAAAACTGATAAAATCGACATCGATCGATAACGAAAAGTGGACTGTAACACCCGCCGGGGCCCGAAGTGTATGTGTGCCAAGTTTGGTCCGGATCGGTTGAGAAATGGAATTTTCTATTCGGAACATACGGCGGAGCCGGGTAAGCCAGCTAGTAACCCATATAAGCAACTTCCAAAATTTTCACGACCCATTCTCGGACCGCCACTGTTCTAAACATGTAAATCGTCTTCATATTTCATTTCAAAAAAGCAATCAATGTTTATTGATCATGCACTACACAGGATATGGGCAAATGATTAATTCCGGTTATTTCTAGAAACTATAAACTAAAAAGAAAACTAAAGTAAACTATAATACAGGATGTGGGCAGATGATAAGCACCAAACAAAAGCAAACAGCAAGCAATAACATGACACTTTTTGTGATGTTCAATGTAACGATAACTTGGAGCCACTGATTAGACAGGCGAGAAGCTAGTAAAACGATTTTGAATGTTTTGAATGCTTGGATTATACTTCTGCGTAGATTCGCATAATTATTGTATCATAAGGGACTCATTTCTAAGTTCACGGGAAAGAGCTTCCTCGTCCATTAAATCCATGGCTAAAACTGTTATACACAAATAAATATAGCAGAACGATTGGTCAACATCATGCACTGTACTTCTCAAAATAAGCTCTAACACAACTTTCTTCCAGTTACAGTTACGATCCCTTTGCAATTTTCGTTGAACGCTTTTGTACCGCTGGCTCTAGCCTACATACTCCTTTTGTGATACTGATTTGAAACACGGATTCGTCTTTCCACGAAGCAACAACCTAAATGTACGAGAATACTTTGAGTAAAGTTCCCGAAAATGAAAGAAAACATTACCTCATCTGACAATTCGACATTTATTCCTCCAGGACCAGGTACACAAAATCTCTCGATTGCGTTAGTGTCAACCATTCCTTTTTTCTCCACAGCGGAGAGTAACTCCTCCTTGAAAAATAATTCATTGCCATTCCGAATAAATAAATGAAATGATTACTCACTTTCGTTCTATTCCTTAGCAATAACATCTGATATATAGGCTCTTCATCCGTCGCTGAAGACATCTCTCTAACAAATATCTTGACAGCTTCGGTAACATCTGACGAGCTTGCAGATCTGTATTATAGTCAATTGTTTCAAAAATTGACTCAGGCTGTAAAGGTGCATTCACCTCATTTTCAAAAAGTGAAAGATACACAAAGCATCTGTCTCATTTTTGCAAAGGCGTACTAGCTCTTCAGAACTTAGAGATCGCATTACATCCAAAGTGAACCTAAACAATTTCTTTTTGCATCACCTGTTGAAGGCTATAGTACAGTCATCTTAATAGAAAGGCACGTCGGTATGACATGGAGTTTGGTTTGTTAAATTGGATTTTGACTTGGAAGAATGGCAAAACTGACTAGAGTGACAAAGAAACTTCTTTTTCTAAAGGAAGGGAAAATGATGTGAAGGTGACATAGGTAACGGGATAAGGAGCTCACGTTTAGAGTAATGAGGCCAGGCATTTTCTCTTTTTGGAATCCATTAAACATTATTTTTTTATCTGTTTATGTTCTTGACTGAATTACACAAGACTACAACGTCATACGCAGAGAAAAAGAAGAGGAGAAAGGAAGCGCAAGCGATGGAGAGAGGAAAAATTAAAAAGCTATTGAACAGAACTTGAAAATCGCTCTTACTTTGCAAAAACCGCTTTGTACTTGCTCTGCTTGATATCATCTAAAAACTTCGACACACTTGCATCGCAATCAGTTTCAGTGGATGTAACGCAAGAAGCTGTTGATGGCCTGAATGCAGTCATTTTGAATTGAATAACCGACTATGCGTCCTCTTCACACCCTTCATCTCCTTTCAAAAATTCAACCATCTTTCTCGTTGCTTCGAACAATTCCCAGAACTCTGTTGGATGTTGAAGAAACAGCTCCTTCACTGAGACAACATCAGCAGGTGGCTAAAAAACTTGACCATTTTGAGTTTCCGTTCAATTTTAATCCTTACCTTGCCCGTTTCCCTATTCTTCGATTTTCTCGTCCTTTTTCTAGGTGGCTCATTCATTTCGCCCTCTTCTGTTTCGGTTGCAGCAGCCAATTTCTCTTCAGCCTGCTCGATTAACTGACCAAGATTTTGCAATGTCGACGATGCACCAGGAAGGACTGAGCATGGGAATAACACGCATGTGCCAGGTGGTGAGGATGTTTGCCTGGAAAGCCCATGGATACAAATAAATTCTCATTTGTACCAACCTGAACAGAGTTAGGGATAACCTAGGCACACGAAAAGAAAGCGTCTCCTTTTAACCTCTTTTTACGATTGAATTATTTCTACGCTACTTTCACGAGTACAAGACAGACGCACACTTTTCAATTTTTCAAGCAAGCGGCTCGGCCGCGCCACTGTACCTCGCAAAGTGATCGTTCTCCACACATTTCTTTCGAGCAAAGAGCAACATTGTACGGGTCCTATTAGTCGCGATATTCGTTACTGGTTCAGGCTGGTCGAGTTTAGAGAAAAATTAACTCTTGTACTCGTAAATTTAGGATGCCTCCTCCTCTCCTACCTCTCTATCCTTTAGTGTGACATTTCGAGAAATCAGTTTTAATGTTTTGAATTTTGCTGTAAGCCCAAATACTATGCGTACTCATGACGGTACGATACAACACCACTTGACGATAGAATTTGAATTTGTAAGGGTTGTTAAGAGCCATAGGCTTACCAGGAGTGGAGGGTGACCAAATTCTTGCTAAAAGAGAGGTTCTGAACCTAACACATATGAATGTAGATGTGGATTTTGAAGTGTGAGAGAAAAAGTAAATAGTTTCAAGCAACTGCTGTAAATTTCGCCTACAGTCAGCCTTTCCGCAGTTGCTGATCAGCACCATTTTGCTGCTGCTGTGGGGTCTTCATCACCTGTTGCGAATGGTGTTCAGCAACACCATTTTGTTACTATATGTTCTTCAGCACTGTTGCGGAGAGTGTTGAGCAGCACCATCCTCAACACTGCTGCATTTGCTGATCCTGCACTTTCCTTTGCTATGGTCACCATCACTTGTTGTGAATGATGCTCAGCAACACCATTCTATTGCTGTGATTTAGCACTGTTGCGGATAGTGTTGAGCAGCACCATCCTCTACACTGCTGCAGCTGTCGATCAACAGCACTTTGCTGCTAAACGACCATCATCACTTGTTGTCAATGGTGTTTAGCAACACCGTTATGTTGCTGTTATTTTCAGTACTGTTGCGCATAGTGTTGAGCAGCACTACCGGCATCCCTGCCGTAGTGTAAATCAACATCGCAAACGGTGCTCAGCAACACCATTCTGTTGCTGTGATTTAGCACTGTTGCGGATAGTGTTGAGCAGCACCATCCTCTACACTGCTGCAGCTGTCAATCAACAGCACTTTGCTGCTAAACGACCATCATCACTTGTTGTCAATGGTGTTTAGCAACACCGTTATGTTGCTGTTATTTTCAGTACTGTTGCGGATAGTGTTGAGCAGCACCACCGGTATCCCTGCCGTAGTGTAAATCAACATCGCAAACGGTGCTCAGCAACACCATTCTGTTGTTCTAATCTTCATCACTTTTTACAAATGGTGTTTAGCAACACCGTTTCGCTGCTGTGGTCTTTACCTCGAGGATCGTCTAAGCAGTATTATGCTTCCAAGGCTCGTATGCGTAAGTCCCTGCGACCAGGCAGTGGCGCCGCAGCAATGAGTTGGCGTGAGCGAAGCGCTGCGGGTCTTTAATAACTATGCACTCCCTCTGCCGCACAAAATTTTTTCGAATTAAGGCCAAAAAATTTTTATGCGGATAATTCGAATCTTTTCAAAAGTTCAAAAATTATTTATAATAAATCACTTGCATATTCTAATAACCATTGAGTAGCATTAAGATTTTCGCCACCGTCTTCTGTATATATGCGAGTAAATCTAGCAAGTAAACAGTCTCGCCCTGTGGACAAACACTGCAGTTCGTTTAGACAATGCGTTACTTTATATTGTTGAAGATGTTGTGAAATTACTAAAACTGCTAAAATCCATTGCTTCAAAATTTCTTTGTATGCCGCGAAAAAATTTGAAT
The DNA here is from genome assembly GCA_958299035.1 of Cylicocyclus nassatus. Lineage (NCBI taxonomy): Eukaryota > Metazoa > Nematoda > Chromadorea > Rhabditida > Strongylidae > Cylicocyclus > Cylicocyclus nassatus. The sequence continues at coordinate 80,638,590 of CATQJL010000316.1, read as the reverse complement.
TCATTATCTCATAGGTGGTCTCTCTAATTATTGGATGCCACATTCCGTGCCTCAGCAAACGGATGTCGAAGATGCAGATCCCCTCACAATTTACTAGAATTCCGAGTTTGGTTTTCATTCTTGACACTGAGAACTTCCGCGATTGATAACCTAAACTGTTTGTAACTCACGCATAGTCAGCAGGCGGTGGTGTAGTACCATCTTCGCTTTTTAACATTAACCATGGAGGAAGTTCATCGGGGTTTGGTGGCTCGTGCGAGTGCTGATGCAAACGTTTGATAATCTGAAAGTCGGAATATAAATGTCCTGCTAGTAGGTGCCCAATTCCATTTAATTGGGAAATTAGCATCTCTCGAGATGTTATAAACAAGTACTGATGAAAGAGAGGGTCCTACACGAGGCTGGCATAAAAAGCAAAAGAGGCGGAAGATGCGCAGTGGATCTGCGCAGGAACTTGGTACAATGGCAAGCCGATCAGATAAACAAGATATAACGAAAGTCTATGTGAACGAAGGAATGGAAGAGTTTCCTTCCTCCACTAAAACAGCTATTTCTCCTCCATAACCCCTTGGCCCCAAATCGCTGTGGTATCTCACTTAGAATAGCACAAAGTTTATTTCAAGACTCTCCCTTCTTTTTGCTAGGATTCGAAATAGTCAAAAAAATTTCGAAAGGAAGTGCGCTCCAACTGAAGAGTGTCTCTCATCTGCCCTCAGGCGAAAGTCGCATTCATTGAGTCAAGAGATAGATGATGCGGGTACAAAAGCTACCCTTGCGCCCGACCTCGGTAACAGAAAATTTTCCTCCTTTTCGCATTCCCTCGATTTCAACCTGCAACGTTCTGAACTACCAAATCATTATAGCTCACCTGATTCGTCAGCGGATTAGTGTGCACTCTTGCTGGGCATTCATTTTTGCGTTCACAGCGCCAGAAACTTCGTTGACCACAGGATGAATCTTTGTCGTATGTAAAGATGTATCCATTATCGTACACCTAAAACAACACTTCGTATTTGATCGACAATGTGAATCTTGAATTTGTACCTTCATTCGATTTCCTCGTCGTTGTCTCTTCAGTCTTTCCTTGCTGATTCCTGGCAGGCCACCAACGCTAGCTTGATTGAGCACATTGAGTACATCCTCCATATTTATGTTCTCAGAAATGTCGAGTCCATCCGAGCTATTGGCAGAAGGGGTCACTTCATCGAGCAATTGCTCGAGAAATGGTGCTTCTGTCTTGGATTCTTCCTTCATTCCTGAACCATTTGCTTGTGGGTTGCAAAATTCGAACTTCAACAGATTATGAGCGGATAGAGTGAGAAGAAGACAGTAAACGGATCGGTCGTTACGACTTAGAGTATCCAAATTTCGATAATTGTGAGTTGGATATGCCGACTTTTATCTTCATCCCATAACTGCGTCACCCTCAAAATTCTCTTTAGTACATATAAATACGTTCTTGTTCCCTTCGAATGTTTTAAGTGGCAATAAAGCTTCTAAAAGAAATTCGTATCGTCATGTATTCATGGGGCGCCTACGTCAAATCCCAATTTCAAAAGCGACTACAGCTGGAAAAGGGTAAGCATGAGGGGGAAGGGACATCAAAATTCATTTTCTGCTTAATTATGCACTCTCTACAATCATATCACCTGCTTCCGGCATTGCTGCTTCCTCATTCCAGACTCTTCCTATTTATAATTATCCATTTTCGCATATTTTCCGATATTTCCGCCTTCATACAACATTTGTGTAGCATTTTTATTGAACAGACCGTCTATACTTCCAGAAACTCCCTCTCTCCTTTTTTAGAATGATCCTTCACTGTGCCTATGAGTACGAGAAATTTTTTGAAGTCCCCGCTCCCCCCCCCCTCCCTTTCCCTCTCCTTTACTTGAGACATAGTCATCAAACCAGCAGACGAAAGTTCACAAAGTCTGTCGACTTCAGACCCGCCCAATTGTCTGACGCCATACAAAAGTGGTTTCTTTCGAATGCAGACACCTCTCTTGCAATCTGTCCAGACAAAGAAAGTGAGCCAACTGCCGCCAATTGACACAAAGTGAATAATGCTATCTACAGAAATTAGCGTAGATTATGAAACAGAAGGCAAACCATTGCTAAAGTGGAGGTGATATCTCATTTCGTTTTCATCGCGTTTGTTTACAGAATTATGTTGCACATTCTCCAGATTGAACCCAGAGTTTGTCATTATTCGTTACCCCTTCTTATTGAAAATTACTATTTATTTACTCCTGCATTCATCAACGCAGCCGTAAGCATCAATCTTATCTAGTCCACATTTCTGCATTGCCCAATGGTTTTATAGAATGTCAATATTTGAAAACATAAAAATGATTGTTTGAATGATGAGAAGATTTGTTTATTCCACAAACAAATTCGAAGCGAGCCAGTTTCACTGGCTGAAATTTCAGTTTTTTATTCGCCACCGCTTCCCTCCATTATGTATAGAGAATTCTTTATTGAAATTTATTGCATCTGAAATGCTTCTATTGCAAAAAATCAGTTAGTCTACGAGACATTAATTATTTTACAAAGATGAGTGTAGACGGTTTAGATAGAGGTATACTCAACATAACGGAAAAATTGGGCAAAACATTGCCATAAAATTAGGATGGAAATCTAGATATTCGGAAATCAGAATTCCGTAATTGGCGGTCTTATTATTATTTTCAACAAATTTGCACCAAGAAGTTTGGAGGTTGTATCCGGACGATACATGTAAGAGAGTTTGTAAAATCGCCAATTAACTAAATCAGTCGTTAAGAAAATCAAAAATTATCGGAACCCAAAACTTCAGAAAAAGTATTTGAAATACAGGAAGCTATGGAATCGTGATGACTAGAGCCGTAAATTTCCGATTTTTTCATAAAGTACATAGAAAAACAGCTCAACTCCGATTCGCCGAATTCTGTACATACTGTCTGCTTGAAGATAACACCCCCAATTCAATTATTTTCATTCCCCTATCAAGAAAGAAAAAATACTCTGCAGAGCTAGAGCTCATTTAGGGATCGTTCAGACCGCGCATGAAGGCGCGTCTCGTCTTGTCTCGTTTATCTCGACACACACACACATGCCTTCGTGCGCCTTTATGCGCCTTTGCGCGCGGTCTGAACGATCCCTTACGGTTGCTGGTAAGCAACCAATCGATAATCGACATCTAACCAGCGTTTCCTACCCTACATGCGTTGGCAGCTGTAGTAGATGTTTTGAGGGTGAGAACAGTAAAGCGCACACAGCTTCTAATAAATCTTAGTCTTCGCAGCCATAACTGACGCTTATTGGTCGAGAACGAGCGGCTGCGAAACTTCCCATTATTTTTGTGTCATCGGGATCTTATATGTATTAAAGATCGGAAGATGAGAAGGTTAAACGCGAAAAAAAGAAGCCCTAGAAATTGCCGGGAAAATGCTCTTACTTCTAGGAAAACACTAAACTGACTGCTTATTGAGCTAAGTACAATTCGATTTTTCAGCTAAAGTGCGGGTTGCAATTTCAGATTTGAAAAGTACCGATGCCAAAGGAGATTGAGATGTCTTTGTAATTTCATTGTCAAATTTCCACATATTTTGGTGTTTATCTCGCTTTGGAAAAAAAACTAGACAAGCAGCGGTGCATTTGTGAATAAAAGTTTGAAATCTTATCTTCCTCTGAATGTTGTTTTGAGTAGCGATTTCTTTATTTACACGTGCTTGATTTCTAAAGAGTAGATTACTATTTCTGTATTTTCATCTCATACAGCTGCGCCATGAAACCTGCAATTACGCATCACTTGAATTGAAACATTTTTCAAAAGCTTTTTTCAACTTCGAAAACACCTGAGTCAATAATGAAAGATAAAATAAGAAAGATATCTACAAGAGAAATCATAAAATATCATTTGAAAAAGAGGGATTACAAACGGCTGGTTTGAATCTGACTGACTCTTTTGGATTTCCCGCAAAAAGCAGCATTACATTTTCTCAAGTTCAAATCTACTTCTAACACCCAGAAGTCTCTGCAAAAGTGAACCTCTCCTTCTTACTCCATTTATGATGCAAAACGACAGGAAAGAATGATTGGCAAATAGATGGGATAGCGAGTTTCTGGGTCAATTGACCTCAATATTGTCACCTCTGCTTGCCTGGCACTATGAAGAGAGCTTTTTGTAAAAACTTTCGTAGAAAAACTTTGCGTCCGTCTCGCCAACGTCCTGGGGTGGAAGTTCTTTAGAGAGAGTGTTAGGATTTTCTAAATTCCATCATTGCTCTTATGACATTTAAAATCTAGAGGGGCAGAACATGACCTTATAAATCGAGAAATTGGAGTACAGCTTGCCATGTTCACCTTGCAAAATTGATAAACTAAAAATACAAAACCGAAGAAAGAGTGCTATTTATACTAACAGAAACAAAAAGTACTTTTACTCCTCATTATTTTTAGGGATGAATTGAGTTCCTTAGAACTGATAGCGACTCTGGTAACAAACTATCAGTGCCAATGCTTGCCAAAATATTCTGCGCTTGACCGCCGCGCTAGGCAGATGGTCAACTGTTTTTGGACGAGAGGGGCGTCCAAGCGACCTACGCAGCTGTAGATCACTTGGACATGTAAGAAATGAAGTGGAATGAAACGAATTGAAGTAAAATCAAAGTTTTGCACTCGGTATGCGCAGGAAGTGCAAGGCGGCACCGTCGTCGGCGTGGCTGTGGCAGCGGATGGCGCGCGCCTCCAGGCGCCCGACCGCGTCGCACGGCGCAACGCCTCGGCCCGAAGCCAAGGCCGTCGCCGCCGCCGAATCGATTGGCGCCCGGTGCCGCGCCGCCGTCTGGCGACTCGACCTCTCCGCCGGCCCCCATTCTGCCAACCGCGCTATCCTCGCGTCTACGACCACCATCTGACGAGCGGTGCCTAATGCCGGCGCGGGGGTCGTTGATAACCATGCGCAGCCATACCAACGCGCCATAGGGACCATTTGAACAATTTTGGAGAGTCAAGGTAGCTTCGCAATTATTTGACGGACATGGAAACGTCGCTTGCACGTTCCAAAGCAACGCGGTCCCTGATTTTGTCATCGCCGAAGAGCTTCTAAAGCTTTCTAGATGTTAGTACAGCGCCAGTGTTTCTTCGTCGCTTTTCATTGTTAGCACATCGGCCTCTGGTTATAATTTTGCATCATCTTTTAAATTGCACTTAATGTCGTTTCATACGATAAGACTAGCCTTCTAAAGCATGCTGCCAGCCATTAGGATGGCTAATAAATCATTCCAGGCTCTGGCTGTCATAGAGATGTTGCAGAAAAATGTTTGACTTTTTGGTTTCTGTAGAAAAAGCAGTTCAATGTAAATCAGAAGGTACATCTGATTGAGAAGAACCTTTTACAGTTAAGAAAAGGCTCAAAGAATTGAGATAGTCCGGTACTTTCGTGGCGCGCGATTTGGTGGAGATTTCGTATCTATTAGGTTGATGCACAATTCTTGCATCAAAAGATGAAACTAATCAACTTATATGATATGCTCTTTGTTAGGTGTCAAAAGTAGTATTTTATAGCACATTTTGCAAAATCAATATGAAAGAAAATCGCTAAGTCAATTTTTAAAGAAATCGAAATTCGTAACTATTCGCAGAGACATCCATTCACTACCAACTTCTCATAGTTTAAAAGAGCATGTCATAGGACTCGGAACAAAAATGATTTTAATTTCTAGTAGATGTTCTAGCATTTTTAGTGACTGAAAATCGAAAAAATCGCTTTTTGGTAATTCTTATTCACCTTGTATCGTTTCCATATGCCCTCACGAATTTTGGCTTGAGAGCATTTAGAAAGCACGATAACTGCTCTCTTTACTGTGTATAAAACTAAGAGATTTCATCCAAGCTGGATGAAGTAACAGAATTTCAAAAATCTTGGTACAAGAATTATGCATCAACCTAATAGTTACAAAGACCCAAAAGAGCATACACGATTTTTAATACTGTTCACTAAGTAGAGAATTTTATGTGTTTCTAACTATGTATCAAGTTCTGTCAAGTCTCTTTCCATCCACCACAGCATGGAGACGAAACTCAGAAAGTCGAAGAACTGTATTTCAGAAATCTAGCCATATTGCGATGAAACTCTACTGCTAATGAAAATTTCTAAATAGCTGAAGCTTATGTATGAAAAAGTTCTTCTCAGATTGTTTAAAAAGCAACAAGTTGAACTATTATATAGATTTGCGTATCAAAAGGAAATTATTCTTGAGTCAGAACCTTGCATTTTTCAACGCTGCAAAAGCGAACTTATATACGCATTCAGATCTGCGAAAAAAGGTCATTGAGTTTGGAAATTTACTGCTAACTGGAATTTCTAACTCATTGTTCCACAATGTCATTTGCTCCGATGAGGATCACTTTAGAAGATTTGAAAGAAACCAAAACAACAGTTCACCAGCTCGTTCTTTCTTTGTATCCTCCTCCCTGCCGACCAACCTTTTCCCACGTTGTCTAACAATAGATTATTGGAGCAGCTTGCTAAGCTGGTTTGCTTCTCACTTTCCATTCTTTTCATAGAAAATACGCTACTGCTCGCAGTTTATGAAAAATCGGGGCGACTGCCAGAGTTTGCCAAAACGCTTCCATTCCATATGTTTTCAGAGTTAACGACAAATCCAAAGACCCCTCTCGATTCATCTCACTCAGACAGCTCACCGAAGCTTTCGCAGACAAGCATAGTTTGCAGCGGTTCCGCAGCAACTTCTCAACCATTGAGAAGATGCCGCTTCAAATTGCGGGTTTTCTGCAGTAAACTGACGTCGGAGATTTTGAAATCGGAACTTCCGCAGCACTCCCTATAAAGCGCTGCGGAAATGTAGTAAAATTGCAGCGCACTTTGCCCCGCAGGCATTTCCGCAGGATTTTGAGAGCACATGCGCGACTGCAAAACAGAATGCATTCCGCAATTGATGGTGCTTTGGTAACCCGCTAGGCACCTTCGTCATGAATCACCGTAAAATGTCAATTTTATTTGCCTTCTTACATCTTTTTCTAATCAGACGAGGTGCATCTTCTGATATTTAGCACTGTGTCTGGTTACGTTGGGTGCATAGATAGCCAATCTCTGTCAGCTTCCATACATCTTTTTATAATCTTGCTCGCGGTTGGTCACTCGTTGGGCAGATTATAAGACGTACACGCATAAGCTGCAGAAAAATCTGGCTACATACGGTGTAACTGGTACCTAGATAGCTTGCTACATATTTGAAGATGCGCCTCGTCGAGCTGAGAAGAATTTTGCCCTTGAATTCAGAATTCGTACTCTTTGAAGCGAGGTATAGGTATGGGACTCGAAGGTGGCTCCGTCTTGTTTTTTTTTATAGATCACGAGCGGTACTGCAAATTCGAGAATTTTCGCATAATTTGCAGAGTTAGAGCTATTTCTCCTCGTGCTTCAATCTAGAAAAGTTAGAAAGATTTGGAAATCAACTCGTACCTTTGTTCATGTCTTCCACCTTGTGTAAGAGTAGTAAATTAGAATAATCTCTGCATAAGATATGTTTATTTGCCTATGATAAATCGTCAAGTACAAAGGAGAAATTTTTGTACACTAGCAGACACTGACGCATAAGCTGAGCTAAAAATGTACGCATATACCGTGTTAATACAAAAGTTGTCGCCTAATTCAAAAGAAATTCGATAATCCAAATCTTTAATATAAATTCTTTTTTTTTTGCATTCAAGAAATGGTGCTGCCTCTGAGAACCACTCTTTCAAGAACGGCAGTTCTGATATCCTGATTTCTAGTCATCAAAAATACCAGAGCACCGCTAGCTATTTACCCCTAGAATCTTAAAAATTTCTTACATAACAGTTCGTACATTCTATTAAGTTTCAACTCGCTTCGAATGCAAAACAAAAAATTTGTAAAAAAATGGCATTTTAAAAATCCTATTTACCCTGATTTCGCGAGACGCTTTTTTTTCTAAACAATTCGCTATGTCGTAATAAGAGAATTTTTTGCGAATGGCATTTTTCGGAATTTGTCTTGCATTTAAGTTAAACTAAAGTTGATGACTAAAGTTGGCACGTTGATGTAACTGTTATGCAAGAATTTTACACATTCTTTGGGGGCTAGAGCGACATTCTACTGTTTTTGTGGCCAAACTGTAAGCGTAGGCGCATGAAGATGTGCAAGCGAGAAGCTATGTCATATAAAGCTTAGATAAAGACAGAGTATGTTATGAGAATAAGATCAGTTGTTACAGATATGAGGATGATATGCATTCCACGCTATAATATATAATCTACCACCGCAACCACCTGGCGACTAGTCCACACCACAAGGAGTCTTCCTCCCTGGCAGGACGACAGGACCCGACCGTGCTCACCGTCTCCCGCTGATGCGGATCCCCATCTGTATCCTCCACCGACCTACGCCACGGATTACCATCGCGATATATCATGTTGCTATGCCAGATGTACCCTTTATGTGCCATGTAGATAAACCTGATAATCGGTCCTGTGTTTCCTACTAGTTGGATAGCACGCTTCCACGGCGCTACGTTTACTAAACTCAAATCGAGAAACGAGATTCGAACTGCCGTATTTGAAAGCTTGGTTGCCTGACACGTTGTTTTCAAGTGACAGTAAGCCGTGAAACATACAAGGTCATGAAATAATATTGAAAGTTTGGAAATATCAAAATTTGAAGCACACAGGAACACTCGATCGACCTTATACTTGCATCGTTATAAGCTAGGAGCCTACAATGGAATAAAATTCCAGTGGCGGCGCGAAATTTTTTGAATTAGCCCACATGAGTTACAAAATAGTGCAAGTAATTTACTTTTACTTGCAGATGATTAATATGAGTATTAAAAAAATTTCAAAACCAAATTAGCTGTGTGAAACAATTTTTCGGGGGCGGGGTAGAGGCCTGCGAAAACTTTGCAAACGTCAAAAAATCTTCTGCAGGCTAACACCACGCCCATTCATTTGAAAAATCTACTCCGCACCCCCTCGCCCGAAAAGAATATCTCGAACCACGACTGGAATGTAAAGCTGAAACAGCCACCACTTGGATGTAAGGGCCAAGAAATGAAAAGTACCTGGGTTCTAAGAATCTCGGTCCCGTTCGGGTAGGAGGGGGAGGGTCGGAAAAAAATTCTTTTTGAATGAAGGTGCGTGGCATTAGCGGACACTCAGAAATTCTTGAGGGCCCCTAACCCCGACTCAAGAAAAGGATGTGGTGGTGGCAGTCATGCCCTCAACAAATTTCTAAGAAATTTTGAGTTCACAAAAATTTCCACTACAAGTAAAATAGGTCACTTGTACATTAACTCATTCAATACCTCCCACCCCCCCCCCCCTCCCTCAACCGTCGCCCTGTTCGCATATTTGCTGACTTGCACATTTTCTACTTGCAGGAATGGAAAATGAGATTGTGGATCTTGAATGCGATCGTACTTTTTTTTAACGAACATCGCGTCAATAAACACTACCTTGCGTGCTGCACTTTGATTTGATGGGGCCGGCGCAATAAATGTTCGGCATTCGATGCGTCTCTCTTCATTGCTCCGTATTGTAATTCGTGGTGCAGACGGACAACCAGTGTGGAAAGAAGTGAGCGATCTTCGACTTCCAAAAGGAGGCAAGAAGCTATCTTTTAGACAGGTGAGTGTTTAACTTACGATTACGGTTCAACAAATTGTGTGTAGTGGCGACATTTTGAGGGAGAAAGCTTAACAGCTTTTCTTTATTTGTTTTGCTTCACGTTTTATTGTTCCTTGGCACATTCTTGCCGTTACTCGTAAGCTTGACGTGTTTGGAATCCCCGATATTGTAGGAGTTGCTTTGCTCATCTGTTCTTCATCCATTTCTGAGTGCCTTGGTATTGTTTGCGACTATAAATTTTGCTCAAGATATCGACACACTTTCTTTTTACTTCTTCGGTATGCAGATCGTCAGGAAAGGTCCATCCTTTGAGCACCTGTTTACAATACTGGTTTGCACCACTATCGATTGTAGGTGCATGAAACAGAAAAAACCATGCACGATTTAGCAGCGCTGCTGCCTCGAATCACGTTGATTTTCTGCATCCCTACATCGTTTGCTTTATTCTTTGGAATTTGCGGCACACCATCTTGTTTTAGCCTTTTCACGGAGTCATTGCGTTAATTGAGATAGAAATCTATAAATGTCGAAGTTGATCTTGAGCTGCTTCACCGCATTGATAGCATATTCCTCTCAAGTCCATGTTTGCACAGCGGTACATTGAATATATAGTTTAAGTCTATAAATCCAAGGTCAGCTGAGCGGATTTTTACCGGACAACTCAGGATATCGGCAAACAGATGTGCCCAAAGCGTAGATTATCAATTTTGAATGTTCCGCTCAAAACTATCGGGAATTGCTTTCGCATACAAAAGATCCTCATTCAAATTTTAGAACAAGTTGAGCACTTGTTCTACATAGGCAATCTCCATTGTTTGAGAACGATGTTAAAATCTGATGAGTAATGCGTGTTCGGGGGGGGGGGGGGGCACGCGGAAGGCGACAATCGGCGAAAAATGGAGGCTGTGTATCATCCGTCTCAATGACTTTCACGGATTTCTACTTGTGGCATTTAGTAATGTATCTGCCCCCACCCCCACCCCCGTAGTCCCCCGGGGTGTCACTTTGACACCGGAGAGTTTTTGATAGGCACAAAATTGGGGATTGTCGCCTTCCGCACCACACCCCGTGTTCGGTGTCAAATCCGGAGCTTCTGCAGATAGTAAGCAAAACACGTACAGCAACTGGCAAGGTCGGTCGAGAAAGAATGAGAATCACTTTCAACACTTTCAACACTTTCAACACCGTCAACACTTGCAACACCGTCAACACTTCCAACACCGGCAAACTCTGACCGATCCCTAATTCCACATGGATGGTTTCTCCATCTCTTCAAATGAATCAGTGCAATATTTTTTTTATTTCTTCCTATCTTTGGTGTAATTCATCACGTTTGCATTTGCATCGCAAATAATGCCAGACCCGTTTAAACCGGACGAGTTCTCTCATTTGAATATCACCTATGTTTCTTCGCTGACAGATTTACTATTCAAAAATCTTATCTTGGTGCATTTGCGGCTGCAGAGTGTAGCGCAGTTGTTTCGGAAGGGATATCTCGTATCTCTCAAGTATTCGTTTTTGGGCAGAGTTGTTTAGCATTGGGGCTTGAGTAAGTATAGTTATTTCTTAGCTGGGAGGGCCCTACAAAGTCGTGGAAAAAGTGCTCGGGTTTCGTAGCAAGCCGACCCGCGACACTAACCTTTTTTATGTAGAAAATAGCTATGGTGAAATCCAGTTCGTAACTCGTTGAAAGTCTGCATAATCAGCTTTTGTGTGCAACTTTGGAGTTACTTTGGACTTTAAGATTTTTTCTTGTCTTTGATTACATGCACACTAATTAAATTTCTTACCCAGGTTGGCGCATTCTGCATTGCTAACGTAAAGAAGTTGCTATGATTTGCCTACAAGTCTGCATTGTATTTGTCAGCTGCGCTGCTCTTAAAATATTTTACATTACCGTACATTTTAGGAATGATCAGATCATTGAATCGGTTTTTAGAATTCGCTAATCGTTTTCACAGTGTGCCTGGGCATCTTCGGCTACTGTGCAATACAGCAGGAAGTAAATCCGGATTCCAAGTGGGCAGGTCTGTAGCGTTTGCGTCAAATTATCTTCAAAAGCTTATTATGTTTGAATTATGTTTTTAGAAGCATATCGCGGAATTACTCGGGAACCACTAAAATGGTTGGGGGAGGACAAGACGGAGACAAAGCCCAGGCCAAGCCTCTCAGCGCATCAGAGGTATGTTTGGATTGTTAGTCCCTTTGCTAAGTTGCAAAGATTAGGGAAGGCGATGGTCTCAAGCTCGGGATAAATTGCCCTTTGTGTTGACTTCCGCAATTGACGATAGGGCAGTTGGACTGCTATGTCAGTGCGCTTGGGCTTTCGCTTAAAGTAGAGAGTTATGGATAGAAATGTCTTTTTTCTTGCCTTTTCTTACATTCTTTTCAAGAGTTTCTTTTTCTCTTTGCAGTCTGGATCTTTTGACTCCAAAAGGTTTTTATATCTTTGAGATTTCCCTTTTGATTTCGGATAAGATTGCTTGTAGTGTGCTTGAATGGAATGAATAATGGCTGCGCTGACTTAGCGTTTTGGGACAAAATTAGTCCGTTGAGAGGCATTTTCTTCAGTATGCCGTCCATCATCTGAGTAGAGACGCTCTCATTGGGTAGCAAGATGCTCAAACCTCCTTTCTATAATATGCAGGCTTTTTCGAAACACGCTTCTCTAAATGTTGCAGATTTTTTGTAGAGAAGATTGGAGTTCTTACTTATTTTCTCGTTGTTTTTTCTCTTGTTTGCAAATAAGTATATCTGTTTCTGATTGCATCTTCAAAAGCTCAAAAAATCTCTGCACCGAAGAATGGGGAGAATTTTGGAATGCTATTTGCGTGACTGCGCCAATTTGTCACCACTAGGATTTTGTCAAATTAGCGCATGCTTGTCGATAGAATGCAAAGCGGGGGAAATGTGTGTGTGCAATTATACTATATCGAACAGCTTTTGCGGGCTCTATCCAATAGATCAAACCAGTTTATTACTATTTTTAAGGTAGCTGAACTGATAGGAGAGCCTGCACCTGAAACTGAAGGGTTCTACTTCCAACAAACTATGCTACGTATCAAGGACCCAAGAAAGTCACTACCGTTCTATACCAAAGTGTTAGGAATGAGGTATTTCTTGTTATGCTTTTGTTTGGTTTTACTGGTATTTTCCGCCTTCACAGAGCCATCCATCAATTGCAGTCAGTTTTTTCCAGGCTGTTGAAGCAGATGGATTTCTCTAGCGGTCAGTTCTCGCTGTATTTCATGGGATATAAGAATGCAGACGAAATACCAACGGGAGAAAAGGAGAGGCACCAATATGCGCTGTCAACTCTGTCCACTATTGAATTAACTCAGTAAGTTTGCCAACTTGCTCTCAGTTTTTCTCTTGTCTCTGTTTTGTGATTTTTCTTGAAAATAGGTTTTGGAATCAAGTTTTTACTGTATTACAAGGCTTCTGAACATGAGATTACTGCAAATTGTTGGTTACACCCTTTCGCAACGTCCTGTTCATTTCAGTAACTGGGGGACCGAAAATCAACCCGATTTCAGTTACCATAACGGTAACAAAGAGCCAAGAGGATACGGTAGGTTTTTGATGAGCATCCTTTATGTGTTTATCACATGAATGTATTGCAGGCCATATTGGTATTGTTGTCCCAGATGTTGAGAAAGCTTGCGAGCGTTTCGAAAAGATGGGTGTCCAGTTTATCAAGAAACCTCAGGATGGTACCATGAAGGGCCTGGCTTTTATCCAGGATCCGGATGGCTACTGGATCGAGATTTTCAACCCGAAGAATATATGCTGAAGCGGGAGGCGAAATGTTTTGCACTATGACTATGCTTCAAAGTTTGAAAAACGTCGTTTTAGATGCTGTTATTAGAAGATACGCTTTGTTAGATTTCAAATGTCATGCCGGTTTATTGTTAGAGCTTGTTATTTGTGATGAATATGTTCGCATTTGTGTATATAGCACGCAAAAAGAATGTATATAAGCATCAAAGGGTTGATGACGGCCGGTTCCAGTAATGGGGTACCATCGCCTTTGCACAAAATCGTTGCAGGGGCTGGTTAATGGCATGAACCTGGTGCGAGGTTGCAGTTGATATGCAAGATGACTGCTTCGACGGTTGCCGATGATCGGGAAAGACTCGAGCTTACTTTCAGTACGTTTTGAAAACCCACCACAACGGTATGAGGTTTCGTTAGGTAGTTATGCGGTCATGAATAACCTAAATAAATCTTCCTGAAGTAGTAATTTCGAGTGGCTGATGATTAGAAAGCTAAGATTTAACCACTAGATGCAATCTCCGTTGTCGTCACAGCTCAAACAGAGAAATTGAGATCACTACAACATATTTCCATGAAAGGCCTGATATTTCTGTTTTTCAAAGTCGGATATTCAAAAAGGCTAAAAAATTCACGTAATTATCAGTTAATTCATTTCCTCATTTAGAGAGATGTTCCAAGATGAACAAATTGGAAGGCCGCAGCGCACGAGGAGGTTTCCCTAATATGAAAAGGAATGTTGGATTGTGGGTTTGCGGAATAAATGCAGTTTAAAGTGTTGTCTCATAGATTTTTCTTCCTCTTTGAAATAAAAACAATAAAAATTGGAACCTGAGAGTTCAAATAATAAAATAAGCTGGTATAAAACTGTGGGAAGGAAACTTTTTCAAGAAAAATCCATTTGGCCAGGAATTCTTTGCAAATTTGTGGAACATACCATTCGGTGTGCGAACTTCAGAAACAAGTCTTCTAGAATGACAACATTATGATTTGGACAAAATTTTTTGAAACAAATGTCTGAGTCATTAAACAGTAATAAAGTTGTGAAGTTAACAGAATTTATCCTCTACAAGGAAATGCAGAGAATCAAGTGAGTTTATGATCATGAGATCAAGAATCAATCTGCGTGTTCGCTATGCGGCTGTCGCTTTCGCTATCACAGAGGGTCACATTTTGTTGCCTGACATTTGACAGTGTGCTCTACTTTTTTATTTTATTGAGTTGACGTTGATTATAGTGACCGTAACTCTTAAAACTCTTGATAATCTCGATTGCTCAATCGCCTTTCCCTTTCTGAGAATCTTTTTCAAGATTTCACAAATTTTATACTTGTTGCAAAGTAATCCAAAAAGTTCAGCCTTGTACTAAGCGATTTTTGATGTCTGGCATTTCCACGCGCTGATCCTATCGCGCCGAATGGTCTGTTTGAACTAGGCCTAGCGCTCTGGATCATTTACCAAGGGTTTCCGCAACCGTTTCTTTGCTTGTGGGAAGGTTTTTTAAATTGATAATTTCAATTATTTATATCACATTATTGTCACCTAGTGATCATTCTGTTGGATTTTTTTCTGTCAAGAAATTTCACAAGACTATCTAAGTACGAGGTTGCAATAAAGACAGGTTCTTACAACTTTGAGAACGCACCATCAAAGTGCATAAATCCAAAGACAGCCGTGCACGCATAAATATCGAGCCGATTTCAGTCGATTCTTCTTTCAAGAATGTAACCTGCTTCAAATTTCAATTCTTGGATTTCTTGAGGAATTTCTTTGTTAAAAATGGTCCCGTGCTTCATATTGTTGACCGTGGCCTGATATACTGAACATTTCCTTTCAATAGAACGCCACACTATTGTGATAGTTTCTTAAATCATCTCTGTTCCAAAAAGTGTTAGCCAAACATTTTGTGTACTAAAGAATTTCTCAACTCCGAGAAACCCTCTCCATTTAATAGGTTTTTATATCTATTCACTTGACTATCTACGGATTATACTCGTCTATCTCACAATCACCACCGTGCCATTTATGGTAAAGAGCTCCTTATACTAAACTCTCAGCTTTGTCAAAGTTACTTGTCCGAATTTGTTGCTGTTGCTGCAAATCCCCAAAGTTGCAGATTTTTTTAGAGGCGCACTTTGAGTACAGGGATCTCGGTGAATTGCCTAGTAATTAATTTTTTTTTATTTACCTATCTAAGTGAGTGCTTAGCACATTTTACTGTTCGTATATCCAAGTTAAACTGATATGTTCATCATTATCAAGCTGTTATTCCATATTTCTCTGACTTATAATGATATGATTGGGTTGGCATTTGACTTATATCTTTGTGAACTCGAAATCTTCCAGTAATGTCCGATGCGACATAAGGCCAGAGAGAGGAAACGATTTCATGAAATTTTTAGTGATACTCAAGGTTGCAAATTATTGTTGTCATTTTGCGGTGAAGAAAGCTTATAAGGGTCACGACTCAATTATTTGTTTTCATACTATGATCGTTGAAAATGCCAAAAAATCTAGTAAATTGAACCTTTGCTTTATGTTTTATTGCCTGCTGTTTTTGCTTAAGGTCAATTTTGTGCTAATCGAAAGTACCTACTCACAAAAAGTGGTAATTTTGAAATTTTTTGAATTTATTCTGTTTGAAATGAATTTTCCTATTCAAAATAGTGCTTATGATGCACCATGAAAAATGCGTTGTAGTTAGAGCAATTCACTTAGCATCAAGCGATGTTAGCGAATTTTCAAGAAAAGTTATGGGCACCTCTAGGATTTAGATATAAGTTTGAACTTTTTACACTTTTGCTTGTCACTCTCTCGCACAATCTGTGATGACGTCGAAGGATGGAGCGAGCTGTTATCTTCTATGCTTACGGTTCACATGGTTAGAGACCAAGTATCGGGACTGTTCAGATTTCTTAAGCGTGCAATGCAAAATCCAGCATCTTTTCCATTGCAAAAGCCAACATCTTTTTCAGATTTCAAAAGAATAATAAGTAATTTCATAGTTTGAAGTTCTGGAAGCCACTTGCGGAGGCTTTGAATTCAATTCTTAAGAAGCACTAGCATCTGTATGTAATCTTTTTTGGTTTTCTTTTGTTCTGCAGCTGTGGCAGATGGCTAGTCGGAGTCAAATATACAGAAGACAATGATAGATTCCAACCTTGCTAGCATGATACTTTGAAAGATTCAAAACGTGTATTTGTGTCAAAAGTTTTTCTCAGGTACTTCAACACTTTCATCCTCCATAAAAGTCGTTAATTCTAGGATAACTTAATTTAATAATATTCTTGCCTCTCGTGAGTATGTTTGCCTTGTGCGTGCTAGTAGTAGACTTGTGTGCTTCGAGCAAACTTAATTTGCAATTTGGCTTCAATTTAGCTCAACAATGTTTGATTAGTGAATTTAGAAAAACATCGCTTGTAAACGTTCTGTGCCTTCTATCCATTATTTTTGTTCGTGTCCTTTTAGATTTGCAATTGACACCAATATTTTGACTTTGAATCTCTTCGAATATCCTTACCTTCAGATCAACTATGCTTCGTGCAGCCATAGCCCGCAGCGCTGGGCAGATTCGGTCGTCTAGCACTAAAGGAATTAGAGATGTAAAGCCAAAGTACACGCAGGTAGAGCATCTATATTATTTTCTTCTCTGTTTACTACTGGTATTATTTTAGCTGTTCATCAATAACGAATGGGTAGATGCGACCAGCAAGAAAACCTTCGAGACCGTTAACCCGGCTGACAAAAGCGTGATAGCAAAAGTCGCAGAAGGTGATAAGCCTGACGTCGATAAGGCGGTAAAGGTGAGCTTTTAGACGGTTACCGATTTGGAAGAAGTGTGGGGGTATTCAATCGCTAAAAATTACCGTACCATTCAAAAATATTGAAGCATTACTAAATTTGCATAACAAATATATATGTTCAACTCATCACAAGATACTACATGATAGCGTGGTTGTGGAAATTGTGAGAAGCAATGACATAATAAGCATGCCATGATGAGCAACGGAACATAGAATAAGTGGAGAGACAGAGGATGAGGAGGAGGAATAATTATATTTTAGAATGATATTGTTTCCCAAAACAATGTAAATTTCTGTTATTTGAATCCTGTTCCTTCTCACATTTTCGCCAAGGAGAAAATAATTTTGTATAGAGCCGATGTTTCTTGATGCTATGAGCAACGGACATAAAGTATGAAGAAACTATGTCTACAGCTTACATTTCATCACTTTGAAGTGCAAATTCTGCATTGCGCGCGTTGCTAAAGTTCCTTAGGACTCACAGAATGTTTGTCAGTAGTCATCGCTCTAGATGGAGTTCGCCACGAGACGACTTCACTCGTAATTTTTATCCTTAGCATATATCTTCCAGGCTGCTTCCGATGCATTCCGACTTGGGTCCCCATGGCGCCGCATGGACGCCGCACATCGTGGTGTTTTATTACAAAAACTCGCTGATCTCATGGAAAGAGATCGTGTTTATTTGGCTGTAAGTTTTTATTTCTCGAATTCCATGTAAAAATGATTAGTATTATTAGTCGCTAGAATCACTCGACAATGGAAAACCATACTCAGTCGCGTATGCTGGCGATCTTCCACTGGCTATCGCTTGCTTGAGGTAGGACAATTTCAAGTTTTTTAGAATCCAAAAAAGTGTAAGATTTTAGATATTACGCGGGTTGGGCTGACAAAAATCACGGTAAGACTATTCCAATCGCAGGCGACTACTTTACCTACACAAGGCACGAGCCGGTAGGAGTATGTGGACAAATTATTCCAGTGAGTCTGAAGATAATTCTTGCCAAATAATGAGAATTTTGTGACGAAACATCAACGGTACCTTTTTTTCAGTGGAATTTCCCAATTCTTATGCAAGCTTGGAAACTTGGGCCAGCACTTGCAATGGGTAATACAGTAGTGATGAAACCTGCCGAACAAACTCCCCTAACAGCTCTTCATGTGGCCAGCCTTATCAAGGAGGCAAGTCCTTCTTTCCCGGTTCTTCCTCGTGAAATTCAACTTCTTATGCCCATACTACAGGCAGGCTTCCCAGCTGGGGTAGTGAATCTCATTCCTGGATTTGGACCCACTGCTGGCCATGCCATCTCTAGCCATACGGAAGTGGATAAAGTTGCTTTCACTGGTTCTACAAGCGTTGGACGACTTGTGATGGCTGCGGCTGCTCAAAGCAATATAAAGAAAGTGTCACTGGAATTGGGTGGAAAGAGTCCGAATATCATATTCTCCGATGCTGATTGTGAGTTTTTAGTCAATTTCAAATTTACTTGCGGAAAGGGATGCGGCAGTGGCATTCCTCGAGGATGTTTCCAGTTTAATGATAGGCAATGACTTAGGTTTACTTTTTCAATAAAGTTTCCTACGGTTTCAAATTTTTCTCAATATAATTTTTGCAATATCCGATGTATTAAGGTGGGAATGTATTAGAAAACCTGGAAAGTCCTTGTTTCACTGCTTCCCCAGATTTTGAAGAAATCAATCTACTTTTTGCAGTGGATTATGCTGTACAACAAGCCCATCATGGACTTTTCTTCAATCAAGGACAATGCTGCTGTGCTGGATCACGAGTATTCGTAGAAGGAAAGGTAGGTATTATCAATTTTGAAGCGAAAGAGCTAATTAGTGGAATTTAGGTTTACGACGAGTTTGTCGAGAAATCTAAAGCTTTGGCTGAAAAGCGTGTACTCGGTGATCCATTTGATCCCAAAACTGAACAGGGACCCCAGGTGAGTGCTAGGATTTTATTTGAAGACTTTGGGATTTATCACTTACTCAGGTGGATGAGGATCAACTGAAAACTATCGAACGTTATGTGAATATTGGAAAGAAAGAAGGGGCTCAATTGGTTACAGGTACGGATCAAAGGTTACATCTGATACTCCTTTTTGCCTATTTCCTGTTTTAGGTGGCAAAAAGTGGGGCGAAAAAGGTTATTTCTACGAACCAACAATATTCGCCAATGTGAAAGATCAAATGAAGATTGCACAAGAAGAAGTAAGCATGCCTTGGAGAAATTTGCAGAGAAGTAAAAAATCAAGAAGTGGAAAACTCCAAAAACTTGCCAAAAAAGTCGTTTGTACTGAAATTTGCGTTCAAATGGCAAGCATCCAAGATTTTCTTGGAAATACTAAGATTACGCTCCTTTCGGAATTGATTCCTCTTGTCATTCCCTCCTCTGCCGGATAAGAATTTTAGGACTAAGGATGCAACGCTAGTTTAAGCTCAACAGCTTTGACCTGAGCTAGAAAAGGGTTTCCTAACCTCTCTCTCTTTCAGATATTTGGTCCTGTCATGAGTGTTATAAGATTCGATAAGATGGGAGATCTTGTCGAAACCGCGAATAACACCATTTATGGCTTGGCAGCTGCTGTAGTAACCAAGGATCTTGACAAAGCCCTCCATGTAGCTAACAACATTCGCGCAGGGACCGTTTGGTAAGTCGATTTGCTTTACTGTGGTTCATCAACAGCAACAATTTTTTTCAATTTTAGGGTAAACTGCTTCGATGTGTTTGACTCTGCTGCACCTTTTGGTGGCTATAAGCAATCAGGTACCATTTTTATACTTTGATAACGTAGAATTTTTCTAAGTAGTAAATTTCAAGGTCTCGATCGTGAACTTGGTGAATATGGTCTACATGCGTATACCGAAGTGAAAACAGTCACAATCAAAGTGCCTCAGAAAAACTCATAGGAACAGTTACGTGAATTTTGTATTCTCGTGATGAAGACGGATTCTATTTATGAAGATCTTATTTGCTATATCTCACTTTGTAAAAACTTTACCTCAAAGATTTGTCATAAAGATTTTATCCAAAAGTTGTATTGATCATAATATGGAGGAAAAATATATTTTGATAACATAATCTTTTGTTGCCGAACAGATCAGTAGATCTAGGGATCCTTTGAGTGTGAAAAACTGAGAAAAGGTAATTTGACAAGAAGGCAAACGGAAACGATTTTCAAACTTTTATGTAAAAAAACTTCCAAACTTGCAATTTGCAACATTAAAATTCATTGAATAAAAAAACGAAATTTAGAACGAATATTCTGCCAGTTAAGGCAAAACTAGTGAATTTTTATTACTGTGCCTACTGAGTACCGCACAAAATTTGCACTAGGGAATTTTTGGCCAATTTGGTGAAGCAACCTCATAGAAGTGGAAAATATTTTTTTTGCATGCATCATTCCTTGGCTAGGCAGAGTGGAAATCCATGGTAATCCGGTTTATGTACTGACAATAGAGTTTCGCTTAGAATTGTTATCGTGGCCATTTCTTTGAGTTTTGCACTTTGTACTGAAAATAAACATAAAAACAAAAATAATAAAATAAAAAGTAACAAATAATAACAAAACAGTAAAACAAAATACCGTTTCTCAAATGCGATGACTTTGTGTATCAAAACTTAGTGTCAAGTAATCATAATTTGTTGCCGTAATCAGTTTATAGCTTATCTAACTTTCTCTTCCATATGTTAACGGAGCAGATCGTTCACAGGCTTTTCTCTTGTGTTTAACATATGAAGCTTGGTACGAGAAGGTGTAAACAAGCTTTTTTGAGCTCACTCACCCTCCCTCACTAAGCCCTGGGATCCGTTCGAAGCTTCTGGATCATAAATGGCGATCATGATTTCTGCAACTTTGTTGACTGTTGTACTGTATTTTTTCCTTCTGATATTGGGACTAGATGCTGGTACTTGTCCCAAATGTCCAGCTGTGTATGTTGGAGCTTGCAATGGTTTAAAGGATCGTCTTACTTGCTACACTCAAGTGCAAGCCCAAGTAAAGCGAACAGAAACTTCTGGATCTTGCACGTGAGTTCTTCAAATTTTCATTTTGGGGTCCTCAATACCACTGTTACAGTCTTACCTACAAATGCCCGGAACCACTGGTTGCTTATGGTTGGCCTAGAGCAGCTGGCTCGCGGTACAGGCAATCGCTGGAGGTAAGCTTATCTGCACAGCAGCGCAGCTCTTCTGGTAAACTCCTGGTCTACTTGGCATCAAAAGCATGACATGCATGTCACGACCACAAACCAGTGAGTGAAGATGTTTGCAAAATGTCATAGGGCAGAATTATTCTGAAAAAGCACAGTTATGTCATCTGCGTACCCCCTTGCGCGTAAGGTATCCGCAGCGCGGATGCGTTGCGTGTGCACATTCAATCGATAAGGCCGATTTGGCGGCGCAAGCCATATACGCGCGAACGTGAGGCGATGAGGTTGCTGCGTCGCCTAGAAGGGAATACGCGTTCGACACACGCTATTATTATATCTGACATCAAAAAATTTATTATTTCATGGTGCGGAGGGTGCATCGATGTATACAAAGTGGAATCGCCTTGCCGACATAACAAATGTGCTTCAAGAAAAGAAGTCAATCTCCATATAGTTCGAAAAACAGTTGTTCCTTACTATTGCAGGTAAGTATGTTGGGCTGGAAAGATTTTGATGGTATCGCTATAACCCGTAGGGGCAAATGTTCATAAAGCCAAATGATCTTTACGATAACATTCGATTTGAAAATTTACTTATATCTGGCAAAAGTGTCGACGAGGGACTAACAGTAAGTGGAGAAAAATATGAATCAATAATAAATGTGTAAGATTTTAATGCATATGGGCCTTGATGCACGGGTGCAGACTCAGCTTCGATACGCATAAGTAGTATTTTCTGCTTCTTATATTAGAAAAAAATAGCCTGTGACTAATGATTATGTCTTTAGCTCACTTTAACACCTACAAAATTTGTTCAGTTTTCTAACTTGAAATAGTTTCGAGTATCTTCTAGATCCTGCGTTTAGCATAGCGAGTTAGTATCCCAATTTTATTTAGGGTCGACTTTTTTCAACCCAGTAGTCTCAGCCAAAAGCAAAACCAGTGTATGTTTGCATAGGACAGAATTTCTCGGAAAAAAATTAAGACAGAAGTCTTATTCTTTATGTTTAGATATTTGCAATTTTGAGCAAAACAAAGGTAATTCCAAGTATACATAAAAGGAAAAAGCTGACCAACGGCCTCGATATACTATAAGTATGCGCTTTTGCATGAATCAGTACCTCCTCGCGAGAAAAATCTTTTCGAGACAGGCCCATAGGGTATTATATTACTGATGGCAGTATCCATAGTGGAAAAGTGCTAAGAACGAGCCATCCTGTCTTGCATGCTGAAGTAATACGAGAAATTGTAAAGAGCCTTCAAGTCTTTGCCACGCGGATATATCAAACGGCAAAAATTTTTTTGTATAGATTGTCACATCGTAAAGACCGAATTTCGAACTGAAAATTTGTCTGAAAAAAATCGGGTGAAGCACATGCAAACAATTCCGATATTTCCAGGATGGATCCCATCTGCCCATCCGGTACAACACGGTTTTACGCAAAAGATTTCGACAAGCCATTCGAACTCATGCCTAGCAATGTAACCCTCATATGTACAGACAACGGAGTGAGAGGAGAGTGAGAGGATATTACTACTGGACTGCTCGAGAAATTACTAGTTTTATCGCAGTACACGTCTCATGCCTTTAAACTAAGAAGCTATATGCGAATATTGTGTGGTTAACTTGTAGACATTTTGGCATACATAAATCTGGTATATCACATTCGTCTTGTAATCAATTAGAGAATCTCTTTTTTTGCGGTGAAAACAAGTTCTCTACTTTGGCTATGAATTAGTCTTTGCTTCAACCAGATCGGCGGCTGGAAGGCGGAGCTCCGTGACCTAATTAAGGCTAGAAGAAGAGAGCATGTTCGCGAAGGAAGCGCAGACTGCTTCGCGGACGCGCGTATTGCTACTAGGTCATGAAGCCCCGCCTTCCAGCCGCCGATCTGGTTGAAGCAAAAGGCATGTGTTTTACATACCACATCTAAAGGGACAAATGAGATGATTGTCGAGGTATTTGCGGGAAGTCTGAATTGTTCTTATATATCTACTAAGTTTTTTTTTGGGAAATCCAATTTCCAAGTTCCAAGTGGAGAGCTCGAACTTGGCACACAGGAGTGAACGAATATAGTAGAAAAAAAAATAGCAGAAACATTGAGCTTATTCTCTTCCGACTTCGTCGAGCTATTGAGTTTTCTAAAACTTTTCGCGTACCTCTCACTTTCGCATTCGCATGCGTTTAGCTCATCTGAACATATCCTGGCTAGACCCCGGAGACAGTTCCTATCCTATTAAAAATTATCCTTTGATAATAGTAGGTCATCTCTAAGAGTCTGGATATTGAGCCAGTCAAGAAGTTACTGCATTCCCCCCCCCCCCCACCTCCACGACTGGCGCACAAATGAGTAGATATGACTACAGCTTGAGACTTATATTATGCATCCACAAAGTGTTTACTTTCTATAACTGAAATCTGTAGATGTGCGTCTTCCATTGTAAATTCTCGCTTAAATGAAGTGATTAGCATCTTCAGAACTTGATCAGCTATCAGCTCTAAATAAGGGACTGAAATGGACTACAATCTTCCGCCAACTCTGGAATGCAAGTGTTGCAATTTGTGGCTCCTCCGAGGCATAAGCAAGATCATTTAAAAAGCATTTTATTACAGAAAAGACTGAGACTAAACTCTTTTCATCCGCAGATAAAAAGTCTCCGTCATTATTAGATCAGGATTTACCATACAGGGGCAATTGTGGTGCATGAGAATCCAGCAAAACCAAACAATTTTTTTTACGTGAGTTTATGACCAGGTCTTCTCAATAGCACTTGCCTTCGAAAATCGGTATGAATTCTTCCTCTGTTTCGTGAGGCTGCGCACTTGTGGACGCCATTGTGGTATCCTCTTGAGCAGCTGTCGTGGTCTCTTCTTTTGTCTTCTCTGGAATTTCAGTTCATTTTTCATTCTTTTCATATCGGTGTGTTATGATCGTTTTCTGCCGTAGCTGTGGTCCGCTCATCATCTGGTAGTGGTGTGGTCGGGTGGGTTTCAGTCTCTGTAAAACTCCACGATGTAGTAAATCTCGGTAGACAACAGTGTGCAACTTCTTACAACCTTCACCGACTGCCGCAGCTGCGGTTCGCTCATCTAATCGTGGTGTGGATGGGTGTTTTTAGTCTCTAAAGAACTCCACACAAATAAATCTCAGTAGTACAAAAGGTGTGCAACTTCCCACAACCTTCACCGGCGATCCTTTTGGGATATTCCTCGTTTTCTTTTGATGTGATGATTTTGTATACAATAGGATCTAAAAAATATTCTCCCACGTACATCTCGCAAGTTTGAGAAGAAAGTGTAAATCACCCAATGGTAAGTTTGTCTCAAGGGTTCTACGTGGTGGATACGGGCATTCAACCCATTCTGGTATCAGCAACGATCCTATCGGCATAATTTTTCTTGATCTGAGCACCATTTTCAAGCTCAGGAAACATAGAAAATAAGAATCCATGACATCTGTGATGCTCCTCTTGCTCAAGCAGCCCAAAGAATTCAGGAGAATAAGGTCCACCTTGTTCGTAGTGCTCTCTTAGCTCATATAGACTAGGAAATATGAGAGAAAGGGTTCCATGATCTTGAAGATACTTCGGACGATTAAGTCCGAGGACATCGCCTGCGCTCAGGGCTGCTGAATACAACAATCACCTCAAAGATATAAAAGTATAAGAATTTTTACCTTCTGCAGCACACAGAAGGAAGAAAGTATGCATTTTTTCTTGTTGAGAGTCGCTCTTAATGCATATCGCTAACTTCTTCATAATTATTTCTTGGTAGTATATATTAATCGTCGTTTTATGCGTTTATATTATTTCATAAGTCATTATTTGTGCTAGTGCTCCTTAGGCGTGAGAGGATAGTCTTGAAATCATCTTCTCTGTTGAAGTGGTGTTGATGATACCTTTTACGATCTTGTCAATGCTAAAACGTGTGTCGATGCAACGATTTATTACCTCGGATTATGTAAGTTCAAGGAGACGCTTTTGCCTTCGTATTATCATCTCGTTTACATCTCGTTGCTTCAGGAAATGTAGCATCTAATTACTGTGATTATGGAGTGCAAAAAAACAACCAGGTAATCTTGAACAATCTTACCTTGATATGTACGTGGGAAAGAAGACAAGAGCTTCACAAATAAAGAATGAGCGTTCAGGGCGAAGGGCTTTCGTAAATTTTATGAGGAGTTGGACTATACCGACTAAAGGAACGAGCGCTTTGCCAAATAAATCATCTAAACAACTATCGCTTGCCATCGATTCACTAAATCCACACAATTCGCTTTTGAAGGCTCGAACCTGATACATACGAAAATGGCATTAAATTAAAAAAGTGAAAACTATTGTGCAAACGTGAATTGCTTTCATTGACCTTCGTCTACTGCTTTAGACAGACCGGAAGTGTGGTCAAAGTTCAGGATTAGAATTTAGACGGTAGAGGACGTCCCGCGGGTTCCGCGGCATCTGATATAGTAGCTTCGGATGCGGATAACTGGGACAAGCTCACCCAGGTAACCGCAAGGGTAAAACCTATCGGATGACATATTGGCCTATACCCGATTACAGATGGACGTTGTTGTTGATCAAGATGTTGTGTAGTTCAAGGTATTACAGCCGTCGGACACGGAGCAACCTGTAGCTTTTACTTAGGCAATCAAAAGAATTTTTTCTGTTGTTCCGTCCAGTGTACTCCCTTGATCTGTCACCGTGGTATATTGTGCTTTCACCGATGGAATTTATCAGCGTACTAGTCATTTTTACCATCTTTGCTTTGCTACACACCTCTATCTTTTGCTTTTTAAACTACTGTGTTCTGCTGCTTTCTCAGCCAGAGGATATTTTACAACTATTATGATGGAGAACGACAGCACAGTTCGGCAAGGCGTTTATTTGCTCCTGCATAAGTTGAGATGATGGGTACATCCATTTTGCATTCGTCTTGACAAGGTTGTAAAATGGAGCAATAACAGCGTTATAATGACCGAGCTCAAGCACCAACATGACTTGTATATATCATAAAACAGCATAGACACATAATAGACGCCCAATACTATAACTACACCAAAGGATTAATCATGGAGCTTTTGCCGATATGCACATATAAGAAGGTTGAGAGAGGCTCCTGACAACAAGCGATGCAACCGCATACCCTAATCCTATTGGCTGCTGTAACAGGTAATATATTGATTTTCTCGTTTTAGAACTTTCTCCCTTTTGTGTTACTCATAGCTCAAATTTTTTTTGATATTTAGCGGCTGTGAGCGCAGACTATGCTCTCAAACTCCAACGCCCGAGACATCACAGATATCATGATCCCAATTCTCCCATGTTTCCTATACCACATGGACCAAGGCATCACAAACATCACGGGCCTGATCCTTCAATATTTCCTAAGCCGCATGGACCGGAACACCATCGTCATTTCGGACCTCCCCCATTTGGCCCTCGTGGTCCCCATCATCCGGAGAGGCCTGGTCCTTGGCTGCCGGTTCCAGGAACTTTGAGACCATCACCCGAATTGGACAAACGCCCGCATCTGCCGCGTGAAACCGTTTGGACGGCATCACCAGGGGGTATAATTTTGCAGATTTTCAATTCTCCAATAATGTCTATACGTCGAAATGTATAGAAACTGTGGAAGATTTCAGACATCACAACATACTCGACAACACCACCAAAAGATGAGGAAGACGAAGAGACAACAGAGATCGTCGAAGAAGGTTTTGAAAAGTTGTGCACACTTTTGGTGAATATAAAAGTGCTTTGTTTCAGTTACTACAGACTATTCAGGCACACCTTTGCCAGATGAAGAGTCGACCACAATGATCGAAGAAGGTGATAACACCACAATGGCTGAAGAAGGTGATGAGGCGCCAGTTGCAGAAGCATAGAAAAATATTGAAAAATTGTAGGTGATGAAATCGTCATAACCACCACAGCAGGACAAGAGGAGGTATTTGAATGCGGCTATAATATTTTTGAAAGATCAATTTCAGCATACGAATTCGGAAACCGAGCAAGACGAACACACAGTGACGAACAAAAAAGGCAACGCTAGGAAGAAGTGGTCAGCATTGAGTGTAGATGTTATCGAATATGCTGCATTTTCAGGCATTTCATTCTGGAGTACTGGTACTGGAGGAGTGCAGGGAACTAAATTGTGATAGAAATTCGTTTTGGTTTCCCAGTTTGCTCATGTTCCTCCTCCTTTGTGGTAAAGTGCTTACTTGAGGCTATTGTGTACACATACAAAAGAGTCAGTGTTGGCAGTATTTGGAATCCTAAGTTAGAAGGGTACACTGATTAAAGCTTAGTTCACAGAATTCTACAATGGGCACATAGAGTGTCGTAAATGTATACTCTAAACTATTTCATCTGATTTTTCTCTTCTCGGCGGACTTCCAGTTATATTCTATTAGAAATTCAGCATAATTCAGCATTCAGCATAGAATAAAGGCAATAAGACATTCAGGTTATCGTTATGATCAATGCTGCCATTACATAAACAAGAAAATAAGGGACCCGTCATACTCCGCCGAAAAAAGCCCGAAGGCGCCCAAAAAAGCCCAAAAAAGTCCAAAAAGCCCAAAAGCGCCAGAATGAGCCGGAATGTCCCTCGCAAGTTTTGGAGTACAAGAAGAGACAAGAACACAATAAGAAGAATAATGAAGTGAAAGAACCGGCTTGCGAACACAACACACATACCCTAATGCCAAAATTTGCAAGGGGGCGTTCCAGCTCTTTCTGGCGCTTTTGGGCTTTTTGGGCTTTTTCGGGCTTTTTCGTGTTTTTTCGGCGAGGTATGACGGCTCCCTAAATTTCATGCGGTTGTGAGTTTAATGGAGCGGTGTAATTGTTTTGAATCACTGAGACAACCACCGGTAAAGTACACCCTCTATAACTTTTGCAAAGTGGTATGGGAAGTGTTTTATGTCAGCTACTTCAGGAGCTCTCGTATCTCTGAAGTTTTTTGGAGCAATATTTGGCCACTAATTGCTCAACAGTCAAATTCCTTTCGTAATCCTAACAATAATAACAAAGACGATAATTGTTTATACAGTAAACTAAAATGAGTCAAGTTGCACAAGATGGTGCCGTTGAGGTAAGAGAGGCTCAACGATTAACATACGACAATTGTAAGCAGTGTATAGATATATTCAAGATACTAAAAATTATATCTCAATAAAAGCTGCTAGATATGCTCCGATGAGAGGAAAAATTAGTTATAGCTTCAAAAAGCCTAGAGAATAAAAGTAGATGTTCAGCGAAAGCCATTTGTTGAGGAAAAGCATCACGTATTGTCGTACAGTTTAAACTCATCAAACTCTGAAAATTCTCGAACAAATTTGCCGATTTTGCCTAAAATTGGAGACGCTGCGTCTTCTTGCCATAGCTTCTTTCGGTGTTCACGGATTTTGACCAAAATATTAGGTTGAACCGAAAAATCGTTCGCACCATTTTCAAGAATCATAACTTCTTTCTGTCACAATAGTTTTGCGCACAATATTAGGAAGCGTAAAGCATGTAGTTTCCAAAAGTCTCCTGGGGAGTTTCCAACATCTCAGATTACAGAGATAAAAATGAAAGAACGAGATCATCCGAAATTTGGAATTTTCAAGCAAAAATTCCAAAATCTAGAAACTGTGCAATAAAATCCAGAACAGTCATCATCTTAAGTTTCCTTATATTTCATCTCTAACTGAGTAAATTTGTGCTGATCGAGCTCATCTTTCAAAGGTTATGATTTTTTGAAAAAAATGCCAAAAAATCAATTTCCTAAGAATTCTTAAGAAATTGATTTTTTGGCATTTTTTTCCAAAAAATTATAACTTTTGAAAAAAGAGCTCGATCAGCACAAACTTGACTCAGTTAGTACTAAAATGTAAGAAAACTTAAGATGATGACTGTTCTGGATTTTATTGCACAGTTTCTAGATTCTTAGAATTTTTGCTTAAAAATTCCGAATTTCGGATGATCTCTCCTTTCATTTTTATCTCTGCAACCAGCGTGTTGGAAAGTTCCCAGGGGCATTTGGAAACTACATGCTTTGCGCTTTCTAACAAAATTTGAAATGCGCAAAACTGTTGTGACAGAAAGAAGTTATGATTTTTTGAAAATGGTGCGAACAAACTTTTGGTTCAACCTAATATATTTTACACAGGTCGTTGAGAAGAACGATCTTTTGGTGTATCATGCTACTGTGCTTTTTAAATCAAGGTACGTACATGAAGAAAGTAGCTATTCTCTGTGTTGGCACTTTGTAAATATGTGACTGACAATGAGTCCTCATCGGACTGCTCAAAATATACAGGGTGTTTGAAAAGTTCGTGTTCTTAAACACTTCGACTGCGAACGATAACTCGATTTTGGCTATGTGTGTTCGCCAGGCCTAGAAACCACTGAATCAACAAGAAAATATTTTTTTGCCTCAAGATACTCAAAAAAATCTCGAAGTAAACAATTTTTTCAGCTTCCTTGGAGAATGCATTATCTGATTTGTCCTTTTTTTTCGACGCCGGAAAAGGGAAACAGCTTTTGATATTTTACTGCAAATAGTCGTAGATTTACACATTCTTTATGTAACAAAAGTTCTTCAGTAGCAAAGCTAACGAAGATTTTTCATGTGCTGAATCACAGCAAACAAGAAACTTGATTCCACTGAAATAATGGTATCTTGGCCTGATGAGCACATTAAACAAGGAGCGCGTCAAAATTCTTGTTTGAAGTACTTTAGGCCACAAACTTTTCAAACACCCTGTACGAGTTTTACTCTTACGCGTCCAATGTCGAAACGTACGAAAATAAAAAAGTCCTGGAAATAGGGTATTGAGCGAAGCCTTTCGATTTATATATTCTGCAGTGATTGATAATCTGCTTATAAGTCGACTTCTGACATTTATGTTTTACCCTTCCATATCTGAAGACAATAAAGCTATTATCACTTGCGTGCGCAAATACGTAATTCAGCCTAAGGTCATGCAATGCTTCAAATACAAAGTTTCGACTATTCAAATTCAAAAAACGAAGCGAAAAAGAACAATTATTGAATAAGGGAGAAAACGTTGTTTCTAATGACATCGTCTGCCGATTGATGTTCTACGAGGTTTGCGTTGACCAACAATGGAATTTGATAGCACCAAACAAAATTCTATTGAAAAATTATGGCGAGCTATGTAAAGGGGAAAAAGTTATACTGTTTCCTGCAGGATTTCCTCTATCCATCCGTTACTTAGACTCCTGCGGAGAACTGCTATAAATAGTTATGAAAATTGTAAAACTTGACCATCTCAAAGAGCATGGGTCGCAGATACAAGTAATTTCCGAGAGCTTGTTGGCTGTGCGCAGTGTTTTTAAAACCCTCCAAAGAGGATAAAATGCAGCATCAAATGCTCTCCAAGATCTCTTAGAAAACTTTGTTCCACGATATGTGGCGTTCATTTGAAAAAAAAACGACATTATTTTCGGAACGACGACCTAACATTTGATTCAACTGGCTTGGCAGCATTAGGGCGGGGTTTTGTGATCTAATTGAGGCCGCTCGCGCCCGCGACGCACCTGCGTCTCTCTCGCGCGAGTGCTCTCTGATCATTACCTAGCCTTAATTAGGTCAAGAAACCCCGCCTTTGCCGATACCAAGCCAGTTGAATCAAATGGTAATACAATGACGATGCCTTTTGTTAAGTTGTTCTGTGCAGTGTTTTACCGTTTCAGAAAATATACCGCTCAGAATTGTTACCTTGAGGTGATTGTGGATAGATAGGCATTGAAAATTATGATGTTCTTCTTAAACTGCTAATTTTTTTGCCGAGTTAATTTGAGAAACTTAGGCCTGTAGTAAACCCCCATTCATCTCAGGTGACTTGAGATTAGTCATTCAGAAGAACTTCCTCGGGTGACCCTAATCCCGCCCACCTTCTCGTGCTTTAGAATAGTCAATTCAACAATCAGAAGACTGTCTGCAAGTGTCACAGTCAGTTCACCAGAATGCCACTTATCCGAGGTTGAATTTTAGGGTGACCCGAGAGAAATAGTGCGCTTAAGAGGAGGATCAGACAAATTTTCCGTAAGTTGCTCGTGAGTAACTTACCAATCTAGCCCACGTATTCTTGCGGTGCAAAACTCCCAAAATTGCATGTTTTCGGCGGTCTAAATGGGAGAGGGATGAACCTGATTGCGGCGAAAAAACGAGAAAACTGAACTTCTTGGATTTCTTCTTTTTTTTTCAGAGCTTGACTACGGTTTTCCTTCAAAAACTGCTTGAAACAAGGATTTTTTGATTTTTTAAAATTTGCTCTATGTAAAATTTTCGTTTTCCATGAATTCCTCGCCAAAATGTGGTAGTTTTGTTTTATCCATCGTTTGCTTGGCGATATATTTGACAGCGGTCACCATCGATTTTTCTCGATAGCGGCCGCTATCAAAGATTGTCCTGCGGTGGCGCAAAAATGTGCCACTACTCGGCTTTGAACCATGGACTTTCTCATTGAAACCCATGCATTTAGCCTCCTGACCAGACCACTCAAGGGGTTCATTTTTTGAGAACGCATAAGGATCATTGGGTCTGAAAAGCGATCCGAATCCGGATCGATGGCTCACCGGATGTCGGACTGAGGCGCTCGTTCAACGTAGGCCCGCCCCCCGCCGAGTTGGGCTGAGAGTGGGTTTACTACGGGCCTTGGGCTTGATACACAGGGATGTACATATCGACTACGAAAGAAAATCTTTTGAAGAGTTTATCTCCGTTTTGTCAAGTCACTGATTTTTTAACGCTAGGAAAATCAAAACCGATAATGATTAATTTCGAACACTGATGATTTCGTCGCGAAGCGGGTAACGAAGTTGAGTAACCATCATCGCTGGAGCGTGTGGAAGACACGTCAGAGTTCGTTACCGCTCGGGCTACTCAAAGGCTTTGAGTCTTAATCCAGTCAAGGAGGTAAGATTCATTATGTCGTTAACACATTCACGACGTGGCCGAGAATTTTGCCAGAGTGGTAGTTGAAGGCGCTAATTATCAAAAAATGATTTATTTCGGTTTTTGTTATACGGGCAAGGTTACGGCAGTCATTTTGTACGAAAGCAACATCATTGATCTTTATGAAAAATTGTGTTTTGGGGTTAATTCACGTGCTGATCACGATTATAGTGTCCACTTTGCTCACTACTGTCTCACAGTGGGGCTACGGTAGCAGTACGGTAGAATTTAGGTAAAAATTAAGAAATTGCTGTAAGAAGGTGGTATGAGAATTTGAGACTATTATTATTTTCGTAATCAGCATGCTACAAAACTTATATATGTATAGGCTGCTGCATGACGAAGGTCAGTATCTTTGGGCGCGAATGCGATTTTATTAGCCGCAGAGCGCACGAGCCGCAGAATTTACAACAGTGAAGATAGGCGCGTCGCGTTCGCCCCCGCTCAACCAGTAATGCTGCTGCGCCTTCGTCATGCAATAGCCTTTAAGATTCGAGCTTCCTGGAGTGAACTATGCAAAATTTAAATGAAATCAATAAAATCAATCGATAATTTCTTGGTGGGCTATCGTCAGTCTCTTGCCCGCCCCGTATTACTCGTGCATGTGCACTTGATTTTCAGGAAACAGCACCATTCAAAAGAATTTGAGATAAGGTCTGTGCTTTACATTTATCTACAGTATACCTACCGTAACGTTACATTACAGTATTACGAGCCCAGACCACTCTGGCTGAAGCTTCTGTGAAGTGTCCCCAATCATATGTCAGAACCTCGTAGAATTCCATCGCAAGCTGGCAAAGCTAGAGCTTC
The DNA here is from genome assembly GCA_958299035.1 of Cylicocyclus nassatus. Taxonomy (NCBI): domain Eukaryota; kingdom Metazoa; phylum Nematoda; class Chromadorea; order Rhabditida; family Strongylidae; genus Cylicocyclus; species Cylicocyclus nassatus. The sequence continues at coordinate 80,605,433 of CATQJL010000316.1, read as the reverse complement.
AGGGATCTTACAACCCACCTGTGGATCGTATTGTCGTGAATGTGTTTATATATCTGTTAACCCTCTCTCCTCTTGGCGCACAAGTGAGTACAAACGACTACAGCTTGGAATTTATCTTATGCAACCATAGAGTTTTATTTGGTCCTACTTTACTGTCGAACATATATGTCTTTCATTAAAAGTGCTATACCTACTGATATAAAGCTCTCAGCGTTCTGGAGTTGTTTGGTATCATTTTCAAATACGAACCTGGCATATAGCTAAAACATAGCAGATGCACTGCAACTGTTGCTTTCAGTGGCTACTTTAAATAAGTCGATAAGCTCTTTAGCAAGCATTTTATCACAGAAAAGAAACAGAAAACTCTTTGACCATTCTTAGACTATGAAGTTTTCCATTACTAAATCTCTTGATTTATCACGCTGGAGCAATTGTGGTACCTGAAAATGCAGTTAAACAAACAATTTTTTACATGATTTATAGAAGTTCTTGCTAAACCTGCTGACCTTCAAAAATTGGCGTGAACTCCTCTTTCCTTGTTCCGCGAGGCTGCTCACATTCGGACGTCATTGCTGTCATTGTGGTTTCTTCTTGGGCGGCTGTGGTGGCCTCTTCTTTGGTGTTCTCTAAATTTTCTAGTTCAATTTCATTTGCTTATCTGTCGCTGTAACCTTTTTCTTCGGTAACTGTGGTGCTCTCTTCCGCTAGCGGTGTGTATGGTTGAGCTGTAGTAACTGAAAACCACATTCTGAGAATTCTCAGCAGTGAGTACATTCCAACCTTTACCCAGATAGTCCTCGTTTTCTAGTGTTGTGGTTGGGCAAGTAATAGGATCTAAAAATCATGGAATTGTACAATTCCAAAATACGAAAAGGGAGTGTATGCCTAATATAACTTCCTCCGAGAGGTCCTACCTAACGGATGCGGACTTTCGGCCCATTATGGTATAAACCTAACGGATGCGGACTTTCGGCCCATTATGGTATAACTAGTGATCATCCTGCTGGCGCTATTATTTTTGTGATCCTAGCACTAGCTCAAACCCAGGAAGTGAAGACTGGGTTTCATGAGGTCTGTGATGTTCCCCTAGCTCAGGAACGTTAGAAGAATGAGGTCTATATCGTTCGTGATGCTCCTCTGGCTTATTTGGACCAACAAATTTGGGAGATAGGATCCATTATCTTTATGATGTCTCGAGCGATGGAGTTCGAGCTTGTCCTCTGCGCTGACAGCTGCTAAATGCAACAATTCAATCAAACGTAGAAGTACAAGAATTTTCACCTATTGCCGCAAACAAAAGGAAGAACACGAGCATTGTTTCCGTTAAAAGTCGCTCTCAACTTTCTTATATCGTATCGCTGCACTTCTTCATAAATATTTCTTGGTAGTTAGATGTAGGCATCGTGTAATGCGCTCATGTTTTTCATGTTCTAGACAGTCTTTTATGCGTGAGAGTGTGGTCATGGAATTATCTTCTATATCAGAGTGCTGTTAATGATCCATTTTACGATCTTGTCTATGCAAAAATGTTCTTGTACATGCAGATGATTTACCACCTCAGATTTTGTAGATGTAAGGAGACACCCTCAACTGTTATCGTTTCTTTCACAATCGTCGAAGGTTTTTTGTGGTCCTGAAGCGAAATAAACAATAGAGCGAGGAATGATCTTGAAATTAGATCGATATGTGCGTGAAAAGAGAAGAAAGCAGTCTCAAATAAATTTGAGGGGCAAATCGACATTCTCAGCGTCTTGTTGCGAAAATGTTATTCGCAAACTCTGAGCCGAGTATTTTATCCGAATGTTCAAATTGTAAAACACGCTCGTTGCCAAAATAGTTATAAAAATGACCACTTGCTTCTACCTATTTACTGGATCTTTAAACTGTTCGCTTTAGGAAGCCATATACATACAAAGTGGCATCATCCTCCTATAATATAACATCGAAAGTGGTTTGTGGGCGGCGTTTCGCCAGAAGTAGAACACGCACGAAGTGAGGAGCGAGCTCGACCGCAGAGAATTTTGGGGGCGTGGCCTCGCGGAGTGGCATTCGCAGCTGTACAGCCACACAGTGCTGGCGTTCTTTCTAAAGCTCAGCAACTCAAGGAGAAGGAGGTGTCAAGCGCTTTTCCACTGTATGTAGCGAATTGTGCAATGGTGCCAATAATTCAGCCCAACACTGCTTGCGCTTTTCTTGCTCCGCAGATACTTCTGTTCGTTGCCATCCTGAATCGTTACAAAAACCATCATTCATGTCAACGTTCCCTATTTTTACCACTTTGATGGGAGCTGAAGCTTAGATCTGGCACACAGACAGTCAGCAGCCCAGCCCCTTAGTTCCACACCTTTGCTTACAAAATCATTTCGTTTACAAAATTTGGCCACATTTTTGCCGAGCTGTGCCATTGATACGTTTTTTCATGACAGTGACAAAGAAACACCCATTTTTGATGATTAAGTTCCAAAACATTCTTAGGAAAAACCTGTTTCTGATTCAAGACTGAGTTAGAGCTTTTTGATAAAACTTAACGCAAACAATCACAACGATTCACGGTGCTCAGTTCAAAACTTATCTTATTAGCAAAAATACATGAGCTTCTGTTTATCGGCCTCACAGATCACTTTATAAGCGAATTGATTCTGCTCCCCATGTCATAATGGAAGATGAAGTTTTTTGATATAATATAATACTAGATCGCATTACAGCTTTTTTTTCAAAAAATCTTTGTTAGACTATATACATGTTTGATTTTAGTAGAGTTGAACGCACTTCGCTTGGTAGTGTATAATATTCTCCCAGATATTAGCGAAAATTTTGAGAACTTGGCGATGACTGCTGTTAAGTGATCCTTGAAATAGCACCAATACTCGACCGTCGACCACAATGGATGCTGACTCATCGCGCTTGCTCTTCGTAGTAAGCTAGGACGGGTCAGCCAATTTACATGTCTGGACCGTTGATCACGCTAGGAGCTGATTCATCATAGTTGATCTTTGCAAACCGAGCCAGCCATGCATGCTCTGAACATTAACACAATAAAATGGTCATACTAGGGGTCAAAACAGCTGCGGAATTCGCTGGGAACTCTAATGTGGTTTAATAGAAGTGTTTTGATATAATATAATACGCGTAAACTAGCTCAGCTTTGAAATGCGATTCTGCCACACAATTATTTTGCAATAAAGATTTTGTAACTTTCACTGAGCTGTGCAGTTATTGAACATTTTTCCTTCAGACACACTGCCATTAGATCGCATCACAATTTTTTTGTCAAGAAATCTTTGTTAGACTATATACATGTTTGATTTTAGTAGAGTTAAATGCACTTCGCTTGGTATATAATAGGCTCCTAGATATTAAATTGTGAGAATTTGGCGATGACTGCTGTTAACTGATCCTTGGAATAGCACCAATACTCGACCGTCGACCACAATGGATGCTGACTCATCGCGCTTGATCTTCGTAGTAAGCGAGGACGGGTCAGCCAATTTACATGTCTAGACCGTTGATCACGCCAGGAGCTGACTCATCATAGTTGATCTTTGCAAACCGAGCCAGCCATGCATGCTCTGAACATTAACACAATAAGATGGTCATACTAGGGATCAAAACAGCTGCCGAATTCGCTGGGATTGATGCATTGCTCAGATCATGCCAGAATTGCAATTTATACAAGTGACCTTCACATTCTGAAAAGAATCAGTCAAAATGAGAGATACGACGATTCTCAATTCATTTTTTTCTATTCTGACCAAAATATCAAAGACAGCTGTTAATCGCGTTCAAGATTGAAGACTTTTATAATAGAACAAGTTTTGGTCAAACTAACAAGCTAAAAAAATTTTCCGGACACATCCTCAAAATAGAGAATACCTCCATTTGTTTTCATTGACTTCATTGAAAGATTCGATGCTTGGGTGGATTTGTGGAAGAATTTGAGTTTTGTTCTACAAACAAATATGACGAACAAGCACTGGTCTCATTGAAAAGACAGTTGAGCGAGTTCTATGGTGGGACGTTTCAAAGGATATTTTCGCTCAACAACCCGCTAGAGACTAAATGAGAAATGCCCATCTAAGAGAATTTCCTTGAACAGAAATTCAACGTTAAAGAAAAGCGGTGTACAAGTTCCTTTATTAAAAAGGAGCTGGAACACTTTTACAGATATATCTCGCGATTCAGCCTTTTCCTTTTCCCTAAAAATCTGACGCTGAAAATTTTTTGAGAACTCCTATTTTTTAACAAACAATTGCTACACGCAAGTTCAGTCTATATGGAATAACACTCGGCAATTTCTACAGCAGAATTTTACAGAAGGCATCTTTTAGTCGATCTTCATATATCCCTGGATACATTGAATTTATTCTATTTTTGCTTTCAGAATTTTGCAGCTGCAAAACTTTTGTCACGCTGGGAAGTTCACTCAAACGGTTTTCAAGATTGGCCACTTTTACACAAGAAATCATTCGTGGTTTTAAATGAAAATCGAACATTTTAAAAATTCTACTCTTGTTCTGAGAAATTGAGGCTTGCAAACTGTGGTCCCGCGGGTAGCCGAGTAGTTTGTAGGGGCGGTCCTACAGATCGAAGATATTTGGCATTCTTTCTGTCCGCCCATGAGATTCGAATACATTGGAAAAACTCTACTTCTACCTCAAGAACATTGCCTCCTGTAAACTTTGGACCCGCGGGTACCTGAATAGTTTGTAGGTCGGTCACTTTTACACAAAAGATGTCTTCTGATAATTCTTCAAACAGATCGAAGACATTAGAAATTCCATTATCTAATCCGAGCATAAAAATCGAATACATTGAAAAAACTCTACTTCTGCCTCAAAAACATTACAAACTGTGGTCCCGCGGGTACTTGAATAGTTTGTAGGGTAGGTCACTTTTACAAAAAAGACCTCTCGCCATAATTTTTCCTACAGATCGGAGATATTTGACATTTTATTTTTGCTCCAACCATAAAAATCGAAGACGTTGGAAAAATCGTACTTCTGCGCCCAACTCTACCGCTTGCAAACTTTGGTCCCGCGGGTACCCGAGTAGTTTGTAGGGTCGGCCACTTTTACACAAAAGATCTCTCCTGATAATTCTTCCTACAGATCGAAGACATTAGAAAATCCATTTTCTAATCCGAGCATAAAAATCGAGTACATTTGAAACTTTTACTCCTGCGCCGAAAGTTTACCGCTTGCAAACTTTAGTTCCGCGGATACCTGAATAGTTTGTAAAGTAGGTCACTTTTACACAAAAGACTTCTCGCAGTAATTTTTCCTACAGATCGAAGATATTTGGCATTCTTTCTGCTCCATGCATGAAATTCGAATACATTGGAAAAACTCTACTTCTACCTCAAAAACATTGCCGCTTGCAAACGGTGGTCCCGCGGGTACTCGAATAGTTTGTAAGGTTGGTCACTTTTACACAAAAGACTTCTCGCAATAATTTTTTCTACAGATCGGAGATATTAGCCATTTTATTTTTGCTCTGACCATAAAAATCGAAGACATTGGAAAAATCGTAATTCTGCGCCCAAAACTCTACCGCTTGCAAACTTTGGTCCCGCGGGTACCCGAGTAGTTTGTAAGGTCGGCCACTTTTATACAAAAGATCTCTCCTGATAATTCTTCCTACAGATCGAAGACATTAGAAATTCCATTTTCTAATCCGAGCATAAAAATCGAATACATTGAAAAAACTCTACTTCTGTCTCAAGAACATTGCAAACTTTGGTCCCGCGGGTACCCGAGTAGTTTGTAGGGTCGGTCACTTTTACACATAAGATCTCTCCTGATAATTCCTCAAACAGATCGAAGACATAAGAAAAATACATTTTCTTATCCGAGCATATCGAAGACATTGGAAAAATTATACTTCTGCGCCTAGAACTCTACCGCTTGCAAACTGTGGTCCCGCGGGTACCGGAGTTTTGTAGGGTCGGCCACTTTTACACAAAAGACTTCTCGCAGTAGTTTTTTCTACAGATCAAAGATATTTGACTTTTTTCTGCTCCATGCATGAAATTCGAATACATTGGAAAAACTCTACTTCTACCTCAAAAACATTGCCGCTTGCAAACGGTGGTCCCGCGGGTACCTGAATGGTCTGTAGGGTAGGTCACTTTTACACAAAAGACTTCTCGCATTACTTTTTCCTCCAGATCGGAGATATTTGACATTTTATTTCTGCTCCGACCATAAAAATCGAAGACATTTGAAACTTTTACTTCTGCGCCCGAAAGTCTACCGCTTGCAAACTTTGGTCCCGCGGCTACCCGAGTAGTTTGTAGGGTCGGTCACACTAAAACTTTGAAACTAAGATATCTTGCTCACTACTGAAAATCGTTGAACTGTGAGTAGTACTTGCTCATTTATTAGGTTGGTGCAAAAATAATGTTCGTTTTGAAAGTTTCAATTTGAAAAATTATAACTTTGTTCGGTCCTCCTATTTTTGAACATAGTCAAAAAAAGCAGCAAGCCTCGCATAACTTAGCGCGCACCTGTAATATACGTAGTATCTTGTCCTGTAGTATGCAGGAAACACCTCAACGAAAGAGTTCTGCGAAAAGAAAAGACAAAGTTTCAACATTGTCCATCTTTTTGAGCCTGTTTGTGGTAGGCTTGAAAGTTCCAAATCACGAAAATTTGGATTTCTTCATGCATTGTATGTCTGAGTTTCTCTGCAAAAATTGTGGGCAAGATATACTAATCTCAAGCTTACAGAAATGAGCGAAACTTCTTCGATTGCCTTATCATGGGAAATTTTTGACCAGTAGAATGCCAGCAGCATGTGTTTATATTGAAGGCGTCGATTTCTCAGTCCAGGTATTCTCGAAAAACCTACTTGAACACATGCACTGGGTAAGCAACATTTATCCCCTACAGATGCTATGTTTTCAAAAAAATTCGTTCGTTCACGAATGAATTATGGCCAAGGAAGTTTAAGCAATGAAATTTCGAGTAAGTGCAGTTGCGCGAGATGCTGGTGAAATTCTCACAAATGAGATAGAAGCTTGATCTCATCACTGTTGGAAAGTACATGAAAAAAGCTTCCCAATGTTGTGCGAAATTTATACCCAAAAAAGAAATTTTGAAGGAAAAAAGTTTTCGGAAAGTAGGCTTAGAAAAACGGACATTATTTTTGTACCAATCTATTATTTTGGATTTTTGTTGAAAGGAATAATGGCTCTTACTAGATTTTTGGGAGGCGAAAACTGTATGCGGGTTTCATCACTTTTAAAGCGAAGCCGAAGTGGAAGCATATTCGCTTGTTCTGTTGTATGGAAAATGGTTGTGGCTAAATTCAGTTTATCTGCAAGGGGAGCTTTGAAGATGACTAAGAACTTATGCGTCACTTCTGGCATGGAGCCTTAAAGTGTTGATGACATTCGTTACTGTGGGTTCACTGTGGATTTTTCGGGAATGTACAGTCCCTGTAGGAATTTCGATTCGCAAAAGTAAGGCTTTCGCCAGAGGATCTGAAGGGTGACCAAGGTGCTCTTAAACCCAGGGCCTATGAGTGTTGAAGATATTCGTTACTACATAAACAAACGGAGATTCGTGAAATCCCTCTACTTGTAATGGGAGAACTAAGGCGTGTCTTGACGGATTCCGTCACTTCTGGAGATGCAAAGGTTTTCAAAGATTGGTAAGAGATGCCAGTATTTCTGGTGGGAGATTGAGGTACTTGAAATCCCGCGTCTCCTCTGGAGGAATTCTCGAAGCGTTGATGACATTGGGTGTACCGCAACATCTTTAGGATGTGGAAGAAAAGGAGACACGTTTGAAAGGGAAAACCAAGGAGTGTCCAAGTTTTTCGGCGTCACTAGAGCGAAGCTCCAGAGTTTGAGAATCTTCGCACTACATGGAATTGCAAGGTGTAGACCGCTTTACTTCCAGCGAGAAATCTTGAAGTAAAGGTGAAACTCTTTGCACATGTGGAGTTTCACAGCAGAAGTTTGATACACATCTGGTAGGGGGCCTTCAAGTGTAAAAAGCGTGTTGACATACTGTATGAACTTTGGAAGTAATTCTTGCTTTCTTTTTAAGAGAACTGGAGGGTATCTGAAGGGCTTTGTTTTCTTGCCTCAGATAGCATTGGAATAAAGAAATTCAATTACTATAGTGATTGTGAGACAAATGGCGGCTGAGAAGAAAACTGAGGGGGGGGGGTATGAAGCGTTCAGCGTCACATCTAAAGAGAAGCTTTGAGAAATTCTCTTTGCATGGAATCCAAGAAAGGAGGGTGAGAGGAAGGGTCCGCATCATTTGACCTAGAAGATTCACTGTGCAAAGTTTTTAATTTTGAATAAAATCCGTATAGTTATGTTAGAAAAGGTGTGTTTAAGGGTTCCGCTTCACTCTGTAGCGGTTTTTTTTGCAAGGGACTTTTGAGGATGTAAAATTATACTCGTACTTCTGGTAGGATACTGAGGTCTCTGGAGGGAAACCTGGGAATATCAAAGGCATCGGATTCACTGCAAAGAATTCCAGGATGTGGCAGAAATGGCGGTGCTTCTGAAAGGGGAAGCGAGGTGTTTACAGGCTTCCGCCTCACTTCTAGAGAGATGCCTCAAAGAAGGAAATCTTATGCATTTCCTGGAATTTGGGGAGGGGGAAAGGGGAGGGGTGCGTCACTTTGGCAGAAAGCATTGCGATGAAAAGGGAAATTCTTTGCACTGTATGTAATTCTAGGAAAGAGAGTTTCGCGCTAGAAGGTCTCTGAGTTCAAACCTTTGAATTCCTGACAGTCACTGGAACTTTAGGAAAACACTGTCCTGCTCCCCGATCAAACGTGCAATTCTTTTTCTTGTTGAAAAAGACCTGACAGTTTCTATTACAATGCACGTTCAACGAAATATCTATTGCAGCTTTTCATGAGTTTTTCAAATAGTTTGAAGTAATTCTATTTAACCTTCCAAAGCTGCAAATTGTACACGTTGATCTCGCAGGACATTTAGCTATGAATTTCCGAAAAGCCTCGTCTCTGAGGAGTACCACATTAAGTAATCCCAATTTCACACCCAGCAGTGAGCAGATTTTGGCTAAATGACTGAGGCGGGATACTGTTATAGAGAATATTTTAGCGGCAGTCTTCAGAATGTGAGATTGACTTGAAGTTTTTCATGCCACGCAGGTTTGTCAAGAAAGAAATGCCAGATTTTACGAACAAAGAACACACGAAATACGTAAAATTAGTTCCTGAATGTTTACATTTTGACGATAAGTCTGTAGTTACAGTTAGCTTAGCAAGCTTTAGTCGAATATCATGCTTAGCCCTTTTCCGGCTGAGAGGCACACCATTAGAAGATGAGCTGCGTTTCGGCTCGGATCAGATGTGCTACATAATGTAATAGATGATTGGTGGTGATTTCAAATATGAAAAAATGGATCCAGCTCTTGCTAAGATGCTTTTGCAGTAAGAACAACAAAGGTTGAATTATAGCTATCCACTCATTGCTTAATGCCTGTTTCGTTAAAAGTACGGTATTGTGGCAACAGTCTCGAACTCCTGTTTTATCATATTAGGTGAAAAAAATCGTCAAATTGATAGATCTGTTTGTTGTAACTCATGGTCGCAAGAATACTGCAGCTTCGAATGTATCTGCCCCAACCCACTTGCTAGCGACCCGTAGGGTCGCTAGTACTTACAAATTAACAAATGTTCGTGCAAACATGGATCGCATTATCGATTTATACAGCCCACATTGCTCACGATTCCCAAAGAGGGGTCCTGCGCGGAGATAGGCAACAAAGCATGCATCCACATCATGAGCTTGCCCCAGTTGTATGCGCGGGTGGAGCTTATCGGCGACGTATTGACCTCCACTCCATTTCAAATGAATAATACTGTAACAGATCGAGATAAGTGTAAATCGCTATGTTACAGTGCAGCCTACTGTTGTTGTTCACAATGGTTAATCATAGCGATATCTCATACACTAGCACCTAACGAGTGGCTATAAACTGAAAAGTAAGAAGTCGATTAAAACTTTTGTTGCATAAAATATGTAACTCAAACATCATGACGGAGACAATTTTTGTGCTGGCTGCCTTTTATCTATCCTAGTGGGGTAAAGTTAGTAAGGTACCGTAGTCTCTTGATCTACCGCCGTAGTATATTCTTTGTCACTGATGTCAATTTCAGCGTATCATTGTTCTGTTTTACCATCATTGTTCTGTTCTACATACCTAAGTCTTATGCTCAAGACTATTTGTTGTTTTGTTGCTTATTCAGCAAAATGCAGAAGAAACAAAAGTACAGCGTGGCGAGAAGTCGCCTTGCTTCCAGATGAGATGATAGAACATTCATTTTACATTTTCGAATTGAAGAGATCGTAAAATGAAGTGATAGCTGATCATCATCGTGTCTGCTGCACACAAGAGATCATTCCATAACAATAACGCTCACGCTCTAAGTGTGACGATTATAGCTTACAGATCGTAAAATAATATGTACACATAGAATTGAAGCTCAAGAAATTAATTATAAGAGCTTTTGCCCACATAATTTAAGGACGTTGAGAGGGTCTTCAGACAAAAAGCAATGCAATCGCATACTCTGGTCTTACTGGCTGCTGTGATAGGTAAAAACTATAACTTCCTTTTTTGCGGAGACTTTCGTGTTGCATATAGCGCAAATTCTTTCATATTTAGCACCAGCGCAGGCGATGTCCTCAAACTTCGTGGACAAATTCGCAAACGTTTAAGGAAACATGAGAGGAAAAGTTCATCGCTTTTTTCCACGTTTCCTGAACTATATAGACCAAAGCATCGACATCATCATAAACATGATTCTTCAATATTTTCTGGGGCGCAAACTGGGAAACCATCATCGTCACTAGGACCTCCGCCGATTGTCGTGGTCCCCATCATCCGGAAAGGCCTAGCCTACAGCTGCCAATTCCTGGAAAATCTTCGAGACCATCAGAGATTGCCGGAGAAGGTTATGAAGAGTTTTACACTTCATTTACTATCATAAAAATGTGGATTTTAGGTACCACAGTTTCTTCAAGCAGTGTTCGACGTCAACGAACGCAGAAGGTCGTGTTATAACAGCTAAAAGAATAGAAAACTAATGAAGAAATTCTAGGTTTTGAGATTGTAGAGAACAGACTAGAATCAGATTATACATACCAATATGGATATAATGTTTTCAAAATGGTTAGAATCAAGGAACCGAAAATTTCGGAGACGGAGCAAGGCAACTATTAGAGAATTCGGTCAGAAATAATTTTGGGAGTGACATGGTATCAAATTACACTGCATTTTCAGGCAGGTCATCCTGCCCAGTGGAATGAGTTAGGGAAGTTGATTAGTGAATGAATAAAGATTTCAATGATCTTGATTTTCAATCTGTTTCTATCCTTGTGGTAAATTGGTCACTTGAAGCTATCGTCTATTGGACATATACGAAAGAATAGTATTAGGTTGGTGCAAATGTAATGCGCGTTTTGCGAGTTCTCACCTTGACGTGCCATAACTTTCTAAAAAATCCATACTTTTCAGTGCTGCAAAGTTCATCAGAGGCACCAAACCTCTCTCTATACAGCGCACATTGACTTATGTTAACAACGCAAATCGGTGGAAAAATATGTATTGATAAGCAAAAAATTTTTTTCAGAAACCTCGTCTTTAACTGATCATAACTTCAAGATTTGTCGGTATAAATGATAAGTTGACTGTCTTGTAGCCGCAAACCAGTAGTACAAAAAAAAGTACAAAAAAGCTCGAATAAAGAATATTTGCGAAAGGGAAAAAAATAATATTCGAAATTGTCCGCTTTTTTCGACATTTTTTCGTAGCCCTCAAAATCCCAAAATATGGAGATTTTTAATTTTCTATGTACTGAACAGCTTCCACATTTCTGCAAAAACTGTCAACAGGAGGCCCACCCTTACGCTTACAGAAATGAGCAAAACTTTGGCGATTGCCCCCTTCAAAGGAAATTTATGGGCCACAGAATGGGCAAAACCATCACTCATGTTGAGGCGCCGAGATCTCAGTCTAAATGATTTCTAGGAAAACTGTAAAGCGTGCATAACTTAGAAAATTTCTACTACATACAGCAGTTAAATTTTCAAAGGAATGCCTTTACTCACGCTTGAAATCTGGCCGAAAAAGTAAGCGCAATGAAATTCTGGTCTTGAACGGTTGTATGAATCTCTATAAGTTTTTAACGAATGAGGCTAGAAGCTTCTTTCAACCACCGTTGAATAGAAGTGAAAGAAGCTTTTTAACAATATGCAATTAACAATTAACATACAATTAACAATACGTTTCATAGGAGCAACTTCGATGGAGAAAAGCTATCTTGAAACAAGGGCTAGAAAAACGCGCATTACTTTTGCACCAACCTAATAATAGCAATTGGAGTCAATTCAGAAAGGCAGGGTAATAGTAACAGGCAGCTTATCATCATAAACAGTGCTGTTATTTCGAAGATTCAAACTTATCTAACCAAAAAAACTTTTGTGACAATAGCAACACCTTACGCTTTGCGAACCCAGAATTTCAGAAATCAAACTTTGTGCGGTTTGTAGAGGTCACTGGAGTGGTGGGATTATTTTTGGAAAAATCAATACATCAATAAGAAACGGTTACAGTACACCTGCTGTAAGTTTCATCGAAGAATGGTACGAAAAAGTGCTCCATTTCTGGAGTCGTCTGCGCTGTTTTCGTTTGAAATCTCTGTAACAAAATTTGGCCTCAAGTCGCTCAACGATCTTAAAACATCTTACCACTATTCTACGGTGACTTATATCATACCATAAGACTAAGGTGAAGCAATCTTTTGGACTCAACTCCGATATGCATTAAGGTGAGAGATTACAACGACTAAAAACTTCATACTTATGGATACATTATAGGACCACGATCGTTACATAATAAAGGTGCCAAACAAGAGGGAAATGCAAGAAGAAGTTTTGCATAGCCATGGAAAGCATAGTTAATGGAAAGCGATGGGTGAAAAAATTATGCATAGGTCGTAGAGTGAAAATAACAGATACCTCAAGTAGCATTCGACAAATTTCTTGTTGTTTCCGTTGCTATGCTCTTGATTCACCTCAGAACGCTGAAATATTCGCCAAGCTTGTAACTCTTTCTTAACATATTTAAATTTAACTAATTTTCGAAATTTTCTTTCCTTTGGAAGAGCTTTGATAGCCAACTAATAGAGCAAACCCTCTGCAAATTAAGCAGTTCTTTGTTAATCTCCAGCTTCCTATTTAGATTTGGTGAATAATTTTTGGAAAGTCATAAGTTTTGATAAGTTGCATAACATTGATTTAATTAGTTTCAGGCGAGAACCTTATGCGGCCAGATTTGCCTGGACGCTGCCTTTAAATAGAATTTCGCATTCATATTTGTTTTAGCGCACAATCATCTCATCAAAAATAATATTTTCAAATGCAACTCACTTGCCATGTGGCAAAAAACATGTTTGCTAAGATGAGGTTTATGAAGTTTTACCTAATATCATCCTGACTTGTGGCGTACCAATAATGGAGTAGACGGATATTTTGCGGTGCCAAGGAAGGTGCCAGTCCTGTAGCAACCCAAGGGCATACTTTTTCCAAATTAAGGTGTACTGTTATCTTAAACATTTGCTGAATACTTAATTGTGACATGTGCGATATCAACAATTTTGTAATCAGTTTCTCATTGTAACGACTCCTCAATGTGACTACTCTTCTTCTTTGAAACAATACTCCTCTTCAAGCAGCAGCAAACACTACTCCTTTTCCTTGATTATACTTTTCGACTTGCTAAATTTTCAGCGCATTTTTACAATGCGAAAACGAGGTGATTCAAGCTCTGAGATGGGCGAATCACGGAATGGGCGATGTGTTTACGAACGAGTTCCTCCATAATAATTGATAAAGCAATAGAAATATTAACTAGGAACGAACTATAATATTGTGAAGAATGTCACTTTTCATCAATCAAGGTAAAGCAACGCACCTTTAGATTCGGTAAAGTGAGCGTAACACCATTCGTAAGATTCTAGACGTGCTGTCACACCCAAAAGATCATCTCCACTTTGCTCAACATAGCGCACATTGCTCCGACTGTTTTATTCGATAAACTTATGGCTCCGTTATCTGGTTCGGTTCTTGTTCAAAACCGATATGTGCATGAAAGAAGCATATCGGCGGCTGATTCCAAGACAAACTCAATGCTCTGATAATTCTGTCAGCTTTCGAGCAGATATTGCAAAGTTTATACAAATATCATTATCTGAAAGGAACAATATTAGCTGTGACTATGGAGATAGAAGAGGGAAATTTGATAATGTTTCGCCATTTTGTCATTAGTTTTCTTTTTCGTTAGAAAGAGGAAAGGAATTGGGTTGCTTTTGATAGGTTTAAGCGTAGTGTACTTAATTACCGTTTGTAGCCTTTGTATAAACCAATAAAATCATCAAACATCATTAATCAATCAATAATATGTTTTTCGCTGCATCCGACGAGTCAAACTACCGCCATAATCTCAATTTCATTGAATCCCATTTTCCAAACTTTATGTTTGCTAGAAAGCGTAACAAATGAAAGTCATCTGGAGTGAGATTTGAGGACTACATTACGTACTAATAGACTTTCATCAGCAGCTTCTTGCGCAATAGTTTGCTGCGTTTGGGTATGAGTTCACGTTTTGTCATGCAGAAAAACTTCAAAGATTGGGTTATTCCTAAGAAGATGGCTTCGCTCAGACGGTGCAATTATGTCACGTACAAATATTGTCTGTTTTATTTCTTCAGCATTTTCTTATGCAGGCTTACCAGCCCCAGGAAAATACAATCATTTTGTCTAGAAGACACCTTGTTTAGCCCTAAATCTCACAAAGCAAGTTAAACATTTTCGACATACGAGCGCATTTTCAAAATCGGAAACAAACCTGCGTAGAGAGTGCTTCTTTTCGTAAAAAAACGCGTATTCGAATGTATTTTTTGTAAATCCTTTTTGGAAGTGAGGATTCGAAGTAGAATTTCCATCAAAATTGACTTGCAAGAATGCATTTTTCAGTGATATAGCAAACCTTACTGCAAAACAACCATTCCTTGAGGAAGTGGGAACGGAATGTCTACCCCAAGGTTGCTACCGATTGTGGTTTCGTTTCAGGTTTTTCTTTTAATATCACGTCACTGGCAAAAAATAATTACATTTCGTCCGAACTCTAGCCACTAGCTCTTGCATTTGCATTCCGTTTCTCACCTTGGCCTGTTTAGCGAGCATTCTTATGATATAGTTATTCTATGTTGGTATACCGATAAATTTTCATTTGAGCTCAAAACGAACAGTAACCTCTTGATGTTCTTCTTTCAAATGTTACCAGATGCTTTTCTAAATGACTACAAAGCATCAAATGACTTCATGGCAAGAGAGAAACAACATGTGAACAACGGATAAAAAGTTTTGTAATTTCAATCATGTTTCTCATTTTCATTCGTTGGCGGCGGATGAAGTGTTTGAGCATAGTGCGGTTCGGTACTGTAACTTTATATTTTCGATATCAGTCTCCTTGAGGTTTGTTTCCTACCTTAGTACAATATAAAGTCTTCACCTTGCCCCGCTTGCGAAGGTTCCCATTTTTTAGAGACGTCTGTCTTTTTTTCTTCTTCTAGTGCGGTGCTATTTACGATTGTGTCACCGTGAATTCTCAGTATATTTACAAATTTTTCTTGGTTCTCATCGTCTAGCCACGGTGTCCTTGGATCTGCATCATCTAAAGAACACCTTGTTTAAAAAAAACTTTAAGATTGAGTAACTCTTCAGAACCTTCTTCGTCCAATAACCACTGTGGTTGAAGGATCGATCCTGGCACTGGAATTATTACTATTTTTTGGATTCTGGCAAGCGTTGTGAAGATTCAGGCTTCCCTAAAGGATGAGGGACCTGGAAACCAAGCGGTTGAGGTCCATTATGATGGTGCTCCTCTAGCCCGTGTGGCCCCAAAACTTCGGAGTGGGGACCATGATGTTTGTGTGGATGAGGTCCATAATGGTGGAGCTTCCCTAGCCCTTGTGGCCCGGAAAGTTCGGAAAGAGAACCATGATGTTTGTGATGTCTTGGGTGATGGAACTCGAGCGCATAACCCAAGACATCATCATCTGCACTGATGGCTGCTAAATATTAGAAACTTTAGTCTCAAAAACTAAGAAAATTCATGACAACAGAAAATTGAAGATTCTTACTTATCGTAGCAGCTAGTAGAAATAGCGTATGCGATGGCATTGTTTCTTAGCAAACACACTCTCTCTCGATTTCCTTATAAGCGCATGCTTTCCGCAGTTCTCATAATCAATTTCGTTTGCATGTAGTTGTATTGTAGTTGTATTGTTCTGCTTATTTCATTCACATCGGTTTATTTACCATATTGTCTTCCTTAGAGCGTGAGGATGGCAGTTATGAACTGCTATGCTATGCTAAATAGTTAGCGGCTGAATTTTGCAATCTTGTCAAAGCAAAAATGTGAGAATATGCGAAAATGGGCTGATGTTATGCCAAAAGACGCACTGCCACGTTGTTCTATCGCCTCTTTAACAATCGTTTCTTTGAGAATGCACCAATAAAACTCATTTTGCCTGAATTAGTGGAATCGAAACAGTGCGAACTACGATGAAATTGGTGGGAAAGAAGAAAAGCAAAGCCTCAATAAAAAGCAATGAAGAGAAGCATAACGTTCACAACAGCTTCCTTCCAAATCAAGCTGCTTCAAAAACTAAAAGCTTGTATTCTACAGCCATACTTGTCCAAATGCATGTTCATATAGTGTGCACGCTATCTGGATGAATAGCTTTTAGTTTGCAAATTGGACTGTGTCCGCATAATTTCGCGGATTGTGTGATGCATTTGCTTTTGTTCTTTTATTGAATTTGCACTTGCTCTAGAAAGAAAGCTTCTGAGGGGAGCTTTGTATGCATAAACAGATCAAAAATCAAAATTAAATGATGTTTTTCAAGCAACACAATGCAAATCAGCGCGCTACGGTAGTTGATCAAAACTGCTATCTTATATATAAAGCTGAATGTCTGTTTGTATGTATGTCTGTCTGCCTGTCTGTATGTCTGTCTGTGTGTACGTATGTTCCGAATAGAAAATTCCATTTCTGAACCGATCGGTACCAAACTTGGCACACATACACTTCGGGTCCCGGCGGGTGTTATAGGCTACTTTTCGTATCGATCGATATCGATTTATCGATTTTTGCAAAATTTGAGCTACGGGGCTGGGATGTGGCACAGGGGGGTAAGTGAGCATGGGGATTCCGAATACAATATTAGTTTTCAAAATCGTGCATTACTTTTATCGATTTTATCGATTTTTTTGCAAAGTTTGAGCTACGGGGCTGGGATTTGGCACAGGGGGGTAATCGAGCATGCTGATCACCCCCGTGGGGATAATCAGCATGCTCGATTACACCCCCTGCCAAATTCCAGCCCCCTAGCTCAAATTTTGCAAAAAAATCGATAAAATCGATAAAAGTAATGCACGGTTTCGAAAACTAATATTGTATTCGTAATCAGCATGCTCGATTACCCCCCTGTGCCAAATCCCAGCCTCCTAGCTCAAATTTTGCAAAAAATCGATAAAATCGACATCAATCGATAACGAAAAGTGGACTGTGACACCCGCCGGGGCCCGAAGTGTATGTGTGCCAAGTTTGGTCCGGATTGGTTAAGAAATGGAATTTTCTATTCGGAACATACGGCGGAGCCGGGTAAGCCAGCTAGTGGTCAATAAAAACAGCGCTAAACAACAATAGTGATACAACAAAAGTCACAGGAGATCAAAAGATTACGGTGCAAAAACACGCCTGATCAAAACAATTTACTGAATGTTTCGAGTTTAGACAGATATTCAACTTGAATCAGAGTCAAACGAAGCATTGCTGGACGAGGACGAGTCTTCGCTATCCGACGAGCTCTCCGATAAAGAAGGAGCACATTTACTAGCTTGCAATGCTACAGCATCTACCGATGGGGAGCCTGAATTCGCTGATGAATTACCATTATCAGGCGATGATGACGCGACAAACAAAGGACCTTCTAGAGGGTTGTGTGATTGAGCCACCAAGATTTTTGATCTTTTTTCAATCGCACGTTTTCGTTCTTCATTGTCAGCTTTGGCGGCTGGAGAGACAAACATAATCGTGTGCCTATCAAATTATTATAAACTTGCTCTTGCGTGATTTTCGCTTCAAGATCGCCGTAACAAATGCTCGCAACTCATGAAGCGTTACGGTTTCAAAGCCTCGAGATCAATCTCCACTTCTTTTGCTTTATCATCCTAGATAATAAGAATGATATGGAAAACTGCACTCTCCCATCGCATAGGAGTACTCACAGATAGACCTTCCCTGCTCTCGATGATACTAACTACGATACTGAGTTTGTCTGCTGGTAGTTTTTCCAAATCCAAGCTAAGCTGGCGTTTTTCGTCAAAGGGCATTGGTTTGTGAGTGGCTTCGTCCTCAAAGTCAAATCGATAGCTCTTCTTTCGATGCTTTTTGTTTGTATGAATGTCGTAGGGCGGTCCGCTGAAGTCCATAGCTACAGCAAGCCTGTGCTGGTTCTGCGTCGGCATCCACCGATGATTGGTGCTAAAAAATCTGGTTCTTGAGAGCTAGGAATGAAAAGTTTAGTTGATATCGCCATAAGACGCACTGGATATTCTGAAAAAATTATAGACACCTAACAAGGGAAGGATAGTTGGATGCCGCGGCCATTCCTAATGATTTGTATATCAAAAAATGCGCCTTCGAATGCAGATTCTGAATCTGTGCTCGAAATCTGCGAAACGATCTTTTGAAGAAAGTTATGAACTTTTTTCCTTGAAAATTTAGCCTACTTTTAGATAGTAAAAATCACCAGATTTGATCTGGCCTACCGTTTGATGCTACTGAAGAAAATTTTAGACGTAGTAATATTTATTTAGACTATCTGGATCATACTCAGCATTTGGAAAGGAGTGAAAATTTTTTTATTGATGATTTTGACCTTTCGCAAAAACGCAATTTTTTTAATGAAAAAAAATCATAACTCCATTCAGATTATCGTTTCGCAGATATGAAAGACAGTCTACGAACCAGCATTCAAAAGCGCATTTTTTTGTATACAAATCATTATAAATGGCTACGGCATCATAGTATCCTTCCCCTGTAAGAGATGTCAGTACTATATGCCCAAAATACCGCGATAGACTACGGTATTCTAAGAGTGAAAGCGTTGCCACTAGCCCATATATATATATCTCTCCCTTGAGGATTTACTTCTAAAGGTTCGCTATTTTTTGAGGGGAGTTTGAAATATCACGGTAATGCCAATTAGCTAGCAGACGAAGCATTCACAAGTCAGTAGCTATCGAGATTTGGATGTCTCGCTCCATTTGCTTCTTTCCCGCCTTCACTCGAGTATAACATTGGGTTGGCTCATAAGTTGCACTTTTGTCCATAACCTCTTTCTAGCAAGGCGCATTCAAATCTTAGCATTATGTAGTCTCGAAAGTAAGCTATAAATCTGCGCAAACCTTTTGTTTAAGGTAAAATAGAAAAAGTTTACGCATTTTTCTAAATCCGATCAAAATCGAGGTTGTACGGTTTTTAAGCAAAAATTAAGACTCTTTATCGAAGAAGACGTATAGAATGAAGAAGAATGATCTACCAAGACGTCGGCAAAATGTCCTTATGAGAAAGCTACCTAACATAGCTCGGCCTTTTGGCAAGAGACATATATGTTCTGAATCAACTCCAAACGCTGATTCCAAATATGTTATTCCTAGCTGCCACGCACCATTCCGAAACGAGTTATGGCTTTTTCCTGCACATTGGCATACTACGGAACATGGGAAGACTGCCTGTGTATAAAAATCTGCAAAAAAGGTGCTGAGATATCAAAAGAACACAAATCGATCTTTTCTCACTATAAAGAAGCTTAACGGTATATTAGCACTTAGATGATGATGCCTTGATGCCAGTGAGTCGATGATTGTGCCATTTTGCGCAGGAAAAGTCTACAACTTGTCGGAATGATGCGCGGCAGCTAGGAATAGCATATTTGGAACCAGCGTTTGAAGCTGATTCATGTATATACGTACCTTGCCAAACGGTCGAGCTAAGTTAGGTAGCTTCCCTTGTCAGATTGGCTACTGCGAAAAAAGAGTTGTAGTCTAAAGTCAAATTGAAAACTGGCAATTTCGTTAACTCGAGCTAGCCAAATGCGTCAAAATCCGCTCGATAGTTCATCAGCGATAGAAAGTCGGAACCGTCGAATTTTGGCGAACTTCGCACGACTGGATAAATTGACATGCTCAACACGAATATCACAATCAATTGTTGTCAAGGTCAAAGATTAGCCCAGTAAGTAACATAGCTTTTTCGTAGCAAAATTAGCCTTCCACGCAGAATGAACATCATTTTCGCACTCAGTATGTCGCATAACCCATAACCCACTGAACAAGTTTTATCCAATCCGTGCTAAGTCCATCTTCTTTCCCAATCAAAAACTAACTCTCAAACGCGGTGCTAGAATTCGGCAAAAATGGCTGAATTCGTTGCTCACGTGGTAACCATTGTGATACCAAAAAAGGAAGCGCCTTCAAAAAAACAACCAAAGCTTCAAGAAAAAATTGCGTAACTTATGTCCTTAATACATCATCGTAGGCTTCAGATCACAGACCATTTTTTCAAGAGCAAAACTCGAAACTTTTCTTATTTAGTAACTCGCTGTACTGCCAACCCATTCTGTTTACGCATCCTATTCCATGAAAAATTTGAGCTGCTAACCTTAATGTTACTCGGGAATCCGCGCTGAGAATTAATAATAGCTACTACTAGTAAGAAACAGATATTGTGATAAAGGCAACAATTGGACTTACGAATCTGGTTTTACGCAGCTAGTACATCATATGCATGCTGAGCGGAAACCCTGTGTCGGATTTTTTTTACGTAGAAAGCTCCGAAACTGTCATGTTTTACGTGCTAGATGGCTTCGACAGAGAGCAAAACTAAGATGAAAAACCCGATTGTAAATACAGGGTGTCCCAAAAGTAAGTACACACTTTTCAATCGTCAATATCTCTCTTCCCAATAAGTCTTTTTTCGCCATTCAAGCACCATTCTGTAGAGGAGGCTTCAACTTAGATTTACAGTATTGAGCGAATCACCGACCGCTCTTCATCACTGCAGGATTACGGTAAGAACTTCCAGCAAGTAGAACTATTGTGAAATATGCCATCTGACGACATTTTTTTCAAAAAATCTGAAAAATAGTGTACTAAGGTTTTCGCGCACACTAGTCCCACTACACAACTTTTTATGAGTGTTTCCAGCTTTTCTGATGGTGTAATCACATTTTTGACAAATATTGAAAATTTGGATATCACGGTTTACCTGGAGTAACTTTAGAAAGAAGCATCATAGCATGGCGAAAATTTCATATTTGAAATCAGCAACTTTCACTACCTTAGTATGAGAGTTTTTAGCTTGTTTGGTTTTGTTTCGAGGCAGACATGGCCTCCAGTGGCCTAAAAATCCTTGTCGAAGATTCTACAGTTATCCTACAGTAATGAAGAGCGATCGGTGATTCGCTCAATACTGTAAATCTAAGTTGAAGCCTCCTCTACAGAATGATGCTTAGATGGCGAAAAAAGACACAATGGGAAGAGAGATATTAACGATTGAAAAGTGTGTACTTACTTTTGGGACACCCTGTATATAAGTGCGTACCGTAGTTTTCGGTTTAGGGCTGCTAGAAACCAAATCTTTGACGATCGATGTAGCGGAAGACGCTTTGTGAGCCTTTGTGTCTACCGGCTCGTACTAAAAACGCTTAGCGAGGATATTTGGTTCAAGAGTTCTTCTACTAATTCTATTTCTTTGAAAATCACGTCCCGCGGCGCAGTCTGGCCCACTAACTCCCTTATCCGCATTAGGTGTGAGGTGATATCTCCGATGATTGTTGATAGCTTTTCTTCCAAGAGCTCCACCTGAGAAATGGAATTTTGCTTCAAAATCAAAGAGAAACATCTGATACCCTGCGACAACTTTTGACATTCTCAACAGTCATTCTGCTAGAGCTAGCCACAACGTGTACATCTTTATTGCTCACGGGTAAATTCAGCCACTGAAAAATCAAGTTTTGGCTGAGTTGCGATGGTGAGTTCCATGCTAACTGACCCGTTCATTAAAAGCTTGCAGAAGAGCTTGGCCATGCTGATGGATAATATGAAATGATGGATTGTATTTGAAGCAATTGTTACAGACCTGCAAAATAAAAATATCAGCGAAACATTCGCTTGCTTGCCGCTACGAGCGGTCGTGTTTCTAATATTCTTGGACCCATCACGTCGATTTGTCGTTTTCTTCCGAAACTTTACATTTCTTTGATTTATCATCTTTCGGTGCTTGTTGGTATCTTTCTCCAATCAGTTCCTCAATTCCCTTTCTATCAATCCTTTCGAGATGATTACTCATTCTTTCCGACTTTGGCTGTGTCGGGGGTAGTATTTTATCATCCATCGTCCCATTTCTAAAGCTCGTCTATTTCAATCTCATTTCTTGTTTCTTCTGGCTTTCTTCTTCTCTCTTTTTTTCGTGCTTTTCAATCTTTTCCTCTTGGCCTATCTTGTTGGGTAGTCTACATCTTGTATCTCTGCTCGTACTCCTCCAATATCTCGTGGTCTCCGAATTATCGATTTTTGATTTGACATTGATTTGTGTAATCAAACTTTCTGCCAGTATGCCGCCCAAAAGTTCGCATGCAACTAACAGGGTAACTTTAGCCAATCTATCTCGCCTCACACTCAGATAATCGCCGGGGGCAGGCGGTCCGCAAACTCGCGCTTTTCTGCAGGCGGTCAGCAGAATTTTGGGGCGTGGCCAAACCTTCAGCGGGCGGTACTTTCGTCTTCTGCCAGCGGGCAGCAATACAAAATTTCCTGCAAGCGCTCCGCAAATAATTTCTCAGCGAGCGCTGGCCAAATTTTCAGCAAGCGCTCGGACTCTTTTTAGGCATTTTCGGGCGTACGTCGAGCGCAGGTAAGACTCTGTGTGGCAGAGGTGTCACCGTTGGTTTAGTTACTCAGTTTGAGGTACTTTCTCTCAGCGGAAAGTACCTGAGGGTTGAGCGGTCCTCCACAAAGGACCGTGCGGCCCTCGAAATTTTTGCATATTCTCGCGGAAAGTCCGCGAGAATGCGGCCACTGCGCCGCAGCTAATCCATAAAGAAACTGCGATTTTCTTCAAGCTTTCGTCTTCAATTTCGCCAACTTTCTTCCAAATTTCTGCAAGCGGGCCGCAAAAAATCAACGAACTATTTTTCCGGTGCCCGCCTGCCCATAAATCGCATCGCCGCTTGTCCCGGCGATTATCTGAGCAATGGCTCGGTAGATGTAAGTAACCCTTACAGCGGACTTCTCTGATATGGTAATAGAGGGTCTTATCGGCTGTATCAGAAAAAGAATCTTTGATCCATTGATCGATGAAATGTTGGCCCTTTTGGTGAGAAGCTTCCCCAAATGGGCGGGGCAGATCTTCTCGTGGAGAAGCTGTTTAGAAGCATAGTTATAAGGGCGGAGGACACGGAGGGCAGCACGGGCTATCAGGATAGACAGCTTGACCTGGAGAATAAAGTTGGGAATATTTTAGAGATTTTCAGGGTGAACTGTCGTCCTGTAAAATTGCACCAAATGGGTAGAATGGTTTCAAATCCTGCACGGCCTCGATCGGTCAATGTGCTGCCGTCTAAAGCTCATTGGCGCACAGTCCCAATACTCGACTTCTGCGGCCCTCAGGTTTTCCTGATATCTTCGTCAGGAAAAGTATGACCCCTGAGGAACGGAAGAGAGACTATGAGCTACAAGTAGAGGCTCGTGAGCGTAACAAAGGTAAGTAATCTAAGGAGGGGGTGGTGTAATGCAACGAAGTTGTACACATCTTTCCCGAAATACTCCGGGAAACGCGTAAATGAACATGGCCCTACTGCAAATCTAAAGATATGCTTATTCAATGTACATAGAAGTACTACTGAAGAAATTGTATTTCCTACAGTTTTTTAGTTCTCAACAAACACCTGGTTTTGTTTTGATAATAGAAACTTGGCTCAATGCAAAAACTCCTGACTCCGAGGTTCTTGGAGGTTTGCCGTATTTTCTTCCTGTCCGATAGACGCTTGAGAAAGAGTGATGGAGTATGCTGCTTAATTCAAACAAATTCTGGTCCAAGTGTTAATGCAAATTCTGAATTCAAAGCAGATGTGCTGAGTGTACAAGTCATGCATCCAGTATCTGGTTGCAAGTTACAATTTGTCACGGTCTACCGCCCACCCAATCCAAATACAGAGGATGAGATAGCTTGATAGATTACTTGAGTTTGTTGGATAATACAGAAATCATTCTTCTTGGTGATTTCAACTTGCAAATTGACTGGAAAGAAATGAAATCATTCAATGCTGTTTCTGCTCCCTTCATATAATATAATAGATTCTTTTACCAGTTTTTCTCTTGTAGCAACATGTTGCTGTGGTGCTCTCGTCTGCCTCGGACATATTGGATGTGACTGTGTTTCCACTTCTTTCTTCTCTTCGTTTCATAGCATTATCCTTTGTGATCTTGAAATGATATCGAATCTGACTGTTTCTACACTACCTCTGCCTGATTTTCGGAATTTAGACTGCGCTCCTCTTGACAGCTATTTCTCCACTATCGATTGGCTTTCTCTTTTTTGACAAATATAATTCTTGTTCTGATGTTTACAAAAAATTTTGCGATGTTCTTTATGCAGCTCTCAGTTGTTTTGGTTTAGAAAATTCCATCTATGCAGACTCTCATCCTACCGCCACAGCTGCGTGCTCTATTTTTGCAGAAACAACATCTTTTTGATACAATAGACAACCCTCTTTGTAACCCACTTTACAAAAAAGTTTGCCCCGATATAGACTATCATTTGAAAAAATTCACAACGTATGAAAAAAAACTTGCTGCCAAGACTTTATCCAGATATTTTCTCTATAATTGAGAAATAAAATTGAAACCTACTGTTAAAATTCCTATCCTCAAAGATGCCGGTGTTTCGCACATTAGTGATACTGATTAAGCCTAAGCCCTTAGTGCTTACTTTGCTAGTGTTTATTCTTCCGTTAGTAATTATGTTGCATTGCATACACTACTTCGATGGATGCTAATGTAACGCCAACTCATGGCTGTGTTGACGTTTACTTTCATCCATCTATAGGGTGCGGAAAAAGTACTTTTCCTCCAACTTGGCACCTGAAATACCCCAAACATAAAGTAAATCTGTAGTTTTTTGATTCTCACTCGTAGACGAGATCCTTGAGATCAGATAAGGATAAGATTGATTTGAAACTGTTCCCTTCTGTCCGTTTGAACGAATGATAGCAGCGCGCAAGAACATTAACGATGCGCCGATAGCATACAAGCGCGATTTTTGACCGTGACTAACCACCAGCATTGGTATAAGGTTCAAATTAAGCTATTATGTAGTGCATGACTCCTTCTCCAGCATTCATACCCGTTATAGATGAATTACAGATTAGTGACTCTTGTTTTGGCAAATAAGGAAGAATATACCAAACGCAAATCGCAAAAATTCAAAAGAGGCGAGTCAGGAATGCGCTTACTTAATGAATTGGACTCAAACTATGATTTGAAATTCCAGATTCCAACAGAAAGTAGCAGGTAATGAAAAGAGCATCAGACTTTGCCTACATCACGATTTTGGAGCGATAAACAATTATACCTAGTCTCTGTGCCACGTTTTTTGATCGCACTCTGTTGCGCCGCAGCCACTTTCTCGTTACAAGAACACACAGCATTTCTCTAGTGCAAGTCATAGTTGCGATAGGGGGAGTGATGGATCTTACCCCCTTCACTTTGAGGCCAAACTCCCGATGACCCCCTTCACCTGGGCTGAGATTGGTATTGTACTCTGAGAATATGATAAAAATCGTTATAAAAGGTTTTGCAGGCTAAGTACCTCAAACAACAAGTGCAATCATAAATTTACAAAAGAAACGGTATGTTTATTTGTATTATTTGTTTATCCTCGTAGCATTCATTTGGAGAGCAGAAAGTGAGAAGAAAAAAGCAGTTGGTTTTTGGTACATTATCCCTCATATCTCGCGGCACAGAAGACCTAGAAAAAAGTCGATGGTCTACATCGATTCTCCATGATCTCAGCTTTCGAATGGTATACAGCATGTTAGGGTTTCTTTGCTTCCCGGCTCCAAAAATCATTTGCTCCGGTAACCGATAAAAGCCAATACATTGGTGGAGCTGAGTGGAGCAAGCTAATAGTAAATATCTCCACCATTTTTGAAAACTGGTCAGTTTTGTCGCCCAGCAACCTATATACCATTCGAAAGCTCAGGAAAAGGGGATTCGACCTAAACCGTCGACTTCTTTCTAGCCCCCCTCTACCGAGAGATACACCGCATTTTATCTGAAAACATGATCATTTTCAACAGCAGATTTCTGCCAAATGAAGACCTAATCACTGCTGATTATCTATCTATGTTAAAGCGCAAGTCTTCATTAACAAACGTAGACCGTCGACTTTCTCGTAGCATTCATTTGGAGAGCAGAAAGTGAGGACACAAAATTAGTTAATTTTTGAAGCACATAAAATCCCTCATATCTCGCGGCGCAGAACCTAGAAAAAAGTCGACGGTCTACGTCGATTCTCCATGATCTCAGCTTTTGAGTGGTATACAGCATGTTAGGGCTTCTTTGCTTCCCGGCTCTAAAAAACACTTGCTCCGGTGACCCATAAAAGCCAACACATTGTATAGGTCGTCCCGAAAGTTCTTGCGCACGATTTTAAAAATTCATAACTTCTGATTTTTCCGATCGATTTGACTGCTTCTATTATCGTATAAAATAGTAAGTCATGTTTTTTATAATGACATCTTATCTGCTTACTAATGATCATCTGTTGCATAGATAGGAGCGATAGAAGAAAATTGGTCAAAATTTGAATTTTCTGTGTAGGGTCATGAAGAATCGGAGACTTGCAACAAAAATCGGAGCAGTCAGTATTGTAGCTTCTTTCACCAGCTCTCTCTAACAGTGCAAAGTTTGCGCTGATTGAGGGTCTCTATGAAAAGTTATGATTTTCGAGCAAGCAATACAAAAGGGCGAATTTGGTTTATTTTGGCATTTTTCAGGGAAATCAAAACTTTCCATAGAAACGCTCAATCGGCGCAGACTTCGCACTGTTAGAGAGAACTGGTGAAAGAACCTACAATACTGACTGCTCCGATTTTTGTTGCAAGTCTCCGATTTTTTATGGCCCTACACAGAAAATTCAAATTTTGACCATTTTTCTTCTATCACTCCTATCTATGCAACAGATGACCATTACTAAGCACTGAGATGTCATTATGAAGAGCATGACTTACCCTTTCACATAAAAGTGAAAGCAGTCAAATGGGTGAAAAAATCAGAAGTTATGAATTTTTGAAAATCGTGCGCAAAAACTTTCGGGACGACCTAATAAGAGCGAGGTGGAGCAAGTTAATAGTAAAAAATGTGCTGTGGATTGACATCGTTATCAGCACTAACGGAACGTAAGCGAGCGCATCTATTTAAGCCCTGTCGTTGTTATATGTTTATGTTTTTTTGGTAAAAAATGCGCTTTTGATTGACAGTTATGCCATCATTATTAGCACACACTCAAAAAACTATGGGAGATTGGTGAATTTCCACACCTTTACACAAAAAACCGCCCATTTCTGAAATCTATACTCTGTTAACCTAGTGCTGAAGGAGGTCACTTTCGTGAAAACGCTCTAGACTCACCTTACCTAATTTGGAGAGAATGGTTGGTTTCAATGAATCAAAAACTTTAAGACATCCAGAAGAATAAAATGTTATTAAAATATCCCTCAATGTTTTGGAAAGGTTGGCAGTTTGAAGAAGAAGCGGCAGGCAGAATACTTTACAAAATCGCAGATGACTCGCATGTGTTCCAGTTCAACAGCGAGGCAGAAAGAATCTTACGCCGACGAAAATGTTGTCGACATTGATACAGAGTTGACAATTGAGCAAAACTCTCTGATTTCCTACATAAGGAATCCAAGCAGATTGCCTAGTTTCAATGAGGAAATGTCCAGGAAGTCCTTTGCTGATCTTCAGGTTGCTGAAGATTTCTTGGCTGCTAAATTCACAAACATGGATATGAACAAAAGGAAGGTGTTAGTACAAAGCATAGCTACTGCTCTTAGATCCGGACTGGAGTGCGAACCCAACTCTGTGCTTTATGCTTTTGAAAATTCGCCTTGTGACATTATGACCTATGATATTGAAAAAAAAAACCAACGCGCAGCATAGTATCTGCTTTTTTCGGCTATTCCGCGATGCTGTTAAAGAAGAAGTTGAGCACTTTTCCATCAGTTAACAGGGCGTATGCCAGAGGAGGTAAAGCCAGAGTTCGACAAGGCCCAAAAAGTATGCAATATTTCCTTCCCGTGTTGCGAAAGCATATGCGATCTGGTTCTTTCTCCATTACTTACCGCAAAAATCTGATGGACTTACTAGCAAAGCTAATTTCCATTCCGACTAGCACGGCAGAGGTGGAGAAAGAAATTTTCTATCTACTCTGTTATCAGAACACAACGCAGAAGTCGTAGAACGATAGAGCATCTAAGCAAATACTTAAGATTTGTCAACCTTCTACTAAACACATTGTTATTTAAAAACTTCATTTAAAGGATTGGTATAAGTGATCCAGACAGGCTGTTACCGTATGACTTTTTGAAATATCCTAAAAGATGGTATGAAGAAACTGGTCACCTACCTGCTGACTTCCTGGTGCTACCAGAGGGCCAGGAAAAAAATAACAAAAGCGCTTAAAAGAACAAGAAAGTTTCAAATCCATTTTCGACTCAGAACGCTTTTGCACGCGATTCTACTTCTACTCCGATGACCCTTTGGAGGAAGAAGAAGATTTTTCAGGCAGCGAACTTGTTGTCTCTGACGTTAGCGATAGTGATATTGTTGATGATGATGTGCAGGAAATGAAGTTGTTCCTAACTTGTACATCTTTTGGGATAAACATTATTGCTTTCGTTTTTTGTTGATGCAGTGAAACAGGAGCACAGATCTTCATGATCATTTTTTTTAATTTTTTAATTTCTTTTGAAAACTTTAAAAAAAATTTTTTTTTTCATTTTGTGCCTAAATAAGGTACAAATTAGAGCTCTTCATACCACGCTTTTTTACCTTTTCTCTCTTTCTCCCCCCCCCCTAGACTCACATACCCCCTTCACCCTGGAAGGTCGGAAACAGCCGAGACCCCCTTCACCTGGGGAGAGCCCGGCTCCCCCTATCGCACCTATGGTGCAAGTGCTGACTGGATACTTCCAGAATATTTCGGGATCCACTACCAATTCCTTGAGCAGTAGAGGATTTCTCAAATTCGCGTGACAAACAAAAAAATTCTTGAAAATCCATACACTTTTTCAGATTTGTAAAGGGAAGTTGCAAGATCTGTTATGAGATGCGCTGCGAAAAGGGATCCGCCGCCGGGTAAAATTGTAGAATTTTGAAGCCAGTTTTTGTAAAATGATAGAATATATTCCCATCTTGGGAATTATGTCAAACTCACCAAAAAACCTGTGAATTACGCCAATTTTTTGAACTCTATTTTGTGGGACAGTACTTTTTCCGCACCCTGTAGGTACAACTTCCTCAGAAGACTCAAGCTCTCCCTTACGGAAACTTTTGACAGTATACCGCAATTTGTGTACTTGGAATGCGCGTCATCGCTTCAAGTTCCACCTATGTGGAAAGAAGTCTTGGTTACAGCCATATGTAAAGTCGATGGAGCACTTTTTCTTACCAATTTTCGCCCCATTAGTTTACTGCCTACCCCTGTCAAAATCACGGAGAGAGTTATACGAGGTAAAAATAAATTGGCACAATAACCCGGGTCTGTTAATCCCCAATCAATGAACAGCATGAATTTTTGAACGGTGCTTCTACCCACCACCAATCTGATTGCCAGTGTGTTCAACTGACGCTTGGCAGTCAATGAGGGCAAATTTGTTGACAGTATTTATGTTAACCTTACTAAGGCATCTGATAAGGTTTGCCAATACAAATTACTGACTAAGATATGCAAAGTCGAGGTTGGAGGGTAATCTGATTTCCTGGTTGGTGTCTTACTTGAGTGATCGACATATGAATCGACACATGTAAGAATTGGACATCATTACTCCGAAAAGTACTGCTGCACTAGTGGTCTCGCTCAGGGGGCGGGAGTGTTCAATCCCCCTTGCTCCTCCTGATTTATAATCTCAACTTACCTTCTGTTTTGAAAACTTTGCCTAGCATACAAGTAAAAATATATGCTGATGATATAAAAAAATTTATGGAGCATATGATAAACAGAAAGCCCCAGAAGTTCAGCTAGCATTGCAAACTTCTCTTGATAAATTATGTAAATGGTGATAGCTGGGATCTAGCGTTGAACCGTGATGCTCAATCATCTTGGAAGTCTACTGGAGGTATAATAACCATAACCCCGCCCAGCATTCCAGCTAGGCGGGGTTAAGTTTATTATACCTCCAGTAGATCCGCCTTATAAGCTGCCAGTTGGCTTTTAAAAGTAACGTGAAGATCGTTCCGCTGGCAATGAGGAGGCATGGGTCCTATACCCATGGAATTATAAGTTTTGGAATCTTAAGTATCACTGCCTACAATTGTCATAGCTGTTGACCTATCAACATATTCAATTCAAACCGATTTCCGAAGAATAATAAGTATATCTCCATGGTTTGAAGTTCTTAAAGCCACTTGTAATCTTATATATAAAGCTGAATGTCTGTTTGTCTGTCTGTCTGTCTGTATGTCTGTCTGTCTGTATGTGTGTACGTATCTTCCGAATAGAAAATTCCATTTCTGAACCGATCCGGACCAAACTTGGCACACATACACTTCGGGCTCCGGCGGGTGTCATAGGCTACTTTTCGTCATCGATCGATATCGATTTTATCGATTTTTTTGCAGAGTTCACCTACGGGGCTGGGAGTTGGCACAGGGGGGTAATCGAGCATGGGGATTCCGAATACAATATTAGTTTTCAGAATTATCGATTACTTTTATCGATTTTATCGATTTTTCTGTAAAGTTTGACCTGCGGGGCTGGAAGTTTGCACAGGGGGTAATCGAGCATGGGGATTCCGAATACAATATTAGTTTTCAGAATTATCGATTACTTTTATCGATTTTATCGATTTTTCTGTAAAGTTTGACCTGCGGGGCTGGAAGTTTGCACAGGGGGTAATCGAGCACGCTGATTATGAATACAATATTAGTTTTCAGGATTATCGATTACTTTTATCGATTTTTATCGATTTTTTTGCAGAGTTCACCTACGGGGCTGGGAGTTGGCACAGGGGGTAATCGAGCATGGGAATTCCGAATACAATATTAGTTTTCAAGATCGTCCACTATTTTTATCGATTTTATCGATTTTTTGCAAAGTTTGAGCGGCGGGGCTGGGAGTTGGCACGGGGGGGGGGGTAATCGAGCATGCTGATTACTAAAACAGCGGGAATATTGATTTGGCATGTAGGCGTGGGCACAGAGAAAGGTTTGTACAGGTATAGGGATAGTGTTCTTTGACATATTGTTTTGACCGGGCCGGGCGGAGCCGGGTAAGCCAGTAGTTTTGTATAAGTACGAGGCTTTAAATTCATTTCTTGGGAAGCACTAGCATTTGCATGTATTTTTTTTGGTTTTCTTTGGTTCTGTAGCTGCGGCAGATGGCATGGGAGTTAAATGTACAGAAGGCAATGATGGATTCCATCCTTGCTAGCTCAATGATTGTGAAGATTCAGAATGTGTATTTGTGTCGAAAATTTTTCTCACTTTCTGCACTCATCCACCCGCTATGAAAGTTCATTGATTGTTGCATATCAAATTTTCAAATAATATTCTGCCCTTGTCACTGTGTTTACCTTATGCGTGCTAATACTACCCGTGTGCTTCGAGCAAACTTATTTTTCCGATTTCAATATGTGATTAACAACTTAGTGCTCGTAGGATTGGGTTTTCAATTCCAGTTCGACAATGGTTTTGGTTCGTGAATTTTGAGAAACATCGCTTGTGAACGTTCTGTGACTTTTGGGATCAGACTTTATTTTTGCTCATGTTCTTTCAACCTTCAATTGACATCAGTATTTTGACATTGATTTTCTCCTCAAATTTTTACTTTACAGATCAACCAGCTATGCTTCGTGCAGCCGTATCCCAAAGCGCTGCTCAGATTCGATCGTCTAGAGGGAATTAGAGACGTAAAAGTACACTCAAGTAAGCGATCTATTTATTTAGTTCAACCTTTACCATTTTAAAGTTGTTCTAGCTGTTCATCAATAACGAATGGGTAGATGCGACCAGCAAGAAAACCTTTGAGAGCGTTAACCCGGCTGACAAAAGCGTGATAGCAAAAGTCGCAGAAGGTGATAAGCCTGACGTCGATAAGGCGGTAAAGGTGAGTTTCCGGACGGTTACTGATATTTGGAAGACATGTGGGTATTCAATCACTAAAAATCACTGCACCATCGAAAATAATGAAGTATCACTAAATCAGCATAATGACTATATATGTTCAATCACAAGCTTACTACGAGATAGCGTGATTGTGGAAATTGTAAAAAACAATGACATAATAAACAAGCCAAGAAATAGCAAGCGGAATATAGAAAAAATCAAGAGACAGAGAATAAGGAGGAGGAAAAATTGTACGTTAGAATGCTATTGTTTCTCAAAACAATGTAAATTTCTGTGTAGATTTATGTCGTTCACTGTTTTCTTCTCACATTTTCGCCTAGGAGAAAATAGTTTTGCATACAGGCGATGTTTTGATAACATGAGCGACGGAGATGAATTATGAAGTAAACAATTTCACGGCTACCAATTCATTCATTTTGTCAAAAGAACTGCAGATTCATTCTGAAAATTCATGTCAAAATTCATTTCAAAAAAGCAAATGCATTTTATTTGCTCAATTTTCCTATACGCACTCACGGAACTCTGTCACTAATCTTGGCTTTAGGGGGTATTCAGCATGGAACACTCCTACTCGCGATTCTCGCCTTTAGCGCATATATTCCAGGTTGCTTCCAATGCATTCCGACTTGGGTCCCCATGGCGTCGTGTGAACGCAGCACACCGTGGCGTTTTACTCCAAAAACTCGCTGATCTCATGGAAAGAGATCGTGTTTATTTGGCTGTAAGTTTTTATTTCCCGAATTCCATGTAAAATGGTATTATTTCGTCGCTAGAAGCACTCGACAATGGAAAACCATACTCAGTCGCATATGGCGGCGATCTTCCACTGGCTATCGCTTGCTTAAGGTACAGTAATGTCAGTTATTTGAATAGAAAGATGTAAGAATATTTTAGATATTACGCTGGTTGGGCTGACAAAAATCACGGCAAGACTATTCCGATTGCAGGTGATTACTTTACCTACGCAAGGCACGAGCCGGTAGGAGTATGTGGACAGATCATTCCGGTAAGCTTAGAATCTCACTTGCAGTAAATTGGAGGGGCCATAGGACTAGTTCCAAATTTATGCCAAATTTTAGTGGAATTTCCCTATTCTTATGCAAGCTTGGAAAATTGGACCTGCACTTGCGATGGGTAACGCGGTGGTGATGAAACCTGCCGAACAGACTCCGCTGACTGCTCTTCATGTCGCCAGCCTCATCAAGGAGGCGAGTCTTCTCTCTTCTCACCCCTTCTTCATTTTCATCAATGTTTTCATCCCCATGTTCCAGCAGGCTTCCCAGCTGGAGTAGTGAACCTCATTCCTGGATTTGGACCCACCGCTGGCCATGCCATCTCTAGCCATACGGAAGTGGATAAAGTTGCTTTCACTGGTTCCACCAGCGTTGGACGACTTGTGATGACTGCAGCTGCTCAAAGCAATATAAAGAAAGTGTCACTGGAACTGGGTGAAAAGAGTCCGAACATCATATTCTCCGATGCTGATTGTGAGTTTTTAATCAAATTTAGAAAACTGCCTTATAGTATTATAGAAAGAGCAGTGGCACTTAGAGCCGCGTAGAAGGTCGGAGAGTGGAAAATGTTGTTGATACAAATGTTAGATTCAAGTAAAGTGCTTTATCATTCTATGATGAATGCAAAATCAGCTTTGTAATAGCTTTTTGGGGTCTCGTCAGAAGCATTTCAGATAATGTGACTGCCTCAGAAATTCTCTTTCCCTCTCAGCAGGTTCGCTCACAAATTTCTACAAAATATTAGATAAGGTAAGCAAAACTTTCCAAAACTGTAGTGACTTGGACTTTCAATACCCCCTCCCTCCTCCTTCATCAATTTTGGTAACATCTAATATTGATAATTTATTTTTTGCGGTGGATTACGCCGTACAACAAGCTCACCATGGACTCTTCTTTGATCAAGGACAATGTTGCTGCGCTGGATCACGGGTATTCGTCGAAGGAAAGGTACGTTGCTTATTTGAAGTGAAGAGCCAGATAAGTGAGTTGGATTATCCAGGTTTACGACGAGTTTGTCAAACAAGATTTATGTCAAATATTTCGGAATATCTCATTGCTTGGTCAGGTGGATGAAGATCAGCTGAAGACTATCGAACGTTATGTGAGTATTGGAAAGAAAGAAGGGGGTCAATTGGTTACAGGTACGGCTCTTTGTTTTGTTAATATGATACTCTTTTTCTAACTACTTTGCTGTGAAATTCTGTAGCATTTTTATTATAGGCGGCAAAAAGTGGGGCGGCAAAGGGTATTTCTACGAGCCAACGATATTTGCCAATGTAAAAGACCAAATGAAGATCGCACAAGAAGAAGTGAGTATGGTGCGCAGGTACCAAAAAAATTGATTTTAGGAAAACACGCAATAAGAAAAATGACAGATTCCAAAAATTTTTTCCTTACATAAAGTCTTGAGTGATAGTTTCCTTTATCGGAAATGTTTTGTTTTGCTACCCATCGCAGACAAAATTCCTATTATACTGGTGTCAAAGAAAATACTTCTCTTATTTATTGCTTTATAGGAATACTATGTATAGTGATCATATTAAGTCGTATTGCTCACAATTCTGCCAAATAGCTGAATAGTATACATAGTAAAGGAGGAGATATGCAATCTCAAAAGACTGAATTTATCAATTAAATCTTATTTATCCGAAAGAACTGTGAAAACAAAATCTGTTGTAATCACCTTTCAAGATGAAATTTCGAAAGCTGATCTCACTGTACCTCTTTTTTCCAAATATTTGGCCCTGTCATGAGTGTTATAAGATTCGATAAGATGGAAGATCTTGTCGAAACCGCCAACAATATCATCTATGGTTTGGCTGCTGCTGTAGTAACCAAGGACCTAGACAAAGCACTTCATGTAGCTAATAATATTCGAGCAGAAACCGTCTGGTAAGCGAAACTCTTTCTGCTCTGTTATTTCCGATTATCAGTGAAGCTCTTCAATTTAGGGTAGATTGCTTCGATGTGTTTGACTCTGCTGCACCTTTTGGTGGCTATAAGCAATCCGGTACTTTTTTTACTTCGATAACGTGGAAATGGTATAAGTGGTATAATTTAAGGTCTTGATCGTGAGCTTGGCGAATATGGTCTACATGCATATACGGAAGTAAAGACGGTCACGATCAAAGTGCCTCAGAAAAACTCATAGGAACAATTACGTAGTTTGTATTCTCGTGATGAAGACGGATTCTATTTATGAAGATCTTATTTGCTATATCTCACTTTGTAAATACTTTACCTCGAAGATGTGTCATAAAGAATTTATCTAAAAGTTGTATTGATCATAATATGGAGGATAAATATATTTTGATAACAGAGTCTTTTGTTGCCGAACAGATCAGTAGATCTAGGGATCCTTTGAGTGTGAAAAACTGAGGAAAGGTAATTTGACAAGATGGCAAACGGAAACGATTTTCAAACTTTTATGTAAAAAAAAAACTTGCAAACTTGCAATTTGCAACATTAAAAGTCACTGAATAAAAAAAATTTAGAACGGATGTTCTGCCAGTTAAGGCAAAACTAGTGAATTTTTATTACTTTTGTGCCTACTGAGTGCCGCACAAAATTTGCGCTAGGGAATTTCTGGCCAATTTGGTGAAGCAACCTCATAGAAGTGGAAAATATTTTTTTTGCATGCATCATTCCTTGGCTAGGCAGAGTGATCCATGGTAATCCGGTTTATGTACTGACAATAGAGTTTCGTTTGAAATTGCTATCGTGGCTAATTCCAGTAAAACAAAATACCGTTTCTTAAATGCGATGACTTTGTGAATGAAAGCTCAGTGTCAAGTAATCATAAATTGTTGACCGTAATCAGTTTAAAGCTTACCTAACTTTCTCTTCCATATGTTAACGGAGCAGATCGTTCACAGGCTTTTCTCTTGTGTTTAACACATGAAGCTTGGTATGGGAAAGAGCGCAATTCATAATCTGTAGCTTGCAAATGTGCAAAAAAATTTGACAACAAAGATCCTAACATTCTATAATCCTCTAGAGCTGATTATAATCCGCTTTGAGTTGCTTTCGGGTGCAAAAACCAAGTTGAGGCAGTTGTTGCTGTAAACAAGCCTTTTCTGAACCCACTTACCTTCCCTTAACTAAGCTCTGGGATCCGTCTAAAACTTCTGGATCATAAGTGGTAAACATGACTTCTGCTGCTACTTTGCTGACTCCTGTACTTTATTATTTCGTTCTGGAAATAATATTGAGAGTGAATGCTGTTGTTTGTCCCAAATGTCCGGCTGTGTACGTCGGAGCTTGCAATGGTTTGAAGGATCGTCTTACTTGCTACACTCAAGTGCAAGCCCAAGTAAAGCGAACAGAAACTTCCGAATCTTGCACGTGAGTTCTTCAAATTTTCGTTTTGGGGTCCTCAATACCGCTGTTACAGTCTTACCTACAAATGCCTGGAACCACTGGTTGCTTATGGTTGGCCTAGAGCAGCTGGCTCACCGGTGCAGGCAATCGCTGGCGGTAAGCTTATCTGCACAGCAGCGCAGCTCTTCTGGAAAACTCCTGGTCTTCTTGGCATCAAAACCATGACATGCATGTCACGACCACAAACCAGTGAGCGAAGATGTTTACAAAATGTCATAGGGCAGAATTATTCTGAAAAAACACACTTATGTCATCTGCGTACTCCCTTGCGCGTAAGGTATCCGCAGTGCGGATGCGTTGCGTGTGCACATTCAATCGATAAGGCCGATTTGGCGGCGCAAGCCATATACGCGCGAACGTGAGGCGATGAGGTTGCTGCGTCGCCTAAAAGGGAATACGCGTTCGACACAGGCTATTATTATATCTGACATCAAAAAATTTATTATTTCATGGTGCGGAGGGTGCATCGATGTATACAAAGTGGAATCGCCTTGCCGACATAACAAATGTGCTTCAAGAAAAGAAGTCAATCTTCATATAATTCGAAAAACAGTTGTTCCTTACTATTGCAGGTAAGTATGTTGGGCTGGAAAGATTTTGATGGTATCGTTATAACCCGTAGGGGCAAATGTTCATAAAGCCAAATGATCTTTACGATAACATTCGATTTTTGAAAAACTTTTACTTATATCTGGCAAAAGTGTCGACGAGGGACTAACAGTAAGTGGAGAAAAATATGAATCAATAATAAATGTGTAAGATTTTAATGCATATGGGCCTTGATGCACGGGCGCAGACTCAGCTTCGATACGCATAAGCAGTATTTTCTGCTTCTTATATTAGAAAAAAGAGCCTGTGACTAATGATTATGTCTTTAGCTCACTTTAACACCTCCTATAAATTTTGTTCAATTTTCTAACTTGAAATATTAGGTTGGCTCGAAAGAACCTTATAGAATACAGCACTGCTTTTTTCTCTTTTTTTCTAGCTCGCCCCTAATTTTTTAAAAGATTTTTTTAACAAAACCATCGAATTTTGGCAGGCCTACGTCAGCCACAATCGCATGAAACAACGGTAATTATTCGAAATTTGAAACTTCCAAGATGGTATATGACTTAATATTGATTTTACAATGCAAGTGAGAGCTTACGGATTCGAAATAACAAAATTCGAGTTTTTCGGGTACAGCCTGGGGCTCGCAAATGAGTTATGATAATTTCTTCCCGGTAACTAAACGAATCGGAAACAAAGAAATACCTATTAGAAAGAGGAGTAAATGCTGCATCGAACAGTGCGCGAGCTGCTCCTTTTTTGATGTTCTACAAGGATTTAGCTGCCCAAGTATGGAAATTGGTAACATCTGTTAAAATTCTGTTAAAAATGTATGACAAGCTATGGAAAAAAGAAAAAACTAGTACTGTATTCTATAAGGTTTACTCTATCGAAATATTACTTGAATTCTTTCTGAGGATCGATATGAAAGTTTCAAAAAATTGTGAAACTTGACCATCTCAAAAAGCATGGGTCGCAGATTTTGGATAATTTTTGAAAGCTCATTGATTGTTTTGCAACAATTTCATTCAACCTTTAGAAAGACAATGAAATTCTGGATCGAATGCTTCCAAGATCTCTTAAAAACCTTTGTTCCGTCAAATCTGGTGCCCGTTTGAAAAAAGCGAAATTACTTTTGAAACGAACCTAATACATCAGATAAAGGTATTATTCGATAGAGCAAAGCAAGCTCTACAAGATGGTAGGCAAAAGTTCGCACCAGCTTCAATCCACCGTAAGTTTGCACCCAAAATCTGAGTCGTACTGAAATTCAAAAAAAAATGCGAAAAATTCATATCTTTGTTCAAACAAATACTACGGATCCCCAACTTGCTCACAAAAATTGCACACCACCTCAGACACTCATATGCACCGTTCCTATAATTTTTCCTTATCTGGAAATCGAGAAAACGAAAATTTTCGTGGTTTTACAAGAATGAAGCTGTGCTGTTTCCACCCACGTAATTGAGTAGTACAAGCCCTTAGAAGTATAACCGTAAATTTTCAGCTTTCCGTAAGCCCTAGTTATCGAAGAATATTGATTTTAGCGTGGAACACCCGAGTGAGGAGAGCTCAACTCGGTATTTTTCGGAAACTAGGGCCTGTGGAAATATGAAAATTTACGGTTGTACTTCTAAGGGCTTATACTATACAATCACATGAGTGGGAACAGCACAGCCTCGTTTTTATATAAGCATGGAAATTTTCGTTTTCTCGATTTCCAGATGAGGAAAAATTATAGGAACGGTGCATATGAGTGTCTGAGGTGGTGTGCAATTTTTGTGAGCAAGTTGGGGATCCGTAGTATTTGTTTGAACAAAGATATGAATTTTACGCGATTTTTTGAAATTCAGTGCGACTCAGATTTTGGGTGCAAACTTACGGTGGATTGAAGCTGGTGCGAAGTTTTGCATACCATCTTGTATGGCTTGCTTTGCTCTATCGAATGATATCTCTACCTGATGTATATGCGTTAGGTTTCGAGAAATAGCAGATCTAGTTCGAAAATGTCCCAGAACTTTCGAGCCAACCTAATAGTTTCGAGTATCTTCTAGATCCTGCGTTTAGCATAGCGAGTTAGTATCCCAATTTTATTTGGGGTCGACTTTTTTCAACCCTGTAGTCTCAGCCAAAAGCAAAACCAGTGTATGTTTGCATAGGACAGAATTTCTCGGAAATAAATTAAGACAGAAGTCTTATTCTTTATGTTTAGATATTTGCAATTTTGAGCAAAACAAAGGTAATTTCAAGTATACAGCCTCGATATACTATAAGTATGCGCTTTTGCATGAATCAGTACTTCCTCGCGAGAAAAATCTTTTCGAGATAGGCCCGTAGGGTATTATATTACTGATGGCAGTATCCATAGTGGAAAAGTGCTAAGAGAGCCATCCTATCTTGCATGCTGAAGTAATATGAGAAATTGTAAAGAGCCTTCAAGTCTTTGCCACGCGGATATATCAAACGGCAAAAATTTTTTTGTATAGATTGTCACATCGTAAAGACCGAATTTCGAACTGAGAATTTGTCTGGAAAAAATCGGGTGAAGCACATGCAAACAATTCCGATATTTCCAGGATGGATCTCATCTGCCCATCCGGTACAATACAACACGGTTTTACACAAAGGATTTCGACAAGCCATTCGAACTCATGCCTAGCAATGTAACCCTCATGTGTGTAGACAACGGCGTGGGAGGATATTACTACTGGACTGCTAGAAATTTCATCGCATTTCAAGCAATTTCATCGCAGTATACGTCTCATGCCTTTCTCCAAACTAAGAAGCTATATGCGAATATTGTGTGGTTAACTTGTACACATTTTGGCATACATAAATCTGGTATATTACATTCGTCTTGTAATCAGTTAGAGAATCCCTTTTTTTAGGCGATTACAAGTTTTCTATTGTTGGTTTGTATTAGCCTTTGCTTCAGCCAGATCGGCGGCTGGAAGGTGGGGCTCCGTGACCTAATTAAGGCTAGAAAAAGAGACATGTTTGCGAGGGAGGCGCAGACTGCGTCGCGGACACGCGTGTGTCCACTGAGTCATGAAGCCCCGCTTCCAGCCGCCGATCTGGTTGAAACAAAAGGTATGTGTTTTATATACCATATCTAAGGGACGAATGAGATGATTGTCAAGTATTCGCCGGAAGTCTGATTTGCTGTCAATTATATGCTAAGTTTTTTTTGGGATCCCAACTTCCAAGTTCCAAGTAGGGAGCTCGAGCTTGGCACACAGGAGTGAGCGAATATAAAAGAAAAAACAGTAGAAACATTGAACTTATTCTCTTCTGACTTCGTCGAGCCATTGAGTTTTCTAAAACTTTTCTCTTACTCACGCTTTCGCATTCGCATGCGTTTAGCTCATCTGAGCATATCCTGGCTAGACCCCGGGGACAGTTCCTACTCTATTAAAAATTATCCTTTGAATAAAAGTAGGTCACTCTAAGAGTCTACATATTGAACCAGTCAAGGAACAGAATGGCGTTTATCCATTATCGTTACTGCATTCCCCCCTCCACGACTGGCGCAGAAATAGGTCGATATGACTACAGCTCGAGAATTATAGTATGCACCCACAAAGTGTTTACCGTCTATGGAACCTGTAGATATGCATCTTCCATTTTGAGTTCTCGTTTAAATGAAGTGATTAGCATCTTCAGGACTTGATCTGCTATCAGTTCTAAATATGGGACTGACATGGGCTACAATCTTCCACCAACTCTCACTGCAAGCGTTGCAATTAGTGGCTCCTCCGAGGCATAAGCAAGATCATGTAAAAAGCATTTTATTACAGAAAAGACTGAGACACCAAACTCTTTTTATCCGCAGATAAAAAGTTTCAGTCATTATCTGATTAGGATTTACCATACCGGGGCAATTGTGGTGCCTGAAAATCCAGAAAACCAAACAATTTTTTTTACGTGAGTTTATGAGACTTCTCAAAAACACTTGCCTTCGAAGATCGGTGTGAATTCCCCTTCCTCTGTTCCGTGTGGCTGCGCACTTGTGGACGCCATTGTGGTATCCTCTTTAGCAGCTGTAGTGGTCTCTTCTTTTGTCTTCTCTGGAATTTCAGTTCATTTTCATTCTTTTCACATCGATGTATTATGACCTTTTTCTGCCGTAGTTGTGGTCCGCTCATCATCTGGTAGTGGTGTGGTCGGGTGGGTTTCAGTCTCTGAAAAACTCCATGATGTCGTAAATCTCAGTAGTGCAACAGTGTGCAACTTCCCACAACCTTCACTGACAATCTTTATGGGGTAATCCTCGTTTTCTACTGGTGTGATGATTTCATATACGGTAGGATCTAGAAAATATTTTGCCATTAGTAGATCTCGCAAGTTTGAGAAGAAAGTGTAAATCACTCAATGGTAAGTTTGTCTCAAGGGTTCTGCGTGGAGGATACGGGCGTTTAACCCATTCTGGTATCAGTATGGATCCTATCGGTACTATTATTCTTCTAGATTCGAGCACTATTTCGAGCTCAGGAAATATAAAAGATTGGGATCCATGACGTCTGTAAGGCTCCTCTTGCTCATGCGGCCCAAAGAATTCAGGAGAATGAGGTCCATCTTGTTCGTAGTGCTCTCTTGGCCCATACAGACTAGGAAATATGAGAGAAAGGGGTCCATAATCTTGGTGATACTTCGGGATGAGTCCGAAGTACTCGCCTGCACTCAGGACTGCTGAATACAACAATCACCTCAGATATAAGAGTACAAGATTTTTTACCTATTGCAGCAAACAGAAGGAAGAAATGAAGCATTGTTTCTGGCTAAGAGTCGCACTCAACTTTTTATATGCATATCGCTACCTTCTTCATAACTATTTCTTAGTACTATCTATCGATCCTTTTATGCGTTTATATTATTTCATGTACTAGTGCTTAGGCGTGAGAGTGATAGTCATGGACTTATCTTCTGTGTTAGACTGCTGTTGATGAAACCTTTTACGATCTTGCCAATGCAAAAACGTGTGTAGATACATACGACATCATCCCGGATTATGTAAATTCAAGAAGGCGCCTTCGTCTTCGTATTATCATATCGTTGACAATCGTTGCTTCAGAAAACGTAGTATTATTTAAAAACTGTGATTATGGAGTGCAATAAACAAACAGACTTGAAAATCTTACCTCGATATGTACATGGGAAAGAGGACAAGAGCAGTTCTCAGACAAAAAGAATGAGGGGCAAATTAACATTCTCAATTAACGTTTAAGGCGAAGATGGGCTTTCGTATATTCTATTCCGAGGAGTTGAACTATACCGATCAAAGGAACGAACGCTTTGCAAAAATAAATCAACTAGACAACTATCGCTTGCCATCGATTTACCGAATCCACACAATTCGTTTGGGAGGCGAACCTGATGCATACGAAAATGGCATCAAATTACAAAGTGAAAACTGTTGCGCAAACTGTGAATTGCTTTCATTGACTTTCGTCTACTGCTTTAGACAGACCGGAAGTCTGGTCAAATTTCAGGATTAGAATTTAGAGTAGAGGACGTCCCGACGGGTCCCGCGGCATTTGATATAGTAGCGTCCGATGCGGATAACTGGGATGAGTTTACAGGTAACCGCAAGGGTAAAACCTATCGGACGATATATTGGCCTATACCCGATTACAGATGGACGTTGTTGTTGATCAAGATGTTGGGTAGTTCAAGGTGTTACAGCCGTCGGTCACAAAGCAACCTGTAGCTTTTACCTGGGCAATCAAAAGATCAGAGAGAGCTTTTTGGCTGTTGTTCCATTCAGTGTACTCTCTTGATCTTCGCTATGGTATTTTGTGCTCTCATCGATGCAAGTTATCAGTGTGCTCTTATTTTTACCGTCGTTGCTGCTGCACACCTATACCTTTTGCTTTTCAAACTATTGTGGTTCTGCTGCTTTCTCGGTCAGAGGATATTTTACTATTATAATGGAGAACGACAGCACAGTTCGGCAAGGCGTTTATTTGCTCCTGCATAAGTTGAGATGATGGGAACATCCATTTTGCATTCGTCTTGACAAGGTTGTAAAATGGAGCAATAACAGCGTTATAATGACCGAGCTCAAGCACCAACATGACTTGTATATATCATAAAATAGCATAGACACATAATAGACGCTCAATACTGTAACTACACCAGGGGATTAATCATGGGAGCTTTCGCCGACATGCACATATAAGGAGGTTGGGAGGAGCTCCAGACAACAAGCGATGCAACCGCACACCCTATTCCTATTGGCTGCTGTAACAGGTGAATTTTTTAAAAGTTTTTTTCCTTCGGAATACTTTTGTGTTTTCATAGCTCAAATTTTTTTTTAATATTTAGCGGCTGTGAGCGCAAACTATGCTCTCAAACTCCAACGCCCGAGACATCACAGACATCATGATCCCAATTCTCCCATGTTTCCTGAACCACATGGACCAAGGCATCACAAACATCACGGACCTGATCCTTCAGTATTTCCTAAACCGCATGGACCGGAACATCATCGTCATTTCGGACTTCCCCCATTTGGCCCTCGTGGTCCCCATCATCCGGAGAGGCCTGGTCCTTGGCAGCCGGTTCCAGGACCTTTGAGACCATTACCCGAATGGGGTAAACGACCGCATCTGCCGCGTGAGACCGTTTGGACGGAATCACCAGGGGGTAAATTTATAAATTTTCAGTAATTCTCCAATAATGTCTATACACCGTCGAAATTACAAGAAACTGTGGTAAATTTCAGACATCACAACATTTTCGATAACACCACCAAAAGATGAGGAAGACGAAGGGACAACGGAGATCGTTGAAGAAGGTTTTGAAAAGTTGTACATACTTTTGATAAATATAAAAACGCTTCATTTCAGTTACTACAGACTATTCAAGCACACCTTTGCCAGATGAGGAGTCGACCACAACGGCAGGCGAAGGTGATAACACTACAATGACCGAAGAAGGTGATGACGTGCCAGTCGCAGAAGCAAAGAAAATAATGAAAAATTCTAGGTGATGAAATCGCCATAACCACCACAGCAGGACAAGAGGAGGTATTTGAATGCGAATATAATATTTTTAAGAGATCAATTTAAGGCTACGAATTCGGAAACAGAGCAAGACGAAAACACAGTGATGAACTAAGAAGGCAACGCTGGGAAGAAGTGATCAGCATTGAGTCTAGATGTTTCAGATTATGCTGCATTTTCAGGCATTTCATTCGTATTGGAGGAGTACAGGGAACTAAATTGTGATAGAAATTCGTTTTGGTTTCCCAGTTTGCTCCTGTTCCTCCTCCGTTGTGGTAAAGTGCTTACTTGAGGCTATTGTGTACACATTCAAAAGAGTCAGTAGGCAGCAAAATGTATTTGGAATCCTAAGTTAGAAGGATACACTGATTGAAGCTGTTCAAAGGA
This sequence comes from Cylicocyclus nassatus, assembly GCA_958299035.1. Classification (NCBI taxonomy): domain Eukaryota; kingdom Metazoa; phylum Nematoda; class Chromadorea; order Rhabditida; family Strongylidae; genus Cylicocyclus; species Cylicocyclus nassatus. The sequence goes on along the minus strand of CATQJL010000316.1, from coordinate 80,560,560 downwards.
TTCTGCAGGTGGACACATGGAGTGTCGTAAACGTAAACTGTAAACTATTCCATCTAATATTTCTCTTCTCAGCGGACCTTCAGTTATATTTTGTAAGAAATTCAGCATAATTCATCACTCGGCATAGTATAAGTTTTATTATTCTTCGCAACTGTAGGATGACCGCAATAAGACATTCAGGTCATTGTTATGATCAATGCTGCCATTACAGAAACACAGTAAAATTCATGGACTCAAACACGCATTTTTGAAAATAAGGGACCCGTCATACTTCGCCGAAAAAAGCCAGAAAGTGCCCAAAAATTCCAAATTAGCCAGAAAGAGCAGGAACGTCCTCGCAAGTTTTGGAGTACAAGAAGAGACAAGAATACAATAAGAAGAATGATAAAGTGAAAGGACCGGCTTGCGAACACAACACACATACCCTAATGCCAAAATTTGCGAGGAGGCGTTCCGGCTCTTCCTGGCGCTTTTGGATTTTTTGGGCTTTTTCGGGCTTTTTTCGGCGAAGTAGGGTCCCTAAACTTTATGCGGTTGTAAGCTTAATGGAGCGGCATATGTCTTGAATCACTGAGACAGACAGCGGTAAAGTACACCTACTATAACTTTTGCAAACTGGTATGGAAAGTGTTTTATGTCAGCTACTTCAAGAGCCTTCATATCCCTGAAGTTTTTTGGAGCAATATTTAGCCGCTAATTGCTCAACAGTCAAAGTTCCTTTCGTAATCCTAAGTAGCAAAGAGCGATAATTGTTTATACCGTAAATTAAGAAGTCAAGCTGTACAAAATGGTGCCGTTTAGGTAAGAGAGGCTCAACGATTGACAAACGACTGTTTAAGCAGTGTATAGATGTCCTTAAGATACAGTATAAAACTAATTATATCTTAATAAATGCTAGATATGCCCCGATGAGAGAAAAAATCAATTATAGCTTCAGAAAGCATAGAGAATAAAAGTATTGATATTCAGCGAAAGCAATACATTTGCTGAGGAAAAGCATTACGTATTGTTATACAGTTTAAACTCATAAAAATGGATAAATTCTCGAGCAAATTTGCGATTTTGCCTAAAATTGGAGACCCTGCGTCTTTTTGCCATAGCTTCTTTTGGTGTTCATGGAGATCAAAATAGATTTTACACAGTTCGTTGAGAAGGATCTTTTGGTATGTCATGCTTCTGTAGCCTATTAAATCGAAGCATGTAGAAAGTGATTATTCTCTGTGTTGGCACTTTGTAGATATGTGACTGAGTCTCTTCGGACTGCTTAAAAGATACGAGTTTTACTCTTGCGGGTCCAATGTCGTAAAGTAAGAAAATAAAAAAGTCCTGAAAATAGGGTATCAATCGAAGCCCTTCGATTGATATACTCTGCGTGCTTGATAATCAGCTCATAACTCAACTTCTGGCATTTATATTCTGCTCTTCCATATCTGAAGACAGTAGAGCCAATATCGCTTGCGTGCGCAAATGCGTATCATTGAGTCTAAAGGTGAGGTATAACTCCAAGCAGGACCCGGCGCGTGTTGGTTTAAAGCATTTTTGGAAACGAAGTCATGACTTCGCGAAAATTTACGAAGCCCCTTCTAGCGTAAAAATCAGTAGGGTAACATTTATTAAATCAACATAACAACAAAAAAGCGAAAAAAGCATTTTGAGGTACCTAATATAAAAAAGCAAATTAAAAACATTCTGAGTTGATCAAAGACTCTGTCATTGAGTTTGGTACCATTTTATGTAGCGTTCAAAATGTCCAAAACCTCCCACTCTAACCAAATCTGCGCTCTCAACAATCTGACGATGCATTTTTTGCCGCGTAGTGCAAAGGACGCCGCTGTGATTGGGGCGCGATATCTATCAATACTCAGGCTTACACAATTTTTGGCTCAAAAATGAGGAGAGGCAATGGTTTGACTCGCTCTCTTCACTATATGATAGATCTTTAAGCGTTCTAATCGTCTAGGTCAAAAAGGTTCAAAACTTATGTGAACTCTCCGATATTTATGCTCCGAGCCAATCCAGTTGGTTTGGTGTTGGTCTAGAAACCAACAAGTTCGGGAACGGGTAATACATAAGTTTTTCAAACTTTTTGCATAATATAGTTTGGAGTAATATTGTGTAAACATAGCCAAAATTCGTTGTCGTGTGATTGTTTGTGCGCTGTAAACAAACCATTTGTTTGTTTGAGTCTTGCGTTTGAAATTTGCGCGCTTGCGAAAGAACACGTTCAACTCGTAAAACCTAACATGTTTGTCGTCCTTTTTCTGCGCTCTGTCCAGGACCTTACGAAAACGATATCGCCGCTGTTTCCGACCTCAGAAACGAAGTCCAGTTTGACCCCGGACCATCTGGATCGGTCCTGGCTCCAAATCTAAAAATATGGTTCTTCAAATTAAAAAAAACGAATCTGAAACAAAAAACATCCATTGAATAGCGGAGAAAATGCTGCGTCGAATGACACTCAATTTGCTTGCCGATTAATGCTCTACGAGGTTTGAGTTGATTAAGAATGGAATTTGATAGCACCAGATAAAATCCTATTGAAAATTATGGCGGGCTATAGAAAGGAGAAAAGTTGTACTGCTTACTGCAGGGTTTGCTCTATCCATCCGTTACCTAGCAGGGAATGGTCAGAACTTAACCCAACCATACCAAACATGCTGTATATCGTAGGACTCGCCTTGAAACGCTGATCATCAATATATGTTTATTATCTGCCAAGCGACTATCTGGGAGGAGTTAGTTATGAGTGTTTAAATGCGCGATTTGTCAAGTGTTCTATCTCGCATGTTCCACGAAAAAGGTCTCAAAAACTCATATTTAGCTTTCTGGTAAATGTGCTTCTTCTCTGCAATCAAAACAGCTATAGCCACTGTAAATCCGCGCCATCAGTCTGCCTTTTAAGCAAATATACAGAGTGTCCCAAAAAAATGTGAATACTGTTTGATCGTTGATAACTCCCTTGCTTTTATGTCTTCCGCCGAGCTTCAGGCCCATTCTATAGAGCGAGGCCTAACTTAGATCTGCAGTATGGAGCGAATCGTCGATCTCTTTTCATTACTGTAGGATTACGGTAGGAACTTTGACAGGGATTTTAAGCCGTTGAAAGCCATATTCTGCCTCGGAACAAAACCAAACAGGCCAAAAACTTTTATACATGGGTAATGGAAGCCGCTGAGTTCGAACATGAAATTTCCACTTCACTGTGACGCTTCTTTTAAAGGTTATTCCAGGTAAACCTTAATAACCGAATTTCCAGCATTTGTCAAAAATGTGATTACACCGTCAAAAAGCTAAAAACACTCGTAAAAAGGAGCGTTATGGAATCAGCGTGCGCTGAACCCTTAGTACACGATTTTTCAGGTTTTTTAAAAAAAATTTTGTCAAATGGCATATTTCACAATAGATCCACATGCCAGAAGTTCATACCGTAATCCTACAGAAATGAAGAACGATCGGTGATCCGCTCCATGCCACAAATCTAAGTTGAACCTCGCTCTACAGAATGGTGCTTCAAGCTCTGCGAAAGACATAAAAGCAACGGAGTTATTAACGATCAAACAGTGTTCACATTTTTTTGGGACACCCTGTATTTGTCGAAACTTGAAGATTTCTTGTATTTGAACGCGCACAACTCCTCCCAGATATTCGCTTGGCAGATAAAAAAACATATATTTGAAACCAACGTTCCAAAACGAGTCCGAAGATATGCGGCTTGTTTGGAATGGCTGGGTTAAGTTTTGACCATTTCCTCGTTAGACTCCTGGGGAGAGTTGCTATAAATATTTATAGAAATTGTAAGACTTGACCATCTCAAAAAGCATGGGTCGCAGATACAAGTAATTTCCAAGAGCTTGTTGACTGTGCGCAATTTTTCGAAACCCGTGTAAGAGGATGAAATGCTACATCGAATGCTCTCCAAAATCCACGATATGTGGCGTTCATTTGAAAAAAAAAACAACAACATTATTTTCGGAACGACGACCTGATACAATGACGATGCGTTTTGTTAAGTTGTTCTGTGCAGTTGTTCTACCGTTTCAATAAATTTACCGCTCAGAGGTACTGTAAATGAGGTGATTGTAAATAGATAGACATTGAATATGATTGTTCTTCATAATCTACTAATTTTTTGCTGAGTTAATTTGAGAAAACAAGGATTGATACACAGGAGTGTACTATCGACTACGAAAGAAAACCTTTTGAAAAGTCGAATCATTGACTTTTTAACGCTGGGAAAAGTCAAAACTGATAATGATTAGTTCCGAACACCGGCTAATGATTTCGTTGCGAAGCAGGCAACGAAGTTGAGCAACCATCATCGTTGGAGGGGAGGACACGTCAGAGTTTGTTACCGCCCGGGCTACTCAAAGCTTTGAGTCTTACAAGGGAAGGATAGTTGGATGCCGCGGCCATTCCTAATGATTTGTACACCAAAAAATGCGCCTTCGAATGCAGATTCTGAATCTGTGCTCGAAATCTGCGAAACGATCTTTTGAAGAAAGTTATGAACTTTTTTCCTTGAGAATTTAGCCTACTTTTGGATAGTAAAAATCACCAGATTTGATCTAGCCTACCGTTTGATGCTACTGAAGAAAATTTTAGACATAGTAATATTTATTTAGACTATCTGGATCATACTCAGCATTTAGAAAGGAGAGGAAATTTTTTTATTGATGATTTTGACCCTCCGCAGGAACGCAATTTTTTTAATGAAAAAAAAATCATAACTCCATTCAGATTATCGTTTCGCAGATATGAAAGACAGTCTACGAACCAGCATTCGAAAGCGCATTTTTTGGTATACAAATCATTATGAATGGCTACGGCATCCAAGTATCCTTCCCCTGTTAGTCCAGTCAAGGAGGTAGATTCATTATGTCGTTAGCACATTCACAGCAAGGCAGATTTTGCATTTTCTAGGTACCCACGGGTGGGCCGTAAGGTTGGCGAAGCGAGAAAGGCACAGGTCCAAAACGGCAGTAATTGCAAAATCTGCCTTGCTGTGAATGTGCTAACGACATAATGAATCTACCTCCTTGACTGGACTAAGACTCAAAGCTTTGAGTAGCCCGGGCGGTAACAAATTTTTTGGAAAGAGTTCAAAACATCTCCGAGAATTTTCCCAGAGTGGTAGTCGAAGGCGCTGGTTATCAAAAAATGATTTATTTCGGTTTTTGGCGTCATACGGTAAGGTTATGGCAGCCATTTTGTACAAAAGCAACACCACTGATTTTCATAAAAAAATTGTGTTTTGGGGTTATCTCATGTGCTGGTCACACTTATAGTGTCCCCTTTGTTCACTACTGTCTCACAGTGGGGCTACGATAGCAGTACGGTAGAATTTTCGTAAAAATTAAGGAACTGATGTGAGAAGGTGGTATTAGAACTATCATTTTCGTTATCAGCATGCTACAAAACCTATATATGTAAGATTTGAGCTTCCTGGAATGAATAATGAAAAATCAATAAAATCAATAAAATCGATATTTTTTGATGGGCTAGCATCAGTCTCCGTATTTGTCGGGCATGTAAACTTGCATCTTCAAAAACAGCGCCATTTTGCGAAAAATTTGAGCTAAAGTCTGTGCCTTGTCTTTATCTACGGTATACCTACCGTTACATTAGACTACAGTATCCCTAGCCCGTACCACTGCGGCTGAAGCTTCGGTGAGGTGTCCCCAACCATATGCCAGAACCCGTAGAATTCCATCGTAGGCTGGCAAAACTAGATCTTCAGGAATCACGACCCACCAATGGGTCGTATTGTCGTGAATGTATATATGCGTCGACCCCCTCCCCTCCTGGCGCACAAATGAGTACAAACGACTACAGCTTGCAATTTATCCTATGCAACCATAGAGTTCTTACCGTACTACTGCCGAACCTATATGTCTTTCAGTGTAAGTGCTATACTTACTGATATGAAGTGCTCAGCGTTTTCTTGGAGTTGTCTCATATCATTTTCAAATACGAAACTGGTATAGCTGAAACATATCAGCTGCACTGCGAATGCTGCTTTCAATGGCTACTTTGAATAAGTAAATAAGCTCTTTAGCAAGCATTTTATTACAGAGAATTCCGAAACAGAAAACTCTTGACCATTCTTAGACTATGAAGTTTTCCATTACTGGAACTCTTGATTCACCACACTGGAGCAATTGTGGTACCTGAAAATGCAGTAAGATCAACAATTTCTTACATGATTAGAACAAGTTCTGGCTAAACCTGCTGACCTTCGAAAATTGGCGTGAACTCCTCTTCCTCTGTTCCGTGAGGCTGCTCACTTTCGGACGTCATTGCTGTCACTGTGGTTTCTTCTTGGGCAGCTGTGGTGGCCTCTTTTTTGGTGTTCTCTAAATTTTTTAATTCAAGTTCAAATGCCTATCTGTCGCCGTAACCTCCTCCTTCGGTAGCTGTGGTCCTCTCCTCATCTGGTAGCGGTGTGTATGGGTGAGCTGTAGTAACTGAAAACCACATTCTGGTAATTGTCAGCAGTGAGTACATTCCAACCTTTACCCAGATAGTCCTCGTTTTCTAGTGTTGTGGTTGGGTACGTGATAGGATCTAAAAGTCATGGAATTGTAAAATTCCAAAATACGAAAAGAGAGTGTATGCCTAATGGTAACCTCCTCCGAGAGGTCCTACCTAACGGATGCGGACTTTCGGCCCATTGTGGTATCACTAGTGATCGTCCTGCTGGCATTATTATTTTTTGTGATCCTAGCACTAGCTCAAACCCAGGAAGTGAAGATTGAGATTCATGAGGTCTGCGATGTTCCCCTAGCTCAGGAACGTTAGAAGAATAAGGTTCATATCGTCTGTGAGGCTCTTCTAGCTCATAGGTATCAGGAAATTCGGGAGGATGAGGTCCATATCGTTCGTGATGCTCCTCTGGCTTATTTGGACCAACAAATTTGGGAGAGTAAGATCCATTACCTTTATGATGTCTCGGGCGATGGAGTTCGAGCTTGTCCTCTGCGCTGACAGCTGCTACATGCAACAATTCATTCAAACATAGAAGGGTAAAAGAATTTTCACCTGTTGCAGCAAACAAAAGGAAGAATATGAGCATTGTTTCCGTTAAAAGTCGCTCTCAACTTTCTTATATCGTATCGCTGCACTTCTTCATAAATATTTCTTAGTAGTTAGATGTAGGCATCGTTTAATGCGCTCATATTACTTTATGTCCTACACATTCTTTTATGCGTGAAAGTGTGGTCATGGAATAACCTTCTATATCAGAGTGCTGTTAATGATCCATTTTACGATCTTGTTTATGCAAAAATGTTCTTGTACATGCAGATGATTTACCACCTAAGATTTTGTAGATGTAAGGACACACGCTCAACTGTTATCGTTTCTTTTACAATCGTCAAAGGTTTTTTGTGGTCCTGAAGCGAAATAAACAATAGAGCGAGGAATGATCTTGAAATTCGATCGATATGTGCGCGAAAAGAGAAGAAAGCAGGTTCAAATGAATTTGAGGGGCAAATTAACATTCTCAGCGTCTTGTTGCGAAAATGGTATTCGTAAACTCTAAGCCGAGTATTATATCTGAATGCTCAAATTGAAAAACACGCTCGTCGCTAAAATAATTAGAAAAATGACCATTTGCTTCTACCTATTTACTGGATCTTTACACTGTTCGCTTTAGGAAGCCATATACATACAAAGTGGCATCATACATCATATTAACAAATGTTCGTGCAAACATGGATCGCATTATCGATCTATACAGCCCACATTGCTCACGATTCTGAACGAGGGGTCCTGCGCGAAGATAGGCAACAAACCATGCATCCGCATCATGAGCTTGCCCCAGTTGTATGCGCGGACGGAGCTTATCGGCGACGTATTGAGCTGCACTCCATTTCAAATGAATAATACTGTAACAGATCGGGATAAGTGTAAATCGCTGTGTTACAGTGCAGCCTATTGTAGTTGTTCACAATAATTGATTATAGCGATATCTCATACACTAGAATTTACCGAATGGCTATAAACTGAAAAGTAAGAAGTCGACTAAAACTATTGTTCCATAGAATCTGTAACTCAAACATTATGACGGAGACAATTTCTGTGCTGGCTGCGTTTTATCCTAGTGGGGTAAAGTTGGTAAGGCACCATAGCCTTGATCTGCCGCCGTCGTATATTTTTTGTCACTAATGTCAATTTCAGCGTATTATTTCACGTTTACCATCGCTGTTTTATTCTAGTACCTACATTCTTATGTTCAAAACTATTTATTGTTCTGCTGCTTATTCAGCGAAATGAAAAGAAACGATAATACAGCGTGGCGAGGCATCGCCTTACTTTCAGATGAGATAACATCCAATTTACATTTTCGAATTGAAGAGATTGTAAAATGAAATGATAGCTGAGCATCATCGTGATCGCTGCACAGAAGAGATCATTCCATAACAATTACGCTCACGCATCCAAGATTGACGACTATATAGATCGTAAAATAGAATGTTCACAAGGAATGAAAGCTCACTATGTGCCTTCCGTTAAAGGATTAACCATGAAAGCTTTTGCCCACACAAGCCTTTAAGGACGTTGAGAGGGCTTCAGACCAAAAGCAATGCAATCGCATACTCTGGTCCTTTTGGCTGCAGTGATAGGTGAAAATCATAACTTTCTTTTTTCCGGATACTTTTGTGTTGCTCATAGCGCAAGTTCTTTCATATTTAGCAACTGTGAGCGCAGGCGATGCCCGCAAACTCCGTGGATAAATTCGTAAACGTTTTAGGAAACATGAGAGGAAAAGTTCATCGCTTTTTTCCACGCTTTTTGAATCATATAGACCAAAGCATCGACATCATCATAAACATGATTCTTCAATATTTTCTGGGGCGCATAGATTAAAGGACCATCATCGTCACTATGGACCTTCGCCGCTTGGTGCTCGTGGTTTTCACCGGAAAAGGCTTAGCCTATGGCTGCCATTCCCTAGAGGACCTTCGAGACCATCACGGATTGTTAAAGAAGGTTATGAAGAGTGTTTTACACATCAATGACTAACTTGGAAATGCGGTTTTAAATACCACAGTTCATTCAAGCACAGTAAAGCCCTGACCAGCAGTCGACCTCAATGAAGGCAGAAGATCATCACATCAGAACCAAAACCAAAAGAATAGAAAACTAATAAAGAAGTTCCAGGTAATAAGAGAGAAACCAGACCAGGACCAGATTTTATATATGAATATGGGTATAATGTTTTCAAAATGATTAGAATCAACGAATCGAAATTTTCGGAGACAGAGCAAGGCAACTATGAGAGAAATTGGTCAGAAATAAGTTTGGGAGTGACAAGGTATCAAATTACAATGATTCAGGCAGCTCATCCGCACCAGAGGAGTGAGTTGAGGAAGTTAATTAGTGGAAATTAGGAAAAATTAGGAAAAAGATTTTAAGATCTTATTTTCAATTTGTTCCTATTTCCGTCTCTCCTTGAGGTAAAGTGGTCACTTGAAGCTATCGTCTATTGCACATATACAAAAGAATAGTAATGGCAGTTGGAGGTCAAGTTAGAAAGGTCCCATTGTTCTTTATCATGGTAAAAATAACAGACAGCTTACCATCGAAAACAGATTGCTATTATCAAACCTGAGACTTTTGTGACTATAATAAAAGTAATACTTTGAGCTTTGCGAACCCAGAACTGCAGAAGTCAAACTTTGTGCGGTTTGTGGGGATCACTGGAGTGGTGGAATCATTCTTTGGAAAACATCAATAAAAAAGCGGTTACAGTACATCTACTGTAACTTTCATTAAGGAATGGTACGAAAAAGTGCTCCATTTCTGAAGTCATCACCACTGTTTTTCTTTGAAGTCTTCCTGTAACAAGATCTGGTTTCAAGTCGCTTAACGATCTTCAAATTTCTTGTCAAAATTCTACGGTGACTTGTTTCATACCGTGAGACTAAGGTGAAGCAATCTTTAAAAATGGAACAGAGTCTCCGATATGCATTAGGGTGAGAGATTACAACGACTAAACACTTTATACTTATGGATACATTGTAGGACCACAATCGTTGTCTAACAAAGGTGCCTAACAAAAGAGGGAAATGCAAGAAAAAGTATTGCATAGCCATGGAAAGCACAGGTGGAAAGCGATGGGTGAAAAAATTCTGCATAGGCCATAGAGTGAAAATAACAGATACCTCAAGTAGCATTCGAAAAATTTCTTGTTGTTTCCGTTGATATGTTCTTGATCCACCTCGGAGCGCTGAAACTTGAGTCTTTCCAAAAATTATTCAGCACATCTAAATAGGAAGCTGGAGAATAACTGAAAACTGCTTAATTTGCAGAGGGTTTACTTTATTAGCTGGCTATCAATGCTTCTCCAAAGGAAAGAAATTTTGTAAGAAACGAAAAGTTGTAAGCTTGGCGAATATTTTTCGCCACTGATGCACATGGGCATCATCGAAATATCTCCTGCTTCCTACAGTTGCACTCCTTGTTAAAAATGCCATCGTAAAAGCTTGAGTCTACTGTTTAAAATACCTTTCTTGTCTTGCGCCAGCTCAATCCACTCGCACGGAGGGGTGGCAAATAGAAAATTGCCAATCAGTGCGTGCCGGCATTGCGGTCGCGTGCGACGGAACCTTTTAGCAGTTAGCTTTTACGCGGGAAAAATCGCATTTTTAAGGATATTCCGTCACTGTGGGGCAGAGGCTTTCGATTTTAGTAAATGAAAACCCTCTCTGTATGGTTATGCTAGGAAGGTGTCGGCACGAGTGTCAAGATTACAGATTTGGCTACTTTTTGATTAGAGACAGGGCTCGGCACGAGGTGGCTTACAAGCAAGCTGGGTATCGTTTTTGGGATGAAAAGCAAAGGGGGTTTCGTTTTTGTGACCGAAGACACACGCAAAATTGGCGATTTGGCGACGTTTTTTTAGTCGACGTTTCGTTTTTTGGAGGATTTTTAGGGAAAATGGTGGGGGGTCAAAGGGGACATCGTAAAAATCCCAAAAGTCAAGGAATTTGTTTGTCTTCACGGGGTTTACGGGTAAATAAAAAAACGGCTAAGACTTTTGCGCCGACTTTATAGTTTTCGACGTTAAGGTGTATCACTCATCTTGCAGTGATTGCCGATTCTCTTGTTGCCAGAACTTTTTCTCGTGCCAGTGAATGCCGAGTTCGAGAGCAAAATCCACTCTTTGAGCCGCTTCTGATACAAGCTAGTTGCTGTAATTCGCTAGGTTTCGTTAACGTTTATAAGGTAAAAGCGGCTATTCTTTGCACTGACGTTTTTTAAATATTAATCGTTCTTACAGGAATACTGCTGGAAATATAGAATTTTTATTCTTGCGGAGTCAGGGTAAATTCTAATAGGTTTTCCGCTCACTTCGCACTCTTGCGGCACCGAGATCTTCTGGTAGAACTTGAGCGTGAAAAATTAGTTACGCCTGTAATGCAGGCCACTTGCGCGCGCAATATGCCAATTCACGGCCTGGCCGTTTGTTCACGAGCAAACTTACAGCAAAATCATAACATAGAGCAGATTTAGTGAATCTGAAGATACAAAATGTTGCTCTAACCGTAATCCTGGTAAGAAAAAAATCAACGGTTGCCTTCATGTCATAATTATCGGTCTCTCAAGGTTAATGAGAAAAAAGGCCAGCTTAAGTAGAGTTTCGCCTATATATTTATTTTTGCGCACAATCATCTCATCAAAAGTAAAAGGCGGAAACTTGTCCACGTGGTAAAAAACATTTTACTTGCCGAACATTGATGAGGTCTCTGAAGTTTTACCCAATGACATTTTGGCATGTGGCGGACCAACGAAAGAGTGGGCGGATATTTTACTGCAATGGCAAGGAAGGTGTCAGTCCTGTGGCAAAACAAGTCGCGTGCCTTTCTCCGAATTGAGATGTACGGTTATTTTGAACATTCGATTCTACTTGATTGTGATATGTGCTATATCGATGATTTTTGTAATCGGTTATTCCTTGTACCGAGTCCTTAATGTGACTACTCTTCTTCTCTGAGACAATACTCCTCTTCAAGCAGCAGCAAACAATACTCCTTTTCCTTGATTATACCCTTCGAATTGCTAATTTTTCAGCGCAAGTTTGCAATGCAAAACGAAGTGATTCAAGATCTGAGATCGGAATGAGCGATGTGTTTGCAAACGAGTTCCTTCATAGTAAATATTATAATAGAGCAATAGAATGATTAAATAGGCGGAGCGAACTTAATATCACTGAAAAATGTCACTTTTTATCAGCAAGATAAAGCAATGCACCTATAGATTCGGTAAAGTGAGCGTAACACCATTTCACAAAGATTTTAGACGTGCCATCGCACCCAAAAGATCATCTTCATTTTGCTCAAAATAGCACTATGACTATTTTATTCGATAAACTAATGGCTCCGTTATATGGTACGCTTCAGTTGTCTAAAACCGAAATGTGCGTGAAAGGTGCATTTCGGCGGCACCTTGCAAAAAAAACTCAATGCTCTATCAATTCTGTTAACTTTCGAGCATTGCAAAGTCGTACAACTATAACATCTCAAATATTAACTGTGAGCGTGGAGATAAAAAAACGAATTGATAATGTTTCGCCATTTTGTCATTAGTTTCCTTTTTCGCTATAAAGAAAAGAGGAATTGGGTTGCTTCTGATAGGTTTAGGCGTAGTTTACCTAATAACGGTTTGCAGCCTTCGTACAGACCAACAAAATCATCAAGATTCATCACTCGATGATGATTTCGTTGTAGCTCATGATGTTCTGCCAAACTACCGCCATACTTTCAAACTCATTCAAACCCATTTTCCAGGCCTGTTTTATGTTTGCTAGAAAGCGTAACAAATGACAATCTGCTGGGTTTTGTCATGCAGAAAAATCTCACAGTATTGGGTTTTTTCTCAGCAACATAGCTTCATTTAGACAGTGCAATTATGCCACGTATAAATTTTGACTGTTTTCTTTCTTCAGCATTTTCCTACGTAGGCTTGTCAGTCCTGGAAAAATCACAAATTTTGTTCAAAGACATCCTGTTTAGGCCCTCAATCTCATGAAGCAAGTTATCCGTTTTCGTCAAATAATGACATAAGAAGTGAAACCTGTGCAGAGAGCGCTTCTTTTCATAAAAACCGCGCAAGCGTCAAAAGTGTTTCTTTTGTGAATCCTTTTTTGGAAGTGATGACTCGAAGAAGAGTTCCCAACAAAATAGGTATTTTTCAAGGATGCACTTTTTCAGGTAATATAGCAAATCTTATTGCAAACCACCATTCCTTGAAGGAGTGGGAACGTAATGTCTATTCCAAGATTGCTACCGATTGTGGTATTGTTTCAGGTGTTACTTCATATATTACGTCACTAGCGAAAAATGATTACATTTCCTTCAAACTCTAGCCATTAGTTCTTGCATTTGCTTTTTTTCCTCAATTTGACCCACTCTTATGATATAGTTATTCTATGTTTGTAGATTGATAAATTTTCATTTGAGTTTGAAATCATCAATAACCTCTTGATCTTCTTCTTTCAAACGTTACCAGTTGCTTTTCCAAATGATTACAGAGCATCAAGTGACTTTACCGCAACAGCGGAATGAAATATGAATAGACTGGAGGAATCAGTTTTATTATTTCTATATCGCATTGTAACTCCTCATTTCCATCCGTCTGCTGCAGATGAAGAATCTGAGAATACTGTGTGGTTTGGTACTGTACCTTTATAAATTTTAAAAACCAGTCTCCTCAAGGTAGTGGCTCGGAAAATTGCGAGTGCGAGCGTTTCGCACCTGAATGGCCTTCTGGATCCCGCTGAGTCCGAGACTGTGCTTGAAAAGTCAAAAAGTGCTTTCTCGGCGTCTTTCGGCTTTGGAGACAGCTGAGGGGACTGAGCGAGGGATTCCCGCCAAAAACCGACTCGCTGCAGGATACTGTAACTCCACCCATGGCAATTGGCTGATAGGCTCAGGCAGCCAATCGCGACTCAGTTGACGATCGTTCGCCCATTCCTTCAGCAATTTCCAAAACCGGAAAACGCCCCAAAAAACACTTCATCGACCGAGCAAATCCCTGGACTTAGCGCATCCACAATGCCAAGGAGAGTGGAAAGCTCATAACTGCAACTTTTCCAACCCTCTGGCTTCAAGGTTTCTTCTCACCTTATTACACCACAACTTCGCCTTGCTTCGCTTGCGAAGGTTTCCATTTTTTGGATTCCTTTGTCTTTTTCTCTTTTCCTAATGCGATGGTGTCTAGGATTGTACCATCATAAATTCTTAGCATATTTTCAAAATCTTCTGGCTTCTCACCTCCGCCTTCAATCATCTTTCTTCGTTTCACATCTAGCCACGGTGCCCTTGGATATGTACCATCTAAAGAACACCATGATTGAATAATCTTCAAGAATGACTAACTCCTTAAAACCTTCTTCGTCCGATACTCTTATAAGAGTTTTTCCTGGCCTTGGTATTACTCTTTTTCTTAGTTCTTCGGGCGAGAGCTGTAAGAGCTGCTTCAAGAGCTCAGAATTTTCTAAATGACGAGAGACATGGGAACCGAGCGGATGAGGTCCATTATGATGGTGCTCCTTTAGCCCTTGTGGTCCGGGAAGTTCAGAGTGGGGACCACGATGTTTGTGACGTCTTGGGTGATGGAATTCAAGTTCATCATCTGCGCTAATGGCTGCTAAATATTAGAAATTTTAGGCTCAAAAACTAAGAAAATGTATGAAAACAAAAATTGAGGATTTTTACTTATCGTAACAGCCAGTAGAAATAGCGCATGCGATAGCATATTTCTTGTCTGAAGTTTCTCCCAACTTCCTTATATGCGCATGTCGTTCATGTCGCCGTGGTTCTCATAATCAATTTCGTGTCAGCTGCATGTATTGCGAGCAATTATGTGTTTACATCAGTTTTACGTAACAAATTGTCTTGCTTAGAACGTGAGGATGACAGTTATGGTGCTATGCTGAATAGCTAATGGTTGAATTTTGACAATGCAAAATTGTGAGAATGTGGGCTGATGTTATGCCAAAAGCAAGACGCCTTGCCACGTTGTTCTGTCGCCTCTCCAACAATCGTTTCTTTAAAAAATACACCGACCGAATTTATTTTGCATGAATTAGCGAACTATAACATGCTGGGAACCACGATGAAATTGGTTGGAAAGAGTACAAGCATAGCCTAATAAAGAGCACCGAAGAGAAGCATAACCTTCACAACAGCTTCCTTCCAAATCAAGCTGCTTTAAAAACTAAAAGCTTGTATTCTACAGCCATACTTGTCCAAATGCATGTTCACATAGTGTGTACGCTATCTGGATGAATAGCTTCTAAGTTGCAAATTGGACTGTGTCCGCATAATTTCGCGGATTGTCTGATGCATTTGCTTTTGTTCTTTTATTGAATTTGCACTTTCTCTAGAAAGAAAGCTTCTGAGGGGAGCTTTGCATGCATAAACAGATCAAAAATCAAAATTAAATAATGTTTTTCAAGCAACACAATGCAGATCAGCGCGCTACGGTAGTTGATCAAAACTGCTATGGTCAATAAAAACAGCGCTAAACAACAATAGTGATACAACAAAAGTCACAGGAGATCAAAAGATTACGGTTCAAAACACGCCTGATCAAAACAATTTACTGAATATTTCGAGTTTAGACAGATATTCAACTTCAATCAGAGTCAGACGAAGCATTGCTGGAAGAGGACGAGTCTTCGCTATCCGACGAGATCTCCGATAAAGAAGGAGCACATTTACTAGCTTGCAATGCTACAGTATCTACCGATGGGGCGCCTGAATTTGCTGATGAATTACCATTTTCAGGTGATGATACGCAACTAACAAAGGACCTTTTTTAGGACGTTGTGTGATTGAGCCACCGAGATTTTTGATCTTTTCTTCAATCGCACGTTTTCGTTCTTCATTGCCAACTTTGGCGGCTGGAGAGACATACATAATCGTGTGCCTATCAAACTATTATAAACTTGCTCTTGCGCGATTTTCGCTTCAAGATCGCCGTAACAAATGCGCGCAACTCATGAAGCGTTACCGGTTTCAAAGCCTCGAAATCAATCTCCACTTCTTCTGCTTTATCATCCTAAATAAGGATGTTATGCGCTCTCCCAGCGTGTAGAAAAGCCACTCACAGATAGGCCTTCCCTGTTCTCGATGATACTAACTACAATAGTGAGTTTGTCTGCCGGTAGTTTTCCCATATCCAAGCTAAGCTGGCGTTTTTCGTCAAAGGACATTGGTTTGTGAGCGGCTTCGTCCCCAGAGTCGAATCGATAGTCTTTCTTCCGATGTTTTTTGTTTGTATGAATATCGTATGCGGTCCGCTGAAGTCCATAACTACAGCAAGGTTGCGCTGTTTCTGCGTCGGCATCCACCGATGTTTGGTGCTAAAAAAAATTCTGCTTCTTAAGAGCTAGGAATGGAAAGTGTAGCTGATATCGCCAAAAGCCACTGGATAATCCTGAAGAAATTATAGAAACCCAAAAATGTCGGTACTATATACCCAGATTCCGCGGTAGACTACGGTAATCTAAGAGTGAAAACGATGTCACTTGCACATATATCTTCTTTGAGGGTTTACTCCTGAAGGTTCGCCATTTTTTGAGGGGAGTTTGAAACACTACTGTAATGTCAAATATCTAGCATATGAAGCATCCACAATTCCGCAGCTATAGAGATTTGGATGTCTAGCTCCATTTTTCTTCTTTCCCGCCTTCACTCGAGTATATGTAATATTAGGTTGGCTCATAAGTTGCACTTTTGTCCATAACCTCTTTCTAGTAAGGCGCATTCAAATCTTAGCACTATACAGACTCGAAAGTAAGCTATAAATCTGCGCAAACCTTTTGTTTATGGTAAAATGGAAAAAGTCCACGCATTTTTTTAAGGTCAAAACCGAGGTTTTACGTTTTTAAGCAAAAGCGATGACTTTTCATCGAAGAAGACGTACAGAAAAATGATCAAATAAGATCAGCAGAAGCTGTTGGTAAAATGTTTTCATGAGCAAAGTTACCTAACATACATAGCTCGGCCTTTTGGCAAGATACATATATGTTCCGAATTAGCTTCACTCTGATTCCAAATATGCTATTACTCTGCTGTGCACATTCCGAAGCGAGTTATGGGATTATTCCTGCGCAAAATTGGTATAATACTGAACATGAGAAGACTGCCTGTAGATAAAAATTCGCAATGAAAAAGTGCTGAGATATCGAATTAACATGATTCCGATCTTTTCTCGCTAAGAAGCTTAACGCAAGTGTATTAGCACTTAGACGATGATGCCGTGACGCCAGAGAGTCGGTGAGTATGCCATTTTGCGCAGAAAAAGGTCCATTACTCACTTCGGAATGGTGCTCGGCAGCTAGGAATAGTGTATTTGGAATCAGCGTTTGAAGCTGATTCAGATTATATAGGTTCCTTGCCAAACGGCCGAGCTAAGTTAGGTAGCTTCCCTTCTCAGATTGGCTGAAAGAATGGTAATCTAAAGTCAAATCGAAATCTGACGATTTCGTGAACTCGAACTAGTCAAATGCGTCAAAGTCGTCTCTAAAATCCATCACAGATAGAAAGTCGGAACCGTCGGATTTGCGATCGCACAATAGGATACTGACATGCTCAACACGAATATCATATTCAATTGTTGTCTGGGTCAAAGATTGAGTAACTTAACTTTTTCATAGCCAGATTAGCCTTCCACGCAAAATAAATATCATTTTCGTACTCAGCATGTCGCATAACCCACTAAACAAGTTTTATCCAAATCCGTGCCAATTCCATCTTCTCTCCCATTCAAAAACTAATTCTCAAACGCGATGCTGGAATTCGGCAAAAATGGCTGGATTCGTTGCTCAAATGATAATCAGTGTGATACCAAAAAAAGGAAGAGCCACATCAAAATAAAACAAAAGCTATAAGAAAAAGCTGCAAAATTTTTGTCAACTAATACATCATCGTAGGCTTTAATGACAGACCACTTTCCCAATAAGACTCGAAACTTTCCTTATTCAATAACACGCTGTACTATTAACCCAATCTGTTTACGCATCCAATTCCATGAAAAATTTGAGCTGCTAACCTCAATGTTACGTACAGGAATTAGCGCTGAGAATAAATTATAAGCTATCTACTAGTAAGAAACAGATAATGTGATAAAGCCAACAATTGGAATTACAAATCTGATTTTACGCAGCCAGTACATCGCATACGCATACAGAGCGGAAACCCCGTGTCGGATTCATTTTCGTAGAAAGCTCCGAAACTATCATGTTTTACGTGCTAGATGGCTTCGACAGTGAGCAGAACTATTGAAAAATTTGATTGTAAATATATGGTGCGTACCGTAGTTTTCGGTTCAGGGCTGCTAGAAACCAAATCTTTGACGATCGATGTAGCGGTAGATGCTTTGTGAGCCTTTGTGTCTACCGGCTCGTACTGAGGAACGCTTAGCGAGGATAATTGGTTCAAGAGTTCTTCTACTAATTCTATTTCTTTGAAAATCACGTCCTGTGGTGCAGTCTGGCCCACTAACTCCTTTATCCTCATTAGGTGTGAGGCGATATCTCCTGTGATTGTTGATAGCTTTTCTTCCAAGAGCTCCACCTGAAAAATGGAATTTTGCTTCAAAATCAAAGAGAAACATCTGATACCCTGCGACAACTTTTGATACTCTCAACAGCCGTTCTGCTTGAGCTAGCCACAAAGTGTACATTTTTCTTGCCCACTGGTAAATTCAGCCACTGAAAAATTCAGTTTGGCTGAGTTGCGATCGTGAGATACATGCTAACTGACCCGTTCATTGAAAGCTTGCAGGAGAGCTCGGGCATGCTGATGGACGATATGAGATGATGGATTGTATTTGAAGCAATTGTTACAGACCTGCAAAAATAAAAATATCAGCGAAACATTCGCTTTCCTGCCGCTGCCGTAAGCGGACGTGTTCTCGTATTCTTTGTACTCATCACTTCGATTTGTCGTTTTCTCCAAAACTTTACATTTCTTTGATTTATCATCTTTCGGTGCTTGTTGGTCTGTGTCGACGGTTGTATTTTATCATCCATCGTCCCATTTTTAAAACTCGTCAATTTCAATCTCATTTATTGTTACTTTTGGCTTTCTTCTTTTCTGTTTTTTCGTGCCTTTTAATCTTTTCCTCTTAGCTTATCTTGTTTGGTAGTCTACATCTCGTATCTCTGCTCGTACTCCTCCAATATCTCGTGGCCTCTGCCTTCATCGATTTTTGATTCGACGTTAATTTGTGTAGTCAAACTTACGCCAGTATGCCGTCCAAAAGTTCGCGTGTAACCAAAAGGGTAACTTTAGCCAATCTATCTCGCCTCACAATGGCTCGGTAGATGTAAGTAGCCAAACCCTTACAGCGGACTTCTCTGATATGGTAATAGAGGGTCTTATCGGCTGTATCAGAGAAAGAATCTCTGATCCATTGATCGATGAAATGTTGGCCCTTTTGTGTGAGAAGCTTCCCCAAATGGGCGGGGTAGATCTTCTCGTGGAGAAGCTGTTTAGAAGCATAGTTATAAGTGGAGTGGCCGAGGCGGAGGGCACGGAGGGCAGCACGGGCTATCAGGATAGACAGCTTGAACTGGAGAATAAAGTTGGGAATATTTTAGAGATTCTCAGGGTGGACTGTCGTCCTGCAAAATTGTACCAAATGGGTAGAATGGTTTCAAATCCTGCACGGCCTCGATCGGTCAATGTGCTGCCGTCTAAAGCTCATTGGCGCACAATCCCAATATTCGACTTCTGCGGCCCTCAGGTTTTCCTGATATCTTCGTCAGGAAAAGTATGACCCCCTGAGGAACGTAAGAGAGACTATGAGCTACAAGTAGAGGCTCGTGAGCGTAACAAAGGTAAGTAACCTAAGGAGTGGTTGGTGTATTGCGTCGAAGTTGTACATATCTTTAGTCTTTCACGAAATACTCCGGGAAACGCGTAAATGAGCATGGCTCTTCTGCATATTTTAAGCTATGCTTATTCAATGCACATAGAGATACTACTGAAGAAGTTGCATCTCCTACAGTTTTTTCTCGACAAACACCCGATTTTGTTTTCGTAATAGAATTGGCTCAATGCAAAGATTCCTGACTCCGAGGTTCTTGAAGGTTTGCCGTACTTTCTTTTTTGCTCCGATAGACACTTCAGAAAGAGTGGTAAAGCACGCTGCTTAATTCAAGCAAATTCAGGTCGCAAGTGTTAATGCAAATTCTGAATTCAAAGCAGATGTGCTGAGTGTACAAGTCATGCATACACTACCTGTTGCAAGTTACAATTTGTCACGGTCTACGCCCACCCAATTCGTATAAAGAGGATGATGATAGCCTGATAGATTACTTGAGTTGCCTGTTGTTGGATAATACACAAATCATTCTTCTTGGTGATTTCAACCTGCAAATTGACTGAAAAGAAATGATTCAATGCTGTTTTTGCTTTCTTCTTAAATTCTTTTACATATGTTGTTGTGCCTACCCATGCATGTAACATTCTGGACTTGAAGCTCTCGTCCGCCTCGGACATATTGAATGTGACTGTGCTTCCACATCTTTATTCCAGATCATAGCATTATCTTTTGTGATCTTGAAAGATGTCGAATCTGACTGTTCGTATACTACCTCTGCCTGATTTTTCGGAATGTAGACTACGCTTCTCTCGACAGCTATTTCGCCACTATCAATTGGCTTTCCCTTTTTGATAAATATATATTTCTTGTTTTGATGTTTACAAAAGACTTTGCGAAGTTCTTTATGCAGCTCTCAGTTGTTTTGGTTTAGAAAATTCCATCTATGCAGACTCTCATCCTACCGCCACAGCTGCGTGCTCTATTTTTGCAGAAACAACATCTTTTTAATACAATAGACAACCCTTTTTGTAACCCATTTTACAAAAAAGTTTGTGCCGATATAGACTATCATTTGAAAAAAATCACAATATATGAAAAAAACTTGCTGCCAAGACTTCATCCAGATATTTTTTCCATATTTGAATAAAAAATTGAAACCTGCTGCTAAACTTCCTATCCTCAAAGATGCCCACGGTGTTTCGTACATTAGTGATACTGATAAAGCCTAAGCCCTTAGTACTTACTTTGCTAGTGTTTATTCTCCCGTTAGTAATTAGTTGCATTGCATACACTACTTCGATGGAAATTAGTGTAACGCCAACTCATGGCTGTGTTGACGTTTACTTTCATCCATCAGTGTGTGCAACTTCCTTAGAAGACTCAAACTCTCCCTTACGGAAACTTTTGACAGCATACCGCAATTTGTGTACTTGAAATGCGCGTCATCGAATGCAGCTCCACTTGCACATATTTTCAATATATCGATGATGTTGGGAGAAGTTCCACCTATGTGGAAAGAAGCCTTGGTTACAGGCATATCTGCCTAAAGTTGATGGAACACTTTTTCTTACCAATTTTCGCCCCATTAGTTTACTGCCTACCCCTGTCAAAATCACGGAGAGAATTATACGAGATAAATTGATAAATTGGCTCAATAATTCGGGCCTAATCCCTGATGAACAGCATGGATTTTTGAACGATGTTTCTACCCACCATTAATCTGATTGACAGTGTGTTCAATTGGAGCTTGGTAATCAATGAGGGCAAATCTGTTGACATTATTATGTTGAACTTACTAAGGCATTTGATAAGGTTTGTCATTACATACTGGCTAAGTTAAGCAAATTGAGGTTGGAAGTAATCTGATTTTCTGGTTGATGTCTTATTTGCGTGATCGACCTACTACTGTAAGAGTTGGACATCATTACTCGAAAAGTATTGCTGCACTAGTGGTCTCGCTCAGGGAGAGGGGAGGGGGACTGTTTAAGCCCCCTTGCTCTTCTTGATTTATTCTCAACCTACCTTCTGCTTTGAAAACTTCCCCTAGCATACAAGTAAAAATATATGCTGATGATATAAAAAATTTATGGGGCATATGATGAACAGAAAGCCCCAGATATTCAGCTAGCATTGCAAACTTCTCTTGATAAATTGTGTAAATGGTGTGATAGCTGGGATCTAGCGTTGAACCCTGACGCTCAACGCTTCATCTTAAAGGTGGTTCTACAATCTTCTATCACATCAAACCACTTTGTTGAAAGGAAGTGATTCCGTTAGAGATTTGGGCGTCTTAATTGATACAAATTTTAGCTTTACTGAGCACATTGATATGACAATCAAAAAAGCATATTCTTCGCTTTTCATGCTACTTCGCAATGCTAGTACCAGCTCCACGATACGTTTGGTCTCTCTCACTCAGGATAGCGTTCCCAGATCTGTTCTTGCTTCCTCAAAAAAGATATGCGTAGAGTAGAAAAGGTTCAACAGTTTTTTACGAGGCTTTTGTATAAACGTTTATTACCCAGAATGACTCTCCTGAATACCAAGCCTGACTTAAGAAGCTTCATATGAAGTCTTCAACACATCGCCGGTATTTTCGGATTTTGTATTCTGCTTTCAAATTCTGAGGAAAGAGAACAAACCAAAAGCTAACAAGTACTGGATTTTTGTTCCTATCAGTGAAAGGTCTGGTTTCTTTGACCTGCAATATCCAGAAATCCGAAGCAGAAAAATACCTACTGAAGTTCGATAATGTATTTTGCAGGGGAGCTAAGTTGCTTTCGCGTCTTCCTGTTAATACCACTAATGTAGATAGTAGCCATAATTTCAGGAGTAGGCTAAGAAGACTTGACTTGTCAAGTATCGCCGAAATTGATCAGCGTTGCCTGGCAGTCAAAGCTTTTTCGTATTAAAAACGCTGAACTTGTTTTATTTGCTTGGGATGGCTATACGGCTGTATTTGTGGATGGATCTCATATATCTTTGTTTTCTATTATATTTTTTCCAAGTTTCATCTTTAATGACTGCCTCAGGTGACCTCTTTGGTCTTGTGATGGTTTGCTTTTCAATTATGGCCATGGATTTTGGCTTAGACGTCTCTCGTGTGTCCACATTGCGTCATACTTGTAATTTTTGTGTACTCGTTTTCTTCTTTCTTCTAGTCACTAACCAGTTTCATCAGCATCTTGGTTCGAGTCATTTTCGCTCAGCCATCTAGTACTCAATCGTACAGCTTGCTGATTCAACCAAATGGATTGAATGTGAATGTTTCACTTGAGGTTTTGGCCTCCCCAGCATTCCAGCTAGGCGGGTTTATGGTTAATATCATTAGTAGACCCGCCTCATAAGCTGCAGGTTTGCTTTTAAAAGTAACGTAAAGGTCGTTCCGCTGGCAATGAGGGGGGCATGGGTCCCATCTCCATGAAGTTATAAGTTTCAGAATTTTAAGTATCAATGCCTACATTTGTCATAGCTATTGACTTATCAACAAATTCAATTCAAACCGTTTCATCTTTCTTACATTAGTCTGACTAGGACTAGACTCGGACTGACATGATGATGTCTGCTTTCGTTTACATTTCTTGTTCATTCCGCTGTATTGATAAACCCTCGATGTGCTTTAATGGAACGCCTTGACCGTACAAATGAAAATGAAAAAAATGAAACAACAGTTACACTAACCAGCCTAATATCCTCGGCAAATTCTTCTGCATTCGCATACTGCTTCGATTCCAATTTCTTTTTTATCGTTCCAAGATCCATTGGTTTTGAGACTATGTCATAATAATCGAGCAAGTGCAATCCCTTAACATCGACTGGAGCCAGAAATGGCCAATTGAAATCCTAAAGATGATCCATTGGCAAAAGAACTGATAGCTTACGTACCTTACACTCGTTGCCCATCAACTCTTCAAGGACTTCACGGCAGAATTTCATTGACTCAGATTCGCTGTTTTCATAATTGGAACGTGAGTGCCGTCTAAGCTGTGGTTCCCTTGCTGGACATAAGGACTTGCGTTCAGGATCCTTAATGAAAATACCAATATTTGATGTGGAGACATTTGCCTATTGTTCCTTGCAAAATTTTCCTTTGATAAGTACACCGGTAGTAGTATCCGCTCTTCTTTTGATGCCTCTACGTCTTTTGACAGGATGAATAGTGGATGCGTCTGCCTAGCAACATCTGAATCATAGTCTGAGATAAAGCTACGCAAAACTCACCGCTGTTCCAGCTGGGCGCCTTTCAACATTTTCCGAAATCTTGGAGCCTTGTGCAAACGAAGTGTCGCCTATTTTTTTCTCAACCGAAGACGCACGAACTACAAAAAAATGCAACGCTACTATAACAGCAACTTTAACACTTTTCATACTTAAACTGAAAGTTGGGCTGAAGATAAGCCTTTCACAGAAAACAGAAGGAAAAAAATACAAGCAGGCATAAAAAAGTTCACTAAGGGTCGAGGGGGAAAACTTAAGGTCTGAGCGCGTAAGCAAATTTGTCGCTCAGATTTTGGTCCGGTATTATTTAAGATATTACTTACTTACTTAAATACTTACATGGCCCAGCTTCACGTGAAGTGCGGGCCCCAGCACAGAAGTTTCCATTTCTCCCTGCCCCTGGCTCCAGACATCCACGATCTTCTTGGCTGACGTCGGTGGCTGCTTCTACGAGTTCCAGCTGCAAAAATCGTATCCAGCTGATTTCTCAGCTGGTCCATCCGTTCCACGAACAATCCACCCATCTCGTTGGAGGTCTTCCTCGGGCACGTTTGGCTTCGCGAGGAATCCACTAGTTCTTAGTGTTCATCTGCGTTTGTTCTCATGATGTGACCGACCCATCGGTGTTTCGCTTTCACAACGTAATCCGCTGGGTCACGAAAACGGGACATTCCTCTCAATCCGCACTGCGATGTCCGACTAGAGGTTGCTTGCGTCGAGTCATCTTGAAGACTGCGCTCGAGCGCTAAGAGGGTGGTTCGTAAAGCTTTCGACGTGGCTACAGTGTCGGCCCAAGTCTCAGCTGCGTAGCAGAGCGTCGGGAGAACGGTTGAGTCGAACAGATGGGCACGAAGCTCCGGGTTCGTCAGTTGGTTTGTGGCTTCCTTCAAAGCCCCAAATCGGTCCAGACTGCTCTTCTTCAGTTAAGTTCTTCCCTCAAGGTCGTTCTCCATGTTTATCGAACGAGATACACGTAAGAAGACGCCTCTATGATAGGAATGCCCTCCAATACTATTTCTGCATTTTCACAAAGGGCGAAAGGCGTTTTTATGAGCTGAGTCTTCTTCCGATTTATTCGCAATCAGATCTTCTTCCCTACTTCGTTGAATTCCTTCAGCATCGTCTCTGCTTCAGTGATACTGCTCGAGAAGAGAACGATGTTGTCCGCACAACGAAGGTTCGACAGGAATCTCCCATTAACTCGTATACCTCTCTCGTCCCAGTCAAGTGACTTCATCACCCACTTCAAGGCCGCGGTGAACAGTTTCGGCGAGAATGTGTCGCCTTGTCGGATCCCCTTCCCAACTGGAATGATCAGGGGGTGATGGAACAGCTACGCTGTCGTTGTACAGCCCTTGTAACAGCCGGCTAACGTCCTCACGTAAGCTGGATCCACTCCTTGATCGACTAGCGCTGACAGGATGGCGTTGGTTTCGACGCTATTAAAGGCTTTCTCGTAGTCGACGATTAAAACGAGAGGCAGTCATACTCCCGGCAGACTTCTATGACCCTCGAAACCGTCTGGATGTGGTTCATACTGCTGAATCCTTTGCGAAATCCAGCTTGTTCTTGAGGTTGGGCTTCATCCAGTGTCCTAGATATGCGAGCAAGGATAATCCTAGGCATACTGGACGGTAGTTCCGAAGATCCTCTCGTCAAGAACCGTCCTTCTTGAAAAGAAGGACGGTTCTTGACGTTCTCCACTGGTCGGTAATCCTTTCTTTGTAAAGGTAAGATGTTAGGTGCGACGCGAGAATGTGTAGAGTGTGTCCTCCGGCTCGCAGAGAAGTTCGACGGAAAGATAATCTGGTCCTGGAGTTGTGGACGTCTTCATGGTCTGTATCGCGATACGCACTTCAGCAGGTAGAATTCGTGGTGGTACTTCTTTAGCGGGAACAACGGGCATCGGCACAGGTATTGATGAGCGGAAGAGGTTGGTGTAAAAATTCTTCGCGATAGATTCCATCTTATATCGGCAAGGAGTCGGAATCCCGTCTTCGTTTTTAATAGTGCAGCCAGCGGTACGTGATATTCACAAAGGTCCCTTCGGCGCTTCTTGAGACTTCGACTTTCTTCGGCTGCTTCCAGTATCTTTGCTTGCCTGCACCTCCTGAGATCCTCCTAAAAAGCTGTTCTGCAACTGGCGTTGGCTATCAGTCGCTCGAGATGGGTTGCATTCGGATCTTGCCTCACAATTCTTCTTCTTTCGAACACCCCTGGTGGTCTGCGAAATGCGTTCCAAGTTCTTTCCAGAAGTCACTAAGGCGCACTCTCCGCAGGCTCGCAATCCTTTCAGAAGCCGGTCATAGTCGTACATTGGGTCCTCCTCGATGAGCCAGTCATAATTTGGTATGAGCTCTTGCAGCCTGTTACCGTCATAAACGACATTCTTCCTTCTTGCGGCACTGTGGCAGACTTTCTTTTTTAGCTTTCGACTGATTTCTTTTTTAGCTTTCGACTGAATCGTACCTTCGCTCGAAGGAGGCGGTGAACAGAGCCACTGCAGAAGGTGAGGTTACTGAGACATCGAGCAATCTCCACCGGTTGGTGAGAATGTGGTCGATCTCCGCGTGAGTCGTTCCATTGCGATTCCCATGTCCACCGGCGATGTTTCATCTTTATGAAAATGGAACTTCCAAGGAAAAGTCGTGCGGCGGAGAGAAGCCCAACAAGACGGTTGCCGTTTTCGTTCCGGAGCCCATATCCAAACTTCCCGATCCTATATTCCTTTTCTAGTGGCATCCCGATTTTCGCATTGAAGTCGCCCACAACATACTTGTAGAAGGACTTTTCGTTGCGGACGACCTCCTCCACGTCTTCGTAGAAAGCATCTAATTCTGAGTCGTCAGCTGCTGCTGCTGATGTTGGAGAGTAGCAGTTGATGATGCTGATGCTCTTCTGACGTTGGAGGTCGTAGTCGTAGGATAGTTAGTTGAGGTGATGGGATCTCATTGAATTGACAAGATGGACTATAGATGGATGGACGACAAAGCCAACGCCTCCAACGTTTCGTGATGGAACCTTCTGATCACGAACGATGAGTTACCATCAATCATCTATCGCACGTCCTTCTTCCTGCACTTCATTTCCTGCAGAGCGATAACATGGTTCTTGATGTGCTCTGCAGCGTCGACAAGAGCGTGGAGGTCGGCGTTTGTAGAGACCGTCCTGGCGTTGTACCTGCACAGCATGAGGCAGTCTTCATGGCGTGTCGTCCGGGCAGACGTGTCGTTTTTGTCCATTTGATTCAAAAGGAGCCCTAAGAACCCTGATCGTTCTTGCTACCACCCGACGCCTTGGGCGCGGGATCCGATGTGCAAGGAATTTCTATATCTTCTTGCTTATAGAGTAATAAGATTTGTTTCCCTACAAGAGAAGACTTATAGGCCTACTCTCGATTTCCACGGGGCGATCGCTGACCCTGGGCTTGGAACGGGAAGACCATCTAGCGACCAGAAAACCAGACGGCGGTGGATCTGGCCTGGCCGGCTCTTAGCTAGGCATCCGGCCGAAATCGGAAACGTCGAACTTCTTCACAGCTTGAGAGGTCCTGCCAGAGTATACACTCGGCTGTGCATCGCAGTTCGACCCAGGCCCGTAGTAAACCCCCCGCAATATGTCGTAATGTAAAGAAAGCGAGGTCGCGACGTGTCCGACTGAAGAACATGCTGCTCACGGTCATGTTTTGGCCGTGAGCAGCAAAACTAGCGGCATGCGCGATTGAATCCTTCGATGATTCCTTTACGGCGCGCACTGCCACTCCGCTATAGGCAATCTGGATTTGGCATTTTCAAGGCAAGAACGCAGATCTAACAATAAGTAGCAGTTCAAGTACAGCAATCAATGATCCTATACAAAGGTGCCTAGGTGAGTTCTGAGCGGTGAGTTCTATCGAAAAGCATCATATTCTATTGCGCATACATCAAAATGCAACATCGATAGTTCTGTAAGCAGCTCGAGTGGATTTGAACTGCCAGCGCGTGCCAGCTCCGTCATGATGAACAAATCGTTTTGAGGACAGTTATATTTCGTGCCAGCTTCGTGCCAGCTTCATCGTCATTACGATTAGTTTTGAGGGTGGTTCCAGATATTTGCTATTATTTCATCGTGTATGAGCTCACTCATAACCATGCTTTGGCCGCCGCAAAACTTGAGCAAATTAAAGTTGAACCAAGCAAGCTTCGATTTGTATTAGCCCCCATTTGTAAATTGTAAAAGCGTGCACTGCTTTCGCATATATTCAATAAGGCGCATGGTGATGGTGAACGAAAGCAGCGTGGATAGCGCAGCACTAGTATCGGCCGCCGCTGTGATTATCAGAAAAGGAGGGGGCGGCCTATGTGGGTCAACGTTTTGCAAGCATTTCAGAGTTTTTGTGTAAATCAACAAAAATAGTAAGTTCTCCGGCAGTACAACAAAATGATCAAGTAAAACACAAAATGTTGAGAATATCACAGAAGTTAAGTGATTGTAAAGAAAATCGGTTCCTTAGTAAGTACAATCATGACCTATTCAATTAGTCATGACGCCATACTGTTTCCTCGCTCAAATTGAAAGGGAGACGCCATGTGCACAAATTACGAACAGATAGTATTCAGCATATAAACGCGATAGAAATTGCCAAGATTGAAGAAATAAGGAAATTACGACATGCAAAGAAAATTCGGCGAGCAAATGAATATCAGTGCAAGAAGATAGAGAAAAATAACTTATACAGTGCTGGTCATAATTATAGAGACACTATAGAAATCGTCGTAATTTTCGTTCTTGTCAGTGAATCTGTCTGAAACTTTGCTGTATGGTGCGCATGTAATTCTACCATAACTCCTCAGAACGGCTTCCAATCCCGTTGATTTCGAACGGAGAAAAACGGAAAAAGTTTCAGACAGATTCACTAACAAGAACGAAAATTACGACGATTTCTAGAGTGTCTCTATAATTATGTCCAGCACTGTATCACTAAAAAAACGATTAAATAGGTTTTTAACATATTCTTCTCCAAAATACACTCACCTTTTCCAGAATATAAGGAATATGGCAGCAGAAATGCACAGAGAATAGTTTAATCGCTCACCCGTTAACTTTTTTAGGCTTTAGCAGCAGTTGGTATCGATTGCATTTGCCGTGCTCAGACACTAGCACCGGCTGGCGGCCGTTCGACGGCCGGATCCGTCGCCGACATTTCGGACGGAACGGTCGCCAGCCGGCAGCCAGCCGGTACCCGAAAGGCCGTCGGCCGGTATGCATCAGTGGCGCAGCGACATGGCACTGGGCCACACTACTTCCTCCTCTAAATTCTAGATTTCGTTCCACTATAATCTTGATATGGGGTGGTACGAATCTACAACAGAATATTTATTGAGCCAAAAGATACAATGTGAAGAAACATCAAAGTCTTGTACCATATGTATGAAAAATACATTTGGAGGTACAAAACTGGTGACTTTTCATCTATGCGAGATCATTCGACGCAACTGGTTCACATATCATTGGACAGCCGTTCCGAACTAGCTGAAAGATCACAGAATTTTTTTTTGTACTTTTGAATGCCACACCCGAGCGTTGATGAGCTGCTTCGATAACCTGTAAGTAAATGAAACGAATTGCTGAAACAACAATTTTTAACTGATACCAGAACTTACAGCTATGCACAGGGTTGCGACAACGTCTGTTAACGGAGCAACATCAAAAACATATGCGTTCCAGGAGACGGTTAAAATAGATGATCGATCGGTCCCTAGAAAACACCGCAAAATTAGGTTTAATTGGTAGTGAGGGAGAACTTACGTCTTTTGGAGTGCGTCCAGCCGTAAGCATCAGATTTGGGAAATGCGGTAGAATATCAGATAAACCAATACCCATGTTCTTTACGTATATAGCAGGACCGATAATCAACGATCTCCAGATGAATAAGAAAATCAGCAAAGCAGGAATAGTCTAGAAGCCATACTCGTTTTCACGAATGATAGTTTAAAGTGACAGCACTCAACCATTCCTTGTGGTTCTATCAGAAAAGCAAGAAAGAACCACTATGCATATTGCAGCTGTCTCCTGAAAATCTTGTGCACGTCTAGTTTGTACTTCGTTAATTCGTACCCAAAAAATTGATGTTGATGCGACACATAAAGAATTCACTGACGTTCGGTTTTTTCGCCATTCCAGTCAAAATAAGCAGCATTATAGAGAGAAGAGATAACGAATACCTTGGAGTTTATCAAATCTGAAAAAGAGATGGAATGAGAGGAATCATAATAATGGGCTACATCGGCTATCAAATTCGGACGTAGAAAGTGACGCCACCGAAGTGAAAGACTTTAACAATAACAAAGTAAAATTGATAAAGAAAAGTTTTCTGCTTAACACAAGTACCCAATGTTTGAATTTTCTTACTGTACGCGCAACTTTGTGAGCTTTCCGAGCTTTTGCACAATGGAACGGCCGCCGGCCCGCATGATTTACTCGTCCGGTGGTCGGCCGGCGTTTGGCTTCGCCTAAAATGCTGGAGCGGACGCCGGCCGGCGCGAGTGTCTGAGTACATTGATACTAGTGCTGTGTGTGTGCTAGTGCTACGGTCCTTGAGCACAAGACACTCGGCGTACTCGACCCCTAGTCAGTTGCGCCTTCCTGCGTCTCCACGCACTTTTTCTTGCCCCTTAAGCGACGACATTCAAGATGTGCTCGTCCTCTGCGAACGAGGACGAGCACGTCCTGCAGTCGCGAAGTCCAGCGATTTCGCCGCGCGGCCGCGAGGTAGGCGAGGTAGGCGCGCGACGAATCGCGGCCGAAACGACAAACTGGCCCCTGCGAGTTTCGAACGTGGCGACCATCACGACGGGGGGTTTACTACGGGCCCCAATGTCACTTCAACGCCACGTTAAGGCGCCGACCATTGTGGGGATATTTCAGATCCTGGGTCAAAAAGATTTATTTAGTGATAGTTTCACGTAGTGAGAATTAAACTACGTTCCTGAAGGCTGCAAATATGCTGCATGTTCGAAATCATGCAAATAATCTAGACAGATCTCCTGACGACTTAACTACCATTGAGAAATACAGCACTATCTAGGGTTTGCATACATTGCCTAGCAACTGCGAAGCAAGTAAAAATTAAAACGCAAAAATATTGCACGTTTCGTACTACATTAACTCTTGTTACCGTGTATGGTTAAAAGGAAGCTTACGATATGCAACAACCTCGCACCTCCGATAGTGGTGCTTCCTGCTTTGCTTACCGAATGGAGGTGCCCGCGTACACACTTTGTCCCAGGCTTTGAAGACGGTCTTGCGATTTCCACTTCCTGAAAATGAAGAACAGAACAACAATCGATATCCCGCAATACTTTTTGGTTTCTGCAGTATGTACCAAAAAGAGGAACAAGCACATATTTGAGAAATTATTTTTGATGTCCTTGGCGACTAGTTTGCACTCACTTACTGCACAAGGCTCACCTCTTCAGGAAGATTTTGGATCAAGTTCCTGTACACGTTCTCGATATTCTGGCACATTATTGCAACATCATCTTCCATTTGATTGAACTTGTAACAGTTTCGAAAGACGCATTCAATGTCCTAAATTGGAGGGAATGCAGCATTTTTGTAATTTCACTAGAAATATGAAAAGTGTCTACAAAACAATATACATCTGGATACATGATACCACCTTGTTAAGCTTACGAACTTACAGGTATGCCAAAAACATATCAGAAGCAAGCAAGCAAGAAACCATTTTTAGATTCCCAGTTTGATTTCCTCTCAATCCCAATGTGCTAGGGAAACAGGACAAACTCATGCTACCTCCATGCAATCTTTTGCAGAATAATAGTAGGTGTTTCTAAGTCTCATTTCAATGGTTTTCAGATCCATAGGACGGCGAACCACTTTGTGGTAGTCCTAAATATGGCCATCAAAAACGCACTGTTATAAATTTTACCAACCGGTAAATTCAGCTTGACAGCGTCGACAGGAGTGACAAAAGGCCAAGCATGCTTATGTTTCATGACAGCTTTGAGAACTGTCTTCAACAAGTAATCCAACTGATTTGTGTGTCGAGTGGGCTTTCCGAAAGGAGGCACTACTCGAGGTTGTACAATACCATTTACTGGCTCCTGAAAATGACTTGTGAGCTGATATACGAAGAATTATGAGCAAACCTGTGAGGGAGACGCCCAAGAGTCCTCAGTTTTCGCTGAGCTTTCTGCCATAGCCATATCTTCGTAACAGACTTGAGTGACTGTGGTGTCCGAATTTGTTTGAACATTAGCACACATTACTGAACGCTAACAGTAATTTCTAAAACTTTAGAAATTACAATTTTACCCATTACTAGAACTTAAGTAATATTAAGTTGAACCGAAAGTTCTGTCGTTTCATTTTCAAAGATTTTTAACTTCGCGAGATTTCAACGGATTTGCTTGTGATTATATTAGAAAGATTAGGGTTTCCGCTTTCAATCGCTGTTTTGTGCAGCTTCTGTTTCACACTGAGTGCAGAGATAAAAATTGAAAACTAAGACCATGTAAACTTTGACCATTTTAGGTTAGGTTACCAAAAATCTGGAAAGCTGCAGAAAAATCTGAAATCGTCAGTTCATAGGTTTTTTGGCCTACTCTTTGCAATTGTGAAAAGTTTGTGCTATTTGGACGTCTTTGTGAGAAGTTATGATTTTCTCGAAAACTGACAAATTAATTAATTTTGGCGTTTTCCATAGTAAACTCGATATTCATAACTTCTCACAGAGACGTTCAAACAGCACAAACTCTTCACATTTGCAAAGAGTAGGCCAAAAAACTTATGTACTGACGATTTCAGATTTTTCTGCAGCATTCCAGATTTTTGGTGACCTAACTTAAAATGGTCAAAGTTTACATGGTCTTACTTTTCCATTTTTATCTCTGCACTCAGTGTGAAACAGAAGCCCCACAAAACAGCGATTGAAAGCGGAAGACCTAATCTTTCTAATATAATCACAAGCAAATCCGTTGAAATCTCGCGAAGTTACGAATTTCTGAAAATGAAACGACAGAACTTTCGGTTCAACCTAATATTTGGGCCCTCTAGCATCAGGGTTTGCTGGTATGAAGCCCTTCCGAGAACCACTAAAATTCTCACCCTTTGAATGTTCGGCAAAGATATTCCTACCTATGAAAGAAAAGTAATGTTTTCGACTATTTGACTAACAAGGGAGGCCTTTTAGCAAAGGACATATATTCTGAACCAGCTTCAAACGCTGATTCCAAATATGCTATTCCTAGCTGCCGCGCACTATTCCGAAGTGAATTATAATTTTTTTCTGTGCAAAATTGGCACACTCATCGACTCACTGGCATCACGGCATCATCATCTAATTGCTAAAATACTTGCGTTAAGCTTTTTTTGGTGAGAAAAGATCGGATTTGTGTTGTCTCGATATCTCAGCACCTTTCTCTTGCAGATATATTATCAGATTTATCTACAGGCAGTCTTCCCATGTTCAGTAGTACGGCCGATTTCGCGCAAAAAAAAGCCCATAACTCGCTTCGGAATGGTGCGCGACAGCTATTGAAGGTGATTCAGGATATGGTATGTACCTTCCTAAAACGCCAGGCTAACTTAGGTAGCTCCTAAGATGATTATGAGAATTTATTTTTACTACACCTCATAAAAACATAAAGATTGATTAGGGTTCATGTTAAGGTCATGCAACAACTTGCGGCACTTTCGCTTCAAATCTCAGAGCTATTGCAGTTTTTCTACTATACGTGCTTGATGGACATTAAATTGCAATGGATGTTCACACAGAGAAGAGCAGGACTAATTTTCAAATACTAGGTTAACTCGAAAGCTTGTGCCGTTTTTTGGACCTATCCTCAAATTATTCGGAATAAAAATAAAACAGCAACGGTATTCTGATCTTTTTAGCACTGTTCTTGTTCCGAGCCCTATGATGATCGCTTGGATCATCAAAATCTGACCAGGGCTCTGCACAGCTGCCAATCTCTACCGTGTGAAGGCTGGATATCATTTTTAGGAAAAAAGCAATGGGGACATCGTTTTTGTGACCGGAAACAAACATTGCGACGTTTTTCAGTCGACATTTCGTTTTTTGGATTTTTATACTTTTAGTGTTTAGGGTACAAGGGGACTTCGTACAAATGTTCAAGATCAAAGGGGACTTGGATTTGAAATTCTCCTGGTGTCAGCTCGTGCCGAGCCCTGTCTCTAACCCATGGTTTTCACTTGACCTAATTTCGGCTGAATCTCATAAATTTTCATTTCAAACTTTTGGAAGGTCTTTGGTAACAATTGAATAAAGTAAACAAAGCGCGACAATGCAACAAGTGCAAGCATTTTTTGAGCATCTTGAATTGGCCTTCTAGCACGAGTTCCTTATTCTCCGCCAACAGCCTAAAACACATTCTAAAACTAAAAATTATAACGATTTTCTTTACGCAGCCTTCAAAAATCGGAAAAGAGACACTCATTGGAAAGAAAAGAAGAAGCTGCACTTGTTGACCTCTTAAATGCCTCGCTATTTACTGGAGATTGGGAATGCCCGACTATGATATGTGGTAGCATCGAAGAAATTATTTGGACAATTTTGAAAGCCGTTGTATTAGGTTGTCCCAAAAGTCATGTCATATCTAAGTTTTCACCAGCATAAGTCTCTTTTCATAGATTTCTAATGAGATGCAAGGCACCATTCGAAAGACCAAAGCAAGCTTTACAACATGGCTTTCAAAAGTTTGTACCAGACTTGATCCGCATCGAGTTTCAAGATAAAAAGGAAAAGTTCAAAATCGCGAAAAAAGGTAAATAATCGTATTTCAGTTTAAAAACATTTTGCAAGGTTAACACTTGCTTACGCATATAACCTTCCCATCAGATATTTATATATACACTTGCTGCATTTTTCTGATGACTAGAAATCGAGAAGAAAATAAAGCGCTCAATTTTCAAACTTTGTCTGCAATGGGTCTAAGCTACTCGCAAATGTGCGATTATATACCTTAATCACTCAGCAAAACTCCCACGAATTTGCACCCTTGTAAAAGCCTTAGCTTTTGAGAAATATCAGTATGAAGGTAAAACTATGAAAAGACTTATGGCACACCCTAATAGAAGACAAAAAATTGCATATATTTAGTCTTTCCAATTGTTACTGAAGCCTTTATAAAATTCTGGAAAGAAAGCTTAGAAGACGAAGTCCGGGTTGGCAGAAACCACAAGTTAAAAATTTCGACGATTTTTCAGGTACTTGAGAAAAAACATCATTGCTAAAAGAAATGGCTGCATCGAAAACCGTTTAGAGCGTTCTTCTATCTTTATTTTGACTGACTTAAGATTAGGACTGAAACACGACACGAACATTTGGACCGATCTAATACAGGGTGTCCCAAAAGCAAGTACAAGCTTGATAGTCAATAATTCTCTTCCCGCAAAGTCTTTTTATTAGCTTAAAGTACCGTTTTTAATGGAGGAGGCTTCAACTTAGGTCTACAGCGTGGAGAAAATCACCCATCGCCCTTTATTACCGTAGGATCACGATAGGAACTTCCAGCATATAGCGTCATTGTGAAATAGGCCATTAGAACAAAAAGTCCCAAGAAAATCTGAAAGTCGCGCAGCATTGTTTTCAGACATGCCGACGAACATCGGACACTATTTTATGAGTTTAGAATTTAGTCCAATCACATTTTTGAAAAACACTAAAAATAACGACGTTAGCCAAAAACACTTCATTAGGCTATACATTTCAATTCATTCAGTTCCTGATCAGGAACTGAATGAATCAAAATGATCAGGAACTCAGTATAGCTTAATGAAGTGTTTTTGGCTCGTTATGTATCCATTCTAGGGCAACATGTAGCCACCGGCTACATATTGCCCTAGAATGGATACATAACGAGCCAAAAAGCCTAGATGGCTCAAACTCCCCTTCATGTTCCTACCGTAATCTTTGCCCCAAACGTAAGTCTAAGTTAAAGCCTCGTCTTTGAAAGATTTTGTAGCTAAGGAAAATTGCTGGGAAGGGAGTTATTAATGATCAAATCAAGAGAGCATGTACTTACTTTTGGGACATTGTGTCTGTGTGTTATGCATATTACATTTATATATGTCTATTATGTTATTATCTGAGATATTCAATTTTGCTCGGCCGCTATCAAGATAACATGACAAAACTCGCCATTCCGTCCCACACAAATTTTCCTTATCTATGTCCCACTTTTTGATGTCAAGCTCGCTGCTCTCTCCTCTTCATAATTAGCATGCTCACATAGCCCCCTCTTCATCAACTGCCAGCCCCGTAGGCTCATACTTTGCAAAAAACCAGTGAAATCGATATTGGTCGATGAGGAAAGCAGTCTATGACTGTGACACCTGCATCGCTCCGGAGGGTATTTGTGCAGTTTACGGATCGGTTCATAAATGATACCCAATCGTAGCTCACGCACACCAGACATACATACAGACATACACACATACACACATTCACTTTTATATATGAAATTGCATAGATCATACTTATATTCTTCTTAGCTACATTGCGATTCGACATGTATTCTGCAGTATTCCACAGAACCCGCTTGAGCTTCACATAATTAATCTGTTTTGTAATTCTGCCACGATTTTCAAGCGCCTGAGAAGAGTGGATGTCACACTGTTTCTCCTTTCTAACGTCAGACTCACTGGAATTCCACCTCCAATAAACCTTGACCTAAGCTTGTAGCAATTGTGTTTCTTTTGTAGGAAGCCTTGTCCTCAACTAGAAGTATTTGTGAGCTTGATTTCATCTTTATACAGAAGCTGATTGAGCCGTATGTGTTTCTCAACTGATATTGCTTCTTTCCTAATTCTCACTCACGGGAATATTTTTATACATTTTGCTAAGAGCCCACATTACTTCGGCATATTTTCCAAGCTCGCCAACTTCCTTTCGAATAAACTTCGATGTTAATTTAGCGCCACAATGCATGGCATATATGTGCCAGCCTCCAAGTATTATGTTTCGGAACCGATCGTTATTTATAGAATACACAAATTATCAGGAGGATTAAAGGTGCATTTTCACTCATTCACATTGCACTCATCGTTATCGCTTTGAAATCTCCGCATATCAATCATTACTCGCATAATTTTGGAAATGAGGTGAATATTATAAGCTGAGCTCATGCCGTTGCTGTATCAAATGTGTCATTTCAATGTTGCTTGGTTCTGGACAGAGATGTTCGTTGAGCTTACAATTGAAAAATATTAGGTTGTCCCATAAGTCTTTTCATATTCGTACCTTCAGACTGATATTTCTCAAAAACTAAGGAGTCTCCAAGGGTGCAAATTTGTGAGAGTATTCTTGAGTGAATAAGCTATAAAAACACATATTTGCGAGGAGCACAGACAAGTTACAGGCAAAGCTGAGAACTGAGCGCATTAATTTTTTCTCGATTTCATTCATCAGAAAAATTCAGCAAGTGTATATATAAATATCTATGAGGACATTATACGCGTGAGCAAATGGGAATCTTGCAGAATGTTTTTGAACTGAGATACAATTTTTCGTTTTTTCGGAATCTTGGAATTTTTTCCATTTTGTTTCGAAACTCGGTTCAAGCCTGATACAAACTTTTGTAAGCCGAATTGTAGAACTTGCTTTGGTCATTCCAATGGTACCACGCATCCCAGCAGAAATCTACGTAGAGCAGACTTATGCTGGTGAAAAGTCAGATATGAAAAGACTTATGGGACAGCCTAATAAAAAGTAAACTGGTGCAGATTATTGCCGCCTGGATGAAACTAGTCATGGGTTGTCAAACTCAATGTACGTTCTGTATTATTTGATTTTCGACGATAATTTGGGTCATGCAGCAAGATGTGTGAATTTTTTAGAGGTGCAAATGGTCATTTTCACATGCACTTCCATTTCTTGTTATATGGGTTGATCTAGAGTTGAATTGTCTACACCACTTACAAAAACTATGCTGCAATATAATAAAGCTGTGTATTATTATATCGCTCTATATTTCGGATACCCTTAACTCGTAGCATACTGAAATGGAAGCAAACACTACTTTTCCTTCCCAACTCTCCTCTCCCCACCCCCTGCTTTCAAGAATGAATCGCGAAATCTGTATAAAAACTTCACACCTTCGAAATTCTAAATATCAGTACTGTGCAAAGTTCGCGTCATATTTCGAAATGGCAGATTCTTGACTCAAAACTACTATCAAGCAAAAATTTGTCGCCAATTTCCCGCTCTCCTGCACCTATGTCTCAGAATGATTTTCATGCGCACCAAGATAACTGGAGTCACCACACCTCTTCTAAACTTGGTCAACTTTTAAAAATTATCTTTGTGCTTTAGATCAAGATTGAATACCAGGTAGATAATAGGAAAATAAACCCATGCAATGTTTTTTTCGCTCTTCCTAGCTTGCTAAATGGAAATTATTTTTCAAAAAACTCGTTCCATCCGGGCCTTGTAGAACAACAATTAGCGAACAAACAAGGTAACAACTGGTGCAATACTTTCTTCTCTTCATAATATCTATTTTCCTCGCATTAAATGCAAAATCTGCACTCATGCCCCTTTTGTTCCTACTTTACAAGTACAAAGGCTTCAAATGTCAAGCTACCAACGCCATGTACTTCTTAAAAACTAGTGTTTTTGACTGAGAAATTAAGAATTTCAACTTTCTAAAAATTTTACTAAAGTTTTGTTCAAACAACGATGCATTTCTGTCAAATTCACGACTTCGCAAAATCATCCTAGAAGGTGTGAAAATCCAGCATGAGAGATGCCAAAAAGCATCACTGCAGATTTTTTAAATCTCCGTTAAAAGAATTAGCCGAATATGGACAAGAAAATAAAGATGGGTTGACCACTCAAGTAATCTTCAAAATACCGGAGATCAAATGAGTTCGGTAAAAAAAATGCTCCCAGTCTCACTGACCGGGGAGGGAGAATATTTACGTCAAACATTACTTAACTGTTAGCCTGTCTTCGTTCTGAGGTATAAAACAAATTCAAGCCACCAACTCTTGCATGAACCTATCATCGACTAACTTAGCTTTGTAGAAAAAAATTTTTAGAAGCATGTCTCTCTTTCTTACATGGAAAGATCTCTCTTTTACATGGAAAGATTTTTTGCCGCTAGCCACTGCTATGTTTGACACTGAAGTAATAATAAACAGCGAGAAGACTTAGCTATTTTTGCTACTGGCGCAGTTAACTCAGAATAGATTACAAATAGTTATACTGCGTGATTGTTATGTTTCCGCTCTAACCCGTTTTTTTACCTTAAGTGGATTTCTGAATTGTAGAAAAAAAACTTCGGATTTAGAACTCAACACTTTCAAAAAGCAAAGGGACATATTTTACGAATTCCCAAGATCTTAACAGATTCAGAATCCTTGCAAAGACAGATTTTCCTATAGAATTTGCACGAAGTACAATCTTTGCATGCTTTGTTCACCCCCGGAGGGGTGTGGGCCGATCCCTGCAGCAGTGCAACGCTGGGCCGACCCGTGATGAGGTGCGAGCAAGCCCGCAACCTCATCCGGTTCCAAAAATCAAATAACCTTAACGAGACTCATTCGAGACTCTATCGAAGGTTAATTCGATAAGAACAGAAACTAAACTTTGATCTTAGCCAAAAGGCCGAGAAGCGATACCTCACACCGACAGCACTGGCACGACATTTGCCAGTAAGTCGGACATCCCGCTGGTCAGTCGGCGCTTGCTCTCTCACCAGCGAGGGTATAGACGGGTTGTGTGCGAGCTGTGCGGCTGTCAGGCGAACGGACAAAGAACAGATGGCAGAGCGAGACTGCAGCGACGCTAAATGCATGCGGCCTCGTGTTTGAAGAACGATTATTGTTTAGTAGATGCTTTGCAAAATCACCTAATGACATCAGAAAGACAATAAGGAACAATCATTCATCAAAATCTCGAAGCAGAAAGTTGGTTTGGCATATGGGAGATGGAAAGTTTTCTCCACATCGGCATTGCCAAACTTTACACAAATACGCTATGAATTGGCGGATTTTAAGTACACAAATACACTGTAAATTAGCGGATTCTAAA
Source organism: Cylicocyclus nassatus (assembly GCA_958299035.1). Taxonomy (NCBI): domain Eukaryota; kingdom Metazoa; phylum Nematoda; class Chromadorea; order Rhabditida; family Strongylidae; genus Cylicocyclus; species Cylicocyclus nassatus. The sequence goes on along the minus strand of CATQJL010000316.1, from coordinate 80,520,443 downwards.
CCAGTCATTTTAGAAAATCAAACATTCCGAATAGTCGAATATTTTCAAAATATGAAAATTCGGAATAATCGAATATCGAATATTTTCGAAATGAAAAAAATTCGAATAATCTATATTCGAGAAAAAAATTCAAATAGACGGATACTTTAAATCGACTCCGTCGAATATTCTTACATGTTTTGATCAACTTAGCACAGTGACTGACTAGATGTAGTGAGCAACTTGAACAACAAACGATATTTGCTGAGATAGCAATCAAAAATATGACGCTGTCATGAAATAACCGATTGCAAGAAAACGTCGAATAATCGAATAACAGTAGATATTCGAATGTTTGATTATCAACTTTCAATAGCTAATCGAGTATTCAAATTTTCGCTCAACCAAAACCGAATAAATTCGAAATTGACGAATTTCGAATAAGCGGATTAAAAATATATTCAAGTTACAAATTATTGAATAATCGAATTTCGAATAAATTTTATGCGAATATATTCGAACAGTCGAATATTTATTTGATGGATTCAAAGTATAGTGCGCACATATGACAAAGTCAGTGCTTCAGGTATTGTAACTGAAAGATGCATGTTGCATGTAAAGGCATTTGTGAACAAAGCAAATTCACATGTACTTGTAACATAAACGATGTTTTGTTAGTCAACTAAATGGAAATCAGTGTTTGTACACTCCAGTGATTCCCAAGCCGAACTCCACCAAATTATTTTGGACTGTGAAAAAACTGCCTTGGTACTTCCTTGGAGCGTTTGATGCGATAGGTTCCAAGACAGCCACAGCACATTTCAAGGGGTCATTTGAGCATATCTCAGAAGCCCGCGTCTGCATTTACAGACGATTTCTTTTTTTAGGCAAAAAAGTCTTTACTTTGCAACATAAACGTAATAGCTCTGAATCTCAACACATGGTACTCTTACTCACCTTGAAACGCTGAGCGGAACTATCTTCCATATGCGCTTAACACCTGCTTTTCCATTTGCCAAGTATAGTCCCAACAAGTTATAGAGTAAGCTAACTGACAGTGCTCGTTTGCGTTGGAAGCGTTGTTTCATGCAGAACAAGAGAGTGTGAGTTTCAAGTTCTTTGCTCGATGTTCGTCTTTGCACTGTGTGATTCTAGAACTTTTCCAAGTCACTCGAACCTCCTCCATCGGCAGTAGGTTAGATTGTTACGTCGACTCAGCCATTGTTGGATTTCAGCGGAACTGTCGTCATTCCTCCCTGTTTCATTGGCTGTACATCGACTTAGTGCTGGGGCACTTTTACGCCTTTTCTCACCTAATAATTTTATTTCCAACTTTTCGTAGCCGCCAACAATGGAGTACAGGGACTACTCTTTTCGGGGCGATCTTCTCCTTTTCTTCAATAGCCTTTCGGTCATTGTCATGGTCTTTACAGAAAGAATTCTTTTTGTTTGATTCGTTCGGGCGATGCCAAACCTTGGCTTAGACTATAACGGAATCTTTACAACTTTGAAGAGGCACACTTTTTACACATGCCGAGCGGTCAGGTTGTACATTGCCATTCCTAACTGCAACTATTTTCATCGTTTCGATGATTTCCGATTGCACCTTCTTCTCCCTCTCTTCTGCTGAAGCAGAGCGTAAGGAGCTAAGATCTGACCTCAAACTTGGGTACCAAAAGCACGGGGATGGCATATAAAATTCGATCATACATACGTCCTGCTAGTGAAATTCGACGTAAAAGGTTGCCTTCCTTGTAATGATAGACAGAAGGAGACAGACAATAATCCACTGTCTACAATTTCTCCTTCGAAAAAGAAAAGAGGATGGATCCTTGCGCGGAGCCTTCAGCTCATTCGATGCCTCGGTTCCTCCCACTGTCGGCTCATAGAATTTTGAGGAAAGCCGGGGCTGGAATTGGTCCCAGAAAAAAAGAAGCCAAAAAAACTTTATGACTGCATATTTTGAAAACATCCTTCTAAAGATATTTACGTTTATATCAAAATTTTACTCACCTAGTCTAAGACTGATTGCGGCTGTTGTATCAGTGAAATCTGCATCCACAATGCTTTTCAACAGAAGCGTAATTCAATGACGAAAGTTGGTTTTTGGTAGAGCACCAACACGTGTGTTTCTCGTTGTGAGTGTTCGGGACAGTAGTTGCGGTCCACAACCATCTGCTTCTGGAATCAGAGAAGAACTCACCAACAACTTTGCCAATTGCTACAACTGGATAGGAAGTGCATCGGTAGATATATCGCAATCCGAGCGAGTCGATTGCGTCATTTCCAAGTCCAGACCTGGGCAAAGACAAATGGTGTCAGTGAATGTTCATCATCTTTGAATAACTCACTATTTTATTCAGTACAAATTCGGATCTCAGTTCAAAGTTTGCAACAGACTTCAAAATCAATATGTAGCTACTAGTAGATTTTGCCCAATTCAGACTTCATTGAAACAGCATATTTGATGCGTCGCTTTTGTCCGTAGATCCCGAACTGATTTTACTGAAACATAAAATCTGGCTCTCCAATGCAATGTTGAAAAGAAGCTTTGAGTTCCAGGGAACGAGGTGTGCCGCTAGTCCCTCGTTTATATGATCTTACATTCATTTCACTATAAAGCTACAAACTCACTTCCTGGTTTTTTTTTCGAAAATTTACTCCCACCCTCCCTCCCCTCCCTCCCCCCGCCATATGGGCCTCTCCCAGGGTGAAGGGAATACAAGTGCGCGAAAAGTCTGGCGAAGCCGTTTCGCGGTAGCTAATCGCTCAACAATAGGCTGAATCTTCAAATGGTTTTAACTTCGTCTCTGACGACGAAACTCTGGCTCAAGCATCTAAACAATAAGTTTTTTGACAAAACAACGAAAAAAGTATATTATTGGACCACGAAAACATCGCAAATCAGGCTTTGCCTGATAAATTGATTGTCTCCTGCTGACACCTGAATCCATGAAACAGGTTTAACGAAGCGGATCACCAAGAAAAAGATACAGTCAGTGAGCGAACTGACCTCAGCGCGCTTTCAGAGATGCTTCTCGCATTTTCCTTATTAGCGCTAATCGCTATAACATGTGCAGGTAGGTACCCATCCTGTGTGTGCTGTGTGACTAGTAAAATTTCATATTTGTCCGATAGTTCAAAAACTTTCACAACCCATGAAACCCTCCTTTGGAGCTTTGGGTCTCTACTTTTTCCCGTTGAAGTGCATAAATTCTTTGTAACAATGCTGGAAAAAAAGCTAAAAACTTAGGGTGTACATGTTTTTTCCAGATCTCGTAGATATCGCATGTGAACGCAATCCTTCGTTGCGTTATTGCAAAGGTCGTAACATTCGAAGAAAAGAACCCCGTGTACCAGAGGATCCATTCGAAGAGAAGTTCAGGCCACATGAGGTATATTTTCTGATTTAGAGCTGATTATAAGAGTGAGATAAGTATGAATTCTACAAAAATAGCTTTCATTGTTTGGTTTAAAAATTCATAGAGAAATCATATTCCTTCACTGGAATTAAAAACACCCAACCTGTCTCGCACAGAAGTACTATAAGAACTTATCCTCAATCATTTTCATGGGTTGGATAAAGATTTGGTTGTTTATGGAGCAATTTTGTGTCGTCAAAGCCCAAAAAATGAGCCAGAATTTTGATTCTTTAAAGATTCTTCAGAAGAAACTTTCAGTCATGGTATCTGCTAGCAAACTTGTGTTAGATAAAAGGTGAAATTTTGCTTCTTAATCAAAGCATGTTGTTTTAGAGTCATAGCACTGATGACGATGATGACGATATATCTCTCGAGTTGGAAGACACTACCATACGGTAAGTGTGGTATACTGTAGTTTGACCAACTTGTGATCTACCATTGCCCAGACCCCGTCGCTCAACGACACCAGTGCCTCTGCCTCGACAGAATTTGATGTATACAGTATTCCCAACGCTACAGAAAGAAAAAGACTGGAGGAAGTGGGTAACCTCTCAAAAAATTAATCAACATCTTTTGTTCTCTAGATACTGCCCTGTAAATGAATACACATTTCAAACAACATGTCTTCCCGGAAAGAAGCTGCGCTATGATTTGCAGGTGAGTATTTTGTGTTGATTGAGAAGGGTGTGGTTAGAGTTAGAGCTAGGGAATTCTTAGCGTTGCACATGAAAAATAAGTCAATTTCACACAAGCTCTTATATTGTAAGATTAGTACCTTTTAACAGTACCATTTATTAGTAATATTGGTTATTTTTTTCAAATTTTTTTTTAATTTCGCGGATTCAGGTGTTTTGTCAAGAATTCTCGGAAAAATGTGGTGTGCCCAACATCAATCTGTACCCGAAAAGGTTTGCCGATAGAGACGATGGACGACCGAAAGGCCATGGCCAAAAACAGAAGAATGGAAACCTCGGGCTCGGACGCAGTTTTGGATTTGGACTAGGAGCCATTCCAGGTCAGCTGAGTTGCATCCGGAGTTTCTTGTATTAGTACCGTGCTTGTGCCGTGCGGAATGTCGATCGATCAATAGAGGCACGGCACGGCGCTGACACAGCATCGGCACGCAGGCAGATCTAGGCGTTGTCTCACTTAGTGAATAGTTCAACGATGTAGTAATAAGCACAGTACTGAACAGCATCAATGTAAATAATAAACATGTGTTGGTCCTTCTAGGCTTCGAAGTGGTTTCCAGCCAAGGAGCCGACATTGGAGCTGGAAACTTACCATTCTTGAACCAGGCAAGACTAAGATCTTGATTTCTTAAACTTTTTTGGGGAAAATGTATTTGCATTCAGATTGGTGGAATTATGTTGAATTACGGTAGTGAATTGGGAGTGCTCGGACAAAAAACTGGAAAAGGACCAGCTCGTGCTCTGAATGCCCTCACACATGGGTAAGTTAGCAGCGACCCAAATAGTAAACGATTTGTTTAGCTCTACTCTTCCTCCAGATATCCATCGTTTGGTACAGCGCCTGAACCTAGCAACGCTGACAAGAAGGCTAGTCAAGAGTTCCTAAAGTCATTTGGTATTCCAAACATACCAGGATTGAACAAGAGTGAGTCATTCACTTTTTATTTCGAGTTTCATTGCCGTTAAACGATACTTTGTTAGATTTTCGCACATCTAATTTTTACAGTGCTCTTACCGTATGCCACTGTGTATAGTACTAGGCAATCATGTTTCTTTCTATGTGGCCATCAAATTTCTTCTTTCAGTATTCAACAAACTTGGAGGAAATAAGGTCAACAAGAGGGTACGTGGCTACGAACCAGGATACGGGGCCGTCAATCCGAATGCGCCTTTGGCTCTTGGAAAGGTTAGTGGCACTCCATCTACAATAGATTTACGGGGGAGGGGGGGGGGGGGGTTGGTGGGAAAGAACTGTCTATAGTGTCCCTTTTTGTTTGAATTCTTTCATGGGAAAAACGTAGAAAACTGGAAAATAAAAGTCGAACTTTTGAATATTACCTGGTTGCTGAGTATCATAAACTGATATTTAGAGCTGTAGTAAAAACAAAACCACTTTTCCAAGTTGAAAGATTGACTTCAAAAGTCATCTTTTACACGTTTATTTACTTTTTTCAACTAAGCCTAGCAATCGAGCGGGGAGTAGAAAAATAGTTTTATGAAGAGATTTTTCGTCGAAGTTTTTCGAAGGTTTTTTGAGAAAATGTATGGCTGTGCCAGCTTGTTGTTCATCCCTTACAAAGCTTTCAAAATTTGGTCTAAGATGAAATAGTACTGCACAAAAAAGGCGCACTGTTCACTGCAACGAGCTTTTCTATTTTTGTATGAAACAAGCAGCTCTGTTTGACTAAACCTAATTTCACATCATTTTATTCGGGGAACAATTGCTTCTTTTTTTCATGATAAAGAGAGATGATCCAATCATAGTACAAAGTAGCATTGGATTATTATTCTTTTTTCAGACCGATCGCGATGCCGTCAACTTGCCGGGCGGTATTGGTGATATCGAAATTGAAAAAGGTGGCGGCTTTGGAATCGGGAAATAGAAGCTTTGACCATAAATCAATGAGCGCCTTTCCATGCAATACAGTCTAGGCTTTACAATGATAAATTATTCTTATTTTGTAAATTTGCATTTTGTCAGGGATTTGAAGGTCCCGATATATATGTTCCTACCCTCTCTTGGTTTAATACTATACCACAGCAAGAGTATAATACGGTATTTGTGGAATCTCATCTATCAATAAGGTCATTTGCATACCTATCAACTGACCGCGTTCTGGTCAGTAGTGTTTACTTAGGGATTCGCATCGGCTCAGGGCTCAAACTACCGTTCCCTCACTGGGCAAATAAGCGTTCCGATTTGGCTTTGCCTCCGATCAAATGACGTAATTGGTAGAGGTACGGTAAGTAGACGAGGAGGCATTCGTGCGCATACGACTTTTGCCCAATATTTATTAGCATCAACTCAAAGCGGTTTGGAACGCCGCAAATCTCGCGAATCCTGAAAATCTCGCAAATCCCGCAAACTCCGCAAAAATCACGCGAATCACGCGAAAATGGTCGTATTCAATTGTCATAGCTTTAAGTAGGTAGTGCTTTTGAGACGCAAAATCTGAAGAATTTGCAACTGTTTTCTACCTTCTCTCCACCTCCCCTCTCTTTCTAGAGGATTTACTCAAATCCCCCCTAACATCCTGACATCCCATCGTGCTCCCTCTCTCTCTTCAAGTAGTGAATAGCGAAAAAGTGCCACTTGGCACCCAAGTAAACAGTCGACGTGCCGATGGCAGGACAGCGGGATGTCCGTAGCCCCGTCGAAGCCATCAGGTCAAGCAAACTTACTCGAAGACGTCGAGACGGATATGAAGTGCCGTGAGATCGACAAATAGAGCAGTGACGAGGTGGACAGTTGAGTCGCACTGGAAATTTTCTGATCACTAGTAGCAATGACTCAAAGAATTTACGTTAGTGCTACAGAAACCTTAAAAAAGAATTGTGTTATAAAGCAAAATGCATTCCGGTCAAAGCAAGAAAATTCATTCGTAATATCCTGAAAGCTGCTGGCGGTCTTGAATATGAAAACAATTTTTCTTCACAAGCTGCACGAGATGAAATGATAGGGTAGGATAGTTATCGCCGAGACCCGTGACGTCTTACAAGTAGAACTTAAGCACTATTTGTTCCCATTTACAGCTCAAGGATCTCATTACTGACATCTTTCCAAAAAAAGCAACTTTCTATTGCTTGCATCTTTGGAAATGCGGAAATATGTCTGCGCTTTGCAGCCAATAAAAAACTTCATTGTTAAAAATTCGTAAAAGTACATCAATTAGGTTACAATTATGCTCACCACCATCTGCAAGGTACACCTCTCTTCACTTTAAAGATCCCCAGATTTGCTGACTTGGAGTCAGTCAAGTGAGCCACATTGAAGGAACTCAAAAAAGGCTCGAAAAGCTAGGATTCATTATTCCAAAGGAAGCTTTCCGCGGTAAAAGTCGAGTTCTTTCATAAGCTGTCTATCTCACATTTTCATGTTAGGTAACACAGGATTTGCACAGTACAGTCCTACTACAGTGTTCAGATACTGTACACTTACCATATTATAAGAAATCGCGGCTCTCTTTGAGGCCAAAGACATTTTATTAATCAAAAACTATGTTAAAATTATTCTTTTGATTTTCTAAGGGAAGCAGAAAGCAATATAAATAGAAGTGAAATTACTGCAGCAAACCTAGAAAACTTTGAAAAGTGCAAAATCTAATGCATTATCAACCTTTTGAGCTAGTGATTGGAAGGGTAAGTGGAAGAATGTCACAAGATTTGCGTTGGAAAGACAGTTTTCGGTTAGAAAATGGTCAAGTTTACAATGAATAACTTGTTTCAGAAAAAATTCAGAAAATTCTATAGCACTTGGAGGTTAGATATGCATGTTTTTTCGAAAAATGTAAAAGTTTGATCGCTATCAACTCCCTTGTTCGTGAAGCTTTTGCGGTGTTTATCGCAGCATATTGTATGGCTAGCTTCAACTTATATATTTCAGATTTACAGTAGAGAATAAAGTACCCATTCTCCTTCACTAGTGCAGATTACAGTAGGACCGAGACAATATCGTCATTGCAAATTAGCTGTCATTTCGGAAATTTCTAAGACATCTGTAAACTTCTATATTGGAATTTCGAGACATCCGCTGATTTCAGTTCCTAATTGTACATTTTGTAGAGCAATTTAGATCCTATGTCAGACTTTTGTAATTAACAAGAAAACCCATTGTACAGACAATTGAGCTAAAGATTACAGTTGAGCTTATTGTTAGGTGGAATCAGTAATGCTATTAATAAACCTTGTAATATAGTTTTTAGCTCTTTTAAAAAAACTTTTTGAAGCAATATATGCTCTCATTGTCGCCAACCTCTCAGGTTTTTATGCTAACGCTACAGTAATGAAGAGCTACAAGTCATCCGTTCTCTATTGCAAATCTGAGTTGAGCGTAGTCCTAGAATATGGTACTCAGAATTTACGAAGGCTATTCAGACGGGGAGGAGAAGACATACAAATGTTACTCATGTTACAAACTCTCTAAATCTCCCTTCTTAATAACAGAAAACAAGTTTCTGACATTTTTTTGTACATTATTTTTTTATGAAACTTTCAGCTGTAGAGTTGAGACATCCGCATCCGAGTCGTTGTGCTCGGAGTGCGCTCGTCGGTCACGTCACACACCGTGAAGGAGTGTGCTCTGTTCCCATGTGTGCCGAGTGAATCACTTCCGAAAGCGTGTCTCGTCGGCCAAACACACTGCTCTCGCGCTCAGTTCGGCCCACCAACTTTGATGATTCACTAGGGGAACTAGCTGACCCTAGCGAAGAGCTCGAGCCGAGCCGTTTCGTTAGTGAAGGTAAGTCCATCCATAGCCGACGCGAAGTGGGAGAAGCGCGGCGAGCGCTCGAGAAGGTTCAGAGGAGGAGAGAGTAGAAGGTAGGAGGGGATGGGAAGCAAAGTAAACAAGTAAAGTTCATTTTTTCCCTTCGAAAAGGCGCATTCACTTCTAAGTTCATCGAAATTGGTCGAATATTTGCGTTATGATGCAATACACACACATAGAATGCTGTGCAAACTTTAACAGCCACACCATGGCAGACTGGGACTGGGTTCGATACGCATCGTTGTCATTCTTCCAACTACTTCCCACTGACTACACATCTTGCATAATAGGAGCTCCTATTGTCATAATTTTCAATTTATTATTTTAGCCCTGGTCAAATTCTCTGAGTCGGGCTTCCAAGCTGCTTTACTTACGCGATAATTTTCCCTGCCAAAAATATTAGGCATTAGCTCCTCGAAAGAGGAAACTATAGGAATCTTTTTTTGGGGTAGCATGATTTTTACCTCAACAGAAACTTTTAAATATTTTCAAACTTGTAAAATGCCCTACAAATTTTATCTGAAAACTTGTTTGAAAAGTGATTTATAAATTGATGTGTGAGTTTGCACAGTAAACGCGGTACTTTACAACTCCTTCATTCGTTGGAAAATATTTCTACAAATATATCTGAAACTTTCATATTTTATATCCGCGATTTTGCACGATCTAATCCTCTCAAAATGGTGACATCTTAAAAGCAAAGAACTTAACTTTTTCATTAATTATGCCAGCGCTTTATTTTTTTTCGAAATTTCAGCATCAAAACAACCTTTTTCCTAATCTATCAATGGATAACCATGTCATCATTCATTAGTTAAGAAACAGATCTAGAAGAACTCACCACGTCCCAGCAAAGTAAAAATCAAAAGCTTTAGCAAGCTCTTCAGCTGGCAATGTTCTCTGCTGCTTGCGTAGAGTACGCAAACTCAGACAGGTGGAATCACAACGTCATAGTAGGTTTAAATTGTGTACTGTCTGCATCAACAGACTAGAATCACAAGATTCCCTAATTTGCCAAGAAGTGTTCTCTGAAATAAGCGTATTTCAAAACTTGAGCATTCATAAATTAGCGGAAGCGCAGGTTATGGATGGAACGCGATGCCTCTAAGTCGCTTTGCATCAAAAGGAATAGCTTTGGAGTTTGATGTTCATTTGGGAGATTGTTAGTGCCTTACAAGAAGCATATAATCGACCATGAACTACAATTTAGCAAAATTTAGCCTAATATTGAATGTTTAGCAAAATTATTTTTGGTGCATGTACGACTCATAGGCATCGACGACCGTGTCGCACGCGTCTACATAGATGCGAGCGTGTGAGAAAAGCAAAATTCATGCATCATGAGTAATATGATTATACCAGCATCTTTGTTCAGTACATTGACGACGACGCCTAAATTTGCGTGGTAGCGCTGTGCGACGACGCGATTTTGCACAACCCTTGCGGTGTGAGAAGGTTTTGTGGTAATCTACAAAACGCAAGATTGTTTTGTGAACAACTGTAAACATTTTATTGAACGACAGAGCCTGCAGGTCCCAAAAGTGCAAAAAATTTGAGAAAATATCAATATGTGAATTTAATTCTAGACCTACAAATAGTATGACTTCTCCAGAGGTGTAGGCCACCTCTTCGTCAATGGGTTAATTGTGTAAAAATGTTTCTGGTTTGATTAACCTCAGCTTTTTGTCATTTATTTTTGAGAGACCGCTGCTATTTGCCACATCTATAAGGAAGTTTTTTTTGGGGGGGGGGGGGGGGGAACGCTCGTTATCTTTGTATTTGTAAGCGCTTAGTCATTGTGACGATAGAAATTTTCTTAGAACGTTACTGGTTACTAAGCGTTTGCCGGTGTCACTATCTGTAAGCTAAACACTTCATTTTCAAATTTGAGGAATATCTCAATTTTCCCTTTTTTCTTTTGCTATTACACTTCATATTAGTAATTTGATACTGTTTTACTTCTCAGGAGCAAAAAAGTAGCGTAAAATCTTTACAAGGTGCAAATCTTCTAAATAGCTTAAAATTATAAAAGTTTCTGATTATCTTCCATGTTCACGACCGTGCACTATGAGGCCATTTTCATTTTTTATAACTTCGCAAAAAATTTGAGCATTTTTTTCTGGTCTTAGTCATATGATACATGAAATTCTGTTTGGAGATGAAATAAAAACAATGAGTCGGCTGTTGACATTTGTTTCTTCATTTCCGAAAAAAATTTCTCGAATCCAAATTATAACGACATTCATGTAAAATAACATGAGCAGGCGTTTCTGGAAGTTTAACCGTGATTCAAAGGGCATGACTAATTTCCATGATTAGGTACCCTATCTTAGCTATTTTTTAAGTATGTTAGAGAATGTTATTTTCATAAAGTCCGTGTTATTGTTTACGCCCGCTCTAACTTTTTTAAGCGGCCATTTCCTTATCATTTACGAGCTCTCCTTATTTCTATGCACTTTCTGTCAACAACGTGGACAATCGCCTTTTTCAGCCAGGGATCGTGACCACTATGGGCTTTGAAACCGAATCGATTGTATTCAAAAATTTCCGCGAGGCGCTCACGGGGTCGGGGGGCCAAGTGCACTTTTATTGACTAGATGCTGCTGCTGCAGAGGGGTCTCAGAGGGGAAACGACGGAAAGTTTGCATAAATGCCACTACGTATACATACCTAAGGAGTGGCGGCTCGGGTGTTAAGTTTACCCAAATGGGCGGAGTTCCACTGGCGGTGGCGTGTGGGCGTGCCCGGTTCGTGATGGCGACTGTGCGGCGCAAAGCGCACGAACCAACGGCTTCGGTACGACGTCAGTAACCCTTACTGTACCGTCTCGGTTACTATTCATTACCTGCTGCTGGAGCTGCTGGTGCCATGCTGGTACAGTCGGTGCCCACTTGGTGCCATGCTGGTGCCAACCTGGTGCCACAACTCGCTGGAGGGCGCCGCCAGGTCTTTCTTATTTCTTTTTTTCACACCTGGCACCTTCTTATCAAAAATGGAAGGAACGGACTGTCACCAAGCCAACATTTATCGGCTGTTTTGCGGCTCTACTTCCTACATTTCTTCTGCACCTTCCTACAAAAATCGATAAGTGAAGATCTACTTAAATCCACCTCCATTATCTATTTTCCCTTCTGGACCAACTTGACATCGCGACGTTGAGCAAGGCAAGATGTTGGCATAGCTGAAGCCGTGTTTCTCAGCTATGCTACATGGGGCCACGCACTACGCCTGCAAATTTTTTACCCCCTTCCCCCTCCAGCCTCTTTGGCTTCTTCGAACTAACGATCATTTTTTGCTAATATTCTTACGCAAACATTCGTTGCACTCTGGTAGCCGTTGCCATCGATCAATACCTCTTGATCGCGGATTACGGTAACTCCCTTCATATCTTCTATTGCTGTATAATATGGGACTACGGTATAATGTGAGAAAGTGACGTGAGATACCAATTTAGGAAGATAGCAGAACTTGAGATTTTTAGTATTTGCAACCTCAAATCCCCCTTTTTCCTTGACTAGACATTTTGGGTTTACCTGCAATTTTATTATTGTAGTGGATTGTCAAGTTTTGCGGTGAAATCCTGAAGCAAAATTGCCATTCCAAACTATAAAAATTATTTATTCTAATAATATTTGTAAGCATTGTTGAAAATATTTTCCACAAACTAAAAAATAATAAGCACCACTAGATATGACGCTCTCCGAGCTGTGGCACTATACACATTGAGCAAATGGTCTTAGGTGTAGACCTAGGCGGGAACACTACTGATTTTTTAGGACAGCAGAGAAATCAATAATCAGCAATGAATGAATCAATAACTATCAAACGATAATCCTAAGCAGATAGCGATGTTAATTAATATAGAAAACTGTTATGATTGTCACACAAGAGCAAGCAGGTTTCAAAGAAATAATACAATAAATGATCAATTAATCAATTAATCAATAAGTTAGTAAACTTTGACGAGCAATCAACATACCGGTAGGCATAGAGAGACTGGGAATATTTTGATTGATATACGAGATTATTGATTATGCTTAGACTAGGAAATATAGTAAAAAACAGCAGTCAAAACAATGTTAGCCAAACGCTGAGAATGCAAGATAAGCTCCAAATCAATCGATAATTGATTGATCTCGATTAGGGCGGTAGATAGGCGTACTGCGTTCTGTTTCCACCATTTCGGCATTCATAGTCCCATATACGATTTTCGTTCATGTCCACTACACGAACTCCTTCAGCAAAACGTACCTATAACAATCGATTGCTATCTTTTCCAAGTAATCAATATCAATCAATATCTTCCGCTCGTTGCAAAGGCGAGTGACTTTCTCACTGCGCTATTGCTAACAGTTCGAAGTCAATATGCCGATGGAGAAAGGTCGCGTCGCTACCGTAACCTCGCGCATCGAATGCAAACAGAGCACCGGGGTGACGATGTTGCAAAAGGGCGTGGTCAACCTTTGTCATCAACAAAACCCTTTTAGAAAAAAAAAGTATTTCCGTTTTGTGCAACGAGACCTAACATTGTGTCCAAAAAACTGCGCGTGAGTCACGGTAGCACTACTGTATGGAACGTACGCGTGCGCTAAGAATGGGGGAAGGGGGGGGGGGAGGGGGGCGGGTTGCAGGCGAGGGAAAAAGAACGTTGAGAAAAGACCCATTAGATCTATATATAGGCTAAAGTTAAACTCTGCCCTCACAAGCTGACTTTAGAGAAATTTTGTTTTTTCATATGCTAGATTTTGGCAAACTCCGCCTTCTGTAGGATATACCTGACAAAATCCGCCCACTCCGCCTTCTAAAGGCTATATCTGGGAAACTCTGCCCCTACAACTTCACCAAAACGGAGGGAGAGTTCTGGTAGGGAGGGGAGTTGGTGATTCAATGAGAGAAAAAGAACGCTTGGTATACCAGTAGCATATACCAGACTTCATTTTGGCAAACTGCGCCCCATATGGGCTATTTGGGGGAAATTTCGCCACCTTTTGGACCATATTTCGGCAAGCCCCACCCCTAAACACCATGTTTGGGAAGAATCCGCCCACATCCAACTACACATTCAACCCACCTCCATTTTTATTCCCGAATAATCCACTTTTGTATTCGGATAGCAGACTTCGTGTACAGATCGCCAGTACAATGCTGCAGTCTCTTGACTACAGCACTCGTCCTGAAACTAAATTTCAAACAATAATGGGCGGAGCTTAGTCGTAAAATAAATCCTGCATCATACCTCGTCTACAAAATGGGTGAAACAACACATGCTAAAATCTGTAGTGCTAGCCGGTCCAAGTGATTGCTCATCATCTTCACAACAAGCATAGCGTGCCTAAATTTTGATTTATTAATCGATAAATCAATAATTGAATGTCTGAAATAAGGTACCTGCAGGAATTTCTGGAAACAACATAGTTGTACAGTGTGATTTGAGCATTTTCCAGGGACACAGACATCAGTAAGGTAGATGCCTTTTTTACAGCATTTTGATAGTCTTCCACGGCCAAGTTTTTCTTGCTGAAAAGTCGATATTTTTTGGACTAGCGCGCGAATTTCAAAATGATTTTTTGTGGGCGTGGCAATTTACCTGTTGGAAGCAGATATCATCTGTATAAGCAGAACAAGGAATATTGTTTTCAGATGCCTGTTCGCCAAGTTTGGTGAATTTTGTCTCAGGCAACCTCTAAAAATCAATCAATATCGATCGATATTTAAAAATCGATAGGTTACGAAGTTACATGCCCTTGGATTCCTTGGATCACTTTGGAAGAATTGTCCTGGTGCTGGAGTTGGCCACAGAGGATCAAACGTCGTTGGACTTGGGATTTGTGTCTAAAGATATAACTCATTAAATCCGAATCAATAAATCGATATGGCTAGGTCAATCCGTGAGGATCAGTTCTCAGAGCTCGGCGCTTTTTTTATTTGCACGCGCGTTGTGTGGAGCTCAAATACCCCCCGTACCCCTCACAGTGTGGGTATGTTTGCTCTTATACACACACACAGCACACAGCACAGTTGCACTGACCCGTTGAGACTGTGCTCTGTGCTATGGCGAAAGTCTCTTAAGTTTGTAGAAGGGGGATTTGGGAGATCTATTAGGTTATGCCGTTATTTTTCCTGTTTCCTAAGTTTTTGAGCCTTATGGCCTCACCAAAAAATGACAACGTCTCCTTTCACTGGCGAGGTGATATATATCACGCTTTAAAAACTAAGAAATTATATTTTCTTTAAGAAATTTTGATCTGAATGGAGAGCTCAATAGGTTTTTTTTGAAAGTCAAGAAAAACTGAAGTGCTAGTTCAACAAGTGTGATAGTTTACCATTCTATAGGCGTATTATGACGCAGTGGCACGAGAAATTTTTTATGAAGCGGAGGGGGGCGACGAAAACTTTTCTGGAACCAGCGGGGGTGACGCTAGCAACTTCCTCCTGAAAATTTTTGTGATACTTTCGAAAAAATTCGTGGGCCTATACCTCGCCTTCGAAAAAGGTTTTTACAAGACTGATTTGAATTCCAAACTTTTGGAAATTATATTACTCACAAGTAGAAAAAGTCGCTTGCGCATTCTTAAACTCTTTTGAGTTATTTTCAAAATTCTCCTACCCCTCCGCATTTATACAGGGTGTCCCAAAAAAAATGTGAACACTGTTTGATCCTTAATTACTCCGTTGCTTTCATGTTTTTCGCCGAGCTTGGGGCACCATTCTGTAGAGCGAGGTTCAACTTAGATTTGTGGTGTGGAGTGAATCACCGATCGCTCTTCATTACTGTAGGATTACGGTATGAACTTCTGGCATGTGGATCTATTATGAAATATGCCATTTGACAAAATTTTTTCCAAAAAATCTGAAAAATCGTGTACTAGGGTTTTTGCGCACGCTGATTCCATAACACAACTTTTTACGAGTGTTTTTAGCCTTTTTGAAGGTATAATCACATTTTTGACAAATGCTGGAAATTCGGTCATTTAGGTTTACCTGGGATAACTTTGGAAAGAAGCATCACAGTGAAGTGGAAATTTCATATTTGAACTCAGCGGCTTCCATTACCCATGTATAAAAGTTTTTGGCTTGTTTAGTTTTGTTCCGAGGCAGAATATGGCTTTCAACGGTTTAAAATCTTTGTCAAAATTCTTACCGTAATCCTACAGTAATGAAGAGAGATTGGCGATTCGCTCTATACTACAGATCTAAGTTAGACCTCGCTCTATAGAATGATGCCTCAAGCTTGGCGAAAGACTTATAAGCAAGGGAGTTATTAACGATCAAACAGTGTTCACATTTTTTTGGGACACCCTGTACAAGGTGTCCAAAAATACGTCGAACGTTTGATTTTCACTAACTTTCTTTTATGAAAAGGTTTCGCGGCCAATTGAAAACAGTATTGTAGAGTTGCTTTCAGTTTAGGTTTACAAGGAGCTGAAAAATTACGGTAAGACTTCGAAGTGCTTTGAGCTATAGAATGCCCTATTTTTTGCCTCAGAAAGTAAACCAAACGACCCGAAAACTTTTACATCAGGCTGATGTGGGGTGGCAAACTATGGAGTCTGCGCTCCACCTTAATGTTTGTTTCATGAGTTATGTTGACATGAGTATCTTCTAAAGTTCGTCAAAATCGCGATCATGCCGTTAAAAAGGATCGAAAACTTGCGTAAAAAACCCAGTTAAACAAATTTCCAGATTTTATAGAGGGCATGAAACGGCGGCTTAGAACAGTGGTACCATATGCTAGAACCTGACATGGTCCTGCAGTATTGGACAGCGATAAGTAATTTGTTTCAAACTGTAAATGAAGATGAAGCCAGCTCTATGGTTTTGATAGGGCGACGCTTTCGTGTAAGAGAATTGTTAAAGAACAAGCGTTTGATACGTTCTTTGGAACACCCTGTATTTTAAACATCGCATCTTCGTCTTTTCTTGATTTTTTCTTCTTCTGACTTGGTGATGTTTTGTTTTTTTTGACGCCTAATACTTAAAAAAGTCAAATTCTTCGAAGTGGACTGTTGGTGACAAAGATTCCAGTCTTCATTCCATACCAAACCCAACAATTAAAAATCTTATCCTTGTTGGAATTGCTAGTAGTTTTACATAGACTGAGCACGAAATAACGCGCATGTTAGGATGTACCGTCTTAGCGTGGGATTACGGCAAATAGATGGTGTATGGATGTGCTATGATAGACGAAAAAACTTCTGAGTTCTAGATAAAATTCATGATTGTGGCGGCGCAGTAAATTTGAGATCATGGCTCCAGAAAATATAGTTATAGTATCCCAAAATAGAGTGCTACCGCAAAAAAATTATGATATTCATAATCAGCATATCACAAGAAAATATCCATACCCTACAAACTCTCCCCCCCCCCTCCCCCCCCCTCCAACATGACGAAATGTGAAGTATAATCCGTAGCTTCTACCAGTTGAAAGCAATATTTCTTTTTACAAAATGCTTTAAGAATTGAGGTTCCAAAATTTATATGCTACATTGAACCTTTGCCGTAACAATCGCCCGCAGGGACAAAAATGGAAGTGCTGGATACTCTTAGTGTGGAGAATGTCTCTTTCCAGGAAGCTCCGCCCATCCACAAACAATGAAGCGAATAAAGACGATCCGCAGTACGTTCAAAAGTAATTTTTGCTACTAACAGTCTCACTCTTACCTGCACAGATGGTGTCGTCATTACAATACCCAAGTAATCATCATCGTACTCCTCATCAGGTCCGTACCCGGTATGAGTTGCTGTAAAACAAGCATGATGCATTGTGACTTTTTTTTTCTAGATAAATCATTTTCCCTTAATGAAAAGGAGTTTGAGACTTACAATAGGTCGGCTTTGGTGTAGTGCTGCTAGTAGTTTGCGATGTACGAGGGTCTTGATGCAACTGATTTTGACGAGGATCAGCGTTCACGCTCTGCTGTCTTTGGTAGAACTGAATATAAACATCTGATGAGGAAATATGGTAATTAATTAATAATAACAGGTAAAATTAATTAGGGCTAGGTAATGATCAGAGAGCACGGGAGAGACGCAGACTGCGTCGCGGGCGCGAGCGGCCTTAATTAGGTCACAAGCCCGGCCCTCCAACCGCCAAGACTGCTGAATCAAAGACTAGGCAAGTAGCGGTTTCAACTTGTGCTTGAAAACGTAAAAAAAGTTTTCACTCTCCCATCTATAATAGCACTCAGTAAAATCCTGAAATATGAGGTTTTGGATGTTGATCAGATATTGGGAAATGCACCAAGAGTTCATAATATGTGTGTGCACACAGCCTATATAATAGCAAGAGATTTTTTGATAGAGTGAGCAGTGTATTTCACTTGGATTTATGACGAGCGTTGGACCATATATAAATGAACAATGGTCAGTTTTCTGTCTCATCGTATAGCTCAAAGCAAATCATGATGTATAATAGTTGATCGCCTTGGAGACTTTAGATAGTAAAAAGAACAGCACTTTTTTATTCAAAAACACTGCTTTCCACTGACTACGGGCATCTAATTTTAGTTATCTTCAGAAGGACATTTACTGGTTAGAGTAACAGATATCCTTAAAACATTCATTCTAACCACCTCACCCTCTTCCCATTCCCGTTGGAAATTGTTAGAAGAGACTAATCACGATGACAATAAGGAATCTATACTTTTAATCATTGAGACCGTATTCGTTAAAGCATACCTATTCAATCCCTCACCGACTCAGTGCTACGGAAGAAAGGAAGTCCGATAATTTATGAGATGCAAGCAATAGCCTGTAGCCGAGAGATAAATTAGCAGTGATCAAATCATGCTGATGGAGACAAAGTGAACCATATTCTGATTCGAAATCGACAAACTTCAATCAAAAAGTCCAAGAATTCGGATAGTTTGTCTAGCTGCCGTTAGCAAGATTGCCTTTTCCGTCAAGAAAGAAGTAAAATTCAGTCTTAGCAACTCTTTACAGGCAGATATACACGAAACCCCGATTTCAGTGTGGGAGATTATTGAATTTTTGCTAAGCTTTTACAACTAACTGATGAGCCAGCTATTGAGCTGGTGCTTCAATGCTCGCAGAATTTTGGCACAAAGATAGCTCCTACCTAGGGAAACGCGTAGTACGCGCGTCAATCCCACAACTCAAAGGCGTCGCCTTTTGATCATTACGCCACGATATCCATGGCAAAAAATTGTTGGAATAGCAAAGATTAAGTTGCGATATAGGCTCTATACACCTTCCAAGCCTATTGTTTAGATGTATTGCTGTCAGAGTCAAAGACCTACTTGCTCATTTCCGACTCGCTGCATACCGCCCGGATTACGGTAGTCGGTTGATTGCAGATGAGCGACGCTACTTCGAGGATCCCAATAAGGATAACCATTTGTCGTTAATTGGTTGTTAATCACACTGTCACGATTCTGTCGGAGCATTTGTTGCTGTTGCTGTTGCAGTTCTTGTTGTCGTTGTTGTTCTTGTAGGCGTTGCTGCTCCTGTTGCTGCTGTTGTTGCAATTCTTGTTGCCTTTTTTGTTCTTGTTGCCTTTGTTGTTGCAGTTCTTGTTGCCTTTTTTCTTCTAGCCGTTGCTGTTCTTGTTGCCGCTGTTGTTGCTCTTGCTGTCGTTGTTGTTGCTGTTCCGTCTGCACTTGCGGATATTGCAGCTGTCTATTATAATTCTGTAGCGGCCTTTGAGGACTGTAATTCGTTCGCACAGTGATGGAAGGCTGCGCAATCGCTCTACGGTATTCCTCATATCGACGAGCTTCTGCTAGGGCTCGTTGTTGTTCTAGAATCTGTTGTTGTTGCTTCTGTTGTTGTTGTTCTCTTTGTTGTTGTGGCTTTTGTTGCTGCTGCTGTTGTTGCTGCTGTCGTTGTTGTTGTTGCTGGACGTGGACGTTGGTCAATTTTACAAAAGCATCAACACTCTGCAACAAAGATTACGGTACACTGTAACACTGTGACATATTTGCTGGTGTGCGGGTTACTGAATACACTGATTAGTAATGGTGTTGCTAGGGTTAATAAGTGCAAGTGCAAGAAGTGCTTACTTTAATCCGCATGCGCATCCTCACCTTGGCGCTTTTCCGCAAACCCACTGTCGCATCCGCGTCCGCACGGCTGCCGACGTCATGCTGACACGGACCGCATGGCGCGTGATCGCGCGCACTGTCGATAGCGTCGAGTGTGTCACGATATGATGTCATATCACTGCGCGGATGCGAAAGCACGTGCGCAACTCGGCCACATCTGTGAAAAAAAAGAAGAGCTTTGGAGTTTCATCAAGTCGGTTTGAAAAACCTTGTTAGATTGAGCTTTAAGAGTGAACTAGCCATAACCACTTTTGCATATGAAAGCCCAACTACAGTAATCCTACAGTATCCTACTGTATAGCGTCACGTTCCAAAGATGAATAGGTGTTGTAAAAATTGCCATTGGCCTTTGACTAATCGCGATCGAAAGACGACGCTAGATGAAGCTTTGAAAATTTGTGACAATTCTGCGCACAACTTCTCCGCTAAAGTAACCCTACAGTGCTTTAGCCTCACCTTATCTAAAGGGAAAGATGTTGTAGCACCGTCATTGCCCTTTTGACTAATGCCTAGACTGAGGATCCCAGATGAAACATTAAAGATTTGTGAAGTCAATTTTGCACATGACTGTATCGGTACAGTAATCCTACAGTAACCCGGCTCACATAATGGGAGTTATATCAATGCTGTGGTCCTTTCAACTAGAATAGATCAGGAAATAAAGAGAACAATTCTGCTTACATCTCTTGGGCTAAACCCTTGAAAAGCTTTTTAAGTTAGTAATTTCACGCTCTCTGAAGCTTTGGCGCGTTAGACTGCAGATACGGACTACACAGCGAAAAAAACTCCGTTAGCGCACCTGTCAAAAATGAGCTGATCGTGATTAGATGCTTGATATGCTCGCCATAACTCGTCCACATCTCGGTCAATTACCAGACGCGGGAACTACAATAAAAAGAAAACTCTTATTCTATTCCAAACTAAGGGTTGTCTTAACCAATGCATACCTCATTTTGAATTCGGGATACGGTCACTGGTGCCTCATAGGACGGTGCAATGACGACCACACGTACGTCAGCTAATGTGGACGCCATGTACGAGAGCCTACAAAGGTTAATATTTGTCGCCGCCGATGAGAATCCGTCACGGCCGTGGACACTTGAACGGCTGATCAGCACCGCTTCAGTGGTTCATTAGCTCTTTTGATTTCTAGTGTTTATGTACTTTGGCTTTATTTGACAAGGTGACTTGTTACAGAATTCAAGGAATTTCTGGCCTTTTTACCGCGTTCAGGTAAGGAAAAAGATTTCGGCAAAGCTGCAATCACTCGAAAAATCTGATTCAGCCTTGATCCAACCCAACCCTTCTGTACCCTACTTTGCGTTTTTGTTATTTTAGTGCCGTTCTTATGTATTAAATAGATAAATTCAAAACCTGAATGAATCGTGATTTGAAAAACATGCAAAAAACCAGATTTCTCTTCGTGACAGGGAAAAGAAATAAGTGATTGGTAACAATTGTCCTAACAATAGCAGGTAGTGTGTTGATGTGCCGGTCGATGTGTGCATTAGTATCAGAATATATTGCTTTGGTTATTTTTGTTTCTATGCTTTTCCGTCTCAATTCTCAGGCTTTCACCCCAGTTTTCACCACATCCGTTTTTGGATTTTCCCGGGTGAGCGCAATCAGCACGGGGTGTGGCACAAAGGTGCCAAGGAACATGAAAGACTCATAAAGATGTGCTATCATATTGAATTGTAAAACTTTATCAAAGATTGTCTGAGCTTGGACATTGCTCACTATAGTATTCCCGTAATTAAACAATCACTGAAGAGTGATTAGAAAATAAATTTTTTTAGACTTGCTCCACCGTCAACGTAGGATAGCTTGGGAATCAGAGGACGATGAATCGTGCTCTGAAGCGATAAAGCATTTGCGGAAAGATCAAACAAAATCACTTGAGGCAATTATGCTGATTTTTAACCATGCTACCTTTAATCATTTGGATAATCCAAAGCAAAGGGGAGAGGTTAAAAAGACAGACAGGCCAATTTCAAAGAGAGGAAAGCTCAAGAATTTTCGACGAAATAACAGCGGATTTTTCAACAAAAACAGAGGAACAAAAATATATGTAGAGTGCGAACAAGCTAATTCACACTGCAATCTAAGGCCTAACAAAAATAGCACACAATTTCTTTCTGAGCATTTTCCGATGATTTGCTTTATAGTCCATCTACAGTCAATCTAACAATCTCTAATCAAGACATCTTCGTCATTTCGTTTTCGTTTCCATTTGTTCAGATTTTTTAATCAGCAAAACCCTAGCAATTAAGAAGTGGTAAAACACATCAACTTGAATGACCTCATCAAAGGCGTACAAGGCGTATCAAAATTTTCCCACTTGTCGTAACTGACAAGAGGAAGATGAGATTATAATGATAAAGGAAAAAGAAGAAACAAGGGAAAAAACTCTGTAAGGGAAAAGTCCCGAAGCTTGATGGTAAAGCATCTGGACATTCCACACAGTTACGGAAAAGAACAAGAGGCCAAAAATGTGCGGTTTTTTTGTTTCAAACAGAATATTTTGTTAGTATTTTCAAGAAGATCAACTTACATTCAACATGGTTGGCAAGGATCTCACGCAAATCTCTTGACGGTACTGCGCTGAATCTACGAGAAATTTGAGCCTCACAGAGCAAATTCCTTTTGCGAACTGGACCCAGGTGAGCGCAAACCGTCTAGCGGCAAAATACTTCAGTCATGGCTATCGGATTTCAAGTTGTACGTAAGGAAAAACAGAAAGATGAAAGCGATCAGCGGAACCACAATGACCGCTTCGAGTGCAAAAACCAGTAAGCTGGATTTGGCCTTATATACACGAAAGATGATATATTGTTGGAGATTTGCTTACATTTGTGGGTGAAAATATTTTTCCAGTGATCAGGTATTCCATGTAAAGAACGTAGAAAATGTTATCTATAACTTCAGCATTCCAAAGGAATGGTGGGGTTCGCAACTACTTATATAAGAATGAATGAATCATCAAGTAGCTAGAAGAAGTGAATTCGTTTAGAAAAATAACACTGAGCGAACGAGAGGCGAAGAAAAAAGCATTTTTGTAAAAATAGAGATGATTAAATTGGAATAGATGAAAGATGAGTGGATAGTTCGAGAGTGTTTTGAGATGTCTCATAAATAATGCATGTTTTCTAAATTCCAATTTCAAATCAAGATAATTTTTCTCCATACCCATCTTCCAGAGTGTGATAAAAACTATTGCATATAGCAAATTTTTAGCTACACAACGCATACTTTTAGATAACTGTAATCACTACGTGAAAGATTCTCTGGCTCAAGAACTGCCGAATTTTCCGGAAAGCTCTACCTTGAGAAAGCCTTACTTATCTCAGGAGCACTAGGATGGCGCAAACTTGTTTATTCATACCCGATGGTCGGTTGAGCAAAGGAGACAAGATAGAAATTTACTAAATTTTACTATGAGAAACTAATGCAAAAAATTGGAAGAGCCCAATTTTTTCAGCATTTTGGAAGAGAAAAACTGCTTTTTTGAAATTTTCTAAATTCCCCTCTTCTAAAAAGCGAGAAAATCCTGCCGTCTACCGAAAGTTGTACAATGACTGTTAGACCAAATCTTTTATGTAGCATAAATGAACCTCAGAGATCAGCCACGTTTGAGGCCAAATTTCTCGACTCAAAATTCTTATATAATTTATTAGGTTGGCACATAAGTAATGCAACTTTTCATATAACTTCTGTCTCTTTGAACGTAGCGCGTTCATTTTTTTGGCAATATAAGGATTATGATGTAAGCTTCTAATGCACACATTTTTGCCGAATTTTACCATCTTATGTGGGAATTACGGTAGGTTTATGGTACTATGGGAAAAATTTTAGAATGCATCAGAATTTGCTGAAACTTGACCAATAGGGCTTATTCGACATGCTGATCACAAAAATGAGATCCGTTTCGCATGAAAAGGCCTCGTTCGTGAGATCAAGAAATTAATTTCATTTTAGCGACAAATGAATATGATATTCGTGTTCACTGTATAGGATTACCTACAGTGCAAAATTATAGCGAATGCTGACTTTTCGCAGTTTAGTTATTGACAAATTGTCTTCAAAACTTGACGCTTTTGACTTGTTCAACTTCTCAAAAGCGCCCCACCTTGATTTGCGTTTGAATTTCATTTCTTTTTTTACTGATTCCAATGTATCCACTTCTAGCTACATGCTGCCTATAATTGCTTTATAATATGTTCAATGCCGGTTTCGTAGGGCTTCATGATTGCCAAAAAACCGTGAAACCTCGATTTTCAGCAGTTTTCGAAAAATGCTTAGATTTTTTGTAATACGTTATCAAAAATCAAACGGTTTGCGCAGACTTGCAGCTTACATCACGATCTACATGATGCCATAAAATGAGATTGCTACATAATATAAGAGAAAAGTTACGGGAAAAGTTGCAAAACTTATGTGCCAACCTAATAACTTTGCTAAGCATTTTATAGCACAAAACTGTCTGATCGTTAGCGACTTTGCAAAAACAAATGCATTCTCAAAAACTAGAAGAATAGGGTTTCAGATACTATTTCCAGGAAAACTGATTTCCCTTTGAAAATCAGCTTTTTCACAGAGACTAGAAAACTTACAAATTATGAGACAATCTAATGTATTAGGTTGTCCCGAAATTTAGTCCGTTTTTTCAACCTATCATAAAAACGCGTGGAGCGAAGATAGGGAAACGCTCTAAGCACTACCCGACGCATCTTTTCCTCCTCTTTCTAACAAGGGAAGTCACTTAACTTAGGTCGAGCTTTTGAAATGAGACAATATGGTTGGAATCAGCTTGAAACGCTGATTTCAAATCTGCTTTTCTTAGCTGCGAAGCGTTTCTCTGAAGCGAGTTATGAGCTTTTTTAGTATGTGTCATTGACATACAAGTGAATATGAAAAGAAGGTCTTTGAATGAAAATCTGCCCAAAAAGTGGTGAAAAATTATAATAACATCGAATTGAGTCATTTGGCTTTGATAGGATATAATATGCATTTGAACCACTACCTAGATGATGATACCGTAGCATGCCTAAGTCGGTCAACACGCAAAATTTGCTCACGAAAAGGCTCAGAACTCGCTTCAGAGGAACGCTTCGCAGCTAAGGAAAGCAGATTTGAAATCAGCGTTTCAAGCTGATTCCAACCGTTTGTGTCTCATTTCAAAAGCCGGACCTAAGTTAAGTGACTTCCCTTGTAAGTGTCAAGCCCACATGCCGATTACTCCTTTGCTTAATGAGATAAACGCCGAGATTTCGAACCCATGTTTTACTATGTCCAAGTTTGGCAATTTTTCAAAATCTTAATTTTTGACTTTCGAAAAAGCTTTGGCAACAATTAGATAGACCAA
Organism: Cylicocyclus nassatus; assembly: GCA_958299035.1. Taxonomy (NCBI): domain Eukaryota; kingdom Metazoa; phylum Nematoda; class Chromadorea; order Rhabditida; family Strongylidae; genus Cylicocyclus; species Cylicocyclus nassatus. The sequence goes on along the minus strand of CATQJL010000316.1, from coordinate 80,495,157 downwards.
ACAAAGGGAAGCATAATGCAATTTTGCGGCATCTATAGCCAGCCTTGAAAATTTTTTTAGAATTATTTTTCTGATGCCATCAAATTCCACTTTTGGTGGTGCCAAAAGCCAGAGATCTTGAAACGGCGCACAACTAAGGTGTTATTCGATGCAGCTTTTCCTCCTCTTTCCAATGAGTGTATTTTCTCTCCAATTTGCGGGGTATTTGGCGATAAAATTCTCATAATTCTTGAATTTGACCCCACCCCAGCGTGTACACGTAAAATGCAAAATCTTATATTTTGAAGCGGTAAACGCTTATTTGCTTCGTAAAAATAGTGAATAATCGTAGTCGGTTTTTGGAAGCTTCAAAAGCCGATGATTTGTTAGTGTTCGAGGCGTTTCTGTATTTTAGAACTTCGCAAAAGTGTAGACTTTTGAAAAAATTATCTTTAAAAATATTGAAAAGCCAGCTAGATATGCCAAATAATTGCATTGCATTGCCCTTCGCTTACTCTATCTGAAAGTTGTCGAAGGTCTTCCAAAAGTTGAAAATGAAGATTGTGGAAAATTGTCAAACTTGGACATAGTAAAAACCATGGGTTCGAAATTTCGGCGTTTATCTCAGTGAGAAAAAAAGTAATCGGCATGTGGGCTTGACATTTAGAAAGAGGAGGAAAAGATGCGTCGGGTAGTGCTTAGAGCGTTTCCCTATCTTTGTTCCACGTATTTTTATGATAGGTTGAAAAAACGGACAAAACTTTCGGGACAACCTAATATATATGAATGAACAAAGTGTAGGCGAAAATATTATGGCAAAAAATAGAGAGGATGGATGACAAAGGATAGATGACAGAGTTGAAGACGAAAAAGCTGCTTAAGTGACCAATATAGAAAAAAATAAAAGAAAACAAATGTATAAATTCTTGATAAGATGGATTAAAAATTTCGAAAAATTCGAATGCATGATCAACATATGGGAGAAAATGATTAAAAGAAATTATGTACGAGAGGTTGAAGTCAAGGGGGTAAGGAGGGAGGAGGGATAGGGAGAGAAGAAAGGAGGTCTTGTCATCTGCTAATTTTAGAGTGGTCCAGATGAGATCTATCCTTTAACGAATTAAATCAGTAAATCTTACATACATTCGTAAAAATTCGCTTCCTTTTTTAGCCATTTTATGTGCAGAAGGCTGGTGATTAATGTGAGTTGACTGCAGTACACTTACCGTTTCATTTGTCGATGACATGAAGCACATTGTAGAGGCATGAATATTGCCACCAGTACGGAACCTCTTGATGCATCGACGATATCTCTACCTCGTAGACGTAATGTAGCCGCAGTGCAAAGAGAATGCCGTAGCGCTTGCGCGCCAAAGGCGAAGTAGAGCAGAAGTAATGATGCAGTAAGAATACGCATAGTTAGAGTCATGTCATCATAAATCTAAATATTGGAAAATCAATTTCGAGAACGGAAAAAGCAGCACAAGATGGACCATGTAGAGTTTGGTCGACAACTTTTGAGTCGAGAATATCATATTAAAACGTGGCTCAATTAAATTTAGGGATGAGAAATTTCGGCTTCTTAAAGGGGACTGATTTATGGCAGCTTTTCAGCTGGAACGTCAATTTTACTGAAGCTAAAACCTCTAATCTGCTTTAAAGAGGCGATTTCAACTTTGTAAAAAAGCATGGGGAAATGATAGGGCAAATATGCAGAAAAATTGAATGTATCAGAATCTATACCCATATCATCTTTAAAAACGCCAGACAATGCCCAGATACGAGTTTTCTTGAGATTTTTGAGAATAATTTAATGGGGAAAAGTAATGAACCACCAACTATTTTGAATGCGAACGATCTGAATGTCATGGCGCCGAGAGCTGAGTGATGAAGAAACTTGGATTTATTTTCGTTCTCATCAAATAATTCCGGTAAAAAAATCGCGAAGAGCAATTTTTGTGAAAAGGTTTCAGGGTGGGCTCACTTCCATAATGAATATGAGATGGAATCTTTTAGGAACAGACTTCTCGACCTCGTGGTTAGGTCAGCTGCTATGTTACGGTTTTACATATGTAATGTGTAATTTTACGTCATTATGATGTACAAGTTGCATGAAAACTTTCATATGTTAGAATGATGTTGATCACAGTTTAAGCTGGATGCCAGTACTGAAAAAAAAGCAAATCGGAAAGATTCTTGAGAGGACCCATTCATATTCATACTAGAATGGAGGTTTAATTAGAGACTGCCAGATGGTTTACAAAAAGTTCTCGATAATTTTGTCCTTTATTTGAAGGCGTACAGGCAGATCCGGCACCTGAGCTCATGGAAACCTTGCCTCCTAAGGTACAGTTCAATTAAGCAAATGATTCATCCACGGCCGGAAATCCCATGTCCAATCCTTTATCAGCGCCGTGCGTAACACGAGAGCTGTAGGTTCCTACACGAAAGCATGCAAACCGATGCATTTCGATAAATACGGTACTGGGAATGGGTTTGGTGATGTGTTCCTCGTTTGCGGATGAATCTTTAAGCCACCGTTTTTGGATAGGGCCTTAATTAGAGACCTACAATCATTTTCCAAGTTAAAGCCCTAGGCGCCACATTTGCTTGGAAGCAGGTTTTGATTTCAAGTTGTTGTCGTATGATGAATAGAACTTACATATAAAGACAACACAAGGAAATCATCGAAATGGGAACTAATGCCAGGATCTAGCTTTCTGATAGGCTTAAGACGATAAAAGCATAGGAGAGACCTATTCAACAAAACAAATCAGAATGACCACACGTCGAAAAGGTCCAAGTATCCTGAACTCGTCCAGAAGTGCCCAGAAGTGATGAGTGACTGATCGAATTTCTCGAATCAATGCCACCTCAGCGACAGACGCGGGTCGCTTCGGCAGCCGCCGTCGGCGCTGTGTAAGCGGCGCGACCTCAGGCGCGTCGGCGACAGCTGAGCTCGTTGCTTTGAGGTAAAAATCTCAAAATTATTGCCACGGTGTACCTTTCAGCCGATTCGTCGTGCTCGTAAAAATCCCATTTGTCCGGATGTGCTAAGTGTATGGGGGCAAAAGCACGACAGGCGGCTCAGTTAAAAGAAAATGCGGCTGCGATACCGTAATCCTAAAATTATTAATGTTAGACTTCTTTTAACGTCTTCGGCTATAGTATTATCATAGTACATGCAACATGTGCATTTTCCCATAAAAACAGCAGAAGCTATATCTTCCCAAAGTACAAGCATGCGATAGAAGGTTTTACGATTTCTATACCCCTGCTGGACATCTGCTAATCGCTCCTTTGTTGTAATAATTGCCCCAAAATTCGGCTTAGAATCAGAAAATAACGGATGTATTTTGCAATTTTTGCAAGGCAGCCTTCTACCAGAAAAATTCTCGGAAAATTAGTCGTTCACTGCTGGCACTTTCCAACCACTTTCCATCACATCTTCTACTCTTTTAAACTCAGTTAAAGAGCATTTACACCTGCGCCACAACAGCTGTTCGTCTTCTCTAAAGTTTCATCCAAATGAGCTCACGTGAATCCAGAAATGCAACTGGCATATGTTCCTGTCTATCCCATACATCATAAGAAAAAAACCTGTAACAAGCTCTTACACTGATTTTTTGTGGGAAAAAAACTTCTCAAATGGTTGATTTCTAAGCTTTGCAGACACTGTTGTTACATTTGAGAATCTAACTTTATAGAAAGCCAACAATGCTGGAAGAACGTGCGCAAAAAATCCAAAAGTTTACAGTAGGGGGCGGAGCTAGTATTCCCGCCCAAAATCGCCAAGGAAGGGAGTGACGGCCTATTACCATGCCAAGGATGCAATGCGCACTTGTGCCGTATTGCCATCTAGAAAAAATCCTTCCAATCTGGCACTTGATGATAAATTTACCTTCGTAATTTTACTAAGTGATACTTGATCGAAAAAAACATTTATTCTTCAAAGCGAAGAAGAAAAAAAATCGATAAAATACAGTACAACGGTTTGAAGAATTGCACTTCTCTGGAAAACGTCATACTGCAATCACGTAGCAACAATTTCTCAATAATCCAATAGAAACCGAGATAGACATTACTATAAAAAGGGGTGGGGCGTTATGTACAGGCAATACTTTTAGCCTAATTAATACAATGTAACATTGAAAGAAGATCATCAATACTAATAGAATAAGATTCAACGGTAGCTAAGCTCATCATACTATATAAAACCATAGCAGCAAAAAAAATTCGGCAGAGATTACACAAAAGAGAAGAGTGCATGGCAGATATTTACGTATATTGATTTATTGATTAGCAAGGTTATTAGAGAAGAAATCATGTGTGACGACAAGGAGCAAGCGAACGCAATTTCGTCTCTAAGGATGGAAAGACACGTATAGAGGAGTGGATTAGATGTCAGCAACAAGAGTTATAAGGTAAACCTTTTCGAGAAATCGATAAAATCAATATAAGCGTCCTAAGAATACGAATAAATGAATAAAATAAGGTACAGAGAAGAAGACATAGGAATAGTCACATAAGTTTGCGATTATATTCTTTTCTAAGCTTGTATCCATAGTAGCCGATGCCAGTACCGTTCCAGCGCCGTGCCGGTACCACGTCAGCGAGATCGATCGATCACACTGTGCGGTTCCGACACGGCGCCGGCACGCAAGCAGCTCTGAACGTATCTCAACGATACACGGTCATCTACTAGTGTATATCACTACAAAAAAACAGTTCTATAAATTCATGGAAGATGAGGACATGCTCTAAACCCTGCAGCTGCTCTTCAGTGCCAGACATTGTGGTCGAGATGGTTTATCAGCAGCACCATGCGCAATTTGTGGATCCACATGATGTGTGTGAAGATTCCGATTTGATCCCAGTAGTACACGAAGACGTTGACGTAGTGAGACTCGTTCACCGGCCATCATTGCTGTCATTGAACTCTTGCAACTAAACGAGGAAATGATCCATATCTTCAATTAAAAGTTCATTGATGTAGCAGATATTCAAAAAGGCTTAGCTCGAAGAAGATCTGATGTGCGAGTGTTCCAAAGATATACTTTGCTTGCTAATATCGCTTTCACCTCTATGTCCTTCAAGGCTTTCAGGGAACAGTATAAAACAGCCGGTCTGATTGAGTTTGTAACGACGAACAGAACTAAACCGTTGACACTCAAAAGGCCAATTGCACGTACTCCGAGGCGGTGTTAGGTCCTCATAAAACGAATACGATTTAGGCAAGGGTTTAGGAATGTTTTTCGGTCACAAATGAATTAGAACTGCTGCTTACTCAGACAATTCACGCCGAACAAGAAAAATTGCAGCGGTTCCGCAGGATTTTGTTTTCTATTGCAAAAAAGAACGTTGAAAATGGGAACTTCCGCAGGACCTCTTACAAAACACTGCGAAACTCCCGAAATGTTCGTGGTTCCGCAGCATTTTGACATGCCGGTACTTCCGCAGGGTTTTGAACGTGTTGTTTCGTGATGATGTCTCGCCAACAACTAAAGTGCATTATTGCACATGTAACCCGTAGTGCAGAGGATAGTAGGAAGGTCTTACAGTCAAGAGAGCAAGGTTCAAATCTCGCCTAGGTGTTCTCTTATACTATTGTGGTTCGCATTCTTCGGAACTTCCGCAGCACGTCGTTTACGAAACTTCCGTAGGTGAACCGGCAAAACCAAAACGTTCTGTGGAAGTTCCGGTCAGTTGTCAGAATAGGGAAAGGCTTGATTGAGACTCCCTAAGGCCTAAGACATACCTCACGCGATTCCAGTTGCCACGCGATCTGGCAATTTGCCAGTTGTCTTCAAATTCAATACTGGTAGATCCCAAATGCACAGCATGTATAGCTTTCGTAGGTTGATAAAATGCCCCACCTTCCGTACATTCAGAAACCCCGTACGATGAGTTATGAACATTTGGAGTATTGTCAAATCGCGTGGCGACTGAAATCGCGTGAGGTATGCCCGAGGCCTAACAAGTTTCCACATAGAGAGCCCCATATGCTAAGTAAGTAACATTCACCACTAAAAACAAAACAATAGAAGATCTTTGGGAAGACTGAGGTAGCTGTGACCATTTGAGAATCTGTACTTATTTTATTTTGACATTTAATGTTTTGAAAAATTAGCACTCTTGTTAACTCAAGTTTGTGGGATTTCGCTGAAAAGAGTGCACCTGCCACACTGACCCACTCAGACAATTCACCGGAACTTCCGCAAGACAAGCAAAATTTGCAGCGGTTTCGCAGATTTTTGTTTACTATTGCAAAAGTGAAAAAGTTGAAAATGGGAACTTCCGCAGGATTTTTACGTCAGACCGGTTGAAAATGAGAACTTACGCTGGACTTTTTACACGGCGCTGCGGAACTTCCGAACAATGCCGACGGTTCCCCAGCACTTTGACATGCCAATACATCCACAGGGTTTTGAATATGCTGTCTCGTATGATGTGTCTCGCCAACAACTAGAGTGTATTATCAAACATGTCAGCCGTAGTGGAGAGCATAGTAGGTGAGCCTCACAGTCATTAGAGTAAGGTTCGAATCTCGCCTAGGTGTTCTCTTTTGCTGATGTGGTTCGCATTCTTCGGGCCTTCCGCAACACCTCATTTGGGAACTGCCGCTGCACGTTAACGGAACCCCCGCAGGTGACCCGGCGGAACTTTTCCAACGTTCTGCGGAAGTTCCGTTCAATTGTCTGAGCATGTATCATGAAAGCTATAGTAATATGCAGCACACTACATTGCATCCCCATATAGACGGCAGTATTTGTCGGCGAGATGCGATTTAATTAGTTTCATGAACAATTGTGACGCTGGAAAATTTGTTATTCAACGAGGTCTCGGTCAAAAATCACGTTCTCCCTGCTAATGGTCATAACAAAACCATTCTGTGCTATATACGACAGAAGTAGAAGTTTCTGCGATGTAAGATTAGCAATCGCAACGTTTCTCATCCTTCCCTTCAGACGATAAAAAATTTCTCGATAAATTGCTACATTCACAGGCTACATTAATCAAGTGAACATGGGAACAAGTGGATTGATGTGCGACTCAGGAAACAAGACTTTTGCAATTTATCAAGCGCTGTGGTGAGATATCAAACATAAATCATCCTACACCACGGAACTCTCGAGTGACTCAAAAAGTATGACTACGAGTGTACCCTCCACAAAAAAAAACTAGAAAAAGCAACAGTTGTAGAAAAAAACTACATGAATGCAAAAACAGTAGAAAAACAGCGTACCTCTCTTCATTAGACGGCGTGATTGGTGGCGGTGTAGATTCCGGTTCATCTTTTTTACCGACAAATCTTTTTAACCACTGCACGTCAACACCAAGCGTATGTCGTGCAGATGAACCTCTGCTATGTTTCTTGCGACGATTATTATTGTTGTTAGTAGAATCCATCGGGTCTCTTGAGGTCTGCATTTTTATCTGAAAAAAAACGAAGAATCTACGGCTAGCGGTTAACAGAAAAATAGGATAGTGAACCATCCCGAAAATGGTTAAATTTTCTGTTATAGGCGCAATTTTATCGTAAATAGCAACATTCGAAAAATGTATTGCGTATAGGCTGTCTCAATGCCAGTGTCCCAGATCCAAAGGTCCGGCTCTCGCGCCCGTCTCGCTCGACCTTGTGCTGCTTTCGCGAAAGTGTCCTCTTTCCGACGAACGCCAGCCTTCATTTAAGGCTTAAACGCCAGAAAATACTTGAGAATACGTTTGCGAGCGCAGCGCAATACCCGAGCGAGGTGGTCGCAAGGATTCAAGCTTCTGGAGATGTGACACTCTCATTGAGACAACCTACCTTGTTTTGTACTGGTAAAATTGCGCCTCTATTTATCCGAGCCTTCGGTCTTGCCATTTAATACACTCCACCAGATTTGCAAGCACTATTTTCTACGGCTAGAAAAGTTTCAAAGATTAGAACAATTCAGATAGATCACGAAACGTCTAGCGTGTTTACATATTAGTAAGAATGTTAGTCTTCCATAAGTCGCACAAAAAACGCATTGTTAGGCTTAGAAGTGGAACACTTTACCAATGGCTTCACAGATGTCGTCGAACGACTTGAAAAGCTTTGGGGCCGTGGCAAACCCTGAGAAGTGGTTTTAACGCTATTTTTAAGCTAGAGACAATCAGCTCTATCGCTACATAAGCGAGATATCTAGCTATGGTAGAGCAGGAGTGGGAAGGGGAGGATGTGACGAGGAAGAGAAAACTCACTGCCTATTTCAGAAAGGCGTGTTTTTGGTACAAAACAGCTGGACTTGTTTTAGTAAAATCTTTTTATGGTCCGCAATGGCCTTAATGTTTTCAAGGGCCAGTGCCAGTGAAGGTGGTTGCCCATACAGGAAAGCAACGAGAAAGGGTCGCGAGAGCGCTTGTTCGACTACACTGTGTGCATCCTCCGCGCCTCAGCGAAACAGATGTGAGCCGGCCGCATTCGCGTCCGCTCCGCAACGGTCATCCACGCGACTTCGTCCGAAGCTAACCTTCACACTTTCAAAACTTCATGAATTTTTTCAAACATGGTCATAGCGATTCTTCATGCTAACGTGCTTTGCTTTTCATAACCAGACGTCCGATCACATGCAAGGATTTCTTTTGCACTTCTTCTATACTTTTTTCATGCTCTACAGACCAAGCAACTCACAGGCAACTGTTCGTAAGGACTGATAGGCCGTTCCTGTCGCTCTGGTGTTCGCGGTTCAACGATATCCCTGAGTGGATAGTCAGTCACATGCCGAGATCTTCTGGTGGATGGTGGCAGGACTGGTGAATTCTGTGGTGATGGCATGCGTACGTTCAAAGTTGCTCTGGCTCGGTCGCCGCTGCGCATAGTCAAAGTTGCACAGCACTAAAACACAACAATCATACGTGTCGAGAGTGTACCTAGTTCATATTAATGCGGGAAATGTGTAGACATCTTACACTTCAGTGACAACAATCAAAACACTCAAGAGCAAGTAGAAGATTTAAGTCAAAATTCTTCTAGAAATCTCCTTTCTTAGACTCAAGTCATGAAAATTGGGACTGCGCAGCAGTTTTGGTCATAAGAGCCCAACCTTGGTTAGCTCTCACCCAGATGCCAAGAATAATCCGCCTCGCAAAATAAACGAATCAAGTTCAACAATCCACACAAAAAGAAACCCAATCACAATACCTATAGCATCACCTGTACTAAGGACTCCAGAAAATATGGGGCAAAGTAGATAGAAAAACTTGAGAGATAGCACCCACCGAAGCCTTATCCATTCTTGTGAAATTTTCCATTGCTACATTTGTTGTGCGAGTAAGGATTGCGTCATCATCTTTATCTTCCTCAGGTAAACCTAAAATAAGACTCCATGACCTCTAAGGTGCGTTTTAAAGGTGTAGTGTAACATTAGTGTCGCCAGAACTATATTCAACTCACAGTTGGCTTCACTTTGAGCATGACCGTTCATTCTGTTGACCATAGGCGAGTTCAAGCCTAAAATGAAAGTTTTGAACATCCGCTCTATCGGTCATCGGAAACTGGAAATCTGAATCTTATCCATACAGGAGCTGCTAAAGTTTTCAGAGGAAAACGGAAGAATAATAAATAAAACGAGGAACACGAACAAGAAAAAAGGCCCACCTGTTTTGCCATCACGTCTTCCAACTGTGTATGCCACCACACTGGCATGATCCAATTTTCCAGGCATATCTGCAATTTTTTCTCGTACAGCTTTCCTCCTAAAAAAACAGCATACTCCTTACAGCGCATTTTAAAGCAAATTTTTAGAAAAAAAATTCTCGTAGGAGCAACGAGACATCTCCCACATACAATTAATGCATGTATAAATGATGGACCAAATAAATTCTGAGGCTCGACTTCCACAAATCAAAGGAGTAAACCTGATTCAGAACATCCAACTAAATTCTTACCTTGCTCGCTGTTCTGATTTTGTCATCTTCTCCTTCTTATAGAGTTCTGGATTTTCGAGGGTTCGCCGTTTCGCTCTGCAAAGAAAAATTATGTCTTATACAATGTACTTTAGTCTGCAAACTTACTGGCTTAAATGAGTGGCAAATTGGATAAGGCGATGGGATAGAACCGAAGCACTTACAAGTGGAAATAATGGCTCTCGTCGTGGTGAGAGACGCATTACCTAAATTTTCGTAGAATGCAACAAGAGAGCAGCAGACAAATCAAAATAGAGCGCTACAGACATGAAAAACATATTTCCGTAAAATGCTCAAAAAATGATTTGACCACACAGAAAAGGTCAAAGAGAATTTATAGGTTGGCAGAGACGACTTACTTCTCTGGGAGGATCTATCCCATTCGCTATGATGTCTCTCATTCTGATTAACATCAGCTCATGACGACTGGCAGCATCCACACACGGCAAGGATGCAGCGCAGGGCCTGGGTCGAGCAAATTCTCGAGATGGTGAATCCTTGGTAGCTCTATAAATTATAAGCATGAAAATAACAAGTTGAGGGGCTTACTCAAAGTGCATGGAATGATACTCACACTGACAGTTTTCTATTGTCCCTAGGAGGTAATTGCGAATTTTCTTTGTTATCCGTTTCAGCCCGCTTAATGACGCAAAACTTTCCAACAACCGGGTCAAAGTTGTCAGACACCCCATCAGATGTGATGAATACAATATCTCCTAGAAAGATTTAGTTTACGAGTTAATAGCAGTGTATGTCCAAAAGGGTACCTTCTTCAACAAAAGTCATACTACAAGTGAGATTATGTAGTTGTGGATTTCGGCCATCAACAGGGCCTAGTGCCCCACCCGCATCTCGCATATCCCGCATCTAAATTTCTTCGTAAATTATGAAGCACAAATGTTCTGAGATTTGATGAGATAAGCTTTGAAAATTACATGAAGGTAGAAGGAAGAAAACTTTACATACCTGGTCGATATCATGGCTACCCATGGTTACTTCTCGTACACCATAATTTCGATTATAAACGAAACAAAGCGAATCGCCAACATTGCACACGCACAGTACCCAGCTGAATATTCGAAAAACTTGACGAGATTACGAAGTAAAGTGAGTGAAATGTGTACATGAGACATTAAAAGGGAATAATAACGATTTCGTAAAAAAAACTTTTGAAAAAAGATGTGGCCGGAGATAATAAAAAATTAAAGAACGAATTTAAGAATTTTCTTACCTGTCGCAGTGAATCGCAGGTGCAACTACGGCGACACAGAGGGTTGTAAGCATACCGCCCTCTTGCAATATTAGCGAATGGGCAGAATGAAATGAAGCAAGAAGCTCGTGAAAAACTTCCTAAACTCAAATTGATATGTATAAATTATTGAAAATTGCGCGAGTAAGTGAGATATGAAAAGGTATATCATTGAGACGGATTCAAAGTCCCCAATTTTTTTGGAACTGATTTCAAAAAATCCACTGAAATAACGAAAATACCGTTGTATTGGCCAAATTGCCATCTTCGATGTGTTCATTCATATGGTCAATGGCACCACGAACGGCACATCGTGCAGCTAAACGAGCTCCTTCACCCCAATTCACTCCGTCAGCCAACGCTAGCACCTGTACACAAACATAACCTCAAGGGATCAAAAAAATCGGAAGCAAAATGTTCGTACCCCGTTGTTGCTCCTGCCAACCACTCCCCATACGTCTGCAACTGGTTCACCGGCGTTCACTCCAGTGAGAGGATTCTTTTCGTAGAGGGAAACAGATGCGCCAAAAGCTCGTCTCTCATCAAATTGATTCCAGTCATAGCGTTCTGCAAGTTGATATTCAGTAGACTTTTCTTTGCTTCACGAAAAGTGAACAGACATGACCAAGTAGCTGAGCATAATCACAAGCATAGGCAAGCATCAGTTTTTATTGATTCACTCATTTACAAAATTTTTGGAATGAAAGAAACCCTGAAACTGTTTATCAGACCGCGATAAAACCAATGTTCGACAACCCATCTGTTACCCTAACCCAAATAAATGTGCTTTGCAGAGTACAAACTCAAAAAATCATATCGCGGTATTAGCGCGATATGGATCAACATAATCGCCAAAGTGCAATCCATGCAAAGTTTGTAGGATCAACAGATTATTTGCTCGAAGGTTCAAAATCAGATTGGTAAATAAATGCAGCAGTCCTTGAAGACTAGAGTAAGGTGAGTAAAACTGGAAGGATACAAACCAGGACCATTTCTGATTCGAATAGAAAAACATCGCAAACTATTATTAGGCTATAAAGTAAGTTTTATAACATTTGAAGACAAAAAAAGTGATTTTTATAACATTTGAAGACAAACACCTTCATAAATTCCGTGTAAGATTTTTCCCCATTTTCAAATTACCTGGACCATACTAGCTTATGAGTGCATCTCACAACAAAAATTCAATAGTTGAATTTTTCAAAAATTTCCGCATTATTTCTGGCAAATTTCCAGCTTGAATAACATAAACTTTCGAACTGGTTCAGTATTAGCAATGCTCTCAGAACTCCATAAAAAATCCGAAAATGAAAAAAGAATAAGAGATTTTAAAGAGAAAGAGAAAAAATGAAGGTTGAAGTTTGCTTACAGATGCCTATATATTGAATATTACTGATATCCATAATCCTTTGTTCAAACACGCCAGATAGAGATTTTGCCGAAGTTTCTGCACTATTTCAAAAGAGAAGCAGAGTGACAAAATTCGTGTTACAATTCAATGCTTGCATCCACTGGCAAAGAGGAAGTCATGGTTAAAGTTTTTTTCACAGCAATTATGCAGAGCAACTACCACAGTTCATTTCAGACTAAAAATATTTATTATAATTGCAATAACTTGTCTTTTTCATTATTTAAGGTGGTACAGCTTTGAAAAGCTTCTTTCAAACCTCGCCTGTCCTAGCAACCCCAGATCTTTTATGAGTCTAGTTTTCAATCTTTTACAACTGCGAACAACATTACACCGCTGTCACTTCCATCAACTGGGAGCATTACGATGGCGCCGCTTTGGAGACCTATCTCAATTCACTGCGGAGCCGTTGATGCTTTCGGGAAGCACATAAACAAACCCCTTGAGGCATAAGGCTTTAGGCTTTCGACTAATGCCAGCAAGAACCATAATGGCAAGCGAAAACAGAACAGATGACGGATGCGAGGAACGCAGATTTTTTCAACAAAAACTCCTAGCACCCGACACTGAGACAGTCCACAGGAAATTCCGCCATACAGAAAATATTTGCAGCAGCATCGCAGGATTTTGTTCGCTACCATAGAGTTTGGGGGCCAAAAATGGATACTTCCGCAGGAATTTGACGCCATACTGATTGAATAAAAACTTCCGCAAGACTTTCCAGAAAGAGCTAGCTGCTGGTGTTCATTCCCCGGATATCCAGCGGAACTTCCGGTGTTTGAGAATTAGAGCACATAATTCTGTGCAAGAAGTTCGCTGAAATTCTACCAAAAACTCGATTTTGAATAGTATAATATATTCAAGTTGATTATATAACTTTATATCATTTAATTTTAAAATTATTTTATCATTTATTTATTTGTTTAACTTTTGAAATTTCATTCGGTTTCTGTGATTTTCTCCCATCGCCTCGACCCACAAATGCCCCAAAATCTTGGGAATAATCCAAAGTACAAAGAAACCCCCATGACCCATCATGAACTAACCAAACCCTAATCTCTGGCACAGGTGCCCTACGTTGCGCTTTTCTACGCATTGTTGCGCATTGTTGACAGTGTCCTCGCTTCAGCCATTGTTTGCCTCGCATAAAAAACAGGTTCTCGGTTCAAAATTGAGGTATCATGCTCATGGATGCGCTTGTGAGAAAACATAGCATAGAATATACTGTAGAAGTTTGAAAAGTTCAGCTGAAGTGAATTTTCAGAGCCCAGATAGAGAAAAACCCAGCCAAAAATTCCTAGAAATTATACAAGTCACGGCTGTGAGTTAAAATTGACCAGAAAAATCAAACATCATATCCCTTAATACCGCTTTGTATAGGATTTTCTTAGCGGTAATTAACCGAAGCACAATTCTTCCACTTGGCATGGGAAGCATTCCAGAGATTTTACTCTGAATAATTGCTTGTGACTCATACGTTTTACGAAATTCTTCTGCAGTCGTGCAAGATTTCTTTCAACAAAGCAGAAAATTGCCGCATACGGTAGTATGCAAGTAGAAAAAGTGGAAGCCACATGATTTCGAAACATTGCTCTTTTGCACTTCAAGAAATTGGTTACAAGAAAATAATTTTGGATCCATCAATTTCATACATCATTTGGTAGAGATAGAGATGATGATGCCTGTATATTTTGGATAGTAAGGGATGTATGATATTAAGAAATAAATCGCTTGACGGAAAAAAACCAAAGCGTAACCGTCCACAATTTGGATACGGTTTGTTTATTCCACTTCTGTTCTTCCGCAGTAAAAAATAAAGTTGACTAGAAGATGATGCAAGGATGTTATCACTTGCTTGAAAATCTAAAGCGAGTGGCCCATCAAAAGAGGGCCCGTTTTTCCTACTTTTCTATGTGCTTCCGTTTCCTCCTTTGAATAAATTTTGACAAGTAGATTGATTCCCTCAAATTCAGATCACAGTGAGGATTTATCTTGAGGATCTAAAAATGAACCAAAGATCATTCTCACCTTATAACGGTTCAAAAAACCCATCCAAAAATATCTTACTCGATCTGCTCTTAACCCAGAATCAATAGAATCCGATCTCAACAAACTTCAACGCCTACAAAATATCCACATACACTCCTCTAAGTAAGACGGATTAGTACCAATTTCCACTACCCGAAACCCCACAATTTTACACATATCCCTTCAAACTCTCTCAACTTCGCGCACGTGCTTCGGCCATTATCTTGTCCAACGATAATACCATGATGTGACTGACACGTTCCCAACCATCCTCGCATACTAAGGGCCGTATAATCTTTGGTTAACCTCAATCCACAAGTTGTTATTCTACTGGGGTATGTAAATTACATAATCAAATCAAGAATCGTGGGCGCAGCGAATGGTAGCGTCGACAACTTGGGTTAAATCCGTATATCATGCACCAAAACTAGCGTATAATAGTATTTACAGCTCGTTCGGCAAAAAAAAACTTTTTTTTCAACAAGAGTAAGTAGCGCACAATCGCATAGAAGTAATTACTTAGAAAGCTCATAATTACGTCAAACTGAAACCAGCTACCCAATTAGTAACCAAATGCAAAAACAAAGTGAAAAAGATCTCACTCTGAAAACTGTGAAGTCGATTTGAGAAAAGTTTTTATTATTATTTTCCTAGATATGCAAAAGGACAAAGTTTTTACCGATGGTAATTATTCTTTTTACAACATACCCTAGAAAGAGTTTTTTAAATTAGATTACGCAGCAAAACCTTTTATCCTTGACTTCCTTTACCCCCCCCCCCCATCTCCCCCGCTCCGTCCGCTCAGAAAATTTCTTAGCAATTGCATTACGACCCTCAGAATGCAGGTCATTATCGAGAAACCACACTCTAATAACAGGATCTCTTAAAAACGTGTTTGTTAGACGAATCGCAATCTCTATCGCTTCTTATTTAACTCATAAATAGCTTCCGGGACAATCCTTAGAATCTTTTTGGTCTGCTCTTTCAGAGGGAAAAAAAGCTCATCAAATCAAGACATTTTCGAGTAGTGAATTCGGCAGGCATTTTCATCATGTTTGGTGCACACTCAACTAAGTCTTCCTATAATGAAAGTACCGCTAACAAAAGCCGACGTCCGCAAAAGGACAATTGTCTTTCTAATGGCTTTTTCCGCACGCAAATTGCGCGCGCTGTCCGCGTCAAAGGAAGCTGCGCTCGTTGATCGAAAGCACAACTAGCATTCAACAATGCTCCATATAAACTGGAGCCCAAAGATAAAAAACCTTCGCCACAAAAAAAATTCAGCGTCTGGTCAAAGTTCAACTCTCTCCCCCCCCCTCCTCTTTTATTCGCACTCATCTTTTCAGA
Source organism: Cylicocyclus nassatus (assembly GCA_958299035.1). Taxonomy (NCBI): domain Eukaryota; kingdom Metazoa; phylum Nematoda; class Chromadorea; order Rhabditida; family Strongylidae; genus Cylicocyclus; species Cylicocyclus nassatus. Next base: position 80,479,213 of record CATQJL010000316.1, on the reverse strand, counting down.
TGGGCCTCTCATCGCTTCACTTCTCGCTCTCTTTAGCAAACCAGCAGCGCGGCGAACAAATTGAATTTCCCCGTTCTCACGAAACGAGTGTAGAATGAGAGAGCATGAATTACGTGCGACAAAGAAAGAGCATTGATCTTCTATAGAGGGATTAAATTACGCGCTGGACACGCAACGAAATGCTAGCTGGCTAGCCATTTATAGCATTCTCCGCATAGCTATGTAATGAGAAGTGTTTTTGGTCAAACTCGCTGGGGAAAAGACTTGGAAATTTTCGAAAAAAAACCTCCAATACACTGTCCACCTGTGAAAAAATCGTTCCAAAAGGTGGGCGCTGCTGGGGTCGCCACGCCCATTAACGTGGGTTTTAGAGGTGATGAGCACGAAACCGGTCCAGATTATGGAAATACGTGACAATGAAATGCGGATTCTTGACAATACCACTTAGTCTACTTAGTCTAGTTTCGGGCTTACTACCTTCAGACCACCCACGTTGATGGGCGTGGCGATCCCAACGGCTTCGAACTTCCGAAGCAATTTTCTCGCTTCAGGATCCACCTTCTGCGGTGAGACTTGGGCAATTGCTCAAATAGGTGCCTCGCTGTTGTAGAGCATCAAAATCTGATTTTTGAAGGATATAAGGACAGTTAGTACTTTTTTTTTTCGAAACATTCATAGCATATGAGGTATCATTGTACCAAATATAGCTCTTCCCCCTCCCCCCCCCCCCCTTCTCTCAGCTGCTCATCTCCAACAAAGGCGCGAACAATCGCAGTGCCAGCCATCACTTCCCTAATCGCCAATGCTGGCCAATCCATCATCAAAGATGATCGACCACTATAGAGCTGGGGACAATCGCGATGCGATATATCGCCTATGTTATTGCCGGCAAAACGCGGCACATCAAAGGTCTCTCAAGCGATGCCGTTGGCTACTCAACCCCTATTTAACATTCTCACATTGCTCATTTCATGTGAATTTTCCCCGTAAACGATAATCTCTAATGGGAATAAAATCCTTACTTCAGTCAAGGGTTTTCAAGAAAATTACATCTGCACAGAATTCTGCATCGATAAAAAATACTCGCACATGTTGTCACCATCTTACATTCGTGCCAGTGCGTGCCCTTACATCGAAAAATGTCTTGTCTGCATCATATCGTTCTTGAATTATAGTCGTACGATGAGACGTACTATTGAGTGCACACAAGGATACGGATTTTTGCAGAATTATAAATGGCTAAGCGAAGCGATAGAGCAAACGTAAAGCCAATAATCCTCTGTTTATTCGGCCGGTAAGGTCATAAAGATTGAAATGAACGCCTATCAAACCAACATAAAGTTCAACTACCAACCCGACCCTCTCAACATAGGGCCATGAAATTTTCGTAGGCAACCTTCCCCCCCCCTCCCCCTTTCCTCCTCAAACTTCGCAATTCCGCGCTACAACCAACTCAATCAAAGAGCGAGTACTTTACGATAAGTGGCCGAGTGCAAATATGCTAGAGATTATTCCCGAAGAATATGCATGGTTTTGCAATGCTAATGAACCAGCTTGCTCGTATGTAGTTTGTTCAAACCAGTTCGAAGGTAAAAACTCAAAACTCATAGAGAATCAAACCGCAAAACAAGATCTACTAAACTTCAGAGCCACTTATTAGCAATAAAACGTAATGAGATGACAGAATAAACCACAAAACCAAAGGATCAAATTGAAAGTTAAACCAGTCACAAACCTGCTCCTCGGCTACTCGGGGTATCTTCATGACCATTAGGGCCAAGCAGTGACGAACATGAGCCAAGTAGTACCTCACTTCTATAAGAAAAATTTTATCGTACACTATACAGACAAGATCCGTCAAAAACATGAATTTCAATAAAAATACAGGAGAAAAGGTTTCATTTGATCTTTAGCAAACGAAGTAAACTGCAAAATCCCAAAAAGCCCAAAAACTCTAATATCCAGCTAAAAATTACTTAGCAAAATTTGTAACACCGCTCTGAACTTATTTCTGCGATCTTTTTGTGCTTTTGCCAAAATCGAAAAACATCGCATTAATCAGTCATTAGACATTCAAATTAGCTGAATGCGATGATGATAGAATGAAAAAGAAACTACTTGGGCTTACATCAATGAATCCCATTCACATCCTTTGATAAATCTATTCTCGATATATTTTGAGAAATGACACAAAAATAGAGTAAGAAGTACAACTTTCAAAAAAATCATATGATTTACTGTCTTTTTACTATTTTGGCAGGATTAGAATTATGAAGCGCTAAAAAACCTTACTTATCCCATACATATGAAACGAATTCCTTACCTATTTTTCTCTCGATCTTTTTTCAAAGGCGCTGACAATGGCTGATCCACGTCTTCTTCCTCTTCATCAGATCCGTCTGTTTCACTCGTAAGTGATAAGCTCATCTCATCATCGAGATTTGCCATACGGACCAGTGGTTGCCGTCGCATTTCTCCTACCTAAAAGAGCACAAAAATATTCGCTTTCAGGTCCTGAAAAGAATTTTCAACATTCTAAACTACGGATTTTATTTGGATACATAGTTGGACAGCTGCAAAATTCGTTTGCCCAAAATTTTCCTCTCCTCCGTCAATAACTCGTTATGAGTGTGTATATGCATAGGGACATTTTGCTCGTTTATCCATATTTTCCACAAACCAATGGCTTGCTCCCAGAAGTTGCCAACAAGTTGCTAACTAGCTGCCGCCAAATTGCCAACAAACTGCCACTTCTGCAAATGTTTCCCCTTACCATAACAGACATTCTCCATTTCACTCCAGATTCAAAAGCGTTTCCCGCTTTCCCCGTCCAGCGAAAAAAATCTAACAGGCCAGAGAACCAGTTTCGCTGATGACCCTGAGAATGAACGTTGAGGACACCCTTTATCTACAAAAAAAAAACACCACCACATTCAAACACCTCTATTCTATAGCGCTATCAACGAAATTCGTGCACACGATAAGCACGATTAGATCGCTGGAAAAACTTGACAACGATCCGCCGTCTTCAATCATCCCAAGGTTATAGTTTTCACTAGGCAACCGATAGCTTTGAAAACATTATTGCCATTGGCGATAATCTCTAATGCTTTGCGGGAATACTGATGCAAAGCTAGTCAAAGCTGCTACCGAACAAAACCAAAACCAGTACATTTGAATTCTATTGCCAAATTTTCAGGTCATTTTACCTTTTTTCTACACTGAGTAAACAACACCACAGCTCGCTTCTAGTGTAAATTGCCTACATTTTTAGAAGCTGCACGCAGAGACTTCTGTCGTATCGCACCGCATAAAGATAACGAAGTAAGTATGTTTTCTTCTGTCAAAGCTTTACACAATGGATTAGCTTTCATAGTACTTATGTGAACAGTTGGCTGCCTTTTACTTTAGTAGAAAATCTGACGAAAAAGAAGAAAATGCTCCTCATCAACACTATAGTATTTCACAATTTTCAAGAAATTTACGTCTCAGATGATTGAGCGGAAGTTCCGCTGGAAAATTCAGGGAAGAAAACCTCCGCAGCCCTTTGTGGAAAATGCTGCGGAAGTTTGATTTTTGGTACAGTCCGATGTCAAATTCCTGCGGAAGTTTCCATGGCCTCAAACTTCTGTAATAGTAAACAAAGACCTGTGGAACCATCGGAAAACATTCTCGGCCTGCGGAAGTTCCCGTGGGTTGTCTGAGATAGAAATAAGCACAAATTTCATGGTAAAAAAAAACTGTTTCTCCTCCAGCGAAGATTAAAATTTGAATTTTTCAATGTTTGGGAGCTCCTTCGAGCCCCTTCCAAGCTACACCTTTCGCATTTATCAGGAAACCCCTAGCACACCATTCATATGCATTCATAAATCGCATCATAACACGAACCCAAACATGACCTCCATTAGTAAAAGCAAAGCACACCGCGTTCGTACTAATCCCGAAAAATCGTAAATCATTCGCGTAAAGGACCAGTTGTGCGATATATTCACCTGCGTCAGACCTCCGTCGGGACCTGTGTAACTGGCGAAAACATCAGTTTCAAAACACTCCAGTTGTATACACGGTATATCGAGGCCCGTCTTACCGCAGTACACCTCAAAACGTGTCATAAAAGGTACTTCTGTTGATACGGGGTAAACAATCATACTCACTTCTGGGAAGTCTAACCGCCTTCCATCGATACCCGCTAGATGGCATTGTGAGAAAAACGCTTCTTGTTCGTTGGAAGGTGTTGGTGGGTCATACTGCAATGGAAGTTAATTAGAGCCTATTTAGCTAATGCTAGAATTAAAAAAATTCATTACCTCAACTTCGGGCGCGTCTTCAAGGCTTGGTGATGGGCTAAACTTACCCCGTAGTAAGCCGCGTACATGCCGACGTAGAAACGACGACGGCATACGACACGCTAAAATGACACACTACAAACTCGCAATGATATAGTCTGCAAGTACAGACGAAAACATTACACGATTTCTCCTCGAAAGAGATGAGTCTAAACGCCAAGTAATAGCTTAAACTCGTTCCTAACATGCTTATCTAACATGCAACATCACTAGCCGTAAATAGAACTGATGAAAACGGGTTACAGATTGGGAAACGTTTGGAGAAACTCGGAAAGAGGACACTTCCACTTGAGGAAAAAAAACTAGGCTGTTAGCCTAGCGAAGATGAAGGGTTCGTACACCGTAGCATAAAAAATGGAGGCTAAAAGGATAAAGGGGAAAAGCGAGTGCGATTGAAAAAAAAGTAGTTGAGGACTAGTGCAAAGAAATGAAAACGCTTCAGACATACATCTGCGAGAAAAGACGAAAAAGACAAAACAAAGCGAATTCAAGGAAATTAAGAATTTGCTGCATCGGCAGATCTAGATTTCACTGCAACTTGATAAAAAACGAGCCAAAAAATGCAAAAATTAGTGAGCAAAGTCCTGGAAGTTACAGAAATTGTTGAATAGGAAAATCTGATTGCAACCTGGGAAAATAAAAGAGAAAAAAGTGGGGAAAGAGGCAAAGAGCAAAGTTCTGTGGCCGGAAGATTCCGCAAAGATCTATTTCAGGTGTTTGCTTCAGCGAATTTCGGACCACTTGAAGTTGAGGTGGCCATGACTGGGTAAACAAACTCTTCAAAATCATATATATTATCAACAATTTGATAACGAACTAATGCATACGGGATTTTTAAAAAAAAATTTCAAAAAGTCAACCTCCTGATATTTTAACTTTAGCATCACAAGGGATGAAATGCTGAGTTTGCAAGATGCCCCACTTTGCCAAACTTAATCACTGATGAAAGAGATGAATTACACAGAACGGAGAGCAGTGAACTTATCAAGGCCAACTTACCACACGGAAGAAACTGAGTTATGTGAGAATATCACATAACATTTTGGACAAAATTTCCGAAAAAACTCACAATGTAACTAATGAAAATTTGACCACACCACACAGAAATTTAAGTTGTCAGAGTGTCCAGATAGATATCGCAGAAGTACTCCCATGGCGAGAAAAGAGGAAATCTACGTTAACAAAATGGTGGCATGGGATAATGCTATATTTTAAGTAGAGTTTTTCTCCCTAATATTCTCGCTATAAATTTCTCTGCAACAAAAAAAAATCTTATAAAATTAGCTTAGCGCTGACTTAGTGCGATTCAATTTCCCCTTAGATAAAATCAAATTTGTTAAGTCATAAAAGAATAGTTACAAACCCCACACATGTGCAAGGAACCTAGAAAGAATTCATGCATTCAATAGCAACAAAAAGCGACGAAGATCTTTTTTGCTGCTCGTGGTAACATTCGAAAAAAAACCGACCAGTTTGAGAAAAACATTTCTACATCCGCCAAATGATAGATATAGAGTGTGACATTCTCTTTTGAAGAGAAAATGCGACAAAAAACGAGCGCGCGGATATTGGAAAAAAACGTTTTCGCTAGAGACATGTTTGCAGAAACACAGCAAGCGGAAAAAGAAAAAAAATGATAAATGCTACAGATACTTTGAAATGTGGCTATATAGCGCTGACAGAAATAATTCAATACAGAACATTTTTGTCAACAAAATTGACAACTGATACAAAATAAAAAGAAGACTAACACAAAAATGAAAATCCTTTTTTTTTCATGAGCGATTTTACAATTTCTAAGCATCATTTCAGCAGTAAAGAATAGAAACTAGAAATTTGAATGAAGTTTTCTTTGATAAAAACTAAACAAAACTGAACTGCGAACCCGAGAAGAATGAACGCCGCGTGTGAGCATGAATAAATCATTTTCAGTGATCTGTTGCTACCCATTTCAAGAAAACAACAACCGGACACCGTTTGATGAATGTCATCTTCGAATTGGCATACTTTCTCTCAAGGGAACAAAAGAACATGGGCTCTGCCGAGGGTAAAGCAAACCGCCGCCTTTGACGTATAATCTGCGATTATTGGCAGTTATGAACTGAGTAGATTACTGGAATTATATATTGAGAGCAACCTTTGGACACCTAAAGTCCTCGAGAACCTCGAAAATGGAAAGCGAATAAAAACTCAAGAAATATAAAGTTATATGTATAACCAAACAGCAATACTTCTATGAATATTCCTGAAAAAATACTAATCACTTAGGTTTATCGGCACAAGTACGAGCAAAGAATATACAAAAATTGTTTGACGACACCAGCAATATGAAAAATCGTATTTCAGCCATCTATATGTTTACAATCTTTTCCCATTTTCAAAGCGGAAGCATGTGCAAACAACGAATAATGAAGGCAAAAAACTTCTCCGAGGAGACAATGCCAAGAAAAATTAGCCAGATAGAAAACGTAGGAAAAAGCTTTGCAGTTGAACCAAATAAAGATGAATATATCCAGAAATATCACAAAAGACGTGTCATGAAGCAAAGCAAATTTTCTTTATCTCGAAAAAAGGGCACAGGAGTGGTCAATCGTAGAAGATAAGAGCAACAACAAGTGCAAGATTCAATACGCTCTCTAGCCTCGATATAGACTGATGGAGGTATCTGGCACATCTGCACTTTTTTAGAGCGCAGAATGCGGGTGGGGATTCGGAACATGTGCGGGGCAGTGCTGACGAGGAGGGAGGAGATGGGGAAGATAAAAAAGTAGAACTGCAAGTAAAGAGAAAAGACAGGAAAAAACGAACTTTAGATCAATACAGTGCGACTGTCAAGAATATAAGCGGAAACTTTCTTGATAGGTCTATTAACAAACAAGAAGACAATTTTTTCTTGAATCAAAACTCCCAAGAAAAGCATCCCAATCTCGCCAAATTCGATTCTCCTCCTAAGGAAGCAAAGAACAGGTCTACGACAATTCCGCTAGCATCTCACTGCCCTAATTGAGCCTACAAAACGCTGAGAGGTGTGGCCGACGAAGAAAACACATTTCGCTGCTGGAACGAACCTTCGATTTCGCCTTAGCTAATCCACGCCAGCGCCTAGCGCATTGCGGGCCGCATCACCCCCCCCCCCCTTATGAACGGACGGGGTGCGGTGATGGTGGCTGTGAACGGAACCGAACTGGGTGAAAACGGCGCTAACTGGGCGGCGCTACGTATTCAACAGAGGTCATACAACATCGTTTCGGACAGCGACGCGCGCTCGAGCCGCTGGCGAGCTGCGAAGGACGACACAAAATTGGACGACTTGGCGCGAAAAATGCGGATGCAAATGAAACGCAAGCAGATGGCACAAGAAAAAGCCGCATGAACGACGGCAAAAAAGGGCTGCTGGCTAGTTCGCATAGACGCAATTTTCGATGGCACGCGGATCGCCGCAAATTCACGAGTGGTTTAACCTTGTCGAGTGAGATAGTGCATAATGAGAGTCAAGGTCGATTTTGTGACCATAGATTGTTACCCAGCAGTAAAATCAAGGTGCTAGGGAGGGGGGGGGGGGAGGGTGAGAATTCAAACGATCGCAAAGGGCATCGCCGACTCTGCGGCTGTTTGTTGCAAGCGCAAATGAGGAAATTGCAGAAAGAAAAAGCGCAATCGCAAATCTGCACACAAAAAAAAGTCTACAAAAACTATCCAGAAGCCCAAAAATAGCATAAAGACGGGGAAAAACGCAAATCTACAGACATTACGCGCAATCTTCATACAAAGAACACTATTTTTAGATACGCCCCTAACGGATTACTTAAGCAATATGAAATATCCAAACCAAGCTTTGGTCTAATGTTTTGATTTTTAAAACCTTGCACTACATTCAGCTCTACAAAACAACACTTAAAAAACTACAGGACAGTTACAAAACTCCTATGCTAACCTCAATACCCGGCGATAACATTTTTTATAGCAAATGATATTCGAGAAGCAGCCTCATGCTCATTTCACACACATATAGCTCCTCATCATGCTTTCTGAATTTTAGAGCATTCAGTTCTCAACAGCAAGAGTACATGGAATACTTATGAGAAATAAAGAATCTATCAATGAAAGTAACAAGTACAAACCCTATCCTCACAAATTCATTCTATGTTAATCAATTATAGTGCAATCATAATCTGCAGGAAACCTGATTGTGTATCAGTGCATTCCAAGTACATCCGATTATTTCTAGGTTCCAAGAGTAATCCGTACTTTTGAGAGCAGATTCCATTAGATAAGCTGGTATTTTGAATACAGAAAAAGCGCTGAATGGGAGCAAGATTTATAACACCAAAATCAATTGTTGATAGAACTGTGAACAACCGCAGACAAAGTCCGAAAATTTTCAAATCAATAGAAAATTTGGCAGTGATTACGATAAGAAAAGCCTTTTCACAACAGAATTTACCAAAGAGAGACGAATGTAAGCAATGAACAGTTACTTTTTTATGGAAAGAATCAGCAATCTGAGTAGCTGGGGACTTTCTAATAGATCGACATGGTTTCAAAAAAGCTCATTTATAAACAGGTCAGATTTAGATGGAATATCGTGAGAAGAAGCAATCAGCAAGGCAATTTTTTTTGCTAAAAAGCGATCTTCGAATAGCAACATCTGCCAGGTCGCAGGCCAACAGCAATGTCTAAGAGACTTTGATCAAATGCTAGCCTCCCGTGTCAGCTGATTCGCACACTGGCATCTGCGCACTCAACAGGCTGTATAAATCCACATTGTAAACAATTCGGTAAACATAACACACACGAAGCATCTTCACACGGCCTCCCCTTCCCTTCGCTGTGGAATGTGGGAATGCCCTGACCAGGCTTAGCAAATCCTGCGCGTGAATGTATAGTTTACGACATCGGGGCCCTTCTATGTATTATGCGAGGTTTGTGTGCGTGTTTGTGTGCTCGACTCCTCACCGTCAACACCTCACCAATTGTCATTCGACGGGGAAATGGGGGGGGGGGGGGTGCCTTCTAGCATTTGTCTAGTGCACAGAACACATACAAACTTCCAACGAATGCAGGTGTAACAACAAGTGGAAGAAGCACAACAAAAGCTATGTACACATGCTATGTAACAATTGCTATTATTATCACAAAAACAAATAATTTCTGCTGTAAAATGCAATCTGTTCATTGCAAGGAGAGGTGTTCACCAGATAGCGATTATGGTAGATTCTTTTTTTTATTCTGATTGAGAAAACGCAACGATGTAATAGAGAAAGAATAGAATGGATGATGCAGTAACCATTCGATTATTCTCATCATTCTTAATCTCAGAGAAAAGAAGATAATCGCTCAAGTTCAGACTTTGGCTCCTATGACGGCATAGAAAAAGGAGTCGCCTTACGCAAACTACATCCTCAGACGCTAGATATTTTCAAAGCTCTGATTTTGTATTTTAGTTTGCTAAATCTGAAGTGCTGGACAATGGAAAGCTCCCCTTTTGTCCTCTAATCACAACTTTTGAATGGATAGCCTGGAAGTATCACATGGAAACTCGCACGCAAGTGCATGAAAAAAAAATCTACTGCTGGTATAACTTGCTCACCCTAAGCATCATGTTATACCTCACCCCTTACCCCCCTGTTATACCTCCCTCCCTTACCTTACCCCCTCATACCTTACCCTACCCCTGTTATAACCCTACCATCCTTATACCTATTATACCCCTACCTTCCTTAACCTGGTGTACCTCCTGTTATACCATACCATCCTATTTCTTTTACCATGTTATACCTCTACGTCATCGATCCTCCAAATAACTTTAGAAATATCTGAAGTATGATCAACCTCTTGGAGATTTTCCAGGTTTTTGTTACGAGTGTAGATGCGATCAAAAACAGTTCTGAGGGGGGGGGAGGGTGGGGGGCACTTTTAGAACAAAGTTCCCTGCAAGCGATTCGATGTCACACTCTAATCGTTCAAAATATAATCACTCATAAGAAAAAAATCTGTCAGGCTATCGTTTTTCGATGCATATGCTTTTGATCTGTAGAGGCATCCAATGTACAGAACACATAAGACAGACAGTGGAAGAAGGTTTCACACAATTTCTCTACGCACATAATAGACTTAAACCAGGTTCACCGAATATATAGGCCGAAGGTGTGGATGCGATGAAGTGCAGAATGAGGAATTTACGGCAGTTTCCACTCAAGCGTGATGTATGATATGTTCCACAGAGGATTTTTAAAACAGAGCATCAATTCTGCATCAAAGAATGAGTAATTGACCTCTACAGGGAGTTACCCTTTTATTACATTTAACCAACTTAAGCACTAAAGTACATCCTTCACATCCAATATGAAATTAAAGACGACAACGTCGAATAAATTTTCAAGTACTACTCGCCGGCTACTGCGCAAAACTTCGGCATGCTCTCAATCAAGCAGAATAACGGCATCATACTACTCCTTCAAAATTGCTCAACGGCTAGTGGGTAGCCAGCCAAAGACGCATCACTACTAGCCACAATATGTGACATTCTTTCGAAGAAGATACCATGGCAAGAGATGCTGGTCACTCACAAAGACGCTGGATCAAAGACTGACCAGCCTCCGTAAGGGTTGGTGCTATAAACATTTTTCTTCTGGAACGATCTATACAGAAACAAAACCAGTAAGTAGCCGTAGCGTGACAGAGTTATATATCCTAACAACCGTATAATCTAACCGGTATGGGAGTTACACGCATAGGACATAAGTGTACACTTCGTTCAAAAAACATTTTTTGTGCAGATAACGGCAGCAAAGGACACACTTCGGCTAAGAACTCTTAACGCCAAGTGCATAACCAAAGTGCATTTCGTTCTACACGCAAACTGTACTCCAGGCTTAGGTGTCCAGAAAAGGCAAAGCTGAAAAAATGCTACTTTTATTGGCTCGGATCAGAAATCTAACAAGGGGAGGATACTTGGTCGAAGTGGCTTTCCATATGAAATGTACACTTTCTTATAGAGCATAAAACGCTGCTTCCGATTCTGCTTTTCTTATCTGCAAAGCATTTCTGGCAGGAGAGTTATGAGAATTTTCCATGTGAAAATTTGAAAGCGCGGTACAATAAAACCATTTGAAACTTTAGTCCGTGAGCTCAAATGGGGCCATGATTACTACCGGGGCTTTTATGCAATAGACAACTTCAATCTAATAAACTCATGCCAATCATTACTTCTTTTAAGCACCGGAGATCTCAACACCTGTTTTTATCTTAGCCAAATCATTGTACTTTTACCTCAAACATTCCCAGAACTCTCCTCTCAGAAGCGCTTTGCAGATAAGGAAAGCAGATTTGAAATCAGCGTTTTATCTTATATTAAAGCTGAATGTCTGTTTGTCTGTATGTCTGTCTGTCTGTCTGTCTGTCTGTCTGTCTGTGTGTACGTATGTTCCGAATAGAAAATTCCATTTCTGAACCGATCCGGACCAAACTTGGCACACATACACTACGGGCCCCGGCGGGTGTCATAGGCTACTTTTCGTCATCGATCGATATCGATTTTATCGATTTTTATCGATTTTTTTGCTGAGTTCACCTACGGGGCTGGGAGTTGGCACAGGGGGGTAATCGAGCATGGGGATTCCGAGTACAATATTGGTTTTCAGGATTATCGATTACTTTTATCGATTTTATCGATTTTTTTGCAAAGTTTGAGCTACGGGGCTGGGAGTTGGCACAGGGGGGTAATCGAGCATGGGGATTCCGAATACAATATTGGTTTTCAGGATTATCGATTACTTTTATCGATTTTATCGATTTTTTTGCAAAGTTTGAGCTACGGGGCTGGGAGTTCGCACAGGGGGGTAATCGAGCATGGGGATTCCGAATACAATATTGGTTTTCAGGATTATCGATTACTTTTATCGATTTTATCGATTTTTTGCAAAGTTTGACCTAGGGGGCTGGGAGTTGGCACAGGGGGGTAATCGAGCATGCTGATCATCCCCAAGGGGGGTGATCAGCATGCTCGAACACCCCTGTGCCAAATTCCAGCCCCCTAGCTCAAATTTTCAAAAAATCGATAAAATCGATAAAAGTAATGGTGTGAAGGAGATATAGAATAGTTATAAGAAATAAAAGATATTTGTTAGCATTGAGTAGGTTTGTGTCGTTGCGATTATTGTTTTATTGTAGATCATGTTTGTACTTTGTACCCGCGCGGCTATAAAAGGCCGCCGGCTAGTTGTTTTTGTTCTCCTTGTTATTTTTCTGTTCCGGCCTTGTCCGGATAAAGTTTTTTTCTATATTTTTCTGCCACACGCCAGACGCCCTCCGCATCAGCAGCCCCAGCTGATGCGCTACATGGGGGCCGAACCTAAAAACCCTTAGGCCGCCTTAAGACCGCTTAACAGCGGAAAGGCGAGTAGCCTGCCATTGTGGCAGTGTATGTCCCTTCGTGTAAAAGGCACAAAGCCGATCCACGCTGGGACCAAGGGCAAAATCACAGCTCCTAGGGGAGGTGCTGCGCAAATTTTTTTTTGAAGCCCTTGGCATAAGGGACATACATTGCCACCTATCCCAATCCATCGCCACATTTTCGCGTCAATACGCGGGAAAGGAGAAAATAAAAGAAAATAAATAAAGAAGTGATCCTGGCTCTTGCAGAAAAGTGGGCGCGATGTCAGAAAGCCCTGAAGCAATCAACTTAGACAAAATGAGCCTGGAAGAAGTCCCTACGGATCAATTGCTGACCATGCAGAAAACTTTGGAGAAGCTGGTCGCAAGTATCGAGGATATCTCGAAGAAAGGGTCAATACAGGTAAAACTGTCAACGACAGCATTAAAAGAGAGGGTCGAAGCGCTGCGGGGAGTGCCATCGGCGCTAAGAGAACACAATGAACATACAAGAGCGCAGAGTAGGAACGCGGAAAACCTTGAAGCGCTTGCCAGCAGCTGCATTGAAACTGAGTGTGAGCAGGTGTGCAGCGAGATACAGGCATTAGAGGAAGTGGGAGAGTTACTGGTCAAGCAACGAGGGTTGACAAGTCAAGCTTTGCAACTTTTGACAAAGTGCAGCCAAGGAATCAGGGATAGTGAGGGGCAAGCAGAGTCAACAAACAGTAAACACTATCGTATCAAGACAACAAAGCAGAAAAATATTAATATTCAGGTACCTGCAGATGCACCCTCGACGTCCAGGGTGCAAGAGCAGGACGAAGACATAGTGGACGACCAGGCATATGCAATATTCGATCCCATCGCTGCCGCACAAGGCAAGTTAGGCGAAATGGTGAAAGGACAAGATCACAATGGTCTCCAATTTCAGCCCGCCGAGAAGAGCTTGCAGAAAACGAGGGCAATGGAACAGCCTGTTGGGAGAAACCAGTCGCAAGGTATGTTCGGCATATACAATCCTACAAATATGGCACAAATGTTTGCGGCAATGACCCTCCCGGAGGTGGAGACCTACAGGGATCCCCAGGGTAGGGGGCTGGAAGAATTTGTGCTAAAGTTCAAGATGAAGTACTCCGGGCTAGGATTGCGGGAGGACATGTTAGTCCACCTATTCCTTTCAAAACTGGGAGGGTACCCAAAGGCTGCAGCAGAAGCGCTACCAAAAAGGGTAAGAGATGGTACCCTGGAGGGGATCATAGAAGCTTTGCGAAGCCAATTTCAAGCCCATGACGCTGCCACTCAAATGACGGCCTACATGCAGCTCAAGCACCTGAAGATGAACAAGGATGTTACATCATATTGTCTTGAGCTGGAAAAGCTGACGCAGAGGGCCTACCCGGATGCATCAGAAGCAGAACTCTCAAGGACAAGAGCCGGGGAGTTAGTGTCTCAACTAACCAAATGGCCAGAGTACCTGCAACTCTTCACCGCCATGGAAACTGCGCCGAGGGAATGTGCGTATGAGCTGGTGAAGACAATGGCCCAAAGATGTGAACGCAGCAAAGAAGTAGCTAATGCGATGCGACGGACCACAGAGCAGGTAACAGCAGCGACTAGCGGTAAGAAGCTACCTGTACGAAGATACGAAGAGACAAGGTACGTAGGACAAGAAAACACACCTGCGACGTCTGAAAAGCGGAAACCACGCTGTTTCAAGTGCAAGGAAGTGGGGCACTACAGTCGGGAGTGCAACAAGCCACGAACCGCCGAAGCAACGCGGAATGGACCGCCTACGGACGCACCAAAAATCTTCACAGCTTCTCTGAACAAATGGATCTGCAGTGCTCTCTCAACGGCACCAGCCGTACACGAGCTTGTAGGAGGGCAGGTGATCACGAATGTTCGTCTGCTAGGCTTGCCGCGGAGGGCGCTTATAGACACGGGCTCCCAAGTGAGCATCATCCCATTACAGATGCTTGTGGCAAGCCGTGATAGCGGATTTGATTTAGATAGCAATGTCGAGGAGATAGAGATAGATCACCTGGCGCCAGTTTACGATGCGTCAGGTAATAGAATGAAGTTCAAGGGGGCAGTTAGGCTCGCTATCGAGCTAGAAGACGGTGTGAAGCAGAAAATAGCACTGTTCGTGATGGCGGGAGCGGATGGCATGATCGTCCTAGGTACGAATGCATTGGCAAAGCTGGGATTCTCCGTGGCCAACACGAGAGGCGGTGTTAAGGATGAGGAGACGGAGACAGAGGTACTCAAGACGGCAGAATCGCTAAAAAGGAGTACGAGAAAACAGCAACGGGACATTGTCACTACCACGGAACGAGTATATGTGGGACCAGGTGAAACAAAGATGTTGCCTGTCAGCCGCAAAGGCAGCCCAAAAGAGGGAATTTGCTGGTCAAAGTGTGGAATGGTTCCTGATATGGTTTGGGGCAACGACAGCAACTCCATGAGCGTTCCAGTGACTAATGGCTTGTCAGGAGCCAAGCTCTTCCGAGAGGGGGAAGAGATAGGAACGTTTGAACCGCTGGATTTGGTGGAGCAGCAACCTGTCACTTACCATGGTAACATGCTAGAGAGGACAAATTCTCGAATACAGGATAGAGAGGAACGCCTTGTGAAGCTTTTGGAGAAGAGCAAGGCGAGCGGCAACCTTGAGGAAAACATCCGGAATTTGGTGATACGCCATGCAAAGGGATTCGCGGTCACCGATCAGGAATTGTCGCAGACAAACCTGGTAGAGCACGATATCGAGACAGGAGATGCATTGCCAATAAAGCAGAAGCCAAGGCCAGTACCCTTAGCAACTCGAGTGGAGCTCAGGCGCATTTTGAATGATCTGCAGACACGAAAGGTAATCGAGCCGAGCAGATCAAGCTGGGCCTCGCCTATCGTGTTGGTGCGCAAGAAAGATGGATCGTTAAGGTTATGTGTGGACTATCGAAAAGTGAATAAAGTCACCAGAGTAGATAGTTACCCACTACCTTCCATCGATTCGATTCTACAGAGCCTGAAAGGAAAAGCGTTCTTTTCGACACTCGATTTAGCTTCGGGATACTGGCAGATAAGCTTATCGGAAGATGCAAAACAAAAATCTGCTTTTGTTACCACCGAAGGCCTTTTCCAGTTTCGAGTACTGCCGTTCGGGCTATCAGCTTCTCCACCAGTGTTCCAGCGACTAATGCACAACGTACTGGGTACGTTGTTAGAAAGCGAAGAGGTATTTTGTTATCTTGACGACATCATTATCGCCACGGATTCAGCCACGAGACACGTTTGTGTGCTCGATGAGGTCTTTGAAAAGTTGGAGACCGCTGGGCTTAGACTGAATCCACGGAAGTGCGTACTTTTCGAAAGAAAAGTAGAATTTCTTGGTCATGTGATTGATCAAGACGGCCTGCACATGGACCCAGCTAAGACGGAAGCGATACGGAAGTATCCCTTACCAAAGTCCCGGTCTAATCTTCGAACGTTTCTGGGGATGTGTTCCTACTACAGAAAGTTCGTGTTGGGGTTTGCGAAGATAGCGGGTCCTCTGCATGAACTTACTTCGGAAAAGAAGAAGTTTGAGTGGACGGAGGAAAGAAAGGTGAGCTTTCAACATCTGAAAAAGGTAATCACCGAAGCTCCGGTGCTTGCGCAACCGGACATTGAAGGAGCAAGAGAAGGAAAGAAACCTTTCAAAATCCACACGGACGCGAGTACCCAAGGTCTGGGGGCAGTGCTCAGCCAGGAAGGAGAAGATGGTCTGCTGCATCCGATCTCCTTCGCATCTAGGGGGCTGTCCAGCTGCGAAAAGAGGTACCACGTAACGGACCTCGAGGCCTTAGCAGTGGTATTCGCTTTGCGTAAATTCCACATGTTTGTCTACGGGCTTCCGGTAGAGGTATGTACGGATCATCAAGCACTTACAGCAATTTTCAAGCGCACCAACGTTTCTGATCGAGTACTGCGGTGGGCACTTGAGCTTCAGAAGTACGACCTGAAGATTGTCTACCTGAAAGGAGCGGCAAATCGGGTAGCGGATGCCTTGAGCCGTGGTGCGACACGTGAGATGGAATGCTGTACGGAGGTTGACGATACAATGCCAGGGGAGCTGATCGTAGCATCTGCAATGGAAGAAGCGGCATGGACAAAAGAGCTTCGTGAAGAACCAGTCTACCAGAAAATCCTAGAAGGACTGGAAAAAGACGAAATGGATGGAAAAGTGGAATTTCCAGGATCATCGCTGAGATACAAGGTGGCTGACTTCATCATGAGCGGCGGTCACCTTATGCTAGTGGATAAAGACCGCTTGCGGAAGGTAGTACCACCCTCCCAGAGAAAGAAACTCTTTGAAGAGGCCCATTACGGAGTGTTAGCGGGACACTTTGGAGCCAAGAAGATGTGGCGTGAGCTATCCAAAAGATTCTTCTGGGAATCTATGAGAAGGGACATCTGGCGCTGGGCAGAGGAGTGCCGTGAATGCCTGTGTCACAACCCCCAGCAAGCAATGGTCCCACCACTACGTCCAATTGTGACCACTAGGCCATTCGAGGTAGTGGGTATAGACATTTTGGAAATGGGTATCACCACGGAAGGGAACCGCTACATTCTAACCGTAGTCGACCACTTCTCAAAATTCGCTGGTGCCTATGCTGTACCATCCAAAGCTGCACCAGTGGTAGCTCGGGTGTTTTTTGAACGATGGGTGGCAGAGGGTGGACGCCAGCCCAAGTGTCTCCTCTCAGATCAGGGAGGGGAGTTCGAAAACAAGTTAATGGAAGAGCTACAGAAGTTGATGGGATTTGAGCAAACTTTCACAAAAGGGTACAACCCTCGCGAAAATGGCCTTACCGAAAGGTTTAATCAGACTATCATCTCGATGTTGAGGAAAAAGGTCTCCATCGCAGTGGAATGGGATAAAATCTTACCCGCCTGTGTGTTTGCGTACAATACCACAGTGCATGAGTCCACTGGAGAGTCCCCATTTTTCCTTTTACACGGTTTTGACGCGCATGTCCCGTGGGATTTGGAGCCAGAAGCCCGCAGATACGCAGTGGACATAGACAGCTATGCCCAAGAGGTGGCTGTAGGGACGCAAATTGCGCGTGAATACGCACGCAGGGTAAACGATAAGATGCGAGAGCGTATGAAAGCATCATACGACCGTGAGAAGGGAGTGGAGAGTTGTCCTGCACCCCCCAAGGTAGGCGACCGCGTCTACATGCGAATCCCCAGCGAGAAGCAGTCTTCAAGCCATCCCAAATTAGCGAATCCCTGGGAAGGACCCTACCGGGTTATAGAGGCCAGTGAGAATAGTGCCCTAATTACACTGATCAACCAAGATAAGGAACCAGTAAGGGTACCCTTTGACTTACTTAGGAAGCTACCCCAGGGTATCTCCGACGAGCCATTGCTAACGAGAAAAAGCAGGGGTAAAAGAGGGCGTCCTAAGAAAAATAAGACGCAAGAAGTTCCATGCAACAAAATCTCTCTTTTCAGGACCCTGCTGGCCTCCGACGACCGCTTGAATCTGAGATTTCGCTGCAGCTGTGGTTTATTCGGTCAGATGGCGCATGTAGCGATACCCGGTTTGAAACATCCGCTTGCAAGGGCCAAGACAGTGAACGACATGTTTGAACTGGCGAATATCGCGAGCATCTCCGAGCAGGAATGTTGGTCGGACGAAAGGAAAGAGCGAGAACTCAGACGGAAGCACTCACAGTACCTCTCGCCATATGGACTCGCTGTAGCGATGGACGCTCATCGACGTCGATGTCCTTTATATGCCAAAAGAGTGGAGGAGGCAAGGGGAATGAAGTACGACCACCCCGCAATCTACCCATGGCCATGCGAATACCCCATCGGGGACATCCTAGCGGAAGCCATCATGATGTTGGATCAGATCGAGATGCCGCTGTTGAACCATCACATGGATCGCCGTACGTTCATTGCACTCCCAACTTCGTTCGCAAGGTTGGATTCTGAAGTAGCATACGAGGACAACGTCATCCTATACATTTATCGAGACTTCGGAACTCTTGCCAGCAAGCTGTTGACCGCCCGTGAGGTTATGAAAGCAGTAGTCATCGTATGGCCGGACAACTTACCTGAAAGCAGGCAGATGAGGCAGCTGTTAATCAGCATCGAAAGACACCTCCAAGACGGAGGAACACTTGCGTTTCTCCCAAGCCCATATGAGGATAGGAATGCCGAAGAATGGAGAAGGGTGGGCGAAGTGTGCCGCGAGTTCGTACGGTTCTTAACGGATCCATCCCGCAACTTCTTGGCTGTGACTCGCGATCATTACTCCGGCGTACTGGATCATGCGCCATATACACATCCAGCCTGTTGCCTGGGAGTCAACCCAAGACGCAGTGGTGCGCCCTTCATTGGACCCCAGATACTGACGTTCCTCGAGAAAGTCAGGATTACCGTGAATGACCTTATCAGGCTGCCGAAATTCGAGCCCGCAACACCATAACTACGCGAGCAACGAAGGCGAGAGAAGATACTGAAGGCGCGGCGCCGCAAGGAAGAGTATATGCCCAATTTCTGGGTGATTGCCGATCCGCAGAAAAGGCGTCATCGAGCACCGATCACGTTTGAAGACCCATCCCAAGCCCCGAACCGAAGGAACTCTCCTAACCGCCACCATAGGTCACCCAGCCGACATTCCTCGCACTCGCATCACACGCATGGACATCGTCGGGACGACTCTACTCGTCGGGGAGGCATGTGAAGGAGATATAGAATAGTTATAAGAAATAAAAGATATTTGTTAGCATTGAGTAGGTTTGTGTCGTTGCGATTATTGTTTTATTGTAGATCATGTTTGTACTTTGTACCCGCGCGGCTATAAAAGGCCGCCGGCTAGTTGTTTTTGTTCTCCTTGTTATTTTTCTGTTCCGGCCTTGTCCGGATAAAGTTTTTTTCTATATTTTTCTGCCACACGCCAGACGCCCTCCGCATCAGCAGCCCCAGCTGATGCGCTACAATGGACGATCTTGAAAACTAATATTGTATTCGTAATCTGCATGCTCGATTACCCTCTGTGCAAACTCCCAGCCCCGCAGGTCAAACTTTGCAAAAAGATCGATAAAATCGATAAAAGTAATGGACGATCCTGAAAACTAATATTGTATTCGGAATCCCCATGCTCACTTCCCCCCTGTGCCAACTCCTAGCCCTGTAGGTGAACTCTGCCAAAAAATCGATAAAATCAATAAAAGCAATCGATAATTCTGAAAACTAATATTGTATTCGGAATCCCCATGCTCACTTCCCCCCTGTGCCAACTCCTAGCCCTGAAGGTGAACTCTGCCAAAAAATCGATAAAAATCGGTAAAATCGACATCGATCGATAACGAAAAGTGGACTGTGACACCCGCCGGGGCCCGAAGTGTATGTGTGCCAAGTTTGGTCCGGATACGGCGGAGCCGGGTAAGCCAGCTAGTGTCCTATAAGACAGTATACATTTCATATGGAAACGCCACTTCGACTAAGTATCCTTCCCTTGTAAGATTTATAGAATGACGTTGATTCAGATATAAAAAAGTGAGCTGCTAAAATACGATATAGAAATAGCTAGCACAGAACTACAAAGAAAAAAAAACCTGATAGATTCATGAAAAAAATTTTTTAGAATTCATATGACTGCCTTCTGTTTTACGTCACAAATTGTCGACAGAAAATTGGGATCTGGCAAGCAACTTGAATGAGAGTCTTAACAAGTGATGGACCGGAACACTAGGCCACCATTTGAATTTGGAAAACCGGTTTCATCATAAGACGATGATTCGAAAAACATGTTCCGTGACAAAGGTAGATTATCAGTTCCGCAAAATTTATATGAGAACTGATTCAATTAGAAATAAATGCTATGACGAAGTTTTTTCCAGAATAACTGCTCGACCTTGCTACTTTCCCGGCCAACCAGAAATAAATTGCCTCAAAATGACAATTATTTATGACTAATGCAGTAATGCAGTAATGCAGTACAATGGATGTAATTCTGGATCAAATACAGGGTTTTTGATACTGTAAACCACCCTATAAACGTATAAAAAGCCTGTAACTGCACCTATACGTATTCACACAAAGCTGATATGCAATCATAGATAGACGGAAATAAACCTCCACGCATCGTATGAGTAATAGGAAAACACTTGAGTCATGTCTTATGCTTGCACAAAACAGATGGTTATGGAAATTTATGAAAAGGCGCTCAGCTTGTGGTCAAACGCTCTAGCATGCGGATATCAAGCCTAAAGTACCGAATGTGCTTGAAAATGTTCCAGTCACGTTCAAAAATTAGAAAAATTGGAATCGAATAGAGGCAAACTTCTTGTTTAGAACATTATGACGTGTCCACTTCTTTGGCCCAAACCAGGGCTCGGCACAGGTGGCTTGCAAAGCAAGCTGGTTATCGTTTTTGGGGGAAAAAGCAAAGGGGATATCGTTTTTGCGGAAGAGCATAACACTGTCTTTCGATCTGCTGCCGGCACGCTACCGGCATGCCGCCAGCAAATAAACAAAGGGTTTGTTTACAGCGAAGTGAAGATGAAATGGCACCAAAATAGGGGTGTAGATGGGCAATGGGGAGTTGGGACTATGTATGAAAAATTATGAAAAAATTATGTGAACTATGGGCATGGCAAACTTTTTTCGGGGTTAGGTGGCTTTCAAGCCACCTGGATAGCCACCTGAGGTGGCTTAGCGCAAACAAAGTCATATAATTCCTATTCTTCACATAATTTTTTCAAATTTTTTACATAATTGTAATCTACATTCAATATTCTACAAAACAGCTCTTGTACCTCCCCAAACCATCTCCTCCCCGCCTAGTTATAGCCCTCCAAATTATCTGGATGGCAGCGGCAAAGCTGCTCCAAGCTCGCGGTTGTGCGCGGCGGACACAGCATGCGGCCAACCCGGAGAATACAAACAATTACTAGTTCTTTTTGCCCACTTATTGTCTGTCTTGTATTCTGTTTCATTCTTTTTGCTTTCATATTTGATTTGTTCGTTAGCGTGTCAAGGGGGATGTCGTACTTTTGTGGCGAAGTCGAGGGGGACTTCGTTTTTTGCGTTTTCAATTAGCCACCTCGTGCCGAGCCCTGGCCCAAACCACGATTTTTTCAGGCACAGCTCTTTCTCAATATTCGGGTCTCTTCGACACCTTTCTTCCTCTTTTCCAGCTCATCAGACGATGTCAAAAATCTCAAGAATGTAGCAGTAATCGAAATAAGTTGCACTGCTGCTTTATTTTCCTAGTGGCTATGTTTTTCTTCCTATGCAGATTTGAAAAAGATGGCAAATCTCTCATACTCACTTTGCACGATTTTGCCAAGTTTTAGGTCTGACAGCAGATAAGTTTAGCACACTTTGATCCATACAAAGTCTTCTCTCATTCCTCCATCAAACCTCAGCGACTGGGCCATTTTCTTGGGACAGTAATTAGGAAAGGTAACTCCTGTGGCCGTATTCATCAACGAACCCCGAGGGTTAAACTAACCCTGGAGGGTTAGTTTAACCCTGGAAAGCGTTTAACCCGTATTCATGAAACACAGGGTAGGCTTAACCCTGAGGGTTAAATCTAACCTTGAGGGTTAATTTTACCCCGAAAGCGACTAACCCGTATTCATCAACGAACCGTGAGGGTTAAACTAACCCTGGAGGGTTAAACTTACGTGATTCATCAGGGTTAATTTAACCCTAGCTCAGAGCAAGGTTAACTCTACCCTAGCACTTCATACAAACATTTACTCGCATGTAGTTTTTAGGAAACGATTAACGAGTGTTGTAGTACTTAGTATTAGTTGTTATAGTATCTAGTTTCAACTTCGTTTCGTGTTCAAATTCGAAGTACATGAAACACTGACTTCGCGAGAAAAAAAATCCTAGCTTGGTGACAAATGAATGCAACGAGGAAAAATGGTTGCGCATTCCACTCTGACAAGTGCCAAAACTGAAGAACCCCTTTATGATAACACGCACTGACCCCTAAAAAAGTAGCATAAGCCCAGTATAAAACGAACTACGCAAAAGAACTTACACGGCACAATTGCACACATGAAAATAAACCCACGCTGTAAGAGTGGATGCTGCACAAATATGCTAGAGATGTATTATAAAAACTAGTGCTAGAAGCTTATTCGTTGATTATATTACTATAACAGTGAAAGAATAGAAGTATAAAGTAATAGCTTACTTAGGCATTCTGTGATGTGAGTTCGCACAGCGCACGCATAACTGACGCCTCAACCCTCCAGGGTTAGTTTAACCCTCAGGGTTCGTTGATGAATACGGCCACTGCATGTAAACAATTTAAACCTGAGAATTATTTTCTGAATGGTCATCTCGCCACTACAAAACATGATGCTATTGTATAATAGACTAGAATGAGTGTAAACATGGATGAAAAGTCCGGCGATGAAACGATTGAAAATATAGGAAAATTGCTGGAGAGACAAGATGCATGAGCTATACTTGCGATCAACCTTTCAGAAAAAAAAAGAACTAAGTCCAAATATTATGAGATCTAACAAGGGAAGGAAGGTTGCTCGAAGTGGCCTTTTGAAATGAAGGTAACTGCCTTGTAGAGCTTGGAACGCTGATTCTAAATCTACCTTTGCTGCCTGCTGCAGACTTCTGGGCGAGGAGTTATGAAGGTTTTTGTGAGTAAAAATCTGAATGCAAGAGTAGGCTAAAATCAGAAGTAACATTCTTTATAGGGCTTAATTGGTAGTCGGTTCATTCGGTGCATCGAATATTTTTAATTCAAATATACCAATTCGCTGCTGCCTCATTTGAACATTGAGAAAAGGTTACGACTGATTTTATCCTATTTTTGCATTCAGATTTTTACTCATAAAAACCTTCATAACTCCTCGCCCAGAAGTCTGCAGCAGATAGCAAAGGTAGATTTGGAGTCAGCGTTCCAAGCTCTACAAAGCAGTATACATCTCATTTCAAAAGGCCACTTCGACCAACCTTCCTTTCCTTGCAAGCAAGATAAAAACAGGAGTGTGAATTTTGTAGAATGTTTTCAAAGCCGTTCAAGGATATCAACACGGAAGACTTATTTTTGAAGAGGAAGAAAGTTGAACAGTATGTGATCCGGATGCGCTTATAAGATTTGTGGTCGCTTACACTGAAAACGGAAACAAATGCAGGACCTCGCTACTCCAGTTTTCTATAAGGAAATTCAGCAAATAACACATATACATTTCTAACCAACAAGAATACCGGAAACGATTGTTTTATTCGCAGCTAAGTACACATGGGATTGCATGAGCAATGCAGAACCCAACCACATAAAAACACTTGCAGTTTACTGAGCGAGGAGAGGATAAATCTCTTCAATAATGCATTATTTGCTCATGGTCAATATCCCAGTAGCTAAGACATATCACGCCCTACACATTGAAGAGCGGTACTTTTGGGAAAATCCATTTCTCTGTTAAATTGATTATTACAGAAAAAAACTTTAAAGAAGTACGGTCCTCTAATGTGCTTTCAAAGCAAAGAAAACGAACAATATCGTTGGGAGAGATGCCTACAAACATCTGTCAATGACAAAAGTGCAGCAAACAATTGCAATGCTTTAAGAATAGCGAGAATTTAATGGGAAAGAATCCACTATCACAGCTTGCAAATGAACCTGATAAGATAAGAATGTGTGCTAGATTTAGCCCCCTCTCGCTATTTTCCCGCTCAGATTCGGCGACTATGCTTCATCAAAATTAGAGTTCTTGACAGCAACTTCTATTGGCACCTCTTGAAAAAAAATTGCTTCTACTGGCACCTCTTGAAGAATTTTAATGTGTGGCAAAAGATTCTTATCAAGTGAAAATGGCTATTAGTCCAGGTCTACAACTTTGCTATCAAAGAAATGTGTGTCACATTTGTATTGAATGTGTTTATTCACACAAAAAGGCAAAATGTTGACATAAAAGTTGCAAAGGCTTCTATTGAAATTATTCTTCTTCTAGCACATATTTACATGCTGCGATTGTACACGGTTACACAAATGAAATGCCACTCTTGACCAAAATGTCACCTTTAACCATAATGTAGGACTACAAAAAAGGGAGAATTGTTCTCAATGCAAAAACCGCTCCCTCAATTTACTTGATTTGAGTGTTAATTATGATAAAAATATAGCCATGCGGAAAATGAGATTCATGGCTATCAGGCTTTCGAAACGCTACATCAAATCGCAGTCAGAGTTTCTAAGAAGAAAGTTCCAGAAGTCTCTTGACGAGAAAGAATGACCCGAACTTGCAAAGACTCGAAGCTTGCTCGTTTGAAATTTTCCCCTGGGATTCCAATCTGAGAAACTTTGTGGTCAATATTCGGAATAGGAGCGGAGCATTGTGGCATCAATTCAAAAAAAAAAAAGAATTGAAGAGGAGTGCGTATGACTGGATACCGGAAAAGCTGTGTATTGTCAAAAAACTTCAGAAAAAAAACCAGGTAGATCTAAGTCTAACGAAGCTGTTCTCAGTGGTCGAAATCACAGGTACATTCAGAGCCAGTACCAAAAACAATGCGCCTCCAACATCCCTACCTAAGAGCTGATCTAAGCTCTGCAGATCTCGGATTTATAGCAATTTGTGCACTGCTCTTACACTCAGTCGAACAGAAAGAGCGACTGCAATGAGTTTACAGAAAAAGCACAAACAAAAAGAACACCAACAACTCAGGATTCATTTCTCTAAAAGCTAGGCATTGCCCTGTTCATGCATACGCTGCGTGTGTGATTATCCAACAAAGCGAATAGGGCAAAAAAAGAAGAGAAGTCGTAACGAAATCCAATAAAGCTAGTCCAGTAGGGCAACGAAAATGGACTGAGACAGCGCAAGGCGAGTATTGAGGATGAAGAGTTACTTTCATGTACAAAGAAGAAAAATTCTATACTGGCTCCTGTTTTACCCAAAAGAAACAAAGTCCTACTAAATGCTGCTTTCTATTGCAAGATCTGATAGCTGGTTTTATTATTTGCGACTACCACAAAAAATGACTCCATTTGTGGGTCCAGAAAGTTTCAATGCAGTGAATGAAATACACTTCAAAAAAAGAAGAAATGATGGCTTCTTGGAGTCGATTTGAAAAGCACTGATTTACTATGCACACTATCATCTGAGCATTTCAATATCAAATTCGATTTACATATCTTCATACAGCGCTCAAACTTTCACTTCCGCACAACGAAGCCAATAAGAAAAGAAAAGTCATAAAAACCAAGAACACAGAAGGACTTCCCATTAATCACTCGAAATTTCCTTTTTCCTTTGCCGTTCATTTTCGCCTCAAAATATTCAGTATAGCGAAATTTGATTCACAGGGAGTTCTCCAAGTGTCTTATTCCCGAAGAAAGACTGACCTGCTCGTTTATGTCCCCTTGTCTTACTTGACTGCAAAGTTTTTGTATGATATTACTAATTCCTTTTTTTGTATTTTCCTGACTGTTATGACTTTCTGCAGAATTTTGCAGCCAGTCAGTGATGATAACATGTCATCTCAATGATAAAGCAAATGTTAGCAGCATATCATTCTGTGCCCAGAGACTTTATGATAAGAGGAGCATATGAGATCGAACAAACTTTCAGAGCAAGAGTAAAAGGAAAGAAATTAGCCGGAAAATAGACGGATAGGAAGAATAAAGGACAATCTGCAGAACTTCGATTGAATTATTTGGAAAGCAGAATAAAACGAGTCATAGTTTGCATGCTTCTTAAGTGCAAGGGAGCAGAAAGGTTAACGAAACAACAAGAACACAGATTGTGACCTTTAAAATCATTTCCAAAGGAAAGAAAAAAAAACGTGCAAGGAGATCAGTGGCGATTTTATGACGATAAGAAGGTTAGATAAAAAATAGAAATAAAAAACAAGAGTCCACG
The DNA here is from genome assembly GCA_958299035.1 of Cylicocyclus nassatus. Taxonomy (NCBI): domain Eukaryota; kingdom Metazoa; phylum Nematoda; class Chromadorea; order Rhabditida; family Strongylidae; genus Cylicocyclus; species Cylicocyclus nassatus. Next base: position 80,452,593 of record CATQJL010000316.1, on the reverse strand, counting down.
TCAATCAAAGATAAAAGGTATGTGTGTCGCGCTTGCAGCACATTATAATAACAACATGAAAGAACATTGTCACACCAACCTATATTTTTCTGTGAATGCGATAATATACTGCAATCAAATTTATCCTAATTATCAACTATTGACAGATAATGGAGAGTTTCTATAAATAGTCCCACATTCATGCACACAAAAATTATCTAATCCCCATTCATTTCACCATTTGTTCAATGAGGCTTTATATGAGAGTGGAGATGATGCTCGTGCCAGGCAAGAAGCAGTACGACATGTCAGACATCTGCAGTGTTTTCGATTGCGCAAAATATTGTCGAATCGAAAGGCAAAGATACGGGGTTGTTCTCACTCGAAAAAGCTGAAAATCTAATGTGAGTAAATTTCTTCACACAACTCATAGCCAAGGTATAGACTTTGAAGTTTCTAGAAAACGCCACTGGAGAAAAATATATCTACATTTGTACCAAGAAAATAATGCGAGGTAAAAGCATGTTCAATGTTTCCAGCAACGACTGGATTCAGAAATTTTCATCACAAGAAAAAAGAAAAAGACGACTGTATAAAGGAAGTCAAGAAGATTTCATACCTCTTAAAAACATCATATATCACAATAACAAAACGTGACATAACTATGACAGAAACACAAGTAAATGAATGAGAATTCAGAATTAAAAAGTAAGCACGATTCTCAGATCGGTTAAAAGATGTAAATAAAGGAGATGAAAAGATGAAACGGATAACGTCATTTCTTCGGCACCTCTCAGATTACCAAACACGCCTGCATTATTCCAGGCACAAAAGCAAGGCGTCAAAAACTGGAATGTGCAACATGATCCACTGACTTTCTATTTATGGAAAAAGACCTTTACTGCATTCTGCTTAAGATTTATTTAAGAATGGAAGCCTCATGGTCGAATTGCAGAAACATAATGCAGATGGGACAGGCGCCAAATCAAGACCCTGTCAAAGGCAATGTACTCCAAATAAAATGTGGAGAGATTTCGATACGGTGCAACAGCGGAGCCCCTAACTAACAATAAGTGATCGCTCATGTCCCGCTGCAAAAGATGTGTTCCGAAGCGAGAAAATCGCTCCAGAAGGTGGAAGCGGCGGTGGCCGCTCCGCCCATCAAGGTGTGTGGTCTGAAGACACAAGTCCAAATTTGCTTAAACGTGTCAGACGTGTCCGAAGGCATTGACAGTTTGATAATCATAATCAAAGATGGATTTTCGACAGTTTGACACATTCGGGCCCATTTCACCACCCAAGTTGATGGGCGGAGCGACCACCGCCGCTTCTATGTTCTGGAGCGATTTACTCGCTTCGGAATTCATCTTTTGCAGCGGGACTTGAATGATTACTTTATGAGCCCTGCTAATGTACCGTATCAAAATCTAGCCACCCTCGATTTGGGTGGATAGCGCCTTCAAGTTCAAGTGCATGAAATGAGCAAATCGAATAAGCGAGAAAAAAGTAGCAGAGCGCTGAGTATCGGATATTTTATGAGATGTGGCGCCAATAGTGCGTGGGGACACGACGACGATTGAGTGGTCGCCGCCGGCGCACATACTGCACTTTTTTGACGCCAGCAAGTACCCATGCAATAAATCGACGACATAAACGACTCACGAAGCATAAACACACCAAATGCGCGTTCAAGGTTGAGGTATACACTATAACTTTTTTTGAGGGCGAATGGCCGAGGATGTAGGTCGCAAACATTCCCCTTACACTATTGGATGCAGAAAAACCTGGAAATGCATTTGAATCCCTTTTCGGAGATATATCGCAGAAATTCGATGAGACCCAAAAAGTAGGATATCTCCATCTCTGACAATACAAGCTTGCAGCTCACAGAATAGAGTGAATAAAGTAAAAAATAGAGGAGGAAATAAGAAAAATGCTTTCTTGCAGTCCAAAAAGAAAGACAAAAGCAGAAAAAACTACAAATGACTCAATAAGCCACAAATCAATGCCATTTATTACCATGGAAACGTAAAAAGACACAAATCCTATGAATAGATTGTCGCGGGAAGCACATCTCTATAGCGGGGCTTACCCAAAATTATGGCCTTGTAGGTTTGGACGCAAATGCGGTTTCAAATTTCAAAAAGTTTTCGATTGCTATTTAGCGTGCCGATTCAATCATTCGAAAAACCAAATGTACAAAAGGATAGAATTAGCATTAACAAGAGAGAAAGCTGCCGGATAGATAGAGATACGAGGCAGGAATAAAACCACATTGCTTCTTCCTGTATGACATCAATTATGAGTCATTACCATTTATGAATATGGATATGGCACGGAAAGAAAATGGGACTAATCGTTCTGTGTGGATAAAGCGATTCAGAGAATGTCAGATATTCAAGCTGCTACCCATTTTAGCAAAAGAAGAAAATGGATAATATGGCATTTGCAGCAAAATAGTCAGTTTGAAATACATAAATGGAATGCAGGTGACAGCCTCGAAGGCATCATGAATCAAATAAGCTGGATAGACGTGGCAGAGCGACATTGGATACGTAGATAAAAGGGACAAGGTAAATAACGCAGAAAAGGACAAAATAAATAGCCCTCTCTGCAACTGTAAAAAATGAGAGAAAGTATCCTTTTTCTTCTTGTTTATGCCTTCTGCTATGAAATTGGCCTAATTTTGAACAGCTTGACTAAATTATCAACTCTGAATATCATTCCAAGCAAACTATTTGCAGGCAGTGCTATCCGAATGAAAACAAAAACACGTGAGTTGTAGATCTTGTCAACAAATTATCGATAGCCATTCGGTTCCATTCACAAACACTTTCAGTAAACAAGGCAAATGCAAGCGGAACCGACTGATACAAAGAGCAGCTGTAATTATATGCATAGGTCGGGGTCAAACAGTCTACAGCGCGTAGTGGTAGGGCACCATTTTGTTTGGTGAGAAAACAGGAAACGAAGACATTTCTTCTAAGATTGGAAAGTGCATAAATAAGATATCGTTGTGTAGATTATCCAGAGGAAGACAAATTTGTGAAATCAAAAAAGTTGAAAAATGTAGAAAATGAAACAAAAACATATCTCGAAAGTTTTATATTTAGCAGAAATAAGTGATCGATCCAAGTAGACCTACAAGAGTATTTTGCTATCACTGAAGATGGAAATCATTGGCTAGAAATCGAAGATGAACTGGCCTAACAATTGCCATGAAAGTAAAAAGCACAAGCAACATTCCACTTCAAACATTCCAAAAACGAAAAATCTCAGATTTCCATAACGATTTCATCCAAGAATTTATCATTCATTCTATGACTAGGAGACCGCATTGCACATATTGTCTAAACAAGCCTAATCGTATATTTAGCAGGTTTATATATTCTAGTGAGATCTAATGGTAAATTCCGTATTTATGGGTTTGTAGTACGAAATAAAGCAGAACATAAATCGCAAACAAAGCCAACAATTTTTCATGAGAATTAAAGAAAAAACAAACACAAAAGAATGAACGCACCTTACAAATAAGGCATTTGTAGAATAAAAAGCTCTAAGAGCTCTACAATTCTGAAAGAAAGACTATTGAAGTTCAGAGTAGCCTGCATGCGAGATACTAGTACTAAAATGTGCGCGGAAGGGCCCGAATCATCAACAACACAGCTGCCCTGGCCAAATCGCAGAGGGCATGGGCGCGCAGAGACCGCCGGGCGTGGCCATCGAGGCGAAGCTGCAAAACCACCGCCCCGTTGCCACATCTGCGTCAACACGCCGACTGGCGTTAGCCGCAGTGTATTGACGTGTACCGCGTGCAGACAGCCGTTTGCCGGCGTGATTGCGAATTTTTGACCTTGCTCAGTTTTTAATTTTGTTGTGAGACTTGGGTTTTGGTGTGATGATCCAATTTTGAGTTAGATAATCAATTTTTGCCTCACTATTGGGTACCAATATAAAGTGTCGGTCCTCACTGCTTCAGTGTGATTTTGTTCCGTTCGCTCGAATTCTTTGAATAATGTTTCTAAATTTATTTAGCGCTTTATCTGCTTTTTACTTCCTTTTGGCTTTTACTCTAAATTTCGCACTTTTTTGTTACTTATCTTTGTCGGAACTACTAACGATTCATAGGAGGCAGGCTAATACTTGTACACTTTAGTCAGTCTCACTCCAAATGCAGTGAAGAGTTTTGCAAGAAAATGGAAGTTTTTGTTTTTCTTTTGCACCACTGCTAGGTAATTATGTGATCGTATATCTTGTCGTCTTTACAATCGTCCTTTATAAGGTTTTATAAGCCCTTCACTATTTTCTCCGCTATCATAGGCTTCATCTCCACTAAAGGTCACCGGAATTTACCAATACTTTCTACTCTTTGTCAAAATCCTGATGTTTTAGTTATGCCGTCTTCTTGCCAAGCATCTCTAGAAAGATTCACTAGATTTCTTCTGCTTGATCGCATAATTTTTAACGCCTTAAGGGCCGGGCCTACTTCACGCGATTTCAGTCGCGACGCGATTTGGCAATATCAACTGTTCATAATTCACTGTAAACACCTTTTGAATGTACAGAAGATAGGACATTTCATCAAGCCAAGTAAGTTATACACACTATGCATGTGCAGTTCGCTAGACTGGATCTGAAGACTTCTGGCGAATTGCCAAATCGCGTCGCGACTGAAATCGCGTGAAGTGTTTACGCGATTTCAGTCGCGACGCGATTTGGCAATTCGCCAGAAGTCTTCGGATTTAACATTAGCAAACTGCACATGCATAGTGTGTATAACTTACGTAAACTGATGAAATGCCCTATCTTCTGTACATTTATAATGTGCTCACAATGAGTTATGGACACCTGGAATATTGCGAAATCGCGTCGCGATCGAAATCGCTTGAAGTATGCCCGGCCCTTTAACGTATTCGTTAAATGAAATGAAATTGAGCCTTTTAGTGTTTTTCACTCACTGTGAAATTGAAGCTGATCATGCGTATGCTTATTGCTTCAGTCTTAAGCCTTGGATAGCAAAACTTCTGCTTTCTCACATCGAATACAATTATGCGCATTTTGTCATTATGCTTTTATCCCATTTTCGACATCTAGGGTTACTCATATGGATCCGGAGCTATTACGGCAACGCGCTGCGTTCCAGAAGCATGCAGCTCGAACCGTTTCCGTTCAGCAACGACCACAAATACAGCTGGTATGTCTGGACAGTCTTTTGGCTTCTTTTTTGTTTTAGCCATGGCATTTTTTTGACTCAGTTCTATATTTTATTCTCTCTAGCCTTCACCGTCAGCTAGCCATACAACTTACAATGCTGAAGCAGCTAAGAAGAAAAAGAAGGCTACTAGCCAGCCGACAGCCAAACCAGGTAAGCTCTGGCATATGAATACTCGGTGCTTTGTTTGAATTTCCACGTCTAGAAATGGACTTTCGAACAGCGGTGTCACACAGTAATGCTGCAAATTTTGGTACAATGGCCAAGATTGTCGATTATATGAAGGTGAACTTCATAGGTACTGCTTTAGTTGTTGAAGTATTTTTCGTTTCAGAAACGACATCTTGGTCAACAACAATGGCCGCTTTCCTTGCAAGAAATATTGGATGAGTTACAAGTTTATGACTTGCCGAAAAGGTCGGAAGCATGGTTGAGAGAGGTATGTTTGCAAGACCGAAAATAGTTGTTTAGTCCCATTATGGAGTGTTTCGACTTGAACAGTGATAATCGATACAACTCTCTAGTGGCTTGAACTTATCCAATTCCTATGAGTCGTATTCGATATCTTAATTATCCCCAACATTATTGTATTATAGAAGTCCTTGCCATTTCTCAACTTTGGCTTTCTTTTTTTCTTGCATTATCAGGGAGAAACTCTATGTACGTTCTTGCCTTTTTCTGATATTGAACTTCACCAACTTTTTTTGCTCCTACAGTGTAATCATTTGTTTGAATCTAGTCTTTCGAACTGCTAAAGACAATCGATATCTTTCTCGCTTCTCTGACTTCTTAAACCTTGGTTGTCCTTCCTTCAATCGTATATGACTGTTCAGTATCATTTCTCCTCGGATACGATAACTCTCGAAGTTTTTTTTCGATGACTTTATCTTCTTTCTAGGCTCTTCCGAAGAATCCGAGATTAAGCTGTGATGAAGAGGGAAAATTCTCGTATAAGCCTCCTTACAAAATCAAAGGCAAAACATCTTTGGTCAGTTTTTGATGCCAAATCAAGCTCATTTTATGCAAAACCTCTACTTCAAGCGATATCAGTAATTTTCAGGTGGCGGTCGCTAAAAAACACCACCAAGATGTCAAAGGAGGGATTTTGTTATCAGAGTTGAACGAATGCATTCCGAATGGAGAGAAAGTTTTGGAGGTGTGTATTTGCGGAATTTTTTTTTTCAATTTAACGTCATTCGATGTTTCTTTTTTTTTTCGCGTATCATGCCTATACATTCATCTCTCTATTCTTGAACGTTTGTTTTTGAATTGCGATTTGTCAAAAGGAACATAGTACGATGCTTATTCATGCTATTTCTTGTTTTGCTTCATTTTTCCTTGACTAAGCCACGCGAATATCTGAGAGTTTTGGCCTTAGCCCATTCATACATACTTAATTCTAGGCTCTTGCCGACCAAATCATCGTCGTTCCAACGCAAGTGAACAAGCGAAAAGACAAAGTATTCTTCTACAATGACCAGGAGCTGGATATACAGATCGAAGATGGTAAGGAATCGGTCATACGTTTCTGACAAATTTTGTCCTTTCCACAAAAAATGTGCGAGAATTTTTTTTTGACCCCAATCAGGCAGAAACAGAATTTTTTTTGTCATTTTGCAGCCACAGCTTGTGCTAGTTTTGTCATTTCTTTCTTTGCCAAGGTTTTCCATACAACAGCTTTTAGTAGAAAAACTAACACCAATTCATGCAAATGCCCCTCATTCTCGAAATTGCTCAAAATTGGATTATGGCATTATGGTTAAATGCTTTCAAAGGTCATAGTTGGCTAGCGGAAAAAGTGTTGCATTCGGAGAGATTAATGTTTAGGACATTTCAATATTGGCTTGCGCGCAGTTTGGCATGAGGTACCAGCATCATTTACATCATGGGATAATGTGAATGTAGAGTTTGGTTTTATGCGCGATGATGACAAAGAGATGATTCATTCAATATGTATGCGGATCAGATGTCCAGTGAGAAGAGGGAAAACAATGCGGCTCTCATCAGTAAGATGTGCATTTGATGTGAAAAAAAAAACAAAGCATAGCAACAGTAGAAGAATATCGAAGCACTGCAAAGAAGTATAACAGGTCTTACATAATTATGAAGAAGAATTTGAGCAAACTCTCAATTTTAGGTCCTCCGTTTTCTCATATGACTCCATAAGATTCTCATTCCCATTCAGACATAAAGAAAAAGTTTCCTTTGACTCTCGAGATCGCCATAATGCGCTTGCCTATTGCATTAGAAGCAATTGAGGGAGTCGATTGGATGAGCTCTTGCCTATTAGGCAGCCGAGGCGAATATCTATCATCCCGCAATTGCTGCATGAGGGTCAATGCGTTAATGGATCCGCGAGTAGTATTACTGGATGGGCAATGCGTCATTAGAAATTGTGAATAATGAGAAATGTGAGCTGGATCCTGCTATTAATGTGGTGGTTATGTTATTATCCTCTAATTAGTTATGGTCATGCCCTCGTTAAATAATCCCAAATTCTTACGGCAACGCCCTGGAACAGGCTGATGGATGAGTGATGGAAAAAAGCGGTTTGAGATGTAACCTAGAAAAAATCAAACGTGTTTCTGTTATGTATTCATTTTTCACTTGTTGACAGCTTACAATATGGTTTTTACAAAACTTGGGAGCAAATCTACTTACTCAACTTTCCCGTTTAAGAATGGCTTCAAGCCTAGCTGTGTTGTTGTTGGAAGACATTGTTGGAAGACATTGTTGGAAGACATCAAATTTTTTAGTCAAGGAGACGTCCTTTCCGGAGATTTGCGCTTTTTTTGCCATAAGACAGATTTTATATTTTTGTGATGAAAGTCATTTGACAAAAATGCTAAATGTTATAAATGTTCATGCTTCACATCCGAACTATAATTTGAACAGCAAAGTTTGAGACAGCCAAAAGCTAGTAGATTTTTTTTTGACAGTACGTGGTATCTGTATTTTCACGATGAAGGAAAAATTTTCAGTTTTGTTGTAAAATGATTCGACAAGCGGATTAGCACTGAATTCAGCATTTTTCGAGCATCCTGTAAAGAGGATATTTTTGACCAATTTGGTATCTTAAAAAGTTCTCGGGACTGCTATCGTTCTGTATTTTTACTCCAGTAGTCAGCTGGTCAGCCGTCCATCTTTATGATTGCATAGAGTTTTCAATTATTGTAAAAATGGATGGTTTTTAACCTTGGATATGAAATGATTCTGTGCTTCGGAGGGTTAGCTTTTTGAAAACCGAACAAAAACCTGAAGTATTGGTGGAAATGCGTTGTCGTGTTGCCTTGGTGAATTTTGACAACTGCTCCCAGTGCTTTGAGCAAATGACGTTGAGTATATAATAAAGGAGAAAAGCCTTTGCGCGAAAGGGGTTGTAAATTTTCACCAATGGTCTTTTTTGAGAATAGGTGCATTGAAGGAGCGCATATGTCAAAGTTTTATGCCTTTTTTCTCAGAAAGTGACGTATAATAAGCTTAAATCATGTTTTGTTGATTTTTGATCACACGTTTTCGCTGTCAAATTATCCATTTCCTTTTAATTCTTCGAAAACGACTACCTGTTACCGTAATCCTTCAAAGTGGCTTTCTGTGCATTTCAGTGACTGAGTTTTTACAATCTTTGCTTGGAAGCAGCAGCTTTTCTTGAAAGAATTGAAAATATGAGCTTTTCTGTCTAACATAAAGAATTTTTAGAATTCAAACAAATCTATCGCAAAGTTTCTGTCGATCATTTGGACGAAAAGAAAATCGAGGAGTACTTACAAAAACATGGAATTGACGCGATGAAGGTGAGTTCTACGCTCTTTCCTGGATAGCCAGTTTATCTATCAAAAATCGCTTTTTAGGATCTTGCACCCAAAAGGATTGGTATGGGCCAACTTAAACGAAAAACACCAAAACGTCGTCAAAATCATAAAGTACAAAATCAACATCTGGAAGGTGTTCTGGAAGATTACGAGTAATATCTGTTGTTTTTCACTTCATATAAAGCTTGATAAGTGGTCATCAGAATCTTCAAGATCTCCAAAATCTATAGCCTTTCTAAAGTTCTCTTTATTATTTTCTACCTTACTGATTTTCAATATATGTATGTACATAATCTTCTGGTTTTATTGATTTTATTGATCTTTGTCCTTGTTATAAGGCAGCATGTATTTGTGATACGTTCACAGGAAATGAATATGGGTATAGTTGATATTTTTCTGGCAGAAGAGGAATATGACCTGAAGAATTCCTTCCCTTGATTGGCACTAAGGTTTTCCGAGTCTACAAACTGTTTTTTTTTCTACGAATAGGGCTTTTGAAAATTCTATTGCAAGAGGAAGTTGTTATGACTACCAGTGGTCACAAGAATAATATTTTTCAACGTTCTTTGCTGCAGATGTGGCTGAAGCCATTGCAAAACAGCTTGAGAAAATTTTCAACAGTTGTTAGAGATCCAAGATTTGCCAAAGTGCAGGACACTGACATCCGAATATTTGAGTCAATCGTTGGCCGAGAGCATGTAAAGACCACAGAAATTGATAGTTATGCGACTGATTGGATGAAAGCTTTCAGAGGTGTAGTCTACTTGCAGAAATAATAGAATAATCTGTTGAAATAAAAATAACACAGGCAATCCTCCCTGCGTATTATTACCATCCACCAGTGAGGAAGTATCATCTATACTTTCACATTGTTCAAAACGAAAAATAGCAGTTGTCCCACAGGTGCGATTGCCTCGAACGTGCTGTTTGAAGAGTAATTTATGACCATTGTAGGCAGGAAATACTGGGCTTGTTGGAGGCTCTGTTCCACTGTTTGATGAAGTTGTCCTTTCTGTGAGACGGATAAACAAGCACTTTGAGTTTGATGAAAAATCAGGTAAATTTGATAACGATACTGGAAAAGAACCAGTTCATAGCACGTTCGCATGATGGGATGTGAAAGTCTAAGACTACGTTAAGTACGCAATCGCACACAATTAACTTCGCAGCTTCATAGTAGCTTACGGTGAGCGCACAAGCAACAAATTAATAAATAAGAGCAGTATGGGTGAAGATTAGATCATAAAAGGAAGTAGAGATTGAAAATTGTGCTGTTTTGATTATAGTTGATGGATTTTCTATTAAAATTTTAAAAGGTCTGTGTGCAAAATATACAAGATTTTAAAACCGATTTGTATGTAAACTAAGATGATCCTGGGGTCTATAGATACCTGTAAATGGGGAGAATTTGCGTATTTTTTACTGGATCTTCCCGCGGATCCTCTTTGTCATTTTCAATTTTCTCTAGTATTCAAACAAAAGACTTCGAAATTTAGCCTTGGATGTAGGCTTGCGCTTTTCTAAAGGGATGCTGTAATACCCAAGCGTTCTCTTTCACCAATTCTAGAAGCTTTTCTGCATCTAGTCGCAACTTTTGCTTTTTCGGTGCATGTCTTACTCGTCGCGACTCGAAGGCGTCAGAGCCGCGTTGTCCGCATGGCCTCATCGCATATATTGTCTACGTCACGACTCATCTTCACAAATTGTCATTTTCAGGTATTCTCACATGTGACGCTGGATATATTCTTGAAGAATTGGACAACAAACTAGCCCCTTATGGGTAAGGAATCCCATTTGAGATGTTTTCAAAAGAAATGGTTTGATTCCTATAGTTATATGATGCCTTTCGATCTTGGAGCTAAAGGTTCATGCATGATCGGTGGAAATATAGCTACATGTGCTGGTGGATTGCGATTGTTACGATACGGTAGCCTTCATGCACATCTTTTGGGACTTACTGTTGTGTGTTGATTTATGACTTCACTTGTATTGATTGCGTTTTCGTAAATATTACATCCAGGTTCTTCCAAATGAGCAAGGAACGATTCTGAAAGTTGGATCATCCCTAAAGAAGGATAACACTTCTCTCCATATTCCTCACCTTTTCTTGGGTAGCGAAGGGCAACTGGGTGTAATTACCCGGATCACTATGGCTGCGGCACCGAAACCAACTTCTATACAAAGCGCTATGATAGGTTATCTATGGTAGCTTTTTTGCCAATTTAGTACGAATTTTTAGGAGCTGAAACGTTTGAGTCGTGCTGTGATATTCTGCGATTAGCTCGACGACATCTCTCTGAAATTTTGTCCTCGTTCGAGTTCCTGGACCGAGAAACCATGACAGCAATTGATGAAAACTTAGGGCTTAAGCCAGTTTTGCAATCGAATCCCCGTTTTACGCTACTTATAGAGACCTCAGGTAGAATTTCGTATTCCGACGACCCCGGATCGCTTAATAGTCGTCTCTTTCGTAGGCTCTGACGAATCGCATGATACAGCAAAGATGGAGCGATTTCTGGCACATTGCATAGATGATGAATTAGCTAGCGATGGCGTGCAGGTAAATCACCAATCATCACACATCTCGTCTCATGAAGAACCGAATTTCCTCCTCTTTAGCTTGGCTTCTTTCGGCTTTCTAAATTTTGCAGGAATTTTCTGAAAAGTTATTGATGAAATTTTTGACAGTAGAAGCAGAATCTTCAAGAATCTTGGTTCATAACGCACAGTTTCTCATATACATTTCACGAGCTACAGTCACCAGGGATGTTAGAATCGACTTGAAAAAAGTTAAAGATAAGGCTGCGTCTAGAGTCGCCCGTGTGCCAGCGCTGTGCCAGCGCCCATTTGAAGGCGCTTACACGGGGCTAGCACGGCAATTTTGAACACTATAGAATAGGAAAAGCGGCAGGAATTTGATGAATTTTCATGCAAGCATCAAAATTCAACAGCAACCGATGTGAAAAAAATCTATAAAGCAGTCGAACCTTGTGGAAGGCTCTTTTTCACTTTAGCCTCAGAATTTTTCCAGTCATAAACATTAGCAGTAAAATTTTCGACTTCCATTTTCTGCAGTGTCTCTTTTCGAACCAAATCACCAGGTGGAACGAAGTGACCCTTTGATTTGACTGGATTGGCGGCTTAAAGGCGGGCTTCATGACCTAATTGAGGCTAGAAAATGATCAGAAAGCATGTTTGCGCGGGACACGCAGACTGCCTCGCGGATGCGAGCGGTCGCCTTCCAGCCGTCAATCTCGTTGAATCAAAGGGTACACTCCACGTTTTGACAATCTGTTGGTTTTGACAGATGCCAGAGTCAATCATATTTCTTTTCAAGGCGATTCTTGAATTCTGAACTGTCTTTCTAGAGCGAAACGATAACCGCAGGATAGATCTCCAGTTGCGTAAAAATTTCCAAATCAGTGCAGTTTCTCCAGTCTCCAACATTCTTCTCATTTAATCTTTTCTACTGATGTAACTTTTGAGCAGATTTGTAAAAGTATTATTTTGTATGTGCATGTATCATCTCATCTGCATAAACATAGGATTTTATGAATCACATGTTTCTCTCATTGTTAGAAAGAATGTTAACAAAAACTTCACGCATAGGCTCAATCAGCGACTGAATCATCGATGATGTGGCGGATACGAGAAAGCGCTCCATTGGCTGTGGCTGCCGATGGTTATGCGTTCAAGAATGACGTTTCTCTACCTCTGAAGCATTTTTATCGACTTACTGAGGTGGGCAACAATTAAGAAATACTCAAATCCAATTTTCTGTGTGTACAAGACCGCTGGTAGTCTGTGGAAAAAACACCGCCTTTGCTGGGATTTGCTGAAATTCTCCTTGCATCGCCATATCTCGGTTTGAAGAAAACGGATCAAATTCAAGCAATCAGCTCATTTCGACGTCGCATTTTCTGACGTACGGAATACCTGTTAGAGTACGGTAGGTAATACGGTGGTAGCCAACTTCTTGTCACTTTTCACGAATTTTTCAGTCTTACTTACAATAAGTTACGCACGTAAGCTGATCAGAACCCTTGCACATACGTAAGTGCTGAAAACTGACCTTTCGTATACCTACCGTACCCATAGAGGAACCTTTATATCTCAGAAAATGCGCCTTGTCGAGCTGAGTTGAGTTTTGCCCGGGTTGAACGATGCCCTTACATTCGAAATTACTTTGAAGGAGAATTGCGATGGCATCCGAAATTTGGCGAACTGAGAAATCCGCGTTTTTCTCAGACTTTGGGGTAGTGTGTGTTACTAAACTTGTTGTGAAAACTGCGTGCTGTTGAGCGAATAGAAGACTTGAGAACAATTCTCGTCGTCGGCATAATTTGTTGCTTTAGGAGATTAGAAAGAGATGTTCGTCTATGACAAAAAGGATTGTCACGTATGGGCATCTGGGTGATGGTAACAGTCATCTGAACATTACAGCTAAGGAGTATAGCAAGGATTTATATGACAGGTGATCCATTTGTAGCAAATAATAACAATACAATAAGCGCACGTAGAGAAACACTTTATTTGGATTTGAGAAAACCCGGCAATCCCAATTTTTTGAAATTAGTCCAACAACCTCTTACTGTTGATAAATGACGGGAAAATTCTATGATTTTCGTCGATCTTGAGTCTTTTTTTTTGCACTTTTTCCATATTTTTTCTGAACACAGAATGTTAGTTCACAATTTCCTAATGACTATAGTCGCTACCTGCAAAAACGTTATTTTTCAAGAATAATTAATCCATTCCAGGCTCTATCCATTCATCTATGAATGGGTGAATGCTCATGATGGATCTATCTCTGCTGAACACGGTATTGGCCAAATGAAGTTACCGTATGCAAATCTTGGCAAATCGCCAGCTGAGCGAGAAATTGTCCGTCGAATCAAGTCAATCTTCGATCCTAACGGCATTATGAATCCCTACAAGTCATTCTAATTTTTGCATTTTTTCATACTCTAGGATTTTCGCACCTCTGTAATATTTTGAAACTCATTTGTAGATGAAGGTTTATTCATGTATCTATGTGTTCGCAATACAATGAGTGGCACTGCTACAGTGCATTGGAAATTTGCTGCTGTTCCAGTGGGACGATAACTGATTTGGTCAGCTGGTCAAACATTCACTCTCGGAGATTTTCCTCATTCGTATCGTTCTCAGCTATCAGCAGCATTTAGGGCAATAAGTCTGCTTATACATCATTTTTATCATTTGTGTTTGAAAACCTTTTGTGTTTCTTATATTGATTTTTTGGTCGTTAATCCTTCAAGCAGTACATTGCGGGTAATTGTGGAGTGGTTTGACTCGAAAAAAAGATTTTATGGACTTCAAATTTACCGTAATTCCCTGTGACTTGCTGTTTTAAAGAACGGATAAGAGGATAGAAAAATGATGTCGTCAGGTTCTTTAAACTTAATAATTTGATCAAAAACTAAAATACTTACTCATGATCGTCCGTAGAGGCTAAACGTTTAATTTTCCGAACCCCGTTTATTCTTGTTTTTGCAGATACTGTGTTTGAACGCAGACTATAAAACAGGTCATAACCTGTTTAAAAAGAAAAACAGCGTCGTTGAGACAAATCTGTACACTTTGACTTGTTACCGCAATCCTACCGTACTTCTCCATACCGCCAGCATTATATAGATGGGAATGTCTTAATCAGCATACTGAGTAACCCATTTGCTTGTAATCTAAAGAGTTTTGTGAAATATGACTAGCTATCGTACACCTACCGTAACCCGATAAGCTATGGCAGTTTTTTATATCAGAAGATGTGCGACTTCAAGCCGAGTGGAACGGCACCTTTTAAGTGATTTGAATTGGGATGTGGCTGTGCGGCAAATTTTGGGAAACTAAGCTCAAACTAGCGATGTGCTGCATTTTGACGTCAGCATTTTTCACATTATTTAAACAATGTGTCCATTCAAAATAACTGGAAAATTAATTTTTTGTTGTCTCTGCAACTGATAGGATTTTGAGACTTGGATTACTTTCAAATGCCATGGATAAAGCATGCATATGGAATCAATTCTGCTCCCAAAAAATATACGGTGATTCGCAGTACATAAATACCTCCCATTCAGAAAGCTAACCATGCTCCCTATTATGATAACTATCTGTTCACTATGGATGATTCCCACAGTCTGCGCTGATGCTGATTATGTTGGACAATACATAGACATTTCTATGGCTATGACAATAGCTATGAAAGATACAGGAGCTTCAGAAGAGGAGCTGCATCAGGTAGATCGCTCATTGCTATAAAATCAGAGCTAATTATTTTATTTATAGCTAGCAAAACAAGTCGTTCTCTATGGTTATGATTCTGGGAAAGTACAACAGCTTTACGACGATTATCTGGAAAACAAAACTGAGGAGATCAAGGACGCTTTTATCAAGAATTACCTGCACGACAAGTTAGAAATTAAATTTTTTGTCGTCTTCATTGCAATAATTCTTTTAGGAGGATAGAATATGTAAAGGAGCGAGTCGGCAAAGTTCTAGGGTATTACCTTACAAAGGAGCAGATAAGAAAAGTGAGTTTTTAGACAATATTCGAACAATCTATAATATAATAATATCTTCTTTCTACAGCTCTCCATAAGGAATTTTTCACATGTTCTTGCAAAAAATACACCAATCACTCTACTAGTTGCTTGAGATATGGAAAAAGACACCACTTAAATTTTTTATTTGAGAGTTTCTAAAAAGTCTGCAAGTTTCTAAAGAACATGAAGTCATTTTGAGCATTGATATCATAAGAAAAATAAGCAAAGTGAAGCTTTTCAATGATATAATTTTTTTGGCATTAACGAGAAAAGCTAGTTTTCCTCATGCCTTACCTTTAAATTTTTGCTAAAGAAAATTTTTCAATTCGTTTAGGTACGCTTGGTTTTGGAACAAGAAGCTGGGAAAGGATCCTCTCAAGAAGAAGTCATAGCTGCAGTAAAAAAGGAAGTTGCCAAGGTATAGAACATAATCCAGCCATATTTAAGAACTAATTACTAGTTGCTTTCATTCTAGGAGGTTGGTGAAAGAAAAGCGGAGAAAGCTGTAGAGAATACCATCAAAGATTTGAGAATACTGGGTAAGCGTTATGTCGGCTGGCTTGAAAAAGCGGAAAACTTATTCTACACGATAATCAAACACGATGAGAATTGAGAAGCGGATTAGAAAAGAGAGACCAAATAACTCAATACCAGTCATGTTAGTTTGTATACAATAATCTTTCTAAGTATGTTGCTGATTGTCCCCTTGTTTTGGTTATGAATGTGTCTCGTTTTGAATGCCTGAGTAAATCAAGATTTTTTGTGATTACAGATATTATTGAGCATTGAACATGAACAACAATGAACATTTGATATCCGAAGGCCAAAAATTTCATTGAATTTTTCGGAAAAAAAACCGTTGTAAAAATCCGTCATTCACACAAAGCTCCTGCTAACATAAGACATTTTTGTCCTTAGGCCCCGGGCAGACTTCACGCGATTTGATCGTCGCGACTAAATCGCGACGAGACAACTGTTACAACATCATTCCATGCTGATCAGCTTTCATTTGGTTGTGATACTTTTCCAGCCCGAAATTTTTGAATGTGAAATGAAAATGAATGGAAATCTTGGCGTTTAGATCGCGACGATTAAGTCGCGTGAAGTCTGACCGGGGCCTTAGAGAGGATGATTTACAAAGTCAGAGTATAACGAATGTCCATCCACGGTATAATCTGCGCATGAATAGAGTAAAGAACAACAAGGAGCACAATATAATGGACTGAGAAACAACTTACACAGATAACATTCTATAAGAAGCACTTCTCTTAATTATTGTGATAGTCGTAAAAATTGATGACAGCAGAAACTTTGGGAGTGTCAGTAACAATTATTTTAATGTTATGTCGCGGTAGTTTAGAAAATAGAAAAGTGCTCATCAAGATGACAGGTTTGGTAAAATTTTTATCAGTCGAATAAAAATGCTTTACCAAATTCATTCTGATATTCCCAGAAAGGAGGTCATTACTAGTTGTATGGTGCTTGATATGTTAATTGCATCAAGCACTTCAGGTTCAAAGTTTGAGATTTTTTTCATTTTTTTCAAATTGAAGGCATCATATGAGTAAGAAAAAAATCTTTCCGGTTGCATTGATTCTTTATAGCCAAGAGTAAAATTTGCTGGTGTTCACGTGACCGAAAATTGCAAAGGGCAAAATCTTTTAAAGGAAATGCCAGGGCAAGGTTAATGGTGGGACCTTACTCTAGCTGAAATGGATGCCCTCAGACATTTTTTTCCGCAAGTGCAAAGACATAATATTGAAGCAGAAGCGAGAAATCTGTTGGAAAAATGGGAGACATATGCCTCGGGGGCAAGCCCGCCAGCTAGAGCGCTCATTCCCCGACATTCAAGAAGATAAAGTCCTACAGCGACTCTGGTCTCGCTGGCAGGAAGTGCTCCACTCGTTCAGAGTCAAATCGGTTGCGAGAAACGCCTGTTTTTGCCATTTTCGCGCTTCCTAATGCATTTTCGGACTCAACGTAGCAGATCCTGAGTGAGAGAAAAGTTAGAATTCGAGTTTTTGTTCGGACACTGCGTTCAGGATGTTCACGCAGCCTGGTGAATGCTGTCGCGTGAGAAGGCACTCTTCCTGTATAGCTTCAAAAATGAACCAACCTCATATCAAAGTGATTTTTGTAAGTACGTGTTGAAGCAGGCACAAAATTGTTGTTTTTGTTTCAAAATAGAAGTCGAAATAACGGTGAGTTTCATTTTCATGTTTTGTTGAGCAGTCACACCTCGTACAATTCGTCATGGTGAAGGAATTATACGTCAGTTGGTCAATTGTCGTTTGAGAACTTCAGCACAGTGTGAAATCTCAGAGCGATCCTCCACCACAGATGGATGTCGCTTTAACGCTTAGAAGTTGTGGTTGCGGCTATATGATTGTTCTTGCCATGTATCTGAACACTCTTCTGGTAAGGACTGATTTCTCAGACAAAAGATGGGAACTTCCCGAGGACAAGCGACTTTGGCAAGCTTTCCGAGGTTTTCATTTAGTTCAGACTGAATGGGCGCAAAAATGGGAATTTCCCGAGAACTTTGACGTCAAACTGCAGCTTCGAAGAGAAAGAGCAAGATTTATTATTGCGCTTATGTACAGCTACACAAATTCCATCTAGAGCCTTCGGGAAGTCCCTAAAGATGTCCTCGGGAAGTTCCCATTTCTTGCCACCTTTCCGACGATTTATTTGCAAAACTTCCCAAGGACTTTACTGGAACTTTCCTAGGTGTCCCGAAGAGAGTTCTCTCACAGCCTTCGGGAAGTTCCGATGAATCGTCTGAGGTTATGGGGAAAAGGAGGGAGGGGAAGCGTTTGTATTAAATAAGGTGCACTTTCAGATGATTTCAGTCAATCTAAAATTGGGAATATTTGTAAGACATGAGGAGGACATTCAGCCTTTAATTGAGAGCGAAAAAGAAAAGAAGGAAGAGGTATACATCCTGACTCTTAGATCTTGAGAATATTCTGGTTTCTTGAAGCTTGCCCCGGAGAAAAAGGAAGAGGAGATGCCGTTCCTCAAGTATGCAGAAGCACCCACACAAGAAGAGTTGAAGGCTGAGGTTTGAAAGCTTAGACTTGTACTAGGCAGAGCCTATTGCAACGAAGGGCTTAGACTTGACCTTTGATTCAAACGGCTTGGCGGCTGGAAGGTGGGGCTTTGTGACCGAATTAAGGCCTCTCGCGCCTGCTACGCAGTCTGCGTCTCTCCCGCGCACGTGCTTTCTGACCGTCGCTAGCCTTAAATAAGTCACGAAGCTCCGCCTTTCAGCTAACAAGCGCTATCTGAACAAAGGGTACCCTTCGACGAATTAGAAATTTATGAGCAAAATTTAGGGAGAAAGCCCAGAGCTACCTCTAGCTGGCACTGCGCCACCAAGCGTAAGCTTCCTCTTAATTAGTGGACACTTAGCTAATGTAGAAAAGCAAGTTTAGGAAGCGGAAGATGCATTAGGTGTTGGAACAGAGAAAAAGAAGAAGAAGAGAAAAGCAAAGGAACAGTCAGCGGTTAAGCCGTACGTTCAAAAAGAAGTCTTTACTCAGATTATGGAAAGACTTATCTTTAGGGATAAGACCCTTCAATCGGCAAGAATGTCTATTCGTCTTCCTAGAGCTCCTAAAGGTCATCATGAAGAAGAGTTGGAACAGATGGTATGCACTAGTTTAAGATATTTAGAGGTCCCATGTCATTTTGTTTATTTCTAGGAGAAATTCCTAGCGGAAGACGATATCAGTGCCATAGAAAAATGAAGCTTTTGGGAAGCACTTTGTTTGTGCATATCTTTGTATGTATGGGATTTCTCAATAAATTCCCATTCTTTGTTCGTTGAAACACCCTGAACTTTATTGATTAGTATTGTCTCCAAGCAGCAAATGTTAGTGATAGCAAAATTTTTATTATTTTTCTCTACATAGTTGATACATTGGTGAGAGGCTGTCGCTTTTCTCTGCTTCGAATACTAGTCTGAAATTAGAGTTTTTCCTCCACTAACAAATCATTTGAGAAAAGATGCTTTTGGTTTTTAGCAGACACTACGAGTTATGAATCAGTAAGCGGGACTTGGTTTCAAACTGAGTGGGTTAATAAAATCATAACAGCTACTAGTTTTAAAACTTACTTGAAACTCATCTATAACTTCATCCACCGTTCGTATATTGTCAGCTGATAGTTGTGGATGACGAGGAATTTCTCGTGCTTCTTAATGTAACATATGAGTTATCCGGAGGTTATCGCGACTTTAGGCACGTTTCAATTGGTCTCCCAAAGACCGCAAACATACTTTACGCGATTCCTGTCGAGACGCGATTTGGCAATACTCCAATTAATAATGCTCAGCTCATCTTAAGCGTCTTGAATGTACAAAAAAATAGAGCAATTTATCAATCTACTCAGACAATTCACCGCAACTTCCGCAGGACAAGCAAATTTGCAGCGGTTCCACAGGATTTTGTTTACTATTGCAGAAGGAAAACCTTGAAAACGGGAACTTTCGCAGAATTTTCACGTCAGACCGGTTGAAAACGGTAACTTTCGCAGGACGTTTACGGTATTTCCGTAGGTGACCCGCGGAACTTTTCCAAACGTCCTGCTGAAGTTCCGGTCATTTGTCTGAGTATGAAAGTTATACACAAGCTATGTATTTAAGGTCTGTCAGTGATGGATTCGAAGGCATCTGGCGAGTTGCCAAATCGCATGGCAACCTAATCGCTTTAAATATGCCCGAGGCTTAACGAGAGGTATCTATAGTCAATTTATCGACCGCAAAGAGTCCAGACCACTTACTAAACATTTGTCGAGCTATCAGTGTCACGCGAACAATATAAATCATCGCTGATCCTCCTATCGCAACAATGAAAACAATCATCAAAATACATGCGATGCGTATCTTCTCGGATAAGCCTAAAAAGACTCAAAAGGTTTGTTACCATATTCGGTTCTTTCTCACGTTTTCGTTCCTCCCATCTTTTCACATCAAATTGAGATTTCAAATAACGCGTAGTCTAAATGTCCCCACTACCTCAAAAATCGGTATAAGTATGGTATATGGCTTACATTTTCAGTACTGTCTTGTACGTTCGCAGTTCCATTCGAGCTCTCAAAGCTAATAGTTGTCTCATAGGTGTTCCTCGTTGAAAGCTCAGGAGATGATGTCACTTAATCATTCATCTAAGCGTAGTGGCTTAGTTGCTCATGATCCGGATCTCATCGGCGGGATCCGTCTCCGATTCGACGAGATCCGGATGACGGGCACCACCTAACTCTTACGTGCTTCTCTCTCTACTTTCGACTTTGCTCTCAGTTCTTTACAGGTCTAAGATACTCACCATCTGAGCAATCCAAAAGCACAGCCAGGCTCATAAGAAAAAGAATGAAGAATGGAACGATCCCGTATGGCCCTCGTGACATGCCTGATTAGCCTGCGAATAATGTGAACTTTTTGAGGAGATACAAACGCTCCACTTCGTGAGGGAATGAACCACACTTTTGCGACCAGCAGAGTTCGCCTTATTTTTCGTTGCATTGCTGTTCTCGCTTCAAAGTGGGCAAGTGAACTTAACGCACCAGTCAATTCACTTCAGCGCTGCTCATTTTGGGACGGCTGTGGCCTCAAAGGCAATGGCTCGGGGGAATTGCAACTGTGCGCTTTCTTTTCCTCCTTAGCTGGATGCGTTTAGACCAGAGCTGTGCAAAGTCAAAAACGTGCTTTTTATTGCGTTCTCTGGCTTTGGAGATTGCTGAGGAGGTTGGGGCGGAGACTTCCGTCAAAAACAGTGACGGGCTGCAGGAGACTGTAACATCACTCATTTTGGCGCAAATGGCTGATTGTCCCAGGCAACCAATTGCGACTCGGCTGCGGGATTCTCCGCTCCAGTCTCCTCAGCAATCTCCGAGGTCGTAGAACGCCCCTAAAAAGCATTTTTTGACTTGTCAATAAACGCATCCAGAAGGCCAAAGAGGAACAGAAAGCGCGCAGTTGCAAATTTCCGAGCCACTGCCTTCAACACGTTTCGGACCGCGAAATCGCGCGCGGCGAAAAAGAGTGTACTTTCAGCCGTTAGGCAACAAAGGGACCTTATTTCATAGACTGTGTGCTACATCTGTAATCAGCATGTCAAGCTCCACCCCAAAGTTCTGAGGGAATTGTGTGTTTGAAGTATTGAATTTTGTCGTTTAGAGAGACTTTTGTGCTTTTTGAAAAATAGGGACAAGAACTCAGTTTTTCATAGTATCCAAAAGTATCTATATTCTACGCGGTACACATCAATATTGAAACTACGGTTTTTCTCCTTGAAATGGAAGCAACGAAAAGTTGCGACGTCGCACGCGTCATTCGCGTTGCTGCACTTCGTCGCAACTGATGCTCAATTTCCCTTCATATTTCCTAAACAACAATTTGTGGCACAGCTCTGCAGACCCTTTTGAAAGGAGGAGCTTAGATCTTTGACTCGATAACCTTGACAAAAGAAAACCTCTTGTAAATGCTGAGAAGATCTTTCAAAGCCGCGGCTGCACCACGTGCAGCAACGTATTAAAGGCAGCGTCCAGGCAAATCTGGACCTTTGGGGATTTCACGTGGAAAGTAATTTTGGATCCTTAAAGGCAGCGTCCCGGCAAAAAGATAGGTGCCGGGTTTCTGTGGCGATGTCAAAGTAGACCCCTTACCTAAGCGATGACTGAAGTTTGGAACTTAAAGGAGAGTCTACCAAGCCTGAAATTTGCCCCGAAAGTGGCCCGGATTTTACGGTAGGCTCGGGTGAGTACGAGATGCATGCAAGGTAGAGATGCAGAGTCGTTGCAGGACCCTGCGCTCTTGACGGTGCGCTACGGCTGCGTCCATACTGATCCCAAAGTCCGGCAACAGTTCCAGCAAAACAGCTTTCATTCCTTGAGCTGAACGCTGTGCTGTAACTGTTCCCAGACTTCGGGATCAGTATGAACGGAGCCTATGCGCGCTCTGGTTGCATTTCGAAGTTGATTGGGGGGCGGCATTCGGGCCTACCGTAAGATTCGGGCCACTTGGGGGGGGGAGGGGGATTTGTAGACTTCGTAGATCACCTTTCGCTCTGCAAACTTCTGTCATTGCTTAGTTAGGGTGCTTACTATCATATTAGTATTAGAGTCAGGTACCGTTCGATCTGTTGGGACGCTGCCTTTAACTAAAGCACTTGCGGCACACGGCCCATCGCGTGGGTCCTCGCACGAAACTGTTGGATTGCGCCATGAGTCCATGCGAAATACGATCCTGGATCCAGTTTCGAGGGGAATAGGTCAGCCGCTAAAGGACTACTTGAGCTGCCGGTAGGGCAGTGGCTTAGTTGGGCCTCAAAATTACTTTCCACGTGAGATTCGCTGCCAGATCTGCTGCCAGATATGCAGCCCTGCTGCCTGGATTCGGCAGGAGCAGGGTCGCGAAAAGTGAGGTGAAGGAAAAAGAAAATAGACAGAGGTAAAGGAGTCTTCACCCGTCTTGGTCTGATTAACTCATACGTGATTTTCGTCGGGCCCACGGCCCAAGCGGACCGGGAAAGCAAGCTAGTAACTTATGAAGATTTCGCGACCCACTCTTGTGGAACCTCCCCCCCCCCCCCACGCACCATTATTCAGACAATAATTCGGACGAGCGCAGTGCCTTACCGGGCCAGCGACGATCATGCCTCTCGCCGTCCGTCCTCTATAGGCACGCGGCCGGCCGCTAGAGAATAAAGTGGGCGAGCGCAGTACGGCTTTAGCGGGCGACTAATATGCATCCCACCGCTTTCCCGGCAGAGTTGAGCCATCTGCCGTTATCTACAGCACTATACGGATTTGACAAGGTGCTGCCACTGCGCTAATAATCCGCGCTTGCTTCTCCTGCAAACACACGATCCAATTTATTAGAAAAAATGTAAGCGAAACACATGCATTTGTGTGAACAATAAATGTAACGCAAAATACGACGGTGATACCACGTCACTATACATGAAACAAGACAGTAATAATTGATGTCAATCCGCTTTTAGCTTTCATGAAGGATCACCAATGTAGCGGAAATCTTCTAGATGAAGACCGAAGTATATATTATACTCTTGAGTTCTCGTGAAAGCGAGTTATGAAGAAGATGTGGCGTGTGCGTATTCAACTCGGGCAATTTTCAGTTGAATCACTGACATTCTGTGCAGACACCGTTATAAATATGCATCCTGAAACATTCTTATGCGCTCTGTTTACCAAGATCAAAATTATACCTATTTCAGACTTCGTCCTTCATCTTCAATTGTCACCTCTGTAACTTGAAACACCACCTAGAAGGCAGGTTTTTTGAAGCTTATGCCAGTATCTTGCGCTGTCATAGTTAGAACTTAATTTGTTCATTCCGTAACTGACTAGTTGAAACCAGAGGTGCAATAGTGGGAGTCGATTCTCCCCCTACCTTCACTTTTGAGCTGGTACGAGGCGATCACCTTCACTTTTGGAATAAAAATTTTTTCGCTGGACGATAAAGAAGGAAAATAAGCAAAACAAATGCAAAAGAGATCATTGAAAGCATATTTTTATGTATACAGCGTCATAAATATCTAAAATAAACGTGCTTATCAGCTTGTATATTTGGAAGTAAAACTCAGCGGAGTGCGTATTCAATTAAGTAAATTTTGTTATAATATACAGCGAGGATAGTAGATCGATCCAGGAAATGACGGCCGAGAACCAGAATTTTGAATAATTAAATAATGAAAAATCATGCAAAATTTTCACTGTTATAAATCTGTTGTTTGAAAATGTTAGCAATTACGACTTCATAGGTTTTGAAGAGTAAATGGTGCTCTATCAGATAGTGAAGGATCGAGTCGATTTGAGAGAAAGTCGTTGAAAACCAGAATCTAAGAGTTTACGCCATTTTTGCGTGTTTTTTGACATCTGACAGTATAAATCTTGAATGTGGAAGTGCATGATGTTGCGAATTCATAGGTTCTGTAGAGTAAGGTTTGCTTCATCAGGATATATCTTAGCCGTACCAATCCATTGAAATAGCGCCGAGATCTAGGGTCTTGAAAAAGCAGGTAAAAAAGCGTTTTTTTTTGAAACAGCTCATAACTTCTCCAGAACTGCATGAATCATGTTGCGACTTCATAAGCTAGATCCTTCTCATCAAGAGCTTTCAGATGATATATAGTGAGGGTTTGAGGCCTCCTACGACTTATGCCCGTGGGGGGAGACTTTTCATCACAAATCTCCCCCAACCCACTGTAATGTATTGGAGGGAGACCGCCAGAGGAGATTTTGTGATGGGTGGAGGAGTATATGT
The DNA here is from genome assembly GCA_958299035.1 of Cylicocyclus nassatus. Classification (NCBI taxonomy): domain Eukaryota; kingdom Metazoa; phylum Nematoda; class Chromadorea; order Rhabditida; family Strongylidae; genus Cylicocyclus; species Cylicocyclus nassatus. The sequence goes on along the minus strand of CATQJL010000316.1, from coordinate 80,427,744 downwards.
CGCTGAATTTGGAAGAGTCCCGCGCGGATTCCTTGCAGGAACGCATATCCGCGCATGTACAAGGGTGCGTAATTGTCGCAATTGACCGCGGGGACCGCCCTTTTCCGGCGACATATGGTCCTCTATCCTTTGTGATGAAAAGTCTCCCCCCACGGGCATAAGTCGTAGAACGCCTTAAACCCCCACATATTATACATAATCTGAAAGAGAAGATGATGAGAAGAATCCTATGAAGTCGCAACACGATTCATGCAGTTCTGGAGAAGTTATGAGCTGTTGAATTTCAAAAAGCGCCTTTTTAATTGCTTTTTCAAGACCCTAGATCTCGGCGTTGTTTCAGTGGATTGGTACGGCTAAAATATCTGATAAGGTAAACCTTACTCTACAAAACCTATGAAGTCGCAACATCACGCACTTTCACATTCAAGATTTATACTGTCAGATGTCAAAAAACACGCAAAAATGGCGTAAACTTTTTAAATTCTGGTTTTCAACGACTTTCTCTTAGATCGACTCGATTCCTTCACTATCTGATAGAGCACCATTTACTCTTCAAAACCTATAAAATCGCAATCGCTAACATTTTCAAACAACAGATTTATAACAGTGAAAATTTTGCATGATTTTTCATTATTTAATTACTAGTTGACTTACCCGGCTCCGCCCGGCCCTGTCATTATTATATTCGTAATTAGCATGCTCGGTTACCCCCCTGTGCCAACTCCCAGCCCCGTAGCTCAAATTTTGCAAAAAATCGATAAAATCGATATCGATCGATGACGAAAAGTAGCCTATGACACCCGCCCGGGTCCGAAGTGTATGTGTGCCAAGTTTGGTCCGGATCGGTTCAGGAATGGAATTTTCTATTCGGAACATACGTACACACATACATACATACAGACAGACAGACAGACAAACAGACATTCAGCTTTATATATAAGATTCAAAATTCCGGTTCTCGGCCGTTATGGCCTGGATCGATCTACTTTCTTCGTGTACATTATAACAAAATTTACTTAATTGAATACTCTGCTGAGCCAAATACACAAACTGATAAGCACGTTTATTTTAGATATTTATGACGCTGTATACATAAAAATATGCTTTCAATGATCCCTTTTGCATTTGTTTTGCTTATTTTTCGCGCACTAACGGCAACGACCTGGAAGGATAGACGTTAATGCTCCCCCCCCCCCCCCGGTCGACGTTTTTACGTTTTTGGTAGGTGAGTGTCCGGCACTACCACCTTCACTTTTGGCCGGCCAGTGGTAGCTAATACCACCTTCACTTTTGGTGGGCCCGGCTCCTCCCATCGCAATTCTGGTTGAAACTCCGCAACTAACTTCGTTTCCCTTTTCTAGAGGTAATGAATGGGAAGATACGTCCATTGCATGTGATGGCAAGAGCTAACTTATAATTATTTCAGCCAACAAATCATGGAAAAACCATTGGCAAAATGAATAACACAACAATGAGTGTTTTTCAAAATGATGCGAAAGAGCATGATAATGATGGAACGCCGCTCACCCGCTCGGAGATAGGCCGCCGCTGGTTGGAACAAGGTACCTTCGCTACTGAGCCTGCGGGCTCACTAGCGAAGGCACGCCGCTCGTCCGAAATAAGGCCAAGCCCACAATCTAAGGGTCGCCGCCCGCCGCCGCCCGCCCGGCAAGCTATAAGGCCGCCGCTAGTCCGAGTTATTGTCTGAGTGTGGTAAACAACCCGGTAATTGCTCACCATCGTAAAAATGAGTGAGTCACTTATCATACATTGCACTGTTTGCCGAGATATATAAATAGGTTTCAAATATTCTAGTACGGTTATTTCTTCTCGAGTGCAATCCTATGGTCGGCCTCGCAGGACAAGTAAGCGAGGGGTACTGCATGTGTAGATCCTCTTGGCTACGCAGACAACTGCAAACTCTTTCAGTCAATGCCAGTCTCAAACTTCTTGCTTTTCCATTGCACAAATTTGTATCTGATTGTCATGTTAATCTACATCAACAATTTGATTGTAAGTGGACTTCTTGTTCTAAAAGTCAGATTGTTGGGACTATTTCAGTTCCTCTTGATAGCCAAGAAGAAGATGAAAGCGCAATCATCTCGAGAAGTTGCTTTGCAGAAATTGAGACCCATGCAGGTTGGCAGTCTGCTGTAGCATTGCTTGTTGAGAGCTCGCGCTTCAGAAGCGTGCAACGAAATCACCAGCTGTGAAACCGAAAACTCCTCATACGGCGCCCAAAGGCGGTAGCACGAGCGCGTCCAAAGCAAAAACTACACCCTCGGTATCTATAGCCTATAGCAAGCCAAAAGAATCACCTCGACCATTACCTAAAGCCCGCAGCACGTCCAAAGAATCACCTCGAAAACTACTTAAAGCCCGAAGCACGCCCAAGGAGTCGCCTCGGCCATCACCTAAAGCCTTCAGCACGTCTAAAGGAAAATCAGTGCATGTAATACCTCTAGCCTATGGCAAGTCGAAAGAATCAGAGTCGTTGAACACTTTCAAGAAACAAAAAAGGAAGGAGTTGACCATGGAAAGAATACAGTATCTGATGGATCGAACACAAGATGTTCCGGACTCAGAACAAGCCAATAAAAAGCTGGAGGTAAAACCGCATTCACTATAGTTTCACAAAAAAATCGTTTTAGGGAAAACTAGACGATCTGATTCTTTTCTCAAAAACAGCTAACTCTGTCGATATAAGCGATGTAACGCAAAAAACAAGGGAAACTAAAGATGAAGAGGATTTATCATCTCATCTCGCATCGTCATTGACAAAGTCCCAAGGTTCAAAAGAATCTGCGGAAGCAGTGATAGTTCCAAACACGAAGGAGACAAAATTGCCGGCTAAGGCTCCACAACCAAAGTGAGAAAACGCCACTACTAGTTTCGCTTTGAAAACAAGCCATGCTTCAGAAAAAGTCCACCGAAGAAACTTCCTCGAGCACCTAAGGGACATCATGAAGAGGAGTTGAGAGAAATGGCATGAAACTTAGTTAATGTAATGCGAATGCAATGTGAGATGTTTATTTTAGGAGGAGTTTATGGAAAAAGAACTGCCCACAACGTATCTGCCACCTCAATAGCAAGATTGTAAAAGAAGAAACGATTGTTTTACTCTCATTCAAACGTTTGTAATCATCAGATTCTTTAAGGAATAAATATTTGTTTGAGTAAAGAAAGTGGTGAAACTCAAACAAGTTTTTACGAACATTGATTAAAAAACTGACAATGCTTGCATACACAAACTAGCGGACACTTTGCTAACGAGAAGTACGTCCTTAGTCAGAGCTTCGAGATGAAGTGCATGTTGTTCAAGTTAGTTTTGAATACTGATGTCAAGATTGCATCCCTTATATAAGGAACGCTCTTTTGAAGATGGTTGTGGTCAGAAAGAGAAAAAGTAAAAACATTTCGTGAATCAGGTTTTGTGCATTTTCTTCGATCTTTGATCCTCAGTATGCAACGTGGAATCTGCAACGGCACTTCCGTTGCAAATTTCACCGTAACTGAAAACTCCAACACTTTAGTGCACCCTTCGTGTGTAAATAAATAGATAAATAAACAAACAAGTATATAAATAACTGCACGTGCTCTTTTAGGAAGCGTCTTGCAAATTAGGTTTGCAGTTTTGAGATCAGCATTCATTCCTGACTTTAGTAGCATGAACCTTATGTTGATTTTCCACTTTCACTAGGGGAACACTCATTGCTGGAAGATAGTTTGCGCGTTAAGTTTAAAGCAAGAGAAGAATGAGAGCTGAGCAGGTGTTGCCATTAGCGAATTTGGAAATGAAGCGTTTCTGTTTCGGCAAGAAATTTCGACATGTTTTTTGAGATATTTGTGTGTGCTTGTAAAGCCATCTGCAGAGTGATAAAGATAAAGGAGCAAAAAAAGGCTGTTTTCATGATATTCAGATTGCAGCACACTAAAAAGCGTAGTTGGGAAAGCTTTGGTTACTACGATACCAGTAGCCAAAGATTAGACTACGCTGAAAAATTACAAAGATGTGAGACCAGAAAAACGTAACCAAGTTTGCTTTATGTGAGCACCCTTGGAGCAGCGGTGGCAGTATGCCAACAATTCCAAAGAAAGAGGCACTCCTTACCACTTAGGTTTTGATCAGACGTTCTTTCTCTAATCCACTGCGCATGTGCATAAGTTTCAAAACCATGCCATCGGCTGTTTCAGTGAAAAAACAGTCGCTTATTAGCGGCACATCTTGCTTTTTGCTCTGTGCTCGTGTTTAGACCGCATGGTTCTGTATTTACTTGTTCTGACACTGTTGTATACCTCTGAAAACATATATCAATACAAATATACACATGTGTAGGCGAGTACACATCCGTCTGTACCCTCTCCTTTGGAGAAAGATACTTGCCTTAAGCCGACCGTAAGTCGGTCGAGCGGATGCGGTAAATGTAGGCGGCAGACAAATACATGCTTCTGCGAAAACCTCACGTTTGGTTATCAGTTTGTACAACGTCGTTTTCAAAAAATGTAACTAATCTTTCTCAGGTGCTTGTAAAAGAATCAAAGACGGTTATACCGAAATACGGATACGTGCCTTGACTTATTGTCTGCACGACATTCGCAAAGCGTTGTTGCTCCGCGACATTGACCAGTCCAAAAACTTGCTTCAGACTGCACTCGCCATGTTAGTTATGGCATTGAGTTATGTACTGCCGCCACCTCCCACTACACAGGGTCTCTCCCCGACACATTAGCAAGAGTTTTTGTGAGGCACAACTATGAGCGGCATGCGCGGCAAGCTAGTCGCGTAAGTCTTTACGTGTATCCCGAAGTATATCTACAAATCAAGCAGGACTTCCGCGTGGCTGTGAACTAGCGCCATCACACATATCATTCAAAAGGCCTTTATTTCATGTTCTTTTCAAATCCTTATGGACTAAATCCCCAAAAGCAAATTATCCCTCTTATCTTACTAATCCTCCCATATGTATGTACAAGTAAACATCTAAATCGTCAACACTTTCCAGAAAAGTTTACAATTCCAAGGTCCTCATAAATCGAAAGATGGTAATGGAAGGAAGGCCGTGAGGTCAATGAGTACTGTCCTATAGCAGGTGTTAGAAAACACAAATGTCGCTAACGCCTTCTGGGCATTGCACGGGAGTACGTCCTCACAGTCTACGTGGGAACAGAAGCATTATGTAGCCATATACTTCGCCTGCAAGAACGTTTGCTACATATCATGCATCTTCACAAATCATAGCCCATGGCAGTTTCGCAAGGAGAGTCCAAACAATACAATTTTTCTTTTCCCATGCGCCTGCAATGTCCTGCGATTATCGCTCTCATGATCGTCAAAAATCGCCGTTATGACTCAGACAGTCGAAGGAATATCTCCGGAGCAGAAATGGCAAGGCCGCCGGTCTGCCCAGCGGGGTTTGCCACTCGTGCTCCAGAGCCCTCCCATTTTGTGCTCCAGAGCCCTCCCATTTTGTGCTCCGGAGCCCTCCCATTTTGTGCTCCGGAGCCCTCCCATCTGTGCTCCAGAGACCTCCCATTTTGTGCTCCGGATGTCCCCCGCGGCATACTGTAACTAGCCCTAATCAAGCTCCAAACCCCAATTATGCCCCTAAACCTCACCCAAATTAGCTCTAGACCAGGGTCGAGCAAACGGTGTGGCATACGAACGCCGGATACCCCCCCCCCCCCCGGTTAGGAATTCAGCACGACGCTCCACCCCGTCCTCTACCCCCTCCCTCTCACCCCCAGCGTTAGTAGATAGAAGATGGAAGAATGAAGAGACAAGACATTTATTTTAAATTGACTGCAGACAATCTACTGCAAACTGTAAAACAAAACTTTTGTTGGACATCGCGTTGAGCTTGAGTTCGCTTGTGTCCGTAGGTATCATCACGTTGACGTTCCGAAGGGAAACCAATTGCCAGTTGTACCAATTGTTCAGCTGAATTGCTAAACTTATGATGAAGGTAAAGTTTTCGACTGGAAACTGCTCACCTGTTTCGCTTCTTGTGACGATGGCACTTGAGCATAGAAGTCCGACTGAGATGCGCTGCCTGCTGGTCATAATGCAAAGTTCTGTCAACTTCGCAGCTGGCAGAAGCTGACAGAACTAGGATAGCAGGAGAAGCGACAAATTCCAAAACTAAACTGTGTCACGAGGATCTGATTCCGCACAAGCACGCTAACAAACGACTAAACGAATGCTTGAGTAAAGTCGAACTGTAATGATTATTACTGATTGAAAAAAATTCACTGATTATTGAAAATTGATTATTAATGCAGCAGTTGATGATTATTCTACAATTCTACATAAAACTAATTTTGAGGCTAATACTTTGTGACAAGAAAATTGTTTGATATTTTTTGGTTTAAAACACTTTGGCTCAATTTTTATTTTCAAAGCATAAAAACCCTGTTCGGGCGAATCATGTTTCAGCGTCTCATGTGCTACACGTGGCGAATCACGGTGGTAACACACACCGTGAAGCACTGAGTGGTTCACACCGTAAACTACGTGAAACAAATCAGTGCTACACATGGTGAAGCACATTTGTGGCAATCACGATGAGGCAAGTATCGTTCCCTCGTCTGAATTTTGCTGCACTAATAATATCAAGCAAATCTCTTGTCATAAAGTAAAAGCCTTGAAATTAGTATGTAGAATAATTATCAATTGGTGCATTAATAATCAATTTAAATAATCAGAGTTCAAAACTTATCAGAATTAGAGTTCGAAGCCTTCCATTATGACCTTATATAGAGTCCTGCATAATAACACTTAGATGTTCATAGTTGCCTAGTTTTATCAGATTCTGCTACAAACGTTTACCAAACAGATTCAGAAGCGTCGTGACTGAATAAAACAGAAATGTTCCAGGTGCACTGTCATTCCACCTTTCAATGCAGTTCAATCGATCGGGAATTGAAGACACACTTTACAATGACATTCCAGTAAATAGTACAGTAATCACTACCAAAATATTAGCTTGCTTGCTAAACTACCCTCTTTCTATGATTCTGTAAGCTCCGGCGTAAAAAGGCCACGGGACGCGCAGTTTAATGCAGAGACCGTGTTCTCTATTGTGATCTAGGAAGGAAACCTCTTGCCAACAAATAAACTTTGTATCTATGCCAGAACCGCTAGTGTAGCAAAACTTTTTTGAATAATGCACTTACATTAACAATGTGCAGCATATCTATCTACAACTGAAATGCGAGAAGTTAGTGAAGGAACCTACTGACACATGTATGTACGTATGTATGTATGTATGTATGTATGTATATGGATGGATGGGTGGATGGATGGAATGGACGATTCGATGGATGGATAGATGGATGGACGGGTACATCATGTATTAGGTTGGCACATAAGTGATGCAACTTTTTATATAACTTTTGTCTATTTGAACGTAGCGCATTCATTTTTTGGCAATATAAGGAATATGATGTAAGCTTCTAATGCACACATTTTCGCCGAATTTTACCATCTTATGTGAGGATCACGGTAGGTTTACCGTACTATGAGAAAAATTTTAGAATGCATCAGATTTCTGAAACTTGGCCTATAGGGCTTATTTGACATGCTGATCACAAAAATGAGATCCGTTTGGCATCAAAAGATCTCGTTCGTGAGATCAAAAATGAATTTCATTTTAGCCACAAATGAATATGATATTCGTGTTTAACGCATAGGATTACCCTATAGTGCAAAGTTATAGCAAATTCTGACTTTTCGCAGCTTAGTTATTGACAAATTGCCTTCAAAACTTGACGCATTTGATTTGTTCAACTTCTCAAAGACGCCCCACCTTAATTTGTGTTTGAATTTCATTTCTTTTTCACTGGTTCCAATGTGCCATCTTCCAGCTACATGTTGCCTAACATTGCTTTTTCATATGTTTGAATCAGGTTTCGTAGGGCTTCATGTTTGCCAAAAAATCGTGAAACCTCGATTTTCAGCAGTTTTCAAAAAATGCTTAGATTTTTTGCACTACGTTGTCAAAAATCAAACGGTTTGCGCATACTTGCAGCTTACATCACGATCTACATGATGCCACAAAATGAGATTGCTACATAAAATAGGAAAAAAGTTACGGGAAAAGTTGCAAAACTTATGTGCCAACCTAATACTTGAAAATAACCTGCTACAAGTAATACTTCATAACACTTCGTTATTTTGAGCGCAATATATACTACTTATGTTGGTTGCTATGCATGTGTCCGAAGCCCCTGATAATGTGCAAGAAACCCATTCATTGTTTTTTGAGACCTGATTCATAACACCATTGCCATCCAAATTACTCTACATTATTTACCTACAAAACACCATCAAATACATACTTTCCCCAGAAGTTACACTTACAACAACGTCATTCGTGGCCTTATCAGCTGCCCATGAGCTTTTCCTTTCCTGAACTTATATAAGAATTCTATAAGATTTGTTAACCGGATACGACTCGAAAGTGAGAGCAAATTCAAAGTCATTCTTGCCTTTTTCTCCCACTCCCGTTCCATATTTATTCGTCTATCTGTATTTCATTTGTGAGGTGGTGCATCGTTTACAATGTATTTGATAAATAAATAAATATCGATATCACAGACACGGAACAGACGTCCAAAATCAAACTCGTCGTCCGGAATGTTCTCGCGTCTGGGAACCAGCTCGCTCCAGTTCTAGAATGTAAGGTACTATGAAGGAGAAAAGCAAATTTTTATCTGTTGTAGATTGCTTACCGGAGCGATAGAGATAGATCTGACTTTTCTTCTTGCCATTGACATCCGATTCCCTTCCACCATCGCATACATCTGGGAAGAAGTGCAACGAGTCCTATTGGCATCTTGAGGCCATTAACCGGAAAAGAGGTGTCACTTGGATTTTGAAAGCTTTAAAGGGCTCACCCACCTTGCGAAGCACTTCACTCTGCAGTTCCTCGGGCAGTTCGAGCAGAGGACATATTACCGTCACCGCATTTTCGAAATCCATCAGGGTTCACAGCACGAAAACAGTGCTATCACAACGTCGACAACAAGCGAATAGAATGCAAACTCGCCGTGAATAGCAGTTACAGTTATATAAAGCAATTAACACCCAGCTCGATGCTTACCTTGCTTTCGAACCTTGGAGGCTATACGGTAGCATTTGACAGTCAGCGCTACTTAGCCTGCAGCTTGTAGTCTCTCCCATTTACCGGAGTAAGACATGTTTTACCCATTGGCACACTCATAAACCGTGTCTAACAGACTTCACTAAAGCGCACTAAAATAAAAAAGCCGTACCACTAACTTGTGTGGCTTACCTACAGAAAACTTGAATTTAAGTAATCTTCATCTATTTCATCGTTAAATTCTCGGATTATATACTTTTTGTTTCGAAAATCCAGGATCTAGCACAAAAACCACTCCATCAATAGTCAACGATGTCTCAGCAAGTCGAAAAGAGCCAAACACTAAAGGTGACTAAGTGCATCCGCACGAAAACCTAAAACCTGAAACCTGAAAAGAAGGAACTGAACAAATAAAGGCCAAAAGCGCCGAAGAGCAACACGAAAAAGAAAAAGAACAAAAAGAACGAGGAAAAACGACAGCAAGTCGAAAACGAAAGCCGAACACCAAAAGCGATTGAGTGCATCCGCACGAAAATCCGAAATAAACCTGAAAACGAATAACTTGAAGCAACATAAACGCCAACGCGCCGATGAGCAACACGAAAAACCAAAAAAAGAAAAACGAGCGCCAAGCAACAAAAGAAGAGTAAGTCGAGAGCAACGGCAGCTTATTTTCGAAAATGCTAAGCTGCGCATGCAGCAAATTGGCTGCGTACCTATTGTGCTCCGGAGGTGTCCCAAATCTGGTGTACCTCCGGAGCCCTCCCATTCTGTGTCTCGGAGACCTCCCGTTTTGTGCTCCGGAGCCCTCTCATTTTCTGCATCGGAGCCCTCCCATTTTGTGCTCCGGAGGTGTCCCGAATCTGGCGTAATCCGGAGCAGAGATTTGCAAGCCCGCTGGGGGGGGGGTCCCATCTGCCTTCTTGTGCCGTCACCGTGACGTCACAGAACGGGACCGCCTCCTCGTGCTCTCAATGGTCAATTGGGCCCTCCGCAGCTCTGCCAGATTTCGACTGTCCTCCGGAGCTATGGCACCGATTGTCTGAGGAAGCCTTTAAAAGCATAAATCGATTTGAACTTTGGATCTACTGCTGGATCTAGTCTGCGACGTATCCATATAGAGAAGGGCAGTGAACATTTTGAATGTTCGAAACACAGTTAATGGTTCGCGCTCTACATGAAGAAGAGCGAATATCAGAATTAAAGACAGCTTACAATTGGAACAACCCGTTGTCAATCTTGATGGCATATAAATGAACACATCACTGATAAAATATACTTTTACGAGTTTAAGTAGCGCTGATCGAGCAGAATCGATTCATTTTCCAGGCTTTCCAAGCGCGGTACGCTTTAGAAGAATTTCAAACGTCAAAATGATGAGGGATTGAAAGTAACGCAGTCATTGCAGTTGATGATATCCTTGGACCTCGTGATGCTGCTTTCCACAACTATCCATCTCACTATGCTAATCTATCTCAGTAACTTTATAGTGATAACAAAATGATTTTATTTGCAAGTTTAGGGCAGAGCTTAATCGTTAGTTAGTTTCTTTTGATAAGATCGCGGACAGGAACATATTTACTCTCAGCTTCGCCAAAGATTGAGCTTACGCATGCAAGTACAGCGTGCGGAAAACATAGCGTATTCTTGACATTTAGGAAGTTGTCACGAAATCTCAAGTTCTCAAACCGAAGCCAATTGTCCCCACGGCACAGAATACGGGTGGTCCAAGACTAGAGGTGAAGAACTTGCAGCAGAAGACCCTAGATCGTACGCAGTACTTACCGGAGAACGTAAATATATTCTTAAGCAAGTGAGGTCAGATTTCATTGCTCACAGTTTTCAGAGCGTCAATGTCAGAGTGGGAATCAAAAATTGACACAGATGATGTGCCTGAAAAAATGCAACCGACTAGTGCGAACGAAAAAGAGATACCGTTCCTGTGGCACACCCAACCAGATGACTATTTTGTGAAAGATACGAAGGTAAGCAGTCTCAACCAGGGTCACGCGTGGGGTGTGGCATGCCACACCTGGGAGGGGGGAGGGTCGTATTGAGTAATCAGGGAGAGGGGGGGGGGTCGTTATCATGGCATCCGTTGTTCGCGTAACATGATATAACAATGTCAAATAGCCATGCAAAATATTAGCACAGTGATGTTTGACCCATTATCGTATACGCAAAGTAAGCATAATCAAGGATCCATAAAGCGTAAGAGCACCGTTTTGTAATTAGCAAGTGAATAACACCTGTGGTCCAAGTTTCAGCGAATTCTGAGGTTTCCAAATACAGGACCACCTAAGTGAGATGGTCGTTTTCAAACAAGTTACTCTGTTTCAGGTAAGTTACCTACTTCTTTCTGCGCTTGATTCAAAGGACTACTATTTCTTTGCTCACATAAGGAATTCTACTTTGAACGATCTTTAAATTAAGCAATTAAAAGCAAGCCAAAACCTCGTTTGTTCCATTTTTCGTGTTCAATATCTCAGGCTAGAGGAGACCAATAAGGCTCAAATCACTTTAATGTAGATTACAAGGCTTAGGCTATCGAATATATAATCTCGAGTCATTTGTAACTTAATATGTGAGATTGCACACTAAACCCTATTAGCGACGGCCCCCATACTTCCCACTAAAACATTTTCTAGCCTAACAAAATGTAGAAATTTGTTCTACTGACTTACATATAAACCAACTAGAACAAAAGAACCAAGGAAACAAGGAGAAATTACTGGAAATGAGCAGGTTTTAGTTTCACAGTTCGTCAGTTAGTATGCATAGTGTGCACTAAGCATATTAAGTTACAAATGACTCGACGATACATTCTTCTCGCCTTCCCTTGCGATTCACGTAGTAGCGCAGACTCAGCATGTTACCGTATCCAATATTTTCGCAGTATTTTGCCAGCATTTTACATTTGCATAGGTAAAAAACGATTATATCTTGCTCTTGGATGAACGTTTTCATATGAAATTTCTGCTATGTAAAGAAGAAGGTTAAGCAGTAACAACGATATAAAAAATGCAGCTATTTGATCTGTTTGAAGGTCAGTTAATGGGGGTGTGGCACCAACCCTAAAAAGTTTAGCAGCCACAGCTTTTTAGGGGTGATGCCACACCCCATTACCTATATAAAAAACAGGTAATGGGGAACGTACGAACGTTATACATACGAATCGATAGCCTAGACCTCGTAGATTTTATAGGAGTGATTTGAGCCTGATTCGTCTTCTTATTGTTAGCTCTGAGTAATATTTGGTGAAAGCACAGTCATTGAAAGCGAAAAATAGAAAAACAAGATTTTGGTTGGCTTCTAATTCCAAAGTTAGGAGGTCTTTTAAAGCCAGATTTTTGAAGTGGCCAAAGAAGGACTGGTGCTTCGTCTTAAGTGCAAAGCTAGCTACTTCACCTTTGAAATAAAGTTAATCATGCTGGAAAATGGCGATTTCACTTAGGTAACCCAGTATCTTGAAACTTCAATATTCATTCAAACATTGTCTACAGGGGTTAATTGAAATGCTAATTTTGGATATGTCGCCCGTTATGTTTGACAGGGCCTTTAATATACTTGGGACCGAATCGAATAATTATTCGATCATTCGAATAAATCATTCGAATGCGAATGATTCGAAAAGTCGAATATTCGAAAATCTGAGATTTCGAATAAAATTCTAAAGTCGAATATTCGAAATTTTTTGTTTTCGAATATATTCGATAATCGAATATTCGAAAATCTTCATTTTCGAATATTATTCGAAAGTCGAATATTCGAAAATCTTGAATTTCGAATATTATTCGATAGTCGAATATTCGAAGGTCATTCATTCGATCATTCGATGTTCATCAAATATTCGAATAATCGCCGAGCACCGAATATTCGATAATTCGATAAGAAATGACTATTCGAAAATTCGATAAGCACCGAATATTCGAGAATTCGATATGCATAGCGTATACGGGGTGTCTTAAAAGTATCTACACACCGATTGATCGCCAATACCTCTCAAAGTCTTTTGCCAATTTCTGGGTAACATCCAATAGGGATGGCTTCATCTTATAAATACAGCGAAAGCGAATCACCCATGTTTTTTTTATTGTGTGTTATCACAGTAGGAAACTGCAGCTTATAGACCAACTGCAAAATAAGACATCCGAAAAAATTGTCCCCAAAAAGGTCTTATGCTGATTTTACTACGCACGAGTTTTCAAGCTTTTCAAATGGCAATCACATTTTTGAAAGGCGTCGCAAAACACTTATTGCGGTGTATCGTTTGTTCCCCAGCAAAATCTCCATAGGTATCACCACGTCATGTCGCTGCCTTTCGCTATTTTGAACGTTTTAACCTTGGGCATTTCCGTTGAAATCTCAGGAGAAACGTGTCAAAAAGGGCAAAAGGCAGCGTCGCACCACGTACGCAGCTGATTCACATGGAAACTTTTCTGGTGCACACAGGATACCTGGCGTAGGTTTTGAAAAAAGCATTACGGTTGAGTGCAAATTCTACATAAAGTGAGTGTCTTTAGAAATCTAAAGCAAGACTTCCAGCCCTTTTGATTCTTTTTCTTAGGGAAATGGCTCTTGATGTTTTGAAACCCATCACTTCAGTCCTACGGTAATTTTACAATAGTGAAAAGCGATTGATAAATCGCCCCAAACTCTAAGTTGATGTCAGCCTACAGATCTACATATGTTGGGACCGCTGTATACCCAATCGCAACTCTCAGTGAGGGTATATAATCTTCTTCGAAGTACGAAAAATCTTTTCACAACCGTCATAAGAGTAGCTTGGTTCCTAAGTTTCTCTCTTCACGTCACGACTAAACCGTTCTTCCATCGTAAATTGTACAATAAGAATGTGTCCATTCTTATCATTTACATGAAACAATTTATTCTTAGCGTTTTGGCCTTTCATAGGCAGTCTCAATGATGTAAATTATTCGGTCAGTATTCGAAAATCGAATGATATTCGGAAATCGAACAACATTATTCGATATTCGAATATTATTCGATTCGAAGTTTTCATTTTCGAATAATATTCGATAGTCGAATATTCGAAATTTCCGATTTTCGAATAATATTCGAAAGTCGAATATTCGAAATTTTCAATTTTCGAATAATATTCGATAGTCGAATATTCGAGAACTTCGATTTTCGAATATTATTCGATATTCTAATAATCGAAATTTTCAATTTTCGAATATATTCGATATTCGAATATTCGAAGAAAATTTCGAATTTCCCCAAGTATAGCCTTTAAGTAATGCTGTCATAGTTATAAGCTCCTGCAAGACGAAGGCGGTCGGTTCGATGTGTGACGTGGTTGTGACGCGGCTGTGACGCGGCTGTAACGCAGCTGTGTCGCAGCCGCGTTGCACATCGAACCGACCGCCTTCGTCTTGCAGGAGCTTATATAAACTCCAGGGGTCTTACTGAGACAGCAATAAGAGGGGGGGGGGCGTAACCAGCGATCGTGGGCCACACCTCTTGCTTGACCCTGCTCTCAACTCAATTGAACAACGTATACCCCGAGGTCTTATTCTAGGTTGCAAAGAACTCCTCACAGAAACATTCGTAAGAACCCTAGTTTTTTAGCATTTATGTCCAAGTAGCAAGATATGTTGGCCTTTTATTTTTCAGAAAGCAATCTCGAAAACTTCCTCGTGCTCTAAAAGAAACACATAACGAAGAGCTCAAGGAGACAGTAAGTTTTCTTTTCAATCTAAAGCAGATGCACATTCAATATTTAGGAGGGATTTATACATGAGATGGAAACCCCGGTAGCTCGTCACTAAAGCAACCAAGCAAACAAGAAAGAAACAATCGCTTTACTCTTTCTCTTCTACACTTGAATGTCAGTATGTTTGATTAAAGAATTCTCATTTCATTTGGAGCAAGGGGGAAGGGAGGGGAGGAAAATAACGCACGAGGCTTTGCAATTGCTTTGCTGTAAAACGGCTTAAAACTTTGTCTACAGTGTTTAGAAAAATTCATGGATCTGCGTTTTAAGCTGCATCCGTTGGTATGCGTTTGCAAGATATAACCACTTCAAGTTTTAATTTCCTTATCAGCCAAAACCGCCGCTTTACCTGAACGATACTATCATGCTGGTACTGAGGCCGTCACGATTCGGGTGAGTGGGTATTACCCTTATGGTGTTGCCGCAACGCAATTGTAGAGTCTACGAAAAGTTATTTTCAGTGCTAAACTGTCTGCAGAGTTGATATGTGCCCCACTCCCCACAGTAGCCTTTCCTTGTCCAGATACGCATGAAACAGTGATTATAATTATTATTTCAACAAATGGATTGAATGTGAATCGTTTCACCTTTGAGATCATTGGGCCTCCCCAGCATTCCGGCTAGGTTGGGTTATGGTTATTATACCTGGGCCAGTAGACCTGCCTTATAAGCTGCCGGATTGCTTCTAAGAGTAACTAAAGATCGTTCCGCTGGCAACGAGGGGGCATGCGTCCCATCTCCGTGGATTCAATTGGAGTCATAAATCACAATGCCTACATCTGCATACTTATCTATTAGCCTATCAACATATTCAGTGCAAGCTGTTTCATCTTCTCACATTCGTCTGATTAGGATCAGACTCGGACTGACATGATGACGTCTGCATTCGTTTACATTTCTTATTCGTTTCCGCTGTATTACTAACTTCTTGATGTGTCTTTTTTATGGAACGCCTTGAGCGTACAAATGAAATGAAATGAAATGAAATGAAATAATGAACTCAAAGTTTTGCGATATTTGTCCGATCGATGTGAAACTTAGTATTTGAGGGTTTACTGTTATGCTGTTTCCGGAGATATTAGTGAATCTGCTCGGTATCTTGAGTAAAATTATTTTCATCGATTTCACTGCAGTTTTGAAAAAATTGAAAAAGCGAAAAGAATTTGCTTTGTTCAGCAAAATAAGCAGAAAATGTAATTCGAGTGTGTTAATACGTTTTACTGATATTTTATATCTTAAAAATGAATGATCCTGCTGATCCGAGCGTTGCAGTTTTTTATCGTTTGGTTCTGATTAATATTATTTTCAAATTGAAAAAAGGAAATTTGAACGATTGAGCATAATCACCAACAGATTTAGAAACAGCGTGTAGAAGACCCATTATTATCAATGCGTACACCGTTCTGTCGAATATCATGATTGAACTTACGGCTCGGAACAGATCACCAACAAGGGAAGGCCACTTAGTCGAAGCGGCGATTCGGAAGGAGATCTAAACTAATGGATAGAGCTTAAAAAGCTGATCTCAGGCATACCTTCTATATCTGCGACGCGTTGTTCTGAAAAAAGTTATGAGCTTTTCTAAAGCCAAATTTTCGTGCATTTTGAGTCGCAAAATCATGATAATCGCTACACAAAAGTGTGCAAGCTCAAGCAAAACTTAGTAAGCATTGTAGGTCTAAGTCGAGTTCATCCGAACGTTTTCTAGTGTTTTCCGACCATGTTGTTTACCCACAGGTCGCCATTTCTTTCCTAGATCACACTTCCATTATATATACAAAAAGCCCATAACCTCCATCTAGAAGAACGCGTCGCAGATATGAAGATATATTTGAGAACATCGTTTTACGTTCTATCCATTGGTAGTTTCCAAAAAGTTTCCGACGCGACGCGTTTTTTAGATGGAGGTTATGGGCTCTTTTTGTACACATAATATAAGTGTGATTTAGGAATGAAAGGACGACCTGTGGATGAACAACATGGTCAAAAACACTCGAAAGCGTTCGGGTGAACTCGGCTTAGACCTACAATGCTTAGTAAGTGGTTTGCTTAAGCTTGCACACTTTTGTGTAAAGATTATCTTGATTTTGCGACTCAAAATGCACTAAAATTTGGCTTTAGAAAAGCTCGTAACTTTTTTCAGGACAATGCATCGCAGATATAGAAGGTATGCCTGAGATCAGCTTTTTGAGCTCTATCCGTTGGTTTAGATCTCCTTCAGAATCGCCACTTCGACTAAGTGAACTTCCCTTGTTAGTGATCGTGGCCTTTTTAAATGAAGCGTGCACCATGAAGTGCATTTTGAAGCGCTAAATCCAAATCTGCCTTCGTTATCTGCTGTGCGCTCTTTCAAAAAAGTTAAGGACATCTGTTGCCGCCAAAATGTGCACTGGATAACAGGAATCACCAGCATCATTGGAATGGTCACTTACTCATTACAAAAATGTCCAAATGAAATAAATCTTTACGTCAAGCTTAGAAAAACTATCTCGATATATCCGAGTTTGAAATGCCTGGATACTGACAATTCTGAGCGCCTAAATCTTATGAGATCAATATGGAAGAAACCATAACTTTGTTCAGAGAGAAGCAGAGCAAATGATGAACATAGGTTTGGGATTAGCCTTTCAAGACTCATGACTCATCTACTGGTACATATATCACAGCAAAGGCCACTGTCACCAAGTATCTTTCCCTTGTTAGAGTTCGAAGCCTTCTTGGACGAAGGCGAGGTTAGTGTAGCACGAGGGACACAAAAGCTCTGTATAGGGTCTTTAGCGTTGCTGACGGCTCATGACTACTATACTTGGGGAAATTCGAAATTTTCTTCGAATATTCGAATATCGAATATATTCGAAAATTGAAAATTTCGAATATTCGAATATCGAATAATATTCGAAAATCGAAGTTCTCGAATATTCGACTATCGAATATTATTCGAAAATTGAAAATTTCGAATAATCGACTTTCGAATATTATTCGAAAATCGGAAATTTCGAATATTCGACTATCGAATATTATTCGAAAATGAAAACTTCGAATCGAATAATATTCGAATATCGAATATCATTCGTTATTCGAATTTCGAATATTATTCGGTTCTCGAATGTTGTTCGATTTCCGAATATCATTCGATTTTCGAATACTGACCGAATAATTTACATCATTGAGACTGCCTATGAAAGGCCAAAACGCTAAGAATAAATTGTTTCATGTAAATGATAAGAATGGACACATTCTTATTGTACAATTTACGATGGAAGAACGGTTTAGTCGTGACGTGAAGAGAGAGACTTAGGAACCAAGCTACTCTTATGACGGTTGTGAAAAGATTTTTCGTACTTCGAAGAAGATTATATACCCTCACTGAGAGTTGCGATTGGGTATACAGCGGTCCCAACATATGTAGATCTGTAGGCTGACATCAACTTAGAGTTTGGGGCGATTTATCAATCGCTTTTCACTATTGTAAAATTACCGTAGGACTGAAGTGATGGGTTTCAAAACATCAAGAGCCATTTCCCTAAGAAAAAGAATCAAAAGGGCTGGAAGTCTTGCTTTAGATTTCTAAAGACACTCACTTTATGTAGAATTTGCACTCAACCGTAATGCTTTTTTCAAAACCTACGCCAGGTATCCTGTGTGCACCAGAAAAGTTTCCATGTGAATCAGCTGCGTACGTGGTGCGACGCTGCCTTTTGCCCTTTTTGACACGTTTCTCCTGAGATTTCAACGGAAATGCCCAAGGTTAAAACGTTCAAAATAGCGAAAGGCAGCGACATGACGTGGTGATACCTATGGAGATTTTGCTGGGGAACAAACGATACACCGCAATAAGTGTTTTGCGACGCCTTTCAAAAATGTGATTGCCATTTGAAAAGCTTGAAAACTCGTGCGTAGTAAAATCAGCATAAGACCTTTTTGGGGACAATTTTTTCGGATGTCTTATTTTGCAGTTGGTCTATAAGCTGCAGTTTCCTACTGTGATAACACACAATAAAAAAACATGGGTGATTCGCTTTCGCTGTATTTATAAGATGAAGCCATCCCTATTGGATGTTACCCAGAAATTGGCAAAAGACTTTGAGAGGTATTGGCGATCAATCGGTGTGTAGACACTTTTAAGACACCCCGTATACGCTATGCATATCGAATTCTCGAATATTCGGTGCTTATCGAATTTTCGAATAGTCATTTCTTATCGAATTATCGAATGTTCGGTGCTCGGCGATTATTCGAATATTTGATGGACATCGAATGATCGAATGAATGACCTTCGAATATTCGACTATCGAATAATATTCGAAATTCAAGATTTTCGAATATTCGACTTTCGACTAATATTCGAAAATGAAGATTTTCGAATATTCGATTATCGAATATATTCGAAAACAAAAAATTTCGAATATTCGACTTTAGAATTTTATTCGAAATCTCAGATTCTCGAATATTCGACTTTTCGAATCATTCGCATTCGAATGATTTATTCGAATGATCGAATAATTATTCGATTCGGTCCCAAGTATAATGACTACGCTGCGGCAACACCATGAAGGCACCTCAGTTTCGTTACCCTTGCGGTTCCGACCAACAAGAAAATGGTCAAAAGTCGAAGAGTCCAAACAAGCTAAATACCATTGCAGCATAGAACGCTGAGTCCAAATCTGTCTTACTATCTAACGCCTTTGGGGAGAACCTACAAGGAATTCGCATAAGCTAGTTACGAAATTAGACGCGTTATCATCGTTTATAACAGCGGGCTAACGTTTTTACGTGACTTTGTGTGTGTGTGTCTATTAGAAATTCGTAGAGCGTGTTTCAGCCAACGTTCTAAGCTCAAATTTTGCACAGCGCATGCTACCTGTATGAAAGTCCACCATGCAAAAGCACGAGTAGATTTGTGAAGTGAACCACTCAGAAATTGCGCGCCAATCCACCTGGCTTCTGGTTTGCAAAATTGGATTCGTATCACCACTTTTTGCGCGTAAATGGTCATTTTGCTGGGGTCCTAGCCGGTATTTGAAAAGATTTTTGCACAGAGATATTGCTCAGGGTGATTATAGTCCTTGCGGCGACTGCCAAATCATGATGACAAATCCAAAAAAATGCAAATTTGCATATGTCTTTTTGCGAAAAGTTTCATCCACGCGAAATCACCGATCTCAAATGAAAAAGCTTTCGAAATGTAGTTGTTTAGATTTTATTCGTGGTAGTCGGCATAGCGCGGTGAGTTCCAGTGCCATATTATACGAGAATAATTAATGCACATAGATGGTAGAGTGCAGCCTCTGCGAAGCAGAGGTGACGCACTAATGCCTCTATAGCTCAGCTCTGGTTATGCATTATACGAGCGTTCCAAAAAGGAAGCCAAACAAGTCAAACCTGTCATAAGAAGCTAATCAGAATCGCTGATCTCAGATATAAAATTTGTACTCCAGGTTCATGCTCCGTTCATAAAATATGTCGAGAAAACAGTATTAGCTGCTTTTCCGATGTTTCAAAAATGATTACATCTCCAAAAAACCTCAGAAATGTTGTAAAAATTTACGTGATGAAATCAGCATGCCTAAAATCCTTGATCCACAACTTTTTACCTTCCTTTGGAATTTTCTCACCCAACGATCTAATTTACCATGGCGCAGTATGCTAGAAATTCCTATCGTGATCTTGCAGAAAGACCGGGGATTCGCTCCATAATGTAAATCTAAATTAGAGCCAGCTCTACAAAATGGTGCCTAAAGTTCGACGAAAGACATCGTAACAAGCGAGTTGTTAGAGATCAAACAAGTGTGCGCATCTTTCTGGGACACCCTACATAATGTAGCCTAGCTGCGCGTCATGACTCGACTTCGGCCGCGTGTCTGTAGCTAATGGAAAGCCGGGCCAAATCCCCACCGTCGCGCATAGGTAAAAATAGATGACACCCAGTCCAAGTACGAAAACCAACAATCGCCTTTTGAAAAGCAAGAACACAGCCTGCTAAGCCTGCTCCTGTCGAGGAATCTCTTTCCTTTCTTTCCGTATGCAGGAAGAAAGGAAAGAGATTCTGCATCAGATCCAGCCTAAGGCTTGGTTCATACTGATTCCATGTTCTGGAACTGTTCCCGCAGAGTTCTCGCACTGTGCTGGAACTGTGCGGGAACAGTTCCAGGACATGGGAATCAGTATGTACCCAGCCTAAAGCGTCAGGTGATAACAGAATCAATGTCTCAGGCGCCATCTGAGCGTCATAGAAACGACATTCTGCGACGAGACGCCTTGATTACTGATACTCTGTACCTACGACCCTAAGACTGCCTCCAGTAACGGCGATCTCCACACCCTTCTCGACGCCGCAGAGCCTATCGAGTACGAAATCGTTCTGTGGAAAACGAAGGCCAGGGTGGAGGACGTGCGACAGTTGAGTGAAGGGACCTATCATTTGTAATGGTTCTATTAAAAAACTTGGAAGCTCGGCTTTGTCGTCCACTCAATTAACATCCATCTTGCCAAGTCGCATGAGATCCTAAGCCATCTTACGCCTACGACCTTCACGTCAGAAGACCATCAGCCTCATCATCTGTTACTCCCCTACTTCAGCAGCCGATGACCAGATCGAATGCTTTTTACAAAGACATGGAGAAAAATGTTCGCAACGACAAATTCGTTGTGGGGACTTCAACGCGAAAACTGGGGTGCCTGAGAGGAATATGGAAGCGGAAAGTTTGGATACGGGCTCCAAAACGAAGCCGACACTATTTCTTTGTGCTTGTCTCCGCCGCACACGACTATGACACTTCCATCTTCATGAAGAAAGAACAACACCAGTGAACAAGGAATTCGTCATACGGAACAACTCAAGAAGAGCGAGACTTACTAAACGAAGGCGAAGCCTGCTTGATGTATTAGAAGTTCCATCTTTTTGTTGTAGTTTTGACCACCGCCTTCTTCGAGGCGAAGGTACGATTTAGTCGAAAGCTGGAGAAGAAAGTCTGCCGCAGTGCCGCGAGAAGGAAAGAAGTCATAAACTTTTCTGTGAGCCACGCAGGTTTGTTAAGATATTTATTAGATTTGTGGTTCACAAAAAAGTTTATGAATACAAGACAATGCCCAGGATGACTAGAGAACATATAAATTATCACAGGAAAGAAGTCATTTATGATAATCACAGGCTGAGAGAGCTTGCATCAAGTTGTGACTGGTTTATCAAGAGTAAGCAACGTAAATGCGACAAGCTTCTGGAAAAGCCTGAGCGGAGTGCAAATCAGCAAGAAAAAAGCTTGGAGCGTATTCGAGGACCACCATGATAATCTATCAGTGGCGGTCCCAGGATTTCCGTCCGGGGGGAGGGCGGCAAAAATTTTTTTAAAGAAAGCTACGTGACGTCAGCTACGCACTCCGAAAATTTTTTTGGGGTGCTTCTCAAAACTTTTGTGGCCCTCTAAGCCAGCCACGCCCCTGTATAAGGCTAATTTGAATTTTTGAACAATTTCAAATTATTTTGATCATTTACAAAAATAAACAGGTCACTCGCACATTTTTATAACCCACGTAAATTTCAAAAATTTCGCACCCATTCTCGAGAGGGGGATGGCGCCCCCCCCCCTCAGTCCGCCACTGTAATCTATGTAATCTATATATATATAAAACTCGATGTTTGTGAGATTGTTCGTTTGGTTGTTCGTTCGTTATGGAAACGCCCGCCAATGAACCGATTGAACTGGAACTTTGCACACATATGTGTGATCCTGGCGGTTGTTTAGGGCTACTTTTTGTGGCGATTCACTGGGCCTTTCTATTGATTTATTGATTTTTGGTATGAGAATGAGTTCTCAACATCGACTAAGAACTCATTTCCACGATTTCGTAAACAAAACGGTAGCAGTAGTTTATCCGATTTTCGCGGTAGGAAGGATGCGGCAATTCAAGATAAGCCTATAGCGGGTGAGTTACCTTGGTACAGATCCCCTTGCAGCGCAGCATAATGGCTAGGTGGGAAGGGATGGGGAGGGGGGGGGGGGGGAGCAAGGATCACCTGAAGCCGTGACTCGGGCTAGATTGGGGAAACCAGCTAGTACTCAAAAAAGAAGATAACTCATAGTAAACCTCGATTCATCTCAGTTGACCTGGGATTGGTCATCTAAAGGACCCTATTTTTCTTTGCTTTGAGATAGTCAGTTAAACAGTCAGAAGACCGTCAGGCTGAGTGCCACGGTTACTCTAACAGAATGTCACTTAGCCGAGAGCAGGTTTTAGGATGAACCGGGAGGATAGTGTGCAAAAGAGGAGAGTTAGAAGAGTGAGTCGCTCGTGAGTAACTTATGGTAAAATTCAGTTGACATATTGTTGCGTGGGAGAGGATCAATGAACACCTGATTGCGGCGAGAATTGCCAGAAAACAAGATTATTTCTTTATTTTTTCAAAGTTTGCTTATGTTTTTTCCTCAGAAATTGCATAGAACAAGGACTTCGTGCTCGATTCATTCAATTTGTTCCAACATTTTCGTTTCTCATGAAAATTTCGTCAAAAAATCCTGCTTTTATCCACTTGCTGGGTGCATTCCCTGATAGCGATCACCATCGCTTTTTCTATAGCGACAGCTACCAAAGATTGCTCCGATGCCGCAAAAAGTAACCGTTAATCGGCTTCGATCCATGGCCTTGCGCTCTGAATAATAATCACTTAGCCGTTCAACCAATCCTGCACAGGTGCTTCTATAAGAAAACGCACAAAATCTTGAGGCCAAGAAAGATCCGCATTTTGATCATTAGCTTACTGGATGCCGGACTGAGGCGCTCTACGTTCAACGCAGGTCCGCTCCAGCGAGCTGTGAGTACCAATGCCGCTGCCCCCACTAGAGTAGTACAACCAAAAATTCTACCTGCTGAAGTCTCCGGAAACGTTTTCACGGCCCACGAGCAGAACACCTCTCCGTCAAACTTCTGAGAGCCAATTAACAACTCTACACAAGATTCTCGCGTCGCATACGACTGCTTACCGTGAAAGGATTCCTGACCAATGAAGAACTTTTATTCGAATGACGAACGGAAGGACCTGCGGAGCTAGCAAGCTTGATTAGCTAGCTGCTAATCAAGCTGTATTTCGCAAAAAATTCCACCGACGACATCCAAATGGTTTCGAGGTCAAAAAACGAGAGTACGGCATGCCTCTCATTTAACCTTCGTCAACTACGAGAAAGCCTTTGACAGCGTCGGAACCAATGCCATCCTGTCAACGCTAATCGTTTGAAGAAAAGAATCAGCTTTGATGACGTTAGCCAGCTGCTGCAAGGGCTGCTCAAATATGAGCAGCTATTCCAGCGCCTCCCGACCATCCCAGTTAGGATGAAGGTCCGACCGAGAGATACAATCTTGCTGAAGTTGTTCGCCGCGCCTTGCAGTGGGTGGTGGTAATGGACTGCGACGTGAGAGAAACACTTGATGAAAGAATCCTACCGGATCTTTTTTTGGTTAGCATCGTTCCTCTTTTGAGCAGTATCACAGAAGCATAGACGATGCTGAAGAAACTCAACGAAGTAAGGAAGAAGATCACTGCGAATAAAACACATTTCATGAAGAACGCCCTTTGCGAACAAATGGGAAGGAAAGCATCTCTTCAAGAAAATGGTCTTCTTACGTGTAATTTGGACGTTCGATAAACATGGAGAACGAATCTAAGGCCCGTATGCACGTAAATCCCCGCGGGGAGGAGAGGGGATCTGAGAGGGGAAGTGCCATATCTCGCTAGTCTATATATCTTTCTTCTTCTTTCTCTATCTTGCTTTTGAAGGTTCTCATACACTGATACCTGCGCATAACGGATGCCAGGTTACTGCCATACAAGATTAGATATTCAGCATTTCTTCTGATCCCCTGGGGATCCCCAGGGGATCACCTCACATTTTCAAAGTCATTTATCTTCCTGAAAACTGAATGAAAACGCTGCAAAACTGTACGGAAGATATACTACGATGCTGCTGAACATGTTTTCGACAGAAGGAATGGAATCTGAAGATTTTGATTTTTTCGATGATCCCTGGCTCGCGAGCAGCGGTTCGTCGAAGATTTTGATATCTTGAGATTTCACTCTTTTCTACCGTAAACATGTTTAGCAGCGCTGTAATATATCCTCAGTACAATTTTATAGAATTTTCATTGATTTTCAAGAAGATAAATGACTTTGAAGTGAGCTGATCCCCTAGGGATCCCCAGGGGATCAGAAGAAATACTGAATATCTAATCTTGTATGGCAGTAACCTGGCATCCGTTATGCGCAGGTATCAGTGTATGAGAACCTTCAAAAGCAAGATAGAGAAAGAAGAAGAAAGATATATAGACTAGCGAGACATGGCACCTCCTCTCTCAGATCCCCTTCCCTCCCCGCGGGGATGTACGTGCATACGAGCCTAGAAGGAGGAAAACAGCATGGGCAGCCTTCGAATCTCTAAAGGATGTCACCAACCAACTACGAAACCAGAACTCGAAGCCACCTGTTCGACTCGATTGTCTCGCGCTCTGTTACGAGCTGAGACTGGGTCAACACTTAGCAACATCGAAGGCTTTATGGACCACTACAGAACGCCTGAGTGCAGCCCTCTAAAGATGTTCCCACACAAACAAGGTCTTGTCACATTTCGCGGTTTGGATATGAGAAGAATTTTCGTAACCCAGCGGAATACGCTGCGAAAGCGAAGCATGATGGGGAAGACCAGAATAAAGATAAATACTAGGAAACATCGAAGTAGATTTTCGCAACGTCCTCGAGGAAAACCAGCAACAAGATAAGAAGATTTTTCGAGGAACGGATGAACCAGCTGAGAACCAGTTGGATACGATTTTCGCACCTGGAACTCATTGACGCAGCTGCCGACAAAAAATCCGGATGTCAGAAGAGAAGAACAGAGACGAATGGAGACTGCTTTACTTTGGTGCGCAGCCACGACATGCCATCAGTCGAGTAGAGTTGCCGATAAATACAATGTCGTCAATACAGAAGTTTTACTGCAACATCTCTGCACTTCAAGGATACATGTTAGCCAGCAAATTTATTCGACTGTAAGTATTGCCGATTGACCGCATGGACTGCTCAAACGCTGCAGACCACGTGCGGCGCGGTCGAATGCTGCGAGAGCACGACTTGTGCAATGGCGAATCTGTACTGGGGCAAGCGTTTTACCTCGCGACGCGCGCCGCGCAATGATGTTTAGTCCGTGCGGTCAACTAATAAACTACATGTAAGTATCGTGCCAACAATATGCCCCTGGCCAATCAGCTCAAGCACAAAGTCAGAGTCACGTGCTACGTTCGCGGATGTACGGTCTGAGCGTTCAGATTTGCCGCATCGCGGAGACCGCAGTGAATTGCCCACTCGCTGCGGAAGCGTAGTTGCTAGGGAAAAGTGAGCACGTGGTTGACACAAACTCATGCAAATACGTTTGGTTTATGATTTTTAGGACATTCATATGGTGAGAAACTTCAAGGCTCACTTTTACAATCATCATCTGACTTATGCGAGATAAAGACTAAAGATCTATGTGAAGTGCATACAGGGTGTCGCAAAAAGATGTGCACACTGTTTGATCGTCAATAACTCTCTTGCTTTTATGTCTTTTCCCGAGCTTGAGATACCATTCTATAGAGCTAGCTTCAACTTAGATTAACAGTATGGAACGAATTATCAATTGCTCTTCATTACTGTAGGATTACGGTAGAACTTCGAGGAGGAGTTTAAGCCATTGCAAGCGGTATTTTGTATCGAAAACAAAGCCAAACAAGTCAAAAACTTTTGAAGTGAGCTAATCGTAGTCGCTGATGCTGAATATGAAGTTTCCACTTCAGTGTTGTGCGTCTTCCTGTAGCTATTTCAGATTTAGGGTAACAACTGTTTTTCCAATGTTTGTCAAAAATGTGATTACGACATCAAGAAAGCTCGAAAAACTTGTGAAAAGTTATATAGCGAAATCAGCCTGCCCGAAAACCTTACTACACAAATCCAGATTTTTTTGAAATTATTTCATCAAAAGGCCTATTCTGAGATAAATTAGTGACGATAAGTGATATTAGGACACGATAAACCTCGAATACCACTTGTGTGAATACCAACAAGCCAAATACGCCACGCGGGACTTTACCACACACACAACACCTCAAACTTGGGTAATTAAACCTTTACTGACTAAATACTAATCAACAAATACACGAATAAAGCACGCATAAGTGAGCAATATAAAAATACATAAGTGAAATGATCGTTAAATGAGAACTATGATGTGGAGGTTAGATCAACAAAAACACAGACAAAATGCGCATGCTAAATTTTAGGATTTTAGGCAATGAAGGTTGAAAACGTTAAACGCGATTAAAGCCTTTTCCGCAGCATTCAAAAGTTTCTACGCTTAAAGCGAACTAAACTGTTAAACACGACTACGCCGCAATACTTGAGCTAAAGCATAAATGACGAATGTGCTGACGCCTCTCTTGGTCGGGATCGTCGCTACCATCTGGCGCAGCTGCCACTTTGAGTCACTAGGCCACGCTGTTTTTAATGGCCTGAAGTAAAGTTTGCAAGCATGGGAGTACTGTATCTTGCAAACCTCGGATAATTACTTGTTTTTTCTTGTTGTCGCTTGGCGACATATTCCACAGTGACGCTATAAGCTTAAAGTTCATACCGTAATCCTACAGTAATGAAGATTGCTTGATGATTCGCTTCATACTGTAAATCTAAGATGAACCTCTCCACAATAATATTGTACTTTAAGCTGGGCAAAATACCTGAAAGCAAGAGGTTATTAACGATCAAACAGTGTGCACATCTAATGGGACACTCTGTATAAATAAAAGCTCGCGCATTTTGAGGCTCAATATGTTTGTACAAAACGCCAAAATACGTCTTAATCTAGTCTTCTTGAGTCGAAAACTGGTTTAAGTTGGTGCTCAAAAGTGAAGATTTAAATTATTTATTTTCTCCCCCCCCCCCCCCCCTCCCCATCCCTCTCCTCCCTTCTTCAGCTGCAGAGCTGCGAAGCATTAAAGCCGTATAACATGAGCTTGATTTTCTAAAAGTGCTTACTAGCCGCTAACCAGTAGAGGACGTATAAGTAAACCTACGTAATGGTACATACTGACACGGTCCTGCACAAGCGTCATCTTCCAGCCTTTTTAAGAGCGAAGTGCTCCTTTTCTTTTGTGACTTTTACAAGATAAAAGCGACTTGATAAAAGCGACACATACACAAAACTGACCATTTTGACGGATTTTGCAGAATGCAGAAGTGAATTTTCAATTTACTTCCAATGTTGATCGCGCTAATCTGCCACGTCTCCGTCTACTATATAATTGACAGAACCACACCCAACCTCGAAAAGCAAAAGTTAATTTCATTGTTATTACAATTAGACTCCGGTAGCAACATAAGTTTGAACTTTTAAGTATTCATTTTGCATTTACTTCAGCTGCCACTAGGCAGGTTCCTCCTCTTCAAGATGTCATTCTCCGCCAAAGTAGTTCAACATAGCATCAACCAACTGCTCATCAATACTATTAACGATGCCGAAAGGGTATGCTGGATTTTTGCCAAGATGTAACTCACCAACAAAGATTATCTTAGATACTACTCGATTTGCCACAAGATGGGGATCGTGTCGAGGTTATAACGTCATCTTCCCATGACTACTCAGAAACACAACCTGCGAAATCAAAGCCATACAAGACCACTTATGACGTAGTTGAAGACAAGGTTTTACAAACACCGAGCCAGAAATCAAGGAGAAAAGATGACCAAATAAGCGAAGTATGGATCTTAATCTGAATCAATTGAGTTTTCATTTACTTTTCTCAAAGTAAACGCTTAAAGACCATAGAAATTGAAAGAAAAATGCACTTTCATACTTACTTTCATCAACGCTCATTCTTTATGAGATTACGCTCAGGACAAAGGTAGAACTACCTCGAGATCCACTGGTTCAACGCTGTCTTTCACAACATCGTCCCAACCCAGTTTACGGCCGTATACGAAAGCGAAGTAAGTCATTTGCAAGAGAACTTCACACAGTTTCAGCAGACTTTTCAGCAAAGCAAGCAGCCCATCAAAATTTCGCAGAATGTCAACTCCGAATAAAGCTGAAGTTGTGCCTGGATCTGTAAGTATTCCATACGTGAACAACATTGTAACTATTTTTCAATTTAGATACAAGTCTCACCACTTCGACAAATGGAAGGTGTCGCTATTGACCTCGTAGTCTTGATAAAAATGCAATCCGGTGGATCAAGAACGGTCAACATGCAAATTGAATGCCCACGTTTTGTGCCAAAACGAATAATGATTGACGGAAAATGGCATGATATCGTTTAAAAACGAAAATTCTCACAAAAATACATCATCTCTTCATAGGTCGTGACAAAAAAATCACGCAACACTGCTTTGATACTTGAAAATAAAGTTTGATTCAACAACTATGTTCACATTTCACTCATAGAAAGTGCGAAAAAACAGCGATGGTGTGCTAGCAAATCTTTTCCAAAGGATTGGTACGGTACTCTTCCAGCTATAAACTAAGGCGCTCCAACCCAATTTAGGTCGAAATTGGAATGATGGGTTTCCGCCCTGCAAGAAACCGCGCCGTAAGCAAAAACCCATGCCGGTGCGTTCTCTACTGGCAAAATGCCAACGCTGTGCACTCGCAAAGCCTTCTGCAAAAACGTCAGCTTACATTCGATTAAAACAGATCGCATTATGCAGCATAGATACGCCGCTGCGCACAGGGGCCAAGTGCAAGCAAAAGAAGGTCGATTCATGCTTACCTTATACATCTAACTCATTGAGAAATAGTTTTCGTAAACCTCAACGCACAGCAGAGTTCGCGCGCGCTACGCCGCGCCGCCGCTAATTGCCGCGTGCGCGACGTCGCATAAGCGATGCCGTTGAACAGCATGATTACATGATCAGTTCTCAATGCAGGCGTAACGATATAGCACCAAATTACGTAAGCGAACGAAGAGAGGCTGGTAGAAACAAAGTATGAAATACAAGTGCGTCACCTCTGCTTCGCAGAGGCTCGCACTGGCCCTATTTCTGTATGCCTTGCTCATTTCCGCATAATAATGGCATTGAAACTCACCGCGCTATGTAAGCTATCACGAATGATTCGTAAATAACTACTCACCCCTAGAGGTTTTTCGTGTGAGATCGGTTCTTTCGCCTGAATGAAATTCCTTCCAGAAGAACAGGTGCAAATCTGAGTGGGTTTTTAAAATTTTTATGGCTTGGTAGTTGCCCTAAGGACAGCAAACATCATGGGCTACACCTCTGTGCAAAAATCTTCTCAAATGACCAGGTGAAATCTTGGAAAAACGAACATTTACGCAACTAACTCTTTTTAGCGCCATTTTCGTGAAGTAGCCAACTTTAATTCAGTTTTCTGGGCTGAAGTCCATGGCTTCCACATTAGCTTGTCAAACATATCCATGGCATCGCAAAAGTGGTGGTACAGGCTCATTCTTATTGGCCAAAAGCCAAATGGATCCGATTGACGCGCATTTTTTGAGGGATCCACAAAACGGATCCGCTCATGCTTTTGTACAGTGGACTCTCATGTTGGTAGCATGCGCTATGCGAAATTTGGGCTCAGGAGATTGGCTGGAACAAATTTCGTGACAGACAGACAAACTTACACACACACATAAAAACACGTAAACACCCTTAGCCCGTTATTATAAGTTATGATTATGAAAAACTTATGTGAATGGGAGGAATATTAAGCATTTTTTCCAAAAAATTTGCAAAACTGGTAAATGAAGAAGTGAATTCAAATGGCTCGTTTGCAGCGCACAGATGACCATACGGTATGAAACGCGGTGGTACATGAACACGGGCCTGCAGGGCTTAATTTAAAAGTTTCATTGAAAAATTATGCGACTGAAAGTTGTGGCAAGCTTTTTTCTGAAAATTTCTCTCTATCAAGAAAATGGAAAAATGGCTCGTTTGCAACGCAGAGATGACGAAATCGCGCGACATTCGCTGCGTATACGCGCAGTAGGACTAGGGAACAAAGTATATAAAATCATGAAAAACTTATGTGAATGAAGAGCTTGCCCAACTTTTTCAAATCAGGTGGGCAATTGCCCATCTAATGCCCATCTGAGGTGGGCAAAACTTTCAATTCACATAATTTCAAAATTCTTACATAAATCTGTTGGGCACCTAAAGTTTACTATATGGTGAGATTTTGGTTCCGAAACTCTTCCTCTTGTCTTTGTTATAGCCCAAAATCGCATCAGCAGCCTAGCTTTCTGAGATGGAAAACGCGCCCCAGTCAATCGATACGCGCGGGAACGGCGTCTCTCAGTCCTATGACTGCGTTACTTTGATATTTTTTCATTCCTTCATCATTTTTCTTGCTTATTCTTCTTCCTGTTTTCTATCTTGATACAGTTGAGGAGTAATCAGAGGAATTTGAGCATTTTGGGCGCTTTTGAGCGCTTTTAGGCCTTTTAGGCTTTTCTGACCGGTGCTCTCGTTGCACAAGCACAAAGCGTCATTTTTGGGCAAGGGGTATTCGTAAAAACTATTGGGATCAAAGGGGAATTCGTTTTGGAAAACCCCGTTTGCCCACCTCGTGCCGGGCCCTGGCTGCGCACCTAAAGCGGCCCAAAGGCAGCCCGGGAAAGATTCCAGTGGAGAATTCTTCGCTCACCTGGGCTTTTGATTCCGAAGGCGCAACTTGCAGAACACGAAGATGTAGAAAATGGGTTATTTTAAAAGCGAATTTGTATTTGGACGCCTGCCGCCAAAATTGAAGGCAGCGGCTCAGCAAAATGACAATTTTGGGATATTCATCGTATTTGGTTCCCCAGGATGAGCTTAGTCTGAAACTGTGCTTTGCAGCTTCAACTCTACCGCGGACTGGAGGTTGATCCTCCGTTCGATGTAGTACGTTGCATCTGAGACAACTTCACGCAAAGCAGACAGAAGGGAAGTTTGGCGGCACAGTGGCAGCAGACACATAAACCACAATCCTTAACCTCCGATGAACATGAGGTGTTCGAAACGTTAGGTCAACGAAGTTGCACCGTACCAACTTGTGTGGAATAATAGAATTTTATCTTGCTGTCGAAGATGCCCAGGTTCCAGGACGAAAACTGCTAATGTTCAGCGATGCTTTTTTTCCAGTTTCTAGTCAACTAAAAGTACAGCGTGTATACAGGTGCGCCAGAATGAGTGGCGCCAACTTTTGCAGCATCGTCACGGAAAAATTTGTGATAAATATGAGCTCGAATTTGAGTCATATAATGCTCTAAGCAAACTCTACCAAACACATTTGTCAGAATTCAAAAAGACCTTTATTTATAGATGTGTGAATCAATAGAATGAGACTAATGGGTTTCAAAAGAAAATGGAATTCTTATACTTTCGCGCCTTCCCTGCTATATACACAAATAAACTCAAACACTTTCTTAACCATTTCCAGCTGTGGTTCGGTTCTATTTGCTTTTGCAGGAATCCGTACTTTTATGAAATGCGAAGATGTATTTGAGAAAAATGCCAGCGTACGAGCACCCTTATGCTCAGCATAGGCCTATACCTATATCCAGACATGCAAAATTTTCCAGTTAGAAAATTCTATTCATAAACATATGGAAAAGCATCTATATAAGCGATTTTTGAAAATGTTAAAAATTTAAAAGACATTTTCTGATTCTCAGGCACACTTAGGAAGGCCAAAATAGTGTGAGCATTTTCTTGGAAATAGAAAATTCTCTGCCGATTCGACCTCTATGTCGTATTTAACGTCTAAAAAGCAAAAGTTTCCTCAACTTCAGTGTACAACTGAGGCAAGAGAATAGATTTCGGAAAGATATCGTATAAACTTGCAAAGTTGCCGGCGGACAGAGCACATTGCGTGTAATCACCCTTTCTATTCAGATTGATCTTTATTTCGAGTTTTGATTGTGAATTTGTGCTCAAGTACGATTACCTTTTAGAGGACACTAGATTACACAAACTCCCATGTAATGCTCAGTAAGTCGTTAATCCCACGGCGATTGTCGTCGGGAGTGTCTTTGCTGTACTTTCTCATTCGGGCTTAAGCTCGTAAATCTCAAGAGGTTGACTGTTCATTTTACAAGTGTTTGCTCTTCCGTGTGCTTCCTCCTCGATTTTAGGCGCCTTGCAGTTGACACGAAACACGGCTCTGAGTACTCTGCAAGAAAGGTTATGGAGAAGTCATTCTGTCAAAATCCGAAGGTTTTATGGGCTACACATGTCAATCGCGATATCACGAAACCTACTTTTTTTCAAAACCAAACATCAGCGGATGTTTTGCTTTAAATCGCACAAGAACGTTGACATTTCTATTGCGAGCAAATCAGAGCATAGCCGAGGCGAGCAGCACGCGGTGGTCACTTGTTTGATCACTTAGAGCATAGAGACGACATATTACTATGTCAACACTCTAACTCAGTCAATCTTTGAGGACACCTCACCTAAAGATTTTGATTTGTCAAAGGGACCTTCTTTTTTGGGCAGAAGTGACTCCGCAATCGAAGCGTGCTGTCGCCTTTTTTAGCTCATCAGAACAATAATCCCTTACGCGAGTGCAGCACCGCGCAGGGCGTGCCGGTGCTGGCGGCGGCGGCGGCGTCGGCGGTGGTGGTAGGGGCGAATCTCTCTCGGACAAGAACAAATACGGTCGTCGCTCTCCACCCTCGGACACTCAGTCGGGCTCGGTCCTACTTCCAAAAGAGTCGCGAGCAAGCGCCTTAAGCGCTCCACCCGACTCTCACAAAGCAGCTTACTCGTCCCGTACCCCCATTCATTCAACCATCTTCGGCGATCGGTATTTGTAGTCAAATAATTGGAAGCCGCACATAGTGCTTAGGCGGATGTATCGACTCTTCGCGTTGGCGATCCTGCTTGCAGGTATCTTTGATTCCTTACAATCAATCATCTCTTTTCTCATACAAAAGTTAATCAGCCTCCGAAAAGACCTTTCCTCAAAATAAATTTCTGTTGAAAAGGCGCCCTAATACATCTTTTTTAACGATTAGTGGTCTTAGAATTTCCTCCACTTTCTTTTACTCGATTTATCTTTATCATAAGATTTTATCTTGCTTGTAACTTTATAGAATCTATCATGAAATAGAATGGGCATACTAATATGCAATTTTTGACTGCGTGACTTTTTGACAGAAAATGCGAAATTTTGGAAGACAATCAAATCGGGCTGATTTTGATATCATTATGATTTTTTCTTGAAGGAGATGTCATCGGCAAGCAAGAATGTCGAATAGGAGATGACTGCGATAGCTGTACAATTGCAAAAGAAGGTGACAAATGTACGGAAGAAACCACATTAGAGTCACTATATTGTGATCCAAAAACTAAGTAAGCCTTTTAACTTACCATCCTTATTTTTTTGTTCGACGATATTGAAAGCTCAATTTTCCAGAAAAGCAGATTTGCATGAGAATGCGTTTCTCATATGTAATCTCTTAAAAAATAAATTGGAAAGAAAAATCTGCGGTAGTGGCCAATACTTCATCGATGGAAAGTGCCGTACCGGCCACATTCGCTACAAGCGGCAAGGTATCGCAGGCTCGGGTCGAGTCGGTGATTTCTGCTCCTTCAACACGGATTGTTTGACGGTAAGGCAACAGATTCCTTGAAACAACACTTTTTTCCATTTTCCTTCCAAAAAAGACATCTGAGCTTCTGGAATGATTTTGAAGATGCAATTTGACCAGCGAAAAAAGTTTCAAAAATTTTTACAGCCGGCATACTGTTCTACTTAAAGAAATTACTAAGACATATAAATAAGGCCAAGAAAATTATGTCCCGACAGCTTTTCCCGCGCTGAGATTTGCCACAAACCATGCGTGTCAACACATTACAGCGCATATTAGTTATCCGCGCAAGACAGTCAATTATGACGCACTCTACTCACAATTAGAGAACCTCAAAAGCCCAAGAAATCTCTTCTTTTGGCAGTTCCATAGTTTTAAACCAAAGTACGCAAAATTCTTGTAGTTTTCATCTTTAGGAGGAAAAATTATTCGCATTAAGCGGAAATCTTAATTTTTCTCAAGCAAATAAAATTTCATGTCAAATTGATTGTTTTCCTACTTTATAGGGAATGTTCTGCTCGACTGGCTCGTGCACGTGCCTCAGTAATTTCGTCGCCATACAAGGCTACTGCTACCTCAAGAAAAATCCGGGAGAGAGCGGTTGCCAGTATGCCGAACAGTGTAGCGCCGTTTGGCCAGAGAGTCGATGCGAAAAATCTCGTTGTGAATGCCCAGAAGACGTCAATGGTATCCCATACGTACAGGCTAAAACTCGTGACGGTGTCATCTGTATCCTCCATTCGGGTGAGGACGGCGATCCCGTCCCAAAATGCCCTCTACCGGAGTATGATGACGACCTTTTGACTATGCCTGTATCGCAACTGAGAAATCCGGCGATGACTGATCCAGACGATTCGGATGTGGAAATGGGCGAGCATGTAAATCCGCTACAGTTCTGCTCATCTTCATCCACGGATTACACAAATTTCGTCGCCAACGGTGGTGGAGCTTGCGTCTACTCGCAAGATCCACAGAGTGGAGATGGCATTTTTATCGCTGATATCTACGATTGCGTTACCTCAACAGCTTCTATGGCCAATGTTAAGACTGCTATGGAAGGAGTTTATGACATTAGTCCGGCTGCTGATGGAATCTGTTGTCCAAACAGAGGTTTGTTCATTACCTTTAAGAATAACTAGTTATTCAAATAACTCAATTCTTCAACCAAAACTTAGAGAAAAGCTATTATGCTGGCACTTGATTTTCACCTTTTTTTGTGCGATACGCCTTATTTACAACCTTATTCCCTACATGGTAAAAGCTTCATTTGGTTTGGTTGCTCGTTTGTGGATAGAGTAAAGATTATAGAACCTATCGCTTGACCACTAAAGTCAGTCATTATCAAATGAGGGCCAAAATAATTCAGAATAAATGATTTTTGATTTCTAATCTCGATTCTTTATTTGCATGCGGATGGTGCCGAAAATCATCTCACTAGCCAAATCTCTATCCAAATTCTGAAATTCTCCATACGGATAAATTTCTATAAGATTCCTAATTAATTGGAAAAGCTTCAAATTCCCATTTCAGCTTTCACCTGCATCCAACCGAAACGCGAAGCCGACACTGGCGCTGCCGCACCAGCAGGAGTGCGACCCCGGTGGTGGTACAACGCTGTCACGGGAACCTGTGAGCAGTTCATGTGGGATCCCTGGGATGAGACCGAGCCACAATCGCCAAATAACTTCAAAACTCGCGAACATTGCGAGTCCTACTGCCGAGACAGTGAGTTTTCCCAAAGAACGCCATTAAACCCAGCTCCTCCCCGGTCCAAGCTAAGGCGTAGGCGGATGATCACAGTTTGTTGCGCTCTTGCAATCGGAATTCGTCGCTTTGCGTGTGGCTGCTTTGACCGTGGGTCAAGTGAGCAAACACACTCAATAATCCGCGCTACGACGACGACGACGGCGCTGGTCCATCGTAGCACGCGCGCGTTCAAATAGCCATGTTGTACTCGCGCTGAAGAAAAAGACGCAGCGGCTCACACAAAAGTCGAATCGCGCCGAGAAAACGGGGAATGTCACGTTATTTTGGAAGCTCAACGGGGCGGGGACCTTGATCTGTGTTATTTTGGGCCAAACTGTGGGAGGCAACAAAAAATTCCCCCCATGTTTGCTAGGGCTATCTAAGCTTCTAAGCACACCTTTCTTCAAAGCCGCTGTCTCATCACGAATTCGATGATATAAGCCAACAGTAAATAAATGCTCACAGTAAATTCCTTTTTTCTTCTAGAGAGATTTAATCTTCTAAATCGAGCTACTATTGCTTTATGCATATCATATGTTCCAACTCAAATAAAAACTTTAGAGCTTCAAATCACTTTGAAAAGAAAATTGTTAATTACCGTTTATTTTGCGGAAATGAGACTAAAATTTTCATGATTGAATGAATATTTGCGGAAGTCATTTGCTCATTGCGTACTGAAAAATTTTTAGCCCAACTTTTATGAAGATTGCAAAATAAATGGTTTTGGCAGTCTGTTTTTGAATCTTCGAATTACTTTAAGGTTTCTTTACTGCCTTTGAAGCTATTCTAAGAATTCTTGTTTGTACGAAGTGTTCAAGGTAAATTTAGCCCTGCTTTATACTGGGTTTGAACTTACCCTGGTGAATCACGCTCATGAATACGAGTTAATCACGCTCTGGGGTCAAGCTTACTTTCCAGGGTAAGTTTAACCCTCAGGGTTTGTTGATGAACCACTGATCATCTTCTATCTAGCAAGCTCATGTTTGGAAGGTCGGAAAAAACGCGGCCGGTCAGCAATAAAATTTTTGCCATGATTCACACTCCCGGAACACTGTGATTTTAACGAAAAGCTTGCTTAACTTCACTGAAGACGTAAACGGGGACTTGTGCACCACTATTTGCGCTAGACACGACCTCGAAAAAATTTATAAATTCATTATTCGTTTTTTCAGCTTGCAAACGTGGATCACCTCAATACGTTACCGGAAGCTCACAAAACGAGGATGAAC
The DNA here is from genome assembly GCA_958299035.1 of Cylicocyclus nassatus. Classification (NCBI taxonomy): domain Eukaryota; kingdom Metazoa; phylum Nematoda; class Chromadorea; order Rhabditida; family Strongylidae; genus Cylicocyclus; species Cylicocyclus nassatus. The sequence goes on along the minus strand of CATQJL010000316.1, from coordinate 80,390,329 downwards.
CTATTAACAACTGCCAAACAGCTTCTTCTTGTACTTCCAACTATGAATGTACCACCATCGGATCAATGCAAATGTGTTGTCCCACAGTGGCTTCAATCTGTAGTAACACCGGAGGTCGACCAGTTGATGCTATTCGTCATACAAATTTCGATCCAGGAATGAGTATGAAGAGAAGCTTTAGCCTTACTTTCTCTACATCTAGCAGGTTTGTTTTTCTTGAGTTTCTGTTGTTGGAAGGGAAAATTTGAATTTTTGGTTCAGATACTATTACGATGCCGAGCAGGGTCGCTGCATCGCTTTTACTTATAACGGAGCGCTTGGAAATTTCAACAACTTCAAATCAGCAGCCGATTGTGACTTATTCTGCGCTAAGCTACAATGCAAATACGGTACTCCGCTAAAGATCGGTGCTGCCAATCAACGCTGTAGCAATAATGCCGACTGTCCAAGCACTCATGAATGTCAAAGTGATCACAATGTCTGCTGTCCACGACCGCGTAAGTTTTTCTCAGTTTTTACTATTTTCATTTTACAATACCATGCCTCTTTTCACCTAATCCTTCCATGTTTTTACACTGGTATGTCTAATATTGATTCACAACATTTCCTCAAAGCCTACTTTCGATGAAAATAATTTTTTCTAACCCGCTACTATCCCTGAAATTCCATATGCAAGCTGATTCTCAAACTTGCGAGAAAACTATACGCCATTCATCGCACGCAGGGATGGAATGCCACTGCGGACTCTGTCGGCGCCTCTTAGATTACATAGCTTTCATTTCTGTGACCCTCTGCTACCTCTTCCATGTACGTATTCTTTTCATCAGATGCAACAGCGTGTAGTCTCTCTGCGCGCAAAAAAAAAATGCTGACATCTTCAGAAAAATTTTGGAATCGCTAGTAGAATCGCTAAAATGCGATAGTATGCGCCTTCCACCTCAAAATCTAGTAAAATTGTTTGATATGGTATCCCCGCACTGATGACAACATTTGCGCGGAAATAGGCGTCATGCTTTGACTTGCTTGACACTTGCGCGCGAAAATGGCATTGAAGCGCATGTTGCCATTGATTAGCGCGAATGTTGTCCGTAAGACAAGAACACCACAGTCGAATCGTTAAATTTATTGCTCACTACTTTCTTCCCAATCAGCTCTTCAATTTTCATTCGTAACAATAATTGCTGTGCCTTTTTCCGCCATGATAACACACTTATATGAAGTTACCGTATCCCTAACGAAAAAGTGTTCATCTGTGCCAAGGATCACTTCGACGATCTGACTTCTCCTCCTCAAACTTACTCAACCTAAAGCCAGACCTACCCATGCAACGATGCCCACTTTTCGTACATTCTTCCCCCCCCCTCTTCCCCCCACTCGTTCACCTTACTGACTCATTGTTTCCGTGTCCTAACCGCGTGTCGCTCTTGACTCGTGCAAACGCTAATATCCGCTAGCTATTTGCAGAAGCGATCTGTTCGCAACCGTTACGATTGGGTGATTGTAAGCAGAGCGTGCGTCGCTATTGGTACAACGCTGTGACGAGAGCTTGCGAGATTTTCGACTATACCGGATGTCAGGGCAACGATAACAATTTTGAAACACTGCTCGAGTGTCAGAACACATGCGAGAACATTATTCGTAAGTTCAATGGATTTCGGGATACGAGTTTGCTACCGTTGAAATTTTTCAGCTGAGCCACAATGCCCACAGGGAGATGCTTATAAGGACTACCAGGGTAACTACTATGTCTGCTCGAATTCTGGAGCTGGAAACTCTTGCCCAGTCAATTATGAGTGCTATTTCGACGGTTACGTCTGGGGATGTTGTCCCACCAAAGGTACATTTCTTTAATGTATTCACAAAATACTACCTTATAAGCGCATAGATACAAAAGGATTTTGTGCAGTTGCACACTTTCCAGAATGTTGACGATGAAGCACTTCTCTCATAGGAGAAATCAATGATATGTAAACTGCGGGGTAAGAGAACGAACTCCGCCAGTTTGAGCCCGACTTCGCTGGCAAGAGGTCCTTTTGCTATACTGTTGCACATGTCGTTGCAGGACCAGTAATCCGCGGAGGCGGTTCAAACTGGCGGAGTTCGTTCCTCTGCCCGAAACTGCCGCATCTCTACTTAATGTCCAAACAACAACGAAAACCAAGAAGAAACGCAGAAACAAGAATGTCTGCACCCCTTTCTGAAAATTGTGCAAATGCACACATTAGCAAAGAACCCTCCCCAAGTGTAAATAATGACAAACCAACTTATTTATCTGCTGATTATCTGCTCAATGACTACTTCCTGTTTGCTACGATCTCAAAATCGACTACCGCAGACTAGACCATATGATCCAAAATAAATATCGTCGAGCATTCGTAATTGACTGTGCGTATTGCACAAAAAGCGCGCTGCCTCACGTCTTTCCCGATTGGACTAAAGAAAATCTTGTTTTTTCTCCATTTTAGCTTTCAGATGAGTATAAAACAGTGGTGCACAATTCACATGTTCCACTGTAGAAATTTTTACTGGCGAGTTATTATCAAGGTGTCGTCGGTTACCGCGCGCAGTGTGCAGACACACATACTGTGTTACAATGGACTTGATAATGCAATCCTTCCCTATTTCAGCCTATACCTGCACACTCTCACCCCACAAAGGAGTCACATGTGGCAGTGGATCCTCTTACCGTTACTTCTACAACAGCCAAACCCAAGAATGCGAAAGCTTCCAATATAACGGCTGTGATGGAAATTCTAACAACTTCGCTACTCGAGACGATTGCGAAAGCTACTGCAGTGTCGGTGGCTGCCCATCCGGTGGTACACCCGAAAGAAACGAGTTCGGTCAGCTGATGGTGTGTTCAGCTACCCAAGTTTGTCCAACCACGCATGAATGCACATCGGTGAATTCTGGAAGCAGTGTGGTGAATCGATGCTGTCCCACTCGTTCCTACATTTGTTCGCTACCGCCCCAGCAAGGCAGCGCTTGTTCCTCTTCAGCAGCAGCTCGTTACTATTTCAACATTGTGACTAAGGAGTGTACCCAGTTCACTTATAATGGCTGCAGTGGCAATTTGAATAATTTCGGAACCATCGAGCAGTGTAACAACTTCTGCCTATCGGCTGCCTGTACTCCAGGAGATGTCGCCTATGTGAATCCTAACACCAATATGCCTTATGAGTGCAATGCTGCTTTGAGTAACAGTTGTCCAACAAACTTTGCCTGCACCTATGATCAGTTGTCCGGAACTAGCGTTTGTTGTGGAGCTACTCATATGGGTACGTCATTCCTTATCCATTCTAGCGAGATAACAAGCAAAAGAATTTTTTCAGAGGTCTGCCCCGAAGGTGAAAAAGCCTATGTGAACGCTGTGGATATGAGCGTTCGGGAATGTCTTATCAATGTCGAGGGCTCTTGCCCCAGCAACTATCTTTGTCGCTTCAATGCTCTAAAGAACCGCTACTATTGTTGCGCCTCAATTACTGGAGACCTATGTCCAGCGGGCAAAGCTCTTTACCGTGAACCATCCTCTAAGGCACCCATCAGGTAAAAATTTCTTCATCGTTCCAGATTTGGTTTGGTGGAATGTTGATGCAGCACAATAATGAGGTCTTTAACAAAATAATTGTCAAATCTTTGCTGCAAAAGGTGACTTTGCGAGAAAGTCACTCGAAAGAGGATGCTGCTGGGGTCGCCACGCCCACCACGTGGGTGGTCCAAAGGTAATTCGGAATTGGACTCAATGGTATGGAATGCCGCCTTTCATTGAGTAGTCGCATTTGCGACATTTATTCTGGCATCTATGTTGATGGGCGTGGTGACCTCAGCAGCATCCACCTTCTGGAGCAGTTTTCTTGCTTCGTAATACACATTTCGCAGCAGGTCTTCGGCAATAACCTAGCCTCTATCATGCTGCATCAAAATTTCACCTACCTCAAATATGGGTGAACGGTCTCTAAGTGATTCATATGAGAGTAGACGTTTGCTTTTTTAGATGTACAATCAGTAGCAGCAGCAATCAGTGTCCAAATGGCTACACGTGCCAGTCTGATGTTCCTGGAGCATTTCAAGGATATTGCTGTTCGGCTAGTCATATCTGCCCCAATAAAGCAGAATTCTACCTTGAGGAGAACAGCCAGATGCCAAGATCTTGCACCGTCGGAGCTTTCATTACTTGCCCCACTGGTTATAGCTGCCAGAGTACACAGACTGAGTTCACTACTGGCCATTGCTGCAAGGGAGAGGTCTCATCTGTTTCTGGTAATGGTGAATAATTTTTTTCTTGGAAAAATTCACATCAGCATATTGTTCCAGATGGCTGTCCTCCAAACGAGTACGTCTACATGAAGGACAACCAGATCGCTCCTTGCGATCCATTCAACCCACCAAATGCTCCCTGCCCCAATGGTTACTCCTGCCAATGGTCACTTTCTAACCAACGTTACCAGTGCTGTGGAGCGACACCTCTGACCACACCGAAGTCGATCGCCGCACTCGGTTGTCCAAACAACCAAGTCGCTTTTCGTGATGTCGCCACCAATGCGCCAAGAATTTGTACAGCAGCTACACAGAATTGTCCAACAGGCTATTTCTGTCAGTTCTCTACAACGAACAATCAGTTCCAATGTTGTGGAATGTCTGGTGGATGCCCGAACGATTCGGTGGCGTTTATTGGAATCACGGGTGAACCTCAAAGTTGTGCTATTGGGCAAAGTACTTGTCCGAAAGGGTACTCTTGTCAGAGAGGTATCACTGGATCGCAGTTGTGCTGCACCACGAATGAGCCCAGTAAGTTTTTATCTCACCGCTCTCCTTCTCTTCATTTTTTCTGTCAAAATTAAATTATATTTCTTCATTCAGCATGCACCGAACAACAAATCCTTGTCGATGGCGTCTGCCTGAACCGAGTCGCTTTTGGCGAACACTGTACGAACCAGGTCCAATGCCCTACCAGCACCATTTGCCGAGACGAGAAGTGTACCTGCCCTGAAGGCCAACACTTCGTGAATGGCGTTTGCCAAGTAGGCTGCGGCGAAAACGAAGTAGACGTGAAAGGCACATGCCTTCCCAAAGTCGAAATCGGTGACGACTGCGAAGCAGATGAACAATGCCAAGGTGGCTCCAGCTGCGACGGAGGCCGTTGTGAATGCCCTGATGGCGAAGAGGTGGTTGACGGCGTATGTGTGAGGAAGATGAACTCGCGCAAGGTTACCACTTGTCCCATACCTGGACAGACACCTTACATCGACAAAGTAACCAACAATGTGCGGTTCTGTCAGCCAAGTCGAAACTCCTGTCCACGAGGGTACAGCTGCCAGTTTTCAGAAACTGCTCAGCAGAGTATCTGCTGCGGCGGAGGTGATGGCATCCCTAGATTCTCAAAAATCACCGAAAATCGTGGGCCTAAGCCTGACGTTGATTCAGGAGAGGATACAACCTCTGCGACCACCACCACCACCACAGCCAAACCAGATGTGTGCGACAAAGGCTCACCATACCTTATGAACGGCCAACCAAAGCTTTGCACCAATGCTCCATGCCCATCTGGATACAAATGCTCGTTCTCCAGAACCCACAAGAACTACTTCTGCTGCTCGCAATTCAGTGCAACATTCGGATGTCCTACAGGAACGGCGCTGCTCTTCCCATCTACGGGCACGCCTGTACAGTGCAGTAACACTGGTTCAAGATCCTGCCCAACAGGCTACAGATGCGTACGTAACGTCCACACGAAGGGATTCCAATGCTGCTCGGTGAACGACACTCCAGTCAAACGACCGGAACCACCAAAAGTTGTCAATAACAAGAAGGAGTTTGGAAACGGTAGGTGCTCCATTGATAATCTCAAACAAAACAAAAATTCAAAAACTAAGGTCGTATTTTTCATAATTAGCATTATGCAAACTGAATGGTCGTTAGACTGCGAGATAATTTTCTTATTTTGAGGTAAAAAAACAAGATGTAGTAGATAGCTTGTATGGCATACTTGTATCAATGACTAGCCTGCAAAAAACCAAGATTGCTAGCTGACTAATAATTTGTTTGATCATTAAATCGCATCGCAGAAGCGTCGGGCAATTTTTTTCTCCACTGATATTTACCGTTTTGTAACCCTAGTATGCGGAACAAACGTTTCGCTTCCATGTTTATCCTAATATCACCCTCATAATGTTGGTAAGATTGAAGCCATTACTCCATTATAGCTTTGTTTATACTTTAGTGGGTGGAAATGTGTGCACTTGCAGAATGGTGGCGCTCGTGTTCGAAAGATCCTCATTCCCCATTATTGGCAACAAAACGTGATGAAAAGACTTCCAAACACCTATTCACTGATACTAACTTGCCTGATTTAGAGATCTAATGAAGTGTAAACATCTGCTACCTTTAGAGGCACCGTCCACCCCAAGTTAGGGTTCTTGTGCTTTTGACAACACAGAATAGAGCTCCCTATCCTTCAGAGTGACAAAAACATGAAGTCGAGAATCTGTATGGGCAGTGCCTTCTATGAAAGCACATAAGCGCGGTCTTACATGGCAATTTGGGCTGAGGTTTACTTAGTTCGCTACTATTGCAGTACACGGAATAAAGTTTTTTAGATGAAATGAGAGTGCTCAGCTGACGCCGCAAGTGACCTAGAGACTTCTAATTTATTTCGAAAATATTAGCAGCTTGCTAACTAGTGATGCAAGAAAATACTCAACTCATGCATTATTTTTTTCAGGACCATGCCCAGGAACACAAGTCCAAGTACTACGAATCGTAGGGGAACGCATAGTGAAGAAATGTGAAGCCGCCTGTCCACCGCACCAGGTTGCTGTGCGCGGCATCTGTCGTGACAAATATCATTCGGATGATCCAATAAGCAAAAATCTATTACCTTGAGTATAGGCCACTGCTCATTTCCAGTTTCGAGTTGCTCATTGTGTGTGCAACTGTCCGCGTAGGTGCTTGTAGCACCAGTTTATTTGTTGCCGAATTTTGTCCCTTCTCGTCACGATTGTTTTGTTACATGCAGGACCTGGTGTTGTGTGTTTGCACTCCTGCGCTCTTCATAAATGTATAGCACATCACTCAGTTATTAGCATATCGTGTTCCTTTCATGAAAAATAAAAGTTCTCTAACAAACAATCATGAATATCGAAAGGAGGTGACCTTGTTTTACTTGATCGGTGTTAGTCCCACAACATACTTATCCAGTACATCCACATCGCCAAATGAGAAATCAGTGATGCCGCTTTTGTTTCGGAGCCGATGGTGGACAAAAATTGCGTGTGCCATACGTCCAGAACAAAGTTGCGAAATATTCTGAAACTACTAAAATATTCTTTTTTGGATCTGTATCAACGAATGTCAGTTCACCTCAAAGGATGCGACTGGACCTTGAATAGGATTTTGTGAGTCAAAGAAAGGAGAATCTATTTTGTTGATGCTCAAAACCCTCCCAATAAAAGTTTGCTTATTTTGGATAAGTAGGAAATTCTGCGAAGATATGGCTGTACTCTACTATGGCATTGCAAAGACGGATAGTCTTGACGAAGAAGGACATCAAATTTGATCTGATACCAATATTTGAACTGCCAACCGTCTAAACTGAATTATACACAATGACTTGAGTAAAATGAACTGAAGAAAAGTCCAAGAAGACACTTCAATCGATCAATTCACTTCAACCGTTATAATTGATTGATTTGATCATTTATTTTATTTTATTTTATTTTATAAATGTACTCGAGAGAATGAGAAAAGAAATAAAAACAAGACCCAAACAAACAGACAAATAAGACCAGCCAGCCTCAGCCGCAAGAGAATATAAAAGAATACGGAATAAAACAGAACACGAAGCTCTAGACCCACCTTGTAAAGTTGAACGAAAGTAACTTGATCAAAAACAATCATATGAATCTTGCATACTCTAAAATCAAAGATACCCCATTTTTGGGTGTCAACCAGGGTCAAGCGTATTGATGCGATCCGGGACCCCCATTTACGACCCCCCCCCACCTCATCTATTCCCCCCCCCCCCTCCTATCTGTCCCCTTACCTCCCCTGCCCAAATTCCTCGCGGTAACCTGCATAAATGAATGTCAATCTCAAAAAACACCTGCGTGAGAACTTCAATAAGGTTTTCGGAAGCAGAATTTCTAGGCCGATGGGTGCATCCAGCATCTGTAGCACACATACACACCTTCAATAATGTTTGAAATTCTGCAAGTTTTTTTTTGAATTTTCAGGCATACTTCAGACCAGCAAATTCGACTCCCGCAGGCAACACAAATTTTGCACAGAAAAAACGATGACATTCTTGAACAATAAAAGATGTTTTCGACTAATAAGCCTACTTCCTACCTTTTTCCACAGTTTTTCCCGCGAAAAAAACCGCTTGAGCGCCTTCCAGAACGACGTCAAAAACGTGCATGAGCACGGTAGTTTGAAAATTCGTAACCAAGGCCAGGAAAAGACTGAGAGGCTGCAAAGCACAGGTTTTGTAGTATAGTGCCCAGGCTATCCAGTTTCAGCTCTTGAGGAGCACTAAGCTCGAAAAAGTTTAGATGCGACTCTCGCAAATTTAGATGCGATCCTAAAAAGAAAAAACTGGGATTTTTGAGCTTAAAATTTTGTAACTTACCAGAGAAATTATAAAACAGCCTGCAATTTTTATGAGGGAAAGTAGGAGGATGGCCTCATGTTACAGCAGAATTGCAGCCAACAAGCTTCAATAGCTCCGAAGAAATTAAGATGCGACCCAGATACGACCCCCTTTCCTGATCTTTGGCTACCATACATAAAATCATAAGGAAATCCGTAGTTGACAGAATAACACCAAATTTTGCATTGATATAGCAGAGTATCTCCAAAGTACAGATAAATCATGTGGGCCCGTGAAAAACATTACAAAAAGATTTAGAAGTTCATGATGGTCACAGGTAATAAAGATATTCGCTTTTGTCGAGTCTGTGAGACTTCAGAAAGGCTTCAAAGGCAAAATTTCTAGGGCAATCGGTACATTTAGCATTTTCATGAAATCATACATTCTAAAGTTTTGAGCTCTTTTAAATTTTTTTGAGAATTTTTTATCTTTTTTAATCTGATTTCTACGTTTTCATAGATTTATTGCAAAGAATAAAACTAACTATCTGCTTTTTGATTCTCTTTTAAGCTTAGAGTATTTTGGCCTAAGTACCTCCTCTTACGACCCCCCCCCCCCCTACCTCAGGTACCCTCTTTACGACCCCCCGTTGCGACAGTCGCATCACAAGCTTGACCCTGGTGTCAACGAGCCGCCGGTAAGGCTGTTGACCTGACCCTATTAAAGCTTTATTTTAGAGAAAGCAAGATTCAGGGGTGTTATAAAGCTTCTGACGAATGAGCCGGGCTGGTTCAGTTGTTAGTTAATGATGCTTATGGTTAGTAACAACCAATACATATAACCAAGATACAGAATCAAGCTGCTACTGAAGAACCCCAGGACTCTGCTCCGAAAGATGACCGTGCGGACCGAAAACCGACATGCTAGTAACATCAACAGCCATAAAGCCAAGAAGAGAAGTGGTAACTGAAAAACGACAAAATTAAAATCATTCCAGAAAGCTTAGGGATGCAAGCTGTGTGTCAGCTCTCATCAACTTAGCCCTGAGGGAGCGTGCAGTCTGAGAACACATAACATCCATAGGCAACCGCTGAAACCATCTAGCAGACTTGCAGAATATATTACTGTGCATTTTTGCAAGATGCTGCTTTTTGACTTTGGCGTAGTGCAAATTAAATCCTCCCGACCCTTCACTAGCTGGCATGAATATCCAATATTTACTTGCCTTCAAGCGATTTTCACCCTTCAAAACTTGAAAACAAAACGCTAAATCTGAGAGATTGCGACGAAATGAAAGACTATGTAATTTGAACATTCTAAGCCTTACATTATAATTTGGTATACTGTTATCAGAGTAGACTCGCCTGTACAAGAGACGCGTGAAGGTTTTTGCACTTTTTCTATTTTGCAAATATTTTTTTTTCTGGGGGGGGGGGGGGGGTTCCAAACTTGGGAGCAGTATTCTAGATGGGGGCGAATGAGGGCTTTGTAAAGACGTGTCACTAGAGTAGGCGAGTTACTCCTTACGGTGCGCAGCAGCACAAATAAGGAGGTGTAAGCCTTTCTGACAGCAGCATCGATATGTTCAGAAAACTTTAGTTTAGCGTTAACAAGCACTCCTAAGTCCCTAGCTGAGCCGCATGACCTCAACGCAAGATCCTCAACCACATAAGTACCTGCACAACCATCTTATATATAAAGCTGAATGTCTGTTTGTATGTCTGTCTGTATGTATGTCTGTATGTATGTATGTACGTATGTTCCGAATAGAAAATTCCATTTCTGAACCGATCCGGACCAAACTTGGCACACATACACTACGGGCCCCGGCGGGTGTCATAGGCTACTTTTCGTCATCGATCGATATCGATTTTATCGATTTTTATCGATTTTTTTGCTGAGTTCACCTACGGGGCTGGGAGTTGGCACAGGGGGGTAATCGAGCATGGGGATTCCGAATACAATATTGGTTTTCAGGATTATCGATTACTTTTATTGATTTTATCGATTTTTTTTTGCAAAGTTTGAGCTACGGGGCTGGGAGTTGGCACAGGGGGGTAATCGAGCATGCTGATCATTCCCAAGGGGGGTGATCAGCATGCTCGATTACACCCCTGTGCCAAATTCCAGCCCCCTAGCTCAAATTTTCAAAAAATCGATAAAATCGACAAAAGTAATGGACGATCTTGAAAACTAATATTGTATTCGTAATCTGCATGCTCGATTACCCCCCCGTGCGAACTCCCAGCCCCGTAGCTCAAACTTTGCAAAAAAATCGATAAAATCGATAAAAGTAATGGACGATCCTGAAAACTAATATTGTGTTCGTAATCAGCATGCTCGATTACCCCCCTGTGCAAAATCCCAGCCTTGCATGTCAAAATTTACAAAAAATCGATAAAATCAATAAAAGTAATCGATAATTCTGAAAACTAATATTGTATTCGGAATCCCCAAGTTCACTTCCCCCCTGTGCCAACTCCTAGCCCTGTAGGTGAACTCTGCAAAAAAATGGATAAAAATCGGTAAAATCGACATCGATCGATAACGAAAAGTGGACTGTGACACCCGCCGGGGCCCGAAGTGTATGTGTGCCAAGTTTGGTCCGGATACGGCGGAGCCGGGTAAGCCAGCTAGTTCCCTATATACAATACGCAGCTTTTGTCAAGATTTAGTGTTAGAATCCAAGTCGTCGCCCAATCAACCAGATTGGAAAGAGACAAGTGTAAAGCTGACTGAACCTAAATTCGATCTTCTGCATCGTACATTCCGTATACCTTTATATCATCTGTAACATTTGCAATTTAACCTTTCGAGAAGTATGGAGTAAGTTAGGCAATTCCATCGTATAAATAAGGAATTATATAGGAGATAAAACTCCTCCTTGAGGAAGACCACTTGCACAAGGGTGTCCAAAAATCGGTCATGAACTCTCACAGTCATATAGCGGTTGTGCAGATACGAATCAAACCATGCGAGCATCGGGTCATCAATGCCTATCATTAGTTCCTTCACTAGCACATCATGACAGACCCTATCAAATGCTTTAGATAAATCAATATACAGCACATCCACACATCTTATATAAAAGCTAAAGCACATCCACACATCTTATATATAAAAAATTGTGTGTATGTCTGTATCTCTGTGTGTACGTATGTGCGGGATAGAAATTTTTATTTCTGAACCGATTTAGGCCAGACTTGGCACACATACCCTTCGAGGCCGGGAGCTTGTCATAGGCTACTTTTCGTCATCGATCGATATCGATTTTATCGCTTTTTATCGATTTTTTTGCAGAGCTCACCTACGGGGCTGGGAGTTGGCACAGGGGGGTAACTGGGCATGATGATTCCAAATACAATATTAGTTTTCAGAATTATCGATTTTTTTGCAGAGTTCACCTACGGGGCTGGCAGTTGGCACAGGAGGGGGGGGGGAGTGGGCATGACGATTCCAAATACAATATTAGTTTTGGTATTACCTATTACTTTTATTGATTTTATCGGTTTTTTCATAGTTCGACAGGGCTGGGAGTTGGCACAGGGGGGTATATGGGCATGCTGATTTCGAAAACAACACAGGGAACGAGAAATGAATTGTAGAAGTGGGCACAGGGAAGGCTGTATAGGGATAGGGATGGGACCTTTATTACAGTGTGACAGGGCCGGGCGGAACCGGGTAAGCAAGCTAGTTTTTTACTACTTAAGGCAAGAGTCCAGTCATAAATACTGCTAACCAAATTTGTTGTCGTTGAGGCACCATTGATGAAACCATGCTGCTCAGCAGGGAACCTTGCCAGCTTTATCAACCCAGAACACAAGCTTATCTCTTATACACTTTCTATGACTTTGGCAGGTGTACGTAGCAGAATAATAGAGCGAAAATCCCTCACCCGCTTAGCGCCCTGGACCTTAGGGATAGGTTTTGCAGGGCGTGCTTCCAAAGTGCGGGCACCTTTCCTAATGACATGGATCTGTTGAATATATGTGCCAATGGTCTGGACAGAGATGAGGAACACTTCTTGTATACGATCTGAGGTATGCCGTCAATGTTTCAGTAGCGGAGTTTTTGAGGTGCTTCAAAATACGGCACACTTCATGCGATTCAAAGAAGACTGAGGACAATTTCCCTTGCACATCATAAATATTGCCAACTGCAGATGCACTACTGTCCGTAGAAGTGAAGACGCTAGCAAAATAGGCTCCAAGAACTTTCGCTTTCTTTTCATCACGAAAAAATCAAGCACCAAGGTCATTTTCGAGGGCGGGGAGATTGAATTTGGCTTTATTTAATCTCTAATGACGGATAAAATTCTTCAGCGATTCATGAGTGTTCGGCATAACTAAATAAATAAATAATACTTGAGTAAACTATTCTTGTTTCAATAGATGTACAGACATTTGTTATGGTTCTGGATTAAGAAGGCTTCAGATTATAATGATGGTACGCGCATGAACTTGAAAAATCTTCAAAGATACTACTACTACAGCATTTGAAAATTCGTAACTAACAGGAAAATGCAGCGAAGCTGCCATGAATTGTGCAGTATAGTGCCCGGGTCACTGAAGGAAGAAATTGCAGCCATTTAAGAGCAGTGAGACCGATAAAATTTAGCTGCGAATTTAGCAAAATTGGAAGCCCTCTTAAAAACCAGAAACTGGGTGAGCTTTTGTAACTCACTGAAGACGCAGCGAAACAGCTTGATTTTCTAGGATTGCAACGTTAGCAAAATTGCAGCGAACATAACTTCGTAGCTCCGGAGAAACTTAGATGCGATCCACTCTTGATTCCCTTTTTTGTTGCCATATATAAAATTACAAGAAAATTCAGAGGCTATATGATAAGACCAAGTTTCGCGCAGATGTAGTATGGAATTTGCAAAGTACAACTAAATTGTGTGGGCCATACGGAAAACATTACAAAAGTATTTACAATTTATTAATGGTTATCGTTGGTAGAGATATGCGCTTTTGTAGGGTGCGAGAGGCATCAGTGCGGCTTACTTGGATTATTCTAGGCCACTCGGTACATTTAACATCTGTATAACACTTACATGCCTTAAAAGCGTTTTGTGCTTCCAAAATGTTTCTTTGAATTCCCGATCATACTGGAGGCCAGCAGATTCGATGTGCAGGTTTGCGACACCATTCCTTGCAAGGAAAAGAAATGCTATTTTTGAGAAGCAAAGAATTGAGAATGAAAACGCATTTTATGGAACTATTGAAATATGCAATAATCATTTGCAGTTCGAATATCTTTTGAGCGCGCAGTTTTTTATCCGAACTCCGCTCTTAAAGGCAGTGGATCGGCAAAATCCAACAACACGCGGTAGATTCCTTATCGCCCAAATATGAAAACAGTGCAGTCCCGGTTGCACAGCATCCCTTCCCTGCCGAGAGAATTGCTTTCAAACTTACACGCGCAGGCCAATCTTACACGCGTTCGGACGAGTTGGCAATTTCCTTTTCACCATTGGAGGCTGCCGCAGTAGAACGCTCATTTTCGCCGTTTTCAAGCTTTCAAAAGTGGATTTTCGGGATCAGCGTTTTGAATAAACCTACATAAGTGCAAATTTGACTAAGTTGAGATTTGCCGAGCCATTGCCTTTAAAACCCCTCTCCCCCATCGTTGGTGTCCCTTTTACGACCCCTGTTGCGACAGTCACATCATAGCTTACAAACAGAAGATAGCAATCGTGTACACAATAATTAGAATATTCGATCGCAATTCAATCTCAAAAGCAGATTCAGTCAACTACACAGCTCATAAAATTGGATTACAAAAAAGACCTGATCACCGGCGCCTTTCTGAAACTTATGAGATCCACACTCAAGTGAATCCAATACTCACAGATCCAAAAATTTATGAACTTCAGAAATCTGTTCAAGCGATTAATAGTTAGCTGACACGTATTTGATCTCATATCATTTGACCCCCCCCCCCCCCTCGGCCCTTGGCCAACTTGTCCTACTTTTCCAGCATTCATCACTCCACCCTACTGATGAATCTCGGGAGTAATCAGTGCTTATAGTCCACCTGTCTAGGGTAGAGGCGAAATAGGACCATATTTTCTATTTATCCTTGTTGCAACCAGCAGCTTGAGCCATATTATTGCATAGCGCACCGTCCCAGCATGTAGACGGAGATCAAAAGCACAAGCGCATGGATGCGTCGATCCTCCAAAAGCTGCGCTCAGATGGGTTAGAGACTCTTTGTCAACAAAATTAGGTCCTTATAAGGGTTTTATCAACATCGATGTGTTCATGTAAACCTGCAGGCTGTTGTCTCAACTCAACAACACCAAGGGATACTTTTTTCCGCAAAAACGGAACTAAAAATTATTAAAGATGGTTCAGACCGTGCCGGTACCCGTCCGAACCCGCCCAAATACGTCCGAATCCGGCCGAACCCGCCTGAGCGCCGGAACTGCCAAAGCGCAGCAAATATGCGTGCATATTGCCATATTGGAGCACGCGTGGAATACTGGTGGTGCATATACAGTGACAGCTAAAAAGCTGCGGACAAGTCGCTTTTCTTTTTTCTTCGTTCATTTTCGGGTGAAAAAGAAGGATGAAAAAATGATTGGATTGCATGAGGTGATAAAGCTCTTCAAGAGCTACAAACCACACATTGCGCTTTCTGGAAAACATGTTCTAAAAATTTTTGAAAAATTTTTCCCAGAAAATAGTCTGAAGATGGCCGCGTCACAATGTCGCGGACAATAAATCTGCGAACGCGAAAATTTTTTCAAGGTCTTTTTTCGAGCAAAAACAAAAGTTTTCCGGAGAGGTAAGCATACTAGATCATAGAGCTCATCGAAGACAACAATCAGGTAGTGGTTACTTGCGAAAAAACAAGCTTGAATTTTGTTTTGCTATTTTCAAAAAAAAAATAATAACTTCTGTTTTTCTCTTCCAAAGCAAATTTTTTCACCAGGAAGCCTATTCAACGCATCCCAACAAAGCTGTTCGGATAAAATGATGCTCTCTGCCACCAAGCATCGGACGTGTGCTGGTGAGTTTCTTGGGTGAAAGTGGCTCCTGACAATGCCTGCACAAGACCGTACCAGAACCTCAACACTACTTGCACCGCTTTGCAAAATTGTAGCTCAGCGGTCAGGCAATCTACGAGCAATCTGTGCTTAGGCTCATTCAGGAGGGCGTGACATCCTCGACACGATGATATGCAAATAGATTCAGTTTGAGCAATCCGGAGAATTTGCCGAAGGGGAGGAAAAGCGCAGCTTCAGTTGTAGGTTAAGGATTTTCCAGCTAAAGTTGAACAGAGCTCCTTTTGCTACCAGTACCATCCTGGGAGTTCAAAACTGTCAAACTTCTTGTAATAGATCCATTGCGAAGCTCTAAGACTGTTCTGGTGTTGATAAGAGATTTCACTCCAATCACCTCTGAAGCTGTGCTTTTTCACCCCATCTGCAAAATCTCCGGAAGTGCTCAAACTGAAGTTGTTTGCATAACATCGTGTCGACGAAGTCACGCCCTTTCAAATGAGCTTAAGTGCAGGCTCGAAGAATGTCTGACGACGTCTTGTCTTTAATTCAATTTAATGTCTTTGATTTCATATTTATTTATGTTACTTTCTATTAGTTACATATATTAATCGTCGCTTATGCGTTTGTACTATTTCATGTGCTAGTGCTCCTTAGGCGTGAGAGTGATAGTCATGAAATCATCTTCTATGTTAAAGTTGTGTTGATGATACCTTTTACGATCTTGTCAATGCAAAAACGTGTGTAGATGCATACGATTTATTATCTCGGATTATGTAAATTTAAGAAGACGCCTTCGTCTTCGTATTATAGTCTCGTTTACAATCGCTGCTTCAGAAAATGCAGCATTTGAAGAATGTGTTATGGAGTGCAATAAACAATCAGGCAATCTTGACCAGTCTTAGCTCGATATGCACGTGGGAAAGAGGACAAGAGCAGATGTATATCATAAAATAACATAAACACATAAATTGACGCTCAATGCTGTGACTACACCAAGTGATTGATCATGAGAGCTTTCGCCGACATGCACATATAAGGAGGTTGGGAGGAACTCCAGACAACAGCGATGCAATCGCATACCCTATTCCTATTGGCTGCTGTAACAGGTAAATTTTTTTGAGTTTTTTGCTTCAGAATACTTTTGTGTTTCCATAGCGCAAATTTTTTTTGATATTTAGCGGCTGTGAGCGCAGACTATGCTCTCAAACTCCAACGCCCGAGACATCACAAACATCATGATCCCCATTCTCCCATGTTTCCTGAGCCACATGGACCAAGGCATCACAAACATCACGGGCCTGATCCTTCAATATTTCCTAAGCGGCATGGACCGGAACACCATCGTCATTTCGGACCTCCCCCATTTGGCCCTCGTGGTCCCCATCATCCGGAGAGGCCTGGTCCTTGGCTGCCGGTTCCAGGACCTTTGAGACCATCACCCGAATGGGACAAACGCCCGCATCTGCCGCGTGAAACCGTTTGGACGGAATCACCAGAAGGTACAAATTTATAGATTTTCAGTAATTCTCCAGTAATGTCTATACACCGTCAAAATTATAAGAAACTGTGAAAGATTTCAGACATTACAACATACTCGACAACACCACAAGATGAGGAAGACGAAGAGACAACAGAGATTATCGAAGAAGGTTTTAAAAAGTTGTTGACGCTTTTGATTATAAAAGTACTTATTTCACTTACAGACTATTCACGCACACCTTTGCCAGATGAGGAGTCGACCACAATGACCGACGAAGGTGATAACACTACAATGACCGAAGAAGGTGATGAGGTGCCAGTTGCAAAAACATAGAAAAATATTGAAAAATTCTAGTTGATGAAATCGTCATAACCACCACAGCAGGACAAGAGGAGGTATTTGAATGCGAATATAATATTTTTGAAAGGTTAATTTAAGGATACGAATTCGGAAACAGAGCAAGACGAAAACACAGTGATGCACTAAGGAGGCAACGCTGAGAAAAAGTGGTCGGCGTTAAGTCTAGATGTTACAAGGTATCCGATTATGCTGCATTTTCAGGCATTTCAGTCGTTCTGGAGGAGTGCAGGGAACTAAACTGTGATAGAAATTCGTTTTGGTTTCCCAGTTGCTCCTGTTCCTCCTCCTTCGTAGTAAAGTGCTTACTTGAGGCTATTGTGTACACATACGAAGGAATCAGTATTAGCAGCATTTGGAGTCCTAAGTTAGAAGGGTACACTAATTAAAGCTTAGTTTAAGAATACTGCAGTGGACACATAGAGTGTCGTAAACGTAAACTGTAGACTATTCTATCTAATTTTTCTCTTCTCAGCGGACCTTCAGTTATATTTTATAAGAAATTCAGCATAATTCATCACTCGGCATAGTATAAGTTCTACAGGGTGTCCAAAAAAATGTATCGAACGTTTGATCGTTAATATCTCTCTTCTAAAAAAGTCTTTTCTCTTGCTTCAGGTACCAATCTGTAGAGCTGGCTTCAACTTAGATTTGCATTATAGAACGAATCACTCATTTCTCTTCATTACTGTAGGATTACGGTAGAAACTTCAAAAAGGGTTTTAAGCAATGAAAGGCCATATTTTGCCTCAGAAAGGAAACAAAACAGCCTGCCTGCAAGCTTTTACACTAGGCTCATTAGAGTTGCTGATTATAACTGTAAAGTTCCCAACTTATTATGATGCTTCATTGAAGAGTTATGCCAGGCAAGAGGTAGCGGCCTTTTTTCAATGTTCTTGAAAAGTGCGGTTAAACCGTTTAGAAAACTTCGTAATCTTGTGAATAGTTGAATACTGAACTCAGCGTCCATAAAAACCCTATTACACAAGTTTTCACAATTTTTTGAAAAATTTTGAAACGGCAGCTTTTTCCGACACCATGTGTTTCAAGTTTATACTGTAATCCTACAGTAATGAAGAGAGATGGGTGATTCGTTCCATAACGCAAATTTAAGTTGAAGCCAGCTCTACAAAACGGTACTTGAAGCAAGGCAAAAGATTTCTTGGGAAGAGAGATATTAACGGTCAAACGTTCGATACATTTTTTTGGGACACCCTGTATTATTCTTCGCAACTGTAGGATAACGGCAATAAGACATTCAGGTTATCGTTATGATAAATGCTGCCATTACAGAAACACAGTAAAATTCATGGACTCAAACACGCAATTTGAAAATGAGGGACTTGTCATACTTCGCCGAAAAAAGCCAGAAAGCGCCTAAAAAACCCAAAATAGCCAGAAAGAGCAGGAACGTCCCTCGCAAGTTTTGGAGTACAAGAAGAGACAAGAATACAACAAGAAGAATAATAAAGTGACCGGAAAGTAAAAGAACCGGCTTGCGAACACAACACACATACCCTAATGCCAAAATCTGCGAGAAGGCATTCTGGCTCTTTTTGGCCCTTTTGCACTTTTTTGGGCCTTTTCGGGCTTTTTCGGCGAAGTATGACGGGTCCCTAAACTTTATGCGGTTGTGAGTTTAATGGAACGGCATAATTGTCTTGAATCATTGAGAGAGACACCTGTAAAGTACAACCACTATAACTTTAGCAAACTGGTGTGGAAAGTGTTTTATGTCAGCTACTTCAAAAGCCCTCACATCTCTAAAGCTTTTTTGGAGCAATATTTGGCCGCTAATTGCTCAACATTCGAAGTTCCTTTCGTAATCCTAATTAACAAAGAGCGACAATTGTATACGTAAATTAAGAAGTCAAGCTGTACAAAATGGTGCCGTTGAGGTAAGAGAGGCTCAACGATTGATGAACGACTGTTGTAAGCAGTGTATATGTTCTTAAGATACAGTATAAAACCAATTATATCTTAATAAATGCGAGATATGTCCCGATAAGAGAAAAAATCAATTATAGCTTCAGAAAGCATAGAGAATAAAAGTACTGATGTTCAGCGAAAGCAATACATTTGCTGAGGAAAAGCATCACGTATTGTCATACAGTTTGAACCATAAAAATGTAAAAATTCTCGAGCAAATTTGCGATTTTGCCTAAAATTGGAGACCCTGCGTCTTCTTGCTATAGCTTCTTTTGGTGTTCATGGAGATCAAAATAGATTTTACACAGATCGTTGAGAAGGATCATTTGGTATATCGTGCTTCTGTAGCCTATTAAATCAAAGCACGTAAATGAAAGTGATTATTCTCTGTGTTGGCACTTTGTAAATATGTGACTAAGTTTCATCGGATTGCTTAAAATATGCGAGTTTTACTTTTGCGGGTCCAAAGTCGTAACGTAAGAAAATTAAAAAAGTCCTGAAAATAGGATATCAATCGAAGCCCTTCGATTGATATTCTCTGCAGTGCTTGATAATCAGCTCATAACTCGACTTCTGGCATATATGTTCTGTTGTTCCATATCTGAAGACAGTAGAGACAATATCGCTTGCGTGCGCAAATGCGTATCATTGAGTCTAAAGTGAGTATAATAGCTCCAAGCAAGACCCGGCGCGTGTTGGTTTGGAGCATTTTTGAAAAACGAAGTCATGACTTCG
Organism: Cylicocyclus nassatus; assembly: GCA_958299035.1. Classification (NCBI taxonomy): domain Eukaryota; kingdom Metazoa; phylum Nematoda; class Chromadorea; order Rhabditida; family Strongylidae; genus Cylicocyclus; species Cylicocyclus nassatus. The sequence continues at coordinate 80,370,229 of CATQJL010000316.1, read as the reverse complement.
CGAAAATTTAAGAAGCCCCTTCCGGTGTAAAAATCAGTAGGGAAACATTTATCAAATCAATATAACAACAAAAAAGCGAAAAAAGCCCATTTTGAGGTACCTAATATGCAAAAAAGCAAATTAAAAACATTCTGAGTTGATTAAAGACTCTGTCATTGAGTTTGGTACCATTTTATGTAGCGTTCAGAATGTCCAAAACCTCCCACTTTAACCAAATCTGCGCCCTCAACAATCTGACGCTGCATTTTTTGTCGCGTAGTTTGAAGGACGCCGCTGTGATTGGGGCGCGATGACTATCAATACTCAGGCTTACACTATTTTTGGCTCAAAAATGAGGAGAGGCAATGGTTTGACTCGCTCTCTTCACTATATGATAGACCTTTAAGCGTTCTAATCGTCCAAGTTAAAAAGGTTCAAAACTTATGTGAACTCTCCGAAATTCATGGTCCGAACCAATCCAGTTGGTTTGGTGTTGGTCTAGAAACCAACAAATTCGGGAACGGGTATTAGAGTACATAAGTTTTTCAAACTTTTTGTATAATATAGTTTGGAGTAATATTGTGTAAACATAGCCAAAATTCGTTGTCATGTCTGTTTGTGCGCTGTAAACAAGCCATTTGTTTGTTTAAGTCTTGCGTTTGAAATTCGCGCGCTTGCGAAAGAACACGTTCAACACGTAAAACCTGACATGTTCGTCGTTCTTTTTCTGCGCACTGTCCAGGACCTTATAAAAACGATATCCCCGCTGTTTCCGACCTCAGAAACGAAGTTCAGTTTGACCCCGGACCATCTGTGCTGGGCCCCGGCTCCAAATCTAAAAAGGTGGTTATTCAAATTGAAAAAAAAACAAATCTGAAACAAAAAACATCCGTTGAATAGCGGAGAAATGCTGCGTCGAATGACATTCGAGTTGCTTGCCGATTAATGCTCTACGAGGTTTGAGTTGATCAAGAATGAAATTTGATAGCACCAGATAAAATTCTATTGAAAATTATGGCAGGCTACGGAAAGGAGAAAAAAGTTGTACTGCTTACTGTAGGGTTTGCTCCATAGGTGCGATAGGGGGAGCCGGGCTCTCCCCAGGCGAAGGGGGTCTCGGCTGTTTCGGACCTTCCGGGTGAAGAGGGTATGTGAGCCTGGGGGGGGGGGGGGGGACGGAGAGAGAAAAGGTAAAAAAGCGTGGTATGAAGTGCTCTAATTTGTACTTCATTTAGGTACAAATTGAAAAAAATTTCTCTAGAATTTAAAAAAAAATAATATTAGGTTGAACCGGAAGTTCTTTCGCACAAAATCCAAAAATTCATAATTTCTGAATTTTCTAACCGATTGGACCGCTCTTATTCCAATATGAAAGAGTAGGTCATGCGCTTTATAAAGACCATCAATTGCTTACTAATGATCATGAGCGTTAGAAGAAAATTGGTCAAAAATTGAATTTTCTGTGTAGGGTCATAAAAAATCGGAAACTTGCAACAAAAATCGGAGCAGTCGGTATTGTAGGTTTTTTTCACCAGCTCTTTCTAACTGTGCAAAGTTTGCGCCGATTGAACGTTTCTATGAAAAGTTACGATTTTCGAGAAAGCAATACAAAAGGATGATTTTAGTTTATTTTGGCATTTTTCAAGGAAATTGTAACTTTTCATAGAGACGCTCAATCGGCGCAAACTTTGCACTGTTAGAAAGAGCTGGTGAAAGAACCTACAATACCGACTGCTCCGATTTTTGTTGCAAGTTTTCGATTTTTTATGACCCTACACAGAAAATTCGAATTTTGACTGATTTTCTTCTACAGCTCCTATCTACGCAACAAATCATTAGCAAGCATCTAAGAAATCGTTATAAAGAGCATGACTTACTCTTTCAGAAAAAAATAAGAGCGTTCCAATAGGCTGGAGAATTCACAAGTTATGAATTTTTGAATTTGGTGCGAAAGAACTTTCGGTTCAACCTAATAAATCAAAAAAATTGACTTTATGAAGATCTGTGCTCCTATTTCATTGCATCGACAAAAAACGAAAGCAATAAGGTATCCCAAAAGATGTACAAGTTAGGAACAACTTACAATTCCTGCACGTCATCATCAACAATATCACTATCGCTAACGTCAGAGACAACAAATTCGCTGTTTAAAAGATCTTCTTCTTCTGTCAAAAGATCATCGGAGTGGAAGTAGAATTGCGTCAAAAAGCGTTCTGAGTCGAAAATGGACTTGAAACGTTTTTCTCCTCCTAAGTGCTTTTGTGTTTTTTCCTGGCCCTCTGGTAGCACCAGGAAGTCAGCAGGTAGCTGACCAGTTTCTTCATACCATCTATTAGGATATTTCAAAACGTCGTACGATGACAGCCTGTCTGGAACACTTATAGCAATCCTTTAAATGAAGTTGTTAGATAACAATATGTTCAGTAGAAGGTTCACAAATCTTAAGTAATTGCTTAGATGCTCCACCGTTGTGCGAGTTTTGCGTTGCGTTCTGATAACAGAGTAGATAGAAAACCTCTCCACCTCTGCCGTGCTAGTCGGAATGGGAACTAGCTTTGCTAGTAAGCCCATCAGATTCTTGCGGTAAGTAACGGGGAAAGAGCCAGATCGCATATGCTTTCGCAACACGGGAAGGAAATATTGCATACTTTTTTGGGCCTTGTCGAACTCTGGCTTCACCTCCTCTGGCATACGTCCTGTTAACTGATAAGAAAGCTGCTCAACTTCTTCTTCAACAGCATTTGCGGAATAGCCGAAAAAAAAGTAGATACTATGCTGCGCGTTGGTTTTTTTTTCAATATCATAGGTCATATTGTCACAAGGCGAGATACTTCAGCAGCATAAAGCACAGAGTTAAGTTCGTACTCTAGTAGGGATTTAAGAGCAGTAGCTATGCTACTAACACCTTCCTTTTGTTCATATCCATGTTCGTGAATTTAGCAGCCTTGAAATCTTTAGCAACCTGAAGATCAGCAATGGACTTCTTGGACATTTCCTCATTGAGACTAGGCAATCTGCTTGGATTTCTGATGTACGAAATAGAGAGTTTCGCTCAAATGTCAACTCTGTATCAATGTCGACAATATATTCGTCGGCGTAAGATTCTCCTTCTGCCTCGCTGTTGAAATGGAACACATGCGAGTCATCTGCGATTTTGTGAAGTATTCTGCCTGCCGCTTCTTCTTCAAACTGCCAACCTTTCCAAAACATTGAAGGATATTTTGATAACATGTTGTTCTTCTAAATGCCTCAAAGTTTTTGATTTATTGAAACCAACCATTCTCCACAATTAGGTGAGTCTAGAGCGTTTTCACGAACGTGACCTTCTTCAGCACTAGTTTTACAGAGTATAGATTCCAGAAATGGGCGGGTTTTTGTGTGAAGGTGTTTAAATCTACCAGTCTCCCATAGTTTTTTTTTTTTGAGTATGTGCTGATAATGATGGCACAACTGTCAATCAAAAGCGCACTTTTTACTAAAAAAAACATAAACATATAACAACGATAAGCACGCTTAAATAGACGCGTTCGCTCGCGTTGCCGTTAGTGCTGATAACGATGTCATTCCAGAGCACATTTTTTACTTTTAGCTTGCTCCACCTCGCTCTTACAATGTATTGGCTTTTATCGGTTACCGGAGCAAATGATTTTTAGAGCCGGGAAGCAAAGGAGCTCTAACATGCTGTATACCATTCGAAAGCTGAGATCATGAGGAATCGACGTAGACCGTCGACTTTCTTCTAGGTTCTCTGTGCCGCGAGATATGAGGGATTTTGTGTGCTTCAAAAATTAACTGATTTTGTGTCCTCACTTTCTGCTCTCCAAATGAATTCTACGAGAAAGTCGACGGTCTACGTTTGTTAATGAAGACTTGCTCTTTAATATAGATAGATAATCTGCAGTGATTAGTTCTTCATTTGGCAGAAATCTGCTGTTGAAAATGACCATGTTTTCAGATAAAATGCGGTGTATCTCTCGGTAGAGGGGGGCTAGAAAGAAGTCGACGGTCTAGGTCGAATCCCCTTTTCCTGAGCTTTCGAATGGTATATAGGTTGCTGGGCGAAAAAACTAACCAGTTTTTAAAAATGGGGTGGAGATATTTACTATTAGCTTGCTCCATCCAGCTCCACCAATGTATTGGCTTTTATCGGTTACCGGAGCAAATGATTTTTAGAGCCGGGAAGCAAAGGAGCTCTAACATGCTGTATACCATTCGAAAGCTGAGATCATGAGGAATCGACGTAGACCGTCGACTTTCTTCTAGGTTCTCTGTGCCGCGAGATATGAGGGATTTTGTGTGCTTCAAAAATTAACTGATTTTGTGTCCTCACTTTCTGCTCTCCAAATGAATTCTACGAGAAAGTCGACGGTCTACGTTTGTTAATGAAGACTTGCTCTTTAATATAGATAGATAATCTGCAGTGATTAGTTCTTCATTTGGCAGAAATCTGCTGTTGAAAATGACCATGTTTTCAGATAAAATGCGGTGTATCTCTCGGTAGAGGGGGGCTAGAAAGAAGTCGACGGTCTAGGTCGAATCCCCTTTTCCTGAGCTTTCGAATGGTATATAGGTTGCTGGGCGAAAAAACTAACCAGTTTTTAAAAATGGGGTGGAGATATTTACTATTAGCTTGCTCCATCCAGCTCCACCAATGTATTGGCTTTTATCGGTTACCGGAGCAAATGATTTTTAGAGCCGGGAAGCAAAGGAGCTCTAACTTGCTGTATACCATTCGAAAGCTGAGATCATGAGGAATCGACATAGACCGTCGACGTTCTTCTAGGTTCTCTGTGCCGCGAGATATGAGAGATTTTGTGTGCTCCAAAAATTAACTGATTTTGTGTCCTCACTTTCTGCTCTCCAAATGAATGCTACGAGGATAAATAAATAATATAAATAAACATAAGTACCGTTTCTTTTGTAAATTTATGAGTGTACTTGTTGTTTGAGGTACTTAGCCTGCAAAACCTTTTAATAACGATTTTTATCATATTCTCAGAGTACAATACCAATCTCAGCCCAGGTGAAGGGGGTCATCGGGAGTTTGGCCTCAAAATGAAGGGGGTAAGATCCATCACTCCCCCTATCGCAACTATGGTTTGCTCTATCCATCCGTTACCTAGCAGGGAATGGTCAGAACTTAACCCAGCCATACCAAACATGCTGTATATCGTCGGACTCGCCTTGAAACGCTGATCATCAATATATCCTTATTATCTGCCGAGCGACTATCTGGGAGGAGTTATGAGTGTTTAAATGTGCGATTTGTCAAGTGTTCTATCTCGCATGTTCCACGAAATAGGTTTCAAAAACTCTTATCTTTCTGGTGAATGTGCTTCTTCCTTGCAATCAAAATAACTATAGCCACTTAAATCCGCGCCATCAGTCTGCCTTTCAAGGAAATATATTCGTCGAAACTTGAAAATTTCTTATATTTGTACGCGCACAACTCCTCCCAGATATTCGCTTGGCAGATAAAAAAAAACATATATTCAAAATCAACGTTCCAAAACGGTCCGATGATATGCGGCTTGTTTGGAATGGCTGGACTAAGTCTTGACCATTTCCTCGTTAGACTCCTGCGGAGAGTTGCTATAAATATTTACAGAAATTGTAAGACTTGACCATCTCAAAAAGCATAGGTCGCAGATACAAGCAATTTCCAAAAGCTTGTTGACTGTGCGCAATTTTTTCGAAACCCTTAAAAGAGGATGAAATGCTACATCAAATGCTCACCAAGATCTCTTAGAAATCTTTGTTCCACGATATGTGGCGTTCATTAAAAAAAACGACATTAATTTCGGAACAACCTAATACAATGACGATGATACCTTTTGTTAAGTTGTTCCGTGCAGTTGTTTTACCGTTTCAGAAAAATATACCACTCAGTATTGGTAATGTAAATGAGGTGATTGCGGACAGATAAGTATTGAAAATTATGACTGTTCTTCTTGATCTGCTAATTTTTTTGCGGAGTTAATTTGAGAAACTGAGGCTTGATACACAGGAGTGTACATATCAACTACGAAAAAAAAACCTTTCAAAGAGTATATCTCCGAGTTTTGTCGAGTCATCAATTTTTTAACACTGGGAAAAGTCAAAACTGATAATGATTAGTTCCGAACACCGGCCAATGATTTCGTCGCGAAGGGGCAACGAAGTTGAGCAACCATCATCGCTGGAGCAACCATCATTGTGGAGGACACGTCAGAGTTCGTTACCGCTCAAGCTACTCAAAGGCTTTGAGTCTGTAACCAGTCAAAGGTAGAATTTATGTCGCTAACACATTCACGACGAGGGCGATTGTTTGGTTACTGCCGTTTCGAACCAGTGCCTTTCTCGCTTCGTCAACCTTCAACCCGTGGGTCGATGGTCCGAATGGCCACGTCACAATGTCGCGGACAATAATTCTTTGAACGCGAAAAATTTGTTTTAGGTCTTTTCTTGGGGCAAAAACAGATGTTTTCCGGATAGGTAAGCATACTTTATTGTAGAGCTAATTGAGCACAATAACCGGGTAGTGGTTACTTCTAAAAAAACCCAAGACGAATGGCACCTTTGAATTTCATCAAGATGCCGGAAGCATCGTAAACTGGTGAATACTCCTGTCGCGGAATCCGTTCCACATCTCCATCTATGTCAAATCCTTTTTGCTGTGCTATCAACAGCAGGTCGAGAGGCATAATACTGATTTGTGACCCAGAATCTACCAATGCTTCCCTTTCCAGGCCAAGAAATTCCACCGTTTCTAGTATCTGGCTGCCCACTAAATCACCAGATTTCTTCCTTGCGACAGTACTGCATGCCCAATGCCGCAGTACGGTGGAAAAAAATTCTGCATCACTTTCATTTGTGAAGTCGTCTCTGCCTCCTTGTGACGCCTCCCTTAAACCACTGGGAGTGACTGGGTGCTTGGTTTTCCTTGCAATCCCTTTTAAAATGTCCAGGTTTCTTGCAGTTGTGACACAGCAACTCTTGCTTTTTTGATCCGTTCTGTTGCCTGTTCTGGTTGAGGTTTTCCTGCTCTGGGTGTTCTTGGTGCTCCTTTTCCGCTTTTGTTTGACTCATGTGCTCGCGCCCTTGTGTCGTTTGTCGTCCCCGCGGAAATCATTTGGCTTGTTTGTGGCCTCCTGCTTCAAGTGCAGTGCCACTTCCCTACTCCTCTCTATCCGCTGTGCGTGAGCTTCTCATATGCTTCCTGCGCAGGAGTCTGTTCTACCTCCGTGAAGAGTTGAACATACTCCGGCCAGTCGGTAAGTTGTGCAATCAACTCTTCGGTCAGCAAAATGGATAGCTCCTTTCCGACGATTCGGGGTACGCTGCCCTGGTCAGCTGTTCCAGCCGAACACAGTACTCTGAGATACTTCCCGAGTACAGAATGTTCTTGAAGCTAATGTATGCCTCTATTCTGTTGGCAGACTCATTTTCCTTGAATTTGGCTTTTATCCGGCTACAAATTCTTGAAAAGTTCCTTCCCGAACCTCTAGAGGGAGAGTCTCTACCACAACCCGAGGTTGTCCTGCCAGCTTTGAGCATAACAAGTGGATGTGCATATCATCCCCCAAGCTCAGTTCCACATATTTGATCATAAAAGAGCGCGAAAATTTGTCGAACCCTTTGCCTTGCGTGTTATCAAACACTAGGACATCTGGCAGAGCCATTGCGGTAAAAGCAGAGCACATTACATTTGTTAACCCCGTTTCAGAATTGAGTGTTTCATTCCTACCTTGGGAGTTCTGCCTCGACGTCGTGGAGGGGAATTTCGGCAGCCTTGGCGGCTCTCTCCGGGCTGCTCTCTCTGCAAAGGAGGAATTACTCATCTCTGCGGCAAAATATTGCGCCTTATTTGCGCAGTGCTATCGCTTGAATGATTACCTCGTGCCGCTGCGATGGAATCGAATTCTGCCAGTTCCAAGTTCCTGGGCATTTCACCAGTGTGCACCTGTCTTAGCGCGTCTTGGAAACTAGTCGACTAGTCGATGGCTTGTCGCCAGGTTGCACTGCACTGCGGCTCTGAAATAACCCTACACTGGTTATTTCCGAACCTACACCCGTTCGCGGCTCCTCTATTCGCGAGTTTTCGACCGCTGACTCTAGGATGCGCTGCACGCTCTCTACTACTTCGGTTGAGTCCACCGCAAGAAGTTGTGACAGTTTTCGCATTGCGTAATCGTCATATTGAGCTTGCTCTAGCGTTTCGAGCCAGTTTTTCTCCAGCTGGTCTAGATCCACGCTTTTGAGATCACTAAGCTCTTTACCTAGCTGCTCAATTTTGCGGGCTTCTGACTCTAGTCTGTTGCAGACACCGCCTAATTGCCGAAACTGAGCGCCCGTACTTTTAGGGCTTTTCTTAGGCTCCGCTTTTCGCGTGCTTTTACCAACAAGGCTGCTAATGTCTGCTACGCATTCGCCTATGCTTGCAGATATCATGCTTACCTGAGGTGCTTGTCTTTCAGCCAGTTGGCGCCCCTGCTGTGTCAGGCCGGCAATCTGCGCTTGCATTTCTTCCATGCGCTTGCCTTCATTACCTTCCAACAAAAGCATGGCCTCCACCTCTTCATCAATAGATTCGGCCATTTCCTGCAACAGGAAGAATCAGTCCGTATCGATAGACTTTCTGTTATCGATCGGCGAAGGGATTACTGCTTCACTCGACTCTGAAACTAGTAACTTTCAAGCTCCTACTCACCCCAAGGTGATGCACAGGTCCCCTCGTGTAGAGGTTCCCCTTTATGTAGGTCTGCTTACGGCCTCTGCAGACAATCTTTAAATTGACCGGCAGTTCACCCCACGGTGATTCCAAGTACCACCTCGATCAGAGGTTTTCGTACCTGTTTATGTGCTATGAGAGTCTTCCACAGAAGATTTGTGGATCGACAAGCACACTTAGGCCCGCAAAAGAGAACAAAAGAAAAGAAAATTTTCCTTTCAAAAACTTTGCTAAAGAGAATTTCCTTTTTTCAGTTTTGTTCAGCCCCATGTAAAAAAAGGAAACAAGAATTGACTTGGTCCCTTTCTCTTTTGCGAGTCTCGCACCGAGAAACAAGGCAAGTTTATCGATAAGACACAAAAGAATACAAGAAAATCAATTAGTGGGCAAAAAACGATGAGCCGCCTTCAACTCGAGTGAACTTTGAAGGTGACGTAACACAGGGAACGCGGCAGACAACAGCATTCAAAACAACACGAAACAACGTAAATGAACCAAAAGAACTATCGCAGACATGTCATCATCCGCAATCGTCTTCTCATCTTTACAAGCCGCACTTTTTCGAATTTTCCCACAGCTGCTCAGCCGCTTCATTGTGTTTCGAGAAGCGATCCTTATGCCGCACGATTCTTTCAGGCAATACGCAGCACGGCGTAGGGTCCTTTATTTGTGAGGTCCTTTGATGTGTTCGGACTGGGCGATATAGGCTAGGACCACCCCGCGGCTTATACACCTGAAAATAGGGTATTGTCCGCGACATTGTGGTGCGGCTATTTTCGGACTTTTTTAGAGAACGATTTCTAAGATTTTAAGAATACAAGTTTTCCAGAAAGCGCAATGTGTTGTTTGTATCTCTTGAGGAGCTCTACCACATCATGCAATCCAATCATTATTTCATCCTCGTTTTTCATCCGAAAATGAATGATGAAAAAAGGAGGGCGACTTGCCCGCAACTTTTTGGCGGCCACTGTATCTTAGTCACGCGTAGCTCGAAGCATATCTGACTCTCTAGCACTTGCGGCGTTCAGGCGGATTCGGAAGCATTCGACAAGCTTCGGCGGAATCGGACGTATTCGGGCGGATTTGGGCGGGTTTGGACGGGTACCGAACGATCCCTTGATGAGTATCCTCGATTTTCCACTTTTTTTTTCATTTTTTAAGAAGCTGAGGGTTTTTGACAGGAGATGTGATTTGCATCCCACTACAGAACTACTGTACTGCAATTTCAGTAATGCTCAAAAAACGTCTGGCATGTCCTTCCCACTCAAAGCTACCGAGCTCTTGAAGCAAGGTATTTGGGAGCAGTGCGTCACCTCTGCTTCGCGGAGGCTCGCGCTGGTCCCACTAGAATCTGATGCCTTACTCATTTCCGCAATAATGACATTGAAACTTACCGTGCCATGCAGACTATCACGAATGATGTATAAACAACTAATCATATTTAAGGCTTTTTCATGTGCGATCGGTAATTTTGCGTGGATGAAACTTTACCCAGAAGAACGAATGCAAATTTAAAGGTAGTGGATCGGCAAGACCAAACATACCATAATTTTGATTTGGAAGGTTGTTAAATCCCAGTCATGAGAAAAGGGCACGTCCGAACGCACAGCATGCTGCACCGCCTAGAAAAGTGCCCCCAAACCCGTGGGCGCAAGCTATTCTTACACGCGCTCGGACGAGCTTGAGATTCCCCTCCGACCGTCAGAGGCGGCATGTAGCAATGCTATAAACATGCTGGTCCCGCAACGACTCTACGTCTCTAACCATGAAGTGAAGCGTTACACTCGCCCAATTGCAAAATGATGAGCCCCGGGAAATGCTAGTTTTTGCAATTTTCGCGCTCTCAAAAGGGGATTCTTGGAATCAGCGTGTCGAATTACCCCAGGTAAGCGAAAAAACTTCAGGTATTTGCCGAGCCACTGCCTTCAAATCGGCTTTTGGACTTTTCATGGCTTGATAGTCACCTTAAGGACAATAATCACCGTGGGCTACATCTCTGCGCAAAAATCTTCACGAATGATCAGGTGAAGTCTTGGCAAGTTGAACATTTGCACAGCCGATACTTTTTGGCGCGCTTCTCGTAAAGTAATAGACTTTCGGTCACTTTTCTGGGTTAAAATCAATGGCTTATAAATATACATGTCACAAATATTCTTGACTTTGTGAAAAGTCCAAATACGGCTCTGGTTTTGCACGACAGAACTCCCGTGGACCCGTTTGATACGCAGTTTCCGTAGGTTCCAGCAGCGAGTCCGCGGGTGGAGGACCATATGTCGCCGGATTTGGAAGAGTCCCGCGCGGATTCCCTGCAGGAACGCATGTCCACGCATGTATAAGGGTGCGTATTTGTAGCAAATGACCGCAAGGACCGCCCTTTTTCGGCGACATATAGTCCTCCACCCCGAGTCCGCCCATGCTTTTGGATAATGGACCTATATGCTGGTGGCATGCGTTATGCAAAATTCTGGCTCAAGATGTTCGCTGCAACCCGCTCTATGAATTTCGTGGCACAGATATCTATATATGCACACAGACAGACAAACAGACAGACGGTCTACCGCTTTATTGTTAAGTAATGATGGGTAGTCTCTTGCCTTTCATGTGAGGAGTAGCATAATTCAAAAGTATTCCACTTTAGCAGGCAGGAAGACTTTTATCGTTTCATTCGCGTAAACTGGATGCGAATTCCTATGTTTACATGCGAGCTTCCGGCGAAGCAGATGTGGTGTTCTAGTTCTCGGCATTGAAATCACCTTGTGAAAATGCTAAGGCTCCCGCCAGAGTGCCGAAGTTATGCCAGCGCTACGCCAGCATTTCGATCGATACACGTGTATTTTGTTGGGGCGGGGCTAGCTGACGTCCCCAACGAAATACACGTGTATCGATCGAAATGCTGGCGTAGCGCTGGCATAACTTCGGCACTCTGGCGGGAGCCTAACAGTAAGATCAATGCGCAAGTAAATTTGATGCTGCACGCAAAATGTGAGCGGTCAAGTTTGTGCCAATGGGAACGGATTTCAATTGATAACCCACTGACGCCGGACCGGACACATGGATGGGAACGCACCGGACGACCTCCATAACAGGGCAGTTCGCTTGCGTCGTATAGATCGCAGGCGTGTGTTGGCACAGTGTGACAAAAACCAATGCGTCCCTGTATCGGTAATGTGCAAAGCCAAAATGCTTTGAGGCAAGAAATATCATTATAATAAATAGAAGGCTTTTTGCTTCTACATTGCATGCATCTGATACATTTTTTCATGTGAAAGACTTATGAAAACCTGGACAAAAAGTAAGAATTTTCTCAAAAATGTCTGCTATCAGTGTCCAAATCATTTTGATGACGTAACGTTGAGACGCCAAGTTTTACGACACCAAATGGTTGCGAAAAATTTGGCCAGTCCAGGAATTCTCCGCCAATTCGATTATTAGTCAGATTTCGACGAAACGTCATACGTCAGCATTCGATTTTCATAACTGATCAACATTTTCTTATCTGACTTCTTCTATTTCATCAGTTGAATGTTTACAGTGATTCTTGTCTCATCCTGAGGTATAATTTTGTAATGAATTATGACGCTTCAAAATATAATCAATCGCTAATATTTTTTTTTCCAGAAGTATAGGTGCTAGAACAACATTGTTGATGATTCCTTACAGACAGTTGTGTCTCACTTGACAAAAAATTAGCAAATATGTAAACATTTAGTGTTGCACATATGTCTTAAATCATTACCGAACTGCATCTCAAAGAATCTTCATGTTGCCCAATACCACCGCATACTCATCTTTTCGATTATTCGACGTCTTCCTATGACAGCTCCTATCATCAATATATAAAAATCAGGGATAATTTCATCATTTTTGAAACTACATGGAAATATCAAATTATAAGAATCTTTGAATACGAAGCAGTTTACTTCCATGAAAAAAAAGCTCAGTGTTTATCAAGCATTTCCTGCCTAAACGATAATCGCCTCTACATTCATCAGATCAGATGATTGTAGCAGCCGCCTTCTGATGTGAAAGTGAAAGGAATACTCAATCTACTCGAAAGTTCAGTGACAGAAAACTTGGTATAGTTTTTACACTATAAATAACTTCTTTTTGTGTATTTTGTATGCGTATTTCACAGTCAGAGACGAATTAGAGCACGCAGTAAGCACATACCACCTGTGTCCCTTTTGATCGTCGTGTTGCACGAGCGGGTACCAGTAATGCCCCCAATCCCAATTTTATGTATCGTATCAGGAACGCGTGGACGCTCTGGAGGATTTCGATAGAGGACTTCGCGAACATATCTGGTCATCGCGTGGACGTTCTTCCTCGTTTGCGCTTGAAGCCCAGTGAATCCAGCCTGTTATAGCTCTCGTCCACCGACTGTCGTCAAAAACGCATTAAATACGTATCCGACCCAACCATCTTGCTCTGTTTGGCACATGTGGTGGCGTCCTTGTCCTTCATTCATTGTCGTAGGCTCAAACCTAGTATCGCTTCTCTCACTTGCGCATGAGCCAGTCCACTCCTAACATCATTCCCTCACTGACCTCATGTTCATCCTGCTTCCTCACTGCCCATGCTGATGCGTTTATATCAAAACCAAGAACGTCGAGTTGAAGAGGTGGGCGCGAAGCCATGTTCTTGCTCTTCTTCTCTACGTCCTATATACTCCCCATGTTGCACGTCTCCTCCTTCTCCTCAGTTCCCGAGTCACGGTTGTCATATTGACTTTCCGACCTAAGTAGTATAGCTTGAAGGCGCTGTCTACCCAAATTCTCGACTTCCATGTTTTGTCGCTTAGGGATCATTCAGACCGCGCACAAAGGCGTATGAAGGCGCACGAAGGCGCGTCTCGTCTCGTCTCGTTTCTCTCGACACACACACACTCACACGCGCCTTCATGCGCCTTTGTGCGCGGTCTGAACGATCCCTTATACAGGCCTTCTAAAGGCCCTGATTTCGAATATGGAAATCCGCAAACCCCCAAGAATCTCCCCGTCTTGGTGAACCTGCCACAACAAGCGCGGGCGAGGGGAAGCCTGCAAGTGGGCGGATCGACCAGCTGGGTGGAGTGCAGCTCCAGATTTGCTCCTTCGAGCGGATTTCTCGCTCCGAAAGCAATCTTTTGCGGCCCCACACTAGTATGCAACCAAAATCTCGTCAACCCCCACTCTGGTTAGACGGTGCCTTTGAGCATCCGGTGATATTCGTTTCGTTGAGGATGAAAGAACCACCAGACAGTCTTCGATCCTCATGAACATAGTCTTCGTTGTGTTCAGCCACAGACAAATCTTCCCGCACACTTCGTCAAATTGTGCCAGCATTTGTTCTGCCTGTGTGTGATGTTTGGTGTTATCAATACGATGTCATCAGCAAGATGAAGGTGATGCAGTTGCCCGCCGTCGACTTTCACTTCCATCTCGTCCCATTCTAAAGGTACGCAGGACGTTTTCGAAGGCGGCACCGAATGGTTTCAGCGATGTAGTGTTCCCTGTCTTACACATCTCTTCACATCATTGATGATGTCGTACTAGCTGGTGAGAACAAAATAACAGAAAAATATAATTTATTCTCTCAGAAATCAATTAAACACTTCATAACAAGCAGCAATAACTCCGTTTTAACCATCACAGACATTAACAGAGCAAAATCACCTCTTGTCGCGGACTCCCGCATTCGTATATTGTTATTCACTTAATTACAACGATAATCTGGGGATTGATTTAGAGCAAATCACATTCATCAGGTAAGAAATTAGAAGCCGAAAAGATTGCAGTTGTGTACGAAACCAGGCCATTCACAAATCGAGCTTCTGGACAAGAGCTGCAGGCAGGTCAGTCCTGAGTAGAAGAACTTTGATTGCATCCGATGGAGAGAGTATCCGAGCAATCGAGGAAGTCTTTGTTGCCTCTCGAAGTTCCACAGCTTCCTCGACATTCTCAACATTGAGCAAAGCCACAATCTATAAAAATATGATCGAGAAATTATGAAATAAAGAAATCATAAAGAAAAAGATAATCTAAGTGGCAGGAAATTACCTGCGCCAAGCGAGCACATCGTTCCCTAGCAGTCCAGCCAGCGATTCCACTGAGATATGCACTTAGCTGGCGGAATTCCCGATCTAGCTGCAAACCTCCCAATCTGTTGAACGTACATTTCATGATGACACGCTCCATCTGCCGCTCCACTTCACCGCATACAGTCAACAGCAGGGTCTAAATTTTATCATACCTCGGAAATGAATATAGCGGTCATATAACGAAATTTTCTGCGTAAAAGATCACACCTGAAAATTGTCCTTGTGCAGTACAGGCTCAAATATTGCAATCTGCTTGTCGAGATTAGCGTTGAACTGCTCAATGAAAGGGTCAACGGCTTCAAATTCCCCGAGTTGGTTGTCGGTTAGAGTATGGTTGATGTCAGCATAAGCATCACAGCTAAAATGTTGCTCAGTACTTCTACAAGAGCCAATGAAATACCCAATGATCGAGATCGAGGAATATGCCTACACGAATGGACGCAGAAAGGATGAATAAGAAAAATCGCCTACACGGTTGCAAAAACTCAGGTAACTCATTATTGATTGGCTTAATTTTTGTTGCAGACAATGAATTTTATCGAGTGTAAGGGACCCGTCGTATTTCGCCAAGAAAAGCGCAAAAGCGTTCAAAAAAGCCCGAAAAAGTCCAAAAAACCCGAAAGCGTCAGAAAGAGCCGGAAACCAGGAACGAACTTTTGGTGAATTCCGGCATTATTTTGACGTGCAGACGACAGAAAATGAACCAAAAAGACTCAATTGCGAAATCAAAACACATGCTTTAGCGCCAAAAGGTGCGCGCGGAACAGAGCGTTCAGGCTCTTTCTGGCTTTTGGGCTTTTTCGGACTTTCTTGGGTTTTTCTGAGCGCTTTCGGGCTTTCTTGGACTGCACTGAAGGAAGCCTTACTTCATTCTTCACTGGAAATTCCGCAATCGCTTTCCTACCAACACCTCCCCCAACTCTTGTCCTCCCCCCCCCCCCCAAAAAAAAATAATTCGCACTTGTACATAACGGCCATATCGATAAAATTGTATATATGAAGAAAAGACATTGCAAATTTGGATAGAAACTTGTGTACCTTGACTTCAGCTTTGGCCTGAATATGGTTTTGCACAAGGATTCTATCCCAAGGGACGCCAAATGGTGCATTTTTCTGGACAGATCTGTCAGTTGGCTGGCAGCATTATCCAGTTTACCACGTTCTATTTCACTTCGCTAAAATGAATGATACTTTAGTTCTGAACCTAATGTGGCTGCAGCGCTACCTGTGTTTTACGCCACTCTTGCTCCAGACCCTTTCTCAGTTCCAGAAGGAGATCTGCGGTGCCTCTTGCATTATTCGTGGCAGTCAAGAAAGATTCTTTCTGTATGTCTGCTGAAGCTTCGGTTGCCTTTCCTAAAAGCGGAAGATTCGAAAAATCAACAGTGAATGGAGGTGGTTGCTAACCATGCTGTATAACATTGTACGCGTTTTGTGCTGTTTGGAGAGCCTCGGCAGCAAAATTTGTGGAGGGATATCCGCTCTAATGGGACAAATTCATAACATGAGAAAAAAAATAAAATAGGGAGACATTCCAAAAGGAAAAGGAATGGATGTCATTGAAAAATCTAACCTGTATCGCTCCAAAAAGATACTGATAAAAGGTGGTTTCCAATAATGCAACTCCGTTGTTCAAAGCAGCACAAACGCAGTCCACCGAACCACTACTTGTCGCTCGTCTTACGCACTTACGAACCAAGAAGAGAACATCATCGACAACCGAGCTGAAGAAAACATTAGTCAGCATTTAAGAATGGCTTACTTCTAGACTTCACTTTGACGCTTTGCAAGAGGAACAAAACTTTTAATATATGCGATCAGCTTGCCCTACATTCTGCCAGGCCAGAGGCAATCCGTCAACTTCACCAACCTCAATAGACCTTCTTCCCTGACATCCATGTCTATCGCTTTTCGCACGCATTCCTCCATATAGTATTGCTCGAGAAGGATATAGTTACCGAGCAACTCCTACGAAAAATCGGTCTACGTTGCAAAAAAAAACGATAAGAAAGGCTGTGCAGATGGAAAGCATTTGGAAAGGAATTACATTGTGCACAAAAAAGAAAGAAGGGAAGATAGTGAACAACGGATAAAACCAGATAACATGAAAGAAAAACTGAAACCATCAGGATACCTGCATTTTGGATCCGACCAAACTCCTGTTCAGTAGCTGATCAAGCTTTCTTTCCCTTTCTTCTTTCCTTCTCACTTTCTCCTGTTCCAGCTGTTTTTTCTTTTCCTCGTCCAAATCACCAAAATCATCGGCATTCACCATGACGAACTTCAAAAGAGGTATTACTTTTGTTATAGACATCGTTATTCAACCTACCTCCTCCTGCTTTTCACCTTTAGAAGCTCCCTTTATACGCCTTCTAACAAACCGCCAATACATTTCAGTGTGAGTATTCATCAGACAGATTTCAGAAAGTACAGGGTCTAGTTCAAGAGCATCAAGGCGCTCTAGATGAGCAAAATATGGATTAAATTGAGATAATCCAATTTTTCGATTATCAGCTATTTTACCTTCACCTTTATCAACATTCTTGTCGTCCCGTAGAATCTTCTGAGCCGCTCTCACACGCTTTTCTAGCTGTCGCTTCCTTTCGAATGCGTCAATAACCTTGCCAACGACCTGATCGATATCTACCTGAAAGCATCGAGTTCACAAAAAAATCTTAAAAGATAGAGATATGAATACCTGGAGCATGTTGACGAAATCCAGCAATTTGTCGGGTCCATACGAGCTCTCTATGAGTGGTTGATTTGTTTCAAGAAGAGCAGCGACTCCTGTAAAGTGTTTTTCGAACGTTATTTGAGTGCACGATGCATTATGCAAGTACTGCAAGTGATTCAGCAAGTACAATATGCCAAACTGAGTCGAAGGATTGATTATACATGGACGGCTATAGATGCTATGCGCAGAGAACTGTTGGCAAACTATTAAAAAAAATAGGCGACTCTGTCAAAAGTGTGGAGATCGCACAAAATGCTTCAAAAGTTATCATCGGAAGAGATGGCTGAATTTGCCCAGTAAAATTATTCAATGAAAAGAAAATTAGAGCATAAATGGAATCTGTCTCAAATACTGCAACGTCAAATCCGGAAAATCCACCTTCAAGGAACAAAAACATAGTGTCAGCGTACAGCACTTCAACTCTCTTATCATCTAAGCCACCAGCATTCATGATCTAAAAAGCACAAGCTTATAAGTGAAGAAAGCTCAGGACTGTAGAACCAAAATCACGGGAAGCAAAAAAGGAATGACAACCTTCAGATTGTCCTCGCCGATTTTGGCGATCTGCCGACTCAGATACTTGCCGAAGCGAACTAAGCCACTGTCATGTTCGTTTATTAGTGGGAACAGCTTGACAAACCTAAAAAAGCATTTAGTATAAACCATAGAGAAAGAAAAGACTTTCAAGGTTACCGTTGCATAGCAGCAACATCATCAGTATCCACTGCTGCCTCTAGCTTGCGTTCAAGAATCTCCTTCAAACGAGCTGTCGCATTAGTTAGAATTTCGTAGCTATGAGATACTGACTGGCCAGCTTCTGAAAAATAGACCATCCTCACATGTTGCTATAACGCAATCACAACAAAAATATCTCACCTTTGTCAGCTGCACTACTAAATTGGAAAACAGCCCTATCCAAAGTAAGAAACCGGTGTATGTGCTGCGCTGCCTGTTCATAATCTTCATTATTTATGCACTGATCCACTTCTTCGCTGCAGACGCCTAGAATGTTTACATAGGAAACCGCTTCCAAAAAAGGACAAAAAGGTTGAATTCAAAAAAACTCACCTAAATCATGCATATCACCCGCAAGCTGAAGGCACTCAACAACTCGAGTTTTCGCGACATCAAGTGCGGAAACCTAGAGAAGGTCAGTTTCTAGATTTCGAATTTAAGAGCCGAAAACAGGTATGGCCATAATCGAAGCCCTACAAAAATAAGAAATAAAATTGGCTAACCTTCCCGCTAATGTTATCGGCTAGCCTGGAAATAGTCCGCAAGCTTGCTGCAAGCTGTTTCGCATCAGCTTCCACCACCAGCATGGCATTATTCAACCGTGACACAGCCATACCGAAAGCCCGACTTTGCTCGCCCCCGGAACTTCCTGAACACTAAGTTCATCGGCAAAATGAAGAAAACTTCAATAATGTGATTCCGAATGCATACCTGAAGCGCACTCAGTCAGCACATCAGCGATTTCTCGCTGCAGCCTTTCTTCTTCTCTTCGCTTCACATCGAGCTCAACGCGTAATTCTTGTAGTATGCCACTAATATATTGATCGTCCTCATCAACGTCCTGAAATTGAACACATGAACAAAAGAAGTACAGTACCCATATATGGTCTCGGGCAGAGTTCAAGCGACTTCATGTCGCGATTCATCGTCGACAGACAAGTGTTACGAATTCATTGCGTGCCGATCTTCTGGTATTTCGTTGTGATAGTTAGTCACGATTAGTTGTTTAGTTAGAAAACTATTACAACCGAAATGCAAGAATCGGCATGCAATGATATTGTTACAGTTGTCTTGTCGCGATGAATCGCAACGATAAAATCGCGTGAACTCTGCCCGAGGCCTATGGGAGAAGTTTCCAATTACCTCTTTGGTCTCTCCTTTATCCTTGCTTGGACGTCTACGACGAGGCCGACCGGAGGGAACAGTTGTTAGCGTTTTCTACAAGTAGGATAGGGTGTTTGCCTGATTCAACACTCATCAGCTAACCTTTAGTATTAAGTCTGCAGAACTAAGAAAATCCATGCCTGCAGAAATTTGGTTTGTGATATCCGACGACATATTTAATGAGAGAAGAAACTAAAAACAGAGGTAAAAAAACTGATTATTGTTGCAGCAACAAAAAAAAAACACTTACACAAGCATAAGAAAGATGATGAACACGTTCCAAAAGGCGATAATTACGCGGAAGTATTGGAGTGATAGTAGAAATTCGCGAACTTTGTCGCCGACCGTCTTCACTTCACTTTCGACGACGAAGTTGCTGAAGTCTTGGTTCCTCTTATTCCTAAATGTTCAAAGTGAAAGCAGTGATGGACCACTTTGTTCCAAATTGCTGAATAGGGACTACCTAGTCTAAATAAAAAGCTAAAAAGAAGAACTCTCGAGATAGTCTAGCTAATAAAGTAAAATATGGTCGAAATAATCTAACGAAAAAATAAAAAAATAAAAAATTCACGTACAATTTGAAGTTAAGTACAGCACAGCCGTTTACGAATAGCGTGGATGCTATGATGAGCTCAGAAAGCATAGTTCAGCCCACGAAAAACGTGAACCCGGTAGGTTGGCCACGTACTCGTTGCGCAGCTAAACAAATTCCAATAAAACACATCGGTAACATATCACTAGGTATTAAAATGCGAAAGAGATTCTCTTCGAAGTTATGGAAAAGCAAGAACAGCACAACGACAGCCGAACCTAAGCAACGAATTGGTAGATAAAGCAAAAGTTTTTTCTCACCTCTAGTTGGCCCAGAGCCAATCCAACACTTCGCTCTGCGTCTGTTATTGTCTCTGTCGCCTGGTTCTGCACTGAGTGAAGAGATTCGTGACTGTAAAAATAGATAATAAATCCATAGCTATTCTTCCTCTCGAGAAGTTTAGCGATGTGAATGCAATTCCACCGAGTGGTTGCCGCCGAACTTAGGTGCTCTAATAGTCGACAGAATGGTTGGTTGCCCTCGGTCAAAGCGGATTAGTAAGGACGCAAAGCTCTGTTCACCACTCTGTGCTTGAAAGCAAGCTCCGGGATCAATTCCGATTGAAGATTTCCGTTTGCCTAGGCTTATTCTTCCCGCTGTATCTGAAAATGCAGCCTAGAGAGAACGAGAGTGTCGAAAACGGGCTACACTAACAGAAGTCTTTGATTTAAAGGCAGCGTCTAGGCAAATCTGGACCTATGGATTACGAGGAAAGTAATTTCGGGGCCCTGACTAAGGCACTGCCCAAACGGCAGCGCAGGTGACTGACTAATGGCTGAGATATACGCCTCCAAACTGGACCCCAGTATGGTAATTCGCATGGATTCATGGCGCAAGCATCAGTTTCGCGTGGGTCCTCGCGCGAAACTGATCGGTTGTGCCACAAATCCATGCGATACGATCCTGGGGTTCAGTTTCGAGGGGAATATCTCAGCCATTAGAGCACCACATAAGGTGCCGGTTGCGCAGTGGCTTAGTTAGGGCCCCAAAATCACTATCCACTTGAGATCCCCATATGTCCAGATTTGCCTGGACGCTGCCTTTGAATCTGGACGTATGCCGCCAAAGCTAGGAAGCAGAGCGTTGTGGGACTACACGTTGACTGTCTGCGATATTAGGAAACCTCCACGTCATAGCTTCTGAATCGGTTTCTTCGCTTGCAAGACCTTATTAGGATAGGCAATATAGCATACTAGTTTCTGTCTACACTTAGCGCCATTTCTCGCGTACTCTGGTCCAAATGGACATTTCTGACATGTTTGCTTTAATGCGTTGAAATCTGATTAGAGCCAGTCAAGATTCACAGTTGAAGACTTGGCGATCAAATCACCTGCGGCGGCTTTTGCCCGAGCGAGTAAAGGTGTGTAGCGTCACGGGTTAAGACCAGGGTAAAGCGGGGGGTGCGGCACTCGACCGTCGGATACGACCCCCCCCCCCTGATTGCTGTCTTAATAAGACCCCCCTCCTAAACTATACACTTAAGATAGTATTACCTGAAGGCTCTGTCAAACATAATGGACAACATATCCATAATTAGCATGTCAAATACCCCCTGTAGACAAAGTGTGAGCGAATTCTGAAGATTCAAGATACTAGGCTACCTAAGTGAAATGGTCAAATTCCAACATGGTTAACTTTGTTTTAAAGGTGAATTAGCTATCCGTTTTTGCACTCAAGACAAAGCACTACTCCTTCTTTGTCCACCTCAGGAATCCCGCTTCAGAAGACCTCCAAACTGTGGAATTAGAAGCCAACCAAAATCTCATTTTTCCCATTTTTCGCTTTTGATGGCTGTGCTTTCACCAAATATTACTCAGAGCTAAGAAGACGAATCAGGCTCAAAACATCCCTATGGAATCTACGAGGTTTAGGCTATCGATTCATATAAATATTGTCCGCTAAAAATGTTTTTTTGATATAGTTAATGGCCTGCGGCACCCCCCCTCAAAACCTGCGGCTGCCGCAGGGGTGCCGCAGGGGTGCCGCAGGCCATTAACTATATCAAAAAAACATTTTTAGCGGACAATATTTATATGAATCGATAGCCTAAACCTCGTAGATTCCATAGGGATGTTTTGAGCCTGATTCGTCTTCTTAGCTCTGAGTAATATTTGGTGAAAGCACAGCCATCAAAAGCGAAAAATGGGAAAAATGAGATTTTGGTTGGCTTCTAATTCCACAGTTTGGAGGTCTTCTGAAGCGGGATTCCTGAGGTGGACAAAGAAGGAGTGGTGCTTTGTCTTGAGTGCAAAAACGGATAGCTAATTCACCTTTAAAACAAAGTTAACCATGTTGGAATTTGACCATTTCACTTAGGTAGCCTAGTATCTTGAATCTTCAGAATTCGCTCACACTTTGTCTACAGGGGTTAATTGACGTGCTAATTATGGATATGATACGAATATCATGTTATCGCTATAATCAGATCACCTAACTACGACCCCCTCCCCTTTTGACTCCTCAATACGACCCCCCCTCTGCGGCGTGCCGCACCCCCCGCTTTACCCTGGTTAAGACAAGTCTCGCAGTGTGGTTGGGTACTGCAGAGCAAAACGGACTTCTCCCATTTCAACGAGAGAAGATAAAGCGCTTAAGTACTAATTTTATGTTTCGATTTTGAGATTGTGGTTATGCACATGGTTTTTTTACCCACATCCTTATGTTTATTAAGCCTTCGTAAGCCAGCAATAAAAATGTGCGATATCAAGAAGTAAGATGCAAAAGAGTTCGTTCTTTACACTGTCTATTTACAAGTCTATGTTATACCAACGACCGCCAATTCGCATTCGTTTTGGTTTAAAATCAGGGCATTCGATGCGAATATCCACCAACTGCACTTGGCTCGAATGTTCTCTTTTCAAGCGTAATGTCATGTCGATGTTCATGCCATCCATGTTTTCCATATGTGTGACGCGAATCTAAAAATTATTATCTTTGTCTCAATAAGAGAAATGCTTTGTCAACACTTGTTTTACAGAAAAATTGTAAACCATATCAAGAAGCCAGCGAAGCTTTTTTATTATCGAAGTGAAAAAGAAATACTAGAAAAACTGGCAGTTCTTCACTTTCAGATATCTAGCTGTAAGAACTTCTGTTCAACGAATTATTCCCTGTTTTCGATGAAAAAAGATGCCAGTTTTTTTGAAGTTTTGAAATAAAAATTTTCTGATTTGTAAGCAGCTTTGAAGAGGAGTCGACAACTTGTATGAGTGTTGAGAAGCTCAGTTACTCATTAATTTTTCCGTTCTTGTCCATTTTGCGTACCGAATCAGACAGAATGTGAGCGGCGGCCTTGGGTAGACCTCGAGATTCTCCATAACGATCCACACTTAAAGACATTTTCAACCCGCTAAAATCCCTTTTATCAGATGTAGATAAGCAAAACTTACGAACAGCTTGACATCGTCTGCTGGTCGATAATCAGCTCCGATAAATTTTTCTAAAATTATTTCTTGAGTTCTGCGTGCAGCCATATTATAGGCAGAGATCGCACGCAGAAATTGGATGGTGTTGGAGATAGCACGTGTTTGTGAGAGGCAGACTTTTGGAGTAGTGCGTTCAATTTAAGAGACGTCGACAATGTCCGCAGTGACGTCCTGTCTCTGCGTGCGTTGAGTTGCCTGTACTAACGGTTGTTTAACTCTTTTGAGCAAGTTCTGATTTTGGCCTATTCCTGCATTTTGACTCTCAGAGGACTATACTCGGCCTGTACGAAACTAACTGTCACATCGGGAACATTGTGATGACAAGTTATTCACAAAAATCGAATTTAATTATTTTAGTCGTGCACGCCAGAAAGTGAACTGCTCTGGTTTACACTTAGCTTCAATTTTTCAAAAATTCTAATCTTTATGATGGTTTACAGAGTCACTTACTTGTTGCCTTATGGCCCCATCTTCTTGATTGTACTCATTGCGTCCAGATGCTGTGATCACATCGACTTTGTCACCCTTTTGTGGTAAGTGTCTCAAAACCTAAACAGGCATGAGCTCATCGTCAGCTCGTCAGCTCATCGTAGCAGAAGAAACGAAGTTGCACCTTTTCCACTTCCAATATGGTAGTTTTCACGAGTTCATTGACTCCATCTTGGATTACCCTCGCTGCCATCGCAAATAGATGACCTTTGCTCAGTCGAGCCGAGTAGAAAATGAATCACCCATTTCGACCACATTTATGGGATTTGTAAACAAGGAAATTTTGTTTGTTTTAGTGGGAATAAAATAAACGCCCAGAAGGGTGGGCTCCATCAATGCTCACCAAACTTATTAATTACTTACTGTAAACACAGTGCGTCAAATTACTATCTGCGACTTCTCCGCTTTCTTCAGAATCGATGGGGAAGCCAAAAAGCAAACAAGTGAGGGAATTGAAATTACGATACCTCATGAACGGGATTATCTGATATCTACAAAAGAACTGGTCTGTACACAGCCAAGGCCTTTGTAAGAGAAATGTTAGATTTATTACCAAGCGTGGTTGTAAAAGGTAGACCGTCCAAAAAACTGGAGAAGAGCAAGTTTAAAAAATTATGAAGTTTGTAAAGCAGCTGCAGAGAAGAAAACCAACCATATTAATCGCATTATTTCCCAAAAGCCAGCCAATAAAACTTCCATTGCCACTTAGATGAATAATAAGAGGATGAGACAATTCAGGAACTGAATCTCGCAGCTGGGTCGCGGTTGCCTGCAAAGTGAAACTGGGACAATTTTGGGTTGATGAATAAATTTTGCAGTGAATTTTTTGGAGCAGCTTGATTTTCTTTAACTACAATGATCTCGTTTGATTTGATAAATAAGCAGAAAAAATCCCTTGGTTCCCAAGAGTTCTCGGGTAATTTTCTACATGGCAACGATACAAGATTGAAAAAACTAGTAAAAAATGGTCATTTGGAATTCTGTTCGCTAACATTACAGCACCTACTGAAATCCAATAATAGCTTTGTTTGTTTCATGATCTCTTTTATACGGGTGATCTATGCTGGTTATGTTTTTATATATTTGTAAATAATTTCTTGTTTTTCAGCTTTTTGGTATTGGTCGTTTGAAAGTTTCAATAACATCATATAGTTGAGTAAATCATTCAGTTTAGTACGTTTTTGCGCAAATTTATAGCAATATTTTCTTTTTGTTGCAAAACTTATGCATCAAACTATTGTTCGGAAATCATCAGTAAATAAAGATCTCACAATAATGAAAGCGTAGAGAACAGCACAAATTTCAAAACGAGTGAATGGCAAAATTCAAATGTTTTCGTTTTCGAAAAAAAAAAAGATCTCCGAACACTAAGGGGATAAGAGCTCTTTTCTGAACAAGATTCTTGATCAACTGGAGTTGTGACTGCATCGATAGGGGGTCTTTGGCGCGAAATTTCTAGGAAACCGTTGTGCATAAAACATTATTTGTGGTTTTCTTTCTTGTGCAGATGTTCGAGATTCTTGCTCACTTTTTAATCGAGTGTCTTCTCCACACTCTTCACTCTTCACACATTCACATTCTGCTCATGATAAGCTACTGTAAAATGATTCTGATTAGTTCCCTCGTCACCATTCATGATATCCAGAAAGATGTCCGACCGTCTGCCCGAAATTCACACTACCAGGCTCAACGATAGTAACGAAGTTGATAACACTGCGGCTAAGCTGATGAAAACAAATCTCAACGACTATTCGATGTATGAAGTAGATGAAAAACATAATACTACTTGTCCTCCCGATCTGATGGGTTTCGATGTGGTAAGACATCTTTCATATCTTTCATATGTCACAATATAAATTGTACTACATTGCGTCTAACTTCTCGTTTTCTAGAACCTTCTACGTAATCTCACTGCTCAAGATGCGTACTTACGCGAGCAATTGAGTAGTTGTGTGAAATCAGCTCTAGCTGCTCAGGATCCATGCACTTTGGCGGATGATGAGAGGGAAGAACTGTTGAGACAGAAAAGAAAGGTATTGCCTCGTGTTATTTTGAAAACTGTAAGTTACGGTAGGTGCAGCGAGAGGGCTTGTTTCGCTTTCAATTAGCGTAAGTTTTGAGCTTTTTTTCAGTTTAGGAAAAAGAAGAAGGAATGAAAAGATTCCTAGAAATTTTACATTTTGTTACTGCTATGAAGAAGCTACAGTTGGGTAGGGATAAGAATCTTGAGCTCGCAATCGACCCATAGTTCTTTCGTACCTTTCAACTTACCGTAACCCTACCGTAATCCCAGGAAGACGCCTACAAAACTGCTCTATGTGAATCGTGGCGCCGTACACAAACCTGCAGTTACGGTAAAGATTGTCGTTTTGCGCATGGAGTGGACGAGTTACGTCTGCCGTCTCAAGTATGTTTAGCCTTAACCAAGATGAAGATTAAAATAAAAATGTTTTACAGCCTCGTGGTCGCAATCATCCAAAGTACAAAACGGTTCTTTGCGATAAATTTTCTAGCACTGGGTACTGTAAATACGGAGCGAGGCAAGTTCACGAATTTTTTTCTCTCTTCGAATTTTCAGAGTTATTTTATTTTCAGATGTCAATTCATCCATAAAATCACTAATCCAGCTATACTAGCGCAGCAAATGCTAGCACATGAAAATGCCTCCCTTAGGGTATGATATTTTTTGCCCTGAAAATTTTGAGAGCTTACAGCAGAATTTAGGAGAGTATGCACTCTAGCTATGATCAACAGCTTCCTAATTACCGTAATCCGTATGCAATTTCACAAGCGTCGAATAGAAGACTGGCTGATTTGAATGTGAGGTAGGTCGACTTTTGAACAAACATTGTCCAAAAAATTGCCAATGCTGGGGAATATTGATTTATTGATTTGCAGCATGCCAATCGAAGCGATCAATCAGCGTAGCGATGTGGATCGTGCCCTAGCTCGTACCGTTGGCAATCAGAATGTCGCTCGCATCGCTCGCTCGGTCGAAAGTCGCCATGCGCTCAGCAGTCTGAACTGGTTCAACGCGAGTAATCGTCGCTACTAATGTCGGGCATCTTTTCCCATTTCCTTATTTGCCCAAACATTTTTTAGCCATTATGCCACACCTGGTGATGTTCATCTTGTCCGTGTAGTCTCGAAAATCTTGTAAATATCGTACACTGTATTTCGATTTGACACTGTATATGATTGACTACATTTGTTCATATTGTACTATATTGCTTGCTTGCCTAAGTCGATTCATAAAACTTACGAAATATATCATTGCTCAATTCAATAAGAAACGATGGCCGCACTCAAATGAGCAGAATTCAGGCGTTGCGACGCGTGCTGCTGCCTTTGAGTCGTGAGTCAGGGTACATATAGGCTAAATATCGATTTGCGCGTGTCGGCCGTTCACGGGCATGCTTGTTTTTTTGACTTGATTGCAGTATAATAGCTGTAACAACTTGTTCTTTTTGAACAAACCATGCAGCATTTTTCTAACCCCTGTTAATGTGCCCTGGAAGGAGGTGAATCTAGTGTATGTTTAACCCCACATGGAGGCGAACACGACGATAGAGCAACTAGTATTGTTGGAGCGCGACATTCTTCCGCGCGCTGCTCACGCGTGCGCTTTGCTTATACAGACATCGTCTTCATCTGGACTTAACAATTGATTTTCTTATTCACCTGGATATCACTAGCTCCTACACATTTTTAAAATATTTACAATCTTATTCAATTATCAGGAATAATTTCAAATTCATAGATCAGTTGGTACAGCGAAGTATTTGCTTCCGGGTGACCGCCTTTTCTTTAATCGCAGCAGACTCCAATACTTCCAAATAATCCATGCCGTTATAATCCGTATCACGAAGAAAAACACCATTGCACTTCCCATCACGATACCGAAAATCCGGGCTAAAAGTACAACTATTGAATTTTTGTTTACCCTTACGTGACAATTGTTATGCTCACACCATTGAACTCTGCTCCTCTGTAGTTGATAAGCTTGTTCTCTTTAGCGCTAGGATATACAGCTAGGATAAAGAATGCAGTTGTCATTATTAGGTCCCATATGAGAGTGAGGCACTGAAAAATGAATTTTCGTTTAAGAATCCATCGAAAGTAAAATCAACTTACCAAAAAGATCAAGTGTGATTGAAGCAACTGCGGCTTCTCCTTCCAAACTCCTACTGCAGCAATGAACACTTGTAATATTAGTAGAAACAGATTAACACTGAGTATTACGACACTCCCTGCAATTTATATTCTCATTTACGTGATTATAACCGAATTATTTGTACTTTTCGCAACAGTTCGGAGAACAAAATGCGTTCATTGATAGTAAGCTTTTGTCCTACTGTGTTCATTGGTTTTGTCTAAGCGGCGCCTATTCTGCCCTCTTGGTCACAAAGATAAGGGAAAATACGCAGAAATTGCTACAAAATATTTAGAAATCAACTTTTGCGATAGGAAGTTAGAAATATGTTCAGAGTCAGCGACAGGGGACAAATTTGATCAACTTAGCTTAATATTGATCTGCAAATGTATATCTCATTTTATGTCTACTTGTTTGCTTTGACTACTCAGAACAGTGATATCTTAGATGGTGAGCAACGAGTACATACAAATCTATTCGGTTGTCCCAAAAATTCTGTCGCTTTATTTTCGAAAATCTGTAACCTTTCGCTGTCTCAATGGATTTGTTCCTTTTTAATTTTAATAGAAAGAAGATGTTTTTTCTTCTCTCAAATATGTCGTGACGACCTTGTACTGTGCAGCCATTGCATAGATAGGAAGATAGGAATAGAAAACGAAGAGCTTCAGGCTTTGACTATTTCAAGTTAGGTTGCCAAAAGTCTGAAGCTATGCAGAAAAATTCGCCAGTACATGGGTTTTAGGACCTACACTTTACAACAAAAAAGGTTTGTGCTGTTTGGAGTTCTTTGCAAGAAGTTATGAATCTCGAATTTACAGAAGAAAATGCCAAATTAATTGATTTGGTACTTTTCGAAAAATCATAACTTTTTACGGACACGTCCAAACAGCGTAATTTTTCTCATTTACAAAGAATAGGTTACGAAACTTATGTACTGACAATTCCAGAATTTTCTGCAGCATTCCAGATTTTTGGCGACCTAACCTGGAATGATCAAAACTTAGATGGTCTTCTTTTCCCATTTTTATCTCTGGAATGAGAGCATAGTAGAAGTTCATCAAAATATGATCCAAAAAGAAAGACGTTTTTCAAATAAAAAAACGAGGAATCAAAATAGCGAAAAGTGACAATTTTCAAAAATGAAACGACAGAATCGGGACAACCTAATACATATTTTTTTATGAAGCTAAATCGGCGCGGACATTTTCTAGCCGGAAAAGAAAAGGTGCAATGGGATATCCACTCCAGCGGACAGTATCAGTATACCTAAGTTACCCAACCGGAATCTCATTGAGATCAAATCATTTTCGAACATTTGATGCAAACTTCAAAATTTGGTTTATGATCTTCGTGTTTGCAAGACAGTGATACCGCTTTTTCAAAGAAAAAAGAAAGGAAAAAAAGTATTGAACTCACATGCTTGTCGATGGTTTACGATGGCGAATACTAGAAGTAGAATATAATACAGTAAATATAATCCTTCCAAGACTATTACCACTCCTGAAGCGGCCTGAAATTTGGAGTTTAACAGCACTGATTATCTTACTTGAATGAAAAGCGAATTGAAACCAAACAACTGCCACAAAAAAGCAGAGAAGACGAAAAGTACTTACTTTATAAGTGACTCGGCAACAAAAATCCTCATCATTTCTTTGCTCTAACACCACCTTCTCCGGATATTGAAAATGCACTTTTTTGACCATAGGAGACTTGGCTGGAGGGGGTATGGTGAAGAGAGCAACGAAGCCTGGCGGACCGGGCTTCACTGAAAAATAAAGCATATGAATATTCAGATTTAAAATTTGTTGAAATAATAGATTTTGCTGAATTGGAGGTTATAAAGTGATAAGTGCTGTAGGAAGTGCATAACTGAGAGATGGAAGTTCATATTTCTGGGACATAGCAGAATTATCAGATTTGGTAAGTGGAGAAGGGATCGAGGAGATAGAGAAGGGATGGGGGGAGGGGGATATGTTTATTCAAGCTGAAATAGCTTGGAGATTGAATGCTAATGATGAATGTTAGCAGCTTCCATGTCTCTCACAATCAAGTCCAGAGCAACCTTCTAGCTATACTATTTGAAAAAAAGAAGAGGAGGCAAAGCAAAAGAAGAAACCATATCACCACCTAATATTAGGTTGGCTAATAAATAAGTTCGGTCGCTTTTGCGGCTCTCAAACGCTGCAAATAAGTTTTTGTCCAGCGTTTGGTATCTATGAAAAGAGCACTTAAGTGGGAATTGGGATATAAATTCTGTTTGAGTAGAGCCTATCTTCCAAAGAAATCCGCAAAGAAAGGAAAAAACCCCAATTTTCTCACAATGCGCTAATATGAGGAAAGTTGATTATTTTATAAAAGATTTTCGAAGATGCAAATCATAATTTTCATCGCTATTCATCAAAGAGGAAAGCTCCTATGTATCCTACCAAACTGCTGTTCTCTACATCTATTACAACATGAAAACGAAGTTTAGGAAGTTAAGGAATTGAGCTTTTGGAAATTTGGCCATGACGGTAGAGAACCCTAAATATTTGATATGTGATAGAGAAAGCTTCATACTACTACCCCACAAGAAATCTCTGGTAGAAAACAACAAGAAAATTAATTTTTTCATGAAGATTTCATGCCAAAACGAACTTATTTTTCGGCCAACTTGATATTTTTACAGAATTCAGCGAAGAAAATAGAAAGTACCAGTTAGAGTGGTCTCGCGAGGTAGCACGGAAAAGCGTTCAGTTGGAAAACCAGTCAAGTGGTTTTCAAGGGCGTTTTAAGCTCGGATTATGCAAGTGGTTATTTGCACAATGTCACGGTTCATGATGCGTTGGGGGCCGTGGACATTTCATTGTGACAGATGATAAATCTGAGATCAACGATTGTGGTGGTCGAAAGACCATGAGGAAAAGTGATTCTGAGTCGTTTTCAGAGGAGAAGATCCAGCTACATCTATATTCCATATAAGGTATTTTGCATAGGATGGACCACAAATGTTTCAAGGCTTTTTGAAAATAGTTTAGCTGAAGATGAGAAAAATCCAGCATAGAAATTGGAGTTTGCTGCCGTTATGAATTTTTATATATCGAAAAAATTAAATTGGTCTACAAAGCGAATGTGTAATTTTCACGTTAGGAGAATTCAAATC
Source organism: Cylicocyclus nassatus (assembly GCA_958299035.1). NCBI lineage: Eukaryota > Metazoa > Nematoda > Chromadorea > Rhabditida > Strongylidae > Cylicocyclus > Cylicocyclus nassatus. The sequence goes on along the minus strand of CATQJL010000316.1, from coordinate 80,339,027 downwards.
ATGAACGCATATATGTGAAAAAAATGAGCTTTTTGGCAGGAAGCCATGAAATCCGAAAAATAACTATAACGATTTGATTCTAACTGCTTCAAAGATGAGAAATATAAACACTTATTTTTGGACATTGAACAGATTAATTTCTTTTAAAGGTTTCTTATAAATGAAGAACAGATAGTATATATAAATATATAAATATATATATATATAATATTTCAAGACTGAGCTGATTGTTTCGGAAGATCTCGACAGAACAGAAAATTTGTTTTTGAGGCAATAAACACATATTTGTGATCAGCCTAGCTTACTGTCTCTACAAAGATCAGACTAAATAAACTTTACTGGAATTCTAGTTCTTTCAAAAGGACTAGATTCTTTCCTCTCTTTCATGAAAATTAAGTCAAAAGGAAAACAGAAACCGACGTAAACAATAGGCTCTAGCTGAGCTACAGACGATAGTGAGGCGTTGGAACAATAATTTATTCGAACAATTTTTGAATAAGAGGAACAGGATAGCCAAGGATTTAGCCCCCCCCCCCCCCCTCACTTCTCATTCTATAATACTTCTACGTAGCATGCACATTGCACATGCCTGTTAGTCATAGTGTAAACGATTAGCAACGATTTTCTATTGTCGAAGTGGCAACGATCGCCAGGGCCTATAGTCTATTTTATGCTTAAAAAAAGACTTGTGTATCGTTTATGGGAGTGAGAAAACAGAGAGTCGGGAGGGGGGGGGGGAGGGTGGAGGGCCAAGCTAGTATTAAACTAGAACAGTACTGAGAGTCAAGGCCAATATAGACTATACTGATGTCAATCCATCTCTCTTCATGTGCTAAAATTCCTTTTGGCGCATTTTAAGTCACAGAGCGGGGGTGATCTTTAAGGGCCGAGCATACTCGATTTCAGTCTTGACATGATTTGGCAACTCGCCAGAAGTTTTCAGAACCAACCTAGCGAACTGCACATGCATAGTGTGTATAAATTACGTGGATTGATAAAATGCCCTATCTTCTGCACATTTAAAATGTGCTTACAATGAGTTATGGACAGTTGGAATATTGCCAAATCGCGTCGTGAGTGAAATCGCGTGAAGTATGCCCGACCCTTTACGATTTTTCTTGCCCTGCAATTCAAACAAAGTTTCCTTTACGGCCCTTTATAGCCCCATTAGAGGAAAAACTGTTCATAAAACATCAACAGATAGAAGAGCTGTGAAAGAAACGTGAAATGTCAAAGGTGGTTGAATATCGATAAGTCGTAACTGATAAGACGTGGCCGTAGAATGGTGTTTGCCGAGGTAGCGAAGCCGAGCAAATTTCTCATCGTTTTCTCTTCCGCCTCCTCTTCCGCGTGCGCTTTTGCACGGATTATACGCTAAAACTACGTCCACGGCAATGATTCATAGGAAATTTTGCGCTATTCTTGTCGACTATAGTGCTTGTAAAGTTGTCAGCGAAAAGCGGTAGCGTTTTTCCGCTTCAGTTGTTGTAGACTTCATGAAAGGGCCCTTGGCAAACAGTTTAAGATCTCAGTTTCTGATACACACAGTTTATTTGGAACTTTTGAATATCTCTATAGAAACTATACGTGCCACTGGAGATCTGCGATAAATTACATACTCTTATAATTACTTTCTCTAGTACATCCACTCAGTCCATTGCAGACTGAGAACAAATACTTGGCAGTGTCTTACATCAAGAAGTTTCTGGAAGGCGCACAACGGATTTTCAGGTAAGGGTAATTTGCTACCAAAGAACGCTTGTCCTACACTGTTCTTTGCTTTTCATCTAATGCTCTATAGAATAAAGAGAGGTAATTTTTTCGTGCTCAAGGAGGTACTGTAATAGGAGAGCTGCTGTGACCAGGAAACGTTTTCATTATCACGGTGACCACATGTTGTTTACGCTACGAAAGATAAGGTGATGAGCCTCTCGTAATTTTCCCCTGTTATAAACGGCGAGTGTAGCAAACAATCTAATTCGACATAAGATTCAACTCGAGGGGATTACGGACATAAAGAGCTACAATCAGTTCTGAATTTAACTTTACAATCACTACAAAAATCTCAGTCTTGCCCAGATACTGCCTGGAAGTAAACTTGGAAATTTCCAGGACATTCGATGTTAGAAGTTTACTCATGGATAATTACGAATGATATATAAAAGCTCAATTGTTTATCCTTATCACTATACCATTACCACTTTTATGTGTTCTAAAAGGCTTTTGTGTTTTGTGACGTTCTACATTAGCGCAAATACAAGAGAACGTAGAACATATGCGAACGAAGAACGAACAGATGTTACCATAAGGCAAAAAAACATCGAAAAATGCAGAAATAGAGTAGACATTTTCTTGGAGAAAACTGTAATATCTCAAAGACTCAACGAATACAAATGTCTTTAACTATAACCGAGCCAAATCTCCACAAAAAAGGAGATGACATGCTTCAAGATTGCTCTGCATGAACAGCATCAAGTTCTTTTTCTTATAATTTGATTCTTTAAAAACAAATATTCAGCATTTACGTAACATTTCCAGAGCGCATAAATTCTTGTAAAGCCCACCACGAGACAAAGTTCTTGACTATTTTTGCGATCACTTTCAGGTCGTAATGACGTATGTGCCTTTATAAAACCTTTTATGATCACCAAGAAACTCCCTTCAATTGAAAATATTTCCTTTTTTTCCAGTCATCTTACGACTACTCTAGTAGCGGTGCATTTTTTTCGTAGGTCAAAAACTCTACTATCAAACTGCTCTTTGTATTATTATATTTCTGGGAGTTAGAAAAATATATTACATTTATAAAATTGGTAGATTATAGACTGTTCTATCATTGGAAAATTAGTAGTGAGTGCTATTACGTACTACAATTGCAAAAATCAATCGGCATACAAATAAACAAGACTCCTACTGAATGGTGAAAGGCTTATGTGAGACGAGGATAAATAATTGGGCATACAACAAGTTAATAGAAGATTTTGACGAGTGATATCGAAAGACATAATGACGAAAGCATCGGCTGTGATTGACGTCAATCTATAACAACATCTCCATCGCGCCCTTCTCCCAACTGTTGCCTGAGCAATTCAAATTTCTCCATAAATTTTTTCGAATTGTATTTCTCAGCTGGCTCGATCACACCATCGTCATCCATCTTCCTCCTTCTGTGCATAGTTTCCGTCTCCAGTCTTAGCTTTTGATGACCTGGTTCAATTTCCAGGAGTCCTTCGTCCAGCTTCAAGATCTCACGATTTTTTACTGCTCCAGTGGAATTATTGGCATTGGCTCCTTGTTGTTCTCCAGGCCCACCCCAACCGAATATCTCTCGCAACTTTTTGTAGTAAAAATCTAAAGTCTCAGATATCTGAAAATGAATTTGTTATGGAGGTAAAACTGATGCATCTACTTACCCTCTTTACTGAGTCTGCAAAAAAGCAAGCAACCGTGTCTCCTTTTCCCTGGCAGCTTTGTGATATCTGGAAAAGCACAATCCTCTAAGAATTTGTACAAATTTTGAAGGAAGTGATACACTTTACATTGGTGATTGATGGCCTGTTCAAGCCTTCGTTGAAAGAGACGACCTCTTCCTGAGGTGATTGCAAAGGAAAATCCAAAATGACTTCGTCGTCGGAAACATGCTTCTAAGAAAGTACTAATATGAAGGCGTAAGAGACAGGGCTCGGCACGAGGTGGCTAGTCGAAAATGCAAAACACGAAGTCCCCCTTGACCTCTGGGAATTTTTACGAAGTACCCTTTGAGCCTAGACCATAATCCCTGCAAAATCTCCAAAAAACGAAACGTCGACTAAAAAGAACGTTGCAAATTTTATGTTGTTAATTTTGTTTTCGTCCCGAAAACGATATCCAGCTTGCTTGTAAGCCACCTGTGCCGAGCCCTGGTAAAAGAAGATTACTTAAAATAAAATGAAGAATCTAGTAACAACAAAGGACGCAAAGACTGGAACAGCCGATGCTTAAAGTCATACCTGTATGCTTAGCTCTAGAGCATAAATGAGAAAGAAAAGTTGAAGCAGTTTCAGCATGTAAGCTCCAAAGCAACACTGTGATTCACCTGCAATAGTTCCAAAGATTTCTGTGTCTTGAAGAAATCATCTAAACTTTAGATTTTCGTTTAGAAATTCAATAACAGGGTTTGTCATTAAGACAATTTGTTATTGACGCAAAGTGTTTGTAATCACTCAGAAATCTATTTTTTCGATCCAAATTGGACCATCAAAATACACGTTTTATAGATTGAAGAACAAAGGTACACTGATCTAAAAAGCTACAAAGTCGTTCCTGACATCATCCGGAAACAGAAAAGTGCTGAAAATGATATTTCGACAGCGGTCAGTGTTTTTGCGCTGCTGGTCACTATCATATTAGCATTTGTTATTCCATACGACTGTATAATCGGTGACCAGGAATTGCTTATTCGGATAACAGAATCGAATCCCGTGCCCCATAGTAATATGGGCTCTGGTATATATACGATGTTGCTTACAAAGTAAAGGTGGAAAAATCGATCATCTCAAAGGAGATATGTTGTTACTGGAGTTGTTTCTTTTTGATTTATATTAATTACTGGAGTTGTTTCTTTTTGATTTATATTAATTGATTTTGATTTATATTAACGTTGATTTCCAAATCTCATTGATGCTCAAATGCTGTATTTAATTCTATGCTTGTTACTTATTGACATGAAGCACACCTGCAGTAGTTCGGAATTTCCAAACAATGGTTATTATATAGTAAAAACGAATCTCAAAGAAGAAAGGAAAATAAAACCGTTACTACATAATTTCTTAAGCCCTAATTTCAAACAACAGCAATTCAGATTGGAAAGCCATTTCGACAGCAAAGCACACGCATTTTTATTATCAGATCAGAAGCACGAGAAACCTTCAGCATTTTTGCACTGAACTATGGAAATGTCAATTATAATAAAAAAACCAAAAGATGTTTCTTATTTGGTCACATTCTCAGCAACTGGATTCTTCGTTAAGCAAGCAATAGCCTCGCAGTAAGCTCATCTCGCTCTGATTTTTTGTGGTTACTGGCTACAGGAGCAGATACTTTGTTTTCCAAACTCCCTTTCTCAAAGGTGTCCCTGAAAAACAGATTTAGCAGTCTCTCTTATTAACTCTATCTTGAGATTCCACATTAAATATACCTGCCAACTGACATTCCACAAACAGATACGCTATACCCAAATTGCTTGACCTTGACCAACTGCTTGCCCTGCCCGATGTTATTGCTAAATGGTCCAAACTCTTCAAAATCTTGGAAATTCATTGATGTTTCGCCATCAATTCCGTTGTTTCTCACATTGTAATACCTAAAAACTCGCCATAGTTTACTAAAATCAAATTGTTGTCTTAAATACTGAATGACTGACCACAGCAATTTTGGCTCAAAATCTAGTGTATCCGTGTAATTAGTGATGGTATTCCAATCTTTTTCATTTGTGTAAATTCCAATATCAATACCATGGGCCTAAAAAATGTTTGACCATGTGTCGACTACTGTCGTTTATTCATATTCTTATGAATTGTGAAAAAGGCACTTCAATGAAATCAAGACGGCCAAAACATAAAATGGGAATGGCAGAAACCACCTCCGATGAATCTCTATGCCTTATATACTCTACTGATGCTGAGCTAAAATCGAGCTGAGACCAACTTTTTCAAAATGCCTTCATTTTAAGAAGAAAAGCATTTCACTCAAAGCGGTTTCTGCAGATAAAATCTATATGGTTTTGAAGAGCATTAGAATCCGATTCCCAAGCTGTCTTCGGTATCTGCTATGCTTCTCTGGAATAGAGTTGTGATCGAAAGTAATAAATGCGTAACTAAAACAAAATCATTCAAATACCATCAGTTGTGCTGCCATTGTTGGGGTATTAGAGCACTTCATGCGATGTATACTTACTAGTATACTCACACTCGCCGCTGCTTTATTTGAGCACTGGAAACACCGTAACTACGGATTTTATTCAAATTAGGTATACTACACTTTTTGATCCAAAAAACGCATAACTCGGCGTCCAGAGACGCGCAGCAGATACCAAAGACAGATTTGGATTTAGCGTCTGATTTTCTACAATGTTACAAAGCTCTAGAGAAAAAGCCACTTTGATCAAAAGCGAGTTTCTCGGAAGTTGATGCCGCGAAATCTCCTGCCCGGAATAATGAAGTATTCCATTCATTGTTAGGTGGCATAAGTGGTATTTGCAAATAGCTTCAGGCTTGGGAGTAATCGGACCCCAATCTTTGGATGAATAGTTAAGAGAATAAGTCGCATAACTGCTTGTGCACGAAATGACACCTCTACTAGTATAAGCTACAGGAAGAATCGGGACCGTCCGTCTAACATTGATACAACAGCAATATAGAAAACGTTATAGGATTTTTTCTTTGAAGCAACGATAAGAGCTAACGAACAAGCAACAAAGAAAGTCTTCTCAACGCAGAGTGAAGGAACACCTCAGAATTTTCGTCAACAACAACTGTAGAGCCAATAACTTCAAACGCTAAAGAACCAATGTTTCGGGGCAATATTCGTCCTAGTGATGCTCGAGCAGACAAACAACGATGGCTACTTGAGGTCCGCTGTGTAAGCAGATTCACGCTTGTTGTGGTTTTATGAGAACGAATAGAACAGAAAACTAGCCAAACTAGACCTTAGTGAGGGACTATGCAGAAGAAAGCATCAGAAGCACGCTGGATGAGTAACAATACAACTGCAGAGTAATCTTGGAGTGTTAGAATCAAGGAGGTAGGCATCAGAGCAAGTATTCCTTCGCTATATCTAGAGTCTAGCGAGAGAAGAAACACCGACGGGGTGGAAAAGCTTAGACAAAGAAGAGTCTCATTTCTCAGCTCCATTTGAACTGGGTAAAGCTGGAGCTTTTGTTTCAAGCGGACCTCCTTCCTTTGTGCATTTATCTATATCCATAATTATTCGGCTCCGCCCAGCCCTGTCAGTACACTATGATAGACATTCAGCTTTATTAGATAGATTTTCTGCTGTCTAGTGACAAGCTTTCCTACACGATTCATTGATTCAGATACAGTGCCAATCTGCATGTCCATCCACATGTATAGTAGGTTTCAACTCAATTTAGGCAGAAATTGGACTGGCGGGAGTCCGCTTCGCAGCGATTCGCGCTGCTTTGCAGTCTGCGTCTCTTCATTCTAACCTATCTCGCTAGCAGTGGTGGTGCGGACGCGCTGCTCTACTTGGAATGTTTCGCCTACTCTGGGTTAAAAAAGACTGTATCTATAATACTTACCAAGATTCTACCAATTTTATCTTCTTCTTGCTCCCTCAGTGTTTCGATGACTTTTATAATCAGTCAATGAACTCTATTTTTGCGTATCATTCGTGGAACTCTCATACTTAGGAAATCTAAAGACTCTAATAACTTCCTCAAGAATGAATGTGTGCTGTGCGCCATAAATGTAGCAGCTTGGCGGCATTGCTTTGTTGTGATTTGCATTCAGTTTAGCTCCACTTTATTTTTAAGTATTATACAATACCGCTCACATTTTTTGAAAAATAGACGCGAATGTATGGACATGTATGGACATGTACGGACATGTCCATACATGTCCATACATTCGCGTCTATTGTGATGTATGGACAATGTATGGACATGTCCATACATGTCCATACATGTCCATACATTCGCGTCTATTTTTCAAAAAATGTGAGCGGTATTGTAAGATGCTTCAAACGCAAGGGAGGTTCCCCTTTTTTTTACGTTATGATCTATCCGATTCTACATTACGTAAACCACAAATCGTCTAGCTTTATCTTGTTGACTATAAAATATCTCCAGGAGATTGACGACGATGTTGTATGTTTATTATTTGCAATGCATGTCTAGCAGTACTCACATATTTTGACATTCTTACCTCACCTTCCCGTGTGATATTGTTGATGAAGGCAACGCTACGCTCTCGGTCTACTCCCCACATCAAAGAATTGGTCACCTAAAAGGAAGGAGTTCAAATCGTGTATGTCCTAAATATTCAAATTCTTATAGAGACAGCAATCAAAATGGGCACTTTACGTAAATTTTTCCTTTGCATCTTAGTGGCTCCTAACTTTGTCTACAGAAGCTAGCAGAAAAAAAAGATTGATCTGCATTCTATGGTTTTATTGCTAGGCACATCGTGAATGGTCCCTGCTTTTTTACCATTTACCGCGAAATCCGGGTAACTTTGCACAACGTCATGCAAATTTATCGTTCTTCTCTTCATTCAGTTGGGTCTCATACCTTGAGCCAAACTCTGTTTGCGGTCTCCTGGCAAGCATCCAGAACTCGGAGGAAAGTATCTATGACTCCCGTCGCATTCAACGCTAGTGGCGAAGGGAGAGGACTCATGTACAGATCAACATGAAGCCCAACTGCAAAAAGTAATGGTGTTTTGCTGTCGTAAGTTTACTAGCGATAATATCTGTACTATGTATCCTACCTTTTTTAGCGTTAGCTATGCTATTGCAGATTGTTCGATCATAGTATTTTGTTGACATTGGAGGGAATGCTCTAAAAGGTTTATTTAAACGAAAACTCGTTGGAAAAGGAAAACTCTACCGAAGAAAAACTGCTGAGTAGCGAGACATTTTCAAGCATTTTGCTACTGCTTCGCTCATTGGTACTATGACTTGTGTCTCTGGTACATCGACGGCATATACAAACTGAAACAAGCTTAATATAAAATTTTTGGAAATCGCAGGTTTGCTAGGTTTTCCAGTCTTTCTCTGAAAGCCGGTTCGGCAACTGATGCGATAAATCTGCCAACTCTTATCTTCGAAAAAATATTAGGTTGGTTCATAATTAATGCACGTTTTTCCTATCTCTTCTTTTCAATCAAAAATCGTTTTCCTCTAAAACCATCTAAACTTTCGGAAAGCCCGTTTCTTCTATTTTCTGTAATACGCTTTTGTTTTCGCAGACCTTTGTTTAGACCGAAGTTCCGTGCCTTCAAAGGTGAGGAACTCAAACTTGAAATTTTTCCTTTCATTCGACTGGCCCTAAATCCATGATAATGCTCAAATTTGTTTCAAAAATATGTGTTGTAATCGCAAAGATTTAAGCTACATAATGCTTACCAAGGCTAAATTTTTTAAAAATCCTGAGCCGAGAAGCTTTGATTCAAACTTAGCTGAATGCTGGGAGATCACTCGGAGCTTTATAAATTCTTACGTGAAAAGCAATTACAGAACTTTCACTTGATCCTGGCGGAGTAGACGAAGGACTAAATGATAGAGAAACGGCGGAATCTCCTCGTTTTTAGAATGAGAAAAAATTGGAGAAATCTTAAAAATACAGTTTTTTGCCTTCTCTAAAATGCAGGAGAAAATGGTACTTTTGCTTTCTTGGCAATATTTTTTTGCAGAAAATTTTTGATGAAAGCCTTCGTTCGTTCAACGCTACTATCAAATCGACCATTGGCTACACAATGAACAAGGTGTGCTCCATTCCAGTCCTTTTGAGAGTAAGTTATGCTCTTTCATAGAGCTTTCCAGAAAAACTTCTCAGTAATTTTTGAGCCGGAAAATCTTTCCCATGGTGAATACAATCACACAAAGTATAAGTTTGTATAGCTAGAAGTTTGTTGTTTACAACAGTCTTTGATACACTCAGAAAGACTGGAAAAAAATTATCTTCATTAGAAGTGGAAGTTGAGAAAACGTGCATTAATTATGAACCAACCTAATATAATAGAGAGATTTTGAATCACTCAAAGGCCGATCGATAACTTTGGTGATAACGTAAGAATTTGTATGTTATGTTTTCGTAGCAATCACCAAGCGTTTCCTTTCAATAAGTCGTATCTTTGTTGATTTTTATATCACTGAATACGTTCAAAACAATTAATGAAGGCATCTTTGTAATTTTGTTTCAGGAATTTTAACTATGAGAGAATGATTGAAAATTCACTTTTCTCAGTTAAGTATATTAGAGGTGAAAAGACAAGCTTTTAGTGACTTTGAGGTTTTTGAATTAGCGCGGTTGAACTCAAAAACTTGAGTTTACTGCATTTGATTACTCAGGCTCATCGTAAAAGGCTGAAATTAAAATGAGTTTATCAAAAAAGAAGGAGATAATCACGAGAAATCGAAAGTTATTAGCCATTGTCTAAGGGTAAGAGAACCATGGCAATATCCTCCATTTTATCTGAAAATTATTTGCACAGATAAGTTGCGTCATCCTACAAATAAGTTGTGAATTGCATGTGCATTGTTAAACGGCTATTTTTCTTCTTAACTTCATTAAGCCGCGAAAGTCACTATGAAAATTTTATGATGTTCTAAATTATAACTATCTCACCTACGTAACAAGAAATGACTGTACGCTATTTCGTGCGTAAATTGTTTATACTTACCTCAGCTGTGACTACAGGCACACCAATTACAGAAATAGATCCGACTAAGAGATATTTTAGTAGCATGATGAGATAAAATAGACAATTAATAGAAAATTGTAGATGGGACAGTGCCTCTGGTAAATAATCAATGACAATCTACCCAAAGCTACAAACTATAGCTTTTTCTTGGTTATCTTACAAAAATGCGCACCTAACACTCCATTTCACCGTTATCAGTTGAATTCTGTTTGACATTTAGCTTCTTTTGGACTCTCCATAACTAAAGTGTATTCCTGCACAGAGGCTCTTACGATCTTGAATTAGTATGGGAATTACAAGAACGTCATTGAGGAAGACTGCCGATTCTCAATAGAAGAGATGCCAGTTAACATCTACCAGCTAGCTAGCTCTACATTGCTTCCGAATTGCTACATACTTGAAAGTACCCGACAAGGGTATATCAAGGAATTCAAAGGTTGGTATCACTAGAGATGCACTTGGTTTCCCAATTCATATGGCTTACTAAAAAGGAATCCTTAATCGAGATAATTTTATCACAAAAGGCGCATAACCATCTTGAAGGACATCGAAAGCTGTTTCCAGGTAGGTCTTCCTTATCTGCGGAGCGCCTCTGGACAAGGAGTTATGAGAGCTTTTGTAGCGAAATTCAAACTGCGTAACTGAAAATCATTTCTCGTTAACTCAAATGGAACAGAGGTGACTGTTGAACCTTTCTGTGAATAAAAAATTTTTCTTGCTACCCCCCTCCCCCCCTCCCGCACTCGCTATTCTTCCATGCGAGTTGGTAAGGCTGCCACTGATTTTACTCTGATCAAGCCTTCAGTTCTTTGACTCACAAAACGTAATGACTCGTAGGTCCTCACCCAGAGGAGCTGCAGATAAAAAAAAACAGATTGAACTCATCGTTTAACGCCCTCTAAGAATACATATCCCAAACGGAATAGGCACTTCGACCAAGGATCCTTTTCTTGTTTAAGTCACTTTCAACTGAAATCTCCTCTGATAATGAGTATATAATATTACATTTTGCTTATTTCTCAAGTACAAGAGTCAACGGATGATAGATTGACAAATTTATAATTGCTCAAACGGACTTAGAAACGTTTTGATTTAGAAGATTGAGTGCATTGAGATTGTCAGCATTTCAAAACAATGAACAGATTTATTCTGCAATTCCAATGTTCTGTTATAATACTTTTTGGTAGATCAAACAATTACTGTCGAAATTGTTAATCATTCTCATAAATAGATAATATCTGATGATATGCTCCTGTCAGTAAAGGAGTATTTCATTTATTTTAAACCAATAAAACCAATGTCGCGTGAGTTGTCTCGGCGTATTCCTGCTCCAATTCCAATCGAAATTTTTGAAGGTCTATAGATATTTCTGAAAAAATAGGTTCAGTGATAATTTCTTGAAAGATTCTGGTTCCCACCTGTTAGCTACGTAACCACAGATCAGCTCCATCTGCCCAAATTGCTTTGCTGCCGGAGTCCTCCAGGGACCGAATGGGCGAAAATTGTCAAAGTTTGGATTATCTTCAGCATCTGGTCCCACCCGCGGTACGCTCCAATACCTGCAAAAGTTCCATGCGGAAAGTTCTAACATAATCTTCCTTTTGTTTTTCAAGTTACAGCCGATCTTGCTAGGTAAAACTGACCAGAGCATTTTAGCTTTGTCCATGCTAATATTTCCCCCCGTAATTTGCTTCCAATCGTAATGATTTGTGTATATTCCAAGTGCGATGCCATACTCCTGAAAAGATCCATTTTTTGTGCTAAAATTTTACAATTTTGTTGTCAGCACACATACACTGGCTTTATCAATCATTCGTTCGATTAGATCAACATTCTTTCTGGGAGTATCTGGCCAATTAATTGGTGAAGTAATCTGAACTAGAGGAATGGATGCTGTAAAATAAGTTTTATGCAAGTTCGTACCTGCAGCCATATGCTTCGAACATTGAAGTCACAGTTTTGCAGTGTATTGTACAGATTCTCTAGTTGTTTCGACTCCTCTTGCAGTGGATCGGGGGTCATAAAAACTTCCACTTGAAGACCAGCTTCAAAAAAAATGATCAAGATTATCCTTCGAAAGACACCTGCCGACATTTTTATCACATAGCTAGCGCTTTGAAAGTTAGACGAATTTTATTCTAGGAATTTCTTAGTAAAGCAAAAGAATGCTAGTGGTTAGAACTAGTAAGTTGGCTAGAAAAATTGATCTTCTTATGGGTTGTATAAGTCCAAACAAGTTCTGCTGTAGGTCCAAAATCTCTATATAAAGCTGAATGTCTGTTTGTCTGTCTGTCTGTCTGTATGTGTGTACGTATGTTCCGAATAGAAAATTCTTTCTGAACCCATCGGGACAAAACTTGGCACATATACACTTCGGGGCAGGGCGGATTTCGTAGGCTACTTTTCGTTATCGATCGATATCGATTTTATCGATTTTTTGGAAAATTGGAGCTACAGGGCTGGGAGTTGGCACAGGGGGGTAATCGAGCATGCTGATTACAAATATATTATTGACAGGCCCGGGCGGAGCCGGGTTTGCCAATCAGTCCTTTATAAATTCTTGTTCTAGAAAGGTCATGATCTAGAAAGTTAACCTGGGTTGGGTGTGAAATGAGGTGGACTTTGCAAAGAACACGAGCTAAGAAATCAACTAAATTTTAATGTACAGTTGATACGCTTAAACATCTGATCTCAAACTGCTTGCATGGTTATAGATGGTCAAATTATTGCACTCCGAAGTGCCGAAAAACTGACTTCTTCCACAAATGTAGGAAGTTCTCACATTTTTAACGAAAGAAATGTTACAGCCGCTAATCACAATTCATTGTAGTTCGCCATGTAGCTACAGCTCGTATGTGTTAATTTGCTCCATTAGCACTATACAGCGTGAAAACGAAGTTTGAAGAATTCGAAAAGTAATTATTCTTAAGCGCAGCATTATAAAAATATCATCTTTAAATTATTGATGATAAATCTTGAGTAATAAATATGTGATATGACGCAGCGAAGTTGGAGACTGTCTCCATACAAAAAATCCCGACTGAAAAGCAGGTACTCAATCTGTTATAGAATTTCATGCGCATGTCAAAGTGAAGTCAATTTTCAAAAGACTTAGAAGCAGACGTTTGGTGCTGTAAAATGCGGTAAAGTTATTTTCAAATACTTTTACCATCCTTTGCATTTCGAACGCTTTGGCAGATATTAGCCGGCAGTTGCTCGTACGGTGAAGATCCTCTGAAACCTGAGTTTTTGGAAAACTTCAAAATAAGAATGCTTATACCGAAGAAATACTGTGGGATAAAGACTCTGCTTGATGCATTTTGCTCCAGCCAAGTCTAGCGGAGATGTAAGATCAAGAGCGAATGCGAAATCTCCCTGAATGGGAACTTAGGCTTGTTTGTACTCTACTTAGCAATACAATTTACCGCTGAAGCTTCAGTAGCTGGAATGATCCAAGCCGATATAATGTAAAGAATATATTTCATTCGAGCAGCGTTATTGAGATGAATAGTCAATTTTAGCAATAGTAGAATGAGTCAGCATTTCCGTCTGTTCAAAGTCGGCTTTTCACGCGTCCAGGGCATCGCTATCTTAGTGATAAAAAAGGAAGAACTGATATGATTTCGGGTTACAAAGGTCGGATGTAATACCGCTTTTAAAGGAATGGTCAAGGTATCGCCAGCCAAAGCCTTGCTTTAGTGTAATGTGAAATTTCATGTACCAACATGGCTTGCCAAAACCTAAATACATAAGTTGAAGGGATTGAGGGAAATAATTGTTTGTCAAAGTTGTGCCATCCAAAACCCTCTCTTAACAAAGCTTATGAGCTTTCGTCCAACGAATAAACATCACCTACTTAACAAGGCGATCATTAGCTTACCAACGCCGTAGTTACCTGTTTTTTAATAGGTAAAATTTACTTTGAAATGTATGCGGATTTAGCGATTGTCTTGAGAGAGATGTCGTAGCAAAAATGCAACTGAATTAATTTGGCTAGCAAGTTCTGATAATGAACGTAAACGAGTCATGTATTTTCCCCTCATCCTCCCCCCCCCCCCCCTCCCTAGTCTACCGCTTGCTACTTCAGCACCGGATAGTTTTGCATAAGGGCAGTGTCCCGGCAGATTTTGCATTTCCACCTTTCTGCATGTTTTAGGCCTTTTCGACACGCAGGGCCCAAATCTAATCTCTGAATCGGTGAAATACCGTGTGAAGCGCCTGCCCAGTTTCTGAAAGGCATCTGGGACGAGAGTTTCATTGAAAAGTTGATAGCCCTAGCACAAAAACACTGCCACCAACAATTTTTTGGTATAATGCACAATGCGCGAGCGGTCGTGAGGTCCCGCGCGGAACAGGTAAGCCGTCCGAGCGCGCGCCGATTGGGGTTGTACGCGCCGGTTCGGGGCCTATTTTCTCGGTACAAGGGCAACATCAACCAGCCGACTAGGGCTGAAGATTAGTGATGGGGACCAGGAACCCCACCACAGCTATATCCCCACCAGACGCGAATCTGCCGGGCACTGCTTTTGAAGTTTGCGCGGCAAAGCGGCAGCGTGGGCGGTGAGTACAATATGTGTGGAGTTTTTCAAGTTCACCCCCTGATGGATAAAAATCTTCTCAGCTTCTTGAAATGACTCGATTCCCCTTAGACATGTTCAGCCCGTGAAGACCAGGGCCGGTAGTAATCTGGTCGAAACTCCGAGTTTAAAGCTGCGCATTAACTCAGATCCGAGTTTCGTTTCTGAAACTCGAAATTTCGTTCTGCCACTTGCGGAGCCGCTATGGTTGTTGAGGAGCTACTACACGCTTCATCGCAAAACACTCGGACTAGGTCGGGAGTTGAACTTCCATTTCTCGGCGCGAAGTGTCTACTAGACCACTAGGCTACGGCGCCACTCTTACGAAGTAAGCAAGCAATCGCTCATTAGATCCCCGTAATCAAGATTACATGTCAAGACACGTGGAGAGGATTTAGGCCTGCCTGCGAGATGCCTGGCCAAAAAGTATTCTAAAGAATCTTAGACAAGGGCATAGATCTTAATCAACAACCCGTCCCCCTCCTCTCCCCACCTATTTTAATATGCTTTATACTCGATAAAATTCAAAAGTCTCTGTTAGTATCCAAATTTTTTCGAATGACCTATATCTATAAATTGTAATCTTAACATTGACCATAATTTTAGAAGAATAGACTTCAAGTAATAAACAGAGTTCAGAGGTTATTTGAAAATCGAAGTTAGAATTTCAAAAGGCCTCTGAATAATATAACAAATTTTAAATAATTTTTTTGAGGTTTCTTTTGAGAAGACCATAGAAAATTTCAAAAAAATCAAAAGATACTACCTAATATCATTGCTTCTTTGCTAAAAAAAAGTTCAAATAACCCTAGGAATTCCGCCATTATTCCGTATGTGCCCACCGTAGTAATGCCCTCTGAAACGGCCAATATCCATGATTGCACTGCCAAATGCGCCGCGAAATTTTAGGCAGTTCAGCCAGTCAGCCTACTACACACCTACTTAACCCCATCGCATAGGGTTGGGCCAGACTGCGCGGCGTACGCGACGTACGCAGCGTACGCCGCGTATGCTCCTATGATGAAATATACCGGGCGTACGCTGCGTACGCCGCGTACGCCGCTTCCCCGCGAAGTCTGGCTCAACCCATAGTCCTGCAGTGGAAAAGAAATAGTACGTAATGGTGCGGACCGAGGGGGCGAAGGGGGGGGGGGGCAATTTTTTGAAATTTGCTTGCTTCCTGTAAACAGTTAAAATAAGTCAAGCCGTACTGTCCATTCCAGGCTCTGAAGAAGGCGTTGCCGATACGTCAACCAATAAAGTGTTAACAATCTTGGATCAAGGCTAAGAAACACAATTACATTATCAACACCATGCCGAGATTCATAGAGAGTCGCACGTTCCAATTAAAATAATTTTAAAGTTTTTTAAAATTCAGACTAGACTTGCAAAAAATTTTTTTTGGGAACGGGAGTGCCGCCACGCCCCCGTTTCCTAGATCTTAGAGGCTATGGGCCCGCAAAAATCTTGAAAAGCACCCAAAAAAATTCCGGAATTTACCGACACCTTCAATTGAAAATTTTTTTCGTCGCCTCTCCTCTTTTTCGTCGCTTTTTCGTCGCCCCCCCCCCCCCCCTGGACGGAAATCCTGCGTTCGCCATGGTATCTAAGTATTTAGCAAACAAAGTTCTAAGCAAGATATTTTGATCCATCTACCGTAAATCCACCGAAACCCCTCCACGAAAAGTATTTCCATGCGGCTATGATATTCGTGATTAACGTGCGGAACCCCACCAAGTCATGTTTCGTTGCATCCTGTGTTGGCTAATCTACCGTGTCTTTACCGTAACCCCGCTGCACAATGCTGCAGTGAAAAATGAACCATATGATCGTAGCCATCACAACCCATGACGTTAGTGAGCCAGAGAATTTAAGTCTATCATGTCTTTGATTTGACCACCAAATTCCTACCGTAACCCTGAGCCTACCGCAACCTCTCCAAATGGACCCGCAGTTCAGAATGGATACCATAATCGAGATCAGCATGCCCCATAACCCTCCCCCGGCCATGTTTCAGAACTGCTTGATTTCCGACTAACTACCGTCCCCTACCGTAACCGCGCTATATGGGCGAATGGTGAAAAATGAACACCATATTCGTCAGCGTGCCAGGAAACCCCATAATACCAATTTTTACTCGATTTAGTAATTTTCGCCTAACTACCGTATAGCTACTGTAATCCCGATTTGTGGCCTCGTAGCGAAAAATGACTATAATATTCGTAATTGACGTACCAAATAACCCCAGTGTACCAAGTTTCAGCAAATCTCGTGACTTTCGCCCAACTACCGTATCCCTGCTGTAACCCCCTTATGTGGGCGAATGGCGATAAATGAGCATCGGATTCGTGATCAGCGCGTCGGATAATCCCCGGGACCAAAATTTTACAAAATTTCAAATTTTTGTGTTCAACGGTGCACCATGATACCCCCATCATCCTTACTATAATATACATTCGATCCTTTCAAGCGCGACGGCAGAGTTTTCTGCGTCCCTCCTATCCTTAACCCCAGCGTGACGGAGGGTCCAGTTGCTGAAGGAATCCAGAAAAAGGAATGCGAAAATATAACGGCGCTCAGTGATGGCGAGAAGAGAGGCCAGTAGCCATTATGTCGGCGAGAGATTTGCTCGCACTATGGGTCCCGGCGCGGAGCGGAGATTTTTCAGCTTTAAGCTAAGCGGCTGAGAATTGGCACAGGGGTGTATGTGGACACGCTGAGCACAGATCCAATGAATTTCAGAATTATCTATTACTTATCGACTACCTTTATCGATTTCGTTGCTGCACTTGCTAAGTGTTGAAATAGCAATGTTTCATTGTTTGATGGAATGGTTGTGTACGGAATCGCTCTCTGGCTATCGATCTCTCTTTCGTTGAACTCCACTTTCAAGACGATTACAGTTTTGATATCACTGAACGGCTTTCTGTCAGCCTCACTCTACATATATGGAACATTTAGCCTCCTTTTGGAAAGTTCTTGTTCCTTTCGCGCACAAGTTTTCCATGGATAACCTCTTTTGAAGCTTGGGGTAAAGTCTGATTGTTTAACGAATAAATTGAGTATTCCATGAATTATGGTCTGCAAGGGGGACGGTTAGATTTGGGAAACAACAATCATCGTGCTTACAAATCTCAACAAAATTTATCACAAATCTGCCTCAAAAGCCAAAAAAACCCAACATTCAAGTCAATGCTTCCTATTTTTGTCAGCTTCATGGGAGCTGAAGCTTTTTTAAATTTGGCTTGCATTTACGTGTTCAAAAATGGCGCGCATTCTCAGATTAGCTGCTCTCAGTATATAGTCAAAGCGGATAGTTTTTAGATTGTTGAGCGAAATCAGCTTGAAGTCAGAATACTCGAGCTGGCTTGGAACCTGCTCATCTGCCCTGCAATTTTGTAAAAAAGACATCATAGGGATTGCGCCTTTGGTTTCCAGCTTTATTGTTTTCTGCTTTCCGTTTTAGGTGCTGAATATTTACACGATCGTCGGTTTTTCTTTTGTATTACAGAATATCCGGTTTTTCTTTTGTATTGGAGGTACTTAACTCATTTTTTCGATCGCAGCGACGGTTACAGTCTTTGCGCCCACTGGAATTCTCAGCAGTCAGCAGTTGTCAGACTTATCCGCCGTAACGATTCATCCGGTGCACCCCATTCGCTATCGTTCATTACGCTGGTTAGACCAATATAGCGATCTATTCGAATAGATCAACCGCATTAGAGATGCTGATTTGTTGCAAATGCGCAAAGCCTCCCTTTCAGGGCACATGATGTATTTTTTTTATTCGGTTAGAAATAAAGGCACGCATTTAGTCTCCTAAGGCCCCGGACAGACTTCACGCGATCTGATCGTCGCGACTGAATCGCGACGAGACAACTGTTACAACATCATTCCACGCCGATCAACTTGCATTTCGGTTGTGACACTTTTCCAGCCCGAAATTTTTGAATGTGAAATGAAAATGAATGGAAATGTCGGCGATTGAGTCGCGACGATCAAATCGCGTGAAGTCTATCCGGGGCCTTATAGCCGGTGGAATCGGATATGTTTGGCACTTGTGTCAGGGTTTCTGTGATTTTGTTCCATTTTTTACAATCACTACAATTTTTATCGAGTTCATTCATGTCAACTCCCACTTTTTTTAGCACTATCGTTCAATTAGATCGCATAAAGCAACTGATCCATTCGCTGCTTCTTTAGCTTTCTGCTGTTTCTTAACTTTGTGTGTGTGTGTGATATTTTCATGTTCGTGTTTTATGGAAGTTTCGTCCCACTGATTGTCCTGTATTTTCTCAGGCTCGCCCCGCTTAAAGGCAGCGTCCAGGCAAGATCCATATACCCAGATTAGCACATAGTTGTAAAGAGGGGCCCATGAGTATCCGATCTGCGTTGGTCTAATCCTTTGACGTGCTTCTAAAAGGAGATACGGGCCTGTGATACGTATCACAAGCCGCCCCTTCGTATCACAAACCACCCCTGAGGACGAGTGCTTACGCAGGTGTGCAGTTGCATTGCAGCTGCATTGCAGTTGCACTGCACACTGCTATGCAACTGCATCCGTCCAGTTGCAGCTCCTCCCGCTGGCATGACGATGGGGACGAGCAATTCGAAACTCTTCGTTTCTTAAAGAGAGGGTCCCCAAGAACCGGGTGTTTTGGGAGTTTTGAACAATTTGGACTTTACAACTGTACAGGGCCACGGAAAGGCCCCAGAATGGCAGACACATGAGAGGCGAAATTTTGCCCGGACGCTGCCTTTTAGCGCTACTTGCGAATTGTTGTCCTATCTCTACTGTGCACGTTGTTATTTTTTATTCGCTTGTGAAATGACAACAGCAGCTTTTGTCGTTCCAGAGCAATATCGCAAGGTACTGGTGGCGAGCTGCGTCTGTCGAATGGATTTTTCCAGGTAGAATCTTGTTGATTTTTATCCTCCTGAAGTTTTTTTTTCGCCTGTTATGTGTTGTTTCTGTTTCGGCTGTGGCTGGTCGAGTTACGACCATTTGTCAAAATCACCGGAAATTTCCCATACTTTGTTCATCGCTTTTAGCGTTTTTCCGAGAGTGGCGGCGCCTTAAAAGAAATTAAGGCACTCCACTTTAATTGACCCAAAAAATAAAAATTGCGGATTTGGCTAAAACTTTATTTAGGGGAGGGGGGAGGGGGTATTTTGCACGCTAATTGCGACTATCATTATCATTTCACATAGTAGTCCATCTTGTGGAGTTACGGTAGGATTACGGTAGGGGCCACGACCACGGACTTCAAAATCCGTCTAGGGAGATTATTTGGTACGCTGAACATTACTTACATATTCAGTTCTTACGGCAGCGCCGTTTTCTCGGATTACGATGGGCATATGGTAGGTGGCTAATTTCCGTATTTGCTCCTGGACGGGTTCATAAGATGCTGATAACCAGCATCAAGTTCGTTTGCTGCAACAACGCCTTATCGAGTATGATAATGATGATCAGCATGCGCAAGAATCTGCAAAGCTGTGCACAAATTCGGAATTTTCATCCATCTACGGTATACTCACCGTAGTCCAAAAAATGACGCTATCGCACGTAACGAGTACGATAACTATGTTCAACCCACTGAAGAACCCTTTAAGACAATGGGGCAAATATGATTTTGACCCTCTACCATGATCCTACCGTAACTCCACCAATGTCACTACCGTGCGGAATAAATGCGATCTTCGTAATTAGCGTGCAAAATAGGCCTCCTAGACGAAGTTCTAGCGAAATCCGCGGTTTTCATTCTTTGGGTCAACTAATGTGGAATAGCCCAGTTTTTCGTAATGTATTGACCAAAAGTTGGAGCTGGTGAGCAAGAAACTTATTCTACCTAACTCAGTGATTCGCGCCGTGCGAGCGGTCCTATAAGGGCCAGCGTACAAGCGGTCGGCATAAGCCTAAAGCTTCCGTGCGTGCGGCCAACAGCTGGAGCGCCGTCCTAGCGGGAGGCAATGCTACTGTGCGAACGGCCTGCAATACAATTGCTCGAGCAAGCGGCCAGCAATGCGTTCTTATCGGTCGGCAAGCAGCCAACAGTGACCTCAATCTTTTGCTCACCATTTTCACACACTGTGAGCGTAAAGGTACCTGCGTGAGATACGACGCAGCGTTTAGGCTGGCTAAGCGTTGACATATCGTGTTATCAACTATTTCCTTCACCAGCAAAGCTGGAATGGACCTGTGTGAGACTACAGCTATCAAGAGTGATGGTGTGGGCTTCTCCACGAAAAGTTTGGGCAATGCTGCAGGCATCGATCCATGTTCCCAGAATGTGTGAAGGATTAGCATACCAAGAAAAATGGTCAAGATATTCCATATGCGAGCGAGCGGCGAGTATCAGAAACCGCGGGCGCCCCACGTTAACCGTGCCAACGGCCCTCGACGACCATACAGTCGCACACACCAACGAGCGCTTGTAAGGTCGTCGCTGGCTGCCCACACTGCGCGAGTCCCTGAGAATGTGAAGTACTGGACAAGGATGGATGGCGGTTCAAGCTCAACAGCTCATTCGTCCCTTTTCATATAGATAGGTCTACCACAGAAACATTACTACGGAAGTAAGACCCAAAAGCAGCGGCTCCACGTCAGGAGTCACGCCGCGAGCCGCGCCGCTTCGCCGCGCATGTCGCGTCTAAATTTTATACCCCATAAAACTGCCCGGAGCTGAAGTGGCACGGCGCCAGTCTAGGGGGGTGGGGGGTGGGGGCAGATACATGGCTCGTGCCATAAGTAAGACTGCGCCAGGAGTGCTAGCTTCTGTTTTGCTGACATCGCTTGCGGCATCGCTTCGCGAAAAATTCGCGCCGACCGTGACTCCTGACCGTTCGCCAAAGCAGCTACCGTTTCAATTCATAAGTCAAAATTTCAAAGCTTTACGATCACAACAATATTCCATTCTCAAATTTGTTCCATTGCTTTCTGCGGAAGCTTCACTTAGGTTGGCGCCCCCACGAGTAATCGTGCCAGACGTTTTCGCTTTTACCAACGTTATAAAATTGAGCTGTTCCTTATGGAAATGATTCATTTCCTCAGTTTAAAAATGTTCCAGAAAGTTTGGTACGTTATATAAATGTTTGCCCCTTTTAAAAAAAGTGTTCTTCTCTCAATCCATGGTTTTTACGGTGTATCTGATCTATGGTTTTTCTGTTACGTAAACGATGCTGCTTCTTAAGGTTCCAATTTGTTTCATCAGGGTTTTTTTTCTAAAAGCTTGGACTTTTGGAGTTTTGACGTTCAAAAATTGGCAACACCTATCTGTACATTTAGGATTTTTGTAATTTTTGAGGCAGCTTTATTTTACAATTCCGTATATCAAGCCACGATTTTTAAAATAGCGTCACTGGCCAGCGGGATTGCATATATTCGTTTTGCTTTGTTATTGCTATTCCTCCTCTTTTTGCTCATATTGATGCTGTTCATTTTCCTCTTCACGATGGATAGTCATTTCGCTGGTGAACATCTTCTGAGTAATTGCTATTTTTAGTCCGTCTAGCTCACCGACAACTTCCGTCGTCGGTGTTTGACGGACGAGGGGAGAGGGACCGCCAATTTATGGTTTTTTCGGCGAGGAGGGCGCGTTATCTCTTGGCTCGACGTACATACATTTTAAGGCCGCCCTCGGAGCTTCTCTTTAAGCACAAGTCGTTTGCTTCGATCCAGCGCTCAAGGTAAGTACTCTGACATCTATGAATGAGTATCTTGCTTAATCCAAGAATTTTTTCAATACAAGAACCCATTTTTGAAGGAAGAGTCATGTTATTCTTTTTCTCATTTTTTTACTTGTCCGGATATCGCGAGTGATTCTAACTCATCAATAACTGCATCATACAAGCATATGAATTTTCTTGTTTAGGTTCTTGTTGTGCGTGATACTTTGAGTGAAAAAGCGACCGTGCGAATGTTCAACATAGCACTCATGAGCGAGGTCAATTTTTATTCTCTTGTTTTTTGCTTTCCTTTTTTACCTTCAAAGCTGAACAGACTGCTTAGTGTTCCTTCATACTACGCCGCGTGCGCCGCGTACGCCGCAGCACGGAGCGTACGCTGCTCGCAGCGAGAGTACGCCCATGACAGCATAGTTTCGCTGTGAACACTCGGAGAACACGAAGAGTAGCAGATATGGAAATACATTGATAGACAGCTTGTACTGCCCTGAGCGTATTCTCGCTGCGAGCAGTGTACGCTGCGTGCTGCGGCGCACGCGACGCATGCGGCATAGTATGAAGGAACCCTTAGTCAAGTCTTTATTTGTTGAATCAATTTTGATCTGATTGTAACTGTTAGATCGGAGAAATAGCGGGACCGGCCATTGGTGACACGCTTGAAACCATGTTTTCTCCCACCTCAATGAGTGATCAGCAGGTAACCGTTGTTTGTTAAAAAATTTACTTTGAAAGGCTAAAGTAAAGGCTACTGCATGACGAAGGCGCAGTAGCAAAATTAGTTAAGCAGGCGCGAACTCGGCGCGCGCGTATCTTCACCGTTGTAAATCTTGCGCCTTATGCGCTCTGCGGCTAATAAAGCCGCGTTCGCGCCCAAAGGTATTGCGCCTTCGTCATGCAGCAGCCTTTATGAGATTCTATCGTTTGAAATAGTACTTTAGCTCGTTGGAGTAGCAGAAGGAGTTTTTCATTTCCTTCCTATATTACGTTCTTTTTTCAGTTTTCATTTTGAGATACTAAACTGATTGGAGTATAAGAGTGAATTTTCGTTCTTTCTGGTTGCTTTCAATTTTCATTTCACCGGGAGCATGATTTTGCGTTAGAGTGAGCGTCTGGTAACAGCGATTACTGACTTATCACTCATCTTTGATTTCAAATATATCATTCTTTTCTGTATCACCTGAGACTGAACCACATGAGACAGATGCCTTCTGTGATTTTTTCTAAGCAGTGTTTCTAGGTTAACTACCGAAGTCGACTGCTGGAAATGGTCGTTGCACTGAAGCGATGGAGACCGATGTGCCTTTGGAAGGACTGTTCATACAACTTTGGCGAACTCTCGATGATGTTCGTTGGAGAGGAGAAGATATCTCAGTCCGACCACCATCACCCTTGAAAGTAGCCACATTCGCGATTGCCGTGATCGAAATTGTTCGGAAGAAACGAAGCCTTATAAAATCGATTTTATGACTGCTGCGATTTGGTATAACGAATATCGGTTACTATGTGATTTTGTGGTAACTAGGAGTCTCCCCCAGGGTTGAGCAAGAGGTCAGGCACAAGCCCTTCAAAAACGACCCTCCCCTCCCCTGTGAAAGCCCCTAAACGACCCCTCCGTTTCACCTCCACGTCATCAGGGTGTTAGCTGAAGCGGACCAGCTTTCAATGCAGGTCTCTATTTCTTGGAAGTGTGTAGGCCCGGCTTTCTGCGATTGAACACCTACACGCAACTTGACGGCAAGTTTTGGATCTCGATAGCCCTCTTTTCAGAGCTACAATTTTCGCAGGGATGGCGTGCCTGGTCTCAAATTTTCAATATAGCAAGAAGAGGCTTTGCGCTCAATACTCATGCTAAAAAAGAGGCAATTTTTGGATACTGAAGGCAAGTTAATGGGGTCAGGCGCAACCCCTTAAAAGTTCAGGCGGCCTGACCTTTAAAGGGGTTGCGCCTGACCTCATTAACTTTATTTCCGAAGAAGCTTTTCCACCCAAGTTTTATGTGATTCGCTAGCTCAACCCTCGAAGATCCAACATAAGTGTTTGAGCTTGAGCGACTTGTTTCGGCCTTGTGCTAATCGGAGGAGTTGAAGCACTCAATGTGAAAAACGTGCCGGTTGGAATTTTGGCAGCACTTCTTACTTCACTGTTTGAAAGCGATATGAAGCTGATTTGTAGCATAGACTTGTAGTGAGCATTACTTTGTTGTGAGTATAGAAAAGCTTACATTTTTCACTTTTGAAACCAAGTTAATCATGTTGGAAAATCACATATTTTGGACGTTGAGAAATACTAGGAATTGCAGAGGCAATGGTTTGTAAAGCGCATAGTGGTGATTTGACATATTGATTATGGAAAGGATTCAGCAAAACACAGCAAGCTTCCTTGTCGATCTCGTGATCTGTCAAGATAAAATATGGAGATTGAATTTTGGCTAACTTCGATTGTGGAAGCAATCAGTATGCTGTTAACGACCGTCATTCCTTTAGGTGATTGCGATATCCACCAGACTAGCGCATTTCTTCTTCTCCTTCGTAGTGCCCAACTAAACAAATTCAATTCTTAAAAACGACTCCCTTCCTCAGTCTTACCCTCAATGCGACCCTCCAGGTCGGGTGCACCTAACCCCACGCTCAACCCTGGTCTCTTTCAGTATCATTTACTACTACGATCATGTATAGGACAAAAAAGGCGCTTTTTAATGCTTTCTTCAACAATGTAAGGAAAGATGAACACGACGATGATCAGTTCTAACCCGCTACAAATCAACCAGTCAATGGTCCGCTTTTCTACTTAGCGTATTGAGCTTTTAGCTACATAGGAACACATATCGTCTTTGCGATCCTCGCTATAGAACATTTGAGAAATCGTGACGATGGACCGACCGCACGCGACACGCACGCATTCTCAGCAACCTCATTTTCTTGGTTTCTATCTCTAATCGAATGGTTATATATGACAGTAGGCAAACACCAAAAGTGACCGAGCTACAGGGGCTTTCAATCTGAGTGTCACGGTCGACGTGGCTAGGTCCTTGCGAGCCGCCTCGCATGGGCGCCTCTCACGTGGCACAATGCCGCACCCGCTAAGGTTCGCGTTATCGGGTGCGGTAGTGTACCACGTGAGAGACCCAAGCGAGGCGGCTCTCGAGGGGGTGAACCACGTCGACCGTAACACTCAGATTGAAAACTCCTGTAAAAGTTGTAGTGATGCCTAATGTATAGGTACTTAAAGCTCCTGTGTGCGCGAAGACCGCAGTCAAACTCGCCGTCACGATTTTAAGAATGGCCTATAACCCCTTACTTACCTTGCGTCCTTATGCAACAAAAGCAACAATGTGTTGACTAGAACTTTGGCGTTGAAACACGTACCCTCGATATTAACCCATATGTCTTCCCTCAACATGAGATGGATTACGTGGATTGGTGAGGCGCCTCCTTGTTTCGAGCTTGCGCCACGTTTGCATCGTTTGGCGTGATGTGGCACTCAAAACAGCGTGTTGCAGGCTTTTCCATGTTGTTTTTGTTGTCATATCACGCCAAAGATGTACAGTTGTTTTCAATACGTATTGGTTTTTTCTACCGTATGCCTTGCAGCCTCAACATGAGTGGATTGGTGTGGATTGGTATGGATTGGTATGGATTAGTATGGATTGGTGAGGCACCACAACGCTTCGGGTTTGCGCCGCGTTGCTTTTCTCGGCGGGCCGCACCAATCCACACCAATCCACTTCATGTTGAGGCTGGAAGGCATGCGGTAGAAATATCCAATACATATTGAAAACGACTGTACATGCAACGTAGCGCAATTCAAAAGCGAGGTGGGCTTCACTAATCCACGTAATCTAGGCCCGTAGTAAACCCCTCGTAGTTGTCACAACATAGAGGGACTATGTCGTGATAGCTCGGAGTATCTCGCAAGATTATAGCGAGCTATCCGCAGGGCGCCGCAAAACGAGCGCCTCCGCGCGTCATCGAACCGCTGATGACCGCGATAACAGCGCTCACACGCGCTGCGCTATGAGTACAGATATCCTGTGGAGTATTTGCTTAGCAAGGCAAGAATGCAGTATACTATTCTTGCCAAAGCAGGTAAATCAATCAGAGGAAATCCAATAAGTGACCATCCTCGCGTGCGCGCGCCTGTTTCTCCATTTTTAATTCGTTATCTTATGTTTGCATGCATTATCAGGGAAGCGCAGTTGATCTATGTCTGTTACAGAATAATGCTTATTTTTGCGCATCGTGCCGTGAGAAGGAGCGCCAATATCCGCTACGGGAGGCTGCACCCTATCCGACTTTTCCATCAAAACCAGCGGATATTGGCGCGGAAGTTTCGAATGGAAGAGCAGCATTTGAAGAGAATATGCCGACTGCTTGCACCGCTGATAGGAGGGCGTGAAACTCCAGACTGGTCCGTTAGTTTGGAGAACAAGGTCAGTACGATTTTCCAAGATTTGTTCATCTTTGGTTTGTGTTACTGAAATGTTACTGTTATGCACATACGCGTATGACGCAATTATCTCGCACGCATGACTCAAACATGCAGAAGATTCCTAGGATACACGTGTCTGTTAGCGCAGTGCGTGCGAGCGGGGGTTTGTTGGGGTATCTTAGGGGATCAAATCCTGCACGGGGAAAATTTTTGCAAACAAGCAGAGATATGTCTGAGTAGATGTTCAGCATGTTAGCTTTAAGAAAGGCTTCTTAACTTAATATAAAACTAAATGTCTCCTCATTTAGGTTGTCATTGCTCTTCGTTACTTGTCAAGCAACGCCCACCAAGAGGTTTTGGCGGATACCATTGGTGTCAGCCAGAAAACAGTTTCGAATGCGGTGAGAGTGGTTGTACGCGCTCTCAACCACCCCCTAATCGTGCGGCACTTCATCCGCTGCCGATTAGGGGACGAGCAGTTCTGCCGAATGAATGCCGACGCCTTCGCCCGAACCGGAGCATTTCCGAACATCATCGGAGCCGTTGACGGAAGCTGCATACGGTTACAGAAGCCGGCACATTCTGGCTGGCAGTACTACTGCCGCAAGGGCTTCACAGCCCTGAATGTGCTGGCTGCTGTTGACGCCCGCGGACGGTTTATGTACATAAATGCGAACTTCCCGGGGTCTGTTCATGATGCCAGTATCTTCGCCTCTTCGCAGTTAAAGTACGCCTACGAGGAGAATGTAGTTCCACATGGCTATAGCTTTCTTGGAGACTCCGGATTCGCGAATGGGAACGACGTTATCACTCCCATTAGGAATCCGACGACCAGGCAGGAAGTCTCCTACAACCGATGGCATTCGAAGATGCGAGTCATCGTCGAGTGCACATTCGGTCGATGGAAGCGGAAGTTCGCAATCTTGAAGGATATGATCCGTGTGGCCCCGAAGCGTGCAGCTAAAATCATTATAGCATGCGCAGTGCTGTACAACATGATGATGGCCATGGGATGTCTACGCCCAAAGGGGCTTGGGCGTAGACTAGCTGTATGCCATCATCCGCCAGAAGATTGCGCAGACATTCGTGGTTACTTAGTGAGTTGTATATAATTATTCTGTTTGATCCATAATTTGCATTGTGTTTCCAGCGATGTGGAAGCCTTCGCGAGCAGCTGCTGCAGGTGAAATCTCTTGCCTACTTTAGGTTGAAAGAGACTGTACTTTTCAATTCTTACACTCTGTGTTCACTTATAGCCACATGAACATGAACATCTTCTTCGTTACAACTTGTTGACGCTTTGCTAGGGTCAAGACGGCATGACTTCTTGAAGTCGTCAGCGAAGATCGCTTTCATGTCGTATTGAACACGTGCTTCATACATGAAAGAAGCCTTTCACGATGGTCTTTGAAGGCACCGTCCACCCAAATTCTCGATTTCCATATTTTTGTCGCTTTCGGGGCTTCTAGAGGCCCTGATCTCGAATATGAAGTCGAGAAACCCAAAACCCCTATTTTGGAGGAAGCGGGACGGATGGAAATGCAGTTTGCAGGGCTGCGGCGCGGTTATCGCCCGGCGTATATCAGCCCCAAAGCTGCAAAATGGGCGGAGTGACCACCTCTGGATCACGTATCACGCACCTTCCAGAGCGGATTTCTCGCTCCGGAAGCAATGCTTAAGTTTGTCATGTTTGAAGTGGCTTATAAAATTAGCGAAAAGCTCTAAAACAACACCCAGCAAACTTCCACTGGCTGTTTTTCGTCCTTGTAGTTAGTATACTTGATATAAAACTGAATACCTTTCTTTACGTATATTGTACAGCTTTCGCCAATTTCACACCATTTTAGACTTGACAAATTTGGACTTTCAAACGCTGATAATCTCTTTTGTAGAGTTGTTCCGCAGAAACCAATAACAATACCAACCAATACGCGTTTCAAGCCCGTTACGGTGCATATGACTCATCTTGGTTGGCCAAGCTGATTTGGAAACTCTCCCTTATAAGTGTTCGTTGAGATCCTTTCGTTGAGGGCCGTCATGTGTGTAGCTTATTCTTTGCATTTTTAAATCTTGCCGTGTTAGCTGAGATGAAAGCGCTCGTCTGGCTGCACGTCAGGAGGTACGCCGCCGCGGCGGCCGCGCACGCCGCATCCAAGTCTTGGGACCCATGAAGGACACCACTATCAAAGATTTCCGGCGGCAAAAACACGGGGGTGGGAGTGGAGGCAGATACATGACTCGGTGCCATAAGTAACGTTACACCTGGAATGCTGCTATCGTATTGTACTGGTTGAAATGCGTTGCGGCGTCGCTTCGCTAACAAATCGCGCCGATCGTACCTCCTGACCGTCCCCCACAAAATTAATGCTTCATATGTCTACATGATTCATTACACGTCAGTGTGTTGATTTTAACTTTTGCCAAACGGTTATTCAGGAAAATGTGTTAGAACAATAAAGATTTGATTCGACATGATTTTCTTTGCGCATAAAAATATGTGTCGTTGATCCGTTGACTGACGGATTAAACATGACTGCGGAGCACGCGTCGCGGGGTATAGCTTTTGCCCAGTACATATTCGCCATCGTAGGGTACCTTGTTACTACGTCGCAGGGCGCCGCAGCACGCCGCAGCACGCAGCGTACGTTGCTCGCAGTGAAAGCACGCCCATGGGGGCACAGTCTCGCTGTGAACACTCTGTAAACACAGGGAGAAGGGGATATAGAAATACAGTGACAGACAAAGTATGCTGCCATAGGCCCCGGACAGACTTCACGCGATTTGATCGTCGCGACTCAATCGCCGACATTTCCATTCATTTCCATTTCACATTCAAAAATTTCGGGCTGGAAAAGTATCACAACCGAAATGCAAGTTGATCGGCATGGAATGATGTTGTAACAGTTGTCTCGTTGCGATTCAGTCGCGACGATCAAATCGCGTGAAGTCTGCCCGGGGCCATAGGCGTATTCTCTCCGCGACTGCAGCAGCGTAAGCTGCTGCTGCGGCGTACGCGGCGCACGCGGCAGGCTGCCGCGTCCTGCGGCGTAGTATGAAGGAACCCGTACATGTCGTGCTCTCGCAACATTTCAGCCGAGCTGCGAGTGTTCCGCAGCGTTTCAGTAGTCCATGCGGTCAGCGAATCGACGATAAGTTTGGTTTGCTGTAGAACTTCCATCGACTCAAAATCCCAAAATTCGGTATCATTCATCAAACAATGTATCTTTGGGGGGGGGGGGGGGTATAACCGTGTTGTACATATTCCGAAGAAAAACATCGAAATCTCATTACTATTGGTTTTGATACAGTAAGAGTTCCTTCGAACCAAGGACTAAACCAAGGATAAACAAAAGTTGGTGTCATTCATTATCTGACTAGCAGATGCCAGCGCGCTTTGCGTGTACCATTTCATTAACAAGTTCATGAATGAGTTCCACAATTTGGTTGATTTACTATTAAAATTCTTGTAAGAACATGTTTGAGCTAAACCACGCTGGCTTGTACATGTTCGTTTACGAATTCCTGATAGTAACATTTATGTGCAATTTCCCTATACGTATGTAAATATTGACTAAAAAATCTTTTGTCTTCTTTTCACGATTGCTTGTGTCAGTGATCGTCTGGGTAGCGCAGGTCACCTCCCTATCTCAACTTATTGTGACAAATTCGATGAAATCTGTACTGTCATTACTTTTTTGGTACTATTCCAGTATATGGTTCCCCCCCCTCTAAAATTCAAAGTCGTTGATTCTGCTAAACTCGGTCTGGAGGGATTATTTAACACCGAATTTCACATTGGGTTTGCGCGGTAGCGCGATTTTTCAATGGTACGGTGGATTTACGGAGGAAGTCAAAATCACGGATTTTGCTGAAGCTTGCCCTAGTTTGTTATTTGACGTGCTTTTCACGAACGCCGTACTCTTTCTACATTATGGAGCCGTTTCATAAAGTTTTGTTTGGGGTAAGGGGACAAAATCTTAAACTTGGATAGAATACGGTCTAGAGGATTATTTCACAGCTGATCATGGATGTCATACACTTTTTGTGATAGACCCCTTTGCAGAGTTAGCTGGATTTACAGTGGGGGAGGGGGGTAGGATTATATGCCCGAAAATTGGCGCGCAAGCGATCATTTAACTTGCTCACCACGAATATCGTGCTCATTTCGCATGATGAAACCTTCAGGTGGAACGTTACCTAAATTGCCCCGAGACGCGAACACGTCTATTCATACACTGCAAATCACCATAACTTCACCTAAGGATATGGCAGCGAGCAAGCATGATATCCCTAATCGGTATGCTCGAAAACCCTTCTGAGAAAGGTGTTGAGCAAATCTGGAACTTTGATTTCTAATGTTCAACCACCGTAATCTAAGAAGAGATGTTGTTTTGAGAAATCAGCATGATCAGGGTGTTTGAAAAGTTCGTGTCCTTCAGCACTTCCACTGCGAACGCTGACTCGATTTTTGCTATGTGTGTTCGCCAAATTTAGAAACCATTGAATCAACAAAGAAAAGTATTTTTTGCCTCAGGATACCCTAAAAAATTTGGAAGTAAACAATTTTTTTAAGCTTCCTTGTAGAGGCGGAAGAGTGCGTTATCTGATTTGTTCTTTTTTTTTCAACACCGGAAAGGGGAAATAGCTTTTGGGTTTTTTTTTACTACAAATAGTCCTAGATTTACATTTTCTTTTTATAGCAAAAGTTCTTCAGTAGCTTGCTAACAAGAAATTTTCATGTGCTGAATCAGAACAGACCAGATGCGGCATCAGTTTGCGTGAGAATTTTTTCAGTTTGAAAAATTTTGGAAGTCTTATATCAACATGTATTTGTAGCACAACTCTCTGACCTTCATTGTATTTGTTTTAAAATACATATTTTGCACTTGTGCAAAGGTACTGAAGGTAGAAAATAAAAATTTCGATGCTGGACTCGTGTAAGTGGAGCAAAACGAACCTACTTTTACGAAGGTAAAAACATAGAAAAGGGGCTTGATACACCTTCTAAAAGCCTTAAAGAAAGGTCTTTTAGAAGGTATAGTTTTCTGTGAATTATGTTTCCTTTTTTTGTAACAAGTGTTCTAAGAAAAGAGATTTGGAAAGCTATACTGATGTGTTTCAATCTTATATTCAAAAAAACAGCCAAGAAAGTTGATTTTACTAAAATAATGGCATCTATGTCTGATGAGCACAATAAAACAAAAAGCGCGTCAAAATTCGAATTGGAAGTACTTCAGGCCACGAACTTTTTAAACACCCTGGATATTCATTCAGCGGGCTAATTAACCCATCTAGACAAAATTTCACCCAAATCTAAGATTTCTTTTTCCACCCTCTACCGTAAATCTACCGTAACTTTATGAAAAGGCTCCATTGTGCAGAGAAAGTATGATATCCGTGATCACGTGTCAATTAACAATCCCTCCCCTAAGTCAAGTTTCACCGAAATTTGTGCTTTTAACTCCCTACTGTAACACCACTGTAACTCCAAAACTAACGCTACCGTACCAAACAAACACATTCGGCATCGGTGGACCGATAAATTTTCTGGGCCAAGTTAGCGAAATCGAGAACATGAAAATTTTGGAATTCGGATACTGGAATAGCGCCTTTTATTTGTAACCAGCTGCCTTACCCGGTTCCACCCGGCCCTTTCAAAACACTATGATAAAGATCACCATTCTTATTAATGTACTACCTTTCCCGTGACCACTTTGCATGCCAGTTTTCTATTCCCCTTCTGTTTTCGTTATCAGCATGCTCACTCCCCCCCCCTCTTTAAACACGTATTGTTCTTGTCAGAATTATTAAATTCGAAATTTCTTACGTCTGCGCGATTGTCCGATACAAATATATACTATTGTTCTGCATTTGGATGTGGCTGAATGATTGAGAAGAGATTCTGACTTCGCGGAGGGTATTAGCTGGTGAAGTTGATTGGTCAAAAAGGATAGCTGCGATGTTGGTTTATCGTTGAGAGCCAACCGCCCCTCAACGAAGCAATACTTCGATTTTCGCTCCATCAGCATTTCCATGCTGACGAGTAGATTTTGGGCTGTATAGCAATCCAAGAGTTAAGAGAGGTTGAAGGTTTTGACTTTCCGACTGAAATCATTCGTAAGATATGTAAACAATTTGTTCGAGTGCAAATCGAAGTTTGTTCCATCAGATGGTGCCCTTTACTTTGAAGTTAGGTATTGCAGAGGGAAAATTATAGCTGGAAGAAACTGTATTTCGATATGCGTTTCTGGTAATTTCTGTTGCTTTTCTTTAGCTTATAGCGTTTTCCTATTCATTGTTGCTATAAAATATTTCAGCCTTTTTACCAATCATGTGCAATTTCTGTGCTTTATATTAGGTTGATGCAAAAATAATGGCCGTTCTGCGAATTCTCACTTTGTCGTGCTACAATTTTTTGAAAGATCCACATTTCCGAATGCAGTAACGATCATCAGAAGCAGCAACCTTCTGCAATACAGCGCACATTTACTTATACTAACATCGCGAACGGGAAGAAAAACATGAATTGAAAAACAGAAGAAGGTTTTTCTGCTATAACTTTGTTTTTGACAATTCATAACTTCCTTCAAAGTTTGTAGTATGAATGATAAGTGGCCTGTTTTCTAGCCTCAAGCCATTAGTGTAAAAGACAATAAAAAGAATTCGACAGAAAAGTTTGCGATAAAGAAAATATCTAAATGCAAAATTTCTTAGTTTTTTGGACATTTTTTCAGGTGCCTCAAGGTCCCGAATGTTTAATTTTCTGATTTTCTACGTACTGAACAGCTTGATGTTTTCGGAAAAACTGCTAATAGGATGCCCTAGCCCTACGCTTACAAAATTGAGCAAAGCTTCGGCGATTGACTTCTTCGGAAGAAAATTATGGGTCATAAAATGAGCGCAACAGCTGACCAAGTTTAGACGCCGATGTTTCTGCCTGGATATCTTCAAGAATACAGTTGAGTATGCATAATGTAGACAATTTCTATAGCATGCAATAACTAAATTCTCAAAGAAATGCCATTTTTACGCGCTTGAATTCTGGGAAATTGAATGCAATGAAATCCTGAATTTGGATGCGGTTATTTGAAGCTCAGTAACCTTATAACAGATGAGGGTGAAAGACCGTTTCAAACACCATTAGATAGAGAAAACAGCTTTTGATGGTTCACTACATTTATGAAAGGCTTGGGAAATCGGCCATTATTTTTGCACCAACCTTATGATATCCTTTCGATATGTACATTATTTCTGTGCTTTTTTTAATATCCTTTCGTTTCAAAGTTGAAGCAGTTGTGAATACTTCGCTTTTAATGAAGAAAATTTATGTAAAAGACTTTCTTGGATTAAATTAGCACTCCTCTATTGATTTGCCCCAACCCGCTTACTAGCGACCCGTAGGGTCGCTAGTCTTATATATAAAGCTGAATGTCTGTTTGTCTGTATGTATGTATGTATGTATGTAAGTCTGTATGTACGTATGTTCCAAATAGAAAATTCCATTTCTGAACCGATCCGGACCAAACTTGGCACACATACGCTACGGGCCCCGGCGGGTGTCATAGGCTACTTTTCGTCATCGATCGATATCGATTTTATCGATTTTTATCGAATTTTGCTGAGTTCACCTACGGGGCTGGGAGTTGGCACAGGGGGGTAATCGAGCATGGGGATTCCGAATACAATATTGGTTTTCAGGATTATCGATTACTTTTATCGATTTTATCGATTTTTTTTGCAAAGTTTGAGCTATGGGGCTGGGATTTGGCACAGGGGGGTAATCGAGCATGGGGATTCCGAATACAATATTGGTTTTCAGGATTATCGATTTTATCGATTTTTTTGCAAAGTTTGAGCTACGGGGCTGGGAGTTTGCACAGGGGGGTAATCGAGCATGCTGATCATCCCCAAGGGGGGTGATCAGCATGCTCGATTACACCCCTGTGCCAAATTCCAGCCTCCTAGCTCAAATTTTCAAAAAATCGATAAAATCGATAAAAGTAATGGACGATTATGAAAACTAATATTGTATTCGGAATCCTCATGCTCACTTCCCCCCCCCCCTGTGCCAACTTCCAGCCCTGTAGGTGAACTCTGCAAAAAAATCGATAAAAATCGGTAAAATCGACATCGATCGATAACGAAAAGTGGACTGTGACACCCGCCGGGGCCCGAAGTGTATGTGTGCCAAGTTTGGTCCGGATACGGCGGAGCCGGGTAAGCCAGCTAGTGCTACATGAAACTCAGAGCAAAATCTACCCCGGAGAACTTTTTTCTGGACCTCTGCGTTTACGCACTATTTATCTTTCTCTAACTAAACTCGGAGTTAACTCCGAGTTTCGCGCGAGCCTGAAACGCGCACCAAACTCAGAGTTAACGCGCAGCTCAGCTGCGCGTTTCGTTGCTTAGCGTCTCGCGTGGAACGATTTACGCTACGTTTCCATACTTGGCATAAAGTTCGTCTTGCGCGGTATCCTGCCATATAACCCTTTCCCCAATTTGGTTTGCTTATGCAGGTGTTAATGGTCCCTGAAAGGTGCGTGTTAACTCAGAGTTAACTCTGAGTTTGAGGTGCGCGTTTCGACAGGTTTACTACCGGCCCAGATTTTTACACGACTGAAGTGTTCAAACATGATCGTGTTCACGGCGTTATTTTGAAAACCAAGTTTTATCGCACAAAGTGGTAGGCAAATGATTCGGTTACCGCGCAAACATAAGTTTATGCTACCAAATTTTTATGCAAAGGGGCAAGGGCTGAGAGAAACAAACTGAGAAATGCTAATTACATGGTTAAATGGTGCGGTCAGCTTTTTCCTGAAAATTTCCCTCTACCAAAATATAGAAAATGACTCGTTTGCAACGCAAAGATGACAATATGACACGAAATTTGGTTTATATACGCGCAATAGGACAAGGACAATTGTGGAAAATTTTGGAAAACTTATTCGAATAAAAAGTAACTTTTGCAACTTTGGTGGGCAATTATCCACCTGATGCCCACCTAAAGTGGGCAAAACTTCCAATTTAAGTTTTTCAAATTTTCTAGGCAAAACTGTTCTAAACCTAAGGTTTATTACGATGTGACATTCAAATTTCAAAACTCCTCATCTTTCCTTGCCAGAGTTTGAAATAGCAAACGAGTCGCAGCTTCAGAGGGAAATACTGAGCTCCAATCGAACAACCTGAGCAGTTGATGCGGTCAGAAGAAAAATCGTTAAATCAAAGTGCGTCTCCTCTTATGGGGGGCCATTTGCCACTCTTGTGCCGATCCCTGATTTTCTACACCAAAAATTACATTTTTATGTTTCAGAACTCTCAGCGGCGTCAATTGTGTTTGTTTACACATTAAACTTGAAGATCTTTACTTAACAAGTTAGAGAGATTTTTCGTACTATGACGTTATAAGTATTGTTAATCATCATTCATCACTTCTTAGAGAATCAAGGTCAGCTGGAGCTAAGAAGTCGAATATGGGCACAAGATTTGCTATCTCGACAGCATGCAGGTAAAGAATGAAAGTCCATATGAATACGAGGAAGTAAAGAGTTACACACACCAGAAACAAGTAACGGCATGGAACCTGCAAACTCTTCGCATGAAATCTAGCAATCGTTAGCCGGTCACTTACATTTTTGGTCGGTTTCTTTCCTCTTGGTGGTTTGGTCTCCTTTAGGGTATCCGGTTCCCTTAATATCAGAAACACCTTTAGTTATGTAAACTGCATGACTAGAGTGCTTACGTTGCACCTGTGGATGTTTTAATTGAACCTTCTGGAGGTGGCGGTGGCATTTCAGGCAAATCTGGGGGAGGTGGAGGTTCCTTGAACATACTTGCACCAGGTTCGGGAGCCGTAATCATACTGGCACCAGGGCCAAGATTTTCATATTCTGCCATCTCTGGATCTACTGAGTTCAAACGGAGATTTCGTAGAGAAGAAACAATTGACCTTCAAATATGTAACACTATAAAAAATGAGACGTATCAAAGATAATGATGTTATGAAAGTGTTTGTTATGACAATGCTATCAACAGCTTCAATTCTTACTCTTAGTACTGAGAGAGAGAGGTAGGTCAAAAACCATACTTAGCCTTTGACCGTGCATTACCAGTGTTACCCGTACTGCTAGTGTTACTCGCGTTAGCAAAGTAACCAATGTTATTCGTGTTAGGCCTAAGGCATACCTCACACGATTTTAGTCGCTGCGCGTTCTGCCATTGCAAGAGCTCTTCATAGCTGGTCGTGAACGCACTTTGCTTGGACACTTGCTGCGTCTGATACAACTTACGAAATTATGCGCCAATGCATCTAAGAGCCGCGCATGCTTAATGTGTAGACATCTTGCGAGTGGCCAAGTCACGGGGATGCGCGATTAGGATTCGCGGGAGGTATGCCTTAGGCCTTACTCGTGTTACTAGTGCTACCGCAAGAGTCAAGCGTGGATGTGGCACAAAGCACCCTGGGGGTTGTAATCGAGTAGTACTAATGATAGTGATAACATGTTATTCGCGTGGTAACCCCATTATCATAACTTATAATAATGGGCTAAGGGTTGTCTACGTTTGTCCGTGTGTGTGTGAATCTCTGTCTGTCACGAATTTCGTAGAGCGAGTTCCAGCAAAGTTAAAATTGAGTTATTCTTGAGTTAGAATTTTGGTAGTAGCACCCTATCAGCACGTAGGTGAAGTGTGCACAAGCGCAAGCAGATCCGATAAGTGGAACATGTGAAAACTGGTGCGCCAAAGTGGGCCTGTAATTGGACTTTTCCAAAATCGTGAATTTATCCAACAACTCCGCAAACTAGACTTTAGCCCGAAAAGTGAGTAAAAAATAATTTACTTTCACGCAAGATTGGCGCCAAAAAGGAATAATTGGGTAGATAGTCGATTTGTTAGGGTATTTTACCTAAGAATTCAAGAAGAATTTTGCTTAGAAATGTAACTCATGGTTGTCATCATCTTTATGGCGACTATCAAGCCATTGTAACTCCAGTGAGTGATTGAAACCCCCAATTATTTTTTTGGAGAATACTTTCTTTTTCTCAAAGTTACCGAGCTTCTGAAATGGGAGTTCTTTACAATTCAATCCTGATGATCGGCATCGGCGGTAACTTGAGGAAGGCACTGAATAGTAGGACCAGTGCTAGCCTCTGCGAAGCAGAGGTGCGCACTGGTATGAAATACAAGCACATGAGATATTGAATTGTCATCCACAGCTATAGTCGAATCATTTCACATGACCGTGTGTGTCATTGCACACAAAGTTCACGTTCTCATATTTTCTTTCATTTATGGTTACTACCTCAAATTGATGTAATCGATAACAATCAGTAAGCCTTTTGCATCTCTGAGATTGAAAATCTAGGATTAGGACGCCGAAGGTGGACTGTATGTGCAGTGACACACATGATCATATGAATTGATTCGACTGTATACTAGCATGATAAAGAGGCCCCATTAAGCATACAAGCAATATCTCCATAATTACCATGTTCAAAGAAACCCTATGGACCAAGTTTCAGCGAATTTTGAAGTTTGTAAATATTGGTCTCACCTGAGTGAAATGGTCATTTTCAAGCATGATTAATTTTATTTGAAAAGTGAGGTAATTACCTCTTTTGGCACTCTACACAAATCACTACTCCTTCTTTGCCCACCTCATTTCCGCTTCGAAACCTCCAGACTGTGGAATTAGAAGGCATCTAAAATCTCAATTTTCCCTTTTTTCGCATTTGATGGCTGTAGTTTCACCAATTGCTACTCAGAGCAGAAAGGACGTATCAGATGTAAATTACTAAAGGTCTACGAGGTTTAAGCTATCGAATCATATAAATGTTACTTGCAGAAAGTGTTCTTCACGGCAAGTTAATGGGGTATGGCACAATCTCAAAAAAGGTTTGACTGCCTACTTTTTTGGGATTGTTCTATACCCCGTTAACTATGTCATAAAAACATTTTTAGCGAACAGTATGTACATTGATCGATAGCCTAAACCTACATTTCGCAGGAGTGATTTGAGCCTGATTCGTGAGTAATAGTTGTAAAATACAACCATCAGTTGGAAGTCGTGTCAAGCAGATTTTTGATGTGGACAAAGAAGCAGTAGTTCTTTGTAGTAACTGTAGAAAAAAGTGGTTAACTCATTTTTGAAACAAGGTAGCATGTTTGAAGATGACCATTTCACCTAGATGGCCAGTATCTGGAATTTTCAAAATTCGCTGAAACTTGATCCACAGGGCTCTTTTGACATTCTGATTACAGATATATAGCTCGTTGTGCTCGGTAGGGTCGTAGTTATGCCTAGCTTATGTATGCAGTAGTCCGGGGAGGGGGGGAGAGGGTGTCTTATTAAGGCAGCAACTAGGGGGGAGGGTCGTATCTGGCAATCATGTGCCACATCTCTTGCTTGACCCTGGTTACCGCTTTCAAACTGCTCAGACAAATCACCGGAACTCCCGCAGGACAAGCCAAATTTGCAGAAGTTCCGCAGGACTTTGTTTACTATTGCAAAAATGAAAACGTTGAAAATCGGAACTTCCGCGGGATTTTCATGCCAAACTGGTTGAAAACCGGAACTTCCGCAGAACCTTCTTCAAAATCCTGCGGAATTTCCGAAAAATGCCAGAAGTTTCGCAGCACTTTGGCCTGGCAGAACTTCCGCAGGGCTTTGAATGTGTTGTTTCGTGATGTTGCCTCGCCATTATCGAACATGTCAGCCGTAGTGTAGAGGATAGTAGGTGGGTCTTACAGTCAATAGAGTGAGGTTCAAATCTCGCTTCGATGTTCTCTTTTGCTGTTGTGGTTGGCATTCTTCGGAACTTCCACAGAACCTCATTTCGGAACTTCCGCAAGCGCTCTGCGGAAGTTCCGGTCATTTGTCTGAGTGGTCTGTAGTGAAATGACCACAAATACAGTCTCATTCTAGAACGCAATCTCATTGACTGGCGAGTAACACTAGTAACTCTGGTAATATGAGTAACACGTGTGGCATTGGTAATGTATAGCCAAAGCGTTAGCCTGCATTGCTTTTATTCTCTATCACAATACAAGAATAACTGTTCAAAAGTTGACGCCGGCTATACGCAGTCGCCAGGATAAGGAGAATCAGATCATCCTTTTATTGAGCAATCATCGGAGAAAAGATCGACAAAGGCTTGTTCCTCGAAGTGATATTGAGCGTTGGTGCCGGGCCGTCGGTAAAGAGCTTTGTAACAAGGAAATAGTCTCGTACAATTAGGCGTTCAACAGAAGCCGCGTTGAAGTTACAAAAGCCCAATCTCTTCATAACGAAGAAATTTAAACAGGGGTTTATACTGTTTAAGTGCATATACAAGTCTAGTCTCACTTAGAAGACTGATAATGTTCGGACTGGTTTTGATTAGCACATTTCACTAGTTCTTCAACTGTAAGCGGTCAAGCAATTTTGTTTCAATTGAAGGAAGTACTCAAAGAAAACTCTGATAACATTTGTGAAATGTGAGTTTGTTAGTACCCTAATTTCACGCGTACAAGGCGCGGGGGATTTTTTTCCAAAATTGACTAGCCCAAAGACGTCAAAGAACTTTGCAACCAAAGGACCCTATGCCGTGCTGTATATTGCTTAAAAGAATCGTACGGCATAGGGATCGCTTTCCGAAATAATTTAAAGCGGCTGAGGGGTTTGATTGAAAAATTGAAAAAGGTGCGCCTTGTACGCGTGTAAAGACTAATAACGGCTCTGTTATGTTTCATTTTAGCTTGTGAATATCTGCAACAGCCCTAGGTACAATTTCTAGTAAGGAACTAAAGTGTTGCTTTTTTTGCTGGAAATCATATTATGCAACAAAAGGATATTGCGCGTGTAAATGAACCGGTATGTACTTTCGTACTGGATGGAACTGATAATTATGAACATTTTTCAGTTTAGGCCATAATCAGGATATGTTATTACGCATCTATAGCGTTTGTAGGTGCCAGTTTTGCATTTCTAATCCTATCGCTGATTCAATTTTTCGAAATGTAGGACTGGGCTAGTGCTATTGCCTGAGCACGGCTGCCTATTCAGAATTATACTTTAGCAGCAAAATACGTATTATATGTTTTAGATGTATAAAGCTTAATTCACATATATCGACTGTATAAATATAACTATACAAGTAAAATTTTGATTTATAAGGGAAGTCATGATGAAGCAAAATGAAGGCTGACCAAAACAATCTTGCACTTCACACTTCCCATTTGCTAAAGGTGCTCCAACATGAAACAAAATTTATACAATCTGCAAGGTTTTGCCAGTTTTAAATCATCATCCTGCTATGATTACAAGTTGAGGCCGTCTGTATTTTGCACACATGTGTCACGAAATTCACGGAGTGGTCATAGCGAAGCTTTTTGAGCCAAAATTTTAAACAGCGCGTTTACCAACATGTCATTCGCCGTGTGAAAGCACGAGCGCATTCGAGGCTAGATCCCACAAAGTTTTAGAGTTAAACTGATTGTGCCCTAATTAGACTGTTCGCAAAATCAACGATTCGCTTAACGCTCACAACTACCGACTCCAAAATGAAGAATAATCAAAAAGCGCATTTTTGCAAAAACGGAGAAGGAAAGGTATATTTAGGTACACGGTCGATTTGTTGAGGTTCCAGTTGAAAATGGAAGATTTTTGCTCAGCGACATAGCTTGCATCGGTCATTGTCTTTATGGAACTATCAAGTCGTACTAAATTCAGTACTCAATTCAAAATCGCATTTGTACTCCTGGACCGTTTTTTTTTTCGAGATTACCAATCATACGTGAGGAAGCTTTTAGAATGGATATATTCACAATTCGCTCGTGGGTCAGCGTTGAACTGAGCTTCAAAGCCGCGATCATGCAAGCACAAGGAGGGTGTACAGATAGTAAAATTATTGGGAGCTGGTAAGCAGAGGCAACGCACTAGTAACTAGTAACTATGATGGTTAAAGTTTCGAGGATAGCTTTTTTCGTGCTAATCTAACCTATGTTAATAGCGTAACATGTGTTTGTTCACTCTTGCTAATAACTAGAAGAAGCAGCAAAAAAGAGTGCCTCAGGTTTTAATTCATTCGACCGGTCATTTTTTTTCGGGGGCTAGTGCTAAAAATAATAAATACTAGCTAGCGACCTATCAAGCCTGGATTCAAGTGCGGATGAGATTCTGGGTAGACAGAATTTGCCTTTCCGAACTCTAATAAAATCATTGTCTCTCCTTTTTGTTTTTTGCGTCAATTACTCTCTCCCACTCCTTTTTCCTGTTCCATCTGCAAATCTGCGCTGTAGCGCTCCCTTGGCTCTCGTTGGATTTGTCCTTCTTTCTGGTTGGCTCGCTTCGCCGCATCGCATCCTCGTCACCGCAAAAGGGGGTGGTGCAGGAGGAACCAGAGGGATGCCGCCTGTATCCGCAGGAGATAACTAAGAGCGCGAGCGCTGTGGAGAATATTTTGGCAAGGATCCAAGAGAACTTCGCAAGGATATCCCATAGAAACAAATCTTCATAACTTTGCCTGGAGATGGCTTTGAAAAAGTTGAAAAACAGATTTGTAATGCAAATTGGAAGGCGCATTCACTGGATCCAAAAGTAAGCGAAAAGTTGGAATTGTAGCGGTGAGAAAAGTTAATTTTCTTACAGAAAATTTTTTTGTTTCATGAATTTTGGAGTTACAGATTGTTGAAGACCGGGATTTTCATTAAAATTTATTCTTTTTTCTTCGAGATAAGGGATTGTTTTGCCTTTTGATTCAATGAACCAAAGCAATCAAAATTTACTAAAAACACATCTGGAGGCTTGAGTCAAGATGCAATTACGGTTTGTCTCATAACTTCAAACCTATTTTGGTTAAAATTTGGACACTAGAGATTTCAATGGATTTGCCATTAAAACTATGTCGGTATCTTTTTGAGAATGCACACATTAAGAAAAGATTATCAGTTTATCACATGCAGCAACTTAAATAACATTATTGCCTGATTATCACTCCCTACTTTCAACTTCCAATCGAGAAATTCATCAAAAATTCACTTAAAATCTTTCACAAAGCATTAAACTTGCAATTCTTCAGCTTGTAATTGTGAATTCTGAAAGCTCAGTTTTTGGTAAAAATAGAACTCGAGTAGTGAGACAGAGTAGTTTATCTATCCGGTATACCGGATATTACCGGCGTATTACTGAAAAATGCGCATTTCAATACTGATTCCAAATCTGTCCTCCATATACTTGAAAGTTAATTCCAAGAAGAGTTATAAGAGTTTGTTTCCAATGGATGTCCTCTACAAGTTTCCCTGGATCCTTGCCAAAATCTTCTCCACAGCGCTAGCACTCTTGATTATCTCCTAGGCCTACCGGCGGCAGGCCTTTGGTTCCTCCTGCACCGCATCCACCGCAAAACGTGAGCTTTGAACCTCCTAAACTTCATTCCTTATTCTTTCTTATTATCATATCGCTATTTTTATTACTTCTTTTTTATTTTCACTGAAATAGGACACCGCGTTTTTCAAACAAAGTTTTTTGTGTTGTTATAAAGAGCCAATAATGGCGTAGGTTAGATGGCAACTCTTCTCTTAATTTAACAATATGGATCCTATCATCACTTATAATAACGGGATAGAGTTGTGTGTGTGTGTGTGTGTGTGTGTGTGTGTGTGTTTGTGTGTGTGTGTGTGTGTGTGTGTGTGTGTGTGTGTGTGTGTGTGTGTGTGTGTGTGTGTGTGTGTGTGTGTGTGTGTGTGTGTGTGTGTGTGTGTGTGTGTGTGTGTGTGTGTGTGTGTGTGTGTGTGTGTGTGTCTGAATGTCTGTCTGTCACGAAATTCATAGAGCAAGTTCCAGGAAAGGTCCCGAGCTAGAATTTTGGCCATAGCACCCTGTCAGCATATAGATCAACTGTGCAAAAGCACAAGCCGATCCAATAAGCGGAACCTTTGGAAAGTGTGCGCTAAATGGATCCATGCGGCTTTTCGCCTACAAAACTGGATCTGAACCAAGACTTTTTGCAAAATTATAGGGATTCTTGGCATTCAAGCCATTGACTGTAGCTTGGAAAATTCATCAAAAATCGCGTTCTCTCGCGACAACGGCGCCAAAAAAATGAAGCATAGATGGTCGTTTTGTGAAGGTTTTACGAAGGAAATTCAAAAAGAATTTTGCTCAGAGATTTAGCTCTCGGTTGTCATAGTTGCCATTATAGCAACTATCAAGCCATTATAAGTTTGGCAAACAACTCAAATTTGCATTTATTTCTCGGCACAAAACTTCCTCCTCTCAAAGTCACCGATCTTACATGGAAAGCTTTGGGAATGAGTAGTTGTTTACCATTTAGTTTAGTCGTACTGGCCAGCATTGCGCGGTGAGTTTCACAGCCATCATTAGGTAAGCAAGAGGAAGAGGCACAGATGATGGATCCAGTGCAAGCCTCTGCGAAGCACAGGTGACGCACTGGTAATTTCCAATGAAGCGCT
This sequence comes from Cylicocyclus nassatus, assembly GCA_958299035.1. Taxonomy (NCBI): domain Eukaryota; kingdom Metazoa; phylum Nematoda; class Chromadorea; order Rhabditida; family Strongylidae; genus Cylicocyclus; species Cylicocyclus nassatus. Next base: position 80,294,467 of record CATQJL010000316.1, on the reverse strand, counting down.
AAGCGTCTGTCTCTTTGTGCATGTATGTGTATGTATATCTGTCAGAAATTCATAAAGGAAGCTGCAGCCAAGCTATCGAGCTACAGTTCTGCATAACATACCGCACCAGCATGTAGGTCCACCACCCACAAAGGCGAGCCGGTTTGATAAGCGGGTCCTTCAACATTTGGGCGTTAAACGGGTCCACGCGGCTTTGGCACCAAAATAGCTCGCTAATTCGACTTTTTGCAAAGTCATGATTCGCTTGACAGGTAAATCGGTCCCCATAACTTCTAGCCCAAAAAGTGCTCAAAAAGTTTGCTTCTCTGCGAAAGCAGCGCCAAAAAGTGGTGATCGCGTGATAGCCGATTTGTCAAGGTGTTACCTTGAAATTCGAAATGATTTTTGCAAGGAAATATAGCTCAAAGTGACTATTATCCTTATGACGACTACCAGGACAAAACAAATTTAGTAATACATTCAAATTCGCAGGTGTTCCTTTGCGAAAAAAGTTTTTTTCTCAATAATTACCAATCTTAAGTGGAGATGCTTCAAGAATGAACAGCTGTTTGCGATTCATTTTTGATGTTCAGAATCGCGTGGTGAGTTTCAAAGTCATCATTATGCGAATATGAGATCGCATTGACTAGTGATAGGCTCTTACAGTAATATGCTCTTACAACTGATTTCATTCAAAACATGGTGTACATTTCGGCAAATTAATTTATTCATTGATAGATATGAGGCAGTGTCTAGATATATTGATATTATTCGTCTAACAATAGCGGCACCCAGACGAAAATGTCGATAAACTGTATTACTATTACCACCAATAGTAAAAAACTGAATACCAGCAGCAACAATGTCACAATGTGACAGAATTTCAGCATTGTCTGTAATGTATTTTTTCTCTATTTTAATTTGCAGTAGAAACTTACAGATTCCTTATATGGTTCTGATCTAGGCGGTTTTAGTGGTTCTTCCAGCTTTTTGTCTACTTCAACTTTTTCTTTTGATTTCGATGCTTTCTCTGAAAAGTCTGAGCTTGAAAAAGCCATTTAAAGGGATCTTAACATAACCAGCCTTCAATAGTTGGCGCTGTCGTGCCGCGCTCAGAACTAAGGTCTACATCATCTCCTGGCCTCAATTTCGGTTTTCGAAACAAAAATCACGATCAACTACTATACGACTTACCTGAGCGCGAAGCGCTCTACACTGAGTGTTTGCGTCTTTTCTTCACCCTTCGTTTTCACGCCATTCACTGGTGGTTCCGGTGGAGGTGCTGGCGGTTCCGGTGGAGGTGGTGGCGGTAGAGGCAGAGGTGCCGGTTCTGGGGCCGCATTGGGTCCAAGTTGCTCATAAGCATCTTCACCCTCCTTCGACATCACTGGTATTTCGGTAAAACGCTATGCAAATGAACTTCACTCACATGAAATTTGAAAATGTACGTTGTTATGCAAGTGTGTACGTGTTTACAATTAACTTGCGGATACGACAATACGACACTCTGTATTCCACAGCTTTTTGCATGAAGAAAACCACGCTTTTTTGGAGCACGTAGCTCTTCAGAAAACTTTCATGAAAGGCAAATTGTTTTATGCGATTCGAGCACAACCAGTGCATTCGTGTAAAATATGACTTATTTGTAAGGGGTAAGCTAGCAAGAGCACGTAATGCACTACAATTTGTGGTGACTCTAGCTTAAAGGCAGCGTCCGGGCAAAAGCGAAAACGTAGAGTACAGAGGCTCCCGTCTTGGTAAGGCTCTTGCCCAACTGGCAATGCACCAATTTGCTTCTGAAGCGAGAAAATCGCTTCAGAAGCGGGGACCGAAACGCCCCGGCGAGCGGGAACGAGTTAGCTCGATAAGCCAGGGTGCGCATACCGCACACAGTCAAGATGTAGGGTCCCACAAAGACTCTGCGTCTCAACCTTGGCTGCAGGCGACAAAATTCAAATTAAGAGCTTTAAAAAAGCCCTTTTTCGACATTTTCGTGCTCTCAGAGGTGCATTTTCGGAATCAGGGGGAAGGATAAGCCCAGGTAAGCGAAAAAAATTCTATCCGAAATCTTGCCCGGACGCTGCCTTTGAAGGCAGTGTCCGGCTAAGAACTCGATTTTGAGATTTTGTGCTTACGCGGGCCTATTCGCTATGCTGAATCCGAAAATCCACATTGGAGAGCGCGAAAACGACGAAAAAGGGCTTTAACACTGGAGGGAAATCAGCAAGTGGGCGGGTCTTCCCCAGTGTGAATTCACGCTTCCAGCTTCCAGAGCAATTTTCTCGAATCCGTTAGCCGCCCTGACATCACTACCGATCAAGTGCAAACGAATGACTTAAAATCGGAATCAAAAAAATCGCCCCCGAAGCTGGGAGCGTGAATTTACAGTGGGGAAGACCCCGCAAACTTGCTGATTTCCCTCCAGTGTTAGTTCGTCGTTTTCGCGCTCTCCAACGTGGATTTTTGGATTGAGCATAGCGAATAGGCCCGGGTAAGCACAAAATCTCAAAATCGAGTTTTTGCCCGGACACTGCCTTTAAGTGTTTATGTGTAGTTTCCGACGCAAGAGACGGCTTGACTCAACACTTTTTCTCTTCTGTGAATTGAAGAGTGAACTCATTTGTGCTCCTACTTGTGCAGTTTACCACAAAGAATATTTGTATTTGACGTCAAAGCACCAGATACTAGGTTGCCGGAGGATGATATGTCATCTTGTTCTATCCTGCAAAATCGCGAAAGGATAGCACGAAAGAAAGTGAATGTTCGACAGACCAAAGCAACCCCTATAAAATTAAGCTTACAGCATCGCGCTAAGTTTGATTTGCACGAATTATTCACGTCGAAGCATGAAGTTTATAGCCAAACTCTAGATACTAAACCTGAAAAATCGAAAAGTTGTATCTACATCCAGAAAGATTTGAGATTCCCCATCATGCATACACTCTCAACGACAGACCTTGTGTACATACTGTCGTGACTTTTGCATGAGTAACAATCGAGAAACCGAAATTTGGCATAGTTTTCCAAGCAACCTGAGCTTCTCCCGTGTCAAGTATGAACCTTTAGAAGTATTAAAAAAAATTTCAGCTTACAAGTTTCTTTTCCTGAAAAAAAAAACGAATTTATCGCAAAAAAGTGCGAAAAACGCATAAACACTCACTTTTGACTTATTTTTGTTTCTTATATTTTAGCCATGGAAAGTTTCCACAACCTAGACTTGAATCTCTAATGTAAAAAAAAACTTTTCTGAACAAGTCTGATGTTCGTAGTGATTCTATAGACGAAGAATTGATTTCTGAAATTTTTCGAAATTTTATATTGGCTTCAAGTTTCATGTAGATGAAAGTTTGCGGGAGGAAGCAAAGCGACATAATTTCTGGACAACACAATATAATAGATGTAAACTTTGAATGTTTTCTGTGTAGAATTCCAGCGATGTTTATTAAGTCACTCGAATAGAAGTTTTATATCATCTACTAGACGAAATGGGGAGAACGCTGACCATGACAGCAGATCTTGATCCGGCAAGTAATGGTTTTGATATAACATTTTCTGAAAAAGGATTCGAGTTAGCAAAAGGTCTTGATCGTGTTACATCGAATGGCCTAATGAGCATCAGGGGAGACGACTGCATTACCTCTGCACCAAATAAACTGCAACACACGCTCTCGTATCCGCTTATTAAGAATCATAAGCAAGTAGGCATTCAAGAACGTAAGCAAGTCAGAAAAATATGAGACTATCCAACCAGAGTCGCTATAGCTGTACATATAAATAAGTATCTGAAATATCTATTGGTAGGTAGCCGTTCCACTGTGCTTCTGCACAGGGCTTGTTTGGACACAAAAGTTGAGATGATTCTGTTCATTTCTATCTATTTTGAGGTATAAACTTACATGTAACGCGATGAAAGTCGTTTGCATGAAAAAATCCACGAGAGCCAATATGAACATATTGCGTTCCGCCTTGTCCATCAAACGGGTATGGTAAAAATATAGCGACACGACACTGATTATTGTTGAGATAATGATGAATAAACACATGAAAGCCAGGAGTCCCAACATGATGACGACGAAATCCTATAGTCAATAAGTGAATTTTTTCACATTTCCACAATAGCAAATGTCTTACAGAAGCGGATTCCACAACAAAGTTATTTTTTACTTTGTCCTCTACAAACCAGGCTTTTGCGAAAAGTGGACGATATGAGATGATGAACGGTGTCAGTAGCGTAAAAGCAATACTCACAGGAAACGCCCGCTTCCATATCTGATATTGACGGTTGTTTGGAAGTAGCCAAAATTATTTCAAAGAAGGTGTAACGATTATGATTTTACGACAACAATTATAGTGCTATGTATATATTTCTTTTCATAGACATATTTTTTTGCATTTTTACTTATTTTGTAAAAAAATTTTTAGCACTAAAACTTACCCTTGTGTGCCTTATTGGGATAACAATGATGGTCATTCTATAGAGCAGAATAAAAAATATCATGTACATTTGCACAAATGCCGTGTGTACCGAGATACAGTAACTCTGAAAGTTCAGCCAAATGTGGAGCGAGGTATATATAGAGGATAGAAATCTCCATCTAACATTTGGGGTGCCTACTGGCCCAGGCACGAGCATTACCCTGATTATGAGTTGTGCATCATCATCAATAGCTACCGCCAAAAAGCATAGAAATGCATCGTAAATGTATTCACTGCTTCGGTACTCGCTAGTTAAATCCTGATGAGCTGCTCATTAACTTTGATAATTATCAAGAATAATTGCTAGCAGCATTCCGTTGCATTCAACTTACGACTTTGCATTTTCCGTCTCGTGCAAGATGGTTTGCATTGGCTTTGATACGAACTGCGATATGTCTACACCCGCTCAATGCCTTCGCTTCAGGATAAAGCTAGCGAGTAAACATTCGAAGGTACCCAAGCAGTCGCTTAAGCGAACACTGATGCAGCCCGTGGCTTGACATCGTATCAGAAGCCGAAAGAGGACCAAACCCGTTTTCTTGAGCCTAGGCAGTCGTGCAGCCTTACCAGCATGTCACCCCATTTCAGCAAGAGGTTTGATGCGACCTCTATAAAATCCTGTTCTCACTGTGCATTTACCTACCAGTCGTGCCGGTACAACATCAAAGTGATCCTTTCCACTATCGAATTTTTTCGTTGAAAGTAAGTACGAGGAAATTACCTTTTTACGTGGTATGAATTATGACTTAAACTCACGATTGAAGTTGTTATAAACGGAGCCCTTGCGTAAAGAACACTCCACAGGTCTCCGTTATTAGTGATTGTGGGTAGCTGATATAAATAGAAGGTATTCACAAAACCAGCAGTGTTCTGAAAATTTTTTTCAGTGATGAGCAAGGTCAAGCGTAGAGATATAATACTTGTTTGAGAATGCGACCCCTTGCCTTGCAGACCTACCTCAACGACCCCATCTCTCTGACTCTGGAATATCATAGAGTACGTGTTGAAGAAAAGTCAGTTTTCTGTGAATAATTTCTTATTAAGAGTTTCTGCATGCTATTTTATGTGATTGCACATGACAGAGTACGACGAGAATTGATGAAGGACTTTGATGCTGGTACGATGATTTTCAAGAGCTGCACTAATCCCAGACGTGGAGGGCTTAGCACAAAAATTTTTTATGGCATGAAGGGTTTTGACCCCACTCTAATCAAAAAATATGGTGCTGCTTGCGGGCTCTGAAAGTAAGCTAGGTTAATCCCGCAGAGTTGCCCAGGCTTGACCTTTTGTAGTGCGCTGCCATCCCCACCGATTTTTTCTGAAGAAGCTTCATTATATAGGTTTTATGTCATCCATTAGCAAAGGCAGTCTACTTTAAGTGTTGAGACGTTTTCTTCTTTATGCTTTATGGCTCGACGGAGTGAGACAAGTTGCGGAAGATGTTGATGATAGAATTTGAAATTTCTTATCCGCTATAAATATGAATTACACTTAAAGCAACAGTAGCTATCAGTGGCGTACCGAGGGGGGGGGGCGGGGGGGGGGGGGGGGCGCGCGCCCCCCCCCCCCCCGAGAACGGGTCGCGAAATTTTTGAAAGTTACTTACATGCGTTATAAAAATGTGCAAATGACTTGTTTATTTTTGTAAACAATTAAAATAATTTTTAAAATTTTTTAAAAATTCAAATTAGCCTTATGAAAAAAATTTTTTCGGGGGCGTGGCTGACGCCACGCCCCCTTTTTCCAGATTTTAGGGGTTGAGGGCTCGCAAAATTGTTGAGAAGCCCCCCTAAAATTTTTTCGGAGTGCGTGGCTGAAGCCACGCACCTTCATTTAAAAATTTTTTTTGCCGCGCCCCCCTCCCGAGCCGAAATCCTGGGTACGCCACTGGTAGCTATGAATAGCTTACGAGTAAAAACGTTCGATTTTCCCATAAAAGCAATCCAATTCTGATGGAATCTAGTTGTTTATAGAGTTTCTAGAGGCAGTAGTGTCACTCTATAGTCTACTATGAGTGGTTGTGATAGGACCTGTCTGTTCTCTCCTCACTCTCTGCAGGACGCTTCGAGCGCACGCATGCTAAAAACTTTTGAATAACCAGTATTCTCGCGAGAAAGGCATTTTCAGTCGAAATGGCTATTTGAGGTTGAGCTTATACAAGCTATTTGCCATGTGTCGCCAACCAAAGATCTGCATATTGTGAGCCTTCCAAAAACTAGGGGCAGATAAGCTGTTATACAGCTCAAAATCTCAGAGTGAATGGGTATATGAATAAACGGTGTCCTAGAGGAAACTCAGGTGTCAGTGTCAATCGAGGAAGGAGTTGAAGGAAAAATTCTTATGAAGAAGAAATGAAATTCGGACACTCTGCGCAAAAGTGCACACACTAAAGCCATTCGATCACTGTATCAATCCGTAACAAACATTTTTACATACTAGTTCGGATCACACTTCGACCAAAAACACTTTTGTTCGTAGTGTATTCGTGAATCCATCTGCAATATCATACTCAGGTGATTTTAGAAAAAAAATTGCAGCCTTCAATGCTGACCTCCCAGATACAACTAAGTGATTAACGAATCCCGCAAAAATGTATGTTTGTTTTAGCGGGAAATCCGGCTCCTCCCGGCCTTGTTAATAATTCGTACTCAGCATACCACTTACCCCTGTGCCAACTCCCAGCCTCGTAGATGAAACTTTGCAAAACGTTGAAATCGCGATCTATGGCGAGAGGTACCTGCGACCTATAGTACTTACACCCGCTCGTCCCGAAACGTATGTGTGCAAAGCTTGGTCTGGATCAGTTCAAAATGGAATTTTCTTCTTGAAACATACTATACACAGACAAAAAGACAATCAGAAATCCAGCTTTATACAAGGTGTCTCAAAAGTATGTATACACTGTTTGATCACTGATATCTCCCTTCCCTAGAAGTCTTTTGCCTGCATTCAGGTACCATTTTATAGAGCAGGCTTCAACTTAGTTTTGCAGTATGGAGCAAATCAACAATCTTCATTCACTACTGTAGGATTACAGTAGGAACTTCAAGCAGGGTTTTGAGCCATTGAGGGTCCTATTCCGCCTCAGAAAGTAAACCAAACAATCTGTAAACTTTTACACTAGACTAATTAAAGTCGCTTAAACCAAACATGAACTTTGCATTCGACCGCGATTCTTCCCTCATGACTTATGCCCCGTAAACCGTAATAGCTGTTTTTACTATGCTCCCTAAAATTGCAGTCACACCCTTTGAAAAGCTTTACAAACTCCTAGAAAGTTGAGTAATGAAATCAGCGCACGTAAAATCCCTGGTACACCACTTTCCAGAACTTTTGGAAAGTTTTTTTTTTTGAAACACGGCTAATTTACAATGATGCTGTGAACCGAAAGTTCCTACCATAATCCTACAGTACCGAAGAGCGATAGGTGGCTCGCTTTATACTGAAATCTAAGTTGAAGCCAGCTCTACAAAATGGTACCTTAAGGTAGGTAAAAGACTCCCTGGGAAGAGAGATATTGCGATCAAACAGTGTATACATACTTTTGGGACACCCTGTATATACAGATTGTTGAAAGACGTGCATGACCTCTCTAATACAAGTGAAAGCTCACCGTTATCGCTTGAGTGATAAGAAGTAAGTAAAAGTACTTTGCTTGTCCTGACAACCTTGCTTCCTTGAATAATGCAACAAGTACGAATAAATAGAGTACCAAGGAAGGAAGGCAAAAAGCCATTCTAGTTTTGAAACCCATAGTTTAGGTAGCTTTACTATGTTTGAAAGCTTGTTGTTTCATATCTGTGACACGCCATTGCATAGGTACATAATTAATTTCCATATGCATTACATGGAAAAATCACTTGTTGTTTTTGTGTTTATCATTTCACCTGTTTCATTCGTTGAGTAGTGGTCATCTGCTGAGGGGCTTTTGCAGCAAATGCGAGAACTAAGTGCTTTCATAATTTGGTGGAATATGTGGCAGATTATGTCTTGCTATACGTGGGTCATAACCTACTATGAAAGCGTGAGATTGTTAACCAGCGTGAATTTACCTCATATATAACAAATAACAATGATAACAAATAATAACAATATATAACATCCCACACTAACATATGATTGGTTCTGTCTTCTTGGAGCCATTGGGGCAATTTAGGCAACGTAAGTGCTCTACCAAACCTTATGTACCTCCTGACTCAAAGGATTACTTCAATCTTATATATAAAGCTGAATGTCTGTTTGTCTGTCTGTATGTATGTATGTATGTATGTACGTATGTTCCGAATAGAAAATTCCATTTCTGAACCGATCCGGACCAAACTTGGTACACATACACTACGGGCCCCGGCGGGTGTCATAGGCTACTTTTCGTCATCGATCGATATCGATTTTATCGATTTTTATCGATTTTTTTGCTGAGTTCACCTACGGGGCTGAGATTTGGCACAGGGGGGTAATCGAGCATGGGGATTCCGAATACAATATTGGTTTTCAGGATTATCGATTACTTTTATCGATTTTATCGATTTTTTGCAAAGTTTGAGCTACGGGGCTGGGAGTTCGCACAGGGGGGTAATCGAGCATGGGGACTCCGAATACAATATTGGTTTTCGGGATTATCGATTACTTTTATCGATTCTATCGATTTTTTTGCAAAGTTTGAGCTAGGGGGCTGGGAGTTGGCACAGGGGGATAATCGAGCATGCTGATCATCCCCAAGGGGGGTGATCAGCATGCTCGATTACACCCCTGTGCCAGATTCCAGCCCCCTAGCTCAAATTTTCAAAAAATCGATAAAATCGATAAAAGTAATGGACGATCTTGAAAACTAATATTGTATTCGTAATCTGCATGCTGATTACCCCCCTGTGCAAACTCCCAGCCCCGCAGGTCAAACTTTACAAAAAAAATCGATAAAATCGATAAAAGTAATGGACGATCCTGAAAACTAATATTGTGTTCGTAATCAGCATGCTCGATTACCCCCCTGTGCAAAATCCCAGCCTCGCATGTCAAAATTTACAAAAAATCGATAAAATCAATAAAAGTAATCGATAATTCTGAAAACTAATATTGTACTCGGAATCCCCATGCTCAGTTCCCCCCTGTGCCAACTCCTAGCCCTGTAGAACTCTGCAAAAAAATCGATAAAAATCGGTAAAATCGACATCGATCGATAACGAAAAGTGGACTGTGACACCCGCCGGGGCCCGAAGTGTATGTGTGCCAAGTTTGGTCCGGATACGGCGGAGCCGGGTAAGCCAGCTAGTATGGAATAAGGAAAAAATCGTGAGCTATCTAGCAGCGCCTGAAGGGAAACTATCATTTTTATGTCGCGGCACTGAAAGCTGAAAAGACAAGCATTCGAATTGCTGTTCTTCAGAATCTCGATCTTCAAAAGTGTAGAGCAAACAATAAGATGATAATGATCACTTTTCTGGAAAGTTGTAATTTTCGAGATTCTTTCTTCGGATTTCAATTTTGTACAAAACAAATTTTTAGAACATATAAGATATCAAATAGTATACAGATAAGAATGTTCGAATGAATTTTCAAAAATTTTGGTGCAAGATTCATATTCCAACCTAATAGAATTGATGAGATCTGATCATAGGTGCGATAGTGTGAGAATTTTCTCACCCCCTTTTCACTCCTGAGCCGGGACCAAGGTGACCCCCTTCACCAAAAGCCGAGAAAAAAATCAACAGTGAGGTAAGATCAAGCAAAGGAGATATTTGTACGTGAATTGTTTATCTACAAGAATGGAGGAATTTGTTGAAAAAAATGCTTGGTGACGGGTGTGAGTAGTATTTCTGAACATTTTGGAGTTTTTAACATAAAAAAATTCATAACTTTTGTAGATAAATATCTTTTACAGCGAGATGATCACCCTCGGAACCGTATCGTTTTCCGCTTTCAGAAAGCATATAGCATATCTGAGATCCGTTCAAGATAGTGTGGTGAAGGGTGTGCCTAGTGATTTTTAGGAATTTTCGAGTTTCTCACGTAAAAAAAATCAATAAATTTTGTAGATGAACATCTTGTACGCCATTATGATAACCATTAAAACCGCCTCGTTCTCCGCTTTCAGAAAATATATACTTTACCTGGAGTCCGTTAAAAAATGCCTGGGTAAAGGGTGTCCTAGTGATTTCTAGAGGTTCTCGAGTTTTTAACATAAAAAAATTCATAACTTTTGTAGGTGAAGATCCTGTACGCCGTGGTAATCACCGTTAAAACCGCCTCGTCCTCCTGCTTTCAGAAAATATATACTTTGCCTGGGTTCCGTTAGAAAAAGTGCCGGGTGAAGGGTGGGTGAGACTTTTATAATGGGGGTGCTCAAGTAGACGTCTTTTTACAATGGTAAAAAAACCTGTACTTGAGCACTCCCATTATGAAAGTCTCACCCACCCTTCACCCGGCACTTTTTCTATCGGACCCCAGGCAAAGTATATATTTTCTGATAGCGGAGGACGAGACGGTTCCAAAGGTGACCATCACGGCGTACAAGATGTTCATCTACAAGAGTTGTAGGAATAGAGTGTCAGAGAATAGAGTGTCAGAGATTTTAGGAATTCCAAAAGTGGACTTTTAGCCATCAGAGGCCTAATGGAGACGGAACAATGGAGGCTAGGCCAAGGCTTGCCAAAATAATCTTTTCTTCCCGTTCCTTTTGGATGCAAGATCTATAGCATTCATGTCCTGCGAGGACCCAATCTACGTAACGTCTTCGTTCGCAGATGTATGACGCCTGCGAAATTAATTCATACCGAGAGGCTCTACAGATAAACAAGATAAGCTTGCAAAAGAATGGGTTGTCCGTCGGGTGAGCTGCGGCACACTTCGGAACCTCTACTCAAAAAATCGCCGGGGAAGGCGGTCCGCAAAATTGCGCTTTTCTGCAAGCGATCCGCAAAATTTTGGTGCGTGGCCAAACCTTCAGCGAACGGTACTTCCGTGTTCTGCCAGCAACACATTCTCAGATAATCGCCGGGGGCCGGCGGTCCGCAAACTCGAGCTTTTCTGCAAGCGATCCGCAAAATTTTGGTGCGTGGCCAAACCTTCAGCGAACGGTACTTCCGTGTTCTGCCAGCAACACATTCTCAGATAATCGCCGGGGGCCGGCGGTCCGCAAACTCGAGCTTTTCTGCAAGCGGTCAGCAGAATTTCGGGGCGTGGCCAAGCCTTCAGCGAGCGGTACTTCCTTTACTGTCTAATGTTCTGCCAGCGGGCAGCAACACAGAATTTTCTGCAGGCGCTCGTCAAATAATCTCTTTCAGCGAGCGCTGGTCAAATTTTCAGCTGGCGCTCAAACGGTTTTTAAGCAGTTTCGGGCGTATGCCGAGCAAAGGTGAGACTCTACATGACGAAGGTGTCGTCGATGGTTTAATTACTCAAGTTTGAGGTACTTTCTCCAAGCGGAAAGCACCTGGGGGCTGCGCGGTCCTCCACAAAGGACCGTGCGGTACCCGAAAATTTTGCATATTCTTGCGGGAAGTCCGCGAGAATGCGGCCACTGCGCCGCAGAATATGTAAGAAAACCGCGATTGTTCTCCGAGCATTCATCTAAAATTTCGCTAAAATTCTTCCAAATATCTGCAAGCGGACCGCAAGAAATCAGCGAACTATTTTTGCGGTGCCCGCCCGCCCATAAATCGCATGGCCGCCTGCCCCCGGCGATTATCTGAGTTATTACAGATTTTTCTGCAAGCGCTCGTCAAATAAGTTCTTTCAGCGAGCGCTTTCCAAACCTTCAGCAGGCGCTCGGACTCTCGGACGTTTCGGACCGCGAGATCGCGCGCGGCGAAAAAGAGGGTACTTTCAACCGTTAGCCAACAAAGGGGTCTTAATTCGTAGCCTGTGTACTACATCTATAATCAGCATGTCAAATAAGATCCATACCCAAAGTTCTGAATGAATTCGAAGTGTTTGAATTTTCTCGCCTGAGAATGACTTCTGCACTTTCTTGAAAAATAGGAAAAAGAACTCAATTTCTAATTGTACTCAAAATTATCTATGTTATACACCATACACATCTTTATCGAAACTACGGTTTTTCTCTTTGTCGAAGCAAGGGAGAGTCGCACGCGTCGTTCGCGTTGCCGCACTTCGTTGCAACTGTTGTTCGATTTGTGCTCATATCTTCTAAACAAATACCTGCGGCACAGCTTTACAGAGTCATTTGAGAAGAAGGAGCTTATGCCTTTGACTTGATAACCTTGGGCAAAAAGAAAACTTCCTGTAAACTTTAGAAAGATCTCTCAAAGGCGCGTGCTGCACCATGTGCAGCACCGGTCCGAAACGTGTTAAGCAGTTTCCGGCGTACGCCGTGTAAAGATGAGACTCTATGTGGCACAGGTGTCACTGATGGTTTGATTAGGGTCCGTATCAATTGATATCCGGACAGCCGCTCGCAACCGCCCGTATGGCAACTACCGAGGTGCGACGCAGTCATTATTGCGCTGCGCTAGCGGCAGTCCCTCTCGCCTCCCTAATTCCTCTCTCTCGGTTACACTCTCTCACCACCACGCTCTGACTCAGATAGTCGCCGGGGGCAGGCGGCCATGCGATTTATGGGCGTGCAGGCACCGGAAAAATAGTTCGCTGATTCTTGCGGTCCGCTTGCAGATATTTGGAAGAATTTTAGCGAAATTTTAGAGGAGACAATTGCGGTTTCCTTATAGATAAGCTGCGGCGCAGTGGCCGCATTTCGCGGACTTTCCGCGAAAATATGCAAATTTCTCGAGGGCCGCACGGTCCTTTGTGGAGGAGCGCGCAGCCCCCAGGTACTTTCCGCTGAGAGAAAGTACCTCAAACTTGAGTAATTAAACCAACGGTGACACCACTGCCACACAGAGTCTTACCTGTGCTCGATGTATGCCCGAAACTGCGTAGAAAGAGTTCGAGCGCCTGCTGAAAGTTCGGCCATCGTTTGCTGAAAGAGATTATATGACCGCCTGCAGAAAATTCTGTGTTGCTGCCCGCTGGCAGAACATTAGACAGTAAAGGAAGTACCGCTCGCTGAAGGTTTGGCCACGCCCCAAAATCCCGCTGACTGCTTGCAGAAAAGCGCAAGTTTGCGGACCGCCTGCCCCCGGCGATTATCTGAGGAGGTGCGAAAAGACCTGGATTATACAGTAGTAACAGCTCATATTAAGTGAAGGATATTATGAATCAGTTCCAACGAAGGATTTCTTAGAAAATTCAAACGAAGAGATATAGAACAATGATTAGAAGTACTTAAACGATTGGACTATCCCTCTTACGGTTTTCAAATCATATGATTTCAATCGAATACTGGCACATCTCAGAATTGGGATCTTTGAAAAGAAAATTTCTGAAAATGGTCGGGTCAAATCTACATTCGAAAGAAATCTAACTTGTTTTTCAAAAGTTAACTCGAATTTCTAATGAATATCAGCTTTGATTTGGCTGATAGCAAAAATGATTTTCTAGCCAGTTCCTTTCAAGAGAATTGGCTTCAAACGGCAACATAGAGTACCAATCATGGTTCAAGCTTAGTTATCACAAAAGGCATATGCGAGATATTGTCATACTCTGGAAATTGGAGGCAAAAAATAAAATTTGGCTGCAATTATGTTCAGCTCGTGAATGAAGAAGCCGGAATTTCTAGAAGACATTCAAATTTTCAGAAAGAGGGAAAAAAGTTCAAGCTAAGAAATCCTCCACAGCTGCGAAGTATAGAGCAACATATCTACAAAGATTGTTGATTTTTGAAAATTTGACTGATTTGCTAGTAGGTACCTATTTGCTGACTCGTTATGTCAGTATGCATCACAGTTATTTCTAAATTAATTGTATTGGCTGTGCCATCAAAATTGTGATGCGCGACCTAGGTCCTTTTGCACCTCAGAGTGTGGTGAGTGAATGACAAGAGATTGGGATGCCGCGTAGCGCAACGCAAGTAAGCCAGCGTGGCTCCTCGCTAATTACCACCCGATGCAGCTGCAAGCGGCTTTCCGGGTATCAATCGACCGCCTCCCGTTTGATTACCCGAGTTTGAAGTGTCTTTCAGCGGAAGGTGCCTACGGACTGTGCGGTCCTTCACAAAGGACCGTGCGACCCCTAATAATTTTGCATATTCTCGCGAAAAGTTCGCGAAGATGCGGCCACTGACCCGCAACTTATCTATAAAAAGCCAGTTGCTCTTCGAGCATCCGTCTAAATTTCGGCTAACATTCTAAATATCTGCAAACGGACCGCAAAAAATTAGCGAACTATTTTTCCGGTGCCCGCTTGTCCATAAATCGCATGGCCGCCTGCCCCGGGGTTATCTGAGTAGTCGTAGGTTACAGGTGAACGCGTAAACTTTTGTCATCTCTGCTTCTCTTGAATGTTTTCTTTTCAACTCCAGGACCACCAACAAGACTTTTGCGGACTTTTTTGTCGATATTCTCCATCGTTCTTTGCGTTACAGAGACTCGGTTAAACATCAAAACCAAATCTGGAATCGTCTCTAACCATTATTTTTTTCACATCACTGATCGGGCTGGTCTTAACCTTAGAGGAAGATGCTGCACGATCTGGCTCCCCAGCAATCAAAAAGTAGCGTTTCCAATCGGATCAAGACCACTAATTAGGGTTTTTTTGACAACGTGATCTGTAATCCCAGAAGATCCTCTTTCTAAACTACACAATGTCATGAGAAATTTTAGAGTTGTTCTCGATCACTTTGCCAATAATTTTGTCTCGTACCCTAATTTTTAAGAGGCTTTTCAAAAATAAATTTTGATTTATTTTCATAAACTGATATGATGAAAATTACATATCGTTTATCACACTACTAATATCAGGATGGAACAGAGGGTAATTATTTTCCAACTTATTGGCAGTACTTTGTGCCACATTCAAGTTTGGTCGTAAACTATCATTATGACAAGCTGGTTCTACGAGGCTTACCAACACAATCGCTCGTGAACGCCATTCTTCAAGTGAAAAGCATTAGGCGATTGGCAGACTGACTTGTTTAGTTGAACAGGGTGATTTAGAATAGAAATTAAGAAATTTATCGTCTTGCTCAATCTGTCGATGCTCTCTGGATGCAGGAGAAGCCCTAAATGTAACAATCAAGTAGTAGTAATGTTGTTGATAGTACTACGATTCACAGGTTGTGCCAACGACAATCCTATAAATAATTCATATTGTGCAACTTTCCTGTAGAACTGGTGAATGAGAAAGGATTGTACAAAGTAGTAAATTACCTTTACAGGAGATAAGCTGCATGACAATTACTCGCACTCGTTTGTTCAAAATCACCAACAAATATGCATTAGTAAAAGTGATCATATCTGAGGCATATGGTATCAGCGGCATTAGGCTAGACCGTGAGGTGAGATTTGTATATACGAGAATCTGAATTTTAACTCTCAAAGATTGGCAGATTACAACAAAATTGTCCAAACATCAATAATTTAGCAGTGGAACTGACATGTAAGGCGATACAATCCGCATGAACGAAGGAATCCACCAAAGTTAGTATGAACATGTTGCGTTCTACTGCATTAATCCTGGACTTTACAGTGCAGAGAAAGTATAAAGAAACACTATTAACAATAGTTGAAAGTGCGACAAATAAACATATAAACACCAAAATCTGCTTCACAATAGCGGGGAAATTCTGTAATAGGAATTGCTAAAGCATTTGAAAAAATTCACTTATTTGCTTCACTTACAGCATCTGAGATCAAACGGTAGCTGCCTGCTTCTTCTACAAAATATGCTTTTTTGAATAAGATTTGGAAGGAGCAGAAAAACGGTATAACCAAGGTGAAGACGATACTGACAGGAAATGCTCGTCTCCAAATCTGAATTCCAAACTTGAAATTTATAGGTTGATACATACTTTCTAGTCAAGTGATAGAGCCTAGAAAGTGATAATTGTTTGACTTCCTGTCCCCTGTAAAAAGTGAAGGTTGTCTGAGAAAAATAGATGAATTTAAGAGATATGAAACAAATCAGGAAACGTGAAAAATTCATAGAAAGCAGAGGTAAGTACACCACCAAATTTGACTTTATCTTGGTGGTTTCCTACACACCCTTTTCTTCTTCAGGATTGCCGGTTGAAATGGGTGGCAACAAAAACAGAGTTCCTTTCCAATTTGAAAAAAACGCTGTTCAACTGTGGGCGGTAGTTGGGAGACCGAAAGGAAAACTTGTCAACAGCTGATTTGAATATGTCAAACACGAATTTTCTTTTCTGAAAAGATGTTGCACACCGACGCCAGTCTGATATTTGATGCGCCCTTCAAAGCTTCACCCTCGCATTGTAGCTCGTGTAGTCTGCGATGTTGTCTGGATTATTTTGCCCATCATTTTGAGCAAGTACCGCCTAAGTTGGAGTAAATTCATAGCGAAAGACTGAAAGAGAATGAGATGAAGAAAACAGACTTTTGGGTGGAGGACTACATGTCGCCGGAAAGGGTGGTCCCAAGCAGACATCTGCGACAAAGCGCGCAGCTTCACGCACCGCAGGCATACAGATTTATACCAGCTAACCGCGCGGGATAGAGCCTATCGGCGACATATAGTTCTCTACCCCGCACTTTTTACTAATTTTCACAAAAAAACCCGACATAAGCAAAAAAGTAGGCTCCGCGACGTTGTCTACGTCATAGACAGAAGAAAGAACTATTGAATGCACAAAAAACCGAGTGAAAAGGGTTGGACTGAAAAAAAAACAAGAGGTTCTCGAATACAAGGATTTCTCTAGATTTCTCGCTCAAATCAAAAAAAGAGGGTTGCGACGCTGTTAGGTAGAGATCAAGAGGTTTAATTTGATATATAGTCTGCCGTAACTGGGTCCAGAACAACCTAGAAAAGGGCATCAGAGCCAAATGCCCCGGCCCGCATTTGTGTAGCGAGGTAGCGCGCAACGTGCAGAGACGCAGACGAGCAGCTGAGGTAGAAGAGCCGACGGGACATTTGGCTCTGTAGATCTCAACGGGGTCTCAACAAAGCCCTACAATAATATATATTGTTGTGATCCACATGACACAACCGGGAGCACTGACAATATCGCGGATGTTGAAAATCACTCCATAACGGGATACGCCAGCATTTATGTAGCAACTCTCTGCGCAAAATTTGAGCGCAGTTCCTTATTTCCATTGAACTCCAACAGTTTCGTGAACTTCTAACACTCACTAGTAGTCTAGAAAAAAGTTAATTGAGATTTGTCATCCCAAATTCTAGGAAATTTTTCAAATAAAAGCCTTTTTAGCAGAAAAAACCACAAAAACGCAATCTTTCGGTTTTCGAGCTTTATTAAGATATCACTCGCTAGCCTCGTTCACATTCTCTTCTATATAGTTACGTCATAATGTCCGGGGCTTCGCCGTATGACTTCTGTTCTTTTCTCCAAATGGAGGTAGTGTTCGATCAAGGCGCTCAAAGTGAAGGTTACCAGAATACATGGCCCTATGTATCGAGGGTATGGCCGCTAAGAATATCACCATCATGGTGAAAAGGGATGTACTACGAGAATGTAGAAAAATGTCGGGTGCTTTCACGAACTGCGCAGAGGATGAAATGAAATCAGCGCTCGACAGTTACATTGAAAGTAGGAAAATGTCGGGTGCTTTCACGAACTGCGCAGAGGATGAAATGAAATCAGCGCTCGACAATTACATTGAAAGGAAGGGGGATACAAAAGTTGCTGCTCTCTCCGCTAAAAGTAGACCATTCCGGAACCGTTTTGGTAACATGACCAATGTCTATTTTAGCAGCACTGCTCTCCATTTGCGGCACATGTTCACTAAGAGGCTCTTTACCCAGCACTTGCCGGTTTTGGGTAAAAAAATGAGCCTTTTGTGGTCAACGGAGATACTATCACCGAATGCAGCGACATACACCATTTGAACTGGCTTGGCTCCGGAAAGGATGGGGCTTCGTTACCTAATTAAGGTTAGGTTAATAATCAGAGAGAACTCGCGCGAGGGATAAGCAGGTGCATTGCGGGCGCAAGCAGCCTTAGTTAGCTCACAAAGCCTCGCCTTCCCGAAGCCAAGCCAGTTGAATCAAATTTTACATAGGCCGGGTAGCAGAAAAGCTCGTCTCTCTCTTCGTAAAGCTTGTCTCAGGACTTTGCGGAAGGAGACGAACGGCGAAATCATGAGAGAGAGATGCTGCGTAAAAGATAGAACAGATCTTACTACTTCAGCTAGACGATTTATTCTGCTTCAATTTTCGGAACCATGAACCATAGAAAAGCAGAATAAACATGGTGCAATGATGCTGAATAAATCAAATATGAGATATGAATGCGTAGTGTGCTTTGATAACGAACGGTGAACCGCTTGCATGGGACAACGGTCAAATGTGAAACAGATGTACCACGAACGCAATAGTTATGTGGATAGAATCCAATAGAATTTTTTAGAACATTCCTTGCGTTTCTGATACGACACGTGGGTGCGCTAACATTTGCTTGCGAAAGAAACGGAATGAGACGAACATTCGATGATGGACAAGTCATATTGGACCCATAACTAGCTTGCAAGCGTTGTGCCTGCAACAAGGTGGTGAAAGGAGCAGTAAAAACGCGATAATTTGATATTGAAGGTAGAGCCAAAGCTGGAATTGGGATTACTAGGTACACTGCCTTCAACTATCGTGCCTCAATTCCATACTAGCTTAATGGTCCGTATGACAGCTTTGTAGGCAGAGTCCATCCAAAGTTCACGCTGCTCAGATAACTATACAATGTATAAGCAGACCCTAGAAGTAGCAATGCGTTAGTCCGGTCTTTTAATACTTTCTCCAAAAGAAGTGATGGACCTGCAAGTCGCAGAGATCCTTAGCGCTCCGCCCCTTTTCGGCGCTCCACCCATCTACGGAATGCCCCCTGACGCGTTTTGACATGGCAAGCAACGTCGAGGCATACATCGCAACATGGCACTGTTGCACATGACGAAGGTCTCCTGTTGCATACTACGCGTGAGCATCAGAGCACACTTCCACGCCTGCCAGAATCGGCTTCAAAAGAGTAAGACTGGGGCTATATCGTGATTTGCACCTCATTTCGAAATCAGGACCATGGAAAAGCGACAATAAAAAAGTCGAAGGTCGTGAAAGTCGAAATTTTTTGGACGCGTTCTGCCTGCGTTATCTGAGGGGATCCTAGCCAAGGGTTAGGCCAGAGTGCATTGCGTACGCGGCGTACGCTCGGCATGTTTCATCATAGGGTTGGACCAAACTGCGCGGCGTACTCCTCATATCTTTATGCACGTGAGCGTACGTTGATCGTACATACGTACACTTGATCCGCTTGATCCGCTTCGTGAAAAACGCGCTTCCAGAGCAGTTTGTCATTTGGCGCCTCGTAGGTAAAAAGGATCACGAGGATTAAGTATGGTGGGTGCCTCAGGGTTGGGCCATACTACGCGGCGTACATGACGTACGCAGCGTACGCACACGCGACGTACGCGGCGTACGTCATGTACGCCGCGTAGTATGGCCCAACCCTGAGGCACCCACCATACTTAATCCTCGTGATCCTTTTTACCTACGAGGCGCCAAATGACAAACTGCTCTGGAAGCGCGTTTTTCACGAAGCGGATCAAGCGGATCAAGTGTATTAAGAGGATCACGTATGGCAGGTGCCTGAGAAATCCATCCTCGAACTCTTCGCGTCTGCACCGTGAGTAACTTGCGAGTGACTTGAGAGGGGTCCCATCGTGAACGTAGTGTTGATGTGAGCAAAGCCCCTTTCAGGTTACGGTCACGGTGCAGGCGCGAAGGGTTTTTGGACGAATTTCTCCCGCGAATAAATCATTTGCGCTGCCGCTTGGGCAGTGCCTTAGTTAGACTTCTCATCATTCTCCAGGCGAAAAACACATAGGTGCGTCCGAATCTGCTTGGACACTGCCTTTAAGGCACCGTCCACCCTAAGTTGAGGGTGTTGAGCTTTTGGCAGCATACAATAGTAGGGCCCCCTATCAATCCAATGCTCAAGTCGCGGCGCAAAATGCCGCTTCGGAAGCGAGAAAATCGCTTCGGAATAGCGAAGATGCACGAGGACCCCCATCCATGTCTCCCCCCTCTCCATCATGCCCGCCCAGTTGTGCGCGCCCATCCAATCACCGTTCCGGAAAGCCGGCTTGTGGGTCCTCCGGAATGGGGATTGTCGGGGTTTTCGCGCATTCTCAACTTCATATTCGGAATCAGGGACATGAGAAGGCCCTGAAATGACAGAAACGTGGAAGTCGAAAATCTGGGTGGACGGTGCCTTTAAGATCACAAAGGTATTCAAAAACGCGAACACGCGTGAATAACGGATGATTTGTTAGAACAATTTCTCTTTCTCATTGTTGTTCAAATCGCACTAAGCGCCATGAGTAGGATGTGGGAGTGGGCAAATTGGCATAAGTGCCAGCTTCAAGCTAAATTGGCTTCTGCCGGTCCTGACATGATTGTGGCAAATATTGGGCTGAAGGTTATTTAGGGGGAAGAGCAATAGAACTTCATATAGTGATCGTATACACTATAATATGCTCATGCGTTCTTTACCACATTCCTATAATCATGACCAAACCAGGATTATTGTCAAATCAATATTGCTCTTTACATGCTCATTTCTATCTGATTTCAAGGTTGAATAACAAGATACCGCAGGATGCATCAACGGAAATGCTACTATAGTCATTCGATAGAGTAATATGGAGAACGTCATGCAAATCTGAACATTTGCAAGATATATTGACAAGCAGTAGATCTAAGATATTCCACTGTTACTTCTGGATAGCCAGTGATCAAACTTACTATTGATGTGGTGAGCATCGGAGCTTGAGTGTACACAAATCGCCACCAGGATGCCTTATCCGTAAATTCGGTTAGTTGATACAAGTAAAGAGCGGTGACGAAGTAAATCAAGTTCTAAAATTATTCTTTGAATGTGATGAGCAAATACTGAGACTAGTAGTATATTTCCAAGCACAGGAACTACTGGCGAGGGGTACCAAGAAAGGTGCTCGACCGTATAGTTTTTGATCCCGAAACCGAATAGTGTAAAGAAGTATGGAAAGCATTGAAGTTCTTGTGTTCTCCAGAAATTATTGTCAGAAGTTTTGACGACTAAAATCTGGAAATCTGTTTTTACGAATCCTCAAACATCATATCACATGATATCCTCTCTGGAGAATCTAAACGTTTTTTCACAATTTCTCGAAATGCAGTTTCATGAGTGGGGTGTTAGAAAAACAGATTTATCTATTTCCTATCTCAAAAACTTTCCTTCGAATTTATATTTATGGGAATCTGTAAAGCTCAACTCAAAATCCTAATGTGTTTTACAGGCTATTTAACATACGAAACTTGATTTAGGTTTATGGACTTACCTGGACACCTTGTATGATAAGCAGTGAATAGAAACTTTTTGCGGGTTGCTTGGATGCTTTCATCTCTTTGAGTAACGCAGCAATAACGAATAGATAAAGGATTGTGGAAGGAATACAGTATATCATTCGTATACTCAAGCCCATGTTGTATTTCTGGAAAATTTCTGGCACTGTTGGTAGTCTGGGTAACCAAATCAATTATATAATTATCAAGGGAACAGATGTTGCTCACATTGTTGTTTATATGTCCAGTTTTTGAGCATTACCATCTGTCTTGTTTTCTATTAGACACAGAATGAAAGGCGTTATGTCTGGTTAACAATCTGCGAAAAATTTGGAGTTGTATTCATAAGAATCCATGTTCAACTATCCATAAATCTTGGCATAGTTATCAAGTTTCTGTTCATTTTCTGGTACTACGTGTAATGTGCTATGCAGACAAGGAACGAGTCAAGCGTTGACACCGAGCGAGAGAAGATATGATACAAAAATACAATACAGAAGATTAAAAATTCTGTACTACTGAGGTTCTTCTCCAATTAAATAGCGTTAGTAGCAGTTCTGACTGTGTTCTGATTGTGTACTTTTAAGCTCCAGGTACGGGCTTGGCGGTGTACATATAAAAATGCTATGGTTGGCCACCTCATAGCGAGGAGTATTTTTGTTTTACTTTTTCAGGGTCTAGATAATGCAGTAAAGCAGTTTAGAGAGAGGCCAGACTTCTGATAATTATTAGAAAAGCACTCGTTATAGTTGGCGTAATTCCGTACTCGAAGTTTACGGCATAGGGCAATGTTCGTATCTCTGAGACATTGAATTGTTAGCTGACAAAGTTTTCAGCTTTTTTCCGAGTCTTGAGAAGAAATCTGGGGCTGTCCTTGCCACGAGCGCTTGAGAGTTTTCCCGTCATTTTACACTAGTAAAAGCGTCGGGGTTTAATAATGCACTATATATAAGGTTAGTCCGAAAGTTCTGTCACACCATTTTCAAAAAATCATAACTTCCTCCTACCATGATGTTTCTGCATGGCTAAAACCTTGTTGAAAAGAGCAATTCATGCGCTTTCCAAGGCTATCTTGGCTGCTATCTAATAAGCTCGCAATGCAGAGATAAAATTGGAAAAAGAAAATCACTTCAAGTTCGAAATTTTTGAGCAAGCCCGTTAAAGAGTCCAAAACCGTGCCATAAAATCCAAAACAACCATTATCCTAGGTTTTCTGATCTCCTCTTTTATATAAGCAAAAATTGCGCTGATGGAGCCTTTCCTAGAAAAGTTATGATTTTCAGGAAAAAATGCCAAAAAATCAGTTTCTTAAGAAAATTGATTTTTTGACATTTTTTTCAAAAAATCATAACTTTTAAAGTAACAGTTCGATCAGCGCAAATTTTGCTCAGCTGGAAAGAGGGGGCCAAAAAGTCTAAAATAGTGGGCTGTTTCGGATTTTATGGCACAGTTTTGGATTTTTTTAACGGACTTGCTTAAAAATTCCGAATTTGAAGTGATTTCCTTTTCCCAATTTTATCTCCGCATTCAGAGCTTATTAGATAGCAGCCAAGATAGTTTTAGAAAGTGCATGAATTGCTTTAGAAAGTGCATTGCTCTCTCCAAAAAGGTTTTAGATATGCAGAAATATCATGTTAGGAGGAAGTTATAATTTTTTGAAAATGGTGGAACAGAACTTTCGGACCAACCTAATACAAGTGAGGCTGGGTTCATACTGAGCCGCACAAAGCGGCACAGTTCCAGCACAGCGCTCGAACTGTGCTTGAAGCTGGAAATGTGCCGCTTTGTGCGGCTCAGTATGAACCCAGCCTCAAAACCCAACTCTGTGAGTGTCGCACGACTTTTAAACATCCCTTATGTTACTTAAATGAAGTTATTCTTCCGTGTATCAATTTTTTGTCTTAAAATCAGCTGATGCCACTGCTGCTGATATATGTAGATCGTACAAGGAGAACATTTTTATTTAAAGATGACCTGTAGATGTACATCAACCAGGTGGTCTGAATTGATTCACGTCTTTTCATGTTAAATGAAGGATTTGTGAGGTATTTTTCTATTTTGTAGAGGGTTGTCCTTCTTTCTGGATTACGCGACTTCGCAGAAATGCGAATGCTTCAATATCCCCGATCTGAAATCTGATCTCTGATTGGAAACCCAAAAAGTAGGGGCCAAAGTCGCTCGACTTCTCCTGTCAGGAGCAAGTTTCCGACAGTGCAATCCAAGCCAGGCAAATTTTTTAACTTCATCTAGTAGATTCAATTTTCAGTTTTGTCAAGGACCTGATAGCGGCGTCACCATGAGGGTCTTTTTTTGTGTGCTCGATTAAACAATCGGATAATGGATGAATTAATAATGTGTCTGTCTTGATTATCTTCAGGTCGACCAACCACTTTAAATATGCTTCGCAAATTACTATTTTGATAGCATATAGTTGAACGGGAATACGTCAACAAAGTCGCCGGCAAAAGGTTTACTCATCCGCAAGCATAAGAATTAGATATTCATATATTCAAAAGGACCTTCGGACAATTTACGTTGTTTACCTGCTTTCAAACGTGAGATCATATTCAGTTTATTCTCGAACATCTATGAAGTCTTCGGTTTTTCAAATTAAAGAATGCTAGTAAATTCCAAACTTTTATGTTCATATTCCCTGATAAAGTGGAGCGGCGTATTTTTTATTGGCAGTGAATGCTTGGCTGTGAGTGGTATAGAACTGAAAATTCCTCTCACAAAAGGACAAAAAGCGTTTGTTTTCTGCAATAAAATTTTCAGAAAATTGTTTCTTAGCAGAGCAAATCAGAGCGTGGCTGTGAATAAGAAACTACAAATGTAGTTGCGATGTATACTTTGCACAACTTGTCATTAAATCTATACGTTTGCTGTTGAAGAAATATCTGTGTAAATAGTTGAATGAGTTGTTAAATGTCTTTTCCTTTCACTCTACTAGCTGACGGTCCGGTACTCAGTGTCTCTCGATCCCTATGAGCATAATTAGGAATGAGATTGTTGGCAACAGTAAATGTCTGTTTGTCATCTGTCTGTGTGTCTGTGCGGATGTTCTCAACAGAACTGCATCTCTGAACCAATGCAGTCCAAAATCCGCACACAACTTAAGAGCCGAGCTGGTCTCGTAGACTAATTTCGTCATCGGTCGATATCGATTCATCGATTTTTTGCCAAGTTTGAGCTACCAGGCTAAGAATTGACTCTATCGAATTTTGCGAACTTTGAGCTACTTGTGTAATTGGCTCAGGGAGTAAGCAAGTATGCTGAATTAGAATTATCAATTATTTACATATGTAAACACCAGTGCGTCACCTCTGCTTCGCAGAGGCTCGCACTGGTTCTACTTTCTGTATGCCTTACTCATTCCCGCATAATAGTGACATTGGAACTCACCGCGTTATGCAGGCTATCACGAAAGACTTGTAAACAGCTACTCATTCCTAGAGCTTTTTTGTGTGAGATCGGTATTTTCACGTGGATGAAACTTTTCTCAGAAGAATGAATGCAAATTTAAATAGGTTTGTGGACTTTTTATGGCTTGGTAGTCGCCATAAGGCAATACTCATCGTGGGCTACATGTTTGTGCAAAAATCTTCTCAAATGATCACGTAATCTTGAGAAATTGAACATTTACGCAACTAGTTCTTTTTGGCGCCAACTTTGTCAAGTAACCAACTTTAGTTGGATTTTTTGGGCTAAAGCCCATGGCTTGTACATACATATACAAACATATCCACGACTTTGCAAAAAGTTTATATACGGACCCAATTTTGCTGGTCAGAATTTAAGTGGACCCGTTTCACGCGCAGTTTCTAGGGGATCCACTTATCGGATCCGCTTGTGCTTTTGCACAATGGACTTTACTGCTGCTTGGATGTGCTATGCAAAATTTGGGCTCAAGAGGTTGGCTAAAACTCTCCCTACGAATTTCGTAACGGACAGACAGACACACACACACGTACAAAAAGACGTAAACAACCCTTAGCCCGTTATTATAAGTCATGATAATATCTGCAATCAGAGTCATCTGTAACCATTCGCGGCAATATTTGGCCAAAATATGCGATCTTAAAATTTTGAACGATTTTCATGAGGACGTGAGTTGGTAAGCTCACAGTTCGGCGATCAATGCAGGTAAGGGCCTAGCTTGAGTACGCTCTGAAAGTACTGTCTCTAGTGATTTCAAACTACAAAGAGGAGCAGGTAAGTTCTCCAAAAGGTACGCGGAAGGTGCAGACAAATTTAGGAACTGCGTAGTATCGCAGTAATCCTCTCAGCATAACCCTGCTTAAGAAACTTACACTGCACAAAGAGCATTATTTTCGTAATCAGCAAGTCTGAAAACCTCCATGGGCGAAGTTTCCGGTCAATCCAACATCATCAGTATTTCGGCCAAAATCCGGCGGCGAGGTTCAGAGCTTAGAACGAGAAAAAATCAAAGACCCCGAATTTCTAGGAGAACTTGCGCATAGAGCTTAACTAGCTGCTGGTCACGAAAAACACACCTGCTTTGCAAATTAGCGTCTTACTGTATGGTCACGGTTGCTAGGATTTGAGAAACACCGATTTTTTCAAAATTCACCGGCCTATCTTTCTCTATGGGAAGGGGATCCTCCGGCAAGCGCTAGCGCACGATAATCTACGGGAACAGCTCTACCAAGTCATGTTTACTAGAGTCTTCCGTGCAGGGCTCGGCACGAGGTGGCTAGTTGAAACTTCAAAAAACGAAGTCCCCCTTGACTTCGCCACAAAAGTACGACATCCCCCTTGACACGCTAACAATCAAATCAAACATGAAAACAAAAAGAATGAAAAAGAATTCAAAATCGGCAATAAATAGGGAATAAGAACTAGTGATTGTTTGTATTCTCCGGGTTGGCGGCATGCTGTGTCCGTCGCGCACCACCGCGAGCTTAGAGCACCTTTGCCGCTGCCATCCAGATAATTTGGAGGGCTATAATTAGGCGAGGAGGAGAGAGTTTGGGGAGGTACAAGACCTGCTTTGTAGAATATCAGATGTAGATTACTTTTATGTAAAAAATTTGAAAAAATCATGTGAACAATAGGAATTATATGACTTTGCTTGCGCCAAGCCACCTCAGGTGGCTATCCAGGTGGCTTGAAAGTTACCTAACCCCGAAAAAAGTTTGCCATGCCCTTAGTTCACATAATTTTTTCATAACTTTTCATACATAGTTCCAACTCCCCATTGCCCATCTACACACCTATTTTGGTGCCATTTCATCTTCATTTCACTGTAAACAAAACCTTTGTTTATTTGCTGGCAGCATGCCGGCAGCGTGCCGGCAGCAGATCGCAGGACAGCGTTATGCTCTTCCGCAAAAACGATATCCCCTTTGCTTTTTCCCTCAAAAACGATATCCAGCTTGCTTTGCAAGCCACCTGTGCCGAGCCCTGCTTCCGTGTATGTTCTTCGCTGAGTTACACTACTACGAATACTTGTCCTCACACAAAAATCGAGCAGACTGAAAACGGAATAGTAAGAGAGTGGAGTATATCAGAAGATTCATCTTGACGAGCTGAACGTCATGCTTTCTTCAGATTCATATTTTGTGCAATCTGAAGCAAGTTATGAAGAAAAAACGAAAAAAAACCGCGGATCGTCAGTTTTTGCGTTTTCTGTCGAATAATTAGTGTGGGTACTGGGTACTGTATAAAAGTTGAAGAAGTTCAACAGATTTTTACACGTATGCTAATTTCTCGTAATCTCCTATAAGACATTGCCTGATTACAAAGAACGCCTCGAGATAACGAGGTTAAAATTGCTAAGTTGCAGGATGATTATGATGATTTGACTTTCTGCTTCCGAATTTTGCGCAAGGAGATTGACCTCCAGGCCAGCAGCTTTTGGGTATTCATACCAGTAAGCTGCAGATTTGGAGGTTTCAATCTCCACAATCCTAGACCCAAAAAATGTTTCTATGCAGGACTCTTCAACTGCCTTTTTTATGGCTGTGCTGCGTGTTTTCGTAAAAGCAGCGGTTTTGAAATGCACATCCTCCTCATTCAGGCCGATCAACCTTTAATTGGTTTTCTTCTTTCACTGCGGAAAAATGGCGGCAGAAAGAAAAATGGTGTTCTTTTCATGATGCAGAGACTTTCATTTTTGGTGTGCAGGTCAAGTACGGTTACATTCTTCTTGTAAATGCCCTAACCTAACTCTATTCAGCTTTGCATTAAGCGCTCTCTTTCTACTTCTATATTCAAGAAACAACTAAAAATAATGTTTTTCAGTCGTAGCTGTAAGCGCACAAAAACAAGGAGAATGCGCAAAGAAACTAGTTCCTATAGTTTGTACCTCTGAACCGCTGTAGAGACTCTTGTTGCTAATTTAGCTGGCCCAGCCGTTGTGACCATTTGTCGTCCCAAAATAGTTGGTTGACAACGAAGTCAACTTGTTCTGTATCCTGTAGTCATCCATTTAGCATAGCCGCCTACGCAACCAGTCCTAGCAGAGTAAGCATTCGCTAGCAACAACGAGGAACTATCGCAGATTTGCTTCTATGGATAATGCAAAATGGAATTTCGTCCGAGCATCAGGCTTGACGTCGTTGGAGAGCATGCTGGTGATTTGCTAACATTTCTTTCTCAAAAATCATGTCATCCAGGCAGTCAAGCATGAAATGCCCTCCGGTTAAGCGAACCAATGGCTCTATGCGGGATACAATTTTTCGATGGCTAAAATTCATTTCCGTGATAAAAGGTTGACTGAAGTAATGAGCAAAGGAGTGTCTTTCAGTGTCTGGGTATAAGGTTTTCTATCTAATCCTCAAAACTAGCAGAATTTTTTGAACCTTTCAGTCAAAAAAGCTCCTTTTGTAGAAACTTTTCTGGGATAAGAGAACTTTCCAAAAGGAACTCAAAAGCTAGATTAATGAGGTTGTCCTATCGAGAATTTGACCCACAAGTTTGAAGCCTCCTGTATCCGTAACTTGGAATAGAACTAACATCTACATCTTTTCCATCATTTCTTTAATCTTTTCATTAATGGAAGAAATTACAATAAAGAAAAGCAACATGTAGCGTGACACGAGAACAACTCTCAGCACCTCTCCTGTAGATGTTCAAAGTATTTGTTCTGTCCGACACTACATTGTACATCTCATGTTTTTGATGGACTCCGTATTTTCGAATTATGTTTCATTACTACTGAACCAGTTATCGTAAAGGTGCTAGATTTGCGAGGCGCTTTCGCTGCGGGAGCTGCGCGGTTTCCCGCAACTTCACCTTTTTTGAAACGATTCTTTATCTATAGAAGATAGATGTGGTTGTCCAGTACTCAACATTAGCCTATAGTATCGTTAGCCAATCCTTTACGCTTACTCGGGAACTACCAATGATGGGGCACCGAGGAAGAAATATCCGGTACAATTTTTGACAGGAAATCTCTCATGTGTTAAATTATCTTTTTCTTTAACTTACTAGCATTAGTACACTATAACCTAATCTCTTCCATACCCGTCGCTCATCTTATGTGCGCAATGTTCTTATCTGTAGAGAGATTCAAAATTTTCCTTATTTGTTCAGTTGATTTCCTTCCATTACTGGAGTGTCGAGATCTAACTCTCTAACTTTCTCTTCTTCTTAAACTTAGACCTATGGGTATTGATAAAGTATCGATGAAGCCCAAACAATGGTTTCATCTTCAAACTTTTGAATTGTTAGTTTTGATAGAGAATATGTTGAAACATCTGGCCATAACCAATGAAAACTATTTTTTGACGTCTGTGACGTATTCATCGACCCCGAAAGTTCTAGGCCTCATTTTCAGCGTTTCTTTTGAAATAACTCAAAACCTCGATGCGTGCAACTCCCATGGGATGCCAGTACGTCAACATTCAGTACATATCCATTTTTCTTATAGAAAAACTGAATTCAGTTCATAACTTATAGTACTTGCACTTACTTCATAGTGAATATTGAAATGTCATCCCACTGGTTTGATTGGAATACTTCGAAATAAGATTGATTACCACGAAAACAGCTCCTACTTTCTCAAATTCTCACAATGTAGAATTGAAAAATCATTTTGAGAGTTACTGGAGTTGTTGTTTGATCAGAAAACACTATTGCTTATGATAGATACAATAATTGTCACAAGTTGTTGGTAAATTTATAACTGTCAAACTCGCGATACTAAAGTTTAGTAGGAAGCTTCTATACCAATCTCCTCGGTTTAGTGTAGTCAATGGGAATATATAGTGATTAGTCAGTATTCAAATCAAAAAATACAAATTGAACAAGGACTAATAGGTGCTCACTGGCAAAAAGAGCTGAATAATTCTTTAGCTGCGAAGTAAATTCAGGTAGGGCTTGTTTCGTGATTGTTCTTCCATAATCGATGGAGTTTCTTGAATGGTTTACGATTCTGCTCAGCAAGTTTAGTTATTCCATTTCAACTTCTTTCCCCAAAGTGTCTAATTTGTCCACATAAAAAAATTAATCTGAAAAAGGGAAGAAACCTTGCCCTACTGTGATTTTCAAAAAAAATTATTCTAAAAATCGTTGCATTCAGAACTAGGGAGGCATGCAATGAAGTTATTTTTGAAGTAGACAGTAAAGAACCTATAGCAATTTGTCTGATACCATCGCTTGGGTTCCTAAAACGAGTTCAAAATGACTCTCTCGGAAGAGTATTTTGAGGTACCAAAATGTTGTGATTGCATATATAAACGAAAGAAGTTTCGCTACACTTACAATTTTCTCTCTTACTTCCGCCCTACAAAATATCATACCACTCTAGTACAGATTCTGTTCCAGACTTCAAACATCTGCTTTTAGTTAGAGATTAGAAATTCTGAAAATCTCTTCTCAGTAATTTTAGAAGTACGCAGAAGAACCTTTTTATGTACGCACAAGAACCTCCCGAACGTTTCTAGGAAGATTTAATGGCAACGAAAAAATAACAAATTTTGAAGAGGCTTCAGAGCCCGTCATGTTTCTCTATAGATAGCTTTCTTTTCCGATACCATGCCATGTCTTCTATTCCAAGCGCTTTTCTTCAGTCCGCAAAAAGATGTTCCGCCGCAGCGGTTTCAGAGGTCAGTTGTCTGATCGAAACACATAAGCCGAAGACAAAAATGATTAGCGTTCAGGTTTCGGATAATTTGAACGCGCGCAGCGCTAAGCGATCCGGTTTCTGTGGCTTACGATCTGTTGCAGAATCGCGCGTTACGTAATGCGTATCGGTGAAGCGGCTGGAGACTTATTTGCGTTCTCAAAATACTTAATTTGGGTTAAATCCGCCAAAGAAATTTTTCTGATGGTTGACTCCACGATGCAATTTGAAAAACTTCTTTCATGCCAAAAATAAGGAATATTTTTTTGTCTTTTTACTCTCACTACGCAAATGGTAGCCCACAAAGACTGGCCCACCGGTGGAGCACGACTTTTGAGAAGAATTCTTTTTTTCAAATTCACATAATTCCTGGACTTGTGCGCATGAATTAAATAGAATAAATAAAAATGAATTATGTGAATAAAGCTAAATAAAATAATCAAGAGTAGGTAAATAAGACAAACTTCTTTGAATATCCATGTATTTTCTTTCACATGCAAACATAGTGTGAGAACAAACTGCCAGAGAGAAGCGGCTCACCAGAATTAAACTTTGAAAAAATTTTACAGATTTTTGTAGCTTTGAAGAATCATATCACCGTACCATCTCCAAGGGGCCTTTTCTTCCCTATCCGTTTTATTTTGAGGAAATTTTGGCGCCAGTCACTTTCTAAATTTCTCTAGCGATCAGATATAAGCGCAAAAAGCCACAACCCATTTATCTGAACACTTTCGCCCAAGCTTGTCACACATGTCCCATGTTACACCCATATCGCGCTACATATCGCTTTCCCTTTTGCAACAGATCGGATTCCGATAATACCAAGTTCTTTCTTGACGGTCAACATAACATGCATTCAGGCGATTTGCATGAATTCGCAGAAGAACACGAACTCGGAAATTCTATTCCAAGTTTTCTTTCTAGGCAAAAGGTGGGAAAGCTTATGAGTGCAGACAGCTATCAAATTACTGTAACGGTATGTAGCACATGAATATTCAACACACAGAAGTTGCTTATATAGTTTTTCTTGGGGCTTTGTTAGATACTGTAAAATTGGTTTGATCGAGGGTTGTATTAGGTTGGCTAAAAAAGTAAGTTCGGTGATTTTTAGCGGTGTGCAGAAATGTCACAAATCAGTTTTTGGGTGTATATAAGGTAGCACTGAAAAGAGCAAATCAAGGAGAATCGCATAGTTTACTTTGTTCCTCAAAATTAATGTCTCTGATAGCGAAACGGAGCAGGAAAGAAAGATTCAGATTTTTAGTCAGATTCACGAAAAAATCTCAACTGAATAGCTGTTGCATGAATTGTTATGAAGCAGAGTTTCCAGGCCAAAACGAACTTAATTTTTAGCAATGTATTTTTCAAAAAGAAAATATCAGGATAAGAAATGGAACTCTCTATTTCCCACATTTCTCAGGTTCTTTTATAATTTTCCAATTGCTTAAGGATGGCAACATGATTTTCTGACAAGATTTAAAGCCAAAATCAATATCCTGCAAAAGAGATCGCATAGAAAACTTCAGTTTTTTGACTACATAGTCTTTCTATTTTTAAATGTTGACTGTTTTTAGATGTTTCTATTTTTTATTTTTTTGACTGTTTTAGTGCTATCGGGTATATATGTGCCTGCGTTTGAGTTCTATAAAATTCCTCCATGTCGGAAATTGAAATCTCAATGCTTCTCGCATTTTCCGAATGTTGCTTACATCAACAAGAAGATAAATGACTGACAATATGTCAATGCTGCTTGCTCAAGCTCTGGCGTCATATATCTGAGAATGTCAACGAAATGAATTACACTGGAAAAGGAAACGCCAGGGAAAAATTATTTCATGGAATTTTTTTTTACTTCCATCGGGTTGGTTTTGAGCAGTGTAATTGGCTAGACTTGATGACGAAGACTTCTCCTGGAAGAAAAAATACTTAACTTTCCCTTCCTCCGCTCCCTTTTACCATATATGTTTTGTTTTAGTTGCTGCTTAGCTCATATCCCAATCTCTTGATTCCATCAAAGGATTTCCCAAGTGGATTGAGCACATCTCAACTAGAATTCAAAGCAGCAACTTCATACAAATTGAGAATGAACATTACCAGTTAATTTTTTTTGTGCTCTTGCCTATAATCCCATTCTCACCAATAAATGGATGTCTCCTCAGTAAGTAATAAATTTTCAATATTTAAGGCACTGTATACTTGACTCCATATTTCCATGATTATTTTCAGCACAACTGTAAACAAATAAATAAATAAACAACACTTCTATAAACAAACGAAAAAATTTCATTATACAATTTCAGTTAGCTCCTTTGTCAATGCATTGATGAAGTACTTGAAGCCCTTGTCTTTTATGGATTTGATTTTGGGCTTAGTGGAAAATATAGCAAAAACAAACTACAAATTCGTGAGTACCTTGGAACATTTCCATTTCGAGTTGCATCCCAGCTATTCAAAAAATATACCGGTTACCGTATACCAAACTCTTCCCCCCCCCTCCAGAATACCTGCTTTTCTGCAAGTAGCAAGCACTTAGCACTTGAGTGCATATACCTCTGTGAACAGCAAATGCGCATGACTTGAATTGCCGGTAAATTGCCTCTCAACTTCGTGAAAAAGAGGTAATCACTTCCTGTCGCATGCGTTCATGTGCCAGCCGGAAGAGATTCGGGTGTTCCAGTTGCGATTTTGCAAATATTCGCAATTTAACAGCCATTCAAGTGGAATGCATGACAGAGTAAAAAGCTGTAAATGTGACGGGTTTTTTGAGGCGCTTATATGTGCATATATGAGATTTTGCGCGTTTGAGTGATTTTCAAGGTGGAAGGAAATGTAGAAACTGCTGACATTTCAAAAGTGAATAATATATTTATGGACGATCATGGCTAGTTCGGAATTTCTAGTCTTCCACAAAAATTTCAAGAAAATCGCAATTTCTTCTAATTTCGACGAATTTTTCAAGCATAACTTTTTCGTTTGATTTCACATATGAAAAAGGATTAGGCTAGAAAAATTTCTACTGGTTGAATTTTTTATGGCACACTATTATTATCGATTTTCAATGCGACATTTTGATTATTTCTCGTAATGTATTCTGGAATTGGAATTACTGCACCAATAAATTGGATTTGGGCTTGAAAAATTTTCGAGCATTTTCATAACGGGTTTTTTTCGTGATTTTTCGAACAAGCTCCATACGAAATTCTGCAAAGTTTTCGAAATATGTAGCATTCTGAGTTGCTTGAAAATTAGTCAAATAAAAATTCTCTCAAGAACACAAATTTTTTTCGGACCACGATATTTCAAGAAAAGTCCACCTCCTGTTGAGTTGTAAAAGTTAGCTTTACTTCATAAGGGTGGGATAACGATACCCTTTGATGAAAAGTTGAAGCTTTGTGCAAACAATTACATTTCAAGGAGCTAAGAAATCCTGCCTGTGAAATTTGAGCTTCACTCTTTTTTTCACTTTTTTACAAGTCGCGAAATTCTTTGATGCATCTCGTGAGCTATGCAATTGTGCAAGCAGCTTCTTTCACTGACAACTATAAAATTTATGACATTTGTGATTTAATTTACCTTACAAAAAATTTCCGAAGGCTTTGCTGAATCCACACTCTTTTCTCAGAATTTTTTGGTAGCAAATTAGCCGAAATTTCGGAAGCATTTGAAAATTCTAGAAAATAACTTCATCTAATCTTTTTTCATTCTTCTGTCTTCCCTCCCAAAAAGTACTCTTGCCTATTGCCTAAATTTGGCTCTATAGATTGATTCAATTCCAACAAACTCCATACGATAAGATCTCTAAATCTAGTCATTTGGATATATGATTGGGCTTGCAAGCATCTTCATGCTTTCAAGCCCAACCATATATCATATCGAAACCGGTTCGTATCAAAGTTCTTACCCCAAACGCACAAAGCGCGGAAAATCCCATACTCTACATAAAACGTCACGTAACGCTTGTGGTCGTATTGTATTTCTTTCATGTCGTAATTTCTGGTACGGTGATGTAAAAAGTCCGCCAAATGTTGGATTTTACAAAATATGATGGGCGGAATTCGCGCGATGTGCTTTACAGCGTATTTCACGTTTTGAAACCTGAGATGTAGATATTACACTGCCAAAAAGGATAAGAAGCGTAGAGTTTTTTCTTGCGAAAATGTTTGCAAGGAAAAGCCAGCAAAATGAGAAGATAGAATATCCAAGGTCTGCAACTGAATATTGTCTCAAAATATCTGAACAACAGCAGCAAATGATTTTTCTTCTTCCTATTTGAATCTTTATCTCATTATGGGAGGAAAGTGGAAGCGGAAAAAATGAGCAATGGAGCGCAAGAACAATTTTTCATGTCCTCTTTCGTCCTTTGCAAAATTCCCATTAGTATGCCTAATTTTATTTTAAAAACATTATTTGCGCTCTTGCTAAAGCTTTAGACGTAGACTTCACGCGTTCACATTCACTTTGAATTCTCTTTCTTTCACTAATCATTTTCTCATTTTTCGCTATTCTGCGACAGGGTTGTTACAGCTTCCATACTATATTTATACCAACAGCTGTGTAAATTTCCTGCCCATAATTTCGCCCCATTATCTTTACATGAAAAGGTAGTCAGGCAATCTAACAAAAAAGATTTCCAAGCAAAGCAAATCTCAAAGCCATTTCTTTTCTGTTTCACACCAGGCTGAACAAGATATTTCATAAATCTTGCGTTCCAACTTACCACTGATAGTGCTCCTATGTGATGTTTTGCTGTGGTCAAATTCAAAAAGCATGTAACTTGGCTGACTTAACAGAACAAATTTCATACCTGACTTTTCAACGAGATAAATCAGTTCTTCTTAAACTCCTGATAAATTGCAGGGTACCATTCGACAGATCAAAGTAAGCTCTACAAGATGGCATTCAAAAGTTCGCACCAAGTCCAATCCGCAACATGCTCCAAACCAAAATAAAAAATTTTCCCAAACGTGGCAACTCCAAACGTGGCTTCATGAGTAATGGACACTACTAAACTCTAAACAATTACCGTATTCTTTATTTTTTATTTATTTTATTTATATTTATTTTTTATTTATTTTTATTTTATTTTTTATTATTTTTTATTTTTTATCATCTGTTTCTAGGTGAAGTTATGCAAATGCTTCACAATTTGTTGTAGTAGCTGTATAAAAATCGGGAAACAAAGGTACAATGGTCATGAAATGAGCTTACAACTGTGTTCAGCGTTCAGTAAGGATTTTTTCACATTTGTCCGTTATTCCTCTGCTCATAAATGAAACTAAAAGTCATCTTGTGAATGATATATTGACAATCAAACAGAACATAACAATGAGTCGAAATACTGTAGTTTCTGAAGTTTTTAGATGGAATTATAACATTTCCAGCAGTCTATGTGTTCGCTTACGGCTGCTCGAATCTTGGACTTTGTTGGAATAGGCATGTTGAGTTACCGAGATGTGTTCAGAATTCAGGTCCATGAATAATTTCTATGAAGACACGATTACAGAGGCATAATAGACTAATGCCTTGAAGATGCGCAAATTTGAAACTTTTTTTTATAAAAAAAAAGATCCAAGATAAGCATAGCGACTACATGTATGTTTCTAGATCTTTTATAAGGTAGAAAAATACGCGAGAACTCTGAAATAATCTTTATTAAAAAGTCTTACTATTAGAAAACAACGTAAAATCTCATAAATCCAAGCTTTGAAATCGGTATTTTTGATTTTCAAAGAAAAATCGAGGTATCTTCTTTAAATTCCATTTCGTTCGCTTCCTATCTGTCAACCAGTGCTGTGCGGGGGATGGGGGGGGGAGAGAGGGGGGGTTTCGATAAGCATAGGCAACCGGGCTATCCTTCAAAGTAGCTGCGTTCCGCCCCCGAATGCGTCCACCAGTTCCCACGACGTTTGCTCGTTCGCCGCCACCTCCTACTGCGTTACGGACGCATGCACCCATGGTGAACCGCTTATGTGGTAATGGTAACTAGTTAGATAGCTAGCGTATAGCTTGGCTTAGTGCCAGCTCCTTGTGGGCGGGTTTTTGCCACGAAAATATTTCTTTTCCCTTCAAAATTTTTCACATCAGGGTGAGTTTCATGTTTGTTCACTCAAGAAAAGCTAATTCCTTCAGGTAGCCCAAATAAGGAATGTTCGAGCACTTTGCCAAGGAATAATTACATTAGTTCATCCGATGTTCACTTTCTTAAGTGCCCCCTCTCCTTGCCATCTCTCATTCCAAAGTAACCACTCGGTTATTCTTTTCAACTCCACAAACACCTTATTTATTTTCTTAGACAAAAAATCTCCCTTGTCTTCTCGTGACTTTTGTTTTTCCCCGGACAGAGACAGATAGGCAATGTTTACATGATGCGATCATTTTTCAAACGAAAAAGAAATGAGAAATGGGCTTTAATTGCTTTCCAATCCCTGGTTCGTGAGATATTTCTTCAGCTGTCTTGGTTTACTAATGCTTTGTTTCCTTCGTATTCGTCTGATTTCTCGCTCGATATGTAAGATTTTTTTCTTAGATAAGAAGGATAAAGAAAATGCTAATAGGTCGTAAGGTGCACTTCAATAGCATTAGGTTTATTTTTTCTCTTTTTACAAAAATAATATTTTGATTAAGCATTGAGGCTGTCAAAGAATGTTCTAAAATCAGTTTGTTAAGAAATTCTCACTTACCTTGTTGTCAAATTGTTTAGACGCAGTAGCCTACTGTAATTTTGAGAAAATGTCCTGTAACGAATAGTGCAGAAACATCTTTAGCATTTATATAGCATATAAATATAATTATAGGTATTTGCTAGCAATTTCTTCTCTAACTCTCTTCCATGTTCCTGGTTGCTCAAATGGCACACCTTTTTCTAAATAATTCAAATATTCTGCGAAAAATGGCTTTACCCGATATAAGCAATGGTTCTACGAATATTTTTGAATTGCAGGCCGTGCATAACTGATGTTTATGCAAAACCTAGAGAAAGCATGGTGCAGAATGTAATGTACATAATGTAATGCAAGGTGCTTGAAATTTATGGGATTCTTCAGTGGTGCTTGTTTTCTGCAGAATATGCGTTCTGCAAAATCTCGTAACAATTTATTATACGTGGAACGAGGAGGAATTGCTTGAGCTGACTAATTCATCACTTGGAAACTGAGGAAATTCTAGGAAAAGCTCTCCACCATTTATTTCCCTATAAAGTCAAAAAAAAGTTTTCATCCAGATAGCTTAGCTTTACATTTTCCTTATTTACCAAAATAAAATGCCACACTTTGTTGTCTTATCGAAATGATCACTTCTATATTGTTAAAAACCCGTAATCTCACAATTATCAAGAGTTTTTCTCGCGTTAATTCTATAAATGTCACATTTTATACCGTTATCAAGTCCTCCGAAGTAAACATTATCGTAACAATGGATACGTTTGAACTGATTCCAAAGTCCATAGTCATATTTTTATCTTCATTGATATTTACTTCGGCTTCAAATAACATGAGATTGAAAATAAAGATAAACGAATTTTTTTTCATGGAAGTCACAAATGACAATTGTATTTAGCTGTGGAAAGGCATCAAGCAGAAGGAAATGATTTCTTTCTTGAAGTCGATTTGAAGTTTTGTTTGATTTTCTTTTGCGCGAAAAAAGCTTTTACAGTATTTTTTCCAAAACTGTGCAAAAAATCATCTTTAAATCCAACTTTTCTTGTATTTAAAGATTTTCTAGCACAGTTTTTTGGAAAAGTACGGCAGATGCCTTTTTGCAAAAAAGAAGATTGAATTTCTGTACATTGTACACAAGCAGCCTAAAAATCCTGTCCGAAAAAAAACTTGCATGCTTTTAATCTTGTTAAATTAACAAGCGCATGATTGTAAGGTATATTTAAGGTGCTGGTGCTTAAACCCTTGACCAAAATAGACAACGTATGATTTGCCCTAACGTTGTGTCGCGTTTCCATTTGCAGGAATCTCTATAGTACGCATTTTCTCTCTGCAACCCAAAGGCATCAAAACTTCTCCAGCTTAATAAACGAAATCCTGTCCTTTTTTATCCCGATGCTGGATCGGTAGAAAACCGCCTGAAGATTTGACGTCATGATGTCCCAAAAAACCTTTTCCTACTGTAAAATAACAGTAGCATTAGCTTAATGACTTACACTTATGGATTGTGGGTTACTGTAGCGCAACAGAAAGACTCTAAACCAAGTCAGCGGCCCCTCTAATAAAGCAATGACTCCAAAGCTTTACTCAAACTAGGTCTCCTTAGCTTTTATACATCTTAACAAATAGAGAACTTCATATGAATTCTTGATTTACAGATACGGTAAGGTTTTTATCTGCAAACAACAAATAGTAGGGTAAAAATTCAACGCTTCAACTTGGATCCTCAATTCAGACATTTGCCACACCTTTTTAACTTCACCCCTTTTCGCGACTGCTTTGTTCTTCCCGGAAAAACCGTGAAGTTTTGACAGCCAAGTTTCAGAAAACTTTCTGTTTTTATAATTCAATGTTTGATGTAATTCAAAGCAACATGGCTGACGTGGCTACGTATAGAATAGCAAGACGTAATCAAAAGCAAATAAATTCATTTTTATCAACTGCTGGGTTGTCACAGGATCTTGTGAAAATATTTGCATTGGGTATGACCTCATAAGAAGTGATGATGAAGGTAAATTTTCAAATAATATTTCACAAGTGCATTAACATATTAGTAAATATCCATGCTGGTTTTTCTTAACTTTGCTTCATTTCCTCTTTTTACGAATCCTTATTCTTGCTTAAAAAAATTGTATTACAGTAGTTGTACAAACGACGTGAAATAATAAATGCTTAACTGCCTGAAAGTGCCATTCATTGAGAAAAGAAGTGAAAATTCCTCACATTTTGAGCCAATTTGTTGAGGAAAAACTGAAGTACTTTTTTCACAATTTTAATTATAAAGGCGTTGAAAACTCTAAAAAGTACTTTAAGTAGAATCTTTCAGAACTGCGGTCTTTTTAAAATCATGACTAATTTTCAAATTTTTTTAATGTTCCAAACATATCTACCTCTTTTCTTCACCAATTCAACTCTCTGATTTTTCCCTGTGAGCAGGTGGAAGCGCACTCTCTAACTGACGTAGTGGCTTCTAGAACGAAGACGAAAACTGATGGCTTCATTTTCAAAACATTTTTCTCTTTTTGAAAAATCTATTGCACCTGTCACAAGGGTTTGAACGATAAGGCTACGCATTGTCCTTAAAGAAAATACACGTAAATTCGCACGTAAGCGTTTCTAGGGTGGTTTCAACAATTTTGAGAGTTTGAATGGATTTGTTAGGGATTCATTCTTGAATTTTTGACGTTTTCTAGGATTTTTTCAAGCTATGAAGATGGGGTAAAGTGACTTGAAATACTTGATTTTACAACTCAACATCTGCAACTAATGACTTTCCTTATGGAGGTAGATACTTTTTTATATGGAAGAATCTTCAGGACTAAACAGGCTGAATGAGTCATAAGCTATTAT
This sequence comes from Cylicocyclus nassatus, assembly GCA_958299035.1. NCBI lineage: Eukaryota > Metazoa > Nematoda > Chromadorea > Rhabditida > Strongylidae > Cylicocyclus > Cylicocyclus nassatus. The sequence continues at coordinate 80,254,063 of CATQJL010000316.1, read as the reverse complement.
ATCATAAGATCGAAGTTTATTAGTACACTATTCATGAAAATTGCCTATTAAAGCGCAGTATTGAAAAGCACAAAACGATTTTTATTTCTAATTTGCCCTTAAAATTCGATTTTTCACTCTCACTCTCTCTTCTTCCCGCCATTTCTCCTTTCTAAGCTTATCCCCTTATATGAGACTAAATCCTTTCAGCAAAACCCTTAGGGAAGAAAACTCTCAAGCCTAATCAAAAATGCGCAATTTAAAGCATCTCCAGTTGCCCTTTTATTGAGTGACAATCTTTTCTGCAAATACAGAACTTCTGCACATTTAAAAGGCCTGCTAATGTGTCAATCAATCTCTAAGATGGTCTCGATAAAATTTGTCATTCGAAACTTTTCTTTATGCTCTGAGAGTCCTTGAACGTTATCGAAACTTAGCAGAACCTTGAGAAGTTCACAGCCATTGTTGTTTTTTACCCTTCTCGATTGGTTACTGTCACTTTGATGAAGTAGTCAGATCTAAGATGGTCTGACAGTTGTGGTAGAGGTGGGTTTAGTGACCAAAAAAGTAAAAGCTCGGTTCAAAGATTATTCTAGGATGAGTCAGCTGTATTCCAACTTTGGTATGGCAAAGAAGTAAAATGAGTTAGCTTTATTTTTTGAGATAATATTCTTATAGCTAATATCAAAGCGGATTACTCAATTTAGAAATTCTCTTCCCGCTTTAAATAATACTTTTAATGTTCTATCTAGGGTGATTAACTTGCTCAAAAAATTTCGTTGCGTTCGAATCTGATTCCCAGGATGATTTAGAAAGGAAATAATATTGTTGCTTTGTTTCTCACTCCTACTCAGACAATTCACCGGAATTTCCGCAGAACAAGCAAAATCTGCAGCGTTTCCGCAGGATTTTATTTACTACTGCAAAAGCGGAAACGTTGAAAATGGGTTCTTCCGTAAGATTTTCACGTCTTACTGGTTAAAAAGGGGAACTTCCGCAGGACTTCTTACAAAGCGCTGCAGAACTCTAAAAAAATGCCAGCGGTTCCGCAGCACCTTGACATGCCAGTACTTGGGTTTTGGATATTGTCTCGTACCATGTTGCCTCGCCAACAACTAGAGTGCATTAGCGAACATGTCATCCGTAGTGTAGAGGATAGTAGGTGCTTGCAGTCAGTAGATCAAGGTTCAAATCTCGCTTAGTGTTCTCTATTGCTGTGGTGTTTCGCATTCTTTCGCTGCACCACATCTGAGAACTTCTGCAGCGCGTTCACGGAACTTCCGTAGGTGAACCTGGCGGAACTTTCTTAAACGTTCTGCGGAAGTTCCGGTCAGTTGTCCGAGTAGTTCAAGCATTATTCTGCCAGCTTATTTTGCTTCGAGATATTATAAAATCAAATATACACTGATCCAAAATTGATTTGAAGAATTAAAAGCTGTTAGGCGATTCTTCTAATAAGAAAATGACAGATATTGTAGGCTAATAGATCGGCCTAATGGTATTTTTACGTCGTCGACAATATTTGCGCGTAAATAAACAGTAAGCTTGGAGTGCTAACAACTTGCTTGTGGTTTGCGCATATAAGGTCATGCTGCCTCTCTATACGCGCAGATGTTGTGAGTAGTGCAAAAAAAACCACATATTTCATCAGATTTACTACCCTTTCCTATCGCAAAAAAATTTTACACAAAGCGAAAACTTTCTGGTACATAAAACAGTTGCTTTTTTGCGTGATTCTACAAAAACCGCAAAGAAAAAACCTAGTTACTTTTTTGCAATTTGTCTTTGTTGCTTAATGTATTACTTCACTTCGTCTCACGTAATATAAGAATCCCAGCGCAAACACTTATTCTTTCCGGCTCATAATGTAAATTGCATAGAGCCGGACGTCATGAAATTTCACTGTTGATGTCATCGTTCCTACATCATTCATTTTTTTTTCTAAAACACTGCCGCATTCACATTCGTTACCTGTGCCCCTTTCAAATTGAGTCACTAAATTTTGTGAGACCAGTAAAAAACCTTATAAACCCCGCAGTCACGTAAACGCGCGACAAAATTTATGTAGATGCACATTTGTTACACCTAGAAAATAGTACAGTTTACGTGATACTGAAAGAGTTCGTCAAGAAATGAAAATTTGAAAAAAATTGACAGGTATTCAAAAAGATGTGGCGGCGAGAATGATCATGGACGGATTCCAATCTTTTTTCAAACTATACGAAACTTTCAAAGAATCTTTTATTTTACTAGAAACCTACGAACTTGAAAATTTAGCTGTTAGCATGTCTCCCTAATTATTGAGAAAAGTCATTTTTTATTGCGAGTTCCATAATTTTTAGTCGATTCGAAACATGGATATTTGAAATTCCCCAATAAGTGCACTTTTTTAAACACCCATAGCAATAAAATAAAAAAGAATTATTATAATAGCCTGAAACACCCACTATATATCTTTTGATTCGACTGGATTGCGGCTGGAAGGCGGGGCTTCGTGACCTAATTAAGGCTAAGTTATGATCAGAGAGCATGCACGCTGGAGAGACGCAGACTGCGTCGCGAGCGCGAGCGGCCTTAATCAGGTCACAAAGCCCTACCTTTTAACCGCCAAGCCTGTTAAATCAAAGGTTAATTTTGGAAGATGTTCGATCTGCAATAAATAATAATCTAATGAAATTTTCTAACGCCTTCGAACTACTTTCATCCACCTACAGCTTTTGCTAATAAATATGAGTTGGAATTTCTCGTACAAAAGATTTTTTGTTGACTATATGCTGAACAATCAAATCAAATTTCCAGCCTTAAATGGTCAACTGAAACTTTCCATCAAATAGAAGGTCGCTTCTATTCAAAATTCCATTTCGTGAACGTCTACGAAGTCTGTGAAGGGAGAAAAGTCGTGAAGTGCAACTTTTTCTTTAAGCGCAGAAACAAGAAACCCGAAAGGGGCGGTACTAGAACCTTCTGAAATATTTCAGTTTCCATCTTACTCACGTTCGCAAGCGACACGGACTGCTTTCCATATGCCTAGTTGCCTTCTAAGTTTCTAGTTTCATTTCTTTCCGAAGCAAGAATCTCTCCAGACGATGTCTCATAACTCATTCTGAATAGTCTACGCCTGCTTTTCCTTTCCATTATCCCCACATGCAACAAGAACTCTCGGAAGTTCCGCAGGGTTTTCAGGTTCAACTTCATGAAAACTCCTTCATAGAAAAAGTTGCCCCTTAAACATCGACAAATTGCATTTGTGAGAGGGCGCTTTGGCCGTTGAGAGGCGTTTTCGATTTGCTCTCTTATTCACTTGCGTCACTGGCACTTTCAAGCCTCTATAGCTCTTCTTTAAAAGAAAGTGAGATCAGAAGAGAGATGGTTACTGCCTTTGGAAGCGTTTTATGTGCTGGTCTAGCAGCTCTGATTCTGTTCAACGAAGATAATTTTCCAAAGTCACTAGAAAGAAGTTTTAGTCAGTCGTATAAAAATTTCAACCTTACAAAAATCTGATTCTTTTATCGCCTAGTATCCGCGCTTTTCCTCTTCCTGTTTCAAAGTATTACACTCTTCCTAAGTTTGTACCAAGTCTCTACCTTTCTACTCCTTAATTATTTATTCTTATACTTTTTTCCAAGATCGGAGTGGACCTCGTATTTTTAAATTTTATTTTCATATCTTATCACTAACACATTGACGACAACGTCCATTTTTAGTTGTCTCCCTTGTGAGACAATGCCCCCCACGAATTAGGTGAAAAATTTTGGCTGAATTACGCAGATCCTCATTTACAGTATACCTACAGTAATTCTAAAAAGCAGCCGAACAACGTGGAAGCGATTTCTAGTATCAAAGTGAAAGAGAATTTCTGCAACAAATGTTTTCCAAAATAGTTGCCAATTTACATAATTTAAGCCATGACCCACCATGTGGGTCACATTGTCCCACGTGACAGTCATTGCATGACCCACCTGTGGGTCACGTTGCCGTCAATGTATTAATATTCCTATACTTTCTCAATTATAATGCCTACCTTAATATTTTATTTATATTTGTAGTCTTAATTTTTCTATGCTCACAATGGACTTCGTAGCTTTAACCCTGCAGTACTAACTAAATTATTGTATTTCGCTCAAACGCTAAAAATCAGAACGTCATCGAATCAGTCCACAAGAGGTCTTGTAGTTGCGTACGAGTTCATCTCTACCCTAAGCATTCTCGTCGCTCCACCCCTATATAGGCATACAAATCTCCGTTCGCGAGAGCATTTCGTAGTGTCGGCGTGGTCTCAGTGGTTTCTACGGTCATACAGCTGTTTCGCGAATTTTTTGTGCAAGTTTTGGAACGTTGCAGTGGTCGAAAAATAATTTTCTGTGATATTTTGAGGTATTTCGAGCGCATTGAGGTTAACTCGCGCTATTTTGTTACAAAGACTGCAGCTGTTGTACAATTTTGTGCTAAAATTAGTATTTTTTCTAAATCCATTCGTAGATAATCCCTTTTGCTTTCTCTCAATCAAAGCACTATTTATTTACCTCAATCTAAATGCTTTACTTCCGCTACTCCTCGTCTTTCCGAGTGTCCGCTACTCATCAAACTTTGTACCCAACATTGAGAAGACAACAGCTGAGTTCTCGTCCACTCGCAAACCACATAACTCATCTTCCGTCAGATTCAGTACAAATTGCTTGATTTTCGTTGTTGGCTGGAGAAATGTGTGATTGATGAGCGACAATTACCCCATATTCTGAGAATGCTCAAGCAAACATTTCCTCCACTTAATCAGCCTATTATATAATGAGTAAGAATAAAATACAATTCAGAATTCACTTCAGAGTAAGCATTGTACAATCTGTTCTATAGATCTATTATTGGGGTAATTTACAATTTTTTTTCTTTCACTAATCTGATTCAACTTCAGTAATCAGTTCTGAGGCATAGAAAAGATTTTTCTTTCATTATTTAAAATCACTTTTTAGCAAAGATTTTGAGCTCTCCTTAGAATGACACCAACTCAATCGGAAAAAATGAATATCTGATTGAGTAAGCTGATTCCAGCTTCAAGAAAAGGCGCTAACTGGAAAGATTAAGTTGCCCCAATGCCTATTTAGCGAGTATATGACTAACAATAAGAATCTGTCATTTTATCCAAGTAAAGAAAGATTTATTTGTTCGCCAAGTAGATGTACAATGAGCTAAGTGAGAAATTGTTGTACATTTCGGGTCATTTGCTAGACTCAGTGGGGTCATCATCTGTTTAGCAACCTAGACATCGTAAAAAATATTGTATTGGGCAAGAATGTAAAGCATTAGTTTTATCACCCATAAAATGCAGAAATATACCAATAGTGCAAGATTTATCAAAACAACGGGCATACAATTCTATAAATTATTGCCGTACATATACCTAGTGTACAGTGATTGTCCAGCAATTATTTATGTGTTGTCTGGCCCACAAAGTTCGACAATTGACCAGGTATCGTGTTACTAACACTTTGCTCAAAGACAAAGTTTGTTCCCGCTGATTAGCCTTTGATTACTCGTTTTGCTCAGCTAGCTCTAGCTCGAATAATCTACCAAAGCCCAAAAACTTATTTGCGCCCTTCAAAATTGAAATTTCTGATTTTTGAAGGAAAAACAGGCACTTCCTTTCGTTGATATCAAGCTCTCTCACAGAGCCCAAAATAGAAAGTGCTTTTCCTATCCGAGCACTTTGCCATCGCATAATTACGTTAGTTCATTCGCTGCTCACTTTCTTAAGTGCTCCTTTCCATCCTTGCCATCTCGCACTCCAAAGTAAATGCTCAGTCTTCTTTTCACCTCCACAGACGCCTTGTTAAATTTGTCAAGAGACAAATTGCTTGTCTTTGCTATCGCTTTACTTCCATTTTCTCGCAGACATGAACAAATAAGCAATGTTTGCTCAACCTAATCATTTTTTCAAACGAGAAAAAAATGAAAAATTATTCGGCTGAATGCAGGGTAATTTCTCAGCTGTCTTGCTTTACTAATGCATTGCTTCCTTTGCATCGTTTTTTTTTCGCTTAATATGGAAGATTTTCTTCGTAGATTATGGGGAAGAAGGAAAGGTAGCAATAGGTAGCAAATCTAGCACGTCAACAATAGTTTTATCTTCTATTTTTCTAGTTACTCTAACTAACAATTTTTTTTCAATAATAAGGCGACAAAGAAAATGTTTGTTACTAAAAGATACGATTCAATTGAATTTTGAGCTTTCTTAATCAAATGTATTGGTTAGGTGGACCAGGCCTTTCAGTTATTGTACTGGTTAAAAAACCTTTTTACATAACTACTACGGAAAACACTATTCATGCAACATATTAGGTTGTCCCGAAAGTTTTGTCCGTTTTTTCAACCTATCATAAAAACGCGTGGAACGAAGATAGGGAAACGCCTCAAACACTATCCGATGCATCTTTTCCTCCTCTTTCTAATCGTCATGCCTCTCACTGAGATAAACGCCGAAATTTGAACCCAGTTTTTACTATGTCCAAGTTTGGCAATTTTTCACAATCTTCATTATTGACTTTCGGGAAAGCTTTGGTAGCAGTTAGATAGAGCATACAAATGGCAATATAATGCAATTTTGCGTCAAATTTCACTTTTGATGATGCCAAAAGCCAGACATCATGAAACGGCACACAACTAAGGTGTTATTCGATGCAGCTTCTCCTCCTCTTTCCAGTGAGTGTATTTTCTCTCCAACTTGCGGGATCTTTGGCGATAAAATTTCCATAATTTTTGAATTTGTTTCGCCCCAGCGTATACCGTTAAATGCGAAATCTTATATTTCGAAACGGTAAACGCTCAGTTGCTTTGTAAAAATGGTGAATAATCGTAATTGATTTTTGAAAGCTTTAAAATCCTATGATTTGTTAGTGTTCGAGGCGTTTCTGTATTTTGAGACTTCGCAAAAGTGAAGACTTTTGAAAAAATCATCTTAAAAATACTGAAAAGCTAGATGGATAAGTCAAAAAATTGCATTGCGTTGCCCTTTGTTTGCTCTATCTAATTGTTGCCAAAGCTTTTCCGAAAGTCAAAAATAAAGATTGTGAAAAATTGCCAAACTTGGACATAGTAAAAACCACGGGTTCGAAATTTCGGCGTTTATCTCAGTGAGCTAAAGAGTAATCGGCATGAGATCGTGACAGTTAGAAAGAGGGGGGAAAGCTGCGTCGAATAGTACCTGAAGCGTTTACCTACCTTCATTACTCGTATTTTTATGATAGGTTGAATAAACGGACAAAACTTTCGGGACAACCTAATATATCCTTTAATTCAACTGGCTTGTCGGCTGGAAGGCGGGGGCGACCTAATTAAGGCCGTTTGCGCCCGCTACGCAGTCTGCTTCTCTCCCGCGCGCGTGCTCATCACTATATACCTAGCAGTGGCGAAGCGAGGATGGGGGGGGGGGTTAGCTGGAGGGAGGCGCCCCCCCCCCCGAGAATGGGTTGCGAAATTTTTAAAATTTACTTACGTGGGTTATAAAAATGCGCAAATGACTTGTTTAATTTTGTAAACAATTAAAATCACTTTTAAAATTTTTCAAAAATTCAAATTAGCCCTGTAAAAAAAATTTTTCGGGGGCGTGGTTGACGCCACGCCCCCTTTTTCCAGATTTTAGGGGTTGGGGACCCGCAAAAATTTTGAGAATCACCTCTAGAAGTTTTTCGGAGTGCGTGGCTGACCCCACGCACCTTTATTAGAAAAAAATTTTTGCCGCCCCCCCCCCGGGACGAAATCCTGCGACAGCCACTGATACCTAGCCTTGATTAAGTCACGAAGTCCCGCCTTCCAGCCGCCAAGTCAGTTGAATCAGTGAGTAGCTAGTACAGAAAACTATTCATACAACATATAATCAGATTTTTTTTTGCAAAAATTTTATTCAAATTGGCATAGGTTTCTCTGAATATCTCAGATATTTTCTAAAAAGGTTTCACCCTTTACCTGATATAAGCGATTGTTTCACGAATGTGTTTTGAATTGCATGCGTGCATAGCTGCTGTTTATGTAAGATTAGGAGACGAATGGCGCAGAATGTAATGTAATGCAACAAGGCGCTTAAAATTTATGGATCCGTCACTGGCGCTTGTTTTCTGCAGAAATTTCATTCTCTGCAGAAATTTCGTACCGATTTATTATACATGGAACGGGGAAAAATGCCTGAGCTGAGTAATTCATCATTTATTGTTAGAAACTATAGAAGGAATTCTGAAAATCGCAATTTTTCATTCAAAGCCCAGCTCTCCACCCTTGATTTCCTTGAAAAGTCAAAAAAGGCTTTCTTCAAATAGCTTAACTTTACAACTTCCTTATTTACCAAATCAGAATGCCACACTTCGTTGTCTTATCGAAATGATCACTTCTAGATTGATAAAAAGCTAGTAATCTCACAATTATCACGAGTATTTCCTTTCGATAATTCTATTGACGTCACATTTTGTGATGTTATCAAGAATTTCGAGATAAACATTGTTGTAACAATGCACACATTGATTTGAGGAATTCCAAAGTCCACTGTCCTAACTCAAGCATTTGCCCCCCCCCCCTGTTTTGGCTGTATTTCTGCCACATCAGGAAAGAAATTTTTTTGGCACAAACCAAGGAATCCAGTTTCGGTCGCCAACAAACTATACAAAGGAAAAACTATGAAATTTCAACAGTCACGTTTCAGAAAAGTTCTCTATTTTTACAGTTTTTTGTTTAATGTAATTTGAAGCGACATAGGTATGTAAGCATAGAAAAATTAAAAGCAAATAAATTCGTTTTTACAAATGCCTGAATCGTCACAGGATCGTGTAAAAAAATATTTACATTTGGTATGGCATGACTTACAAGCGAAAAAAGTGATGTAACATTTGAGTTTCCGTGGCAATCTTTCACAAGTGCTTTATTTCAGTTACATGTTTTATAAAGGTTCGTCTTGAGTTTGATTTTCCTTCAATTTGTTTCCAAGTTGCTGTTTTTCTTTTTTGTTTAATAATTGTAGACCATGTGTAAACGACTGAATTAGTTAGATGTTTGACTGCCTGAAATCTGACATCACTTGAGTGCAGAATCCAAAAACTGAAAATTTGTTGTTCAGATATTTGCAGCGAAAGGAAAAACAAGTGAAATAGATCTAGCACTTTCTAAAGTACTATAATGGAGCCCAAGAATGTGAGAAACTTTACAAATAGAATGTTATCATTTGAGTTTGAAGCTTTTTTTCCTTTGTAATTCCCATGAATTTATGTTCCTAACACGTCAAACTTTTTTTCCTTACTCTTTCCCAAAGTCTTTGTTACCGACCAGCGGTTCGAAAAGCGCTCATCACCGTAGTAAACTTCACGTCAAAAGACAAGAGACTATTTCTCTCCAAAATAATACTTCGTCTCCAAAATAGTTTTTTTTTTGAGTGAAAAATGTATTGCACCTGCCACAAGGGTTTAAACGATAAGGCTACGCACTGTCCTTGAAGAAAAAGTAGAGAGTTTCGCACGTAAGTGTTTCTTGGGTGGCTTCAACAATTTCGAGAGTTACGGTCTGCTGGGAAATTCTTAGTTCATAAAGTTTTCTAGGGTTTTTTAAGTTATGAAGAAAAAATCATGGAAAAAATGATTTTGAATACCTGGATTTTAAGACTGACTCATCATCTGCAATAAATGGCTATCTTGATAGAAGTAAACGCTTTTTTATATGGAAGAATACTCCAGAAGTAAACAGCCCGTATTAATCATATGCTATTACGTCATTGGATCAAAGTTTATAAGTGCACTACATATCTATAAATTTTGCCTATCAAAGCGCAGTATCAATAAGGACAAAACGTATGCTCCTTTACTACCTTGTCCATAAAACTCGAATTTTTTACTCTCGCTCTGTCTTCTTTATGCCATTCCTCCTTAGCAGGCTTATCCCCTTCTATAAGACTAAATCCTTTCAACAAAGCTCATAGTGAATAAAAGTCTCAAGAATTTGCTCAAAAATGCGCAATACAAAGTATCCCCAGTTGCCTCCTATGTGAGCGGCAATCCTGTCTGCAAATGCAGACCTTTTGCGATTTAAAAGGTCTGCTAATGTGTGAACTTTGAAATGGTCTCTATGAATTGTTAGTCGAAACTTTTCTTTATGGACTGAGAGTCCTTGAAAACGTTATTGTCACTTAGCAGAACCTTGAGAAGTTCACAGCCATTGTTGTTTTTTACTTCTCTATTGGTTACTGTCACTTGATGAAGTGGTCACATTCTAACATGAATTGACATTTGTGGTCAGATAAAGAACTTCCATCCGAAAACCAATAAACCGAAAAACCAGAACATTTTAGGTGTTTCAGTACCTTTTGAATGTATTTTTACAAATTCTACCCACAAAAAAACTTCACTTCAAAAAAGTATTTTAGTGGTTCTGCAGGGTCAGTAAATAGACGAAATTCCACTTCTGCGCTCCAAATTGATTCTTACGGTACTCAAAACATAGATAGTATCGTTTGAATGGTGTTTAGATTTTTGCGTATCTTACAACATTTGCGCGAAACACATGACAAACTTACAGCGCGTAAAAAAGTGTCATATGGCTCACATAAACCTCTGTTGACGCGCAAACGCTGTCGGTAGCGCAAGAACACCATACCATCAATTCTAACTACCCAATAGAGAACTTTACACAAAGCAAAGACTTTCTTACTGTAAATGAACCATTCCCAAAAAAAAAACTAGGAAGGTTTTTGCTATTTGTCTTAGCGGCTGATTATTTGCATTCGTCTCTTGTAATATAAGAATTCTGGCGCACGCAACTGTTCTTTCCAACTCATGCGTCATGTAAATTGCGTGGAACCGGATCTCATCAAATTTTACCAAATGTGATGTCATCGCTTCTATATCATTTTTTTTTACAAATACTGGCGCATTCACATTTGTTACCTCTGCTACATTTGAATGAGCCAGTAAATTTTGTGAAACCAGAAAAAAACCTCATAACACTGCAGTCACGCAAAGATATGACAAATTTTGTGCACCTTGAAAATAGAGTCTTACGAATTTGAAAAAAAAACTCTTGTCAAAGAATGAAATACCGAAAAAAATTGACAGATTTCTAAAGAGTTGTAAAGACTGAGCGTGATCACGAACAGATTTGGAACCATTTTTTTCAAAATAAACAAGTTTTATTGAACCTTGATTTCTTACTAAAATCAGCTTTGTGATTCTAACTGCTTAGTCTTTATTCGACAAAAATTAAAACTGCTTTTTTGGAAAATTGACCATTTATAACCCGATTACAATATGGATATCAATGACGAAGAGAGATATATTCTTCTAAAAGTCTGAAAAAAGAGTTAAAAATAATGGAAGCGACTACAAACTATGTTTTAATGGATTTTTTGAAGACTTTCGAAAACGCTACTCCTGTTCATTTACACCACCGACTAACTAAATATGGGCTTGCATATTTTTCCCTGTACAATTTTTTTTGCTTGTTTGTCTAAACAATGCATCCAAATTAGCATTAGACCGCCACTTGAAGAATCACACGTCACATAAAAGGTCACTTCTATTCAAAATTCCATTTTTCAAAAGTTTCTGAAGTCTGCGCAGGAAAAAAGTAGCGAAGTGCAATTGTTTTTCTGATGTACGGGTAAGAAACCCGAAAGGGGCGGGATTCTCAAACCCTTCATTTCTCATCTTATTCACGTTCGCAGACGATGCGAACCATTTTCGATGAACCTCTAATTTTTATGTATCCAGTCATTCAATTCCAAAATAACAATGCTCCAGACGATCTCTCATAACTAATTCTGAATAGTCTACGACTGCTTTTCCTTTGCATTATGCCTATATGCAGCGAGATTCTGGTTTTAGAAGCATGAATTTGACCAAGAACTTTCCCATATAGGTGAATAAAAAGAGATTATCACCATTATGTGAAGTAGACTTTTCAAAAATTTGCTTTACTCCTCCTATCTAGAGCTACTTTTCGAAATAAAAATCTCATATCTTTCATCTTGATTTGATCTATATTTTTGAATTTTTTTCAAGATTGTACTAAATTTCGTACTTTTGCACTTTTCATCTCTATCTTTTATTCATATTCTGTAGCTTTCGCTAACTTTCAGCATAAGACTATATTAGGTTTTCACGTTCATAATAGCATATAATTTATTTTGTACTTTTCTCCGGATTATAGTGGATTTTGTACCTTATATACTTCACTTATATCTTTCATTCATATTTTATAGCTTTATACTTTCTCACTAATGTCCATAATAAATTTCCAGACTCTCATCAGACTTTGTATCGAATGTGACGAGACAACAGCTGAGCTCTCGTCCACTCGCACACCACATAACTCATTTCTGTCAGTTTCACTACAAATTGCTTCATTCTTATTGTTGTCGAGAGCAACTTGTGATTGATGAGCCGGCAAATATCCACCCGCACTCTCAAAATGTTCAAGTAAACAAATCTTGCACTAATTCACGATTTGGATTGTAGTGAGGAGAATATGATTCCACAAAGAAAGAGAATTACAGAATTGTATCTCAGTTTCCGTTTCGATCCGAAATAAAACGAATCTAGGAAAAGTAATTTTTCCTGAATTTCATTCCTCAAAGATGGAATGATACTTTATTACATTTTTGCTTACTATTAATTATCTTTTTTTACCATGTACGATTCCTGAAATTCTCGTATGAATATAAAGAATGTACTATGAACTTTACGATAATCTGATTCCAATGTATCCTTTCAAAAAGTTCTGGGTTTCCATATCAAAGTTTTATTAGCAGAGCTTATAAAGAATTCCGTATAATAATTATAACTTAAGTTAAGAATATGAATGAGTGAGTGAGGTATTTCCAGCCTTCAAAAGAGAAAAAAACGGTGTCGAATGAAAGTTTATGCAACAATGACTATTCAGTGAATGTATGATTAACAATAAAGTTTTAAAGTAAAGAAAAACAATTTGAAGGATTCTAAATGAAAGAATAGTTGTTGCACAGCCTATCCAGCGCGTATATGAGTAACATTGAGATTTTTTATTTTTTTCAGGTAAAAAAAGTATTTGTAAGTCAAGTAGACGCAAGAAGAACTAGGTGAGATGTTGTAAATTTTGGTCATTTGCTAAACTCATGTGATCAAATTTGCTTCAGCAACTCAAACTTAAAGACTTTTCTGTTAATCCCAAGGAGAGCAGAAAATCCTTTTCCATGAAATACATAATAATATAGATAGTACAAGCTGTATCACAACATCGGTACATTAAATTACCCAAATTATAGATGTATATACCTAGTAGTGCAGTCCCTCCTACACTGATTGTCTAGCCCGCTCATGAGTTGTCTAGTCCACAAAGTTCAATAATCAACCAGGTATTGTGTTACTAACACTTTACTCAAAGACAAAGTTTGTTCCCGCTGATTAGCCATTGATAACAAAACAATTACGTTTGTTGTTGAGCTCAATCAGTACACGGGGAGGAGGGAAATTTTTGTCTTGCTCATAGTTCCTTCTCTACATCGGGTGAAATCCAATTTTTTTAAAATTTTAGATTAAGCCATTAATCTTTTCATAACTCATTACGGCTGCCAAACTACTAAAACAACTCCAAAGCAAGAAGTGAAGGTCAACGAGAGGAAGCAAAGTACAATTAAAAATCAAATCATGCAGTTCTTTTTGAAAAAAAATTATTATATGAATCTTCCTGAAGTTGTTTTACGAAATTGTGCTCGTCCTGATTTTGAGAAAATTCGTTTCTCCCCTTCTCCCCAGAGATCCACTTTTTGTTTAACACATTGACGACAACGTGACCCACATGGTGGGTCATGCAATGACCCTTGTTTCAGAGGTTCTATTATGCTCTATTTCTATAAATTACTTCCGCGTTTCTTGGCTGCTTCTCAAAAACACTGTAGGGATACTGTAGATGACGGCCTGCTTGATTTTGGCTAGAAACTCTCAACTCGGAAGTGAAGACATTGTCCCAAAACGCAGACTAAAAATGCGCGCTGTCGTCAACGTGTTAAGAAGCGAGAAGTATCACTGGGATTCAGACCGAATAACACTCCCTGGAAAAATCGTTGAAAAAGTTCTTCTTGTAAAAAGTAAATCCATCAATCTCAATCTACTTAGTGGTCATCTGTTCTGCTCTATACTTCCTCGTGTTGTATCAGTGTAAATTTGTCTAAAGTTCAATGTTTGTGTAGTTGTGTCTGTGATTTACATCTCTACAACCTGAGAGAAGCCAACAACAATGGTGGTAGTCCAGCATTTGTTCATTTAAAAAGTCCTAAATCTGTCTACATAGTGAGTCTCATGTTCTCATTTGGTGCTTGGGAAGAGCATTTGATAGAGAAGTTAACCTTTTGCGTTTGTGTGGTAGATATCGGATCCAACTATATGACTATCAGTTTGAAACACAGCCTTTATCAGAAATTAAATTCGCTCAAAACGCTCAAACGCCGTTTCCATATGGAGGATAACTTTTATATAGTTTCTAACGCATGTGGTATTTTATTGTTACGTATATGATAACGATGTACAATAACGATGTACATCAAACAATGGCACAAAGTTTGGAATTTTGCTGATTTTTGAGAATGTCAGATTCCCTAAAGACTGACGCATAGAATAAAAAATCGCCTTGGATTTCAATTCCTAAGAAGAAATTCTTTTGGAACTGTATAGTATGATGACAACTAACAACTTCTGATACCATTGACTCATTCACAATCCAGAAAATTCTTTCAAGAATTTATCATTGTGTTAGTTGATAATGAATATCTCAGCTGCAGCTTTTCTGAATTTCCGTGATGAACCTGGGTTAGATCGTGTTATAGAACTGGAACTGTACATGGGGGGGGGGTGGGAGTTACTATAGTGGCCAGAAGATACAGTAATTTCCATTTTCAACGTGATAATTTTTCTCTCCTTATTTTGGCTGGTCACTATTTTTATTGAAGATTTTTTTTTTCGATTTTTATTTCTTTGCTACCTTCTACCAACCACTATCGTCCGCACTCTCTTCTGTTGTATTTTTGTCTCGCAAATTCTCATCCGTATCTTTCTTTTCTTTCTCCTCTTGGACTTCTTATGAAACTCGTCCGCGCAACTATGAACGTTCTTTGCGCCCCCCCCCCCCCGCTTTCCTGCCCTCCGCAAGACTATTTTAATCATCGCGTGGCTACGAAAGTTCATCTCATGGCGATATTTATCTCCGTTCTACGACGTAAAAGTTATGGGGATGCCTGCACTAAGGGGGGGGGGGAGGAGGGGAGAGGCGAGGGTCCGGTTTTTGCCATCTTTGATGCTGTCCGACACTAACTAGATACATTCAAAGTTCGCTCATTCTTAACCAGGTGACCTGTAATCGCATAGTATAAAAGTATTAGTTAGTTAGGGTTCGTTAGACTTTCCTGGGTGTTTTGTTAGGTTGTTAGGGTCCTGAGACCTTACTAGGTGGATTTTCCCCCATATAAGTGTATTTTGAAAATCTTCTTACTTTCCATTACTCCCTTTCTGCTCTGTGACATTTCTTATCAATCTCCTAAGCTTTTCCCTCCTCTAATATCTTTCCAAGCCGGGATTATCCCACAAAGCTTTACTTTATAAATTACCTTCCATGCCTCCCACACCGAAAATTGATCTTCCCATAAATTCCAATAATCCCCATCCTCTCCCCCCTCCCCGTAACTTTCCCACCTCGCTCATTTATTACGATTACAAGTGCAAGCGATCGTGCGCGCGACTGCACCGATCGGCGCCAGCAATTTTCTGTTTTTTCTCACAAGCGAACATCTGTGTCATCCGGCATTTTCGTTGCGTGACGCACAATTTGCGATATCGTTCGTATCTTCTCATCCTTGCATACTTTTAGAAGTTCCTCTCATGGATCACTCGACGATGTTCACATTGTCTAATTGGCTACGTTCCAAGAAGAAGATGTTTCAGGTAAAATCATTAAGTAAAAATTTTGTTTTGCTATTTTTTGCTGTTTACTTGAACGGTCAGATTTGCAAGCAATGAACAAACAAATAACACTTTTGAAAATATTGTCTGTTTTTGCACAACTCGACCAAGTCGGTGGAAATTGTTTACGTTGTTTTTTGTGGAACCGGTTTTCTTTATGAGACAAAGATTATGTTAGAAATGCTTTTGTTTACAGTTTCTAGAGGGCAATCAAGTAATCTGCCGAATAACAAGAAATTCAAAATATAAAAAATTGAGATTTTCTGATAAATTTCTTTTACAGTTTCCAGAGGGCATTCAAGTAAGCTGTCGAATAAAAGAATCAAAAAATTAATAAAATTAAGACTTTCTAAATACCTTTTGCAGTTTCTAGAAGGCATTCAAGTAATCTGCCGAATAAAAAAATACAAAAATTAAAAAACTGGACTTGATAAATTTTCACAGTTTCTAGAGGGCACTCAAGTAATCAGCCGAGTAAAAAAAAAATTCAAAAATCAAAAATGGAAACTTTTTGATAATTCAAAAAATAGAAAATAGATTTTCTGTTGAACATCATTTTATGTGGATGAGAAAGATTAAGATGAATTTTTCTGAATTTTCATTCTTTTTTTTAAAACTGCTAGTCCTTCTTACAATGCAATTCCATTCTTCACATGCTCTCGATCGCATAAAAATGCACTAAAGTGGCTAAATTTTGCCCACATTGCCTTCGTACTTGAATAAAATGGGCTTTTCGTGAGGAGACGAAAGATGAGACGTTTAATGGAATGCTAAAAAGTTATATGGATACTTGAGGACACATGTGAAAATTGAATGCTTGAAGAAGAGTCGAAACAGATGAGGGAAAACTGGAAATGGGACCATAGCATCCATGAATATTTTTGGTATGGGACAGTAAATGTTTAAAAAATGCTAGATTTCTTTGATAGATGGATAACCCTGATTTGAACCTCATTACTATGAGACAGTCTTGATTTTCGTACTAAATAGGTTCTCAAAAGTTTGCTAAATTCCAGATTTGCGCATAAGGCTTTCAGACAGAGTTAGTTGCCAATAAGTCTAGATTATCAAGCTTTATTTGGAAAAAAACTTAACTTACCAAAAGTGTTTTCTTTAGAATTGGAGATAACGACAAGTTTAGAATATCGCAATATGATTATCGCAGAAGAACATACTGAAACCTTTTTTAAAATCAAAATATTACCTTACTTATCTTGGAAACCACGCAAACAATTAATTATAGGTTATAGTTTTTTCTTTGCGTAGTCCTGACGAAGAAATGAACTTCAAAAGTTCTCGCATTTATCATTTTGCGCGAGATTAGCCCTTTCAAGGTCATCGAACCGGTACTGGCTTCCAAGGGTACACGCAAAGGACAGAAGTTTAAAACCACAAAAAAATGATAGATCCAGATTAAAAAGGGATTTCCAAAGATAAAAATCTACAGAGTTCAATTTCAGAGTCGAATGGTGACTGGCATACTGATAATGGTGAATTTTGGCAATTCAATCATTCTTTCGTTGGAGGCATTCGGACCTGATTCAGTGCTTTCATTTGCGATTTTTGTGCTGAATACAGTCATCGTAGCACTGGCCATGTATGGAATTTTTGCATTCAAGCCGGTGTTTCTCACTCCAAATGTGATTTTGAAGGTTAGTTATTGCATATTTACCGCAAAAATATATTAAAGGCCTTAAAAATTATTCTCGAAAATTACCCCTTACTATTTCTGTGCGGAGATAGATATGAAATAGGAATATTGTAAAAGAATTTGAAGTGTATATCCAATTAATTTTCGAAATGCTCATGAATACATGATCCGTCATTTTTATATACTACCGTTTCTATTCCTATTTTTTATTTTCTACGTTTTTTGAATTTTTTCCTATTTTTCATTTCTGTTTTTTTTATTTTCTACATTTTAAGTTACTATGACTACTACTAACTTTATAGAAACCAAAAAACATACGCACTCTTTGTGCCCCCTCTGGCTTTCGAATTCCGTCCCCTTAGGTCCCATAAATTTTTTAGCCTTGTCCCTTAGATACCCTCGATGTCTAGACATCCATAAATAGATCCAGAAATGTCCCCAATACAGATATAAAGTGTAAGTAATCAGGAATTAGGACAGTGTTGTTACCCAGGTAACTCGTACGTCGTCTCGTGATCGAGGCTATTTTTACGTCAACAAATGTCTTGACTCTCTCAGTACTAGATGTTTTTCGTAGCGATAGGCTTCAATTTCAAATAAATTTCTTTTTCAAGCCTCAAAAATCTCTTGTTGAAGTATTTCGAACGTTTTTTCGCAAGACCATAATACAGCTAAGTCATTCTGATATGTACTCATATGAGAAAAGAAGGACAAAAATAAATTTAGATTGCATTTTAGACGATACAGCTGGGAAAATCCCATGCTATAGTGGTATTTTACGAATACGAATTTAGTAAAAAAATATATCTGGTCATATTAGTACTAAACAATTGTAGTCATATGATAATACACACTCTCTGGAAAGCCTAAATATATTTTGAACTCTTTTAGTAATCAAAGTAAGTGGTATCAATGCTAGGGGGAGGAGATATCACTCCACCTTCAAATTCTCACAAATGCGCTGTTTACTCTCTCATTTATGTGACCAAACAACAGCTGTACGATCCTCTTCCTTCGCTTCTTCCTATAACGTTCAAAAATCCTACATTCTTATTTTTTTATTAGGACGTCTATTGTAAATTTAGAGAGAAAATTTGAAAATTTTTGAAGTCAGTTTCAAATTTGAATCCAAAAATCATTTCATTAAAAGTCAAAGGATTCAAAAAACTCTGAAAATTCAAAACACACTAATCACACTATGTTTTTGAAGCTGAAGATGTTCATTGTATGTATGGGTTGCTCGCTGTTTGTTCCTGTAACTTTTGAAGCTTCTGTGCTTTTACTCCCAATCCCATTGTTTATGTTGGTTGGTCAACTTGCCGTTTAAAATAATCAGCTAGGCTTGTAAAAAAAAACTTTACCTTGTTTTGGATAAGTTTAATTTAAAATTAGAAAAATCATAGATTGAAATTGATTTTTTGAAAAACTTGTAAAAATTCAAAGATCTAAAAATTTAACGTACCCCTCCCCCTCATATATTTGCGAAATTGATGCTCCTTATTTAATCCCACATTCTTGCAGGTCTCACTCTCATCAGCCGCACTCTTTCACGGACTGCAAGAAGCCGAATCAAACGACTCAGCTTCCGTATTTCATTTCGCTTGGTTGCTCATCTCTGTCTGTCTATTTATTTGGGAAATTCACGCCATGTTCAGTGCCACATTTGGTGTAATGAAAGAGATGAAGCTTCGAGCCTATAGTAAACCACCGCCAAGTTATAGTCAGGTAAGACATTTTCATCATATCAGAAAGTCAAAAAAAATTTTGGCGCAAACTCCGCCCAAAGTGCTTTCGCGCGAGCCAAACTGTATATACTCCGATATTTTCGTACTCTTGTAACCGCCTACGCGTCGCTACCGCATCCAGAACGGCACCGTGCCAGCGCCGTTCCATTGCTGTTCTAAAGCCGTACCAGTAGACGCAGTGCGCGTTCCATTGCTGTTCTAAAGCCGTACCAGTAGACGCAGTGCGTACTGATCGACAGACTTTGCCAGCATAGTCCCGGCGCGGCGCTAGCATGGCGCTGGTACGGCGCTGGAACAGCGCTGGAACGGCGCTGACACGAACAACTGTAGATGCAGCTTAAGAAGTGTACTCGACCGCGTAATATGGTTTGAAAGTTCTGAGAAAAAAATAAACGTCTTTCTCGCTTTTACCTTGAAAAGAAGCTGCAAAAATCCAAGAAAAAACACAGAAATTGAGAAAAAAGGAAAAATGGATTATTTTTTCAGGTGATAGCTGATGAAGCACCACCTCCAACCTATGCTCAAGCCATAGAACGACTGAACTCTCCTGTTGTCCTGAACGTGACAACCCTAGAAGCTCAATCGCGTTCGACTCAGCTCCCGGTGACAACCGCTCATGACCCAACCCAAGTGGTCTAACTGACCCTGTAGGAATTTTTTGTCCCATTCTTCAACACCAAACGGGTTTTCTTCTTCTATGACACGATCAGCATACACATCCACCAATCCACACATATATATCGACACCTAGCCTTTGATTCAACTGGCTTGACGGCTGGAAGGCGGGGCTTTGCGACCTTATTAAGGCCGCTCGTGCCCGCGACGCAATCTGCGTCTCTCTCGCGCACGTACCCTCTGATCATCTTATAACCTTAATTAGGTCACGAAGCCCCGCCTCCCAGTCCCCAATCCAGTTGAATCAAAGGTTACACATGCTTAAATATGCACTCATTCTGTATAAACAACATGACGGTTTACTTGCTCATCCGATCAGTCTTTGTCATGGATTTGTACGAGTTTCACGCTTGATCTCCGCCTCATAGACATCTCGTCCTGATTTTTGGTCGAGTTAATTTTGCTTTTTTAGAAGTTTATCTTTCTATGACCAGTGGCATCGTTACGGTTTATTCTATTTGCTTTGTAAATGTCTGTACATAAATGCTTCCGTAGGCTGTGCGTAATTTTATTGATTATTTTGCTTGTAAAGATTATTTCAATAAAATCTTCTCTAATTGATATATTACTAGTACTGAATGGACGTGTACTTATGTTAGTGATAAAATAACCTGCAGTACTTCTTCACAATCACTTTTGAACTTTTTTCTGCCAAGAAAAATCAAAACATTTATAATAAGAAATTAAAATGATTATAAGCTGGTCTGTCCCCACTGAAACCAATTCAAACTTGGTATGGGCGGATCCAATCCCAGATTTCTTGCGTCTGGTGCTCTGTTTTCGTGGCAAGATCATGTCTGATCTCTCTTAAGTTTCTCAATTCTTGGTCAGCAGAAGGACGGGGCTCAGAGAGCAGGATACACCTCCGTTCAAGGAGGAAGAGAAGTTTTTTTTTGATGTTCCCGCCTTGGGTATAACTTACAATTGAAGCATAAAACCAAGCTAATTGATGCTTTCGCATGCGATTTTATACGAAGACAAAGACAAAATTGCTCTAGCACCCATAAAAATTTTTTGTGGGGACTGTAGGAAAGAGTAGATGCCCCAATTTCTTCAATAAGGTAGAGGAAAAATCCCCTATAATTTGCAAAAGAAAATTTTCAGAGTAAAAAACAAGGATGGTTGTACCAGAGATCTGTTATCACTCTTCAGTTCTATGGCGTTTGCTAAAAAACAGGGGTCGGCACGAGCACCAGGGAAATTTCAAAACGAAGGTCCCTAATAATTTTGGAAATTTTGTACGAAGTCCCCTTTGACTCTAAACCCTAAGCGTAAAAAACCCTCAAAAAACGAAACGTTGACTAAAAAACTTCGCAATTTTTGTGTCATTTCGGCCACAAAAAACAATATCCCCTTTACCTTTTGGTCCAAAAACGATATCCAGCTTGACACGGTGCCAAGTGTGCCGAGCCTGGCTAAAAAATAGAAGAAAAACTGGCAAGATAAAACTCGTTTTCAGGCTTCTTTCTCCTGCCTTTTGATTTTATTCTTTCTAGTCCTCTATTTAAAGGTTGCTTTGTCCACTCAGAAAGTTAGCAAAATTTGTGGAAGCTCAAAGCCCTGCTTCTAGAATGTAGGAATGCCAGTCTGGCACTTAAGGGTATCGAGACACTTACCAGGTATAAGGCATTCAAAAAATAGTGACGATGGTGCGACCGCGCGCGACACGCACGCACTTCCGGTAACCGCATTCTTGGCCTTCATCTCTACTCGAATGGATTTTCTGCCTACATATGATAGTATTTAGATATTGGAAGTGACTGAACTGAGCGTTGTGTTGATGTCTTTTTGTATTAGTGTTTTACGCTCTTTTGGTCGCAAAGACCACAGTCAAATCCGTCGTCACGATTTTATAAATGACCTATACACCTAATTTTTTTGCAAGCGCATGACCGATGAAGATCTCAAACATTCAAAAACCGGTCTTGCATAAAAACGACAGGGCACCGAGCTGTATCGTACAGGCGAAAAACAAACAACTTTTTTTGCGAATATTAGAACGGTGCGAACTCAAACAGACACCCAGCACTGAAAGATTGATGTTGATGACGTAGTGGACCAAAAGAACGCCTGGTCTCTGCACGATAGCACACCTGTACAGGAGACGACCGACTCGTCCAGCATGGCGCGAGAGCATGCGGAACGAGGAGACCGTGCGCCAGTGTTTTTCAAACGTGAGCGTGGGTATTATGATGAGCGGGTTATGTCAGAACAAATTTATTGTCGCAAAAGATGTTGCCACATGGTCTCGCTGTCAGGGGGATGTTTTTTAAAGAAGGCAAACAAGGAGTGGTGAGTGACTGTAAATATACAATACTAGGAGCCTTACTTCAACACCTTTACGACAAAGCCAGAGCACGGCACACATCATCTGGAAGCAGGCGACATCGTTTTCGGGGCGAAAAAGCAAAGGGGACATCGTTTTTGTGAGTCCAAAACAAAAGTTAGGTTTTTTAGTCGACGTTCCATGGTCAAAGGGGACTTCGTAAAATTTAAGTCAGGTAGATTCGTTTTCAAAGACCTAGAAGCGGACTCATGCCGGGCCCTGGACGAAGCCAATTTTTCGATACTGTCATTTGAGACCACAGCCTTTTTCGCTTTGTCAAACTCAAGACCCACCCTGGGTCGTATTGCCCGAAATGGGGTCTTTTTGGAAGGAAGTCAAAGCAAGTCTAAAAAATTTCTCCAAAGAGATTATCAAAGACGCTGATTGTCAAAATAAGGTTTATTTCAGTTTTTGGCATTATACCGTAAGGTTACGGCAGTCATTCTGTACAAACAACATCATGAGTTTTCGCGAGAAATTGGATTCTAGAGTTATTTCACGTGCTGATCACGATTAAAGCTTCTAATTTGTTCATTGCTCTACCACAGTGGGACTACGGTATACGGTAGAATTTTCACACATTCAAGCAATTGATGTAAGATGGGGTACTGAGAAGACTATCACTTACTCAGCGTGCTACAAAACGTATGCATGTAAGAATCGAGCTTCTTGGGGTAAAAATGCAAAAAAAATCAACAAAATCGACAACTGTTGATGGAGTGAGTCTCTTGCCCGTCCACGCCTCGTAGTTCTTGTGCATGTACACTTGAGCTTCTAGAAACAATATCATTCTGTAAAGAACTTGAGCTAAATTTATACCTAGCCTTATCTACGGTACTACCGCAACATTAAATTACAATATCCCCGGCCCGGAACACTCAGGGTAAAGCTTTGAGAATTTTATGACCCACCGGTGGGTCATATGCACTAAATGACAGAGCACGTACAACCCACCGGTGGGACGTATTCTCGTGAATGTGTTGAAGTGGAAGGTAATTGAAATTCTACCCATTATAAAGGTTGTAGGAATTTGTATCAAATGTCTGATCGCAGATTGACTCTCATCTCAACGGCTAAATTTTTAGCACCATTCTGACCGCTTTCACCTTAGACTTGCACTCTTCAAAGCAGAACACCTTTTGCTCCCTGTTAACGATAAAACACGGTTAGACGGCAAAAACTTCCAGCACTTGGACTTTTCCACGTTCCATAATTAATGCATTCATTCATTATCTTCTGATTTACCGATCTTTGATTTTCGTCTCAAACAGGTCGCTCATGACGATAAGTGAGAAAAAACCTGTCACGATCATTGTGTAATCAGTGGAAGACGAGTTCATACAATCATCGCACAATTATCAAAGATTTGATGAACCAAAAACTATTTGATAACAGGTTATATGACCGCTGAGGGGCCAAATGATTACCTTTAGATGTTGGATCGCAGTGAACATCATAAGAGTAAACATTCATTCAGCAATCTTGTGGGATACCCAGCAGGTTATTCGAGAGATGAAAACTATGAACGTCATATAATTTTATGGTCTTACTCTTGGGTCCAAGTTAACCCATACAATGCAAAAAAAATTAGCAAATGATGAAAATTAACAGCATTTTTCATGCGTCATCCACAAACAATTATTATGCTAATAATTAGACCTTTACAGATTTAGCAAGATGAGGGGCACAAATTGTACAGAAATTCTCGAAAGCATAGAAAAATCAAAAATAGTACACGATTCATCAGCTAAAAAGCAGATGCTCACCATTGTAGCAAACAAGGTATCGCACGGCTACAAAACCTCCAACTTGCTTTGGATCTTCTTCACAAACTGCAGGTACTCCTTAAATTGATAAGTTTAAGAATTCAACAACTTCAACTCCATTCCCATTTTTATAACCTAGTGAGGCTACATGCGCAAGTTGAACAGAGGCTAAAACTGAAGTGAAAACAAATGGAAATCTTCACAAATCACTCTTCTCATTCGCAAGATGACCTCAGCAATGATCAGGTTTGGCAGACACATTTAGCACTTCTTACAACCACTGCGGTCACACATTATGCCGCAGATTCTCACAAGCCATGACGCAGGTATGCGGTTTTATGATTCGCACTGATAAACTGTGACCAAACAATCAAACCTATCACTGGCGAAAAGGGGTCAAAGAAAAGCTGGAAACGAAAAAAGATTCTCAGGCATGTGAAAATTATGAAAATGATAGTTCGAGGAAATTATGCAGCGCTTTGTTCTTAGACCTTTGAAGTGTAAGTCAAAGTACACATCACAACGTCTACAAGCCCAAGGCACGACTTTTGGGAGATCAAGATTTTTCTGATGTGGTCACTGCGAACGTTCAAGTCGCAGGTAATCATTCATTTAGAGGCATCGTCCAGGAATCCAAAATCTGAACCCCTCCGATTACTACCTAAGCCAGATGTAGGCCCAAAGAGAGGGTCTGGGTTGGTCCGGTCCTCCAATGTCTCTTTCTGAATAGAGAAAATAGAGCTGGAACCCACGAAGAAGCCGTCCAGCCACGCCCACCTCCCAAGCTCCGCCCCCACCCAGGTACTGAAAGTCGTCTGTGCCTTCAGGATAGGCCTCTCAGGAATCGTGTTTTTTTTTTTTGAAAGAGAGAGGGTCACGCAAAGGCCCCAGAATGACAAGAATATGGAAGGCGGTCTTTAGTTATTTAACCCACTAGCTGGCTTACCCGGCTCCGCCGTATGTTCCGAATAGAAAATTCCATTTCTTAACCGATCCGGACCAAACTTGGCACACATACACTTCGGGCCCCGGCGGGTGTCACAGGGGGCTGGAGTTTGGCAGAGGGGTGTAATCGAGCATGCTGATCACCTCACGGGGGTGATCAGCATGCTCGATTACTCCCCTGTGCCAACTCCCAGCCCTGTAGCTCGAATTTTCCAAAAAAATCGATAAAATCGATATCGAT
The DNA here is from genome assembly GCA_958299035.1 of Cylicocyclus nassatus. Classification (NCBI taxonomy): domain Eukaryota; kingdom Metazoa; phylum Nematoda; class Chromadorea; order Rhabditida; family Strongylidae; genus Cylicocyclus; species Cylicocyclus nassatus. The sequence goes on along the minus strand of CATQJL010000316.1, from coordinate 80,228,785 downwards.
CGATGACGAAAAGTAGCCTATGACACCCGCCGGGGCCCAAAGTGTATGTGTACCAAGTTTGGTCCCGATCGGTTCAGAAATGGAATTTTCTATTCGGAACATACGTACATACATACAGGCAGACATACAAACAGACATTCAGCTTTATATATAAGATTGCTCATATAAGGCTTAACGGCTATACAACGGAACCTACAGCCACAAAATAGTCAATTATCGATCGAATGAAAATTTTGCTAAAGTGGAAGAAACTGACCGTTTTTCTTGCGTCTCCTTGAAATTCAACAGGCTGATCAGGACTGACAATTGTGCACCCTTTTTCACTAACTGGAACAAGCGCAGAGGCTATCTCAGGGAATGCGACCTAGAAATACCATTGTTATAGATTACGCAGACAGATGTCTTTACAACTCACTAGATATATAGCGTCTCCTATATGGCTGCGTAGTTTCCTATTAGGATGGTTTGGATGCCATGTGAACATTACTCGTCCCGTAAATCCTTCCATCGGTTGGATATACCAGCAGTTCCGACCACTGATCTACAATCAACTTTATCTTTACAAAAGTAGTGAAAAGGATTGCGTGAACAAACCTGTCGTATTTCCTCACTCGGCCACACAACCAACGGCTCCCCAGTGGATTTGAGCGGCTCATTAAGATAGCGGAAAACCTAGAAGAAGCAAAATATGCAGCAACATCCCTTACCACAAATGAACTCCAAACCTGTTCCGGATCCGTGATTCGTACCCAAATTCCTAAATCTTTAGCCTCTTCCACATCTTCTTCCTCAACGCTTTCCTTCTCTTCCGTCTTCCTCTCCGTGCTTATTCTTTTCGCAGCACCTTGTGGCACCGAATCCGTCGATGAATATTTGCTTATAGCTGGAGGGGTATCACCGCTTCCACCAACTCTTCTGGCTAACATTACCCTAGCACTTCCATCTGGAGTCATGTGAACAATGGAATTCTCCACCTAGACAGTCGGAAACACTGATAAAATAGGAAGACAATTTTATAAATTCCTCACGTGAGCCGATGTAGTGCTGCCTCTTTCGTCAACTTCAGCACTGCCCGTTTGCTTCTGTTGTGACTGGACTGCAGTCAAGGTCTGTAGAGCTATTGGAGGCACATTTGCACCACAGCCTCCTTGCAGCCTCAATGAAGAACTGCCAGATGGTCCGAAATGAGCACGTAGGGCGGTCCATGCTTTTCTTATGGCTGAGCCGATGCCCTAGAAAAATTTGCATAAAATCCCGTGGAAGAAAGTGCTGGTTCCTCCACCTCAATCGTGATCGGTGGCCCTACTATACGTTCCATCTGAGCATGTGTTTCAGCAAACGAAGTTGTCAGAGGTGAGACATAAATAGGATATCCAACCGGCTGATCAGCCGAACTGTTGATCATGTTCCTACAATTTTGCAAAGATATTCCAGCAAAACAAAAAAAACTTTTGGAACCACACCTCAAAACTTGTCTGGCATTCTGAATACTTCCTCTTTCAGGATTTCTATTCCTCAAGAAAATCAATTCCTGCTGCTGTCCAGCCCAAAAAGCCCTCACACATTCCCGATTCAACTTGATCACCCTATAAATAATAGAACTAACCAAGGAAGTCGTTCATTGGCGTGCCAACCTCATGTTTAGATGCATCCTATTTAACATGATGATCTTGTAATCATCTTGGCCTTCGTCATAAACGTGCCTCAGGGCTAACAAAGACGGAGTATTCGCAATTATAGCACGGCGCCATGCAGGATCGTGTTCGTGTGAGATGAAAAGCTTGGTCTGATGATCAGCGATGAGATCGTATAGGGACTCCGGGTCGTCAAAATCATCAGGTGCAACAAAATGATCCTAGAAGCGAGAATAGCAATGTGTACTAGTATTTGCGCATTTTTCGTCTGAAGACCACGTTTTCTATTTCCTTATCACTAGGAAAGATGACATAACTCACTACGATTGTCCGCAGATGATCCTTCACCATCGTCAATTTGATATCATCTACGCTACATTTCTACTAAGCACCGTCATTGTTTTTGCTTTTTCTACAGTGCTTTGATGTTTTAAAGCATAGCAAAGACTGCGACGTTGGCATGACCACTTTTTATTATGACTATTTATGTAATTTATGAAGAAATCTCTCACTTGATGTAGTTTCAATGCCATCTTGACTGCAGGTGAGATGACGCATCGTAATAAATCCATGTCAGCGAACACCCATTCGTCACGCTGACATGTGATCCTGCAAATTTGTCAAATTCCTTTGATGAAATGTATTCGTATAGCGGAACTGTACCTGAAGTCGCCCTTAAACAATGCATGTAATCCGCACAAGAATGACTCAGCAGCATCAGAATGCCGATTGTACGACGCTGCGCCAAGAGCTCGTCGGCCAAGAAGGGATAGCACGAAGCATAGGCTAGTGATGTAATCGGAATCTCTGAATGAAAAATATTGCCCTTTTTCAAATGAAAAGTATTTCGAATGAAAAATCTGCAATACAGACAACTGCCCAATATGAAAAAAAAAATTTTTTTTCTTGAAAAGAGGTCACTTTCTCGTGAAGAAAAGTGAGCATCCCAAATTCTCATTCAACGATCTTGCGTAAGTAGTCGGATGTTTAGAGACATTTGATAGAGCTATTTTCAAAGTTGGTAATTAGGCCATAGATGGGAAATCACTGCAGACGAAAATTATAGGAAAATTCATTGGCAGAAGCACAGCAACGCGCTGATTGCAATTTGTGAGCCCATTGGCAAATGACAAGAGAGGCGCCCAGAACGATGATTTTACCGCTTTAAGCTTCAAATGCGACCGAAAACATTCCAAACCAGAAATCTCTTTTACATAATGTGTATATGTAAAAGAAAATTTGACTCACAGCTCTTCGTCCGGATTTCGTTCGCTTCGCTTATGTATGCAATGTGCGATCCATAAGGAATACCATTCAGTGAAACTGCTCCGAGAGATACCCTGTGTTTGGAGAATAGTTGTCTAACATAATTGGAAAAATATACATACCATTTTGTTCATATCAAAATCTTCATCGTTTGTCGAACAGAACAAATGATCTACATCTGCATAGTGTGGATTCGTTACTATTGGTTCTAAGGTAGCATGCTGAATGTAGATGAGATCAGCAGTATTTGGAAGGGATTTGAAGAATGCTTACCACGGTCTCATTGGACAGCCAACTCTGGAGTTTGTTCGAAGCGAGTGCATAATACACTATGCATTTCACATAGAGGGTTACGAGAAAACGTCGAAGTTCATGCACTTGTAGCAAGTTCACAGCTGAGTTGTCGGTGATTGAGTAACCGTCGATGATGTACTTCCCGGTAACTACCTATAAAGATGAAACTAACACTTCTACAATCTTCCGGTCTTTGAGCAGCTTTTCCATGTGTCTACAAGGTCGGGGTCACAGTTTGCAGAACAAAGAACATGCAAACGATGAAACACTCGAAAATCTGCTATGAACTGCTCTCTGAGCCGGTGATTGACAGCAGAAGCACATACCAAAAACAAGGGTGTTGATAACAAACAAAAGAAAATAACCACGCAAAAAAACACCAAAAATGTGATTTAGCCTGCTACAATAGGAACTCCCTACCTCCCATGCTAACCAGCGTAGGCTCCACGCAGTGTTCAGCGACAGAAACCCAGGTAAGGAGCCAGGAGCACAACAACAGCATCCAGTCCCTTGCGTTTGATCATCCGAGATCGCTTCAACCTTCAAATCAAGAATGTATGCCAAAGCTGAAACTGTTTCTACAGTTGTGTATCTAGAGATATCCTTCTCTTGTAGAATCAGAAACACATGGTATAATTAGAAAATGCTTCCAGAAAAAAATTAGATTTCGAACACAAAAAGGAACAGCTTGAAGACTACCTCTCTTTGATGGCAGTAGGTGCCACGAAATTCAAGCCCACGCAGTTGAAAAGTGACAAAACCGTTTCCGACTTCGATTATGTGTACAAGACAGTTGAGATAGAAGCTGAAACTGATCGTCCTCGTCAGACATATTAGATGAGCAGGCACCTCACCTAGCCAGAATGAAGCAATCACCCGGTTGAACACTCGTTGCCCATCTACCCATTTGCAAATCACCAGCCAAGCTTTTTTGCAGACTTCTGAAAGTGCCAGAATCAAACTAGGAACATTGAAAGAAACTCATACTGACAGACCTTGTCAGGTGCTCGTAGAACACCGCATTCAGATTGCTATCATCCAACATCGGTCCGCGATCAATCTGCGAAGCTGCAACGCCAAGAATTAGCAGATATGTAAGATAGGAAGGTATCTAACCAAGAGTTGTGTTTGATGCATCGCTGCGCTTCGTGTTATAGTCTCGCTCCCAGAACTTTACTGGACGGACATAAGATGTAGTGAAGAAGGAGGAGCCTATAATGGAACTGTTAACTCATACACTTTTACGTAGAAAAGCAAAAGTACCTAAGAATGGATTGAGAGGTGCGCTGATCAGACTCGAGACAACGGTCTGCGTCCATATAAGAGCGGAGTGTGGTATGGAAAATGGCTAAGATGTCATTTATAATGCAACGCCAGTCAGATGAAGGATAGTCTAATGTTGACAGAAGTATGATATCAGTGTATACCTGAGCAAAAGCGTGAAATGCCGATCCCCAGCTGATTTGCCAAGGTGCCACGTATGCCATAACAAAGCTCATTTTTAAATAGAGCTCAAGCCATTTAGGATACAGAACGATGAGAAGGTACAAAACTAGAGGAAATACCGTAGCAGGCGAAATCTGCAAAAAACCAAGCATAAAGCTAAATCTAGCTCAACTTCACCGTACCTCATTAGAGATTCCAAACGGTAATCCTGTCTTCCAGTCAAAACGAGTCAGGGTGAACGCGAGGGCCAAGGGAACATAGATCAGCTGCGGATGGGAGAAGCCACCACGCAGGAAGCGAAGCACAATGAGAGGGGCTATGAATCTTGCCCAGGGAAGGTACCATCCACACTCCGTTAAAACAGCCATAGCCACCAAGGGATAGAGCTAATTTTGCTATTATTCCAAAAATATAGTTGAACGGGCTACACTCACCAGATTCTTCTCAAGCGCTAGCATCCAGACATGTATGATCTCGAAATTCATGAGTTTGGCTTCTTCAGGACTTTCATATTGCGTGTACTCTCTTGAGTGAAGTATAGGCTTTGCGATCTGGAGGAAATATATGAAGGAAATTTAGGAACCATATGTACCAAATTATAGCATACCAGCTTCCAAGGTGTGTGCGTTCTTAACTGCTCATAAATGTAGTGGTTCAAAATACCAAACGCGACGCACACAGGAACAATGACAATCTGAAACATAAACGATGGACATAGTGTAGATTCTAGATGGGGAAAAAAACAAAGAATGGTTAGCAAGTTTTACTCAAAGCAGAGCTATTTTCTCCAATATTTCCTCAACGAACAGGGTTAGAACGTAAACATTTGGCAGCGATGGGTGCCTCCGGAGCCCAAGAGAGGAGGGCAGAACATCATATAGGTCTCATAACTTCAAAGGCAAAAAAAACATGAGAGGTATAACCAGCAAAAAGCTGAGAAAAATAAAATGCCGAAAACAACACAAACTCACAGCAAAGTAAGGCTGCGTAGCTGTAAACAAAGAAGTAGAATGCAAAGCAAAGACGAGCAGTGACAAAAAACCCGAAAACAGCATGTCATGTCTTGCTCGCAGTACTACAGCATTCTTTAGACGTCCAGGTAAGGGGTCCGAAACATCTAGTTCATCTAAAGCAGCATAACTTTCGATCACAAAGTTGAAAAAAATTTCCAAGGCTCACCCAGATCTTTCACCCTCTCATCCTCTTCTTGTTCTGAAGACGCAGCGCAGCATAAGCGACTGGTACTATCAGAGTTACTAGGAGTTCCTACAGACGGACATACGGCTCGAAGCAAGATTATAGACAACTGTGGATTGGACGAAAACCTTCAAGACAAACCCAAAAATGTGTTCATAGTCCACTGGAAACACACCTGCTAAGCAAATATGAGATCGCGACAGCAGCAGAGAGAAAAGCAGAAAATGCAGGAGTTTGTGTAGTAGTAGAGTCGATGGAATAGGCCAAATGACACCTGTTAATCAAAAATGGACTTGAAAAAAATTTCACGAAATTCTTGAGAACCCACAATACTCCAAGAATAGCCCAGGCGGCAAGGCTTTTTAGAATCTGCACGAGAGCGCTCACTACACCCAGAGAAGCAGTCCCTCCGAATATATGCATCTCAAGCTGTTCTAGTACATGATGCATAAGTGTGTTAACCTGCAAATTTTGTGACAAACTTATGAAACTGGCAAAAAAGGTGCGTAGTTATTTTGCAGGATAAACTTGGCCGACTTCATTCAATCAGAACAAAAAGAGTGCTAACCTGCGGAAGCCAACCCATCGTGAAAGCAAATGGTAGCATTACTAAAAATGTAGCAAAAAGGTCACGAACTGCTAAAAGCACCATCTCTCCCGAGGTCTCATACAGCCTGAATGCAAGGTACGCGATTGCATTTTGCGACCAGATAACAAACCTGTATGGATTCCAGTTCCATGGGATTTTATCATAGTTTGGGTCATCACAAAAATGATGCAGCACTAAAACTATGACCGCCAGAATGCAAAAGTAGACGGGACGACTGTAGGCGACGAGCCAGTTGAAACCATGAATAGGTGATGATGCATCCGGCTGGACGCTTTTGAGAAGAGAGAACTGAAAGGAAAAAGTTGTCATGGAGGGATAAATGGTGAAAAGTACCGAAGGCGTAATGTGGCAAAAGAAAAAAAACGCAAACAGTATAACAAACATACATGGGCACCAGCAACTGTGAAGGCGAGCAAGAATAACCAAATGTCGAAGTAGATGCCAGTAGCTAGTACCAGGCCAGCGAGAAATGATACTGTACAAGCCAAAAGAACATCAAATGCGCAAGACCAAGCAGAGTGGTTCCTATCGAACAACGCAGATACTGACAGCCGATCCAACTGAAATTTACAGATAAGGCACGAAAGCCTACAATGGACGAACGAAAGTTCACCTTAAGTTTGAAACTCTTATTCGTCTTCGGAAACATCTTCATCTTGTAGTAGTAGCTCTTCTTTACCGTTGATGTACGTCGAGTAGGTGGCGCAGAATAGTCAACTGAGAGTGCTGCTAAACTCTATGTATACGAAAAAATTTTCATAACCATGGCAAACACCAATTACCGGAATATACTGGCTTATTTTGTAATTTTGCCAAAGCGGTTGAATACCATAAAAATGACACATACCTGCATTTGTACCACCTGTTGGAAGCACAGCTAGACCAAGTTCAGATAGAAAACGGAATCTGGATGACATGCCAGCTCCTGTGGAAGAGCCCGAATCCAACCGTGTGAGAAAAGCGTCCTAAACCAGAGTTGGCATACGGATCCAAATGCGAATAAACCTAGACTGTTATAACCCCGAAAACAAAATAAAGAGTTGAAAAAAAATCTCAAAGACCTGATAGGAAGGTGGTGCGCTATCCACTCTTGCTCGTCCTTCTCGGCGTTCTAAGATACTTCTTGCAAACTGATTTGATGTCACATCTGTCCCATCGGGTCCTCCTATTGCTAAACCGTCTGTTTGACGCACAGCAGCCCGCAGTCTCGATGCCACATTTGCGAACGATACCATTTGATGTCTAGGATATAGCCGATATGAGTGGCTCAATCACAAAACTGCCAAAACTGAAAAAAATAACCTTGCCCTGCTTGCTCCCGTTCCCGTAGGTGCATGGAAGACAGTTGTCGGTAATTGAGGAATGTAGGTATAACTCTCGTTACTGGACGAAGATAGAGCTCGTTCACGCCTACAAATTAATAAAAGGGTGAGAAATCACAAAAACTCAGTATCCTCACCTGGCGCTTCCCATCCCCATTCCTTGTGCATTGGCACCCTGAGACGAGCATGGTTCATTTTCTTCTTCACTACTCGCATAAGCAGATTCGGGCAAAACCTGCAAAGTTGAATGTTTGTTTTGTACAGAATCGAAATACTGCACGAACATCCAAGCGGTTCCTTCCTAAGGGTGGATCCTGAGTGCTTTGCAGCAGCTCCATAAGGGCACGTCCGGAGCCAAGAGGCTGTGCAGTTCCGACCCCTAGAAAAGCAAATTAAACCCCTATAGTAAATTCGAAAGATAACTAAGATAGATGAAAGATAAATAAACATATGAAACAATATGTGATTAATCGTTAAAGAAATTGTCTAACCGTGCTCATCAAAAGCGTACGTCCACCACATTCCATCAGCATCTTGAAAAGAGTGTACAGCTCCTTGAGATGTGTCTTCGTGACCTGCAGCAACGTGGGTACCATCCTTCAACGCCATGTCCGACAGCGCTACCACAGATGATGAAGACGATCGTCGTCTCGTCGGCGCTCTGAAAAGCTAGGATGATAGGGGCACAACAGACCTCCTCCGAAATCTATCCAACCCCGACCTTAACATTTGCGGAACACGGTGCGATGCGGAGCTTCTTCCAAGTCTACAAATCTATCCAACCCCGACCTTAACATTTGCGGAACACGGTGCGATGCGGAGCTTCTTCCAAGTCTACTCTGACGAACATTTTCGATAACATCCAACGTTTCCGGATGTTTCTCTATCAGCTCTTCCAAAAACTTGGTGATTTCCACTTTGATATCAGCTCCTGATGCTGAAGTACGAATATATCTTATTCAAGTTGAAAACGTATTACGACTGACCTCTATCGTCGGGAGCTTTGCTGATAGATGTTGATCGAGGGCGGTCGGTGTCGCCAAGAGAGACAACAACAGGATACCATCCTGATGTTGACGGTGGAGAATCATCGACTATTTTCTTGAAAAAAGCAAAACTATATTTGATCTTCAAAGCATTATAGGTTCGATGAAACTGCACCGTAATTTTGGACTTCCTGCGCTTCGGTCCGCTCTCCTCATTTGCGGCAATCTCATATAAACTCTCTTTCTCTCGAAAGCCCTTGCTAGTCGATGGCTGATCTACTTCCTCGCATTGAATTTCGTCACTTTCTTTGGCTTCAGTCTGTCAAAATATGGGACTAAATGCTACTAAACTAACTTGGCCGGCAGACTTACTTCGCCAACATCTGAACCATGAGCACTCTGCGATTCTATAGACTTTGAAGATGAAGAAGTTGAATCAGCTTTCACGTCTAAAGATAGCGAGATGGTGTAAAGAAAAAAAAATAACATTTGATAAAGTGTATTGCGTCATACTGAGGCTGGAAAAAAGAAGATGATGAGATAAAAAAGCTGGTAAAGTCTTCTACAGGGCAAAAGCTAAAGTTTGCACAGGCAAAAATTGCCAGATCATTATTTCATCGATAGAAATACGATTTTAGGACAGAAAGTAGAGGATCTGGCGTCTTCATTACCCTCTGCGGGCATGCACCGAACGCACATTACTGCATAGTCAACGAAACACTGTATGCCTGCGAGTCTTTTTACATGACTTGCGGGGGCCAGCCGATTACCGAGTCAGTGCTTCTATCCGCTAAGAGTTGCTGTGGTACCAAATTACTGTCTCCGAAGAGCTAAGAGACTTGGTTGGCCCAGAAGCGGGATCGAATCTGCTCCAGTCTGGTGATAGCGGCACCTCATGCCACAACCACGCCATCGTCCACAAGAATAGTACGATTTTAACCCACAAAAAACAGTGGCTGCTGCCCGGAAATGCTCCTAAACATTAGCCCTTCTCTCTGCGAGAAAAAACACCAAAAATATGACCCCTCACTCATCCTCCCCTTTCCTTGCTGCTAGATCTGCATCTTATAAGAACACCATCCTTTTTCGCCACCTTAGCTTTCAAACCACCTGTCTGAAACTCCTCCGCACTACTCATCTTGGAAGGATACGATTTGTGCGTATTCTGAATTCGAGTAATATAAGGGTTTGGTGGTAAAAAACTTCTAACCTGTCTCGCTTGATCTAAGCTTGACTGGCTAAGCATGCCCTTGTCACGATGGCTGGTTGATGACTCAAATGATGAATGCGCACGACGAACTCGTGAGTTCAGCGCTACATCTGACGAATGTTGTTCTGAAATTAAGCCGATCTGACCTGATATTCCAAACGGCGTCTGAGAATTCAGTCTCGCTCCATTATAACTCAATTATACAGACTATCAAAAAAACGAGATTCGTTTGAAAACAAGATATAGGGACAAAATGGCATAACTGTTGAAACAACATATTTATGGGTGGACGGTAAGAAAGAACTTGAGCAATCACCAACCAAATTTCCCTTCCAGCGTCATTACTGGCTCTGACATTTTCCGTGACATTGCGGAAGAAAGTCTTCTCTTCACAGAAGTGCCTACATGACTTCCATCACTGAAAGATACACTTCTTCAAGCGCAAAGGTAAGGAAAATGACGACAACATACACAGACAGCTCTATTTCGCTATCATTATTCGGCGCTTCTTCAACAATGGCTATGTCTTGCACTTCGACAACTTTGTCCTTTGTATCTTCATCACTATCATCCTGGAAACTTAGGCTCCAACACTTTCGAAATCAGCTATCGATAACAATGAAGTGCTAAAAAAATCTGAAGATCTAACCTCAAGTCCGCTTCTTTTCTGTACAACCGCAACAGTTTTGTTCACGCTAGGCATTTCTTGAAGGTCATTTTCAATGCGCACTCGACGCCGGTCACCCTAAACAAGCACTTGTTACAATAGATGCAAAAAGCAAATTAAAAAGAACATTCCCAAGATGGAAAAGGATTTGATGCAATGACTAACTCTGGATCTTAAAGGAGGATCAATGATCACATCATTATCAGTGATACGTCTGCGAATATCGCGCAGTTCCACCATTTCCAACACATCTTCCTCCTCTTGTTCTGAATTTACAAATGACATATGATTGTTGCACTGGCGCTATTTTCAACAAAATCAACAGAACCCCAACTAGCAGCATAAAAATGCACATCATTGCGCCTCTCCACTGCCTTTCCGCCACCAAGGGGAAAGAAAGTAGAAAGACGCAATGATGTGCATTTTTATGTTGCTATCACATAAATGCAGCGAAAAATCTGACAAACCTATTATATCCGGTTCTGCTCGAGTTGGTACATCCGATTCCGCAACCGTCTTTGTCGTGATTATTGGTTCAGATGTATCAAATACAACATGGAGGTGCGAGACGATAGTCGAAAAAGACCTCATCAAAATGCTCCATATAAACAATCAAATTTTCTCACCTTGAGAATCGCAAAGAGGACGCCAATGAAACAAGTATATCCAACAAGTAGTGATAATGAAAGCGCTCCAGATGTTACGAGTCCTACCACCAATGGCACGATCAAGAGAACTAGCCAAAGGTAAAGATGGACAGTGTTGCAGAAGATGGAATGCGATGGCTCATAATACCTAGAATTTGAAAAATTACATGGCAGCCGATACGTCACGAATAAGAACGTAGCAGTATTCAATTTGGAAACAAACATCTATGGCACATGTCATACTTGATCTACTTGATCCGCTTCATCCAATTCGCTATTGCTTAAATCAGGGAAGTGACCAATGGCGAAGTGGATGAAGTGGATCAAGCGGATCAAGTGGATAAAGATGGCGTGTGCTTACTGAGTGGTATAAGGGACGTAATACTTCGCCGAAAAAGCCCAAAAGTGCCTAAAAGAGCTCAAAAGCGCCCTAAAAAGCCCCCTAGAAAGCCCAAAAGCGAGCAAGAGTCGGAAAACCCCTGGTTTTGGTAGAATTCTGAGATTATTTTGAGACGCAAACGACAGAAAGCGAAGCAAAATGACTCGGTTGCGAAGACAACATACATGTCTTGACGCCAAAATGTGCGCACAAAAGGAAGGCGTTCCGGCTCTTTCTGCCGCTTCTGAGCTTTTCTGGGATTTTTGGGGCCTTTTTAAGCGCTTTTGGGCTTCGTTCGGCGAAGTATGATGGGTCGCTAAGTCTATTGTTTCATTTCTCTCACTATCTGCGATTTGTCGTCGCTCAATCGACCCATACTTGAGCAATCTTCGCTCTGCCAAAAACAATTTTACCGTATTTAGAACGTATGTATACTTCCAGTACTTTCAATCAAATACTACATGAACAGAAACGACGCGATCTGTTAGTATAGCCAGGGAAAACGTCGAAGAAAGTAAAAAAGATAAAGTGTTGAAGCGCACTCACCATCCACCTGTTAATGAAGCCCAGATCCCTTGACGGAGGATCTCCGCAATGTGCGTCGTAACGGTCATGTTGTATCAGCCTCCAACAGAAACATTTACATTCCCAAGTGGAGCAATTTCTCTGAAAAGTATACTTGAATGTACACTGGCATTCCTAGCGGTTATGGGAGGTATCAGCACAGAGGAGGTTGCAAGAAGATCAGCTTTGGCAAGAAGAATGCCACATGAGAAATTACGCGCTACCGCAATCAAAACAAAATTCCACCTAAACTGCCAGAAAGAAGTGATAAAAGTAGGCAGAAGCTTCATCTCCTGCATTTCGCAACATACCAGACTGAACTGGATATTCAGCCCCAAAAGCCGAGACGATGTAGAAGCTACTGAATTTGCATCCGCGGATATTCTGCAGTATCTCGTCGGTTAGGTGTGATAGCGCGGAGATTGGCACCCGCCATACTTGTTCCACTTAATCCGCTTGATCCGCTTCATCATTGGTCAATTCAGTGAACTGACCAATAGTGAAGTGGATGAAGTGGATCAAGCGGATCAAGCGGATCAAGTATGGCGGGTGCCATTGAGTGAATTATTATTCGGCCACACTATCCTGCGATTCTTGTGATTCCAGTCATTTCTGTACTACAGGGCTCCTAAATTGCAGAGTCGTTTGCACCAGCGGTCGCGCGACCGCGTCGCGCCCGGGCATCAATGGCGCCGGCCCCGGCAAAATGCCCGGGCGCGACGCGGTCGCGCGACCGCTGGTGCAAACGACTCTGCAATTTAGGACCCCTGTATTTATGTCGTTCTGCAGTTTTTAGTTCTGCATATTATGTAGCGCTGGATTCCAGCTCTGCAGCGCATGAATCCCATATTGATTATGTATTCACCACAAGAATACAGAAATCACAAAAATTGCGAGAGTCAAAGATACGGGTAGGGGACTACATGTCGCCGAAAAAGGGCGGTCCCCGCGGTCATTTGCGACAAATACGCACCCTTGCACATGCGCGGACATGCGTTCCTGCAGGCAATCCGCGCGGGACTCTTCCAAATTCGGCGACATATAGTCCTCCTCCCCAAAGATACTCTTCCATACTCTTCCACAAGGTACCTAGTTGTACTCACCTCTTCCGCAAACGTGCTCCTAATCATATCCAATCGATTGAGGCTCCACCTTTCCCACGCTTGCCGTGGAAAAGTGATCACAGAGCATGTTCGCGAAAGAGGTGCTGTAAGGTAGGTGCCAGAGTAAGCGAATATTTTGTTCAGGTTGGGGTCCCGCGCAGAATGGACGTCACTCACCATGCTGGCATCAATCCAAGTGACGTCAATTCTGCACCGGACCCCAACCTGAACAAAATATTCGCTTACTCTGGCACCTACCTAAGGTTGTCACATGTATAGTGTGGACCCCGGCCAGGTTCCCATAGGTACTTCCGCGGCGCGCACGCAGCGCGCACCCTTCTTGATGCTTTTCGCCTCACTCATGAGCAGTAGAGCACATTTATGCTCACAAAGAAGAGAAATGTAAAGTGGAAACCTCTAAATTCACTTCAAAAGAGACGTATGCAAGAACGAAACGCAAGCAGCCTCCATGAGTACCTCAAATTTACTCAATGGATGCATATTCCGAACTTGCACTGAGGGATAGGTTGTAATAAGTATACGTAGAGAAATTAAAGAACAACAGCATTCTTAAAACATTTCTCTTCGTAGACTTAGAAACTAGAGTAGTCCAAATTTCAAAAAAAGTGGACATTTCCGTAAACAAATACCTGTTGGCTTTTTGGAAGGCTCAATTTTGACTTGAGACACTGTCTACACCCTAAACATCAAACCGAGGACTCTTATATCATACAAGAAGCTTTTGAAGGATTATCATCTTAATATCCAATCAAATCTCAATTTTTCAGAGAAAAAAAGGAAAACACAAGACTACTATAGGGGCCTGCAGGATCGCGAGAGTCGGACGTGCGTACGGCCATTGCGCCGCGCACGTCAGAACTGCGTGCGACGGCCCAGGTAAGTGCCAGACTTATCCTGTTGAACAGGTTCATTCGGTTCACCACCTTTGCTGTTGGACAGTGTAGTGATTTGACCTATGAACGGAACGAACGGCTGAAGTGGATAAGTCTGGCACTTGCCTTAGTGACATCGGACGTGCGCGGCGCAATGGCCGTACGCACGTCCGACTCTCGCGATCCTGCAGGCCCCTATACACAAGACTGAAGCTTTTAGAACTATTAGAGCACGTGAAATCTCGTCACCGCCATCTCGAATGTTTATATCTGAAATAGAAAGAATATAGTACACCAAAAACAAAACAAAAAGTAGAGAAAAGAGGATTTCCATTAGGAGCTAGGGCAGGAGACGCACTGAAGGCGTGCGTTGCGGGTGCGTCGCGCAGGTACCTATGGGAAGCTGGCCGGGGTCCACACTATACATATAGTGACCGCCAAAGAACTGCGGACAAGCCGCCTTCCTCTTTTCATCGCTCATTTTCGGATGGAAAACGAAGATGAAAAAATGATTGGATTGCATGTGGTGATAGAGCTCACCAAGTGCTACAACCCACACATTGCGCTTTCTGGAAACCATGTATTGAAAAAGTTTTAAAAATCTTTTTCTAGGTTCGAAAATGGCCGCGTCACAATGTCGCGGATAATAATTCTTCGAACGCGAAAAATTTCTGTTAGGTCTTTTTTCGAGCTAAAACAAAAGTTTTCGAAGAGGTAAGCATACTATATCGTACAGCTCATCGAGGGCAATAATCGGATAATGGTTCCTTCCAAAAAACCCAAGCTTGAATTTTGTTTCGCTTTTTTTCAAAAAATAATTTTTAATTCCCTTCTTCAAGCCGAATTTCTTCACATGGAAATCTATGCAAGGCATTCCAACAAGGCTGTTCGGATAAAATGGATGCTCTTTGTCATCCCCTATGCATCGGACGTGTACTGGTGAGTTTCTTGGCTGAAAGTGGCTCCTGACAATGCCTGCACAAGACCCTACCAGCACCTCAACACTAACTTGCACCGCTTTGCAGGCTTGCAGCTCAGCCGGCAGTCAATCCACGAGCCTGCGCATAGGCTCATTCGAAAGGGTGTGACTTCCTCGACACGATGGTATGCAAAAGAGTTGGGTATGATAAACAGTAGAGATTTGGCGGATGGGGTGACAAAGCGCAGCCTTAGAGGTGAATGGAGTGAAAGCTCTTATCAACACTAGAACGGTCTTAGAGCTCCGAAATGGATCTATTACAAGAAAATTGACGGTTCTGAACTCTCAGGATGAAACTGGTGGCGAAAGAAGCTTTGCTCAACTTTAATTGAAAAATCCTTAGCCTACCACTGAATCTGCGCTTTGTCACCCCATCCGCCAAATCTCTGCTGTTTATCATACCCAACTCTTTTGCATACCATCGTGTCGAGGAAGTCACGCTCTTTCGAATAAGCCTACTTGCAAACTCGTGGAATGACTGCCGGCTGAGATACAAGCCTGCAAAGCGGTGCAAGTCAGCGGTGAGGTGCAGGTGGGATCATGTGCACGCACTGTCAAGAGCCATTTTCAGCAAAGAAACTTACCAGTACACGTCCGATGCATAGGGGATGGCAAAGAGCATCCATTTTATCCGAACAGCCTTGTTGGAATGCCTTGAATAGATTTCCATGTGAAGAAATTCGGCTTGAAGAAGGGAACCAAGAATTATTTTTTGAAAAAAAGCAAAACAAAATTCAAGCTTGGGTTTTTGGAAGGAACCATTACCCGATTATTGCCCTCGACGAGCTCTACAATATAGTATTCTTAACTGTCCGGATAACTTCTGTTTTTGCTAGAAGAGAAGACCTAACAGAAAATTTTCGAGTTCGAAGAACTATTGTCCGCGACATTGTAACGCGGCCATTTTCGGACTTTTTCTAGAAAAAGATTTTTAAAATTTTTAGAATACATGTTTTCCGGAAAGGGCAATGTGTGGGTTGTAGCTCTTGTTGAGCTCTATCACCATATGCAATCCAATCATTTTTTCATCTTCGTTTTCCATCCGAAAATTAGCATGTAAAAAAGAAGGCGGCTTGTCAGCAACTTCTTGGCGGTCACTGTATTTGGTTTATGAATCTGTCATTTTTACTTTCCAGTCTCATTACATTCTTACGGTATAACAATTTCCTTCCCATAAGATTTGTTTACAAATCGTGCAACGCCGATGCTGGCCAGATGCCAGCTGATAGAGAGGGAGGAGCAACTTCGAGACAGTGAGGATCGTACAACGACGGAGCGGCTTCGTCTTCCGGCTTAGATCTCCTTGTTCTTATTGTTTTGTTGGTGTTTGTTTTCCCGGATTATTGATATTGTTGATATTGATATTGTTGCTGCGATAATGATAAATGCGTATGTTAAAAGATGTTTTTGGACATGTCCGAGGCTCAGTTATTATCTAATATGGTGTCTGCCAATTAGAGGGTGGTAGGATATCCTCAAAGGCAGCAGCGAGTGTGGCTGCATAGTAGCTCGCGATTCCACCGACCTTCCTCTTTTAGAAAATAAAATCCTCATGGGAATAGTCCATGGGTTGACCGGTCTAAGGCAGGCGCTGTACTCCTCGAGGAGTATAGCATGGCGACGATCGATATACATCAAATACGTGTAAAACCGGCGATTTTTGTCGCCAAACTGGCGATCGCCAGTCGTAGCGACTGGTGATCGCCCGTCGCCGATATTGGCGATTGTACTTTATATACCTATTGATAGCAAACAAGTTACCACACGTCAAATCGATACATATCAAAAGTGTAGTGCCGATATTGGCGACTGGCGATCGCCAATATCAAAGTTCTCCACCTTCCTTTTTTGAACTTTCTTATTTTTTTCTAATTTTTTGCCTCGTTATTTTTTGTTCTTTTAGTACTTTGATTGTCATTGACGTAATTCGGATCATTAGGATGTTTTGAAGACTCTTAAGAGCCTGATAATGTATTCTTAAGCAATGTCATGAAAATGTCATCGCCAATGTTGGCGATCGCCAGTACTCGGTATCTAGATAACATAGCTATTAGATAACATCGACGTCGTATTGTGAAAATTAGTAGTGGTTTGCGGATAAGTTAGCAACAGCCATGCCTTCCTGTGTTTAATGACAAGTTAATATGGAAAAAAGAAAGCTATATAACTAAGTTTTGCAGGGGTTTCTCATTTTCAGTGTTTCACAGTAGTGGGTGACTCGTAGGTTGTTCCCTTTTCGGACTACCCAGTTACGCTGAGAATTATTTCAAGGAGATGGATTTTGACTCAGTTGCGAACGCCCTTGATGCTCTGAGCGAGCTGGAACATTGAAAGAATGGCCCACGACGTACTCGCCCGGCCTTACGTGCGCCCACAGCATGCCTCTTTCATCAGTACGCGCTTCCGCGTGTTCGATGAATACCTATCCTTTCACGATCCGGCATCGTGTTGTGCTTACACACGGTTGATGCCACACGAATATGAGGATTTGTACGAGTACTCGAACATTTACCAACCCACGCAGCGCTGATAGAGGGGCGCCAGCGCCTCTCCATTTATCTGCGATGAGAATTGTATTCAAAATTCGTAGAATAAGTTTTCTGATATAAATTTCAAAGTCAGTTAAGGTATGTTTTGGTCCTAAATTTGTGGCCCTCTCTCAGGAGGTTTGCTGTGGGCGCAAAACGGTCTCAGATATAGTTAGTGAGGTTAGAATGCCATCATAAAAGGTATTTTGTGAAAAAAAATCTAAGACCAAAAAGAGCAGAACTATAGTCCTTTCTGCGGAGCCTTCCCAGAGCTCACAACGCGGATGTTTGAGGAATGCGCCATCAAAACACAGCACAGATACGGTTATCCGCGCGCAGTGGTTTTCTGGACGGAAAACGCATCAGAATTGAGGTAGACATGCTAGGGTTTACGTTTTCTACTAGTGGAAACTTACATTAAGAGGCTCAAAAATTCCGGCAGCATGTACTGGAACTACAGACAGTTCTATTCAATTATCTTGCTGGCGTTATGCGACGCAGACTACCGCATACTCGCGTACGATATTGGAGCACCCGGTAGAGCCGGAGATGCAGCTGTTTTCAGAAACTCCTCAATGAAGATAATGGCTCTGCCCGTGAACCAAATGTAATTTACCAAATTTTAGAGATGGGTGGACGAAAGTGACGGGTTTTTTCCGCCAACTCGGAACTTGGGTGGTGTTGGACCTGTCCAGTACCACATATTGGTGGATGGCGGTTTTGGCCAGGCCCATCGCTTCATCCGGCCCTTTACCGAGGTTCAGGCCAATACAGGAAGTAAAAGGCAATTCAATGAGAAGTATTCTGGGTTAGCGTTTCCGAAAAAATTCAAGTAGAAAAAATGTCGAAGTTTCTAGAGCAAGAAGAATGATTGAATCGGTATTTGGCATACTTGTTCGCCGATTTCAAGTTTTGCAGACACCTATGCAGTTAGAATCTGTAAAGGCGGCGATGGTAGTGAAATCAATCCTTTTAAGAACAAAAAGAAGAGGTTTTGGATTGAAATTTTACTTTAGAATTTGCATAATCTGCTAGACCTCAGGCGGAAAAGGAATGAGCAAAATCACCGATACCCTCTCGCTGCAAATGGTCTTGCACCCCCCCTCCATATGGTTCCCGCAAGTAATGGACCAAATTCTGCAAATTCCTCCATATGGTTCCCGCAAGTAATGGACCAAATTCTGCAAATCTAGCTCGTCAGAGAATCACTGCTTATTATGATAGCTTATATGGTCCTCTCATGTGATAAAGTCATTTCTAACAAATGTTCATCGCGTTCAACGTTCAACATTCAGAATCTAAAAAAAATTAGTTTGTGGGATTTAAAGGCTGATTGCCAGCCCGAATCCCTTTGGAAGAAACAGTATCTCCGAAATCGCCCGCATTCTTTCCAGTGCATCTTCTTCTGGAAGATCTTTTAGGAAAATACCGACAAATGTCCCCAAAATAATGCTTATATATGCTCAATCTTATTTGAGTGGTTACACATTTACTCACCGAACAAATTGAATTTGTTAGTAGAATTACCAAAGTCTGATTCGAGTTTATTTTTAAAAGCTTCAATAGTTTCTTGGACAACACCTCACAAATTGAATTTGTTAGTAGAATTACCAAAGTCTGATTCGAGTTTATTTTCAAAAGCTTCAACAGCTTCTTGGACAACACCTCAACATTATAAAGCAATTCTTAAATACTGAATCTCTTCTTTAACCTAATATTTCCTGATGTTTTTTCCACAGCATCTTTAAGGCAATTAGGTTGTCCTAGCACCCTTCTCGACGACAATTCGACACCTCAAAATATGAAGCAATATTGTTGAATGCGAATTCAATCCTCCAACCTACTATCTCCTGATGTTTTCTCCACAACTCTAAGGTCCTTAGATTGCCCAGCACCTTTCTCGGGGATGATTCTCAATTTAGAATATTAGCTGAATGAAGCAACGCAGGCTTCGCACTTGAAAACAATTAGAACTATACCCAAATGATTCGACATATCACAAGAATCTTCTTCTATTTCACCGTCAGTTGCATCCAAGTTTGAAAATCTTACTCTAGAATTGGAACTTTTTACATACATTTTCTGATACATATTTATCATTGAGCGATCAAAACAGACCCATCCACTTTCATAGTTTCCAAAAATCTCATATTCTCCAAAAAGATCCAAGGTCTTTCTTCAGCAGACCCTGAGGGCCGATGTGAGTTTTTTTGTATGTGTCCCGCAAATTCTACCAAATTAGTTTTATATCTTCCACTAAGCTTGCATCTTTTTCAGAAGTAGTTAAGAAGCTTAAGATTTTTTCTGAACGAACCGCTCCGTTTATGCCCTCTCTTCAACAGCTCTTTTTGTATCCTCTCCCAGCATTTCATTTTTTTGCTGGTCATGCGAAAACCTTCACACGTGATATCCCAAAGCTCCCTTTCTGCCTCCACCAATGCGATCAGATCGGAACGGAACTTTGTTGACTGCAAAACAGAGTTGAGGTTCTAGCCTTAGTTTAAAGAATTTACCCAAACTGCTGCTCCCAATTATGGCATGTAGACTGGCATACACCAAGTTTTTCGAAAGTGATTTATTTTTGTTGAACGAATCGCAAAATTTTTCAGAATAATGATGAAGATGATCGGTATGAGAGTTTAATATGAGAATTCATCTCTTCATATTATTTTGGTCTATTTATATTGACTGTTCTCCGAAAATTCAATTGGTTTATTATGAAATCAATTAATCCAAAGTGAGAGCTGCGTGAAACTGCTGGTGCATTGCATCAAAATTTTAAGGTACTCACCATTGCCTGCAATAGTGGTTTCCGAATGAAAAATGTTGTGTCTGATTCTTTTTATTATGCTTTCAACAAGAATGTCATGTGTGGACTTGGACTTGCAAGCAGATCCATTCCTGAACAGGTTCATCATTAGAAAAAACGAGGCAAAAAATTAGAAAAAAATTAAGAAAGTTCAAAAAAAGGAAGGTGAAAAACTTTGATATTGGCGATCGCCAGTCGCCAGTATAGCCAGTCGTAGCGATTGGCGATCGCCAAGTTTTCGGCAACTACACTTTTGATATGTATCGATTTGACGTGTGGTAACTTGTTTGCAATCAATAGGTAATATCTGCTCCAAGACGAAGGCAGTCGCCCAAATAGGTTGAAAGATGAAAGGCTGCGGCGCGCGGGCAATTGTCAACCACAGGGCGCGCGCACGCTCGGTCAGCGGTCATCCACGCAAGCGTGCGCGCAACCCGTGGTTGACAATTGTCCGCGCGCCGCGTGCGCGTCAGCCTTGCATGCTCTCACCCTATTTGGGCGACCGCCTTCGTCATGGAGGAGATATTATATAAAGTACAGTCGCCAGTATCGGCGACGGGCGATCGCCCGTCGTAGCAACTTGCAATCGCCCGTCGCCATGCTATACTCCTCGAGGAATATAGCGGCTGCCTAAGCTCGAACGGGATAACTTTGACTAGAAACTTCAGTAGCGCGGAGTGTAGAAGATGGCCACTTCCTCGGCTCATAATCACTCTCGATTTTCTCCTCAAGTTGCTCGCTTCTCTTAGTTCTTGTGATTTTATTTTCGGTGGGATAGTTCGCTGGTTTTAGGTAAGAAACATTAAAAAACAGTTGGTCAAAATCTCCTCACTCATCTCCTCGGGAACAGGAAATTAAAAAGCAGTTCAAATGGTTAGAAAAGTAAAATGTATGATTTTGCATAAATTGTGAGACTGCAAAAGAAAATGCAGTTTTAGTGACCCTTTTTTGTACACTAACTTTTTGATATGGAGCTCTTACACTTATCTATCCTTTAAAACACCCCGTATTTTTATACCTATAATGGGCTCCGCCCCTTCGTTTGCGAGAGGCAGGAGGGCCAAGAGCTCCCATAAGTGACGGATACGGCGCATCTCAGTTAGCAAGAAAGTTATTAATGAGCGAGGATATCCATGTAAAAAAGAAATTCCATGCATTAGTGAGGGTTAAGCCAGACCTCGCAGCGTACGCCGCGTCCGCTCCTATGATGAAATATACCGAGCGTACGCTGCGTACGTCACGTACGCCCGTACGCGGCGCACTCTGGCTCAACCCTGAGTTGGAACGATTGCAAAGCTTCGGCCCAGAAGAGGATTTGAAATTGTTTGGATTAGTGAGAGACAGACTCGATCGCACTGCGCCATCTTCCGCTTATCAACGGGTTACCCTTCCGGGCTAATTGAAGCTGTCGCCGCCGAGGATAAACAGGTATCTAGATAGGTATATACATACATCTAGCAGCTAGCAGTAAACGGTAAGGCGGGTGAACCTGTCAACACATGGCCAACGACTTGGCAGTTTTCAACAAATATTGATCACCTCTTTACCCAGCTATTTCTACGTACGATATGGATCCATCGGATTAGATGAGTGTTTTTTCATGTAATTGTTCGTTGTCTCCATGGATCACCGTTCTTTTTGGCTCGCTTTCGCTTGTTGCAGTTTGAGTGTAGTGCGTCTATTTTACTTTACATCACTGTTTGCACTCATTCTCGATTTAATTTGGTTGCTAGTCTTTATCCACATGAAACTGATCTCCCTGACAGGTTTCTCTCTAGCATCTTTTTCCAAAATCCCGTTTGTTTGAGTCGTTTACGTATGTGCTGTGATTCGATAATGTTTTCGGTAAAATTTTTCATTCCAATATATCTCACCTGAACCTCGCTCTCTATTTCGATCGTACTACTGGACAAATAGCAAACTCCACTGTCGCTGATTTTGCGCCAAATCTATCGTTTCTTTTTCGACGAAGTCTGTAGAGATTCAAATCGCGATTGCGAAACGTTTCTTTGTGCACATTTTGTTTTCTTCATGCTATAGCCCCGTATCACTCATGCTAGCCCGTTTCCTTATGCTTTCATCGCAAACTCACAGCTCTTTATATCTTCACAGTCGAGTGGCGATTACACCGCTGACGACTCTTGGAGAAGCGACGCCTCCATTTTGGACAAAATCACTCGTATTACGACTCGCTCAAGGACGACCACCCAGGATAACTCCGAATCATCGCAATCTTCCCCATCGGAAACCGTAAGTTCAGTTGATTCTGTTTTACTCGATGGTGGCATGTCCTCAACCGAGGTTAATGCCTTGTCTCAAGCCTATAGCGGCGTTACCCTCGGAAGCTCGCACCTAAACACATAGATTATTTTTTGGAGGAAAATTTTCCAAGACTTTAACGAATGGCAGCGTCAGTTTGAAGCCATCATGCATAATTCGTAGTCCCACTTCCCGTGCAAGGTAAAGTAAACACACTGTATGCAACTCTAAGAGGTGTGGAGCGCGACGTCATAGAGGAAATGCAACCTGAAGATAGGAATAGCTACGAAATTCATTCCTTCGCTTGCATTAAGACCGCAGTTTCACGATAGCCAGAATTAGCTAACTGTAGGCAAAAGCCAGGCGAAGATGCCTATTCTTTCGGTCAGCGTATAAAAAGGCAGTACATAACCTTATGCGTCACTAGTCTAAATCAAATTTTGAAAAACTTCTGGAAGAGGTTTTGGACCGCCTGAGAACAGACTTGAAATTTTCATTCAGACCACACTAACCTAAGACATTTGAGGATGCCTTGGACAAAGCAGCGGACATTGAAGCGCTCGACAAATAAACAGTCGACAACAACTTGGTCTACCATCCAGTGCTACACATATTCGTTCCATAGGCCGACCTGACGAGAAGTACGACACCGGAGCCCAATCAATAAGAAGATTAAGACCGACAACTTCAGGCCAAGAGAGGCTATGGTGCATGGATATCATGGATCCTCAACGCTCGAAAGTCTGATAGGACCATTGGAGGGTTGCAGATATGAGGACGGTGCCTGCACGACAAAGGATGGAACAGCCGCGGTATGACACCAGAGTCAGAGGAGAGATTTTACAGCGAAACCGCTTTTGCCAAAGTTGGACTCGATCTATGCGGACTTTTCAAAACTACGACAGATGTAACAAGTACATTTTAAACATCGTCATCTGGTTTACCAGGTACGTGACTTTTACGCCTTTACCTGATGCAAAAGCCGTCACAAGTGCTCATGCATTTTCACAGAATGCGTTCTAAATACAGTGCAATAACCGAACTAATTTCTGACCAAACTTCAAGTTTCACTTCTCATTTTTCGAGAATTTTGTAGTCTGCTCAATATTCAACAAAAATATACTACCCCATAAGACGCTATGGGAAGTGATGCAACAGAAAACATTAAATACATCTCAGGTTCATGTTCTCTGAACGCATCAACGAAGAACAGGAGGACTGGGACCTATTTGTGCTTTGTTTCTTTTAATGTTTGGGGGAGGGGGGGGGGGCAGTTTTTACGATAGATAGAATTTTGATGCCGCAAACGCTTGTAAAAATGCCTAACTTTGATGAAACTTCTGAGTACAAAGTATATCCACTGCACAACAGCAGCAATATGAGGACAACCTACATGATGTGCAATCGCGCCTTCAAGTCTGAAGGTGACGGAAAAAGCCAAGAAATTGTTTCCTACTGTACTGCCTATAAGAAGGTATGCATGGTAATTCCCTCAGTTTTGCAGGACATATAGTGTTGCAGGTTGTTGAAAACGAAAACCAAATAAGGTTGGAACATTCTTCCACACATATCCACGAGGAGCAGGCCTCAGTGCTCAAGCTGAGTGAGTCTTCGCGAGAGTACATCTCATCACTATCATCGGAAGGTGTCAGAGTCAGGGTCAAGTACCGTACACTCCGCGAAAGGCTACGAAGTGGGCCAAAACATTGTTTTTACTTCGCCACTACGCGTGATATCAGGTACAAGGCTTCCCTATGGGAATGTGCTCGCTCAGCTACAGGATTATTGCCGCGAAATTCTTGGTGCAACTCGAGAAATTGCATCAAATCGATACCGTATCAGGCAGACGAGAGTCGATTTGCACAATGAGTCTGATGGAATACGGTATTATAGTGCAGCAGAGGAGCCTAGCGAAGATGGATCTGTAATAGTACTAACATTAGAGCTCTAAAATAGGTTACAATTATGTGTTCAGTGATAATCAACCCGAGACAGTTTGAATGGCTTCGTAGATATGGAAGGAGGGCAATATGCATTGACGATAGTTTCAGTCTCACCGCATATTGACGCAGACTTGCAACTGTTATTGTTGCCGATGAGTTGGATAAAGCACTCCCCGGAGCCTATCTACTGGCCTATAGGTTTGTGGAGTTTTTGAACTAAGTTTACATTGTATAATGTTTAAAATGACCGAAGCAGAAATCAAGATTTTTTACGGAGATGAGAAACTTCGTTTTTTCACAGTGATTTTCCAATGTCCGACCATACAAATTGTTTCTGTAATGGATTTTTGGAAGTGTTCCATATATTCATTCAAAAAATCTTATGCTTATGGCATGGACAACGCCAGTGTCTGCATTGGTAGACTTATATCCTTATTGAGCTTACGATGGGAATTAAAGAAAAGGGAAAAATTGCGGTACTTCATGACTAAAGTAATTTCAAGAGTGTATATGTTCGATTCCAAATGGAAAGGGGATCAAAGGAAGGCCAATTTCGACTACGTGGACATTACAAAAATCACGCAGTTGCAGTCGAGATATACGCCAATAAAGAAGACCACATCATTCCCTCAGACAACAGACGTTAAGAGATACAAGACAATGAATTAAGATCCCTTGTCCAAAAACAATGCTGTCCTTGCGGCAGCCGAGTAATAATAGTACAATGTGGTGTGGTTGTTCCTTTATGGGTTAATTTTTAGCGCAACAATCACTGCAAGAGAGGATGTAACGCGTGCCCTTACGAGTTTGTGCACATGCACGCTACTTGTGAAAAATGGAATAAATTGCTACTATGTACAAACGGTATCTATTTATGGTCAATTAGGTGGGTTTGAACAAATGTAATCTACCTTTTTTATCGGCAAAACTGTCGAATCATAGGCGAATATGCTGCCGAAAGGCAGATGACATTACTAATGCATAAGCCACTGACAGCAGTGACGATGAATCGGGGACAGACGAAATGGTCCGTTGACATGGACGAGGGAGTGAAGCAGAGGGATCAGCACAGTTGGAAAATCCTACAAATATTCATGATAAAGCAGGACAAATTTCGGTACTTTTCCGTTAACCGGACCCATTTTTTTTTGAAGAAAGATATTGCTTGCACCCTTGTACCATATTTTGCCCCAGCTTCACAGGAAGCAGTATCAACCTTCTGCCACGTGTCAAAAAAATTTGACATGTCGTCTACATGTTTAACAGGTTTCACCA
Source organism: Cylicocyclus nassatus (assembly GCA_958299035.1). Classification (NCBI taxonomy): domain Eukaryota; kingdom Metazoa; phylum Nematoda; class Chromadorea; order Rhabditida; family Strongylidae; genus Cylicocyclus; species Cylicocyclus nassatus. Next base: position 80,202,774 of record CATQJL010000316.1, on the reverse strand, counting down.
AGAATTTGTGTTACCCCACCTAGCGATGTAGTTTCAATCTGTTTTTTTAATTAATTTTGACCTCATTTGATCAGACAGTTTCAAAATGAACAGTGTCATAATAATGATGATAAACTATTATCAGTGAACAGACTAGACTTGCTGATAGAGAAGTGTGCTAGGATTTGGTCATTTAAGAGGCGAAATAAGCCGCAGCAAGGTACTTCAAGCTTCAATTATAGTCTTTTCGGTTGAATTCGCATGGCGAAAGGTTTGAAAAGAAATATTTTGGAATTAGTGCTGAAAGCAAGCAAGATGTTCTAAAATAAGTTCATTATTCTTTTGCTCTTATTTAAAACATTTTAACAGCTTTAAAATGATCACAGATTCTCTATTATCTCACCGGAGTTGATTTCGAAAAAAAAAACACGTCAAAATGGACCAAAACTGTCAATTTTTCCGTGGCAAGGAAGCAGTCCTCTTAGGATCTATGATAAATTATTTCTAGACTAAAGAACGTATAATATGAGAGCCTTTTGAAAAAGTGGGTCCGGATAACGGAAAAATACCCAAATTTTAGGGCATAGAAATGGACCGTATGACACAGATGAAGAACAACAAAAATCATTTTATTCAGAATTACGCCGCCACCCATAGCAACGTACCTACATTGTGCAACAGTGCGAACGATGAAGCTGTGAAATTTGAAAGATTGTGAAGAATATATGATAGCTTTGAAAAACATGACTGGAGCCGCAAAGGAATTAGTCTTGGGAAAAGAAAATGTTATGGCGACTAGCTTGACGACGTAAGAGAAGTCGTCAGCAGCAAGATTACGCCTATCAGAAATCTTCATAAAGCAGAGGGTATTATAGCTTTTACAATATCATTGTAAAGTGCATCGCTGTCGAAAGGTAAGTTCTTTAAGATTTGGGACAAGTTTTTCCATCTCTCGACTTATTTAACTTTTTTTCTGTGTGACTTATTTTTTGTCTCTGTAGATGCTCTCCTACCTTACCTTAAATTGGTACGGGTTGTTTAGCCGTTACTGTGAGCTGTTTCTTTGGTGATGCCGGAATTTTGTTTTTCTGCTTACCTTCATTGCTTCCTTATTACAAGCTATCTTTCAAAGCCACGCTGCATCTTTTAAATGAATTTGAGTCTTTGGTACAACAAGGACATACGCATAAGTGAGATGCAATGGCAACTAGCATTCTTACCCGTTTATCAAACGTCAAAACCCGCTTTTTGCTAAACTATTTAGGATACAACGAATAGCCGACCATTCTAAATGAAAATAAAGAGTTAGACGACTAAATCAAAGAGGATATCAGAAATAGAGAGTACCCGATATCAGATGTAGAGAGTACATGCCTGAGAAAGTAGGAGGTCCGTAGGAATTTTTGAACGGAGATCTGGTTTTTTCTCAAAACTCTTCTTAGATTTCGGCTTCGAACTTTATATAGAACAAAGGTACTTTTCCGTTATCCGGACTCATTTTAAAGGCTCTCATAAAATACGTTTTACAGTCCCAGAACAATTTTTCAAAGATTCTACAAGGACTGCCTCCCCATCACATGAGAAATGTCATGAGAAATTGACACGTTTTACTCCATTATAACTTTTTTTCGAAATCATTTCCGGTGAGGTATAGGAACATTTGTGCTCACATAAAAGCCTTTCAACTGTTTTCTAAAAGAGCTAAACTGTTTAAAACTTAGACCAGAACATCTTGATTGCTTTCAACAATAATTCAAAATTATCTTCCTTTTCAAACTTTCCGCTATGCGAAATTAGTTAGGAGAAACTATAAATGGTGGGGCTTACAGTATTTTGCTGCTGCTTGTTGCAGCGCTTGGATAACGGAATCCTAGCTCACTTCTTCATTCTGGGCAGGTCTTATTTGCTCAATAATAACAAGATGACGTACAGTTTGCCCCAATTCCAACCAGGCCAAAATGGCATGGCGGGAGACCGCGTCGCTAGGATTTCGCCGGTCACGCCCACGGCCTGCTTTGTCCTCTCTTCAATCTTTTTGCTCTCTCCGACAGCGCGCACATGCAGCGCAGACCGCTAGCGCTGCGAGCGCGAGCGCAAATCGGCATTATTCTGGTGAGTCTAAGCTTTCGGTTTGTTTCTTCAGTGTGCTGTTACACTTATATCTGCGACCGCTTTGACCGGGGTACTTTGTTCAAGTTCTTATCATTTTCCCCTCTAGTGCATTTTTTGTGTACCACATGAATATCAGACAAAGTACATAGCGCTCTCAGATAAAATGCGAAATTGGTGATAAGAAGGGGCATCAACAGGAGACGACCTGCATTGATTTTGGAACAACCTGGTAAGATATCATATCCTCAGGCGTTCTATGCATCGTGGCTCTTCCCCTTCTTGTTATCCTGCATGTTGCAGTATCAATTTGCTAATTCTCTAACTACAATATGAAATTACTCTTCTGATTACTCTGTACTTCTCTTCCAAGTTGAACCTGCGTAATGCGACATACTGTAGTAGTTCTTTTAACTAAGGACATAATGGGCTGCGGAAGCACATGTCAAGATTTGACGCGATTAGGATTTTCGGAGCCCATCGCCTCGTTGTGATAACGACAAGTCATCAGCGACCATTACTGAATTTCCAGCTCGATTAGCAATGTTTGAGCCTGAATCTCATGTCATATTTCTTTCCGCCTTCTGATTATGTTATACAAACCGCAAAAAGTCTATCATATGTACTTCACTACTCGTTAGTTTATTTATTCTCATTACTCATGTAATTGTACGCAGGTAGGAGCCAAAAAAATTATACTCTTACTCGCAATTCTCAAAATAATAATCCGCGATGCTAATTCAAGCTCCTCGAGTTTTCAGTGACCTCGAGACTTGCAGGCAAGCTACTCATCGCCACACGAAGGCCGAGAGTGCTGGTTGTCGCTGTTAACGAGTGCGCTACTGCATTTTGTCCTGACCTCTTCTGCTACGCATGTTGCGGGCAGAGGTGCGATAGGTGGAGCCGGGCCCCCCAAAAGTGAAGGTGGTTCCAGCTACCACTGGCCGGCCAAAAGTGAAGGTGGTAGTGCCAGACACTCACCTCTCAAAAACGTCGACCGGGGGGGGGACTTCGGATAATTGAAGAACTCTGACCCAACGGTCCCCTTCAGGGCCAACAAGTGTGACCTGACGGCCCTCTTCAGGGCCACAAATACGACGAGTACAGTGGCATAAAAATTTAAAAAAAGAGACAAACGTGTTATTCGAATGGTCTATTTGTGAGTAAAATCCAGTTAGACTTCACGTATTTTATTAAGTAAATTTTGTTATAACGTACTGCGAATAAAGTAGGTCGATCCAGGCAGTAATCACCGAGAACCAGAATTTCGAATGATAAAATAGCGAAAAAATCATGCGAAATTTCCACTGTTATAAATCCGGTGGTTGGAGATAACAGCAATTGCGATTTCGTAGATTTTGAAGGACAAGTGTTGTTCTACCAGACAGTGAAAGAATTAGATCGATCTGAGCAGTGATCGCCGAGAACGAGAATTTTAAATAATTTAGGGATTTTAGGTTACTTAACGACAGCTGGCGTTTAGACTCCTATAAATCTGAAATGTGAAGGTATGCAATGTTGCGACTTCATAGGTCTTGTAGAGTAAGAATTGCTCTATCGGAATATGTTTTAGCCGTACCGATCCACCAAGATACCGCGGAGATTCAGGCTCTTAAAAAAACAGGTAAAAAACCGTTTTTTGAACTTCAACAGCTCATAACTTCTTCAGAATTGCACGAATCATGTTGCGACTTCATAAGTTGGATTCTCCCTTAAAAGAGCTTTCAGATGATGTATAATATGTGGGGGTTTCGCGCCCCTCACGGCACATGCCCGGGGGTGGTGACTTTTCACCCCAAAGTCTCCACTAGCGGTCTCCGGCCAATACATTAACATGGGCGAGGTGGAGACTTTGGGGTAAAAAGTCTCCACCCCGGGTTAGGGCCGCAAAAATCATTGAACTCCCCACATATTATATATCATCTGAAAGCTCTTTTAAAGGAGAATCCAACTTATGAAGTCGCAACATGATTCGTGCAATTCTTAAGAAGTTATGAGCTGTTGAAGTTCAAAAAACGGTTTTTTACCTGTTTTTTTAAGAGCCTGAATCTCCGCGGTATCTTGGTGGATCGGTACGGCTAAAACATATTCCGATAGAGCAATTCTTACTCTACAAGATCTATGAAGTCGCAACATTGCATACCTTCACATTTCAGATTTATAGGAGTCTAAACGCCAGCTGTCGTTAAGTAACCTAAAATCCCTAAATTATTTAAAATTCTCGTTCTCGGCGATCACTGCTCAGATCGATCTAATTCTTTCACTGTCTGGTAGAACAACACTTGTCCTTCAAAATCTACGAAATCGCAATTGCTGTTATCTCCAACCACCGGATTTATAACAGTGGAAATTTCGCATGATTTTTTCGCTATTTTATCATTCGAAATTCTGGTTATCGGCGGTTACTGCCTAGATCTACCTACTACGTAGATATATGCTCTCAATACTTTCTTTCGTGGTTCTTTTGCTTATTTCCCTTCTCTTAAGCTTCAGCAAAAATTTTTTTCAAACTCGAAAGTGAAGGTGGTTACCCCGTACCAGCTCAAAAGTGAAGGTAGGCGGAGACTCGGCTGCGACTATCGCATCTCTGGTTGCGGGTCAAGTGCACATAGCCGTAAGAGAGCACACCGTGCATTTTTTCGAGTTCATTTCATGACTGGTTATCATCTTATAGATATTGTTCTGCTTGGAGGCATCCCCAGTAAGCTTATACAGATGGATTTTGAATATAGTTGAGCATTGTGTGATCTTGGTTTGTTGTATTCACAATCAATGTTGAAATTCGTTGATGAGATGAGAATGACATCGGAAGTACAGGAAGGGCGCGTTCTGGAAGACGAGTACTATGTGGTCGAACCTGAACATTGTGGAAAATATATGTACGGATCATCGGCAGCAGTCGTCTCCTGATTTTCCTTTTTTTGTTTAGTAGTCGAGTAGATTATTTATTACAATGAAAAATGCCTTGTGTGATATAGATAAAAGCGAATAATCTAGCCAAGTGCAGCAATTTTAGGTCACGCGAGTAGGGGTGTATGCGTCAAGCTGATGGACCAAAAAACACCATTGGTACCCGGATGTTCTGGAGTTCAGGTGTTGTGTAAGACGAGCATAGGAGAGTGTGCTGTGCAAGGGCTTCAAACAACAACACTTTCTATCTAATGTTTGCGGCTCCTCACTAGGATATAGTTCTTTGCCAAAGTGAACTTGATCTTGGAAGAGTAAATTTTCTATACTGTCTTATCCATGAAGATGCGTATGCACTGAGTTACAAAAAAATATTTCTAGGATTCAAGGCAAGCCCGTTCATTATCTTCGGCATGCTTTTGAAATCACCAAAGCAAAAGCACAATGGTCATTAATTCATTCATTTTGAGAATCCAAACTTGTTGTCAATTTTGTTTATGACAGACGAACAATATTTATATGCATGAAGTAGTTACATGGAAAACATATACAAGATGTGCAGATAAAACATAATATCACACGCAGAATGCGATTATGATACTGCGACCCAGAAAATAATGTGCAAGCAGTACAAAAGCGAGGTGATCACGAGAGAACAACAAGAGAATGATGTGTATGTTGCTGTTTAGGTAGTCATAACTGAGATGACCAAAATTTTTTGCGGGAAGAAAAGAATCTTGGTGAGCACGTGAGGAAAAAAGGAAAGAAGCTGTGTCATATGTAGATTGATGAGATCGGTTGACTAGGTTATTACAAAGAGTAGGAAAAGGAGAGAAAGCGGCTGGTGCAACAAATAGCTCATGCGCACGGCCTCTTTATTCGTAAGGCACTGTCGAGTCATATTCCAAGCGTAGTTGCCGCATTTTCTCTTGAATCGTGCTGGATTCGGTTGTCTCTTCGCTATCAACGTTTTCCACTTCATCCAGTTGATCCGCGGACGAGGTTTTTCTGAAATGCCATAATTACAAAAAAGTGGATTACAGTATGTTTGGTTGGGTACTCCCTTTCTTTGCCAAAGTTATGAAAAAATGCTCTTAGTATGTTCAATTGCGTAACTATTTTGCCTAACCACGCATTAGCAACGCTGGGTCTTGCGTGCTGCGGATGAGGCAAAATCGATCGCTCAAGCGACGCGCGCGCGAACGCAGCCCGAAATTCTAGTGTGGCCACTGCGCCGAAGGAAAGAGGCCGCGCGCTTAAAGGCATAGTCCAGGTCAACTTGGGGTACTGGGATCTTGACACAATGTGAGAGCACGGCTCCTGACTAACGCAACAGTTCAAGTGCGATCGAAAAAGGTGGAATCTGAAGCGAGAAAATCGCTTCGGACGAATTTGGAAAAAAGGGGGCGGTACTCCAATCCCGCCCCCTTGAAAAGTTTTGACGTGGCCAATACACTAGATCTTGAGCATTCGCCACGTCAAAACTTATCAAGGGGGCGGCGGGATTGGAGTACCGCCCCCTTTTTTACAAACTCGTTCGGAGCGATTTTCTCTCTTCAGATTCCACCTTTTTCGATCGCACTTGAACTGTTGCGATAGCCAGGATCCGTGCTCTCACACTGTGTCAAGATCCCAGTACCCCCAAGTTGACCTGAACAACGCCTTTAACACAGGCTGTATGCCAATTTGCACCACCTAACACAGGGCCTAGGACGAGGATGGCAAATGTCAAGCTGAAAATCGTTTTAGGAAAAAAGCAAAGGGTTTTCGCAAATCTATGTTTACATGTATACAACTCTTGAAAGTGACATGCAAAAACGGTTTTTCTCGCGCGTTGTCTTCAAAAATCAAGAATTTTTTCATAACAGTACCCTAATTTCACCGCGTACAAGGCGCGGGGTTTATTTTCCCAAAATCGACCACCCTAAATACTGCAAAGGACTTCGCAACCAAAGGATCCTATACTGGGTGTGTATTGCTTAACAGAAAATGACTGAAGGTTGTGGCAATTTTGTTTCTGAAAATTTCAACTACCGAAAAATGGGAAAAAGACTTATTTGTAAGAACAGATGACGATATAGCACGAAATTTGGTGTGTATACGCGTAGTGGGGCTAAGCTAGTACGAATAATCATCAAAGCTTATGTGAATAAAGAGCATGCTTGAGTGTTTCCCAAATTAGTGGGAAACTGCCATCCTAACGCCACTCTAAGGGTGCCATAATTTTCCCATAGATCTGCGTAGATTCGTCTGCAACCAACTACCCCAAAGTTCACTATGTAGTAATATTTTGATTTTGAAACTCCTCCTTTCCTCCTTGTTAGGATCCGGAATAGTGACTATACTGTCTTTAAGAGGAAAACGAGCTCCAATTAAGCAACATACGCAGCTGGCGCGATCAAGTAGACAATCGGTAAAATCTAAAATGACAAAGGCGAATTCGTTATGTCTATTTGCCACCCTCGCGCCCAGAACCCAAACTAACACTATCAGAAGCTCCATGCAAGGCCATCGCATCTGCTTGCGGAACATTTTGCGGAGACATTTGCCTCACAAGGGAATGGTCAGAAGTCGAAGTGGCCAATCCAAACAAGGTGCATGCCATTCGATGCAGCAGAGAACGCTGACTTCAAATCTTTCTTCCGTATCTGCTGAACGCATTCGTAGGCAAAGTTATGAGCAGTTTTACTGCAAAAATTCGTACATAAAAACTGCGAATTCAAGCACATTATTGTCCCTTTAGTTCACTTTGAGTATGGGCCAAATGAAGTAACCTAGTTGCATGTTTTGGTCCAGTGTTGAGTCGAACATGGTTCTGTAAGCTCAATCCGCCCTTTAAACGCACGATTTCCAAGCAAAATAATGGTTTTGAAGGCTTATAACTTCATTCACAAAAGCGTTCAACAGATAAAGAAGACAGATCTAGACTCAGCGTTTTATGCTACATCTCATTTTATGCACTTGCTTATAGGCCGCTTCGATCTCTGATCATTTCCTTGTCAGCAAATAATCTCCAGAGAAGCTCATAATCAAACTTCATCACTGCTCACCTATAATAGCGAGCTTCTACGTCGAAACCACTACGAAGTTCGTCGATAATACATGCTAATAATACTCGCCAAGCTCGAGCCGCATCTCGGGTTTTCTGAAAACCAAAAAATAGTAAATTTTTGTAGACTCAAATTTTCGCAAATCTAACTGACCTGTACAACTTCGTGAGCGCAGATACGTTCCATAGCGATCTCACCAAGCCGTTCCCAAATATCGCTAAAACAAAACCACGTACAGATAAAAAAAAGAAACAATCTTTTGGGAGAGAAATGCAGTCACACAAATCTTGCAAATTATGCTCTCGTGAATACTGGATTATAGTTACTATAGAAAATAGAGACACTTCCAAATTTTGGGTACTATTTTGAGTGCTCCTAAGACTAGTTGCCCAAAAAATATAGATTTGCAAGTAAACTATGGATGCATGAGTGTGTACGTCAGGGAAAAATAATTGTTAGAGCACTTCCAAGAAAATCTGTAAAATTAAATACCTTGAAAATCCACATGTCCTTGCTAGAACAGCATGTGCTGTGCCTATTTGTTTCATACGATTTGTGCATTCAGTTTCGTCTTCTAGCGTTGCCAGTAGGTCATCGAAAAACCTGCAGAAAAGCCCATAATTCCTTGTTTTCTTACATGCAATCTGTTGTGAAAAAATCCAGAAATCTAATGTGTAAAAAATAGAAGACAAACGCAGGCACTCACTTCACCATCAACTTGATATGTGCGTCCATAGTTGCAAGATTTTCCTCGTCTTTATTGAATGCATCCACACAGAGTGCTTTGTAGAATATCTGGAACATTCTTAGGCCCGTATGCACGTACATCCCCGCGGGGAGGGGAGAGGATCTGAGAGGGGAAGCGTCATATTTCGCTAGTCTACATATCTTTCTCCTTCTTTCTCTATCTTGCTTATGAAGTTTCTCATACACTGATACCTGCGCATAACGGATGCCAGGTTACTGCTATACGAGATTAGATATTCACTATCTCGTCCGATCCCCTGGGGATCCCCAGGGGATCACCTCACATTTTTAAGGGGTCATTTATCTTCCTGAAAAAGCAATGAAAATGCTCTAAAATTGTACTGAGGATATACTACAGCACTGCTAAACATGTTTATGGTAGAGATGAGTGAAATCTCAAGATATCAAAATTTTCGATGAACCGCTGCTCGCGAGCCAGGGATTATCGAAAAAATCAAAACCTACAGATTCCATTTCTTCTGTAGAAAACATGCTCAGCAGTATCCTAGTATACCTTCAGTACAATTTTGCAGCGATTTCATTGCTCTTTCAGGAAGATAAATGACCTTAAAAATGTGAGGTGATCCCCTGGGGATCCCCAGGGGATCGGACGAGATAGTGAATATCTAATCTCGTATAGCAGTAACCTGGCATCCGTTATGCGCAGGTATCAGTGTATGAGAAACTTCATAAGCAAGATAGAGAAAGAAGGAGAAAGATATGTAGACTAGCGAAATATGACGCTTCCCCTCTCAGATCCCCTCCCCTCTCCGCGGGGATGTACGTGCATACGGGCCTTAGAGTACAATTTACTCTCTGTACATTTTGATATCACTTTCTTCCTTTTTTTCGTCAAAAGGAAACTTGAAATTTGATTGTCAACTTGCACAAAGTTTAGCGCATAAAATTACTACTAATGAAAAAAGTAAAGGTTTATCTTCTGTACATATAGGGCTTATCAAACGCAGTGTCGTTTGCATCAGCATCTCCACTCCAGCGCTGAAAACTCTGCGTCTCTTCCGCGAACATGCTCTCTGAGCACTTTCCCAGAGCAAGCGTGGGAAAGACGGAGTTTCAAACGATCGGAAGTGATTAGAGAGCATGTTCGCGAAAGAGACGCAGAGTCCAGCGCGGGAGCGGAGATGCTGATGCAAGCGACACTGCGTTTGATAAACCCTGTATATGCCGTGACATGTTGCGATACTTATAAGCTGCTAAATAAGGTTCATAGAATGCAACTGCGGTGCCAACAACATTTGCGCGTGAACAATCTCGCCAGGAGGTTCAAAACTTGAAATGTGTTCTGTAGACATTTTATATCTCCCAGATCTATAAAATGATACAAAAAACAACTTAATGTTCAAATTAGAAGAGATATAGACTACTACATGACGAAGGCGAATATCTTTGAGCGTTCTGCGGCTTTATCGGCTTTATTAGCCGCAGAACATGAGGCGCAGGGTTCAAAACGGGTAAGACACGCGCGCGCCGCCTTCGCGCCCGCTCAACTAATACTGCTTCTGCGCCTTCGTCCTGCTTTAGATGTTTACTGAGTTGCTTTCAATTAGTAAATTGCTGTACGATTTAGCCAAAAAAACTCCGATTTTTCATTTTAGCTAGCTATTTACAACTCACCTGTTTTACTTTACTCGAGACAATCTCCAATTCCAGTAGAACTTTTCGAAACAGAGCTGGCGCTTGTGGGCGCAGCAGGCGCCATGAGGCAGTGAGCGCCTGCTTTTGGCTGAACGACAACGAAGCGATCGAACTCAGTGTGCCTGGAAGAGATGAGCAATAAACTTGAGTTTTTTTCGCAGGAATAAGTCGGAACCCTTTGGCTTTCACGGGGACTTCAAGCAATAAGAAGTGATTTGCATAAAGTCTATAAGAAGCGTGACCAAGCCACCGGCTTGTGCCTACACACCTAAGTAAAGTAAGCTCTTCCGGCTGATGCCTGATTGTTCAATGTAAAGAAGTTTCTGTGGCAGTGCTGTGTTGCAGTGTGCCGGTGCTGTGCCAACACCGTGCCGAACATCGATCAATATGGGGCGAGGCCGGCGTTGGCACGGACAACTCTGAACACAGCCGAAGCTTTGATTGGTGTGATATAGAAACTCAGAGGTATTCCGTGCAGAGAAGGATAATCATGATAATGCATATTTGAATTTTGATGAAAACGAACTGCTGTCTTCGAGCAAGAATCTGCTTTTATAAGGCATGATTTTCGCGTGAGCTATCTGTTTTCCTTCAGTTTTTTCGTGCATTTGTTCCATATTATGTTACAGGAATTTTTTGTCAACGGTGACAAGCTTTTTTTTTGTCTCAGTGCGTCAAAGAGAGACGCAGAGTTTTTTTGCTGAGTTGAAACTTTCCACCAGCGATAGTTTTTATTAAATTTTGAGCTTGTGGCATGAAGTACATCCCTACTGTAAAATACTGATCATGGCATTACTAAAGTTTTGTACAGTTCCCATGTGATTTGTAGAGAACAATAGAATCAAGCAGTAGTCTCAGTTGGAAGCCTGAGTTGAAAAAAAATTTTCACAAGCAAAAAAAGTCTATGATGAAGTGCATGACGGAGAAAATGGAGAAAATTCTAGAAAATTCCCGCGCCACCAAATGAGAAATGTGAGAAACATCGAGTTTTTAGATTTTTCTTACACAGATGTTCCATTAGAACGAACCGAACATACGTAATACCATCTATGTTGTAATAGAGAGTGTTTTTTGGCACGCCCGATTGCAAGCAATGACATCATGTCGAGTCGACGCTTAGCGTAAATGAGGAAAGCTTATTTTTGAGAAAAAAGCGGGACATTTGAACGCTTTATGTCGTAGCTAGATTTGAACGAATGAAGATGAAAAAAATGTGAAAAAGATGAAAAGAGGAACATTTGAATTTTTTTCTCAAATCGGGGAAATCCGATAAGTGCGGTTGTTATAGATGAATTTAGCTTACTTATGAAGTCGTCCAGCGAGGAGTGGAAATGTAAAGTTAATGTCTGCTGCATGACGAAGGCGCAGAAGCAGTATTAGTTGAGCGGGCGCGAACGCGGCGCGCGCGTATCTTCGCCGTTGATTCTGCGTCTCATGCGCTGTGCGGCTAATAAAGCCGCGTTTACGCCCAAAGATATTGCGCCTTCGTCAGTAGCAGCATAAGCGAATTTTCAATTTTTGAGAGCTCCTTCTGCTTCTATTTTAAAAAATTCATTAAAAAGGAAATCGAGACAGTTACGCCTGTATGAATTTTTTTTACAATGGAGCATAGAAGATTTGAGAAGATTTTGTGATTGTGGAAGCAAAAAACTGCTTGCGCCAGTGGCGGTCAGAGGGGGAAGTGCGGGGGGAGGGGGAGGAGGGGCGCGAAATTTTTGAAAGTTACTTATATGCGTTATAAATATGTGCAGGTGACTTGTTTAGACTTGTAAATCCTTAGAATAATAGGTATTTTAGATTTTTTAAAAATTCAATTTAAACCCCAAAAATACTTTTTTCGCGAGCGTGGCTGCCGCCAGCCCCCTTTCTCTAATATTTTGGGGTCATGGGCCTATAAAAATTTTGGGAAGCACCCCAAAAATGTTTTCGGAGTGCGCGGCTAACACCACGCACCTTCATTCAAGAAAATGTTTTGTCTCCCCCTTCCCCCCCGGTTCGAAATCCTGGGGCAGCCACTGGTTTGCGCATAACAGTGTTATAACTTTGATGACATTTGCAACCCTCTTATGAACGAGGGACCCTCCTTATTTCGTAAGAGGAATGAATGCCTAATGCAAAAATTTTCTGGATCTTAACATTATCAACAATAATTACATCGAAAAAAGAAACATTTTCGAAAGGATATCTTGTAGATTGCTGGAATGTCAACAGTTCAGCGATGTACTCGTGATTTTCCAAAAAAATTGCTCCACAAGACTGACGGTTTTTTTTACAATAAACACGGGGAAACCCACGCAACCCGTTCTTCCTCTTTCAAATGTTAAAGCAGTTTTGTAGTATCTGCGTATACGACATGTGATCTTATTTGATATTTTTTTTACAAAGAAAATAATGCTTTCTGCTTCTTACACCTTGTGTTTTATACATAGGCAGCCTTGGAATTAAAGAAAAAGAGGGCAAAGAAGAAAACTTTTGACGAAATTGGTCCAATTATGGTTTAGGAATTAGAACTAAACATTATATTTTACGCGGGATTGAAACTTTCTGTGCGAGTCTCAAAATCTTTAACGGTGGTTCATAGAAGTGAAGATTAGTTCTCTCTAGTCCATTACTAAACTAACTCTTTTGAATCAAATAGCTTTATAAACAAATTTTTTCTTCAAAAAAAAAAAAACTCCTTCAAGTCCAGCAGACAAATTTTCTTGCGCTTTTTCCCCGAACCAAAAAAATCTCTGCAGCCGCACCAGCTCGTCAGATACGGATTGGGTAACTGAATTTGCTTGACTGCTAACGTTATAATGATGCTTGACTCTAGATAAAATGCTAGCAGTAAAATCAGCTTAAAAAACATAACTTGTGGCTTGGATTTACTCAAATACGATGATTCTGATTTTATAATCGGTGATGATGTCAGACGGATGAATGACTATATAACTATGGAAAATTGTGTTCAACATATGTAACAGAACGCTTAGAGATATTGAAGAATGTTTTTTCTGTCAAGAAACATTGAATGCTCCTAATTGCCTCCATAAGAGTGCATTTGAATCCATATGAATCGCACGGACAGATGCGCTACAGGATTGATAAAAGAAGATCTCTCGGTGTAGGCAGAATTACTTTCAAAAGAACGTAAAGAGCACATAGTGATTAACGAAAGCGAATCCAAGAGTTGTTTGAAGGGAGTTGTAAAAAAATAATGCAAAATTTAGAAATATACGAGTTGGAAAATATTACTGGGCAAAGCTCAGCAAATCTTGCAGCATACATAACCGCCATTGGCTACTTTGGATCCGGCCAATCATGTAGCTTTTCTTTGGTAGTGTATGGTACATCGAGAAGATTTTCACAACAAACTTGGATGACGCCTTCTGTTCATCCAAACTAATCATAAATACGAAGATAGCAGTGGCGGACTGATGGGGGGGGGGGGGGAATAAGTCGCGAAATTTTCGAAAGTTACATAAGTGAGTCATGAAAATGTGCATGTAAATTGGTTACACCTGCAAATAATGTTTTGAATTATTCAAAATGGAATAAGTAGTTTTGTAGATAAATTTCTCAGCTGTCGCCACGCCCCAATTTTCTATGCTTTCGCGGCCGACGTACAAAAAATTCCCCTCCCCCCCTCCTTCCCTTTCCAAACGAAAGTCTTGGGACCGCCTCTGGAAGATATGTAGCTGCAAAAGTTTGAGGCTGATGATTTTCGATGTGGAAAAATGTAAAGAAGGGCAAAAAATTGCTTTCGGCACGCAAACGTAGGAGGGGATGCATTTTAAAAGAAAATGTTGTCCCACAAAGAAAAAAGACAAGAGTGGCTCACAAAATAAGTAAAAATTTTGTACATTCACAAAGAAAAGAAAATTATAAGTTTTTCAACAAAGAGATAAAAGCCTCCGTGTTCATAAACAAATAGACTATGTTATAATTTTGCATGAAATTTGGTTTTACCAGCTTAAAATTGTTGGTTATGTGCTTGGTTATGTGCTATAATGTTGTCTAAATAGTGAGGCATGACTTATCTAGATTCATACATCCAAATTATAGCCAAAAACCACCGATTGTTTGTTAGTAACGGTGGATAAAACTGACTCTTATAGCTTAACCCATCACGGATTGAATAGCATTGACTCTTTGAACAAGCAAGTCAAGCTCATGCAAATGCACAAAGGAAAAAACTTAAACGATTTCTTTGGCAGGAAAACATTACGCACAGCAAATGAAAGTTTTTCTTTAACAGGAAAACATTTAGACGCACAGCAACGCGGGTAACTATGCTATGCATTAGGGCTTTCTCTTAGGGAAAAACCCTAATCGCTTGGCCATTTGAGAGCATGTAAGTGAAAGCGAACGAATGCACTAAATTTGCCTTTAGGAGAACGACACTCGAGCCGTTAGCATCATTTGGAGACAAGAATTTGGGAAAAAAGAGAGAAGAGAGATTGCGACTGATGGTGAACGAATATAGAGTTGTTTTGAGAATTATTTGGGGTTGAAGATGACTGAGTTTTTCAATAATTATACTCAGAATGAACTTTGGAACCCGCCATAAGTGATTTGGCTTCACCCCTTTCCTGCAGACTCAGACTAACAATTAGATCCCTTTTGCTTCTAACAGCTATAAATTCTCTTTGAATTCAGAATTCTAAAGACTAATAATGCTCATAGATTTTATCAAAAAAAAAGATTAGCAGTATGGTTAGCAAGCAACTCGCTTGTTCACTGCTTGAAACGTATATAAGAGCTCCCAGTTCTACCCTTTACTTATCCATTCCCGACTTGCTCCACCCTCCTTCACATAACCCTAAAAACCTTCTGGCTTGCACCGCCCAACACTACCTCGCCAACTTCAATATCTCAAGGACTGTGAGTGTGCAAAATTTAGTGATGGTTTCTATAGGGAAATGGAGACATATTAACAAACATTTATACTCCTGAGTCTTCTACAATTTTCTGAAAATGAGAATACAAAGGGACAGCACAAGAGCAAAAATAGTAGTCCTCGTTCAAGTGCCGTAGTGTGAATGAACTATTTTTTGAATTTGCAGTGGCAATAGCAATTCTCAAAGTACGTATCCTCTCTCTTTTTCATGAGATCTTGTGCTACTTATTGTGTTTTATACTATTTCAAAGTCGTGAGAATGTCATAGAGTCTGGCAAAGCATGTTTTTAGCAATGATATCATGTTCTTGATAACGACTTTAAATCGCCGTGCACTTTATTTTTGTAAATAATGTAAAGAATACAAAATGAGAACATATTAGGTTGGCCCGAAAGTTCGCTGGCGCCATTCTAGCAACTTCAAATCTTTCATTTTTTTTAAAAATTTGAGCAGTTCTATTTCTTCTGGAAGAAAAAATCAGAAGCTTTGTAGCGCTTGGGAAACTTTCTAACAGGGAAAAACTGCAGAGAAGCAAGCTTTAGCAGATATTACTAAAATTTTGATCTAAAGATCAAAGAAAAAAATTTTGATCTAAAAATCGATCGATATTATAGGTTTTATAGCCTGCTCTTTTTTTAAGAGCTAGAATTGTGTTGATTGAACTTTTCTTTGAAAAGTTGTGATTTTCGCGCGAGCAGGACAAAAGGCAAATTTGATTTTTTTGTGACATTTTTCTCGGATTATTTGAATTTTGGATAGAAAGCTCAACCAGCACAAAACTTTTTCAATAATTTTAGTGGGTAACTGGCGGAGCTCCTTCGCCTATGTCGATTTTCTCATTCGAACAAAATTGATATCACTTTGAGAAAGCAAGAAGTTATGGTATTTTAAAGTGCAAGCGCCCTTTAAAGGTTAAAAGTCTCTACAGCTATTCAAACAGAGGTGTCAAGCCACGATATGAAATAAAAAGTCGTTTTGGATATGCGTTCAATTTAAGTAGATTAACCACCTATAAATGGGTAAAACAGATATCTGAAATAAATCCTAACTGGAAAACGAGCAATAAACGAGCAGGTAAAGCTAGCACGTATCCGAGAAATTTCTCGCAAAACTCCTATAAAGAGCAAAATGACGTGTTCCGAGCTGGAGGGTCTAGGGGTAATGGATTCTATCTCATTTCCTCAAGTTCCATGACGAATTCGAAAACTTGATTCGATTCTGCTAGTGGTAATTTATGCTGCAGATGATCTTGATGAAATTTATGAGATAAATTTCTAGAAAAGTGAAATCCTCAAGTTGTTGGCAGAATTAGATACGAAGACCGTGAGCTTGCAAATTGTACATGAAATTTTCTTTGATAAATTCGTAGGTAATTACTTTGGTAAAACTGAAGTGAAGGACTTCCGTTTCCGAGTATGAAACATATCCATCAGTGCATTAGAAACGAATTTCAAGCGTTCAAAAGTCGCTTAGAACAGAGTTTTTTCCCCTTAATCAGGCAGAAGACGCGTCTGCCCATCAGCTGCTAGACGAAACGACGACAGCAACTTTTCTTCTCATATAAAATTTCTGGTGTAGAGACTTGAAAATGAGGGCGTGGTCTGTTAATTGCATTAACGTCACAGGACGTGGTTTCTGAGAAATTTTCCCGGATTTTATTGATACCGAAAAAGCTGAACTGTGGTGCCTGTTTTTTCAGCAACGCTACAATTTGTTGCACCTTTTTGAAGAACAGACGAAACATTCTTGTAAGAAAAAATTTCTGAGGTTGACACCCATTTTGCGCTTTGACTTAACATTTTGCATTTGAAACTCATCATTTTATCTAACTGACAATTAGTTCAAAATTGTGCAGCTATAGATTATCGAAAACTCATAAGCGAGAATTTCTAATTTATGGCAGCAAATATGCTCGGTCATGAATTCTGCAGCGAAGGCCATTAATTCTCAAAGGTGAAAACGAAAGACCATAAATTTATGGTAAGCAGCATAAATAAACAAGCGGTTTCCTGTATCATAGTAGATGTGAAAAATTTCTCGCAGAAAAGCTAGAAAATTCGATTGCTCTCCTGGTTATTAATTCATTTCCGTAAGTAGTAAATACTACAGATAAAAAAACTATCTAAAAAATAGACTATACGTGTGGAAATGGTTATTGCTTCAGTTCCGTGAGATCACGTATTACAAGTTTTTTGTCCGACCGACCTTTGTAGTATACATGGCTGCGGTACTATAATTTCAGAGGGGGAGGGGGAGTAGGGAGAGGAGTTGGATTGGCAGAAATGTATTCTATACAAGAACTCTGACTTAGCGACCTAGAAACAGCTCTAAATCTTGAATAACGTTCTTGAGTCACGGTAAGTTACCGTAAACTTTCCTTGAAAAAATCTGCGCTGCATATTTCATACTTTTGATAGTGATTGAGATACAGAGAACTTCAGGTAAGATGGTTGGACACAATGAAGGTAGATAAAAAAATCAGGGCTATTTATAAATTTCGGGGCGCAGTACGGTAGTATACTGTAGCTCAATCACAAGTCAAATTGCAGTACTGTGAAATGACACGTTTTTAGGCGCCGAGCCAAAATGTTGCAGATACGTTTCTTTAGTTCAACATTTTTGCCAATTTAGGCATAAGTGTAAGGAGCTGATCTCTCTGAGAACTGACCCAAATGTTTTTTGATAATGACATTTTGTGTTCTCGACTTTGCGAGGGCTTGGAAAACAATAAAACACTCATATTTCACGCACTCAAACGACGCACATGACCACATAAATTTTTATGATCAGTTAGAACTAGTTTACAACGTCATGTTGGCAAGGCAGTAGTGCCCATTTTTTTGGTTTGGGTAGGGAGTGACAATGGGAAGAATTATAGTGGGTGGTGAAAGCAATAGAAAAGGGAGCCACTTTGCACGCTGGATGATTTAATTCTTGTTTCCGTTCTTTGAATCCTTATATAAAAGAAACCATACAACTTGTAAGAACTGCAAGCTGTGAGTTGATTTTGTAGCAATGAGTACAAAGACAAACCGAAGTCCAAAAATGGAGTTTCTAGGTGAAAGGCTTCATCACTTTTATGAAATTTCAAAGAAAAGGGCGGTGGTTGGTGCAAAATAAAATTGTAAATATTTCCTGGTCTGAATAAATGCGTTATTTGCAGAATGTATCGGACATGTTGGGGAAAATTATCCTTAAAATTCGATTGAAGAGAAATATGATGTTTTTGAGTGCTTCAATGTGCCTCCATTGCTACCGCATGACTATATCCACTGGGGAATATCACCCTGGCAGAAGGAGACCTGTTGAGAAGTGCAAACGGTTAAAGGAGGCGCACGATTTCGACAACCGACAAAAGTTGATAAGAATTGTAGCCACCTCTCCCCCCCCCCCCCCCTCTCCCCCCTCCTCCTGAAGGGTTAGCCATGCTAAGCAGAAGGAGAAGCACCAGAGATTAAGCCACAAAGTGCTGCATGAAATATGATTACTGAAGGGCAACTTGGAGAAGATATCTGGCAAATCTAGCACGTAGTAGTCGCCTATATGTAAGAAAGAAAATTTTTCTTCTTGTAACTGGGCTGCAAAATAAACAAATAACCGGACTAAAGTGGAAACGAGGAACAAAAAGGAGTTGAAACAACCATTTTTCTTAAAACTCCAAAGTTTTGTCGTCGAAGCCCTAATCTACCGTCAACAAAGATGGTCCGCAGATGATAATGTGACAAACTATTAGAGAAATTTCCAAATTTGTAATCACGATGCATTTATAAGCAAAACGGTTTTTGAAAATTCTACACCATTTACTCTTTGATACAACCGGCTTGGCGGCTGGAAGGCGGGGCTTTGTAACCTGATTAAGGCCGCTCACGCCAGCAACGCCGTCTGCGTCTCTCCCGCGCGCGTGCTCTCTGAATTACCTAGCCTTCATCAGGTCACGAAGCCCCGCCTTTCAGCCGTCAAGCCCGTTGAATCAAAGGTTACTAGATTGGCTTTCCCGATTCTAAACATGTGACTATATTGTATAATTTTAATTCAGAGCGTGATCTTTAGCACAGTTCTGCCATCATATAATTTTGGCCTGAAATCTTCGTACTTCTACCACTCTTTTTAACAAACCATTTCTGGTTCACTTTTCACTTGTTCAATCCGAAAAACCTCTAAAGTTAACTAAACATTTTCCAAAACGTTTCAAATGACTTATAGTGAATTGTTCACGTTTGTGGATGTTCAAACTGTGATTATCTTCAAGAAGATAAATGGATTGATTTGAGGTAAGCGCTTCCGAGGGGTCCAAGGCGACCTTTTACAAAAAATTTTTAGGTCTACTCAGTCCAAAGGGGTTCTATAGGCCTAATTTCAAACTACCAAGTGAAAAATCTATTTCTCGCCCATTTCCTTCTAGAATAACTCTTGTGATGTGTTGGATTTTTCCGGGTAATTTTTATAGGGAAAGATATTTGCGCTCGATATTCACAGCATGTGCTGCACACATAACTAGCCAAATTCGTCAATGCCCATAACAAAGCGTGTTATTTTGCTTGTTGACCCAAGCTGTTGGGGCTTTGCTGAATAAACACTTCAGCTTTGCCCGAAGTCTGCAAATTAGTCTTCTGAACGACGATAAAAGTCATTCTGGCTCTAGAAGAGGAAGTGCCTGCGAATAGCTTTCATATCCTCTCAAGATTATGCTTTAAGTGGAAATGTGGGGCTTCGACAGGATTAATTGATTACATCGGATTTCCGGCATCATCTTGTGACCTTAGGCTTTTTACGCTGCCGAGAAAAATGTCTAGTTCTTATGTATTTTAATCTTTTCGCTATCATATACATACTTAGCAAAAAACAAAAAAGCGGTGACGTTCGAGGAGGGGAAATTTTGAGAGACGCATCAGAAAATTATTGATTTATGTATGGTGATGCTTGTGGACATATCATCTGCATCAATATATTGATTACATGGTAAATTTTTGAATTATCGATTTAACTTATTGATACCTAATTTTAATACATTTGAATTATTGATTTGTTTCAGAAAAGTCCTTGAAAAATTAGCAGATTGGTGAAAGCAAAACTTACGTTACTGCGTCTGCAAAATAAGCTAAATCATAAAAAAATCAATCAATGAGTTCCATATGCTATGGCAAGAGACTATGCAAACCGTGATAATTTTCCAATTTGAACGTTCTATTTTTCTGTTTTCATAGACCTTCAAATTGAACTGATTCCGGAAAAGATTAGCACTTTATAGATACTAGAAATCTTATATTTTCCTAAAATTGTAGAATAGCTTGATCGAAAGTACAGAATTCTCGCAGAAGATGGACGCAAACTAGCTGGAAACATATATTTTTCACCAAATGTTCAAAAAATTCATTCAAAACTGCTCAGAGCTGCGTTTCAACCAATACCGTATTTTTTTCACTGCTTAGGATTTATAGGATTTACTGCTTAGAACTATTCAATCGTATAATGTATGCATTATTCTACCGTATAGACTAATATTCATTTCAAACAATATTACTCAAAAACAAAAATATAAAAATTACAACATCTTGTAGAAAAGTCTCATCAACATAAATTTTTGAAATTAAAAAGCGTAGATCTTAATCAGATAAAAAATAAATTTTGAAATTTCTGGGCCTTCCTTTTGGGGTTTGAAAGTTGGCAAGACGCAGTTGGAGTCTTGGCATCCAACAGGTTCTGTTACCGTGATATGACAATGGTAATAAGGTAAGATTTCTCCTTTTTAAAATAAGTTATTTTCAAACAAAAAAATTGGACCCGGAGGAGGTCACGGAGTTTTAAAGAATTTTAGTGCAACACATATGCTCCAGTCTAGTACATAATCGAAAAGGTATTTTGATCGTAAATCCCTGGGTGATTATTTTGAAGAGAAAATCAAGAGATATAGAGAGATAGAGATTTCACACAGAAATGGTCTGCAAAAAATTCATTTTAGGAAAAATGCGATTCTTCATAGGTGGAGACAGGAGCTGAACATATTGAGGCTTACCTACAGATATCCTATGTACTTAGCTAGTAGTCACTATTAGGTCGTTCCGAAAGTAATGTCGCTTTTTTCAAATGAAAGCCACATTTCATGGAATCAAGATTTTTAAGAAATCTTAGGAGCATTCGATGCAGCATTTCATTCTCTTTCTAACGGTTGTAACTTCATTGCATAATTTTCACTGAGCTTTCGAAAAATCAACAAAATCTGCAACTCATGCTTTTTGCCATGGTCAAGTTCGGCAACTTTTTAAAATTTTTGTACCTATTCTCCGAAGAAGTACAAATGGCAGGTAGATAGAGCAAACCCTATAGGACATAAAGTAATTTTTTTCTTGTCCTTAACTTGCTTCTTAGAGTTTCTGGAATCAGTTTTAAAATGCCATCAAATTCCATATTTGATCAACTCAAACCTCACAGAACAACAACCGGCAAGCAACTCGGGTGTCATTCAACGCAGCTTTTTCTCCTCTTTTTACCAGCTGTTTTTGATTTCCGATTCATCAAGTTTTCTGAGATAAAATCATCATAATTCAGGTTTTCCAGGGCGCCTCCGGCTGTACCCGGAATTTTTGAAAGTTGCTAATCTGAAGCGGTGAACGCTCATTTGCTTTGTAAAGTTAGTGTAAAACCATAATCCATTTTTGTAAGCTTCAAAATCCGACAATTTCTTGATGTTTGATACATTTGTGTCTGAGACGAGCCTGCTAAAATTCGGTGGTTCCATCAAAAAATCTATACAGAAATTATGACGAGCTCTGAAAAGCAGAAAAAAGTTGTGGTGTTTTCTGTAGGGTTTGCTCCATCCATCCATTACTTGGACTCCTTCTGAGGTTTGTTATAAATTTTTTAAAAATTGTGAAACTTGGCCATCTTAAAAAGCATAGGTCGCAGATTTTGACTTTTTTCTGGAAGCTCGTTGACTGTATTGCAACAACCTTCATAATCATTAGAAAGAGAATGAAATGCTGCATCAAATGCTGCCAGATCTTACACATCTTAGTTCCACAAAAAATGGCGTACGTTTGAAAAAAGCGACATTACTTTCGGAACGACCTAATATAATCATTACCTTCCTCACTCTCATGAATTCCTTTTTGAAGAACTGATTTTCGCAAAAAACTTTGACAAGGTGAGAAAATGTTCTAAGAAAAAGAGAGCGGCTGACACATCTGGGCAGGATGTCGACCAGAATGTATCTCACAAGTACTACGTTGCTAAGGTAGCAATGTCCTTAACGTTCACATAACATCATGATGTCTGGCATTCGTTGGCAGGTTTAGAGCCATTATTTCTTGGAGAAGCTCTTAGATACTCGAAAACACGAAAATGGATTATGACAGATGGGTTAGGAACTGCAAAACAGCTGAAATAGGCGTTGTAGACCTTCAGAAAACGTAAACAACCTTAAGCCCACATCAAATAGCCATATAAGGTGTCGTGACGTGAATGTTGATGTTATTATGCTTCATGGATGGATTTATAGCAGAAAAAAAAATATATAGAATGCATGAGGGTGGCATTAACCAGAAACACAATAATAGAAGCAGGTAGGGTTACCCGGCTTAACCAGGTAAACATTCGGCTCAAATGGTGACATTGGTCATGGAAGCTAACAAGGGAATGGATTTTTAGGGCATCCCCGGGCTGCTACATTTATCACAAATGAACAAGACTTTTGCTAGTTGTCCCCCCCCCCCCCGCTGTCTCTCCCAAAAAATAGCTGAGGGCAATTAACAAAAGACGAAATTTGTTGCCTTGCTCCCCGTCCTTTGACTAATTACCCGTACGACAGCTACTATGTCTACATCTGAAATGGACTGGTCTCAAGTGGAAAAACGATAGAGACATGGATTCACTCTTTTTTAAGGTCTAGAAAAGTTCAAGAGTTATGTGAACGTCTCCAGGCGGGGGTGAGGATGTATGAGCAAGGAGGACTTAGGGCTTGAGTCCAAAGCGTAAACAATAGGCAAAACGCATTTTTCACTGCTTTGGCCCACGAATGAGCAAAAAAAGCACATTATTTTTCAAGTGAAACTCAAAAAAATTAAATATTGGAAATGATACGTCGATAAGCACCATGTCCCTCTCAGTATCAATAATCTACTACTTCTAAGCAAATTTGATTCAAGTAAGAGGATCCTCCAAGTAACCTTAAAAGGACGAAATACTTTTAAACTTACTTGAGCGCATTTGCAACCGCTTCAGTGCAACTTGGAGTATCCTTAGACTGAATTCAATATGGGGCGGAGCTTTACTAACGGTTCTGTAGTAAAGATTCTGAAGCTTTTTTTGGAGCCTACACTGACTTTTTTTCCAACGATACGCCAATTGACGTAGGAAGTGTAGGTGAACCACAAAATCGTAACAATAACGGAAAGAATGAATACGAATGTTATGGAGAATGACTTGTATGTTTACTATTTATGGGAGGTAGCTGAGACCAAATTTTGCACCAAGTGGTTTTGTAGCTGCTTGTGAGAAGTTTACCGGTGGTATATATCTTGTTGTCCCTCATCAGCACTTCGCAAGAAAACTTCCAAAAGAATAAATGGTAGCGGTCGCGTGCGTTGCGGACGCAGTTTCTGCGCCGCGTTTCCTTGAATTTGATCTCTACCCAAATGATCGTTTCGCATGCATATATAGCTTTTAGGTAGCGAAAGTGACTAAGCTTAGCACACTCACTGACGTGAAGCCTTTTGTTTGAGGGTTTATCGTTCTTGTAAGATTTAAGTGGGCGCAGAGATGAATGCCTTAGGGCTTTAAACTCAGCCGGATGAACACAAACGTATTAGGATGATCGGACTGAGTGAGCGGATTGAACACTCGATGTCTAGCCGCGACTTACGAACTATATCCAAATCCGGATGACCTTGGATCTGAGTCATTGCCTCTAGATTTTGAAATTTTCGATGACCTATATAGAATTAATTCCTGACACAAGCTACTTTACGGACTATACTATCAATTCGCGAAAGATAAGCAGAAAAACGGAACTGCGTAATTCCAAGAGCATGTACTAGCCCAAATAAGCCGTGATAAGCTAAAATCAACCCAAATAGAATCTGGGCAGAAAAAAGCGCAACCCGAGACGAGACGATGCCTTGATGAATAGGATAGGATGAGCTCTTCTTACCATTTCATGTTTTTGCTTGATAGTGAAACGAACGGATTTCGTATCGACGGAAGCGTGGGATGTGGTGGAGAGGAAGGGGAGATGGGGGGGGGGTCCGATATGAGGAGAAATCACCTTTGGGCTTGCAAAGGAGCAAACAGCGTTCCCCCATGAAGAAATGAAGTTTTCTTTGTGATTTCAGTTCAAAAAATTTCTTAAACTCAAATCTGTAAGAACTAGCTTATTTTTTACTTTTTTTTTATTTTCTTAATTTGTGCACATTTTTATGGAAAGACCTACCCAAGCAAAAATACTTAGCTCCAAAAAATTTGTAGGATTTCGTAGTTCATCAGATCCCATAGGTCTGCACGAGATCACAAAATATTCTAGAAAAATTGAGCTTAACTGCCTTTTTTGAAGTTTTTGATAAGATTTTTCGGTAGGGTGGTCCAGAAAATTGAAAATTCATTGTACATCAAAAGAAGTCAATTTCCAAGCTCAACACTATTTTGCTTCAGTACAAAATTTCATAACGCTCACAATAAAGAAAAAAACCAGCCGTTACAAACACAAATATGTCGTCAATTTGTAGAGACGTGGGATCAGTGACGGCATTTTATGTACACGAATGAACGATACAACTAATGTTTGCGATTTGCGCTTGAATAAGGCACAAATGACATCATTTCTGAGAAGCTTGCAGTAGTTTTCGCTTGTGCACAGCTGCTAATTGAGAGACCTCACGCGTTCCGAAAATTTGCTTAGGAGTTAGTCGACAGGAATAGCTTTGCAATCTTTGAGAACTTATTCTACTGCTTCCTAAAATGCGTGTAAAAAGCGTAGAAAATGGGTTACTGTAAGTAGATTCCAGAAACTAAAAGAAAATTCCAAAAATAAATTCACAGATTTTTATTATCAAATTACTGCTTTTCGTTTCATAAAGTAAGCTTTAGTGCTCCGTTTTGGCAAAAAAACCCCAGCAACAAATTTGTGAATTTTATTACAATAGATATGTGCAAATTGTGGAGGGGGATGGATGGGGCACAAGAGGAGCTACGAGAATTTTTTCGGATTAAGAAGCGCGGCATTCGTCCACTTCCGCCGTATCTCGCCATGATTTTTACTTGGTGACTTCAAAGGAATTCAAAAATACATTCCACTTGAATTTTTAATTTATTTAAATGCTGACGAAAAAGAGTTTCTCCACAGTCACAGCATACCGTATCAGATGTTACAAAACACGATTTGGAAGCAGCCCCCCCCCCTCTCTCCTTTTTCTGCGTCCTAGAAATACCCAGAACGAAGGTGATGGCTATCAGGGCTAAAAAATTTGTGGGGGAGGGGACAACTGAGCGAATACCGTATGGAAATACGGTGTTGGTGCAAATTTTTGAACCCTTAGGAGAAAAACGTGCTCCACTGCAAAAAAGCACAATAGCACGATAGTCCACGGTACTGTTTCCCTACCATCTTTCCTACTTATCCCTCCCCTGCGACTTACTCGTTCAAAATGGAGTAAAAATTTTGCATCGAAAGGATCTTCAAGTTCTAGCGGTTCCTTTACCTTCCCTTTTTTGCCCCCTCCCCAACTCATTCTTATGAAAAGTTCAACATCTACTGCGATTTGATTGTTTCCTTTCGAGAAGCTGTTGTTCATCTACTCTCGGGAATAGCAAGCCGAAGCAGCTTGAAGAGTGCAAGAAGCGAGAACAACAACATCCGAATCAATTTTGACCTCTGAGAATTTGTGATTTGAAATGCAACTTCAAAATTTCACCAAGTTTATAGCATTTAAAATTTTGCTGCTCGAAATTAAATATGAATAAATGTCATCAATCGTGATATGTCAAAGCTTTGCTAAGAGAAATCTCCAGGTATGGACGACAGCAGAATAAAACTCCAAGCCAAAAGAAGCGGTTTGGATTTGAGTTAAAGATTTTTTAGTACATTTCATTCACTGGTCTATTGTTCTAGAAACTACAAAAAATTGTAGAGCTGCAATTTTTTTCACATGAAAAATGCCGGGAAAAAGAGGGTAGCGTGATTCGACATAACTCACACATAACTTTTTTGAGAATACAAATCCACTAAATATTTCAGAATTTCCATTTCCGTTTCTGCTAGCTTTCCGGGGGAATAATTAAATTATTCCAAACGAAGTCAATGCGATTAGCTTCACACAGTTTTTTTTCGTTTTGTCCTTCATTAGAGAAGCCACATATGCAACAAGGATTCGCTGTAATTTAGAGCAATTTTCCGAAGAAAAAGAAACTGCTAGCTGCCTCATTTGTTGAAAGAAAATCTGGATGAGAGGGGGACAAGCTAGGTTTTAAGATTTTAGATTTTGCAGCTACGACGAAATTTTCTAAACGATTCTAGAGGGGAATTTACAGTGCAGGTTCACGTAGTAGGAAAATGATCGAACAAGTGTAGAGTGAGCCCTTCGTACTATAAATAAGCGAAAATGAAGTTATGATCATCGTATTAGCCGTAGACAGGATGTCACTACGTTGTCATCTAAGACGACTTCCGATAAACATATTAAGACCGAAGAGTACGATTATCAATCGAAAAAAGTCCTAAGCGGATTGCGGTTACTGTAGACTGGCTAAAGAAAAAAGAGAAAACCCTTCTTCTTAAGATAAGGAAACGAATTGGTGCTGCCTTCTTTGTAAACAGTGTCTAATGTTATATACGTAAAAATCTTTATGGCTTTCCTAGTAACTTTAGTTCCTATATAATTTTGTAAAAGAGAATCATAGGATTTAAATCAGAATGTAACAAATCTCCTTGGTTAAATTTACTCGCTTAAGGTATCAACTTCCCTGTCACTCATGTGACTATAATTTTTGTCGTCAAACAAAGCCTTAAAAGCACAAAGTGGATAATACCGTACAAATATAATATTTTAAGACCCGAGGTTCATTATTTCACTCAAATCCACAAAGATTTTCGAGATGTCAAGCCAATATAGGGGACTTGAAATTAGACGGAGGTGAGAGTAAAATCATGGAATTTCTGTTTGAAGTAGGAGGAGAGCTACAAGCCTTAGTAATCTTTGTTCTAAAACCATGCTAAATTTGTTTAGAATATTCTTCGCGTGTAATCAGAAGGGATTACCGTAATCCTGTCGTCAGCTAACAATCTTCACAATCTAAAACTTCCTTCATCTCCCAACTACTCTTGATGAATTGCGAGTGGGAAAGGTTCCAAAATTTTTTCATTGTTTGCGTATAATCATGTTTAGAAGCTGATTTAGCAGCTCAAAAGCATTTCGATTTATCAAAAATAACTTTAGGGTCTACCCAAGCTTTTATTCGATATTTTTGACGTGACATTCTCGTCCCTGTAGGAAACAGAGCTACTGTTAGCTTTGTGGGAAGTTTATTGTCAAAATATACACCCCTGCTGAGGCGCCGTTCCAAACCATGCATTTTTTTCACCCAAAGCGATCGCGCAAGTAATTGGATCCGTTGGTCACCCGTTTTGCTTCGATCTACGAACCTGATGATTTGAAACCTGAGCTGTTCAGATGATATCGCCATTTCGATGCACTCATCACTTCGCAGCGGATAATATTGCAAAATGCAAAATATATATATAGACCTGCGTTTAAAGATCAGTTCCGAAGTTCCGTGAAAGCCGAACGGGTGCGAAGTTCCGCAGAAGTATAGAAAAATAAAGCAAAATTTGGACTAACCTCTTCGTTGTGATCGTGACCTCGCTGTAAATCGACTGTTCTTTCGTAAACTGCCATTTTGACCTGAAAAACGGGGTATAGAACTAGGAATTCACAGATTTTCATGAATAATTATCTTTTGGTATTATTTGCATTTCACTTAAAAAGCAACTAAAATGTCTTCTACTGAGCTAGGAAAAGTCAATGACATTCTCTTCTTGGTAGTCAACTTGAGCACTTCATTTTATAAATGTTACCATATTCTATCCTAATTTCGATCTCTGAAGTACTTTGCAGTCGATAAAAGCTTGAGAAGCAGAGATGAAATTATAGCTCGAAATGTGCCACTAATTTTTTTTATAACATGATAATGTGTGAGTTTACCTTAGTAACAAACAAACAAAATTCAGCATAACACCAAAGTATATCATATACTCTTCAAATCTTTCGATCTATTTAGTTTTGTTTGAGTTTATGATTAAGTAGTAATCGTTTATTTGATGCATCTCCTGAAACATACACTCTTATTGGAGACGCACTAACACAATAACGATTGTTTATTATCAAATTATTCGATATAGACATAATCTTAATGCTAGAATTTCGCTTCATGCATTACAATAATCATGGACGGAAAAAAAACTTAAGCTAGTTATGGCTGATCAATGACAGATTTGTGATATTGGAGAATATGTGGCTCAGTCTGCTCTGCTCATTAGCATGAGGGCTGAGACTTTGTAAGGGCACTCCAGCATGGCTAACTCTAGGCCAAAAATAAACCGTAAACAAATTTCGTTAGCTCAGATGCTAGATTTGAGGCATCCAAAGCATATATCGAATTATTACTACATAAAAGATAGAATGTAGCTGTTGTTATAAATTGCGAACTAATGATAATGAATCTCTCAATGTTTTCAAGTCAAGTTTCGCAGGAGAGGTATTTAACACATGTGGGAGAACGAATCATAATTTTGCAGCACAAATTAGCAAAGTAAGTTTCTAATCTCTCACTAGTTTGATTTAAAAATGATCTAGCTTTAGATACGCTCTATCCTCGTCCCAGGTGGAACTTCCTTTTTCGGAGAGATTAATCTGAAAAGCGGCTTTCCGAGAATCAAAGCCTGTATATGGAATTGTTTTGACAAAAAAAGAGATTAGAGAAAGATATCGAAGATTATAAGTTTAACTGTTCCCATCATATGCTTGTCTTTTCTGAAAACTTGTGAGTTTCATTGATAGTGAAAATTGGGTGATTATTTGAGCATGAGAAAAAGTTTTGACAATATGTAGAAAATTTTCTTATGCTATTGATTCAATGTCATAATTTGGTAAGTCATATTCTGGTGAATTGCTATACCCTTATTGTTTGCTCATGCCGTCGTGTTGCTGTAAAATTGAATCAATGAACTTGAAAATTATTAGTTGGAAGCTTGCTTAGGTAATTGAACATGAAGTACCTCTGCATGCTGTTTCTCACCGCAAAACTATCAAATACTGTCCAAATGAAAAGAAACCTTTGCAGTAACTCTACTTATTGCCTAATACGTCGTTTTACCTGATTTCCTTGAACATGACGGTACATCATCACCTTGTACGGTAAAGGATCGCTCAAATTTCGAACGACGATTGGTGGCTGCCGTGGCCTCCATGGCTGAGACAGAATCGTCTTCGGTTACGGTAGTTCGATACAAGAGCGGCAAGAAGCGAAACATTTCGCGAAGAAATGGAAGAAGACACTTTCGTGACAGATAATTTCAGATATGCATGGGGATTCGCTGTGGGAACAGAGTGGGAAGAAGATTTTTGGCTAGAAATGGGAATGAGAAAGAGATACTGATGATGCTACGAAATGGTGGTGAATATGGAAGCAACCCGGAAAAAAGTGACGAAATGTGAATTATGCAAGAGTTTAGTTCTTGAAGCGGGACTGAGTGATTCTTCAAGGTCAAACTAAGCTCAAAAATAGTGCAGATTTCACCTAGCGCGACAATCTTTACGATTATAAACATCTTTCCACGTGAGCGATTTTTATTGGCTTTGTTGCCCTTCTTTATTCCAACAAAATGGTTTTATTCAATAAATTTGTTCGTAAACCCTACAGACCCCTGGGTAAAAGGAGTTGAAAATAACAAACGAGACATCGATAGCCCTATCTTGTTGACTGTTATATAGTTCTGCTCACTTTTTTGGAAGAAAAGTCCACCGAATCATTGCATGAAGACATTTGTGACTTAGTATATGTAGTGCACACAGCGCGCGCTATTTCACGACATGTGTGCTTGCAAGTTGCCAGTTCCAGAAATTTTTTCTGTAGGTGCCATTATTTGTAAGTACTAATTTCCGAGTCTCTTTGCATTATCTCGATCTACTCAACTAGTTTTTTACCGATAACCTTGAATTTTGACAAGTGAGAAATAGACAACAATTATAAATCAATTCTTTTGTACTGCTAATAAAGAGGTTCGGTCCCGCGCAGAACTTCACACTGTTAAATTACAAATGCTTGTAACATTTGATTCAACTGGCTTGGCGGCTGGAAGGTATGGCTGTTTGACCTAATTGAAACCGCTCGCGCCCCGCTATGCAGTCTGCGTCTCTCCCGCTCGCGTGCTCTCTGATCTTTGTCGAGCCTTAATTGGGTCAGGGAGCCCCCGCCTTCCAACGGCCAGGCCAGTTGAATCAAAGGGTATAATTGAACCCATCGTGACCGTCTCGGAATACAAAGTTAATAAAAAAAAGATTTTTCCACAAAGTTTACGGACCATTGGAGAGCCAGTCGTCTCGGGCTGAATGAGTGGAAGACTGGGTAAGATTCAGACTTGGAATCTTTGAAGATGAGATAAATAAGTTTTTATGAATGAAAAATAAAGTTAACCTGCACTTGTCTACAAGACGTGTTAGACGTCAAAACGAATTACGCTTCCTCCTAGGATGTGTACGTTTATTTAGTTACACTTTTGAGGATGTTCAACCAGCGTAAAAATAATAAGAGAAAAAATCTTCGCACGAAAATCAGGTGCAATTTTTAGAAGGCAGGATAAGTAAGAAATGCTATGTGTACGATATTTATATGCTTAGATTTTTGCTAAAGCTCGCAATTACACTCAGGACCACAAATTAGAAACTAGAGAATCTAGCAGAAAATTTGGAATTGGAAACTATCTCCACGCGTCAGAAACTTCGTGCTAAATGTCTATTCCTTTGGGGAACGAAAATGGGGAAAAGGAGGTTAGAAATGTTTTTATGGAGCTTATATTGCAAGCGAAAGTAGGAGGGCTATTTTCTTGCAGAACAGCTCTTGCTATAGCATTTCACGCAAGTCCACCATAAATCAGGCATTCCAAACCAAGCGAGTGCATAGGAATCATAAAGCAGCTATCTTGGGATAAAAATTGTAGGCTAGCAATTTTTTTTGCAGTTGCTGGATAATCCATACGTATGGCAAAGTTCCTGCAGACTTTGCAGAAACCAAAAAAGGTAGTTTCAAAATAAAAACAAGACAGTTTTGAAGGATATGATAAGAGAATGTCTGGGTATTGATAATGTGTGTTTAAAGTTGCATAGGAAAAAGAATTCCTTGCTTACTTTTATGCAGGTTAAAAAATGTACATAATCACATTTTTATCAGTTGAAAATTGAGAGTTCAATGTTTCGCAGATTTTGGGTAATTTTTTAGAATCGCTACCAGTGACGAGAAGGGAGGGAAGCGGAAAATTTTCGAAAATTACCACTTTGCTCTCAAAACGTGCGCGTGTTTCTCCTTTTAAGTGATTAAAACAGTTTTTGAAATATTTCAACAATTTAAACAAGCCTGGTGAAGAAAACTGGTTCATAACGGAAGTAGTAAGACTGTTCTTGCGTAAAATGCATTTTAAGTGCAGTGCCAACTCAAGCAAGCAGAAAATCTGTCCTAAAATGTTTCGGTACAAAATTGCGCAGTGATATTTCAGTCACCAATGTAAGTCCACCATAACCTAAATTTTTGACCTCAAGAACTCTGGTATAGCATTTGACAAACAAAACATTTCCCATCGTAGGTTAAAATTTTTCGAAGGAAGCAAAATGGAAAAGCTTTCAAATCATGTGCTAGTGCGACGTATAGATATATTTGCGATAAATGTTATTACAAGCTATTTGATAACAAGATTTGATGGATACCATTCTGGAAAAACCCTCATAATGTAATTCAAACAGCAAATTACAAATGTGAGTAAAGAAAGAATAAATTTTCAAAGACAGTTTTTGCTAAAGCTTGTTGAAACATTGCAGCGGTTTTTCACGTCGTAAACTACATTTTACTGCAGTTGCGGAATTCAAAATTCAATTGAATTTCACGAAATGACATCATTACGCATTTCGTTCCTCTCGAATATCAAAACTCAAGCTCTATTTCTGCATCCAATTAATCTAATGCGAAATCTTATAACCAAAGGGTACGTGGTGATTCAAAGGATAACTTTCTTTCCTCTGATACCTGTAGTAAATTGATCAAAATCTCGCTCTTTTTTCATTTGAAAAAAGAAAAGGTTTATTAAAAAATGGAGGAAAAACTAATCTTGATCTTAATTGATGCAATTCTTACTTCTAGCAGCCATACTGCGGAAAAATTTGCTCTAATTTTTGGTGATGCCAGATTGAATTTGAATGACTTAATGCGTTCTAATCATTGCTTATCAATTTTTTATATGTTTTGACTTCAAGAACAACAAAATCAAACAATGTTACACTTGAATTACAAACTAAGAGAGACAAGGGGAGCTAATCTGAAAAAAAATTTATTTTACGTCTTGAATAACTATTCCTAATTTTCTTTACTTCGAAACCTTTCCAGTATTGATATTACTGTTATTAGTATTACATTCAACAAATTCGGCTGAAATTGCGCTTCGAAAATAAAATCACATGAAATCTCTCAAGGTTTGCTTCGGAACAAATCTGCTTGCGAGAGCGAGGATGAATTATGTACTTTCTTGGGTGATTCTTTCAAAAAAAAGGAAAAAAATAGAAAACAACTTGACATGAAAGATTGAAAGTTCAGAAGTAGTAGAAGTGTCATATAGACCACTCTAGGTTTTTCATATGGGGAGATCTTGGATGCAGTAACGACGAATTGAGGCATTTCTTGCGAAAATTCCTAAGGAAATTGCTTCAAAATTGAAGACTAGAAAGAAGAACACCTTATTATAGGCTTGATAAGCACGCGATAATAAAAATATGAAGTCTATTCAACATTTTATTCCAAATTTCTTTTGTTGAGCAATCCTTCTCATGAATGCAATCACAACAGAGGAAGAATTAAAATATTTGTTACTCTAAAAATTCTTTAACTGAAATTTCCAAGCTTCCTGATGACGTCAACCTTTACAATTTTGAGACATTTTAGGTTTAGTGAACCGGAACTCCGCACTATAATTAAAACCAAGAAATGTTAGTTAACTGAGGAGAGAAGTAAAAGATCAGTTATGTACTTTCTGAAACCTAAGCTTCCCCCACTAAATGGTGGTGGGCGTGAGATGGAGCAAGCTTTTTCAAGCAAATGAAATAGAAGACTTGAGATAAAAAAGTGAAAAAGGTCATGTAATCTAAAACTTTGAGTGAAGTTGCATTTTCATATTGAAAGAGGTCATCACGCAATAGCTTGGACATTTATAGAAAATTATTTGGAAGGTTGTTCAGTGACGAAAAATTGATTTAGTACAACTAACTAAGATTAAAAAGAGTTCGATAGATTTCTTTAATGAATGTGCATGAGATGAGTAAGAAGAAGCCGGAGTGAAATCTTTCATAGAAAATTTCCAAGTTTGGTTTTCTCCTCAGCCAAAACAGGAAAAAACTCTTCAATTGTCTTTTTGATTGATTTTAGACATTTTTTAGAAGTTTCCAAGATATGTTCGAATGTTATGTTGTAATAATTCCACTCTTCTTGTAATAAGCTTAAATATCATTTCGCAAACGATATTTTCTAGAAATTTTAGGATTTACAGTTGAAACTGTTCCTACTTTTTTGTAAGAAATTATCTGCTGAACTCCAGCTAAGTTTGGCATCATATCGCGAGTATGCAATTTGAATCAGCGTTTATGAGCAAAACTATACGAGATACTAGGGAAAACATTTCAAGGATGCCGAAGAGTGAGCTCCAGCTAAATTTGAGGTTCCAGAGAACTTTTGTTGTCCTGAAACTTCGCAAGGATTTTCAAAATTATTTTATCTGTTTTCTTGATCAAACAACTTGACAAGAGAGAAGGAACAAAAAATTGGATAGATGCAGAGCTTTTTTGGAAGGGAGGGGGGAACGGAAGCCGAGAGCCCTCGCATTGCTACTCATGCGATCAAATCGCTTGGACATGACGTTGTTGTTATTATTGTGTGTTTTCTGCATAGAAATAAGGGGAGTGTCCCGACTGGATTATTTATGGAGATAAAGACTTTGTGTTACATTTCGTCCCCAAAAATGAGAAAAGCAATGAAAAGAAACGAAGAAAAAATTATTTAGAGAACGAGAATTTTACTATGTGACTAAGAAGTGTTGAGACCATCCAGACTGTCAGATGTTGATTCTTTTTTTTTCTGGGGGGGGGGGGGGTAAGCGCGCCATTTTTCTGAGCGAAAGAGTATGAAGAAGCATTTGAAAAGCCATATGCTTCATAGCTTTAGCCGTTCGTTATTTCCTCTTGGCGTGACAACCTTTTTTCGCTGTTTTATTGCTATTTCGACGAGAAATAGATTATTTCTTGAAATCCTAGAATAATGTAATCAAAAAATAGTAAAATCTGCTTTCGATTTCAAGTAGAAAAATTCGGCGCCATTCCAGGATTCAGTTTTGAAATTCTAGAATCGTGAATTTCTAGTTATCTTAAACCAGTGTAGCGGGAGAAAAATTTCGAATGATGAAGGTTTCAAATAAGAAGAACATCATAAGAAGAAAACCACATGATAAAGACGTTGAATTCAATACAATGGTCCAGGACCAATCCTCTCCTCCCCCCTTTCCCCCCTCCCCCGCCTCCTTTTCTTTGTATAAACCAGAGATAAAGCCGATAGAGATGAGACTAACATGCTTTTAGAGATTAAAATTGAAGCATCGACTTTGACGCTTTCATTCAATAATGTGCTCTATGTACTTGTTTGTTTTTGATGGACAAGCGTTCCCAAAAGGGTAAGAGGGGGCGGGGGGGGGGGGAGAGAGAGAGAGAAGAAAATGATTAAGAGTGATGTGTGATGTGCCAGTTGGCAAAAGTTTAAGAGGTTTTTGCGAAAGCGGATGACAAAGACATTTCTGGCCATTATGAAAGCCGTCATCTTCCTTATCCCCCCTCCCCTTCCCAGCTCTACGGAGACCCGAGGATGGGGGGGGGGGGGGCATGAAGAGAGCAAGGCCATAATTCATAAAATGTCGGGTTCAAGAAGGCGTGGAAACAAGTGCATGTGCACTGAATCGCGTTTTAAACCAATATTTTTCGTTTGAAATGATTAATGCGTATAATCAAAGGGCAGCAAAATATACTCTTTACTGCAAATATAAAATATGGCACTAATCCAAAAACATGGCACTATCTGTCCCCAGCTAGAACTTTGTACAAGAATGTTATTCAACATGCACAAACAAGATACTTAACCTTTGATTTATTTGGATTGGCGGCTGGAAGGCGGAGCTTTGTGACCTAATTAAGGCCGCTCGCGCCGCTGCTCTCTGATTCGCTAGCTTTAACTAAGTTACATAGCCCCGCCTTCTAGCCGCCAATCCAATTGGATCAAAGGGTATGTACTTTGTGTGCTAGAGTTACATTAGGTTTTTGGTGAAGCGGTCACAATAAAAAATTTGCTCCGAGCTCGAAAAATTGGCAGTATTTTTTGAAACAAAGAAAAATTGTTAGTGTTGATCAGTGAATATCTACCGTATGCTTTGCTAGTTACTGATTTGGTTATGTTAGAAATAAGTCAAGACTGAAAAATCCTGAGCATTGCTTATTTTACACTTTTTGTGCTGAAATCGATTTCTGGCCCAAGCAAACTCCATTTATAAACATCTTCCAGATCCTAATCTTCTAAACTAAGTTGCATTTGAATCCCAATTCTTTTCCCGTTGCAATCAAACTAAATTTTCTAATCAAGAAGTGCACTACATTATTGTTTTTGCATTTCTCAGGAGACAACTTGCCTATCAAATGCTGTCTGTTTTCCCAACATAAGAAGAGATAATCAAATTTTTGAGAGAATTCGTGAAAGAGAAGTACTTGCAAGCAACATTGCTGTTTGGATTCCCCAAAATTCGATTGCTCAAAGTGCTGAAAGATGTACTAAGTACAATAAAGTCTCCAAGGTCAAAATTCTTGAAAATTTACTATGCATATGGTGAAGACCAATTTTGAAAAACGCTGGAGTATCAAGCAGTGCGCAGAAGAAAATTCTCCGAGACATTTTTCAAAAACCCTTGAGTGTCCTAAGTTTGATAAACAATGAGATATTTTAACGGAAAGAGTATATCCTACGCTTTCTTTTATTGTTGAACTAAGATTGTTGTAGCTATACGCAAAAAAGCCGATAAGGACAAACATTCAAATTGTTTTTTTGCCGATCGTTCAAAATGCTCGAAGGTTCTAATCTTACTTGTGGTCGAAGTATAAACTACCCCCAGTTTTAGTAATTGTATGACGAATTTGTATTGATCGGATGTTTCCACGGAGAGTGCTAATTTTCGAATTCTTTTGCTTAAAATTTGAATTTTATTTGAATTAAACCTTCCGCCTCAGATTGGAGAAAGGGCATATACTAACAACGGCAGAAATAGGATACAGATTGAAACCATTATTTCTAGTTTTTTCTTTGAATATTTCATGCGAGCGAGACTTATGTTTCAGTCTACCAGATTAAGCTAATAATGGAAATTCTGGCCCGTAGTAAACCCCCTCTCAGCCCAACTCGGCTGGGGGCGGGCCTACGTTGAACGTAGAGCGCCTCAGTCCGGCATCCGGTGAGCCATCGATCCGGATTCGGATCGCTTTTCAGACCCAAAGATCTTGTGCGTTCTCAAAAAATGAACTCCTTGAGTGGTGTGGTCGAGAGGCTAAGTGCATGGATTTCAATGAGAAAGTCCATGGTTCAAAGCCGGCTAGTGGCACATTTTTGCGCCACCGCAGGACAATCTTTGATAGCGGCCGCTATCGAGAAAAATCGATGGCGACCGCTGTCAAAGATATCGCCGAGCAAACAATGGATAATACAAAACCACCACATTTTGGCGAGGAATTCATGGAACTAAACTTTTTGAGCATAGAGCAAATCAAAGAAATCAAGAAATCCTTGTTTCAAGCAGTTTTTAAAGGAAAAACGTAGTCAAGCTCTGAAAAAAAGAAGAAATTCAAGAAATCCTGTTTTCTCGTTTTTTCGCCGCAATCAGCTGTTCATCGATCCTCTCCCATTTAGGCCGCCGAAAACGTGCAATTTTGGGAGTTTTGCACCGCAAGAATACGTGGGCTAGATTGTCCCGTAAGTTACTCACGAGCAACTTACGGGAAATTTGTCTGATCCTCCTCTTAAGCACACTATTTCTCTCGGGTCACCCTAAAATTCAACCTCGGATAAGTGGCATTCTGGTGAACTGACTGTGACACTTGACTAGACATTCTTCTGACTGTTAAACTGACTATACTAAAGCACGGGAAGGTGGGCGGGATTAGGGTCACCCGAGGAAGTTCTTCTGAATGATTCATCTCAAGTCACCTGAGATGAATGGGGGTTTACTACGGGCCTCTGTGTTTTTAACATCGGAGAGCCATGACTGAAAGAGCTGATTCAAAAAGATAGAATACTCGCCCCAAAATTTGGCATCAGGACTTTTGACTCATTCAACAGAATTTTCAGAGTCAGCTTTAAACTCAAAATTTGAATATTCCATTATTTATAGTACGTACAATCGGTTGGTCGTGTTTGAAAAAATAGCACATTTCTCAAGCTTGAACTCGATTTCAAATCATGCAATTACTAGAAAATCAGGAGTTTTCAAAGCAGCTCCAATAGCTACAGCATTAACAACTTTCCAATGTCAAATAATCAGAATAACGAATTTTATAAGATAAGCAAATTATTCATCGAAGCAATGAAGCATTAAATTCTTCTCAAGAAAAAACGCACATCAATTGCTGAGTATTGCGTTGATGGTTTGTCAACCAACGATTGTTGCAATTTCCAGAAAAAGAGAAATGTGGGAAAGGGAATTGTTCATAGTGAATAGGCAATTTTTTGCTTATTAATACAATCAGGTTTCGCCAACAAAAGAAACACATTTGGTGAACTACAATCTGCATAAAATTTTGAATAAATGGCTGAACGACCATCAGCACTATTTTTTGCTGGCCATCTCAAGAAAGCAATTTTATAGTTAATTCCTGAAATTGCTGTCAACATAACAAGTATATAGAAAAAAAGAGCAATAAACTTAGATATTCAGCCGTAAGATACCACTTTGGTTTATTACATTTGGCCATGGCAGGGAGATAAAAAGAGAGCAGACCACAGCTCTACGGAAGGGAGATTTGGGGATTATCTAAAGCTATTTACAAGGTTTTTATAGATGCACAGAATAATAAAAATGATCTCATAAGGGAAGAATGCCAACATAGATTGGCCTGAAGGCGATATTTATATATCTGGACGCGTCTCTAACGCTGATTTCGAGTTTGCTTTCCTTTTTTGCAGAACCACTTTTCGAAAAAAAATTATGAGCGTTTGAATGTCAAAATTTGTCAAGTTTCAAATGGCTTAGAATCAGCAAGCTTTACAAAAACGCCTAAAAGGGTAATCATTTTCGTACCAGGTATATGGTCTGCAAGGAAAAAACCGAAGCGGTGGAACCCTGTATAGTGTTTCTTTAGAGCTTTTCGACAATTTCAAGCCACTTAATACTTGACAAATTTGAATATTCAAACGATTTCAACTTCCTTCGATGATTCGTTCTGCAAAAAAAGAAAGCAGATCTAGAATCAGCGTTTAGAGACTCATCTAGTAGTATAACCTTTGATTCGACTGGCTTGGCGGCTGGAAGGCGGGGCTTTGTGACCCACTTAAGGCCGCTTGCTCCCGCGACGCAGTCTGCGTCTCTCTAGCGCGCCTGCTCTCTGATCATCATTTAGCCCCAACTAGATCACGAAGCTCCGCCTTCCAGCCGCCAAATCAGGCGACTCAAAAGGTACATATGGTCTTCTATCGCCAACTGCTGGTATTCTTTTCTTGTAAGTTGCGTCATAAAGGAACATTTTTTCCCCTTATTTTCGTTTCCTTTGCATTAGAAAAGGTTCATTAGTATGGACACCGTTTATTCCAAGAACTGTCCCTCAAAGGTCAGAAGAAAGTGGCCGATTTTCTTTTCTTTCAAGTGCCAGTCAACAAAATTTTGAAGGACAACAAGAAAACTATTATTAGTAATTTTCAATTTTTTAACTGCAAACACCTCGTGGCTCACAAGAACCCACATAGGCAGTACAAATATCTAGGGAAGTATTATGAAAGATTTGTTGACGTGTTAGAGAAATTACCTTCGTTATATATTCCTCTAGGGATGTGACAAACGAGTCGGGGAAAGCAATGATGAATTCTAGAGAATACAAAAACATTTTTTTGCGAGTGTAGATTCTTTTACTATAAGACCGAAGTATAGCGAGACAAAATTTCCTAAAAAGTAATCGTAAAAACTAAGAAGCTCTGGTAGTAGATATTTAAATTGAGTTACTGGGGACTGAATTTGTAGAATATCTAAAATAAAAACAAACATTGCTTTCAAGTTACGCAAAAGTACACTTCTATAAGAATGAGACAAAAACGCAAAACCCTAATGAGTCATTTTCGTTCTGCAGGTGATTTTGGCAATAAAAAATTATCGCAGAGATTACTTCTTCAATTAAGTAACTTTCTTTTCGAGGCTTCCTTTGATAAAAAAGAAATTGACTTCCAAGTAGGAAAATGATATGAAGCCAATTTTCTTAAGGTATGAATCAGCATTCGAACGATGCAGAGAAATTTGAAAAATAATTGTTGCCGTAACACTTGATGGAATGAATGCCCCCACCCCTTCCTCAACTTCAAATCACAAAAATTGTCAAAACTTTCTTGGCATGCAGTTTCATCACAATATTTTTCGCTTGAATAAGGGGTTAAAGGTAGGAGAAAACTGAGTAAAGCACGAGACAAGAGGCTGTTTTGCAACGGCCATGGCCGTGAACAAACAACAGAGGCGTGGCCATGTCGAAACTGATGCATAGTTAAAGAATTCATGAATAGACGGGAGAATGCGTTATGCTGTTGAAAGAATACATATAGGTGGTCATGAAATTTTAAGTACGAAAAGGGAGAAAGAAAAATAAGAGTAGCATAATTTAGAAGAAGAAAAGAGAATAAACCTAAGGGAAATTGCTTGAAAAATCAGCCGTCGTTAAATGCTCATACAACTCGGCAAAAAGTGTAATTTCAAGTGCAGTTTTGATTATGATTTGTTAATTATTTCTTTCAAGAAACACAAATGCAACTGAACAGGAAATATTATAATATTTTCTTCTTTTATTTTTCTGCTTGTAACACGTAAGCCTAAATTTGACTTTATAAGGGTATGCCAGTCTAAATGCCTAATCGTCATTGAGAAAGTCAATCACACAACGATTAGTTCATTATTATATACAGTATCCTGAATTTTCTCAAACTTCTATTATAAGAAGTTTTTATTCGGAAATTGTTATTGCTCAGCAAAGAATAGACATGTAAAGTGCGTGGTAAATTTGGTCCGAAAACAACAATAATTTTGCCAAAAAATGCTTGAGACAACTTCAAAATCCGCTCCAAAAATGATCAGGATACGGTACATTCGATGATCAAAGTCAAAGTTATTTTTTTGTCACGAATATCCAGAGATACAGATGTCTGGCTACAAATCTGAAAAACACGCAAGTATCAGAGCTCAACACAGGTGGCTTGTGAGCAAGATGAATATCGTTTTTGGGACAAAAAGCAAGGGAGGTATTGTTTTTGAGCCGGAAAGACACAAAAATTGCTAAGTTTTTTTCGACGTTTCGTTTTTGAGGGTTTCTTACGTTTAGGATTCAGAGTCACAAGACTTCGTGAAAATTCGCGAAATTCAAGGTAGACTTCGTTTTTTGCATTTTCCAAAAACCACCTCGTGCAGAGCCCTGAGTAGTACATTTGATTAACCAAAACTGAAGTAAGGAGGAGACCAATAAATTTTCTCGCTGTTAACTTCACAGCCATTATAATTGAAATTTTGTTCATGGTTGCATTACCCTTGTAGGATGGTAAGTTGGCAAAAAAAAAACTCCACCTCAAAAGCAAATAATACAGAAGTATACATGCACAAAAAAGACAAAAATGACTATTCTGGCAAAGCACTTTCTCGGAAAACAGCTATGTACGGTATTCTGGCTCAGTGTTCAGCTTACTAAAAAAACTATCGGAGCTATTCTTTATGGAAACTAAAAACACTACTGTAATTTATTGCAATGATTGAGCGACGCTTTCCATCAATGTCAAGCTCTAAACAGATTCCTTAAAAGATGTGTAATTGAGAAAGGGAAATCAGAGATGCCTTTAGAAAAGACGAATGCACCGTTTGGTGGTTATTTCCATGACTACGTCCATCACCTTCGGAGAGAGATTGGCTTTTGGAAAAGTAACAAAAAAACTTATTTTGCTCAGGCAAAGGCGACAGAAATAGAGCTTATTGATTGCTACATGGCTGATTTTACGAGGCACATAGTAATGCAGTTGTATTTGACTGCCTAGTTCCGCCTATTATGCAAGTACCGCCCTTTGAAAATAAATCACGATGCAGCGGATGCTTTTTTTAAGGCTCAAGCGGTATAGAGGCAGTTGGGTTGAAAATTGAATCCCGTCGAGACCTCAAATCTATGGAGACATAAAGTGCAAGAATTAATTTTAAGATTCCAAGCACTGAATAGGTAACGCCTGATGTGGAAAAGATGGTATACTGCACAAAACTCGTAATTTTGATTTAGCATAACCAACAAGGACCGATAAGAGTAAAGTCCTTGCGGGCCTTTTGCACACATATATCGTATTATTACCGTGATCAGTAATTCTTAGGCATCGTAGCGCCATTACGTATGATGCTTTCCCTAAGGGCCAAGGCATTCACGAAATTTCAATCGCCATGCGACCTGGCAACTTGCCAGATGTCTACAAATTCACAATGAGTTATGACCAATTGGAGTTTGCCAAATCGCATCGCGACACAGCTGAACTCTTTCTCGCCCATAGAACAGTTCGCTAAGTGACTTGGAGATCAAGTACTGCAGCCTACTGTAGCGGTGCAAAAGTGCTGCTTGTCATTCAAATTGCCGACCTCAATTCAGCTCCATCTCCACTCATGTCAAATTGCATACGTAACAGTTCTGCAGAATTTTAGTTTATGGAGCCGCGAGCCCTCCATTATTTTCTAAAAACATTCTTTTCATTGCAAGGCACCAAAAGATTGCATGCATAGCTACCATAAAATTAAGTCAGTGCGTCACTGCTTCTACGTTTTTTGCCAGCGGCAAACTTCATTCTCCCACATCTAATTAGAAGAGCACAAGTGAAGTCACTAATCGAGAGAGCAACGCTCGACCAGTTTGCAAAAGTGATGAGGTTGCTTGGGCTGAGTGGGGGGTGGGGGGGAATTGGAATTTTGGCTTTGAACGGGGACAGAATTCTTCAGTCGTAAAAATATAAAATGCAATATTTTCACGGACCAAAGAAGATGGCTTTTGCTAGGTAATAATCAGTGGCGATCGCAAGATTTCCGTCCCGGGGGAGAGAGGGAGGGGGGGAGGGACAAATATTTTTTCAAATGAATGTGTGTGGCGTCGGCCACGCACTCCGAAAAATTTTTTGGGTGCATCACAAAATTTTTGTGGGTCCATCACCTCTAAAATCTAGAAAAAGGGTGGCTGTCGCCATGCCCCCGAAAGAATTTTTCACAAAGCTGATTTGAATTTCTAAAAAATTTCAAACAAATTATTTGCAAAAATAAACAAGTCATTTGCACATTTTCATAACACAGGGGAGTAAATTTCATGAATTTTGGGACCCATTTCCAAGGCGCCTTCCCCCACACTCCCCCCCCCCCCTGGACTGCCACTGGTAATCATGAAAGTCATTCGATTATATCTGTAGACGAATATGCAATTTTTTGGATTTTTGAAAACACGGAAAAAATTTTTGGCTTGTAAAAATTTCGGGGCTGTGGTTCCTGTAGTGTCCAGTTGATCTTAAACAACCATAATTGAAGCAAGCTTGAGAAGGATCTTAAAAGCTTCCCAACAAAATTCCTAAGCCCTTACTTAAAAAAAAACTTTCTGACGCTACAGAAAATTTTCTTGGACCAATTTTACATAATTTGAAATCACAATGGCCATTAGTCTTTATGCGTCTAATTACCGCGTCAAAGACTCAAAAATCTTCGCTTAGGCTCCTTTAGATGGAAGGAGAAAGTTTGAGAGAGGAGAGAAAGTAGGAATAAGGGTTTGAAAAGAGGTTTGAATTTCGAAAAGAGTTGGAGGTTGAAAACGCTTTTACCTACCAAATAAATCCAGCGCTTTTGATTGCTGGTGTATTTTTGGCAATATTCCAACGACCCATTTAAAGGATGGTGTATTTTTGGCTACCTCATTTGAAGGATGTTACGGGAGCATTCGGAGCAGCAGCGTACAGATGTATGGGAAATAGAAGATGAGTTATGGCGACATGCCCTTTCCTGAATTATTTCCCTCGATTGCATAAAAAACGCCGAAATCAAGAAATAGTGGATTTGTTTTCAGAGCGGTGAATAGCCTAAACTTCTCCCTCCCCCCCCTCCTCTCCTTTCCGACAATTACTTTTTTAGTTACGATTGAATAACTTTGTTACGAATCGCTCCGACTGTAATTCGTGCAAGTGCACAATTACAGTACCTGCAGTATCTACAGACTGAGCCGAATTGCTTATTTGAGTTAGGGAAAACTTTAATACAGCGTGGCGAATGTTATCATTATTTATATTTGGATTACGGGTGCAAAGTTCAATTACAGTGCTTATACCAAAAACAAATTGGAAAGACGCTGTAAAATTCTCAAAGAAAAGTAAAGAAAAGATGGAAGTTATTGCAAATTAGCTGGCAAACCCGGCTCCGCTCAGCACTGCCAATATTATCTTCGTAATCAGCATGCCCCCATACACCACCCCCCCCCTTCCCTGCCAACTCACAA
The DNA here is from genome assembly GCA_958299035.1 of Cylicocyclus nassatus. NCBI lineage: Eukaryota > Metazoa > Nematoda > Chromadorea > Rhabditida > Strongylidae > Cylicocyclus > Cylicocyclus nassatus. The sequence goes on along the minus strand of CATQJL010000316.1, from coordinate 80,158,396 downwards.
CTTCGTAGGTGAAACTTTGCAAAAAAATTGATAAAATCGATATCGTTAAGGACGAAAATCCTGGCCCCGAAGTGGATATATAAGTTTTGTCAGTCCAGTGGGACTTTCCCTCCGGAACATATAAACAGACATACAGATAGACAAGCAGACATTCACTCTTATATATAGGAAAAGATTCACACAAGTAAAGACGATATGCTTCTAAAAAGCTCTCAAAAGAAAGGTCAAAGAGCGGCTCTCGCAATCTCCTCTAGAGAATAAGCGAAAATCTTGAGATTGATTTGACACCCTAGTACTATAGTACTATTTGAGGAGAATATATGTTTTGACACATTCTTATAGAAATGATTTATTCGTTTGTTTCGAAAGCTTTCAACATGTCTGTCTTCGTATCTTCTTATTCAACTTGTGGTCAAAAATAGAATTTAGAATAGATTTTGAGCAAACTAAGGATTGAGAAGGTGCAGGCAGAGCGAGGGGGGGGGGGGACGAGTGAAAAGTTGCAAATATGGTTTCTTGAAGTTGCCTACAGAGTCGCCCGCGCTTCCACCGAGGTCAATCGATCAATACCGACTGCGACCACGATTGCGACCAGCGCCAAGACGGCGCTGACACGACGCTGGAACGGCTTTGGCACACTTAACTCAAGACTCAGCTTAAGCAGGGCAATCTTTAGACTTTCCACAAATGATGTAAAACAACTTTGAGAATATCACGTACGAAAGTACGCTATTTTTAGAATATTAAAAGAAAGAAATGTAAAAAAAAAGAATTTTATCGCGATAAAGGATAGAACATCTAGAAGATGTTGAAACTCAAGGCTATGATAACTAAAAAAGTTTCTTGCTTAGGTTTTTAGCTTCAAGTCGTGAAGTTGAGAGAGCGAGTTGTGTGTCGGCCGGCTTTTTTCGAGTATTTCCGGAAAACCAATCACGACATTGAAATAGAAAGGCAATTGCGATGTTGTCTGCAGAATCAAAGCCTTAACAGAAAAAGACTGACTAAGCTGCCTTTTTCAAGAATTTGAGAAGATTGGTGGAATTAAGAAATTGAAGCGCTTTCATAGGTAGAGTTGCAAATCTGCAGGTAATAATTAGTTTCTGAGCCACTCAAATTTATTTGCTAAAAATCATGCTGAAAGAAGAACCCAAACAAAGAAACGGGAAATCTCCTTTCTTGGGTTTTATTGGATTTGAGAACACTGCAAGAAGCTATTTCTAAGGACCGAATTCTGAAACAAATTGCTAAATGATTTCCCAGAAAAAAGCTCCCATGTGCGCGAAGTAAGTAAGTTCGTGTTTTGTTTTTTATTTGAGGCTTACTGTACCACTTCCTATTACATATTTCCTAAGTACACAGATCCATAAATCAAGAAAGCTGCAAAAACTTTTGAATTATTCATTATTTACATTACTTGGCTAGAAGTTGCAACCTTAAAGAAAATTTTCTATGCAGGGCAAGCTATGTTCTCAAATTTCGATATGCAACTAGGGGAATGTTCGCAATAAACTCACAAGGAATGCATGTTTAGTCGAAGTGGCCTTTTTGGACGGGTTGTGTACCATACTGAAGGGCATAAAATGCTGATTTCAAATTCGCCTTCATTATCTGCAGAACGTTTATGGGCGAGGACTTATGAGCGTTTATTGGAGCAAAAGCTGAATGTGTAAGTAGGATAAAACTAGCCGTAATACTTTTTCTAGCACTTCAATGGAGCACTGATAATCATCAGAGCACTTTATTCAAAGAATACTCTAAAATAAAAAATATGTCACCCTAGTGTTGCATCATTTTAGGGCTACGCTAGTAAGATTTTAGCAACTTTAGCACATTCAATTTTTGACTCCAAAAGATGATCGTAACTCCTCGCCCATAAATGTTCTGCAGATAATGAAAGCAGTTTTGGAATCAGCGTTTTATGCGCTTTAATATGGTACACAACTCATTCAAAAAGGCCACTTTGACCAAACAAGCTTCCCTTGTCAGAACGTAGGAAAAGCAGATTGTTCATAGATGCAAGGGGGGGGGGGGAATAGTACAAAGCATTTGGTCTATAAATCACTATTTCCACCTTAGTTGATTGATGTGCTTGTCAGGATCACCTATTTGCTCTAGCCTTATACAATTTTTTTCTGCTCCATCCCGTGAGATATAAATTACCTCCAGACAACATGCATATAGCTTATTTTAGTGCAAACCTCGCAAATTTATTTTCTTGATTTATAGGAACCGCATAAAAAGCAAAATAGAGATACTGACAATGAGTGAGATTTTGAGTTAGAAATTAACATTTTTAAATTGAGTTGCAGAATCGATAAAACAGATATTTATCTAGGTATCCCGATTGAAATTAATTTGAAACAATGTTTTATCAAAGCAGATATTTTGCCTCTCAGATCTCAAATGATTCAATACTAGGTCAAAATCTCTCAAGCATACCAGCAATTAGTCAAAATCGCAGTTAGCAACTTTTATTAACCTTCTTTTCTAGTACAAGCTTTGAATAACCCACATAAATTCGAATGAATACATGATGCTCAGGTGCGAAAATGCAAAAAAGAAAAACAGGATTCTCTAACATCTCCAAAAAATCCAAAACTTAGCATAATCAGGCTTTTCGGAAGTGGCACACGATTCTGTGTTTCTCAGAAGCTTGGATACTTTGGAGAACTAGCTTGTGACATTATTGTTGAAGCCACCAGGTTCTTTTGTGGACTTCATGAGGACTTTACAATAGCATTTTCCTTGCGTTTTGCGCTTACAGTATGCTACCGAAATACTCTGAGAAACCAGCAAGGCTGGCATCGCGCCAATAATAGCATGCTGTTTCTGCGAAAATATCGCAAAAAAGAAAAAATTATGTATGAAATACCGGAAACACATATACGTAAAAGTCGCCTCAAGGGCCGGTCCTACTTCACGCGATTTTGGTAGCGACGCGATTTGGCAATATTCCAACTGCCCATAGCTCAATGTAAGCACATTTTAAATGTACAGAAGATAGGGCATTTTATCAATCTACGTTAATTGTACACGCTATGCATGTGCATTTTCCTAGTGTTGGATCTGAAGACTTCTGATTGCCAAACCGTGTCGTGACCGAAACTACTGACGCGTCGCATGAAGTATGCCCGGCCCTTTAGAGTTGCCGTGTATTTCGCGCGTAACATTTTGGAGCGCTGAAGGTAATAATTTTGGTATATAGAAGACATGCAAAGCATGCAGCAGAAATAGTCTAAAAAATGGATATTTGATCATGTGGTAGTTAAAAAGGTTATAGGCAAAGGAATCTTATGAGTAATACCCGAACAGTAAAGATTTGTTTTATAGTCAGAGAAGAAAAAGGAGAGAGAAGCACAACCTGAAGGGACGAAAATTATGAGGGGGGAAGAGGAGTAGTTTTGCAGTGCTGTTGAATACTTTACAGTTCTGAAGCGTATAAGATGTTGAATGTACCTAGTTGCGTTCCCTCCCATAAAAAAGGGCCAAAAATCCCCTCCGCCCTCCCCCCCCCCCCATAGCATTTGCACTTTGATTTCCTAGTATTCTTATTGTTCAAGGCGTTACCCAGACTTGATAGATGCTTGGCCAGACTGATTTGCCTACTTGTTTCCCAGTTCACTCAGATACTCAACAACAGCAACGACGACCCTTTCCGGCGTTCTTGAGACGGCCATGACGTGCACCAGGAAGAGTTCTGCATTCGAACCCACACAATACAAAGGTCACTTGAGCTGGGAATGTCATGGAAAGCTTGCGAATTCCCCCTCTGCACTTTGAGAGAAAGTTTTAGTCGAAATTACTGTTAGCGGATTGTGTTTATTGAAATGTTGAAAATTCTCATTTTGACTACATACAACAAATGCATTTAGGTATGAAAAGCTTGAGATGCGTTCAGAGTTGCCCATGCAGCACCGTTCCAGCACCATGTCGGAACGTGAAGAGAACAGTACGTGACGTTTCCGCGCACTCTGGCACGACGCTGTCACGAGGCCGGCACATGGGAACTCCGAAAGCAGTTTTGCGGGCTCATTTTGTTCGATAACGTGTAAGAATAGAGTCCCATAACTATATTACCAGGTGTATTAAATTAAGTAAAAATGTGCGTAAATTATCATAAATTGGGTGTCTGGTTTGTGAATAAAAATACGTTGTAAGTCAGAAGGTAGATATTCAACTCATCAATGACAAAGCGCGTATTTTCCGAGTTATTTATTTCCTAAACTTTCTGCGCTCAAAACAGTTTTTTTACTAGACATTACTACAAGCTTTGGTTTCTATGCAGATCCGCCTCAGAGCATAAATTTGTGCAAAATCTCGTCGTCCGTCAATGAATATCAATCGTAGCTCTGCATAGTCACTGGTGTAGCGTGGTTGATTAAACGTTTAATTTCTAAGAAATCACGAGCGAAGACCTTCAACAGCAACATAATTCACAAAAGACTATGTACTTGTAGGGATTCACGAAGCACTGAGAAGACTGCTAAGGTTCAGAGTTTTCCTTTTTCTGGTCTTTCAGCACCACTGGATGAAAGTCAATAGAGAGGAGTTTACAGAAAAACGCTATATGATTATTCATTGTTCGCAAAGGCACTGGTGACGTAGGAAAAAGTATCGACATTTTTAAGAAATTGAAGATGGGAGGAGGTTGTTCGAATGCATCAATTTTAAGAGTTTTTTGAATAAATTTTTCGAACTCATTCATTTTTAAAATGAAGATTGTTCACTGGTTGCAAATGCAAATAAATCAAATGAATTCAGCATTTGCCAAGATTTGTTGGGCTTTATACCATCTTTTTTAAGTAGAACTAATTGAACTACAGCAGCAAAGGGTATATATATTCCGCTCTTTCTGAATGACCTTGAAAAATGAAGTTAGAAAATGGAGGGGAGGGTCTAGGGAGGTCACAGACAAAGATCTGAGGGGGCCATCCAAAAAAACATGTGTATGACAGCTTTTTCTTCCTAAATTGCTCCTCAAACTCGCAGATGTTTTGAAAAGTTGTTCCTGTGAGTGCTATTCGTCACTGTCAATATTTCGTAAAAAACAGAATCATGAAAAAATAAGTCAAAAATGAGACATCTTTCTGCCTACCATGAAAATTTCCATGAGCAAAATATTTTGACTAATAAGCGGTTGGGGATGTTTTAATTATAAGATAGGCGATTTCTTCTTCAAGAACAAGAAAACTACAGCTTTACATAACTTTAATTTGCAAGTTAAAAAGTTGAAAATGTGGTTGGTAGCAGCCCGCCTGCAAGCAAATAAAGTTTTTCTGAAAGCTGCAAGGAAATTTGCGAAAACGAAAATCACAGTGTAGAGAGCGACATTCTGCAAGTGCAACACTCGATAGATGCTAGACCCTAATGCATATAAATCATACACATAAATAAGTCATATATAATTGCCAGTCATACTTCATTTGCAATTGTCTCTCTAAATGAGCCCAGCCCACGCAGGGCGAGATGTTCGTTTCGTTATGCAACTAGGAAAAGGAGAGTGAATGCCGAAAAGCTATAATGAACCATAATTTTCATAAGTTTCAATAATTCAAATGTTTACTTACCTTAAGCTCAAAACGGACTTTGCCAGGCTTAAGGGCTATCAAAGTAATTTCATCGTTGTTGTTCATATACATTGTATAAAACTGCGTCAATAGTAGCTTTAAATGTGTCAGATGCCTAATATCGATTCGTCAACCCACTATTGCACTTATTTCATTCAAATTTATCAAATTTACGCTAGTATCCAGCAGATATTCCATCTCACTATTTACGATTCATTTCATTTTTTTTCAATTTCATTTCCTTGTTTTCATCTCGCATAATGTTGTCATTTGCATTCGAGATGAACTTATATTAATTGAATATTCATTGGTAGAGATTCCACATCAGCTAACCGAAAAAACTAGAATCGCATTTTTCGCTGAAACTTCGCCCTAGGACAAATATTTGGTAATTACACGGTAGAGTACCAAAACCTCAGAGCCCGCTGAAACTTTGTTCAAAGAGTTTATTTGGCATGTTGATTATGGAAATGGCACTTAAACTAAACGCTAAGGCTTTTCGTACGAGTACGGCATACAGTGTGGGGCCAAATAACAGAGTTTCCTGAAACTTAGCCTAGGGGGACTCTTAGCTTCGATAGATAGAGTCATATATGTATTCCGGTGACCTTCGCTCTGACCGATGGCCTCCCAGAGAAAGACAACATCAGAGTGAAGAAGCTTTGGATGTCAAGCTTACAACCATACCAGGATGATCGCAAATGAACAGAGTGAATATAACGCTCAATAGCGTACTGCGACGGCACTAACAAAAAATACATTTTACGGGGTTTTTTTGAATTAAACTATGCTATACTACAAGACCCGCGTAAGAATTTCCCAACCGATAGCAACAACATATCTCACATCGGATGTTTGTGAGCCATGCAGGAGTTTCAGAGACCCACAGAGATCAGTTTAGTAAAACCATTATTGCTCTTGAACTTGCGCAAAAACTCGTAAACGAAAATGCGATTTCGCCTTGTTATAAAGTGATTGTTTATCTCGGCGACGTTGCCAGTACTCCTGATCGTTTCATGACGAACAGATTGATATATCTATGTAGCGCGATTTCGCTAAGAAACCACGAAAATCCCCGACCACAAAAACGCAGTCTGTGCTGTTTCTTCTGGCTCGTCTGCGGTCTTGCTACCCCCCCCCTCACAACCTCAAAACCTGCGAGGCATTTGATTCTGGTACCCCTTTCTCGGTGGTTTCGTAACCAATCCTCTCAAACCATTGCCGAGTTCTATTCCGTGATTAGTTCGAAAAATCTGGCAGAAAAAATGTTTACAAGACTCCACTTTTTTCTAATAGATCATCCCGAGCACGATAAAGGATTTCGCTACCAAGGAGTCCTAGATAGTGTTGCGTATTGCCTGAGAATATCGTGCGGCATAAGTTTCGTTTTCCGAAACAGAGCGAGGCGGCTGAGCGGCTTTCCTATAAAAGAGACTAGCTGGCTTACCCGGCTTCGCTCGGCTCTGTCAAAACCCTTTGATAAAGTTCCATTCCCTTCCCTTTACAACTTTTCCCTGTGCCCACTTCTACAAGCAATTCCCTATTCCCCATGCGTTAGTTATCAGCATGCTCACTTACTTGTGCCAACTTGGAGGCCCGCAGGTCAAACTTTGCAAAAAAATTGATAAAATCGCTAAAACTAATAAACGATTTCAAAAACGAATATTGTATTCGTAATCAGCATGCTCGATTACCCCTGTGCCAACTCCCAGCCCGTAGCTCAAACTTTACAAAAAATCGATCGATAAAATCGATATCGACCGATGACGAAAAGTAGCTTCCGACACCCGCTCCGCCCTGAAGTGTATGTGTGCCAAGTTTGGTCCAAATCGGTTCAGAAATGGAATTTTCTACTCGGAACATACGTACACACAGACAGACAGACAGACAGACAGACATACAAACAGACAATCGCCTTTATACAGGGTGTCACAAAAGTAAGTACACACTTTTCAATCGTTAATATTTCTCTTCCCAGTGTATATTTTTCCGCCAATTAAGTACATTTCTAAAGAGGAGGCTTCAGCTTAGATTTAGAGTATCGAGCGATTCACGGATTGCTCTTCATTACTGTAGGATTAATGTAGGAACTTCGACAGGGATTTTAGGCCATTCGAAGTCATATTCTGCCTCGGAACAAAACCAAACAAGCCAAAAACTCTTATACTATGGTAATGGAAGTCGCTAGTTTCGAATATGAAATTTTCACTTTCACTGAATTCCCATTTTATTGTGATGCTTCTCTCCAAAGTTATCCCATTTAAACCGTGATAACCGAATATCTGGTATCTGTCAAAAATGTGATTACACCTTCAAAAAAACTGAAAACGCTTTTAAAAAATTGTGTAGTGGAATCAGCGTGCGTGAAAGTCCTAGTACACGATCTTTTAGATATTTTGAAAATTTTTTTGTCAGCACATGCTGGAAGTTCTCACCGTAATCCTACAGTAATGAAGAGCGATCGATAATTCGCTCAATACTGTGAATCTAAGTTGAGGCCTCATTACCGGAATGGTGCTTGACTCACATAAAAAGACCCATTGGGAAGAGAGATACTGACGATTGAAAAGTGTGTACTTACTTTTATGTGAATTCAGTGTGTCTTTTGACATGATTTCCGTGGATAGATATATTCATAGATATTGTTTTTTCTATGATATAGACAATGTCGCCGTACTTATTTTATCAACCTCAAAAGGTTCGCGAGGGATAGGCGGCCCTGATTTACAGCGGGCACCGGAATGATAGTCTACAGATTTCTTGCGGCCAGCTTGCAGTTATTCGATGTTGGCCACTTTTTGAATGAATGCTCAGAGAACAATCGCGGTTCTTCCATAGGTTGATTGCGGCACGGTGGCCGCATTCTCGTGGACATTCCACGAGAATATGCAAAATTGTCGGGGCCGCACAGTTCTTTAAGGACCGCGCAGCCCGTAAGTACTCCGCAGAAAGTACCCCAAATTCGGGTAATTAAACCCAACGATGACACCTCTGCCATATAGAGTGTTACCTTTGCTCGCATACGCCTGAAACTGCATAACAAGAGCCAGTGCGCTCGCTCAAAATTTGGCCAGGGCTCGTTGAAAGAGATTGTTTGAGACCGCTTGAAGAAAATTCTGTATTGCTGCCCGCTGACAGAACATGCGATAGTGAAGGACGTGTCGCTCGCTGAAGGTTTGGCTACGCCCCAAGATCCTGCTGACCGCCTGCAAGAAAGCGCGAGTTTGTGGTCCGCCTGCCCCCGGTATCTGACTTTTTGCGATATATCCAGATAAGTTGCAAAAATCCCTTTTTTTCTCATAGCGCTTTCTTAAAGTGGATTCGCAACAATTTTCTCCAGGTTTGGGAGAGCCTTGATCCAGAATGATGAGCAGAACAACGCTGACAGCGTCGCGGGAAACATCAAAAGAGACAAGGGGGTGTATCTGAAGGACCCATCGGAAGTTAGTTTGGCTTTGACGCACAATTCGTTGATTTCTTCCTTAAGTATATGTAAGTTAGCTTGTTTGATTTTGAAAGAATCCTTGAAAGAAAAAATCCCCCTTTCTGCCGTTTAAACCGGCAATCCCCGTGAAGCTGCAAACACCGCCAAAAGGGGGATTACAAACTTGTCGTAGCGTTCTCCAGTTTTCAACACCTTTTTTGGTTTGCTACTTTAGCTTACACTTTTCTTCTTTATTTTCAGTCAAGCAGCCTTCACTGTTTATGGTGGCAGGGACTCTAATGACCATCATTTTTCAGGCGTCTCTAAACTAAGAGGGAAGGGGAGGAGTTATTCAAATTGATGGTCAGAAAACATATTTGTTATTATAGCACCAGTAAAAGAGTTACAACTGACCTCTTAACTTTACAAAAAGCCCTAATGTGTGGATTGAATGTCATTTATCACCATCTCAAAGAACTCTCTGGGCAAAGTTTTTTCTTCGACAAATTTGTGATTTTGGCCCCTTACCGTAGACCTACCGTGACTCTGACAAATGATGCTCTTTAAATGACGTGATATGCGTGGTCAACTTGCCGAATAGCCCTCGTGGGCGAAATACCCGCAAATTTCGCGTGCAGACAATTGCAAAATTTGTGAAAGGGTGCAAAATTTTGATTTTTTAGGTAAACTGATGTGGAATAGTGCCGAAAAAAACCGCTTTTATTTTCTAAGAATGTTGAAAAAATACAAATTCTCGTACCTTTGTTTGAGACGCGGCACGACTGCGTACGTCTAAAGCTGAACGAAGAGGGTTCTGGTTCGACCATCTGCAATGAAATGTTTTCAATATTGAGAACGATTGAGATAACGCTGCTTTGAGAGAGATATGTACAAGGGGAGGAAAGTTGGAAAGAGGATGTGAAAGATAAGATGGTTTGACTATGTAAAAGGCAGAGGAAATGGATTGAGAGTGCAACTTAAACTCTTCAAAGCCTATGTTTTGCAAGTTCTTTCTTACAAAATGTAGAATACCCTAAAACGCAATTGAGCAAATCCGTAATCATTTTTGACAGGAACTGTAATTTTATGAAGACCTGTAAATGAAGCACTTCTTTCTCAGTCTCTCAACAACTTATCGTGTGAGCGGCACAAATGCTCAAGGCCAAGTAGGAAAGAGCACAGAAATAAAAAATTGCGATACGCAAGAAAAAGAATGACGTATAGATTCAAGAAACCACACTTGAATCAATTCAAGTCCGTTAGTCGCATAATTCACACGCACTTAAATTGTTTCCCAGGAAAATTCGCTTTCATGTTCTAACGATTATGAATCGGAAAGATTGCGCGAATGGGGAACTTGAGCACAAAAGCGGCAAGTGCAAGTCACAAGCAAAAACATCGTAGCGTAGGCAGTCTTGAAATGCAAATCATAGAAAAGGAACTTGTGAAACTCTGCAAGTTTCTAGAAAGCTGAGCACAACTTTATATGCACATAAAATAGAGCGAATGCTAACCTACACAAACCGTTCACAGTTAGATTGAAGCTGTTGATATCATGAAAGCCTACTTAGTACAGCAAACAATGCTTGATCAATTTTCTTCACATCTTGTTTTGAGGAATAAGGGGGTAAACGACTAAATGATTAAGTGACTAATGAGATCCAACTGTTAATTGAGGGTAACATGTTATGTGATTATTACTTCAGTTCTAATCGATTTTTACAGTGTAAATTCACTGAAAAATTGTTCGTTATGACTTTCCTTCAAGAAGTCCTTTTCTGCTTCATCTTTTGTTTGTCGGGCAAGTTTCGTCAAACAGGTTAGAGGATTAGCCATGGGGCAGAAATTAGTTTTTCCACAATGGATGATTACATCCGTATCTAATGCTGAGGCACCAATGATAAAGCAGAAACTCCTCTTATGTTGTAGATAGACAACTGCTATCGTATGCCCAGCCCAGTGTGAGAAGGACAGATGTTTTACTTTTGTTTTACTTTTTGCACCAGAAATTCCCACGTATAAAATTTACCAAAGAAAAAAGTATGGAGGAGGTGGACTTCCATTTCTGAACGTGCGAAAACGAGAATTGCAAATGGATATTTGAGACAAGGTGGCATCGCAGACGTGGCGAAAAGAATATGGTGATTTATCACGCACCATACATCTCGTCGGGTCAAGTGATCTATAATCAAGAATAACCCTTGATTTAACTGGATTGACGGCTGGAAGGCGGGGCTTTGTGATCTAATTGAGTCCGCCTCCTGCTCGCGCACGTGTGATCATCTGATCATTACCTAGCCTAAATTGGGTCACAAAGCCCCGCCTTCCAGCCGTCAAGCCATTTGAAGCAAAGGGTACAAACAAAGGCACAAGTATTATCTGAACCTCAAGATAACCTTCGAGCCTCTACAATAGGAAAGTCCCTATATACCCATCATCTCACGCAAGGTGATGAAGTTGGTGGCCAAACTGGATTACGAAGCATACTAAGAATGGTAGAGTGCTATCCTTGAACAGCGATTTATGCGCAATCGACCTTTTTCTAGCGTGAACATTCCGATAAGTTGCAAAGTTATGTGCCAACCTATTGTATAGTAACGAACAATAAAAAGACACAATAGTTCGACTGTATGAGAAGCTATACCATGCAGTTTCCCAGAAACTACAGTTGCTAAGTTACTGAACTCTCTTTTATCCGGGTTGGAACTTTTCGCAGAATATTATTTAGCATTATTTTGATGTGCAGATGACAGGAAATGAAGCAAGAAGACTTAATTGCGAAATCAACACACATACGCTAGCGTCAAAACTTGCTCCCGAAAGGGGAGGGGGGGGTCTGCTTCTGGCGCTTTTGGGTTTTTCGGCGAAGTATAACGGGTCCGTTAGTGCCCTCAAGGTTAGCTATACTTCACCGATGTCGCGGGATAATAGGTTGTCTTACTTTTGTGCTAGACTATCACTGGCTAGTGCTATTTTCGTTGCTGCTGACAATGGTTGCTGAGTGGGTACTTTAGAGCCAGAACTCAAAATGATTTTGATGAGTGCTTTGACTCGATGAAATTAACGGCGATGCGCAATCTCTCTTTTACAGGGTTGATGTTTAAATAAAGAATAGTGTTCCAAACAACTCATGATCGCAAGGGATTTAAAGGCACCGTCCACCCAAAATGGAGGTTGGCGAGATTATGATGGCATACTAGTGTGGGCCCCCACACTAGGCAAACCCCCAAGCTTCGCAGCAAAAGACTGCTTCTGGAGCGAGTAATCCGCTCCGGAAGTAGCAAAGTAGGCGGGGCGACCAGGGTCGCCCCGCCCACCTGTATGCTTTATCTCGCCTGCGCTTGTTGCAGAGGGTTCTTGAAACAGGGATTTTTAGGGGTTTCGCGGATTTTCGACTCCATATCCGGAATCAGGGCCTGCAGAAGGCCTGAAGGCGACGAAAACATTGAATTCGAGATTTTGGGTGAGCGGTGCCTTTAACAGAAAAAAACAGTGCAAATGTTGCGAAAAGTGCCCTTGCCGCGTCACCGCAAACGAATTCGCGCGGTGACAAAAATGCGCTTATACTTCCGAAAATAGCGTTATAATGATATAAAGAACATAACAGCAAAGGATAACTTCGATGCATATACATTTTTCAACCTATATTTCCTGTCCTTATAGTAAAGGAAACCCCAACAGTCGAAACTTTTAAAAGCCTAGTGTTGAACTCAATTACTCAAAGCACATTGAATATCTGTAAAAGACAAAGCCTTCGTCCTTCCATGTGTCTCTAGACTTAAGAACGCGTATTTACACAAAGGTGATTTTGGCTTTAGATTTACAAAGCTACAGTTTGGAAGTACATGTGCCATGCAAAGACTCGAAATTCTGAGAAAAAGGTCAAAATTGCAGAATAGACTTCGTGCAAAACGAAAGTTGTTTGAGTCAAGAGCGATTGGGAGTTCAGAGCACTTTGCATGACATAACGATACCTCATTATGAATCTATTTTATGAAAAACCTAATGAGTTGCTCGGGATAATGTAGGTTGATAACAATCTTATTAATAGGCTGTTTAGAAAAGTCAAAACCTTAAACTTCTTATGTAGATACGCATTCATATCACTCACAGACAAAAGCATTTAAACATTATTAAAGTTGAAAATACTACGAGTTTGACTTTCCAACATCTCAAAATCTCAAATCCTCGACTCCGGCCCAAAGTGCCTTCGCGAGTCCAGCAGCGATCGAACATTGAAAAAACTGTGAAACGTGCTAACCATTTGTGCATTTGTTTGCTGCGCTTTATTTCTATGCGTATTCAATTACGAATCTTCAAAAAATGTACATAAATAGGATTGTTCTCAACAATCTCAACCACCAAAACAAAGCATTCGCACCGATATTGTTGCACAGAGAATAGAATATGAGGGATTGTGAGCCAGAGGATTATTTCAGAAAATGTTTATTCTGAAAAATCATTCGGGCGAAAATATCATCTTACATTCTGGCGTTGCTTTACTCTTAAAGGCAGCGTCCAGGCAGATCTGAACCTATGGGGATTTTACGTAGAAAGTACTTTTGGGGCCCTAACTAAGGCACTGCTCAAGCGGCAGCGCAGGTAGTGCTCTAACGGCTAAGATATTTCCCTCGAAACTGGACCCCTCGATCGTATTTGCATGGAATCATGGCAGTTCTGCGCCAGGACACACACTTTCCGCCATGAATCCATGCAATACGATCGCGGGGTCCAGTTTCGAAGGGAATACCTCAGTCTTTAGAGCAGTACTTGAGCTGCCGGTTGGACAGTGGCTTAGTTAGGGCCCCAAAATTACTATCTCCGTGAGATCCTCATGTGTCCAGATTGCCTGGACGCTGCCTTTAAGAACGTGGTGTATTTGTGACCATTGCAAAAGAATCACTCTAATTCCATGTCAACGAAATAGTTGACAGAAATAGTACATGATGCAGGATCAACTATTGAAGATTAAAGTAACTAACTATTAAGGTTTAAAGTAAAAAAATGACTTGTGCCAAGAGAAAAACAGTTTTTGGCAAATCGAGCAATTTTGAGACAATAACGCCAAATACATGTGGTTTTGGTATGAACAACGTCAATCAATTCCCATCGGTAGTCATGCAAATAATGTGACTTCCCTTTTCTGATACAGATGCTGACAACTTTGCTCTAAATCAACTTTACTAACGAAATGGCAAAAAGCAATCAATTAGCGAGATCTATTGAGTATGGTGGATGAGGCAGAACTCACTAGTAGCCTGATTCGTTTTTTCCTTGGTATGTGCTGAAGATTAAGGGTTGAGATTATCTACGATTGAACGCGGCCGTAGTTTCCAATCAAGGAAAACTGTAGTAAATGTGGCAAAACTACCAACAAATCATGGTGCCGCGTTTGCCAAAGTCGAGGTGGATGAATTTCATATATATAATTGCCTGTTTGGCTGCAAAGCAACAACGTCACCATAAATATCATTCCAAGCATTTGAAAGCCAATCTTGTATAACTACTGAGCTAATCTTCGTTCATCTTCGTTCACCATTGGAAACTCCATTTGTTACAAGCCAGTGCTCTAAGGTTTGGTTTTCTTTGTACGACGCGACTCCACCAACATCATCTCTATGTATAGTACACGAGCAACGGCTGTCCAGCTTCCCGACCGGCTGATTTGAGTAATCAAAAATAAACGTACCTTTAGCTTTTTAGCAATTATTCGCATTGCTGTGCGTGGGCTTTTTGCGACTACCGGTTTGTCGTCTTCCGCTGCCAGCCGACAATCCTCGTCATCATCAAGACTCTCGTCTCCATTGCAAAATTTTTCGAACCACCGTTCTATTGTATGTTCGCTGACGGTTCCCTCGCCGAATGCAGCGTTGATGTTGCAAGTTGCCTGTACCCCATCGTGGCCGAGTTTGAATTCATATAAGAAGATTGCTCGCAGTTGCCTGTCTTCCATATAATTCAGTACCCTAAATAGCAAAAGTTCAACAATGGAAAAACCTGGTAGTGCGGAAACGTTCAGCAAGATTAGCGGTTTTGGAGGCATTGTCGGTATTAATTCTAATTCACCGGAGTTCATTAAAATGTCAAATGTGTTCTTCGGGATAATTACAGTCGCCGTCCATGCTAATATGTGATATTGCACATCTTCAAAGATGGAACATAGAAACCAATATGTAAAGCAGCGATCTTTGCGCACACAAAAGCAGAGAACACCTGTATCACCTCAATGTTTAGCTCAGTCAATTCTAGTATCTGAAGCATATAATATGTAAGCAGAAAAACAACTCGAGTTTAGGTAGAAATCGAGAAAATGCGGTGCTGGAAGTACGTGCATTTCGCGCATGGTTGCGTTATTGTCACAATTTTTCGAATGCCCCAGATGTGGCCCATCTATTGTTTTCTTGAGGTTTCTAAGCTTCTTTTGTTCAAGCAAAAATGTGTTCAAAGAACCGCGAATAACTACTGGTCAAACACATCACAATCTGGCCAGCATCTCATGGCTATCATCTTGAAAGATGTGCAATTGCACACACCAGTGAAGAAACTCACTCGACTGTAACTTCTATCAAGATGATCAGGTAAGCCCTACTGTGAGTCCGCTGCACTGTGCCAGAGAAAATGTTTTGGGTGGAGCGACCGGATTTGTTTTTCACAGCAAAGTTCTCGCCTCGATTGCGATCATTTGCAATGGAGATGAACATTTACTTAATTAGGGTTCGCTATTGTACCGCATCGAAATCTCACCACATTTGAGATTAACTGGCTCGACGAGCGAGCGGCAAGCTTCACTAAATATAGCGATATTATCTTAAGACACTAATGATGTATTGTAAACGATTTTGTCAACGATTAACGGTTTTTGCTATAGGCCGATTTCGGAAAAGACTTGAATATGATGCAGTTTAGTCCCTACTAACCTCGTAAAAACCAGCCCCTTATTATATTCGTGATCAGTATGCTCACTGACCGACTCCCAGCCCTACTGCTCAAAGTTGGCAAAAAATAGATCAATCTGATGAAAGGAATTGATGTTATAAGGATATAAAAGCCTTGCAAAGGATTCATTTATTTCAGGTGCAAAGTGAGAAATGTATTAGTCGGGTATCACAAAGTGAGATAACATATAAAGATGTTTATTGTGGAGACGATCGTTTCTAAAAATTGAATCCTTTTTGAATGCATAGTAAAATAGGCAAGGAGTTTTCTCTCGATGTCTAAAAAGATGTGCAGAAGCAGTGTCACTTTCGTAAACATTAAATAGAATCATAGACTTGCTTTGAAAACAATGATCTATATAAAAAAACTGAACAATATCAAACCATATTTATACTAAATAATATTTTTCTATTTGAAAAATATTTTCAATCTTAAGTGTTCAGTGATTCTGGCATGGATTATGTATTGTTTGTGTAGTTTTTCTTTTGTTTAAATGTGCTACGCCTAAGCTACTAGGGAGCAAAACTTCAAAAGCCTTCTGTATGAAGCCCGAAGAGTCCAAAAATGAATTGGAAGGAAGAGTGCCGCGCTGTGACTGTTGAGCTCGAGCCATATCAATCCCTCTGCAGATTCCGATTTGAGGTAAGCTTATGCACTCAGTATAAAATAAACATTTACAAGTGGCGTATCCTGTATTTCCGTTCGGAGAGGGAGAGGCGTCAAAAATCTCAATAAAAGGGGCGTGGCGTTAGCCACGCACTTCTAAAGAAATTTTTGGGATTTTTTCCGAGCATTCTGGGGCCTTCATAATTCCGAAACTTTACGAAAACAAAACGTGATGGCAACCCCGGCCCCCAAAAAAATTTTTCCGAGGCTAATTTGAGTTCTTGAGAACTTTTAGAACTTATTTTAACTCATTTTAAAATATTAATCATTATTATTATTGTATCAATATTCTGCAACCCATTGGTTCATTAAATCGCATACAATTCAAAGCTAATTCGATGAAATGGCGACAGAAGCTACAATGTCGAGTACAAATTCATGTAAAGTTTAAAAGCAAATAGACTAAACTTCCTAGTAGGTAAAGGTTGGGTTAAGTGCAAGTACATATTATTGGATGTTTACGGATGGAAAGGTTTGGTCGAGGCTCTCACGACCTCAAATTATGGCGCGTGTTTATGACAGGTCCGAGTAGAAACAAGCAAAGTACGCTTTTAGTGCAGCTCATCTCGTGCTTGAGTTGTGACTGAGCCATACGAAAGAAAAAAATTAGGTTTAGCATCGTCATTGCTGTAGTAGCTTTCCTTCTTGCTAGAATGTCATCGAAGAAAAAATAAAAAATATCCAATGCCTTGTGGAACGACTAAATATAGAACCCCGATGATGTTACGAATGAATCGCAGATGAAAATATCTTCCACATCAATGTCTAGGATAAGGAATTTTGAAAAATTTTGGATACAGATCTTTAGCAGAAATGAAATATTTTTCACTCCTTACATGCTTCGAAACGAAGCTCAGAAGACAGGTGTGATGAAAAGAGAACAATAAACATATTTGGCCATATAATTATTTATGCTACCACAGCGCGAGACAGAAGCGGTCCGAGACGGATGCGTGCAAATTTGAACGCTCCTTTTATTAGAGATGCGAGCTGTTAATGCGGTACAATGGGTCTTAGCTAAATCACTGCCCAATCTCCATTGCAATATATTGGGAAGCGGGAAAGTTGTTGTACTACTACAAGTGAAGCTTGAGAAGGGACGGGATAGAAAAAACAAAGCTTATTTGCATTTTTGTCAAAAATATCAGGACGATCAGATAAACGTGTCGAGACTGCTGCTCAAACGCGAGCACTTGCCAATTTGATGTGAAAACGTCCTGTACTTGACCTTTCTGAGCGCCTCTGAGCCCATTGAACTTAACTCGTTAAAAAGGATTGGCAGAGACAAAAGAGAGGTTGAAATTTGCTTGCACAACGTTTTATCGAAGATAGTAACTCGCTCTTTACTATACATCCATGAGAGGAAAGGGTCGATTCCGTATAAAAAATCAGAGGAATTTTGTCAAAAAATTATGCTTCCCCAAAAAAGATAAACCATAAAGAATGAAGCTCAAAGTAGCTCACCATAAAGAATGAAGCTCAAAGCAGCCTTCCGATAAGGTTGAGTGCGATGCGCAGTGGAAGGTAGCTATGCCCTTGCATCGCTAGTAACAAAAAGAGCGCTGAAGCAGAATGATTTCTGGCTCTGGCCAGCGAGCGCAATTGGCCCGATGATTATGGTCGAGTAGTCTCAAACACCAAAAGAACATATGTAGTGGGGAACCAGCGGCAACAAATATAAGCTAGAAAAATAAGCCAATTTAGTAGAAGAAAGATTTATCAAGTTGTTCCAATTGAGCAGCATGAGTGCTGAGCTTTTATATATTGAGCTATCAAAAAATCAATGCAATGCTTGTAAGTATTTTTATGAAATCATTTTCCCAAAAACCGGATCTTTTTGAATGGTTTTCAAAAGCTATGATCATTCTATTTTTGTGATTTGCTTTCGACGCCATCTTTATCTATTTTGAACCAGATTAAGATGTCGAAATTATCTTAAAGATATTGTTTCTGAAGCCGCTTATAAAGAACTCCACATACGTATTAGGTCGTTCCATAATTTCGTAGCGTTTTCATTCTTGTCGTACTTTCTGTGAAAAGCGGTTGATTTGCGGTAAGTTGCGCATACGGTTGAAAAGAGCCAAACATGCTCTTTATAATGAACCTGCTGGTTTCTGTGGAAAGCTGATCCACTTCGATATTTCAGCTTCCAAATGTGGATTTTTCAAAATACAAAAGAAAGCATTTTCGACATCTTTTTCTTACAAAATTTTTTGCATGAGTTTTTCTCGCTTATGCAAAACGACGCTTTCCCGTTAGTATGAGACAAAAAAGATTAGACTTCAGAGGAAGCAAGAGTTCACGGGTTGTTCTCTGAACAAGACTTGCAGGACAGGCAGGAGGTTCTGCACTGAAAATTGCTAGACAGAAACAGAACAGTCAATCATACTTAACGCAATCCATTTGCACCTTCTAAACGAATCTCTACCGCAAAAATGACTTAAAATAAGGTCCTGCGAGAATTTTTGCATGACAAAATATGGATCCGCACGGCAAGTGTGCAAGACTTGACTGGGAGATGTATTAGTATCCGATGTACTTCTCAGACCTCGCTCTACCAGATGATCACTTGCTCCGCTTTCTTTGAAACCATACGAACAATGTTTGTTCCGAATTCAAAGACGATCTTAAGCGCAAGTTAGACGACTTTTTGGGACCCAACGTGCTGAGTTTGGGATAAATGAAATTGAAAATTTTATGGCAAGGTGGCAAAAGGTTGTGCATCAAGGGAAAGTACACCATCAACCGAATTTTGACAAAATGTTGTCATTTCGATGGTTTCTGAAAACATTGCGAACTTATGGAACGACCTAATTCATATAAATCATGGCCGTGTCCGTTTTATGGACTATAAAATCTCTTTATATAGGGATCTCGAAAGCCCCACTCTACATTGTAAGTGTCTCGGGATTTCAAGGCAGTTTACAAGCAAGTATAATTTAGCTGGTTTCTTATGTAAGAACGGATTGAAAGAGCTTGTCTGAGCCAGCGTTTTATTAGTCAGCTCATAAATTCTTTGGTACCGATCAATGCAAATTCAGATTCAGCAGACCGTATCCTACCGTACTCGAGGGCGCTGACGGCAGGCTCAAGAGATAATCAGAATGCTGTCGGAATGGATCTCATGAAAAGAATTTTACGAAAGTTTTGCGTTATCCATGTCCGAAGTTAAATATTCCAACTTGCATAGACACACTGATGATATCGTTTAGAAAAAAACTTGATCCCAAATTTCTCCACACAAGGACCCGAGAAAGAAAAGCCAAAAAAATAAGCATTCTTAAACCTGCGATTTCTCTTGCAGAAGAAGTTTAGTATGGCTTTGTCTAGGGTCATGTTTCAACGCCATACCTACAGAAACGAGAATGATAGAGGAAATATTCTTGAATAAAGATAGAAACCTATAGATGCGTATTCTGCTCAAAGTGGGGTATCTATCGCATCTGCGAAAATGGTATAAACCAAGTCGCCCCACGAAAGCCCAATGTAATTCTGCATGTGCTTTCTTCAGTATTTCTCTACTTCTGTCCCAAGCTAAACTCTAGAATATGTTGATTTAATTTCTCTCTTCAACCGCTCATTAAAAAGTCATAACGTAATGTAATCTTGTACAATGCACGAATCCGAAATGGGTAAACAATCATAGACACACGAAAACACAAACAATAAAGCAATGCACATAAATGCACACAATAAAGCATAAATAAACAAAGAGTTCAACTAAAAAGGAAAACCGGTTTCGAAAAGGCCAGCGTGTGCTCTACAAACTTCTTTGTTTGTAGCAGGTTTCGTAAGAGGTGAACTCAAAGTAAGTTGCACCAAGCTGGCAAATGCTTGGAAGTAAGGACCATTCTAATGGTTTACACATTTCCTCTGCGACGCCGACCTCTTGGGCACAGATGAATGTTCATAGTATGACCGTGCGATCGCAACAGCACTTGCGCGTGAACACACGCATCTGATGTTATTAAACTGCGCGCATGGAATGGCCATAGAGCGCACATTTTTAAGCTTTGCGCACCATAGCCATCCTCAAACGCGCAAATGTTGTCGGCACTGCATGAGTACTAGGCGAGACATACTATTAGCTTACGTATGAACCTCCATGACACTCACCTTACTGGCTGTGGATTCAATGGGGGTTCTTTCAATGAAAATGAAACAGTTTTACTCAATAGAATTATACTCAGAGATCATTTTCACCAGGCACAATTGTACAGAGAGGGATATTAATGTAATGGCTAACCACTGCCCTAAAATTCGTCAGCTGGAGTCCGACTACAGTTGGACTTTGAACAAAAACATTTGCTCTAGCTTAGGTTATTATCCAATACATCACATTATCGCCGGAACTTTGCACCTGCAAGACTTGAGATTAAGCAGCAATGATATTATACATGCAGATAGGAGCATTATGACTTAAATGTATGCAAGAAGAGACACGATTCAACCATCAAAGTGACGTGATTTACTTGGTGCTTTGAAGTTCATTCAGAGACTAGCAGTCTTCCGCGGCACTTCCACATCCTGTTGCCAGCTCCCAGATGCATCATGTGAAAGAGAAGCCCTTGCTTGAGAATGTTGATTTGTTCAAATAACAGAGACAGCAAAGCATATCCTACAGCTGGTCTAGCTACAAATATAATAAGACTATAATTCTCTTGGATATGTCTTCGAAGATCTGCCCTTCAGACTACATAAAAGACCTTTATTCATAAGGTTTCAGTGATGGCCGTAGAAAGTTCAGCAAACATCGCCGCATTTAGTTGCAACTTTTGAAAAATATGGATATGAAAATGAAAATGTCGCTAGTTAGTGTGAGAAAGAAGTTTGAGGAAATTTTAGATCTTTGCACGCTTGTAACTCGTTATTTGCCATAAAACTAAGGAAATTACCCACGAAATTCTAGCGATAAGTTTAATCACCAAAAAAGCTTGAAATGAGTCAGAATCGTAAATTGTATCCCTCAAAAGGCTATTATTAAAGCATGATCACGCAGGCGTAAAGTCTCTGATAGTTATACAAATAAAGCTCGATTGTCTTGGATTTGTTTTGACAGCAAAGTCTAGTTATTTGATAATGATATAACTGCAAAACTGTAATAGATTCCTTCTCACTAAAACACTGCACCAATCAAATTCAAGCCCATCTTTTAACATGCAAAAATTGCAAAATGATGACGTGGACAAGCAGTGCTACAAACTAGTCCAAACGCTTATTTGGGCTCAACTTTGCAAAACAAATGAGTTGTGAGCAACAATGTCTGACAATAATTGTCATACCTGCGTTGCTGACAACCGCGGAAACAATTGTCAAGTCTGTGAACGCTCACAACTTGTTTGTGAGCTGCACCCACAAAAAGGCTGTGGAGGGCACATTGCATGCACATTGTCTTCAACACTATTATTTACCTTTAAATTTGCTAGGTTATACTTGTCGAGAGGTACCAAAACTTGAGCCAAATTGCGATTGATGGCAAAGTAGATGTCTTTGTTGAAGACGCAAAGGAAATGGAACGTATACAACCTATCGCATCTTCGCCCTTTAACTAATGGAAAATTCATCTTATATTGCTGCGATTTCTAAAACGTCATGTGCAGTTTTGATCTCGCTGAGTTCGCTTTTTGTACTCCTGCGAATGTTAATATGCAGAGTTAAGTGGATGCTAATGTTAATTCGTCGCTAGTGCGCGAATGCATTAGCAAATCACAAAAAAGTTTGTGATTTTTTTCCGAAGTGATATTTCCAGGAAATTATATCTACTTTTTCAGATCGCTTCATCTCCATGTTCTAACATGGTTCAAGAAGAAATTTTTGAGTTTTGCATTGATGACGGAGGACGGAAGAGGATACTTGTTCAAAGGAGAAGAATCAAAAGGAAAGTGTTTTCATGTCTTCTCCTTTCTTGAGCTCAGCAGTTGTACTGTAGCAGCGAGCAGTCTTTTGATGGAACGACAGCGCTTGTTGCGGAGGGACTGCAGTCTACTGTTGTAACTACTGCGGTCTACTGTTGCAGCGATCCCATTCGTTGTTGCAGCGACTACGACCTGTTGTGTCATTTAGGTTGCTCTTGCAGGCTGCAGTATTGTCCAGTGACTGCCTTAGTAGTTAGCGTTACTCTCACAATTGCAGTGCTCCCAGGGCTATGAACTAATACATTTTCTGTCTATTCATCTTACACAGGAGGGCGAAAATAGGTATTCTGCTTGAACATACATTTTTTGTCCGCGCGTCAAGAATGTTGGAGCATTTACCACATAGACTTTGCATTAACGGTAAGTCTTTCAGAAGTGAGATTAGAAAGAAAAAAACTAAGTGATATTCTCAGAGGATCTACACAACTTATATTCTCTGCTATCGTAGATATATCCACAACGAAAACTAGTAAATAGTCCTTTGATTGCAAAGAACCTACAACCATTCAAAATATACAACATCTTCACTCCAAATGAATATGGCCCCAATTATCCTTTTCCGCTTCAGGTATAGTGTGTTTGGTCTAATCTGCTATATAAACCGTACAAGTTTGGCACGAAATGACTTGCCTAATCCTAAAACGCTGGGCTACCATCC
Source organism: Cylicocyclus nassatus (assembly GCA_958299035.1). NCBI lineage: Eukaryota > Metazoa > Nematoda > Chromadorea > Rhabditida > Strongylidae > Cylicocyclus > Cylicocyclus nassatus. The sequence continues at coordinate 80,135,230 of CATQJL010000316.1, read as the reverse complement.
TTCATCACTCTTTTTCTTCATTCTTTCCTCACTCTTTTCCTGATAAACCTTATCGACATATCACAAGTGTCTGTTTAATCGCACTATCACTTCATCAACACCAGGCCGATGCCCGTTGTTCCTACTGGAGAAGTACCACCACGAATTCTACCTGCTGAAGTGCGCACGGCGATTCAGACCATGAAGACATCCACGGCTCCAGGACCAGACCATCTTTCCGTCGAATTTCTTTAGCCAGAGGACAACGTCTACAAGAAATTCTCGCGTCGCACCTGACATCTTACCTCCGAAGGAGAAGATTCCCGACCAGTGGAGAACATCAAGAACCTTCCTTCTCTTCAAGAAGAGCGAACGGGAGGATCTTCGAAACTACCGTCCAATATGCCTGCTGAGTGTGCTGTACAAGCTCTTCACGAAGATTATCCTCGCACGCATATCTAGGACACTGGATGAAGCCCAACGCCAAGAATAAGCTGAGTTCCGCAAAGAATTCAGCTGCATGGACCACATTCGTTTTCGAGGGTCATAGAAGTCTGCCGAAAGTACCGCCTCTGCCTCTAGTTCTAACCTTCGTCGACCACGAGAAAGCCTTTGAAAGCGCCGAAACCAACGCCATCCTGTCGATCAAAGAGAGGACCGATCAAAGAGAGGACCTAGCTAATGTGAGGACGTAGGCCGACCGCTACAACGACTGTACAACGACGATGCAGCTGTTCTATCGTACCCTGACCACCCCAGTTGACAAAGGGGTCCGACAAGGCAACACAGTCTTGCCCAAGTTGTTCACCGCGGCCTTGCAGTGGGTGATGAAGTCACTGGACTAAGACGAGAGAATCATACGAGTTGATGGGAGATTACTGTCGAACTTCCGTTTTGCGGACGACATCGTTCTTTTTTCGAGCAGTAACATTCTCTGAGTAAGAGACACGAGCACGCTTTGCGTATGTTTAATCAACAAGTTCGTGAGAGCGTTCTAACGCGTTGTGATGAATCACTAAAAAATTCATGAAAGAACATGTTTAAACTAGCGTTGTTCAACGAGCTCGAACCAGGGCCCGACACGCGTTGGTTTGGAGGTTTTTAGGAAACGAAGTCCCCATGACTTCGCGGAAATTTACGAAGTCCCTCTTAACGTGAAAATCAGTAGGGAAACCCTTATTCAACCAAAATAGCAACAAAAAAAGCGAAAAAAGCGTATTTTGAGGTATGTAATATAACAAAAAATCAAAAAGAAAACAATTCGAGTCGATTAAAGGCTCTGCCGTTGGGTATAGTACCATTTTGATGCTGGAAATGTCGAAAATCTCCTAGGCCAACCAAATCTGTAGCCTCAACAATCCTGCGATGCATTTTTCGCCACATATTTCAAAGGACACCGCAAGTGATTGGAGCGCGATATCCATCAACGTGTAGAATTATACTTCTTTTGACTCAAAAAAGGGGAGAGGCAACGGTTTGATCCGCTCTCTTCACTATATGATAGATTTTTGACCGTTCTAATCGTCCAAATCAAAAAGGTCCAAAACTTATGTGAACCCTCCGATATTTATGCTCCGAACCAGCCGAGTTGGTTTGGTAGTTGGTCTAGAAACCAACAAATTCGAGAACGGATATTAGGACACATAAGTTTTGGGAACTTTTTACATAACATAGTTTGGAGTAACATTGTATACACATAGCCCAAATTCGGAGCCATGTGATTGTTTGTTCGCTGTAAACAAGCCATTTGTTTGTTTGAGTACTGCGTTTGAAATTCGCGCGCTTGCGAAAGAACACGTTCAACTCGTGAAACCTGACATGTTCGTCGTGTTTTTTTGGCGCTTCCTCCAGGACCTCGTAAAAACGACGTCCCCGTTGCTTCTAATTTCAAAAACGAAGTCCAGTTTGACCCCAGACCATCGGTGCCGGGCCCTGACTCAAACATGTTCTTTTACCACTTCCTAATAGTAAAACACCAGATCGCGTTAGAACGCACTCATGAACTTGTTGAACAGTCTCTTACTCAGAGCATAAATGATACGCAAAATTCGCAGATATGCTAGCTCAAATCAGATCACCAAAACAATAAAACTGCGGAAGGATGGACCGAGATACAATATGCTCCCAGGCCGAAATCGTGTAAACACGAGATTTGTCAAGTCCTTCACCGGAACATGTTTTCACAAACAATTCCTCTTCATCGATGGATGAAACTGTCATCTGGTAGCGTTTTTATCAATCATTTTTTCGTCGCATGTGTCCCGCTTACAAAGGTCTACTTTTCTTGTCAATGTTTTCTGTCAAACATAAGACAAGGTCTCCGTTTATACCAAGTTCTCGCAAATCGTCTGCGATTCTACTGGCCATTTCTATGACGTCTAACTGACGCGTGACACTGAAGCCCACTCCGGTTGGGAGCAGAGGGTCGAGCCAGAGTGCGCGGCGTACGCAGCGTACGCCGCATACGTAACGTATGCAGCGCAGCTTTGGCTCAACCCAGAGCGAAATGTTCAGAAGAAGAAAAACCGCAAAGTCTTGCGAGCCAGACGATATTCCGTTTTCCACTTTTTCCATTGCATTGGCATAGATATTCAGGAGTGCTGATTCGCATTAATTCATAGCATCAAGCTAAGTCCATTTCGTGATAGATCGCTGATTCGCAGGAGCTTAAAACATTAAAAGTTTATGAGAACGCATTAGTGCTGGTGGAGAACATAAAGCTTTTAAGGATTTACATAAATGCTAGTGAATTGAAGATGAGGGCCGCTTGTAAGGTGAAAGCAGTTTACGAGGAAAACTTGGCGAAACGGGCAAATGTTCTTGTGGAAATTCTTGAATAATGGAGAATGAAGAGCGGAGATGTGGGAAGGCTCAGATGGTTGAGATTCTTGAGCATACTATAGGCAACTTCCAGAAAGACTGTGCAAACTTATCGCTGAAGTTTTGGTAAACAATGAAGGTTGCGCTAAAATGACCCTCAAATTTTTGGAAAGCTTGTCGCCCGGTATGGCAACACTTCATTCAAATTCACATCCATGAACTGCATAGCAACGTAAACGATATAAAGCACAAAAATCCGAGGATGATATGGAAAAAATGTCAAATGGGCTTTTTTGCGACACACTGTGGCCTAGCTAACATTGACGTAGGAAAATTAAAAGTTAGACACTGTAGCACTCAGCAGTTCAGTGGTAAGCTCGCCGCTTCAAAAGAGCTTAAATGATGCATTTTCATGGGCAGAGAAAATTGTGATAAAACTTCCAACTTATGATGCTATCCTATGAAAGACAAATCTTTGAAGTTCACGATATCGTGACATATGAATGTGCAGGCTCTTCGGGAATGCAGAATATGGTGTGTGTTCATCAAAAAGACGAATCAGCAATAGGTAAATAGCATGCTTCGTTGCTATTTTGCCAGAGAAAAAAAATGTTAGTGATCCTATGCAATAATAAAGTAGTGGTAGTTACATTCGTGACAACAAATTTTGGCAAGCACGAAGATTACGGGCAATCTGAAGGATGAGGAAAGCATGAAGCAGAAAAAACTTATCCAAAAGAGATTCCTTAATTAATGCATGTATGTTTACTTTCTTGGGTACGAAAGTATCACATGAGAATAAGGCACGCACCAGATTATGGCGTTGAAAAGAGGGAAAGGGGTTAAATAGAGGATGGTTGAAGCAAAAGAGTCCTAAATGGGCAAAAGAATCTTGAAAATGTGTGGGAAAAAAATCTAGGTGTACACAGTTTTGCGGAGAAGACACATGCAGGCAGGCAGTCGATTCGGTCGTAGATGTGGTTTGCGGTCGCGACAACATTTGCGCGGAAAATCCTATGCATGTATCATTCATTCTAGACCAGTAGAAGCGAGACCGCATTGCACACATTGTCTAACAAGCCTAATCGTGTTCTTAGCAGGTTTATACTTGTCATTTATCTCGTCCAGGTTTAATCACTCTTTGGAAACAGGGAAGAACAAACTCAAACTTGTTAAGACAACTCCGCAATGCGGTTGTCTCCTAGTCATAGAATAGATGATATATGATGACAAACTGCTTGAGGTTTTTGCGTAGAAAGTGACCATAGAGCGCATGCATTGTTTACGCGCAAGTGTTGTTGGCATCGCAACTACACCACATTTCCCTTCAAATCTGCTAGGCAATTATCTTACTGGCGTCTCAAAATAGACTCTTATACCATGAGCAAAGCAAACACAAAAAACTAACAAGCAGATTTTTGAACAATCATTTCATCTCAGATTAGTTCAATCGTAAATGATGTTCAAAATGGAGACTTTCAAGACAATATCGGAGAGTAAATATTGTCCCGATTTATCATTTATAGCCTTTAAAAACGCTATGTGTTATAATTATTCGAAGATAGCGTAATGTTTTGGTCAGAGATTTTTTCTCCATAGAAATTCAAGATAGAAACAATAAGGTATTCAAACGAGACTCTCTCTAATAGCTATAGACTCAATTATCTCGTAAGACCAGTTTTACCACCGGTCATTACGACTCATTTGAGAGCAAACTTCAAGAGAGGCAAGAAGAATATGAAAGTGAATTGAAATTGACAAAAAACGTCCAGTTTCAACCACCATGACCTGCAAAGGTCGTAAAAAATAAGGTCCAAGCTTATAAAGGGAAAATTTGATTCTGATAACAAGGACAAAAAGATAAGAAAGCAGTGATTATCCTTGTTTAGATTCAAAACTTAGAGGGTGCCTCCTCAACGTCATGCTTCCTTTTGAGATCATGTGTCCTTAGAGTGTTATATTCTTCGGAAAAATAAGCACGTCATACACAATCTGTAGATCCATAAAGTGCAAAATTATTTGAACATGATCTACTCCAAAAATAAACCCACATTAGAAAGAGCACCATGTAAATGGTAGCAAAAAATCATTTATGGCGAGATATTTCAGTAATGGTGGTAGCAGACGTAAAATCATTTTTGCCGCATCATCACTAAAAAAAATGTTCAAATAATTCATCATCAACAAAATTACATACACCGGGGGAAAGGATAGATGTAAGGGATAAAAAGGAGGGAGGGAGAAGTTTTGGAGAAAATCTCAAATATTGTCATTTTAAAGCTGGAATTCAAAAACTTGGCAAGACCCAGTACGTACTATTGCGCTCCAAAGATGTGACAAAGTTGCGCAAAAATGTGAATTTGATTATAAAATTCTTCTTCTAATGTATGGGGTCTTCTTTCACCAAAATTCTGTTAATAAGACATTTTGCTAAATTTATCAGTTGTAAAAATCTTTTTTGCATATATTGGATCATTTGCAGGCACATGCACGGGTCAGGACTCAATGGATTTTCTCCTTATATAAAATTCATAAATGAATGAATTGCTAATTTTCTTGCGAATCAAATCATTTGCTACGATGTAAATACTTTTAAAAGACCAAATGATTTGCAACAAAGAATTTATCAAGTTTTTAACTCCAGTCATTTGTTTAGAAGCAATAAAATAGCATGTACTTAAGATATGGCTAAGAAACTAAATGCTTGGTTTTTCCAAAATCTTAGATAAGCTCGAAGAGATTATCCTAACAATAACCCTTGGGTATTGCCGAATTAACGGATTAATGTCTATTACATTATCCTCATATGAAGTCAATAGAAGTAGACGAGAACGTCAGCTGACGAGCCTTGCGGAAGATTGGCCTAATCTTTCGGCTAACACCTTCCTCAAATGTTAACAGTCCATTTTGAATAAGCCGGGATTAGTTTGTAGAAAAAAGTCAGAAAATAGTGAAACGTTGAGCATTTCTGAAAAGTTATCTGTAGGGGTTCAAGAGTGCCTTTTTTGGTGAGAAAAAAATCATATAAATTGAGTTGAGGCTGCACATTCAAAATAAAAGTCGCAAATCAACTAAAGATGTTGAGTAAAAGTTCCAGTCTGACTTAGGCTCCGTGAGCCGCTGAGGAGTGGGTAAACGAGCAATACATACATAGGCTATGAAACGAGCCCATGCAGTTGATGTGCTTGTCAAAATGCGCTCTGACGTTTCGATGACGATATTTCGTGCATTTTTTCTGTGAGTTGAATTTCCCATATTTATATTCATGCGATTATTAGCTCAATTATAGAAAGAACGACCTAGTCATTTTCTCGGAAGGAAGCTGCGTCGGGATGCAGTCAAGTTTTGTTAGCAAAAAATAGCAATCAATAAACTTCAAGACACATAGAGTAAGTTCTACTTTTTATTTTACTATATTCTTCTGGACCTCAGTTATTCCTAAACGAAGAAGTACCAATTCAATAAATTACCTCAATTTACTAGAATAAATGAGCTACAAAGTTCTATTTTTTCTTATCCAGAACTTTGCAAATGCAATTGCACACTTTGTGCAATTGCACACCATTTTGCAAATGCATTTTTACTTTGCAAAAAATAGCACAATAGTGTCATAACTAGTTAAGGAGTATTAACAACAGTTTTCATTTCCATAAGTAAAATAACCTGTACATACAGACGTGGGTAGAAAACAAAAAATTGTGCAAATAATGCTTTGAAAAATATTTTTTACAACTGCATCCTTATGCAAAGGGTTTGCAGGAGAAGCATTGGTAAAGCTGCGTAAAAATTTTCATAATCATATTTTCTATTGGAATGAATCAAAATAGTAGATGCTATAGCACACAGCGCAGTACTCTTAAATGGCTAACAATAAGAGGATACAAGAGTGACGCAAAATAGAAAATTCAGAGCAGTTTTTATAAGGCAGATGACAAAACCAGAAATCAGCAGATAACAAAGTCAAATTTCAGCTGTAGACGGGGGATAACAATTTTGTTTACACCTTTCTTTTGAGCAAATGCTAATTAGATGATGTAATAATATACCTACATGCTCTTCAAAAAGCACCCTTTCTATGTAATCTTCTAAAAAACGCATTGAAAAAAGTAATTTTTATATGTGCTCAAAGATGGCGGTGAATCCATTTCAATGACGTCAACCGAAAGCTCATTTCTTTTATTCCAGGCTTATTCATCTGTGAGAATTTAGTAGAATATTCAATTGTCTCCAAAAAACATGAAAATTTGAGGGCTGTCTAGTTTACCTACATTCCCAAATGTGCTTAAAACGAACATATTCAAAGTTTTTGAAGACTTATTCGTCCGTGAAATCTCGTTAAAAGATTAGAAGAACTAAGAATTGCATTGGCGAATACTTCCCTATGAAATATTAGAATACATCAGAGATGCAAAAATGGTTGCAAAAATTGGTTTAAAAGTTACGACTCTAAGCTGTGATTGGAAAAAATTGTAAAAAGTAAATGGTTTTCTCATTAGGCAGTTTTTTGGGCAATTTAGCTTCCCTTCAAAGAAATCGTCAACATTTCCGTTTTTCCTCATCTTTTCGTGATCCACCGAAATCCGTAGCCATTTTCAATCTTTGATAACAGACAATAGATTTATTCAAACAATTTGAATGCTCCAAACTTGATCTCAAAAACTAAGAAGGTTTGTATGATATGCGGAAACTCTATGCCAGACGCAAAAGTATTACTTTTGCAATGAAGCATGTGGGCCCAATCTCCGCAGCGCATTACAACTCTTCCAAGCATGAACCAGCTCAGTGTTGCATAAGAAAGTACCTTGTTTACTCAGAAACTCACTCAAGCCGTTGATATCAGAAAATGTCTGAGGCATTTGCAAGAAAGGGAGAGTAAGAAACTGTCAGAATTGACACTCAAAGTGCGCTTATCGTTATTTGAACAAAATACATCTAGTTCTTTTTTTTTGAGTTAAGGTATGAATAAGTCAGTGGTATGGAAATTTGATAGTATCTGATTATGCAAGCTGCAGAGCCCTCATAAGAATTTGATATCATAGTAATTTGGAAGTGAAGGGGGGGGGGGGGGAGAGGGGATAAAAACATCATCCATACCGCACAAACCGAGAATTTTGTTTTTTTCTTCTCACCACATTGATATTATTTGGAAGTTTTTTTTAATGAACTGCAGATGCCTCCTTCTTTTGCTATACTACACAAATATTGACCGACACGTCGTGTAAAATTTTGAAAAAATTTGATTCCAAATTTGTCGCATTCTATGTGAAATTGTCATTTTTCATAGTACATGTTAGCCACTATGTCATATTTTTTCCTTGAACTAAAGATATAGAGTATAAAATGTCACGAAACTCAACACATTAATAATGGAGTTTTGCATGTTTTAAGTTGCTGAGTAGGTAATCCTAAATTTCAGAATCTGTGTTCTGAAGTAAAAAATGTTCTTGGCTCATAATTCAGATGTAATCAAAAAAGAAATTTATACATAAACATATGGCTTGCTATGGGACCAAATTCAAAAGTTATTTAGCAGCCTACCAAAGCCACAGCAAAAGAAGAAAAGACATGGTGAGATAAGTTTTGGGATAGAAGAATAGGAAAAATAAGGTCGTGGGAAGCAGAAAGTAAAACAATTTCCTATAGAAAGCGTCTTAGAGCTCACTCTTGTTCAGCGCTGTATCATCTCATTATAACCTAGTAATCGCGCTAAAGGAAAGAACAGATACAGAATAAAGTAGGAGTTGAGAAAAGAGTCGCATATCAAATTCGTAGTTCAAAGAAAGAACAGGAAAAACGCTATAGTAGAAACATCTTCGTAGCTGAAGCACTTTAGCTATATTTAACGTTAACTGTTGAGATGGCGAAAAAAATGCTGAAAAAACTAAGCAAGGCAAACTTCAAGAACTCATCAGTAAGTTGCAGTTCAAGACATTATTCACATCGATGCTCACGCATGCATACATAATTTCGGGGCAAAAGTGCCAATGTTCTATTATATTCTGTAAAAACACTTCAGCACGCAATATCCGAGCAAAATAGACAGCAACCTTTCCGGTCAGCCTTAAAGTTCGTTTCTTGTTTTAAAAGAGCAGAAATCCCACTGGCGCTGATTGCTTTATTCGAAAATTACACGCCATTTTTTCTTTGAAAAGAAAAGACGAATTTACGATTTCGCTTTTAGGGGTGAAGCAAGCTATGCTCTCGGTAGAAAATAGCCCCAATTCGAGCAATCCCATTCTCTTGAGCGAGAGCAAGAGTAATTAACGATACACATGCGATCTTAGCAATTTCCTCGCCAAAGATGGACAAATGATTGCCTCGGCAGAATAGATAATCCAAGCCTTCTTTATGGTGGATAAAAAAATGCACATTGATTTGTAGAGTACTACATTATAAGCGTAAAAAAGCAATTCACTTAACAGGAAATGATACTTGGTGACCCCAGCCATTCATAATGGTTTGTATACCAAAGAATGCGCCTTTTAATGCTGGTTCGAATACCATTTTGCATGTTTGCGAAACAATCTGGATGCTATTATGATTATTTATTCAAAAATGTATTGCGCTTCTGCAGAGGGTAAAATTTATTAATACAAATTTTTCTTTCCTATTCAAATGCTGAATATGGTGTAGATAGATATAAATACAACGTTACACCTTTCAAGATTCTCTTCAATAGCTTTAAACGGTAAAATAGATCAAATTGGGTGATTTTAACCAGATTTCAACTAACAAAAGTACCAAATTTTCCACGAAGAAATGTTCATAACTGCCTTCAAATGATCGTTTCGCCGATTTCGAGCACAGATTTAGAATCAGCGTTTCGAGGTGCACCTTATGGTATACATCGCATTCCACAGAGCCGGGTCGCCAAGTATCCTTTCCTTGTTAGAAAGAAGGTGAAAGGAGCAGGTGCAAAGGAAATATTGTATCCCAAATGAAAAGTTTTCAACACCGCATTTCAAGTGAAGAGGAATTTGTTATGCGGGGAATGGACAATTGATTACCCATATCAATAACTTGTACCTGGACAGCAGGAATAATTTGACAAATCAACAGTTTTTAAAAACAGCGCAATTTTTGCGAATATATTAGGTCGTTCCGAAAGTAATGTCGCTTTTTTCAAACGTATGCCACATCTCGTGGAACAAAGATATGTAAGAGATTTTGGTAGCATTCGATGCAGCATTTCATTCGCTTACTAAAGATTATGAAGATGTTGCAATACAACCAATGAGCTTTTAGAAAAGAATCAAAATCTGCGACCTATGCTTTTTGAGATGGCCAAGTTTCACAATTTTTCTAAAATTTTATAACAAACCTCAGAAGGAGTCCAAGTAATGGATGGATGGAGCAAACCCTACAGGAAACAGCACAACTTTTTTCTACTTTCCAGAGCTCGTCATAATTTCTGTATAGATTTTTTGATGGAAGCACCGAATTTTAGCAGGCTCGTATCAGACACAAATGCATCAAACACCAAGAAATTGTCGGATTTTGAAACTTACAAAAATGGATTATGGTTTTACACTAACTTTACAAAGCAAATGAGCGTTTACCGCTTCAGATTAGCAACTTTCGAAAATTCCGGGTACAACCGGAGGCGCCCTGGAAAACCTGAATTATGATGATTTTATCTCGGAAAACTCAAAGAATCGGAAACCAAAAACAGCTGGTAAAAAGAGGAGAAAAAGCTGCGTCGAATGACACCTGAGCTGCTTGCCGGTTGTTGTTCTGTGAGGTTTGAGTTGACCAAATATGGAATTTGATGGCATTTTAAAACTGATTTCAGAAACTCTAAGAAACAAGCTAAGGAAAAGAAAAAATTACTCTGTGTCCTATAGGGTCTGCTCTATCTACCTGCCACTTGTACTTTATCGGAGAATAGGTACAAAAATTTTAAAAAATTGCCGAACTTGACCATGTCAAAAAGCATGAGTTGCGGATTTTGTTAATTTTTCGAAAGCTCAAATAAAGTTATGCAGTGAAATTACAACCATTAGAAAGAGGATGAAATGCCGCATCGAATGCTTCTAAAATTTCTTGAAAATCTTGATTCCATGAAACGTGGCGTTCATTCGAAAAAAGCGACATTACTTTCGGAACGACCTAATATGTGAAGGCAAGAAAACTTTCATTAATTATCTGTCTCACAGAAATTTCCTTCTAAAGATTTGGAAAATTAGGAGCTGAATGCACAATTCATGACAAACGTGAACCTCCGAATTCAAGACATAACCAAATAACACATAGAAACCACATTTAGGATAATATTGTGGAAAGGCAGCTAAAGGATCAAGATATTTCATTTTCGAATTGTGGAAATTCAGCGGTTTATTATAAAAGTTAGAAAAAGATGCAAAGAAGAGTTAAGGGTAAGAAATTTGATTCAGGGAAAGAGGATAGCTCTGGAAGTACCGCATCACGTATAATATCAGTTTAAAAAGGCCACGTGTTCCTAGAGCGTGTGTGGAATAGGAAATTATAACACAAGATTCATTAAAATTATTTATTCTTACTTTTGCTTGCAAAATCGCAAATTTAGACTGGAGGTCATAAGGATTGAATGGTCAGCAAAATGGACCAAATTTTGCATTTTTTGTCAACAAATTGCATGGCGAGATGGGGACAGCGATTTGCATAACATATTTCCTGAAAAAAAAAACCAGATACTTTTGCGAGAGCCGGACGACTCCCAGGAGAATTTAGTGTAGAAAAAAGTACAAGCACTTTCAGCGAAATTGGAGCATTTCTAATGCTAACAGGCTTGTTCAAAAATGAGTTCTAGAAGCAGAATCTTAATGAAAATGCTGAGACGAGATGGAGTCATCGAGCAAGTTTCTAGCAGGATTATGAACGGAATGTCGTAGATTATCAGGGCTTTTAGCCAGTTACACGCTAGGAGCTATTATCCATTCAAGCTGCAGCTTATGATATCATATTCCATGTCGGAGAAAGAATAACTAATAACACTTTCGGCAAAAAAACGGCTAGACTGCAGACTGCAAATCTCATTGAAATCATCATCCTGTCCTGAAACAGTGACCTTTAGCGACATGTAGTAGGGGTAATGAAGCCGACTCAGAAGTCGTAGACGCGCGTGCAGAATGAAATTGCTGTTAGGAGCAAAATATTCTAACGAGATGTGAACCACGGGATGGAACAGGCATTTGAAAGGGGTACTGAAAAAGGGAAACCTCAAATTCCAAACGTTAGCAAATATACGTAAAGTTCTAATAAGTTCAGAAAACGTGGAAAAAATGTTTCTAAAAAAGCTTAATATTACCTTTTTCTCCGTTTTTGGAAGCATATTTAAGCTTTTGCGATCGCCTAAACCGGAGCGAAAGTAGCCAGAAAAATATGCAGCTGTTAGCTTGTTTCTCATATTATTTTGAACAAAGTTTATTAAACGAAATTCCCACTTATTATATGAGCCGTACAAAAACTGACTTACATGACTACAGTACTATTCATACTTACACAAAATTCTCATTTCAAAAATGGCCGAGGAAGTTTCCGAAACTTTTAAAAGAACAAAAACCTCTTTCTGTGCTTTCTTTCTATCGAGAAGGATTGCTTATGGAGTTTCTTTAGAAGGCTGTCAAATATCACTCCCTCGTTTCATAATCAGCAACATATCTCATGTTCTTTATAGGATTTCTGCAACCTAGAAATCCCATAAGTACCGTCATAAGCTCAAATGAAGAAAATTTGGCTAGGAAATACGAGAGTAATCATTTTTCCTCAGAAAGTTGGTTCGGGAACTTGATTTCCCTAGTAAATTATACTTATGATTATTTTTCGATGATAATACAAACATCAACGTTACAGGCCAAAATCAACGTTGCTCTTCTTGACAAAGTCACTTTGAGCCTAAGTAGTGGAATAATCGCTAAATCTTATTGTTCGCCATGTCTGAGACGGAAGGCAGGCAGGCCAAAGCTCAGACGCTTTCTATGGATTTCTTACAGATGATGTGGTCTGATGATTTTTGCTTGAAACTAGATGGAGGTGTATAGAAGTGTCAACGAGGATTTTCATGGATGTTTTGACAACAAGAAAGAGTGAGAGGCGAAACTCACTTTGCGCGCATTTCTGAGAAAAGGGAGTTAAACGAATGAACTTCTAGTCTTTCCAAAAGATTCCTAACCACAGTGATCGCTGCAAAAAAAATTCGTAAAGGGTGTCTAGAAAAGACGATGGTTGGTGTCTTTAGCTATGATATTTGCGAGTGCAACACAGATACTATATGAATAGTTTGCGAAATTCATAAGTCACGAGTAAAACCATTGAAAAGCGTTACGTAATGGAGATAGAAGAATATTCGGATATTTGAGTTTTTTTACTTGTCACTGTTCGTGAAGAGGGATATCGAAAAGCTCATGGCTCTACGTTTCGTTTAATATATCAAAACCAAATTTCGCCGGTCGACATTTAGTGATAAAAAAATAATTTGAAAATAAGTCCAAGATTAGAGAAATCAAAAGGCAAATTCGTATATGTTTACTTAAGCCGATTACCAAGATTGTAGTACGCTTTATTCGGTCAGGCTAACGGAACGACAGAACGACTGTTTCCGTCACGGCTTTCAGCCTGGCCTGATGTTGAATGTAGCCTTGGCTTGAACGAGTTGTTTGGGAGAACGAACCACTAATGTGTACAACCTTCCAGGCTCCGACGAAGGTAGGCACCAACATTAGCCTGACTGAATAAAGCGTACTACAATTTTAGTGTATCGGTTCAAGTAAACATATACGAATATCTACATCATGCCAAGATTTATCAAAAATCGAGACTGGAGTCTCTCAAAAGGCAAATTGTTCGAAATTTATAGCATAAAAGGTCCACTTGGCTGTAATGCTTTCATGTGCTTAATAAACAGTATGAAGGAGATTTCTTTTATATGGGACAAAATTCGGTTCGAAAAAACAAGGTCAAAATATCACAAGCAGGAACCTCACGTAGACGACGGCAATTTGTAAGCAGCCTTTCCTATAGAATAAATTTTATCCTACAACATTTCCTTAAAGGCACCGTCCACCCAAAATTTCGACTTCTATGTTTTTGCTGTGCCAGGGCCTTCTCATACCGATTCCGAATATCAACTTGAAAATCCGCGAAAACTCCGAAAAACCCCCGTCTTCAGAAGCAGAGCGATTTCTTCGGAACGGTGATTGGTTGAGCGCGCACGGATGGGCGGGACGAACGTCACGCCCACCCGAAAGGGGAGGAGTCAACGTGGCGAACCATCACCTGAAGCGACCGAAGCAATTTTCTCGCTTCGGAAGCAGCTTTACGCAGCGCGAGGTGGGCATTCATACAGTTGGGGGCCTCGCATCTGCTAGGTATATAATCTCACCAACCCCAATTTGATGGACGGTGCCTTCAAGGACAAGTGACATGGACGATAGACAAAGATATTAGTTACCACCCGAGGACGTGGAGTCTAGGAAGTTGTTTACAATTAACTGAAGCTGTGGATTCCACCAAAAACTTTCGATCAGGTTCCATTTTGCCTGCACCTGTATTCATACTCTTCAATCTTGCTGTTTAGAACAAGATTGTGAAGACAATTTTTTTTCGTATCCGCCCAAAGTTTCGTTCTCAAAGGCACAGAAACAACCAAAGCAACACTATTACCATCAGATCATCACACGGAAATCCTTCCAAAAGAAGGGGGAGGGCGAGGGAGGAAATAAGTTGGTTACATTCTTTTAGTTCCCGACGCATAATTTCTCTAAAATCACTTTCTTACACTTTCGGACTAAAACTAAACCGATAAAGTAGCTCTCTGGATACGTCTCCACTGTTTCCGCTTAGCTAGTTTCACTTTCGTGTTCGTTTTGCAGAAATATTTTCAGTCAGATCCCTATATGATGTGTCCGCACCGGAAGGAATTGGTAGAGACCGCAAACTATTGGCAGAAACGGACAGGTGTCCAGTACCATATAAAGGAAGATAAACTGCCTATTATACGCAGCTGATATAGTGCTAAGAGCGGCGAAAGTTTACTCTGATAAACAGCACTCGCATTTGAAACTTTTCGAAAAAATCAGCGATACTAGTGCTCAATCTTGTCCTCATAGCCTAACATCTTAAGTATAACTATAAAATCACCTCCATTATGCTCTTCGCTTTTATGCCTTCCTAGTGATATTGCCAATCTTTTGCGTCTCATGATTACTATATGTACTTATGAAGGAAAACTTAGTACCCTGTCAGTTTCTCCAACATATAATGAGCGAAAGACCAGGCATTTAGACTAATATACAACACACATTTTTCTATAATCTCCTTCCCTGCCACGGGCATACTATGTATTGTTTACAAGGAAATGTCAAAATTCGAAGTGGCCAATCCCAGAAAGCGGTATGCCGCTGAGCACTCCATGGAAAGCTGATTACATATCAGCCTTCGGTATCTGCTTATCGGTCTTCTAGACGATGTTATGGCCCTAGATTCCACCGTGGGGCGGGGCTGCCGCGCATCATAAATAAGTTTCCAGCATCTATGGCCGTCGTGAACACATAGCGCAGGGGTAAGTGTGCAAACTCATAGGATGACGAGACGACTTTTGTTGTGGCTCAGTGGGCTCAGCACCCCCCTAACCTCGCTCGATCGCTCTAACAAACCATTTCCTAAGCTCTAGGACGTTACGCGTCCGACACCGATTGGCCTCTACGGCGCATCCACGCGACACGGTCATCACATAACGACAAACCCTTACATAACACAGCTAGATTAGATGAGTTTATATACGAAAAACAAATACAGGAAACAAGTAACAAGAAAATGCTACTAAACTACTAGACTCCTACTCTAAGCATAATTGAGAGTAAAACACAAGATGAGCGGCGCTTCCTAGCCCCCGATGCATAGAAAACTCTCAATCCAATCCAGAAGTTCTGAGTTTCACCTCAGAGTTGGCCGCAGGAGCCTAGTCTAGTGAAACGGTGCACTCACCAACTCCACTCCCGCGACGATATTCATCTACAACTTCCAGGCTTCCTCGCGCCCAAGCACGTTCAATCCACAAGACGACAAAAGGCTCAACTGCTTGGAACTAGCCAAGTATGATAAAAATAATCGATAATCAAACGAACGGTTGGAATGGCGAGGGCTGCCCTCACGCGCAGCCTTATATATCCCTCGAGTTGTCTTCGCTCCAAGCCGAATGTGGTCCTGCAGCAGCCTACAAAAGGCGTGGCAGGAATATGCGACATACATCACTCCAGGCACCTGTCGGGAGGAGCGCTCTGCGTCGCGGAGCCGCGACAACTTTTGTTTGCAAGTTCGATTCCTTTTGCTTGCTTTGCTGTTTCGCAACCCATCACCATTATCTGTATTGTTAGCGCGAAGTCCTAACGACTAGTAAAATAATTCAATATTTGAAGACTTCAAAAACTCGTTTACACTTGAAAATTGAGGATAAAATAAGAATGATGAATAGGATGTTCATGGATGTCGAACATCCTTTTGCTCGTAAGTGCATAAATCTGAACACGTTTCAAAAATATTCTCACTTATTCCTGGTACTCCGCAGGATACCTTGACACACACCAGAACCCACCAGAATCCTCAGAACTTTGATAAAGAATATTTTAAGCGATGTCCTACTGCGAATCTCTCCTATGCTTTCAGCATTTGTTATTGCCTTTCATAATTGCTCACAGTGTTTATGCGAATTTACTTTACTCTCAAATCCAAAAAAAAATACAGTTGTTGAAGCTTTAGGTGCTGAACTACCTTTTTTCAACCGCGTCAGGGACTTCGCGTTGACTAGATAGATAATGGGGATGATATGCAAAGAGTAGCAAGCAAATGACATCGAACTTCCAAACAAAAACCGAGGAGTCGACCTATGAACCTGCACACTTACCACTGTGCTATGCTTCTATCTCAGGCTGTGAGATGGGCGACACGTACTTGAGAAGCGCTGCGGACCCATGGTGGAATCAGAATGGGTCACAAAACTTATGTACAGGCAAATTTCAGATTTTTCTACAGTCTTTAAGATTTTTGGCGTCCTATCTAGAAATGGTTAAAGCTCAAGTGTTTTTTTCTGCTCTCTTCTTTTTCCATTTTTATCTCTGCAATAAATGTATAGTGAAAATTTGTCGAGGAAATGCTACAAAGAGGAAGACTTCTTCTTTCCAATAGACAAAAAGAGGCATATCCGTCGAGATGGCAAAAGTCACATATTATCAAAATCAAACGACAGAACTTTTGGGACAACCTAATAGTATTGATTTTGCTTAAACTTGGATTTTTTTAAATTTCAAAGTTTTTCAAGATATTCCCTGCGAAAACTTCAAAACTGCTAGTAAGGGTTTTCTATGATGTTTCCATATATGCTGATGACTTTGCTTGAAACTTCGGAATTTTTTGCTTTCGAAATTTGAGTTTCTTCACAAATTTAAAGCAAAAAAAGTTAAAATCAATGTTGAGGCGTTTTCGTTTCAGTTCAGTTTTTGTGAAAAAGTTGCGGCAACAGCATGACAAAAAAACCCTTAGATGCAAATTTTTACCTCAATTGGACTAGATTCACTATTGCATTCTAAATTCGAATTTTATTAAAACCCTGTTTATACACTGTAGCTAAGGGCGTAGTTACCGTGTGCTAAATCAGCTCGCCTTCGGTGCAAATTAGGTGCAAATCAGCGTTGCTGCGAGTTTATGGCCTCTCATGTACTCTGCTAATTACGTGGCGGCAAGCTTTTCGAAGTAGGTAAGTTTAAGTTTCTTCTCCACTCTTACCAAGTTGAGCAAAGGCATCACCATAAAATATTATCGCAGGATGGTTGTAAAAACATCTCCATAAATGCTATGTCTGTACATCCTAGGAAGGTCAAACATACATACGTAAAAGGAAGTTGCAACATGACGCTGGTGTGCCCAGTAGAGGTTGAATGCCGCGAAGCACGACACAGCCTAAGAGATCGCGCGCAGCAAGTTATCTCGCATTATCGTGAGCACGGCGTTCTGTGCTTGTAAGCAACATTCGACAACAAACTCCCTTTGCATGTCACTCATCTTCGATGAAATCACGGCAGCCTGAGCTAACTACCAAACAATAACAATCAAAAAGCAACTCGTACAAAGTAGATTCCACGATCGGAAATGTGAGTGAGCAGTGTATAGCAGGCCCATATGGCACAAAAGGAGAATGTCCAAAAACGGATGATGCATAACAGCTCGAATGCTGGACTGCGTCTCTTAGTTGGAGAAAATGGTATGATGTTAACCATAAGTATAAGTTTGAAAAAACTTCTAACAAGCATGAGACGCAAGAGCTTAGCACCGTTAGAAAGACATAAAAACTTTCGCATAATGAAGATAGCTTCAAGGTTGAACGCAGGTTACAAGTGTGAGAAAGAAATCTCGGCTAGAAAGGCTGAAATCCTTCTGCATTTTTTCGAAAAGTTCAAAATGTGTGACAAAAAATGAGTGCTTGCTTATTACGGCCAAATTTTTGCCGTTAGTAGCACTATGAGAACTGCAGAGAGTAAATCATATCCGCTCTATGGTATCGCTCACCTGTCTGCCTCTGCCGGTTATTCACGGCAACTCTCTCAATTCCTTCCGAGACAGTATGACGTGTTATACCGGTGGGTTCATATATGGTCGAAAGATTTCTGCGAAAATTTGAACAAAATCCGAACTGGCTGAACTAGAAGGGACATCAGATCGTCTTTGTTGAAGGTGATGCTTTGGGTTGCTCTAACGTTAGGCATATAGAAATGAAAACTAAATCTGTCGTCATTGTACTTCCACTAAGGCTATCTTCTCTCCCATTTTCAGTTACTTTCCTGCGCCTTTTTTCACAAACGACTATCTTTTTAGATCAGTCGCAGTTTGATACCAACTTCCAAATCTGACAAAGGCTTTTCACAGCTATGTGGAGCAAAGATTACGGTAGCCAGTACAGAAAATGAAGTGAAAGGCTAAATTCGTTAGACCACAAAGACCACCGGCCAACGCTACAAGAACTGGGAAAACTATTATCTTGCGAGCAATTGCGGATTGCTATGCTTAAAGGCTTTGCCCTAACGACACGCTAGAATCTTTCTTTCCATTAGCAGACGCTGGAATTCCATGAAACAAAATTTATTTGCATAACTATTTAGACATAAGAAAACACTGCATTGTTTCTATATAAAACCTTGAGGCCGCTTAGATAAGTGATACTTCGTGCAGTGGTTTGAATAGCCAGTTGTTATGTGAACTTCGTTGCATAAAAACAGAAATATAAAACCGTTACCTACATGCACACTTGGCTTTTCGCAAAACCAGACTAAAAAGTTCAGGCGGGGCAGCTGTAGCGCTTCTACATCCGCTCTATAGGACTTTCCTGCAAATAGGTACCCCAAAACTTGGTGATCAGGTAATCGTAATTTTGTGGAAAAACTATTGAATAAACGAAACTTTGTACTATTCTCTATTTGACGAGAACCAACTTCTACAAAAAGGGAGCAAGTATTTAATATGAAATTGTTTATTTGCGACAACATACGGACAAATTTCACTTAATATGTGATTAGGACAATGATTATTAAATGGAGATAAGCAAAATAAAGCCCTGTATTAGGTGCCAAGATATAAGATGGAACAAACGTTAGCCGATAAAGTATTGTAACAATCTCGGTCATTGCTCACAAACAATACACAAATAAGAAGAACAGTTACACGAAAACAGAAAATAGAGACAATTAAATATCGTTAGGAAAATGAGGAGTTGGGCTTAGAGAGAACGATATAGGGAGATCGAATGACTATCTAGAGCCGTACATGGACGCTAGAGTGAATGAGGGAATTTCAAAGACTTACAGAAGTTGTGTTGTGGATAATGCTAAGAATACGATAAAAAATGTTGCAAGTGCAGAAATTCCAAACCGATACAGTCAAGATTAAGGTCAAAAACAGGGTAAACTTTTTCAAAAACTCGTCTTCTTACGCATATCTGTACACCCCCTTCTTTCTCCACTTTTCACTCCATCCTGATTATATCCCATTCTGAAGGAAAATAGCTTGACCTGAGAAATGTCCTAATGGGAGACTGCAAACTTTCAGCCATGCATAGGATCATTATCATTGTGTTTTCTGATACTACGATTTTTTTTTCGAGGTTGTTAGACGTGAAAAACGATAATTTTGATTCCGATTCGATGTTTGAGCATCATCTGGCTATCAAAAGAACACTAAGTCATGCGAAGAACGCGATGAGGGCATGGCAAAAATTTAAAATTTTGCGCTGTTTATAAAGATCAATACATTGACACAGCCACGCTTATAAGTAAGGTCTGTGAAGTGTGCTCGACCTGGGAGGTCAAAGTAGGAGAATATAGGGGGGAGGGAAGGGAGGGTAAATATTCAAGCCCCCACCAGAACTTTCCGATTTTGCATTTTGTTAGATAGAGTGAACATTTGTCAGCCTGCCCGATAACTCCACTACCAAAGTTAAAGCAAGTTTCAAAAATTCTTCCTTATCTCACATCTACCTAAGCTAAACAAAGAGGCCTCATCTGTCATTTTCAAGAATATAAGTTTGGGTTTAAAGCGGAAAAATTAATTCCTACATAATTTTTTTATAATTTAAAGTAAAAAGTGCTTTCATATTAAACATTAACTGGCACACCCGGCTCCACCCGGCCCTATCTTTACATTATGATAAATATCACCTTGCCTTCGTTCAGTATCCCCTGTCTCGCTTTACTGAAGTCAGTACTCGACTCCTTAAAATTTCGTAAACAGCATGCACTTAGTTCCGGTGCTAACTCCAGCCCCACAGCTCAAAGTAAAAAATCGATAAAGGAATCGATAAACCAGAAAACTATGGTTATATTATAATCCATGTTCGACTTTCAATGCTTGGCATATCGAATATTGCTTCAAGTTTGCCAAGCTCAAGATTATCACATCATTTATTCGACTAACGTTTCGGCCTATTCGCCTTCCTCAGACCCTATAAAGTGAGGGACATTAGGAATTAGCCTCCAAATATCTCATCACATGCAGGGAAAGGCCTCAAAAGTTGAATAGACTCCCTTTAATACCTAGAACTATTAGTTCACCATTTACGGCAAAAATGCGCCAATAGTTCTAGTAGACTTCAGTGGAAGTCTATTCAACTTCTTAGGCTTTTCCCTGCATGTGATGAGATGTTTGAGAGGCTAGTTCCTAATATTCCTCACTTTATAGGTCTGAAGAAGACGACTAGGCCAATTAGTCGAATAAATGCTATATAATCTTGGTGCTGGCTGAATTACCGAAGCATTAGTGTTGTATTATCAGCATGCTCACTTACTCTCCTGTGCCAACGTCCAACCCCGCGCTCAGACTTTGCAAATCGATGAAATCAATATCGATTAAAAACGAGTAGCCTATGACCCCGCGACAAAGTCATGTGTACAAAGTTTGACCCGAATTGGTTCAAAAATGGAATTTTCTATCCGGGACATACGTTACAAACAGATGACATATACATACACATAGACATCCAGCTATATATAGGATTCTAATTTTTCGGCCGTAAATAGCACGATTAGCATGGACATTGTCAGTCCAGGATTGTTAGAGCTCCCCAATACCAAAGTGCGAAGACTATCTAAAGATTTTGCGACTTTGAAAGGGAAGCAGGAATTGACCTAGCTTCGTGCTTTTGCATATGCAATTCCGCTTGATATCAGTGCAGTCAAATGATAACTGCCGCTCAGTTGCTGGATTTAACACTTACCATATTGCACCCGCATTGACGGTCTTATACTTTGGAAAACATAGTGTACCAAAATTCACGGAATTTGACTTCGTGGGTGTCAACATCGGTTGTTCATCAACGAGACATGAGCTTCAGCAAATGAAGCCCCAAGCATAAGTCTTGGAATCTGAGTTAGAAATCGGGATTTATGTTTTTTGTTTTCGTTTCGGTTGTGGAGCGGACCACTGCTCTTGTAACTGTTGGAAATAATCCATTTGTTGATTTGCAACTTGAATATCCGCGCCGAGCACATTTTTTAACTGAATAAACATATGTCAGAAAAGAAAATTGCTTTCTGTCTTCACCTTTTTCGTATGCGCATATTTCTTCCTTCCCAGTATCTTCTCCGTACAACTTCGAAATGGCTTAGGCGTGGTCTCCTGATAGATAATTGAAAGCGGTATAGACCATTCTAGAGCCAATGATACCTGTATAATTCTCAATTATGATCAAAATAGAAGTGGCTATACGGCAGAATTACGTAAACAACATTGGTGTCTACGAACTAACCAAACGAAATGTGAAGAACATAGGCAGATATGAGCTAAACTCCAGACATAACAGCTTACTGAACCATGGATAAATTCTAAGAATTTCTGCAACCAGATCTATTGCACATGCTAGAATGTTCAAAAGAACGACTGGAACAAGCATTCTGAAAAGAACATAAAGTTTACAGAATTGACATGATCTCTTCTTCTATGTTTTGTTTTTACAAAGCAACGTTTGTACCTTAACAAGCCTATGAAAAGTAATACTATACGTTAAATAGTTTTTGCTTGAGCGAGCGCCAGCTTTGCATATACTACGGGGTGTCCCAATGTGCAAGCTGTTTTGAAAACTCCTTGCTTTAGTAGTCTTTGTTGAACTTTAGGCACCATTCTTTAGATCTTCCTTCACTTGCTTACACTATAGAGCGAATGACCGATCGCTCTTCATTACTGTAGGATTACGGTAGAAAATTAAGAAGGATTTTAGGCTACTAAGAGCTATTTTTGCCTTGAAAAATCTAAACAAGCCGAAAGCTTTCGTACTAGGCTAACTGTAGTCACTAATCTCAAATATAAAGTTTGCATTTTATATCGCTTCTTTGAAAAGTTATCTTAAATGTAAAATACTGTTTTCCCAAAATTTGCAAAAATGTGGTCACACCTTGCAAAAGCTTTTAAAAAAATTCGAAATGCAATTCAGTGCGCATGCGTAAAGACCCTGCCATACAATTCTCCAGGTTTTTCGAAAAAAAATGCTGTCAGACGGCATATTCTACTATGACGCTGTATGCTGAGAGTTTCTGCCGTCATTCTACAGTAACAAGGAGTAACAATGATTTGTTTATACTGGAAATCTAATGTAAATTGAAACCAGCTCTACAGAATGGTGCTCAAAAATCAAAACAAGGTAAAACAAGATAGCGTCAAAGCAAGAGATTTATTAATGGTCAAACAGTGTACACACTTTTTTGGGACACCCTGAATAATCAAAGATTGTCGCAAAAGTATGTACACAAGTTTGATCCTTATACAGTAAGTTTCGACCCGCTTTAGGCGGAAATTGGATTGGCGGGAGTCCGCCTCGCAACAGCTCGCACCGTTTCGCAGCTACAGTATATCCTATCGTGCTGAGAACCCATGTCTGCGTCTCTTCAATCTCCTTAGTCTTTGCTTGGCAAAACGCCAGCGCTATGCGCTCGCAAAGCCTCCAGCGATGCGCATGCACTGCTCCACGTACCTAGAATGTCTCGCCTAATCCGGGATGAAACCGACTGTATCTTCCTTCCCACACTCCTTACCTTCAGACATCATTGTGCAGAATTAGCCTGGTTAATCAATCTGTAGACAAGCCAATTCTGCACAGTGATCTCTAAAGTTAAGCAAAGACTGTGCGAAGGAAGATATTAGGGATCAAACAGTGTGTACATAGTCGCTTCCGTGCAACTAACAACAGTTCTTCGCTTAGTTATATGTTGGGTGCGTCATTACTCGTAAATGCATTTTTGTCCAAGATTTGAGAGATTAAGCTTTACAAAGGAGAATTCTACCTGAGAATTTTGATATTTTCTGTCAGTTGATATCGAGCCGATAGGGAACATTTTCCACCGCGACAGCCATGAGTCATGCGTATATTCCTGTACAGGAGGAATATCAGAAACTGTAAAACTAACTTTGGTTACACGACTTGTTGCAAAGGTTCATGACTAACCGCCGCTATAACGCCGTAAATTGTAAACGACACAGTTTCTGCAAAGCTCCTTCACAATAATTTGCGTTCAATTCTGAAAAGTGCATACCTGCGACCAATATAGATCTACTCGTCGTCACTGAGGAGTCGATATAAACTGCTAATGCCTGAAATAAAGTGCTGGCTATTTTTTGCTTTTCTGCAATCGTTCTATGCACAATAAGTAAAATATTAGAATAAAATATCAAATAAATATTAAATATAATAGTTTTCTATGGGATGCTTTACATACCGCAAGAATATGTACACCAATGACAAGCAACCAATATCGGCGATGCTCATACGTACGCATAAGAATCGTAGCAATGCAACGTTCAACGACACAGGCTGCCACTAAAAAATGTTTTTCTTGCAAATGTTGTCAAGTACGTATACGATCGTTATTTAAGTTTGGTCCTCCGTTTGGTATTTGAATTACAATGATTATTTTGAGTGTAAAGTTTGCAACACATGCGCATGGTTGTTTCGAGGAAGTGTTTGCCCACGCCATGAGGTTGCACTCCAGCTAAAAATGAGCTGCTAAAAAAACAGCAGCTACTGAAAAAAATTCAGGCACGACCTTGACAAGGCCCAAAAAAGGATAATCTAGGAAAAAATCGGGAACTGACCCTAAAATGTGTGCAGGAACGAAAAATTAGTGCTAAAATCTTTTAGAGCACAGCACGTGCATAAACCGGTAATAAAGGTTTAAAGCTCCAGAGCTACATCAATTCCACTGGCTACAAGCTAATAGCAGCAGAAGCCGCTTGACAAACTGCACTGTGCACCACTTGAGAGAGTGCTGTAATTGAAGAAAAGGTCTACCATTAAGGGAGTCATAACTTGCGATATGACCTATAATATTGCAGAATTTCGTTAAGAACACGCGGTGTTCTACGATTAGAGCCAAAAGCTCCATCGGCTTCGGTCTTTCTCATCCGCTTGTCTGCGCCTCCACGTGTTGCGCGCACCTCGCTACCCCAAACGCAGGCCACGGGGCATTTGGCTTTGTTACTCTTTTCTTCGTTGTTGAGAACCCAGTTCTAGCATACCGTATAGCACATTAAAGCTCTTGATCTCTGCTTTCACGCGGACAGCGTCGCAAGACCCCATTTTTTATTTGTGCGAAAAATCTGGCAGAAACAGAGTTTTCTTTTTACACGTCTTTTTAGTGCATTCGATAAATCTTTTTTCTGCTTATAATGAGACAGCGTCGCAGAGCTTACCTCATCTTGGTGAAATATTTTATGAAACTTCAAAGAGTGAGTCGTTCATAACTCTCTATTTTAGTCATTAGGCAGCCATTTCTTTCACTCAAGGGCATCTTGCTCAGAATGATGAGCAGGACAAAGTTGGCAACGTCATTAGAGATATAGTGCGGACCCCGGCCAGCTTCCCATAGGCACTAACGCGGCGCACACGCAACGCGCGCTCGGTTTGACGCTTCTCATCTCACTTAAGAACAAAACAAGTATTATAACCGAAAACAAAAGTGAAATGAGAAGTGGAAGCCTCTAATCTGAACTTGAGAAAAGCCAAAGCTATAAGAGAAGCTTTACAACTTCTACTAGTGCTCAGATTCCAGTCAATCTCATAGATGGATAGATGATAGAAGTAACAGGAAAAGTCGAATAACACTTTTGAAAAGTTTTCCTTCTGTGGTCATGAAAAACCTAAAAAGTTTGAGCTTAAGAGCACGATTGTAGAAGCAAAGCCCTGATGGCGTAATAAAAAAAAATAGAAGCTCTATACTCCACAAAATCAATCGGATATACAATTTTTTGTGATAAGAACCTTAGGAGAGATATACCCCTAAACTACACTGAAATCTTCACTATCGAGAAAGTAACGAGAGATTTTCAAAACAAAAGCTTGCAAAATTGTCAAGACTCGTAAAAACCCATCACCAGCAGTTGTCGGAGTCGTTTACATCTAAACTAGAGAAATTACAGAAAAGAACAAACTCACCTGCGAGAGGAAATTAAAAAATCCCTTTAGAGCCGAAACGAAAAGCGCACTGAAGGCATGCGCTGCAGGCGCGCCGCGGAGGTACCTATGGGAAGCTGGCCGGGGTCCACACTATAGAAAATACGAAAAGGGGTGAAAATGCAAAGAAAACATCAAAAACTAGATTAGCTTTAATTTGCATTTGAACTCAGTAAAAACAAACTATGCGTTTTTATAACTTATTCTTTTCTTGTCTATCTTCTTCTTGATATCACACTTCCGAAACATGGTTGTTATTGAAACAGTTAATGGAGTGCCTGATCTTCGAGCGAAAACCTACAATTTGAAATGTCAAGTGAAGATTTCAACCTCATTGCAGCGCTTTTATCCGTTTTTGAAAAGTTTTTTTTGCTTTTGTTACCTGTTTGCTTTTTTTTCCTCTCTTATCTTCTAAAAACTACCTTCGTTTTTTTATGAGGAGCAGATTTTCAAACAACCTTCATTTTTGAGTCCCTATCTCTATACTAATGAAATGGCTTAGAATTGTCAGACACATATGTTCGGCCATACTAGTTGTTTGGAACTTGCAGTTGGGAAAATATCCAAAATGCTGTACACCGAATTCATGGTAACTCCTTGCTTAATGGTTCGGTAAATAAAAAATAAATTTAAAGGTACCCACCTATGCAAGATAGATAGACGTATAATGCACGATGAATCCGAAAGACGAGTAAAATTACTGGTATGAGTTCGTCTGAGTTCATATTGAGTAGAAGAAATTCTACAACTTGAGCAGCCGTAGAACAGAGATAAGCAAGATTCAACATGAAAAAGAGATGACTGAAAATTGAAGCGTATTTACTAATACTATCATACTTCCGTCATATCTTTTTTTGTTTTCAACACTTCTGCACACTATTTGACGGTGTTACCAGAACCTGTGTCAGCAATTATAAATTTCTCCTCAGTGTTGAAAGTCTTGATACGTTAAAAAATCGCATTCAATCTCCATTTCATTCCGCACTGAGAGGGAGAAGCTCTGACACTAAATTACAGGGTGGGGCAAAAGTCTGGGAGCCTAGTACTTTTTCAGATAAAATCAGAAGAAAAGTGCTTAGGAACAAAAGGTTCGGTGCACACATAAATCGAACTCTTACAGATACAGCGCTGCTCTCATTTTTCGAGATTGCTTCTTCTGGCTTCAGAGCAGCCCGTCGAAATCTTGGCGAGTTCGCCTGTCGTGGCACGCAGACGGTTATGATGAAATTCGTTCTACGCCTTTACGATAATTGTTTCTTTCACCAGGCAAATGTGCGGTGTGATAGAGCAAGCTTTTATCTACAACGTACTACAAAGAAAATTTTTTTGCAGTGTTTAGGAAAAAATTTTGGAATTTCAATTGAAGGCAAGTGTACTCGTATACTGAAAATCTGGATGCGATTGCGCGAACGGGAGCGAAAAAGCATAATCTGAAAAGTAGTGAAATTGCTTGATCGATCGAACTCAAGCACATGCTTGCATAGAAGACTCATGGAAAGCATATAGCCCAGAATTTAGTGCCTGCTGTGCTCCTATAGCTTTCGAATTTATTTTGAGGAAATATGCCCACTGGCACGCAAGCGACGTTCCCAAATTTTTATTTTGCATTTTCGAAACAATACTATCTGGCAAACGCAACGACTACGAATTGATGGCGCAAAGTCTCCTCTACATTGTGTGCGTCGAAGTGCTTTAGAATATCCACCGTATATTTAGCTACGAAATAAGTTGTGAAGACCAAAAATTTCGATTTTCTCGCTTTGCAGAGCACTTATTTGGTAAATCCAACACCTACAAAAAAACACGGCAAGCATTTTCAGCCAGCCAAAGTGTGAGGTGCCTTCACCCGCGCCGGCAGCCGCCGCTAGCAGCCCGTAGCAGCCGCTAGCAGCCCAAAGCAGCCGCCAGCAGCCCGTAGCAGCCGCTTGCCGCTTTTGACATAGAAGCGCAGAATTATCAAATTCTTACCAACATTTGATTTAAATGGCTTGGCTTCGGGAAGGCGGAGCTCCATGACCTAATTAAGGCTAGCTATCGACCAGAGATCACTCGCGCAAGAGAGACGCAGGTGCGTCGCGGGCGCGAGCGGCCTTAATTGCGTCACAGAGCCCCGCCTTACCGAAGCCAAGCCAGTTGAATCAAAGGTTACTTTGAGTGCGCCCACCCATGCTTTCTATCTTCCACGCTTCTTTCTTCCTATTTCTGCTAATGTGCAGTTCCAAAACACATTAGAGTTATTCAAAATAAGCACCGGCCAGGGATATGATTGAAGAAACCATACTCAAAAGACTGATAGCAGAAACTGCACGCATCCAAAGTCAGAAGAAATTACACCGCGAAGAAATTTTGGCGAAATATGGTTCAACTGCTAGAGGGAAACTGAGCACCAATAGGATAATCAATTTACGGCAACAAGATTTTAACAATAGCGGACACAAATATACTATATGGGATCGAATCGCGGCAACAGGAAGGAAAAAGCGTAAAAGAAAAGCGTGGGCGTTTGCACTTAATAGCAAGGATTTGATGATTGTGCGCTTCTAGACAAAAGTGGCCAGCGGCGGCTACGGCTGCTGGCGGCTGCTGTGGGCTGCTACGGGCTGCCAGCGGCTGCTACGGGCTGCTACGGGCTGCTAGCGGCGGCTGCCGGCGGTATGAAGGCACCCTGATTTGTAGAGGATGATCGCAGCAATATGTGGCATAAATTTGGAGTCAAAATCATCAGTAGTTTCTTGATTTACAGCATTGCAAAGTAGGTTCCCAGACTTTTGCCCCACCCTGTAGTTGTCTACGTAATCTAATGCTTTATGTTTTCGAGGTGGTCACGTGTTTCGTCGTTTACTACCTAAATGTTCATGCACGGACTCATGCCAGCCGATACACGTAAGTTTTGAACTAGTATGAGCATTCTGTCGCAAAAGGTTCTCAATCAGCAGACTCGCCTTTATTAATGGAACTTGAACTTTGTGAGATACAAGCTATGCGCCCTGTAGTTCGGCAAATTATGACTGAAGTTGTTACGAAGAAGATTCAAAATTTACGCCTATAATGTGATCTTCAGTTCATAAGAATCTGCTCGGATTTATTCGCTTCAGAGATCAAGGGGAACGGACTTCTAAAGATAAAACACGTAGCACAAAACATCTCAAGAAATTGACTCGGATAATGGAAAAGTGCCCTCAAGACTTGACTTAGTCATTAACAAATTTGATTCACCTGAATACAGGATGGTATGCTTGACGATTCATAACGTGTACAACTGTCGCCATGAGAAAAGCGCCAATGGATAACACATAAGCACTTGTCATAGACCAGTTGACAATAATTTTTAGACTGTCGGTACAGATATTGTCCATATTAGATTCTGCAATACAGTTCCGGTCACCGTTTTTGTAATACCTTGCCGTGTCCACAAAGATCAAGAAGAAGTGAAGGGAAAAATATGGATGCTTTGAAGGTGCTGAGTCTAACATACTGTAGTCAAGTTGAGAGAACGACTCATGGAGATCCATTGAGAGATTGAAAAACCTTGCATATTTTCCTAAAACGTGTCCGAGCGTGAGTCATATTTTCCTGGCTGACGACCACTTCAAAGTTATCTAGATCAAGCCGTACACGCTGCTCATATTTGTTCGCAATCAAATTGAGCTCTGAGGCCTTGAGTTGCACATTTTCGGTTTCAAAAGGGATAGGTGGGATTATCTGACTCGCTGTACCCAAAAAATAACCATGAGCGCGTAAGGATGGCGACAAGCAATATTGAACTCCTTCCATTTGACACATGCAGAAATGGACTCAGGACTTGCGAATCTGGAAAAGGTTCGCTCACCAGTATCAGCGACTGCGCAAACTTGACTCAAGGGCCTTTCAGTGCATTCATTGCAAAGTCTCTGTGAATACCAGCTGCTCCATCAGAAGTTGAGTTAGTGTTTAAAAACCCAGTTAACTTTCAGTTCTTGCAGTTTTCCAAAAACAATGTGACTTTAAATGCATTTTGAAGCAAAAAATGCAGTGTAAATTCTCTTTTTGAAAGATGACAGCACCTAGATGTAACAAATGCTTCATGTTTTGATGCTGTAACTTTCACAAAAATTATAAGCTTGAAGTAGCATTGCTTGAAAACAAGCGGCTATTAGCTGCCACCAGCCTTCCAAACACGTTTTTCTTTCAATTTTGCAATCTTTCTCCGGACAAAATTAATGAAATTGGAGCCGTTCTAGACAATAATATAATGGTTTACACACGGATAGTGGTTATATGAACAATATCGTCTAAGAGGCAAATTACCTGATTTCTTAGGGTGGCTCTATAGCTATGGCTGTTTTTTCCGAAGGACTTGGGCGAAGTTTTATTGGCTGAGCGGACCGCGCGTATACAGAGCCATGAGCATTTATACAGAACCCCTACGTAGATTGTAATCTTTCCACATGTTCGGGTGAGTACGTCAAAACGCTTTGTCGTTACCGGGCTTGACTAGACAATGATGCCAAAATTCTAAACCTTAGTCTTCTAGGAAATGCTAAGAATTCTATAAAAAGGTGAAAACCTATTCGATTCTGCAAGTTGCAGAGAATGGCTACCACTGTAGAACCGCAATCACCTCTGGCTTGCGCGCTTTGCTTCGGGGAGGGGGGGGGGGTAGTTTTTTAGCTGTGGAAGTGCACATTGTTTGATGGTGATAGCAAGTTAGAATGAATACTAAAGCTCTCAGGAGTAAGCAAAGCGCTGTCACAAAAGCTGCTGCGGACAGCTCACAATGACTAAGGGTTCCTTCGTACTACGCCGCAAGACGCGGCGTGCTGCGGCGCAAGCTGCAGGACGCGGCAGCACGCCACAGCACGCCGTGTCCCGCGGAGTGCGCCGCTGCAGACGTAGTGAAAATATACGCTCACGGCTGCACTGTTTCGCCGGATAGATATACATCTACATTTGCTGCACGTTCGTGTTTTCCGAGAGTGTTCCTTCACAGCGAGCGAGCTTATATCTTCACTGCGACTGCAGCGGCGTAGTATGAAAGAACCCTAACGAGTCGATTTTCAGAATCTGCTAAGATTTGCCGTGGAGTTATTTGCACGCCTGAACACGAGTTTCATTTTCGTTGGTTTTCAAGATTACAATTATGCCATTTTTCCGTGATTTACAAAAATGCTCTTCCGTACAGAATGATTACGGTTTTCATGCAAAAGCAAAGTGAATACCCCTCTCCCTTCACTTGATCGGTGACTTTGCAGCCGCACATTACACAAAGCAAGCATCACCAGAGGATAGAGAATTTGGAAAAACCACGGTAAATTTGGTTGAAGACCCCTTCAAATGAACATTGTGAAATCGAACCACACTGTAACACACTCTTGGATAAGTGAACACGGTTACGAAAGAATATGCATGCCCACGAACTAATAAGGTCTGCTAACCTGCTGACTGGGTTATCTATAACATCTCAAGTCAGTTAGTTTACGCAAAAGTAGATGGAGAAATGATGTTATGTACTTTTGCAAATATTCCCTGATTTCCCATATCTATTACCTTGATTAATTCTCCGCTCTCATTTGATTGTTCCTAATAATAAGATGATTTATAGGTGGACATAAAAACCTCGATAGCAAAGTACAAAACTTGCTCTATTTTTGTATGAGCTATTAAGCACATTACTTCAATTTCATAAAACAGACGGTCTTAAAATGTTCCTTTGGAAATGTTACAATGAAAAGTGTCCGGATTCATAACCAGCTTGTTTTCATAAGCTAAAGAATCGGATCTCTAAAGGTGCTCATAAAAATATCACAACTTTCTCTGTGGTTGCACCTTATAAATTCAAATTCCTCAGCTTTCACACTTTCACAGCAATGATAAAACAGACTTGAAGCCGAATATCATGAATTGGTCAAGCATAAAAGGTAAGAAGGGACCTTCATCTGTAGCTTATGTGTTTGTCAACATGTTTTCTAATGCAAGGAGGCTTTTGGTTCCTTTCCGGTAAAAAATTCAATTTCAATTTTAATTTTGCTGAATTAAGCAACACCGACTATAATAGAGACACCGCATGCAAAGAACGCAATAAAGGCCCAGCTTGAAGTTCAAAAACTCAATGCTTCAACTCACAGAAATTGACAAACATGTTCAATATACCCTTATACCCATTTCTAAAAATATTTCCTGACCAAAGCTCCCTTTGGAGAGCGCATGTATTACACTTCATGGTGGCATAAAGAAGAGCTATTCGGTACCCAGATTTTGCTTGGGTTTTTTCCTTAACATTCACGAAATGAACTTGCATGCTCGACCCATTCAAAGGTTGTCACTTCTGAAAGAACTACTGAAAGTTTTAGTTTTTGAAGAAATCCGGCAAGCATTTTTTATTGGCAGCAGATTGCATGAGATTCTGCCTATGTTTAGAGATATCTAGGGGGAGCTATGAGTAGAAAACTGCCTTTCGAATTATCCATCCTATCGATTTGAAAAAAAGAGAAAATTGACATTAATGGGTCGTATGTCCGAAATGGTAAAATTTGATAAAGTACTTTAGTCGTGAGTGTTAAATTGACCTCCACGTGAACTGCGTATCTAATGACAAATCGGTAACTACGATGGTTTTGTATGGCGTTTTACATATACATGGCGTAAAAGGATTAACCCTTCCTCTCAAAGTCCCATATTGATGATAGAATGGCGACCGACATATCGCTACAACTATCATTATGGCCTAGATACAATACCGCTCTCAGAACGTGCAAAATTTCCGTGAATGTCGCGGAATTCCGGGGTTTCCGCGACATTCACGGAAATTTTGCACGTTCTGAGAGCGGTATTGTACTGTCTGCTTTGGGCTAAATCCTTTGTTGTAATTCTGAGATCTCACAAGGGGAGATCACAAAGTCAAAATTAGTTTTCGCATGAGATATAGAGAACATTAAATGGTGTTTCCGAAACTGTCTTTGTTATCTGCCAGGCGCCTCTAGATGCATGCCAAGTTGCGAACAGTTTTTGGTTCAAAAAATCAAACACGCAATCGGAACAAGATTGCATAAATTGCCGCGTTGGATTTCAAAACACTCACTGCATTAAAAAAACCTTTTGTTTAATATACGCTTCCTTATTTGAGCGGTGGAAAGACCATAACCATTGATTACCTAAATTACTGTTATTTTTCGCTCAAAACACCTACATCTCAGCGTCTAGAGAAGCTTGGCAAAAAACACTAACATTTCTGGAATAAGCGTTTGATGCTCTTCAGCCCAGTTTCATCTAAAAAGGCGGTTTTGACTTTGGGTCCACCCCTTGTCAGCAACGAACTAATTTGATGGGAGCAGCACCTAGCTCATGACTGTTTTGGTATTTTATTAATTGCCCAATGTCGAGTCGTGTTTTGTGGTCATGTGCTGTTGTGCTGCAGCAGCCTTTTTGTAGCAAGAATTGCTTTCTGAAGCGATTGAGCACAACTATCTCAAAATCTATTGCGCAGTAACCACCATTTATGGCACAAAACAGATCCTACAAGCTTTATGAAAACTAAAGAGATTTTCAGCAATATTTTTTAGTCTTCGCATAAGAAAGTGGTATGAATTGAGTTGTCTAGCTTTAGACAATAAACATAGTTAACAGGTTCTAAGCTGGCTTTCATCCGCGTGTTGACGTTTATCCTTTTTAGCCTTCATGTTTAATTTGCTGTAGAGTAGCACTAGAAGTTGTTTACACCTCAACCAAGTTTCCACATTGTAGATTCAAAAAAATTGCATTGTCTCTTGATCTCCTTATAGCGTTAAGGGTTCCACTCAAATATACAGGGTGTCACAAAAGTAAGTACACACTTTTCAATCGTCAATATCTCTCTTCCCAATGAGTCTTTTTTCGCCATTTAAGTACACTTCTGTAGAGGAGGCTTCAACTTAGATTTACGGTATTGAGCGAATCACCGGTCCTCTTCATCACTGTAGGATTACGGTAAGAACTTCCAGCAAGTAGAACTATTGTGAAATATAACATCTGACAAAATTTTTTTCAAAAAATCTGAAAAATAGTGTACTGAGGTTTTCGCGCACGCTGATTCCATTACACAACTTTCTATGAGTGTTTTCAGCTTTTTTGACGGTGTAATTACATTTCCGACAAATATTGAGAATTTGGATGTCACGGTGTACCTGGGATAACTTTAGAAAGAAACATCATAGTAAAGTGGAAATTTCATATTTGAAATCAGCAACTTTCATTACCTTAGTATAAGAGTTTTAGCTTGTTTGGTTTTGTTCCGAGGCAGATTGTGGCTTCAAATGGCCTGAAATCCTTATCGAAGTTTCTACAGTTATCCTACAGTAATGAAGATAGGTCGTTGATTCGCTCAATACCGCAAATCTAAGTTGAAGCCTCCTCTACAGAATCGTACTTGAATGGCGAAAAAAGACACAAAGGGAAGAGAGATATTAACGATTGAAAAGTGTGTACTTACTTTTGGGACACCCTGTATAATAATCACACAGAAAACAAAACGCTTCGGCTTTTTGGCTCGAAAATGGCTCACAAATGAAGCACAACAGTAGCCCGAATTCTCAATTCTCGGGTATACTTTGGCAGAAGCAATTTTATTCTGATATTAGTCTCTGTAAATAGTCACGAACTGTGTTCTCCATATGCGACGTTGAAAGCAGGGATGTTGGTTAACCGAAGGTCGACTATTCTGAAGATTCAAAAAGCCAAAGTTGTTTAGGATGATCAACTGAAGCAATTTCAATTCTTGGTTCTTTAGAGCTATATGCAGTTTCGAGAATACATAATGCATTCTTAATAGTATGAATGCAATGATCGAGCGTTATTTCTTTGCCGGTCATCAAATCGCCGTATGGATAGCTAGCTGCAACTTAGATTTATAGTTATGGAGCAAATCACTGTTCCCTTCTGAATACCGCAGGAGCAGGAGGTAGGAATTTAAAGTAATACTTTTACCTTAAAAAGCAAAACCAAGATCTGAAAATTTTTACACCAGGTCACCCAAAGCGCTGACTCTAAAAATGAACTGAATTGCATAACTTGAGCTTTGAAAGTCGGGCGACCCTCTAACAAAACTTGCTGGCTTTCTGAAATTTTCTTGGTAGGGCAGCTAAGTCGTGTGATGTTATGCGCTACAAGCTCCATGTAGTTTGAGAATCGGATAAAAGATATTGTAGGAAGAAAGGTATCAATCATCAAACATTGCTACATACAAACTTTCAGGAAATTCTGCACAATGGCAAAAAGCTTGATTACATCACAACTAAAAATCCAGTGACTTCGAGGGAAATAATGTGTAATTTTCCAAGGAAGCAAAACATAAGAGTGTGCAGGCGCGGCTGCCACATAAAAATACTCCAACTCCTTAGCAGTAATTATAACAGATTAGAATAGTACATTCTAAGTCCAGAGCACATGGATTATTGGCCAGACATTATTTCGAAATGGAGAGGGCAGTGAAAGTAAAGCAACAATCAACCTCTAGCTGTTTACATAATACGTACGACTTGAACGTGCATAAAGAAGAATGATGGATGCAAGTACAACTCTTGTCATTAATAGCTTTAAGGCATACTAAAAATAATGTAATTGAAACGAGTGTTGGTCATTTTCCAACAAATGCTATGAAAATAGAACGAAAACCATCAATTTCATGCAACTCGTTCATTTATGACGTAATATGATAGAGAAGTTTTGAGTGAACATTTCTCACCTGCCATGTAGCGCAAATTATCATAACGCACTAAAAGTGCAGCTACAACTTAAGGTACAAGTTTTGTCAAAACGTTTTGTCGATGGCCATAAATAACCTAGTCTTGAATACTGTATTACATCTGCTGTAGAAATACCAACAAGGACAGTTTCTGCTCAAAACAGATATGTCTTATTCTCGCAAAAGAAGGATACATTGTCGAAGTACGTCCCTATAAATGATGTATACCTTCTTATCAGTGGCGTAAGAATTTCAGGATTTCGGGCTCGGGGGGGGGGGGACAAAAAATGTTTTCGATGAAGGTGCTTGGGTCAGCTCCGCACACCGAAAAATTTTTTGGCATGCTCCCTAAAATTTTTGCGGGCTCAGAACCCCGAATTTTATGAGGTTAAATTGAATTTTCAAAAAATTCAAAAATCATTTTAGTTACTTACAATTATTAGGTTGGTCCGAAAGTTCTTGCGCATCATTTTCAAAAAATCATAACTTCCTTGCCAATCGATGGATTTCGTTAGAATTATATACCTTCGAAAAGAGAATCCATTCTCTTTAAATCAGTACCTTTGCCATGAACTGGTATTGGAAACTTTGAGAGTTACAAGCAATTGAAGGAAATCAGTCAAAATTGGCATTTTTCGAGCTGGGTCACCAAAAATTCTGGAAGTATTTTTATATGATAGAGAAAATTATGCTCATTACAATGGTACCTTTCCCATGAGTTGAAACGAAAAAGATCGAGAGTTAGGAGCAAATAAAGAGAATTCCTTCAGTTTTGTAATCTTTGAGCATGGTCAAAAAAGCCCAGAAACGTCACAGAAAATACGGAAAAGTCATAAACGAGGATTTTGTGAACTTCTCTTTCTAGCTGAGCGAAAATCGTGCTAATCGAGATCAATTTTGATTTTCGTGAAAAATGAAGGCCCGAAAATCCGAAAAATCACTAAAAACAAAATTGCTCTCGATTGGCACGATTTTCACTCGTCTAAAAAGAGGAGATCGAAAAACCCATGTTCATGACTTTTCCGCATTTTCTGCGTCGTTTTCAAGCTTTTTGGAGCATGCTCAAAAATTGCAAAACTGAAGGAATTCTCTTTATTTGTTCCTAACTCTCGATCTTTTTCGTCTTAGCTCATGGGAAAGGTACCATTGTAATGAGCATAATTTTCTCTATCATATAAAAATACTTCCGGAATTTTTCGTGACTCAGCTCGAAAAATGCCGATCTTGACTGATTTCCCTCGATTGCTTGTAACTCTCGAAGTTGCTCAAAGTAATTTATGCGGGAGAAACAGTTGTAAAGAGCATAAATTTCTTGTTCGAATGGATACAATTTTGTCGAAATCCATTGAGTGGCAGGGAAGTTATGATTTTTTGAAAAAGATGCGCAAGAACTTTCGGACCAACCTAATATAAATAAGTCTCTTACACCTCTTTATGGCTTATAAGCAATTTTCAAAAATTTCGCGACCCATTCTCGGGGGAGGGGGAGGGGGGGGGGGCTCCCCCCGGTACGCCACTGCTTCTTATAGAGCATGGAACGCTGATTTGTTTGAAATCTGCTTCCATCTGCGAAGCGCTTCTGGTGGAAGTTATGAAAGTCTTAAGCAAAAATTTGTAGAATCATAAAATCGTTAAGGACTGTAGTCTGTGAGCTTGAATGGGGCCATGACTGCTGCCAAAACGTTTTATGCAATCGATACCTCCAGTCTAATAAGCTTATGCTGGTCATTATACCCTTTCAAGCGCCCGGAGCTCAGTGCCTGTATTCACCTTATCCAAACCCATGTTTTGCCTCTTCCCATAACTCTTCTCCAAAAGCGCTTTGCAGACCAAAAACAGCTTTGGAATCAGCATTCCATGCTCTATAAGAAGTACACATTTTATATGAAAACTTCGCTTCGACCAAGTATCCTTTCTTGAGAGAGTGGATCAAACTCTTATTGGCTTTACCATCGCAAAAAAGGTGCAGCCCCAACGACGGCTTTCACCCATGAATCATTAAAGCGGCGTTCGAACCCACGTTTTGCCAAGATGCCCGAAGATGAAAGAAATAGTAAGATTCGTGGTGTTCACTGCAAGCATAATTTGACAGCTTCTCCATTTCAGACTCAAACTCCACGGTATTCTCATCGAGTTTTACCCATCATAATAAAGCCCGCTTCCAAATCAAACACAGAGATACAGCTCAACAACGCTTTCTTGAGTTTTCTTGAAACGCTTCAAGAAAGTAAGTTAACAAACGGTTTCTTTTCTAGTGATATCAAATTGAGACACAAAACCAACAGCTTATGATGGAAAATGCCTGATTGTAAGTATAAACTTCAACTTAACAGGGATATTGCATCACTTCGCAGACGGATAGAGGACTATATGTCGCCGAAAGAGGTGGTCCCATGCGGACATCTGCAACGGACTAGCCTGCATATTACAGACACAACAGACACCAGTTGTCCGCGCAGGGTAGACCCTCTCGGCGACATATCTCCTACAGAGCTTACACAAATTTCGGTTGGGCAATCACCATTTATGTGAGCAATCGCAATAATGGTGCTTGTATGCACGCTGCAACAAATAGTCAAATCCAAAACCAAAGTCGCACAATGTCTTCTAAGGCTAAACACCTAGAACATGTTGACTGCAGAAAAACACATAATATTATGAATTTAATCTCCAATAAAGCAACATCCGATTCGAAAGCCATTATCTCAAAATCTTTAAGCCCTTCCAGCATCAGAAAAACAGTGTAAGTTCTGGATCCAGGACTTACGACTTTGATAACGAGATCCTGATAATTGCAGTTTGATGCCAGGACAATGGTCTTTTCACAAGGGAAGGATACCTAGTCACCGGGGCCATTCATAATAATTTGTATATCAAAAAATGCGCCTTTTGATGCTGGTTCAAGTACTGTCTTCCATGTCTGCAAAACGATAATCTGGATGGAGTTATGATTATTTTTCCATGAATAAACTGCGTTACTGCGGAGGGTCAAAATCATCAATAAAGATTTTCTTTCCTTTTCAAATCCTAAATATGATTTAGATAGGTATAATACAACAGTATTCTTTTAAGATTCTCTTCAATAGCTTCAAATGGTAATTCAGAACATATTTGGTGATTTTAACTACACAAAAGTACGCAAATTTTCGACGAAAAAAGTTCATAACTTCCTTCAGAAGATCGTTTCGCAGATATCGAGCATAGATTTGGAATCAGGGTTTCGAGGTGCATCTTACAGTATACATCGCATTTCAAATGGCCGCGGTGACCGAGTATCCTTTCTTTGTCAGAGCAAAAGGGGTGAAAACGATTCTTGCGTTGAGCTAGGTTCACAGCAGGCTTATCAATATAGTCAGCTCAGCACACTAGTCGAGGTACCATCTTATCTGTAGGTTACTGGTCGTGCTCTTGCCCTGTCAGTATCTTAGTTTACAATATCGCAAGCGTTAGCGCCAGCACTTAGTTCAGTCACCTGCCGCGAATGCGTTTCGCGATGCAGTTTCTCATGCGATACTCCCATTAGACTTTGGAAGTAATGATTGGAAAGTTGTCTGGGCTGTCGAAGTCGAATTATTCCGTGGTATGGCTAATATGGTTTTGTAGGTACTTACATATATAATAATCTTATTATGGGCCTACTTTAAGATTAGCAAGTGTTGTTTAGAATACCACGATAAAATGCGGAATATGGATGCTCCAACTGTTATATCAAAAGTGTAAGTCAAATCGAGTGTAAATAGCAAATAGCAACGAAGATGCAATTAAAGTAAGGAATCCTTTGCCGTTATACGGACTGAACAATACGGCCGAACAGTCCGTTGAATGGAGTTCCCTGGGCTAGATGTAAGAAGTCAGATGCTGTGTACTTTTCAGAAAAAAGTTCATGCTGGAGTACGCAATTACCTTGTAATTTTCTTGGCGCTGCCCTTTATGTGTTGAGAGGACAATAAGAACCAGATTTAGGCGCACCTTGAGATGCAGCCAGCTTATTAAATTCATAGCAATGTCTTGAAGGCATTCACTTTGAAGTCCCGGAATTAAGCTTGAGGCCAAGAACTTTGAACATGTAAAAATCAGTTTCCTTGAAATACTCCCTCACGTAATCCGGTAGCCACACTTTATCGTTAGAGCCCAACGTGCCAATGAAGCAGAAGTTGAGAAGAACATCTATGGAAACAGTTCTAGAGTCAAGTCAGTGGCAGCGGAGCCGTAAGTCTTTCTATTAGTCACATCCGCCAAATAAGTTCCCCCCTAACTGCAGCTAGTTTCAGCTATTTATTCTGCCTTAGAATGACATGTAGACCTCATAATCTAACCTCTGCAATCAATAAAAAAGCGCAACGAATGACCGAAATTACTCACAGGTATCTAGTTGGCAACTCCTCGATTTTTTTTTGCAGTGGTTTTTCGACCCGTGGACTAAGAAGTGAAGAAATACGGAACCTTCCAACAATGGTAGACAGCGTCATTTGCCAACTGCCAGAGTGCCACAAAGAGTCACAAAAGCTTTCATTGCTTATACAGGTACGCATGTTTTCAAACATATCTTCCGTATGTTCTCATGTTCTATCTTCATCTTCTTATCCCCTTTGTTCCATGTTGTTAACTTGGCTTTCAAAGGTTTTGCTACATTACTCAAGCACGCATGCAACATGTTCAAGCACCACGCATTATTTTCAGTGGACATAAGCAAAAGGAAAACAGCATTATGAGAAGAGAAACATTACGCGAAGATCATATTCATCTTGGCAAAAGTCCAAAGGATGTCCAATGAAAATGAAGACAACGTGTTGTTTTGTTCATGTACATTACAGATCTAAGAACTCAAAGTTTGCAGCACACGAAGAACTGTTGTTTAGAAAAGCGCTGACGAGGAGGTTTCTGTTTAAATGGTTGGTGTACCTCAAGGTAAAACTTAGCCCTTACCCTTTATGTCTTACCTAACGAATTGCGCTTTTTAGGACAAATCCCCGCCGACAACCACCATTTCTGAGCATAGCATCTCCATATCCACAATGGTTCACTGCACATGGACAAAGTGGTAAATCTAATATTAACAAAAAGCACCACAAAGTTTCATGAATAAGCTCATTATGTGAGTTGCATGAACCATACCAAACAAAACGATGACCGTTTTATCTAACAAGGGAAGGATGATCGGTCGAAGTGGCCATTTGGAATGAGCTGTATATTAGGAAACCGTACTCGGTAAGGCAAACTCAAAACGATTTTCGCTAGGTGCCGAGCGG
This sequence comes from Cylicocyclus nassatus, assembly GCA_958299035.1. Classification (NCBI taxonomy): domain Eukaryota; kingdom Metazoa; phylum Nematoda; class Chromadorea; order Rhabditida; family Strongylidae; genus Cylicocyclus; species Cylicocyclus nassatus. Next base: position 80,094,531 of record CATQJL010000316.1, on the reverse strand, counting down.
TTTTGTGGGGGGAGTTACAAGGCCATTTTCCTCCGGCGCAGCCGGCGCACCCAGTGTTGAGCGAGGCGCTAGAGCAACGCAACAGTGTGGCAGTGGCGCAATGGCAAGACAGCGGACTAAGAAGTACTCAGAGCGGGGTAGGCGGCCATGCGAATTTTGGGCAAGCGGGCACGGAAAAATAGTTCGCTGATTTCTTGCAGAAATTTGAAATAATTTTGGACGATTATGAGACGAACACTCGAAGAACTATCGTGGTCTTTCTATGGATAAGTTGCGGCCTACTGGTCGCATTCTCGCGGATTCTCCGCAAGAGTATGCAAAATTTTCGGGGGCCGCACGGTCTTTTGTGGAGGACCGCGCAGCCCCCAGGTACTTTTCGCTGAGAGAAAGTACCTCAAACTTGAGTTAAACCATCGATGACACCTTTGCCATGTAGAGTCTCACCTCTGCTCGACGTATGCCCGAAACTGCTCAAAAACCGTCCAAGCGCCAGCTGAAAATTTGACCAGCGCTCTCTGAAAGATTATTTGACGAGCGCCTGCAGAAAATTCTGTGTTGCTGCCCGCTGGCAGAACATTAGACAGTAAAGGAAGTGCCGCTCGCTGAAGGTTTAGCCACGCCCCAAAATTCTGCTGACCGCTTGCAGAAAAGCGTGAGTTTTCGGACTGCCTGCCCCCGGCGAACATCTGAGTAGATGGTCGAGGGTTCGAGTCCTGTTGCTGCTACTTTGTTTTGCAGTTCTGTAAAAAGTCTATTGGGTGACAGTAAACGAATACTCAAGGCAGTTGAAACTGAGTAGATGGTCGAGGGTTCGAGTCCTGTTGCTGCTACTTTGTTGCAGTTCTGTAAAAAGTCTATTGGGTGACAGTAAACGAATACTCAAGGCAGTTGAAACAAGCTATTTACTGTAAAAAAGTCACTATTTCTACAATAAGCTATACTCTTCTACAATATGTAAATCTGTGGAGGTTATGATATCACAACAATGGATTCAAAGGATATATTAACATGTATGGAATACAACCACAAAATGCTCAAAGCAGAAGAGCTTCTCGCAGCGCGCATACATCATACACTTGCAAAATTGCAATCGATTGCACTCAGCAGCTTCATTACCTATCAAGGCAGGACCACGCAGGTAAAGGCAAGTGCCAAGTATGCGCATATAGCAAAAAGCTCCGCTGTCAATCATTGCCAAATGAGTATTTTTCGTTTACTGTCACCCAATAGACTTTTTACAGAACTGCAAAACAAAGTAGCAGCAACGGGACTCGAACCCTCAACCATCTACTTCTAGTCCGCTGTCTTGCCACTGCGCCACTGCCACACCGATGCGCTGTTCTAGCGCCTCGCTCGTTACTGGGTGCGCCGGCTGCGCCGGAGAAAAACGGCCTTGTAACTCCCCCTACAAATCCGCTCGGCAACTAGCGAAAGTAGTTTTGAGTTTGCCTTACCGAGGACGGTTTCCTAATATACAGCTCGTTCCAGATGGCCACTTCGACCAACCATCCTTCTCTTGTAAGAATTTGTTCGCATAGAGGTCGCCATACGTTCCACCTGCTGCGGGAGTCGGAATCACCCATTCTGCCGCGTTGAGTACTCGAGGGCACTGCACATAAAATAGGCATAGTCTGACATATTTACGCCATGTTCTACGCCTTCATTTCCTGCTCTAGGGGAGAGAAAGAGTCGCGTTCTCGAAGAAATTTTACAGCATGAGAAAGCAGAAAGATCGCTAACGAGTACAGATGTAGCAGCCTGCCTTTTTAATACCATACCAGCGGCGTAGTATGAAGGAACCCTAAAAGCCTGACCGATAACTCAGAATACATATTAAAAGTAATGAGAAAGTCAAGTAAGAATCTGTAAATGACTCACATGACTTTCTTAGCAAAATCAGATTTGTTGCACCCTTCCTTTCATTCTTCGCACAATTCTAGTTGATGTATTTATAAGCTGCTGCATGACGAAGGCGCAATATCTTTGGGCGCGAACGCGACTTTATTAGCCGCAGAGCGCAGGACGGGCAGGATTTAGAACGGTGAGGATACGCGCGCGCCGCGTTCGCGTCCGCTCAACCAATACTGCTATTGAGCCTTCGTCATGCAGTAGCCTTTACCTTTCTAAAGAAACACTGGACTTCGCTTCTGGACTAGATCATGACCCTACCTTGGGGCAGCAAGCGGGTTCCTTTCTGTCACGACTTTTGAGGCTCATTTTTTTACTAAATTCTCTCCTTCCAAAATCCTGAGAATGCCACGTAAACAGGAGTACCAAAATGTCCAAGTGGCAGATCGACCATGCTTCATCACTTTTCTATGCCTTTCTCTCTTGATAGCCGATAAGTAGATACTTGGTATGTAGGAGTTTCGAACTAAAAGCCCATTCTAAAATTGATTGAAGAATTTTGCCACTTTCAAAATGACCTAGAGTGATCAAGAGCTAGCCAAAAATGTAATTTATTGACTATGCCAAAGGTTTGAGAAAGTATATCAGCAGTCAGCAAGAAATGTTCTTAGCGAAGGTGTTAAATTTGACACATTTTGGACACCGAGGATGTTTGAGCATTCAATTCGTTCTCGTTGAGGCACATTCCATAGCGTGAGGGGTCTTCAAGAGTAAAGTTCTAATGCTGTTTGCTATAAGATAAAGATAGACAGAACAAGATAATGAAAATCGGAAATTGCAAATGTATTGAATCTAAGGGGGCCACTTTCGCATGGTACTAAAATCCCAAAATCCCCACCTTGACCGGACACTGCCTCAAGTTCTCATGCACAAGGTGACAGGCAGCTTCACATCATCTTCTCAATGAAACCGCGAGAAATCAACGGGAAACAAGGAGCGGGCAAATTTTTAACTGACTCTAGATCAGCAAGCGATGCGACATAAAGGAATCCGAAATTTGACCGCCTTCACTGCCTTTACCAAATTTGCAGCTCAGTCGCCACGCTTGCATTTTCGTTACTCTTATCCAGATTGCAATAGACTGTAAACTGTAAAGTGAACTTTCTTATAGTAACTCTTTTACAGCGATCTCCTTCACTTCTCTTGAGCGAAACATCACATTAACGCTTCAAACTGAGAAAGTAGTTAGGAGTATTTTAGCAATCTTGGTTTCACGCCTGCATCTCATGAAAATAAGTGCCATTTACTCTTTCTGATAATGAAAGGTGTTGTTAACCCGCTGGTTATTTCGTAGTCCGGGTAGTCCCGGGCAATCACGGTAGTGTTATGGGATAAGGTAGATCATCAATTTATCGAGTTCGCAATTGCTCCGCCCGGATGAGACGATGCTGCTCGCAAGCCCAGCTCGTTCCTTCTTCATCCCTAAAGATACGCTCATAGAGCGCAAAGGCAGTGTCCATTCTGGACATGTGTGGATTGCACTTCGATTCGGGGTAGCTGAACATATTTTCAGCGTCAACGAAGAGAAATTGTGGCTGAGAGAACCATCTCCAAACGAGATCCTGCAATAACTGCCAGACAACTTGCACGATATACTACTGCTCAGGCATTCGTGGTTACTTCGCGCAGATTTGCCTGCGTACAGTGCTGCTGGACAAAATTATAGGTTCACCTAAAAAACGCCATAACTCACTCTGTTGTCAATAAATATTCCAAAACTTGGTACAGCCGTGTGTTTATTAGCCTACTATCAGTCATCAGAACATCGTTTTGGTTTGATTACTCAAGAAAAAACCAAAATTTTTGGAAAAGAGGCTTGAAGGTAGTGTCGCGGCAGATTCGCGCTCTGGAGGATATTACCATATTACCATGGTGGGGTTCTTGGTTATCCTACTGACCTCCAGGCGCAGTCCGGCTAGTTGGTATCTCCCCCCCCCCCCCTCCAGGCCGTGAAAATAGTCTTCAAACCGGCGCGCGCAATCCCGGTCGGCGCGCACTCGGACGACTGCGCTGTTAGGCGGGGGACCCCCACGACCGCTTCCCGCATTGTGCATGCTACCCAAAGCAAAAAGCACAGGCAACAGGGTCTTCGTGCCAGGGCCTCTCAGCTTTCCATTGAAATTCTCGTCCGATGCTTTTTGGAAATTGGGTAAACACCCCGAAAAAGGCCTTTTCACCCTTTTCAAAGCTCAAATTCGGGGTCTACGAGTCGAAAAGGCCCAAACCATTCAAAATAATGAATCTGCCGGGACACTGCCTTTAAAGGCAATGTCCCGGCAGATTCGCGTCCTGTAGGATATAACTCTGGTGGGTTTCCGGTCACCCCACTGATTTCCAGGCCCAGTCCGGCTAATTGATATTACCCTTGCGCCGAAAAATACCAGTCGGCGCGCAATCGGACGACTTCGCTTGTTCGGTGCGGAACCCCACGAGCGCCCCCGTTGTATGTTATCCAAAGCAAAGTTGCAGATGGCAGCATCTTCGTGGCATGACCTCCCAGCATTCCGCTGAAACTCTTGTTCGAGGTGCTCTTTGAAACTGGGTAAACGCCCCAAAAACGCCCCGTTTCCGCCCCGGACTTTTCACTCGGTTCAAAGCTCAAAGTCGGGATCTACGTGTCCAAAAGACCTCAAACATGCCGAAGTTGGAAATGCAAAATTTGCCGAGACACTGCCTTTGATGGTTGGTCTTTATACTCATTCAAGCATCTCCCATTTTCTGGATTTTTTAAGGTAAGGTGCACATTCTAAAAGTATCAGTTACTTTAGTCAAGCTGTGTCCTACCTCTAAAAGCACTGATTATCTGCTTTTTTCCCTTGAAATGCCTTCACATGTATTTTGCTCCAAAAACCTGCGTTGAGCAGAAATTCTGCAGTTTCTCAGCTGGATTGAAAGCGAAGGGGTTTCATCTGCTCTTTACAGTCCTCCCCACTTGAAATCAGGCCGAACTGTCTGCTGAACTTGCGCGCTCGCAGCGCGAGGGGTTTGCGCTGCATACGCGCGCTGTCGCAGAGAGCGGAGAGATTGAGAGTAGACTAGCAGCCGTAAACGCGACGCAATACTCTCGCAACACAGGCTCCCGCCATGCCAATTTTGGCCTGGCTGGTAGGGTAGACTGTAGGTGCTTTTTGACGTGAGCTAAGGAAGAAAATTGAAATTTGCTGTTGAAGCAAATACAACATTGACATCACCGCAATCCGGGTGGAGAGCTATTTGTCGCTGATAGGCTCCACCTCGTACGGACAGCTGGTACAAATCTGTAATGCCTGCAGCATGTGGAGCTGCATGCTTTGGCGCAGATGTTTGCTGGGGCCACCTTCTTTCGGCGACATATAGTCCTTCACCTGCAATTCTGAAGTATCGGTGGTTCCCTGTGTTATGTAGAAACATAAAGCTATAGTAGCTATACTGACAAGGAAAGTGTGTTTAGTCGAAGTGGCCTTTCCAGATGAGACCCATGCTGCTTTGAAGAGCATTAGGCGATGATTCCAAATCTGCCTTCCAAATCAGCTCAGCGCCTCTGGACGCCGAGTTATGGGTTTTTTTCAGGCAAAAAAATTGGACGCAAAACTTCGACAAAATCGCCCAAATTTGCTCAAATGGTCTAGTGTCAAGTGTCAAAGCCGTTCATGCAATGGATACATTTTGTCTAATATGATAAAACTTAACATTGCTTTATCGAGCGCTGGAAAGATTGTAACAATCGATTTTACCTAAATTTTGCATTCATTTTTCGCTCTTAAAAACGGTCATAACTCGGCGTCCAGAGGCGCTGAGCAGATTTGGAAGGCAGATTTGGAATCACCGCTTAATGCTCATCAAAGAAGTATGGGTCTCATCTGAAAAGGCCAATTCGACCAAACGCACTTCCCTTGTGAGTCAGACGATGTGCACTCATATGTGCAGTGGTAGAATGCTAACGATTAAACGTGCGGAAAAGCAATTTGGCGTGCATCTGGGTAACAAATACGCTCATGTCACAGCAGGTCATGCTTATGCCATGTACTCTGATAAAGCAGTGGCACGGCTGCGAGGAAGTGCCGACTCAAGCCCAAGTGAAATCTATCTAATATATAATCTAATCTAACATACTCAGACACTCGGTGCGTGCAGCGCGCGCGCAGTTGCAGGGTGGCGCGACACCCAGTCTGCGGATGGCGCGCTATTGACTCCCGCGCCGCTGCATGATCGTCCGCGGATGGCTGCGATTTTAAGCGCGCGAGCGGCTGCGATTTCTTGCACGCGGATGGCTGCTATTTTGGCACGCGAATGGTCAGCATTTTCGCAGCTTCGTTTTAATCATTGAACCGCGCGCCAAATTTGAACGGCTAAACCTCCAGCGGACTAAACCTTTTAAAACTTTATTTCTGCAGAAAAATGACTGGACTTATGTAATTAAAGCTTTAAAAGACATTTTATGATGAGAATGTGGATCAAATGTGTACAATCAAATACAGATGTAACGGAATGGCATCATGTACATGCAATAAACATATATAAGTTAAAATATTGCTATCACGGAACTTCACTCATCAGCAATGAATAGGTCGTCGTCGTCTCCTGTTACTGCCCCGTCGTCGATAATTTCGTCCGAGTTTTTTTTTCCTTACTCCGAGTTTTCAAAATCCACAACCGCGCCTGGTAGCAGTTCGTCGTACCCGTATCCCATCATATCGTCAGCAAAATCTGAACAAAAAAAGTAGAAGACTTCCTATCCGAAAAACCGCATACCGATCAAGGTGGTTTCAATCTCATCGGGGAGGTTTTTGAGTTTGGCGTCCCTGCCGCTTCTTCCATCCAGCCTCAGCGAATATTCTTGAATTCGCTGAGGGGGGCTGGTGATCTAAAAAAATATATAAACTGCGTTTCATATAACCATATACTACAATTACGACAGTTACCTGCTGTAAAAGGAAACGATACAGAGATGTGAGGCTCTGGGTGGTGTTGTCCTTTCTTCTCGGATTCCACTTCCCCATCACGAGGTTCATAATATCCAACGAGCACAAAGTCAGATAGTAGCAGAACACCGAACTATTGTAGATATACCTTCACGAAAGGAGGGTTGGCGGAGATTTTCCAGAGATTTTCCTTATTCCAACATGATGTGGGGCCGGGAACTGCCTGCTGAATGGCATACCCCCACCTCCTCGCCTAGATAAAGCACTGACTAGTAAGGGATTGTTTATTCTTAATTGACCTACTTTCAAATGTTTGGTGCCAATACGCCTCGAGCCGAACGATAATTTTAACAGGCCTCAATCTACATTGCTAGAGGCATATACGCATTTGATGTGATAAATGACAGCATTGCAAATTTACATGCTGATTTAAAGGCATTTGTATGATAAGAACGACTTCGTCCGTTTCGTTCCTACCCTTAGACGGACAAATGCAAAAAAGAATAAGCCTTTCCCGGAACTCGTCAGTAAGGAAGAAAGGCTAATAATAACGACAGTCAGCTAAAGTAAGTTCACAAAAATACATCAAATCAAGAAAGAAAATCAAAATGAAAGTCTTAGATACAAATAAAGACAAATACTCGTAAAAAATAACAGTAAAACTTCAAAAAACAGGGGCAGGGGATGAGGTTATTTTCAAAAAAGCAACTCGGCGTCCTTTTGGGCACGCGCACCGCTGCGCTAAAAGCTAAATCGCGCTCGCGCTGCTACATAACAACGGAAAAGCACGCGCGCCGCGTATTCTCATATAAAAAGGCACGCGTGTCGCAGATAATTCTGCATTCGCGTCAAGTATGGCGCGAGTGCGTCTAGTATGGCGCGCGTTTGGCGCCGTGCCGGACACGCCCCCAAAATATGGCACGCGCTTTGCCGGCTTGAGCATAAAGGCGCGCGCGCTGCACGCACCGAGTGTCTGAGTATAAAGAAACGTAAGCCCAATTCAAAAATGTGCAAATAGCGGGAAAGCGTAAAAAATGCAAATAGCGTGGCGGCACACGCGAATGCAATCTAGCACCTTTGATTACTGGTCCACTAGTTTGTTCTCCAAAAACAGATATGCAATTTTCTCGTTAATTGCTTGAGCGTAATCCAAGATTGGTACAGAACTTTATCGCACAGAATAACAGACTAACGTTTCGGCGAACTCGCCTTCTTCAGAGTCTGAAAAAGTCGAAGCCACATAAGTAAACTATCCGATCAAACACCTCATCGACTACAGAAAAGAGCCCAACCCTTTAAGAAAAACAACAGCCTCAACCAGAACTAAGATTAAGCTAGTGCTCACCTTAGCAGATGAAAATTTGGTGGGTGCAGACCACTATGTCAAAAAGCTGTACTGCTTTACTTTTATAGTTAACTAGTGACCCGGTTCTGACCTGACCCCATTATTCAAAAGCCACAGAGGCTCTGATATGGCGACAGCTCGTTAGTAATGGCTAGGCACTCGTCCTTCCGGTTGATTTTTGGATTTTGGGCGGCTATCCAAAACGCTTCGAGTGTCTTGCGCGCTAGGATTTCGGGTTCACGCGCCAGGATTCGAACCTGCACCGCCACCTCCGCGTCGTCATGGCTGAGCCTGCGATGCATGCCTAACGGAGTAGCTACGTTGCCCTTGTTGAGACCATCTAAGTGTTCTTTGATGCGCGTGCATAGGGGGCGACCCGTCTCGCCAATATACGTGTCTCCACATGATGTACACGTGATAAGGTAGACAACACCTGATACCATACAGTCTCCTTCCTTTCCGTATGGACAAATCACACAATTAGGAGTTGTACAGAGACGATCATACTCCCGGTTTCGTACTAACTGCTGTTTAAGGTTTGCGGGCGGAATGTCGACGATCCTTACCATATCGTTGAGGCCTGCTTGATGAAGTAATCTGCGAACAGCCCTACTAAACTCTTCTGAGATATATGGCAGACAGAATGGGATCTGATCATCAGCTCCCGATCTAGGCAGTGTACGATGGACTCGGTATCTGTAAGGGTGACGAGTTTTCGTGCTGTATCCATTAGATCTTGCTACTGATTCTGCGAGCTCCAGCGAACGCATCTTCTCGTCCTTATCCGAAGAGACCCCTGCAGCCGTTCTAAACATGTTCCCCACGATGGAGGCCTTTATTCGTGCGGGATGTGCTGAAGAATGGTGTACTAAGATGTTTTTGCTACTAGGCTTCCGGTACCATCTGGTCTTGAAACCCCTGTTCGATAAACATAACTGTACGTTGAGGAACGGCAGCCATCCATCTTTGGGTTTCTCCCTCGTCAACTTGATGTTAATGTCCTGGGCGTTCATGATATTGAAGCACGCATCAAGCTCGGCCTGGGTAGGACATACGATACAGCAGTCGTCCACGTATACCGACAGTAGAGCAGAGGCTTGCTCGCCAAAACTGGGGCTTCCACCTTTGACATGAAAACAATAGCCAAGGTCGGCGCTAGTCTCTGTCCCATAGCCAATCCTGCAATCCTGATATGCAATTTCTGGTGGTCACATAAATCAATATAGTGGTCAAGTGCAATCCGGAGGTTCAGTGCTGGCTTTGAGAGCTTTTTTAAGCGGCGTGGAGATCTTGCACGCAGCATACATGGTTTAGCTTCCTAGGCAAGTCTTTTAGAACATTTAAATACCATGGAAAAGGACCACGCCTTCCATTCAAAGAAAAGAACGATTTGCTCTGCTCGATCTGTTTTGTCCGCGTACGAGTTGCGCGCTGCAGGGTCGTCGCGCGTGCGGCCCGCGCGGTGTGGCGGCGGCAGTCGCGCCGTGCACAGTGCTGCGATCGCTGAGGTGTTCTCGCCTGTTTTCTTGTTCTCCCACCAGTACTGTGAAAATGTACTCGGATTCTGATTCCGAATACGAATTGGATGAATCCGTGACTATTGGTGAGCATCTCTTTATTTCATTCTACTAAATTTTTAGGAATTTTCTGCAACAGATAAATCCGCTTCTCGATTTCTCTTTTGTGACCCTTCTTTCCTAAATATGGACCTTGTTATCCCTTTTCAGGTGATGTCTTCGACGATATCGGTCATGTTCCACCAAACTCCAACAACTGTTCGGAAGATGAAGGAATTAGGGACGTACAAAGTGAAGATGACCTAGAAATGGCCTCTTGCAGTAGCGACGTTGACGAACCGGTACTGATCTCTGTCGGTGAGTAGTTTGTTGTTGTACAAATTCTTGGAGACTTACACCATGCTCGTATCAATAATGCGATTTCTTCCTTTTTTCTTTTGAAGCGATTGGACGAAACTGTTTGATTGGAGGGTTTTTTCGATACACTCCGTATTTGTTTTCAAAAGCAGATCTGTGAGCGGCTATCAAATTCATTTATCGTTTTTTCTTACTTTTATTGAATGCAACCAAATTTTCGAGTGAACTCCTTGAACCCTTCCGGGTTTAGCGGTTGGGTATACCCAGTGCTGCAAGCAGCTCTGATCCATGACCTACCCTACTCTAAAGCGTGGAAGTTACTTCTCAGATTGATTGCGTAATGCTAGGCAAGAAACATTTCTGCAAAATTCTGATACAACGAGTTTGTATCACCAATTTTATGTTATGACTCATCAACTTTTACATACGTTGCGCTGTGGATGCTGCGTTTTGTTGACGATCATCCTAATATCCCTACTATTGGTCCAATTTATACCGATAAATAGTGATTCTTGCCAATAATACTACTGCCGTGGGCACAAATTTCGTGTTATGCAAATCAGGACTTTGATATAGAGGGACCAACTGCAGTTCGAAGGATGTATATAGCCTAGAATCGCAGTTTACGATTTGTTGGGTTATCGATGAACGGAAACGATATTCATTTAAACACAGTTTATCGCTATAGTGTATAGAATATCATGCTAAACTTTGTCTCTATCCCTTCCTCTTCATTATGCTTCTAAGGTTATAGATGCGATTAATGAGCAACCGTCTTTCTTACCGGCACCGGTGCTAAATCAATGCAAGAACAAAATTCTCATTGTTACCTCTTTGATTCCTCCGTAACCCAATGTTCTTTTCTTAGTCAATCTCAGCGAAGCTTGATCAAACTCAACCTTTCAGTGCACGTCAAAAGGTTTGTCCTTCTTATCATATTTCCAAATATCTCATTCTTCCCGTAACCATAGAGCTTCAACCACCATCTCCAACCATATTTTCCTCATGGGATGAACATTATTCATCTCTACTGAACCAAAAAGGTTCTGTTAATTGACCTGAGTGAATTGTGCGAAAATTATCGACAAAAGACCCGTGTACAACTACGTTGAGGACCACGTCAGTTTTCTGCTATAAAAATGTTGCTTCGGCCTTTTTTTTCACTAACAATGTCCACCGCACCTTTGCGCTTGATCTTACTTTCGAGCATTACTTGGGTTCTCAGGGGGTACAGCTAGTGGTTGTGGTCTAATAAGGGAAGACACCAAAATTAGTCGGCGATTGAAGATGTGATCTATATCATCAAACGCGTCTTTGAACGCTGATTCCAATTTTGCTTTTCTTTTTTGCGGAATAGGTATCCGAAAGAATTTATGAACGTTTGAATGTCCAAATTTGCCAAGCACTGAGTGGCTTAGAATTAACGAAAACTCTGAAACAATACCTATGCAATTTCCAACGGCTTTGTTCCTTCCTTGCAAACAATATACTCGATAAAAAACTGATTTTCCGCTTTCCGGTGTTTTTACAGCTTTTCGCCAATTTTAGGCCACCTAAACCTTGACAAATTTGAACATTCGAAGGCTCATAACTTCTTTGGAAAACTTGTTCCGCAAAAAAGGAAAGCAGATTTGGAATCAAGTTTGAAGTTGCGTCCACTGATATACATCTCATCCTCAATCGCCGACTATTGTTGGTATCTTCCCTTGTAAGTCTACTAGTACAGGCTGGTTACGGGTAATTCATTGGAATTTTTCCGTTAGTTATTCTCTTTCCTAAGGACCTCCAAGAAATCCAGAGATGCTGAACTTGTTAAGTGTATTGTCTCAGTCAACAATGCGCCTATCCTCCTTGTCGACTACGTATCGAGATCTGCGTCCCTAGCTCTCACTCTGAAGCCTCGTGCTCCTCCGAAGCTCCGTGCTCTAACACTCTCAGGCCTCGCTAATCTGCCGTGCTGCCGTGTTGAAGTCAGCTTGCAACTCATCAGCCGTTCCTTGTCGTAACTTTATTCGCAGTTTCTTACAATTAGTGCCCTAGAAGTCACCTTGGGCATTTTTCCTGTATTCGCGTTTGTCTATTAGTCCTCTGTTTCATGTTCGTCAGATCATATCTATCAGATATATAAACTTCACAAAAGGGTGAGAGTATTTCAAATTTTCTACCAGATCATGTAGAATAACATCTGTATAATGTAGTTGCTGGAAGTTATCAGGAACCACATGCTTTTCACATGCGTATCCATATTGCCTAGAATAGAACTGTTATTTGCATGACGCAAAAATCATGATTCTAACCTACTCGAACGCAATGAGCTCTAGTCAGAGATACACCTTGCACTTTTTCGATTGTACAGATTTTTTTACAATACTTTAGTTTTAGACAAAAATATACGTCAACATTGCGCCCCTTAGAATCAGTGCTCACCCAAATCTGCATCTGTTTTGATTCGGATTCCGAAAGAAAAAGGGGTTTTGGGTTGTTGGCTCATCATCAGAGGGGTATTCGCTATTTTACAATACATGAAAATCCGAAAGGCCTGCACTCCATTGCTTTTTTAATGAATTTTATGTTGAATATATCACTAGTAATTGCGAGACTGGGGTCGAACATTTGGAAACGAATGCAAATTGAAAAGTTTTGCAATATGCTAAATGGTTTTCGGCGGGCGTGTGCTGTGTTGGAGGTAACTTTATAACGATTGGCCATTCGCTTGAAAGTTTACATTTCTTAGTGACGTTGCATCTGCTTTTTTCTACCGGCTTAAATGTTCAGGCTGGTGGCCTTATATCCATGTCCCGAGCATTTTGTTGAAAATTTTTCATCTTTTATTGTCTTAAAAAATTTTCGTCTTTCATCCTTTTTCTGCGAAGCTCTTCGCAAAAATCTCCGTTGGTGGATGTCTGAGATAGCATTATGTTGACCAAAGCCAACATATGCGAAGTGCCTCGGTCTGAATGATGTTCTTGAAATCGATTGTTCTTTCACTCTGCGCTTAGTATCCTATGATGTCCTTTCTTTGAAGCGCTTTTAGGATGATGTGCGGTCAAGATAGCAGATAGTTGTAGCCGTAAAATCCTCGAGTAATTTTTAGCTATTTACCTTGATTTTTGTATCTTGTTGAATTCGTTGTGAAGAAGCTAGATATGCAGAGGAAATTTCCATATGGACTGTAATTTGTCAACGTTTACCTTACAAAAATTCGAGTTTTTTTTTTTTCTGGATAGAGCTTGTACGACTTTGTGTCTCGTACTAGACGTAATTTATATTCCTATCAAATGCATAATTCAATCACATTAGTTCAGGATAGTGGTCAGTAAGAAGTGGTTGTATGTGGCACAGAAGACGATTATCGTAATCAAAAAGTTGCTATATTCCTCTCAGTCATGCGAAATTGCCCATCGTAACTATGTGTTATGTGATCGATCATCACTGAATCATGCGAGTTCGAGGAAGTTTTTCAAACAGATGCAGTATTGATCAGAATCTGGTATAAGAATGGGCTCATGAGTCATTTCATTCATCACGAGGGCGTGCGTACTGAATTTTTCTATTTATTAGTTGTCTACGCCTTCGTTGTGATTCGTAGGCTCCAGTATCAAGATCCTCGCCTTCTTAAACACTCTCTACCATGCCGCAAGACTGTGCTTTTGAATTTGAGGTATGGATGATCGTTCATCATCTTGAAGATTTCCGACTTCGCTTTTGCGGCTGTTTGTAGTATCTTTGTTAGAGTTTCAAATTTAACGGAACTTTTTGGAGTCAGCTTTTTGCTTGTATGATTGCATGCCAGCAACTATGTTTTCTCTATCCATTAACAATTTATTTTGATATCATCCTGTTTCTTCACTCAATTGCTTCGCATGTCTTCTCCTTTGCTTTCTTGCTACGTTTGAGCATCCAGGAACGCCGTGAGCTGGCTTGCTTGCACTCGAGCGCTGAATACACCACTCCATCTCTCACAGTTTTTCATTCTTTTCGACTTCATCTTGCAAGACTTCATTGTTTCGTCGCTCATTCTTCCCTCGCATAAGCCTTCTTGTTAGTGGTAATCTTGCATACAGTTATATGTAAGCTCTTTATTAACCCATCAAAACTGAAGATTGAAAAAATTTTCTCGTTGTTGTTCCTGAGCTATTGTCTTCCCTAACAAATGGCCGCATAGAATGAAGACGAAAGCGTTTTTCTTTCTCGGAATGTTCACTGGCCGCCTACTCACATTGTTCCGGGAATGAGTATGCGATACTTTGGAATAAAGTGAAGGCCGAAGCGATGAACGCTCACTCTGTACCTCGTTCATTTTATGCTTACTAGGAAGAAATTAATTAAAGCCTAAGGTCTTAGATTTGCTATTATCTGGGATGTGAAAAAGCATCCCAAAAAAGGAACACGTTTTGGGAAACGTAGAATTGGTTTTGTGGTATCAGTCTTTATTACTGTAGGAGCACATTCCATATCAGCGACAATTCGTAAAATGGGTTATCAGGCGACAGATATCTCTGTGTAGGAGCACATTCCATTGTGTAGTCTAGCACCTGATTTATCTTTCTCTAGCATCACTTAATTCAAATCTTGTGCTTATATCTCAACTCTAATTTGTATGTGTTTTGCTGCAACAGATCCCTTTGACTATTTTTCTGCTCACTTTAATATGTGCAAAAAATCGTCAACGTCTTTTACTTTTTTGAGGATGCATGATGTGCGCGCTGTACGAATCTTGATGTACGGTATGGCCCACAAAATTTTCTTATTACAACAATTACGAGCAACACTGTAGGATTTATATGATTATCATCGCATATCTTGTTTCAAGCATGAATCACCACTAAGCTTAAAACTTTTTTAGTGCTCAAACCGTTACGTCCTTTTTCTTCATTTTTTTCTTCCATTCTTGGTGTCAGAAAGTCGGTAACATTGAAGGCTTATTGTTGTGTTGGTAAGTCATCATTGTTTACACCATAGTTGCGTCAAAAAACTCAAAATCTTTAGTTTTTTGTATTTTTTGGAATGGGTGTATGCTACCATTTATCTACACTTTTTTGAAAGAATTTGGATTGCGAATCATTGTTCAACCCCAGGAAAAGAAAATTATTCTCCTCACTGGACTACTAAATTGTATCAATAGAGACACTCTTTGTTGAATCGAATATTTGGATTACAGCAATACCTGTCGAATCACGCGAGATATAAAATTTTCTATGTGTCTCGACTAGCTCAGATTCCAAGTCTATGATTCATGTTACCATTGTTTTCTTCAGATTCGCTAAAGTTTGGCTTCTACGAAACCGAAAGCACTGGTGTTCTACGCGTTACTCATCGTAATATCAACATCCTCGAGATCATACTTGAGCCGAACGCGATAGAGCTTCGATTCTCGAGCAGGTATCGATTTTTATTTCGTTCATAGAACGTTGTGCAACAAATGTCGATGAATGATGGTCTTCTGTTTTGTTTCCATGCTTGTCTTCCGCTTCCGTGGTTTTTGCCGTGTACAGTGTATGCGGCTGGTTGCCATAGTACGGCTCCCTGTTAACTGGCTCACGCGGCTTGTGATGTTTCATGGACCAACTACTTTTCGCACCCTCGCTTTGAACTCCCAACCGTTTCCGTTTTGCTAAATTTGTTCCATTGTGTTTGCCGTTTTCAAACGGACCAGTGGGGAATCGCGTTCAAATCTGGTCGTGGCCACCCACTTACATTTTTTTGTTGTTGTTTGTGTCCCAGGCTTTTTGCTTATAGTAAAACGATATCAAGGCTGTCTGCCCTTCCAACAACGTGTAAAACACAAAATGCCAGAACGCTGACTAGTTGAGGAGCACGTGAGGAGATGTGCGCGGGCGACAGCGGCGAAGCCCCGATGTTCGCACGCACTCTCTGCTTGTTTGCATATACCTTTGTGAATGTTCTGCTAACTTCGATTGACATCTGTCTTTCTCAAAATCCTTCAAATCATATGGATAGTGCGCTATGGGTGTGTTCCGCGGGAATAATTCTGAAATCTGCACTTCCGCCGTACTCATGAGAGTTGTGCGTTACGAAATTAGTTCATTTCTGTAACAAATGCAATCAGTGCGCGACCTTTTTCTTTCGTTGAATTCCTCTGTGAGTGTCCTTTACAACTAGTCATTTTTACTCAAGTGTTTGTCAAATTTCTAGACCCTTCTCTCTCTACCTTTCGTTTTTGTCTGCTCTTTTTTTATTAACGCGCAATGCACTTGTTTTTACGTTGGATTTTGCTTTGCAGACAGCCACGGTTGTTATCTCGCTCTATATTCCTCTGCATACAGTCAAGGTGTGCAAGCTAAAAAGTTCTCTTCTCGTGTTTGTTTTTGAGCAGCGTATTGATCTTCGCCTAGTGTGCGTGGATTTCGAAGCTTAGAATCTTTCGGGGAATTGTCGCAAGCATAGTACGAGTTTATGCTTATGACGAATATTGTCACATTGAACAACTGAAAAACGAGAATTATATTTATATAGAAATGGTGCCATCTTATTTTCATTACTGCAGCACGATACCATAGTTTTGAGATGTATATTTGCGAATACGAAACTTCACCTTTTATACATGGGATACATTTGTGTTTCATTTTTGATACGGACATTAAACATTTGCAAATTTGGGACATGCTGCTGCATTTAATTCAATTACCAACTAACTGTTGTTATTCTCATCTACATGCTTTTATTTTGTACTTTATGTGTAGTGTGGCATACACATTATAGGGCAAAACACCGTTACCGCTGATTTCTGTTCTAAAAATGTAATTCTGGAATTGGTAGAGTAGCACATAGGTTTGTAATCTTGTTCATTGATTTCTGGCCAGGCGCAAATCGGATTTTTCTGCCTTTTTTGTCCTGTTTTTCAGGTCCAGTTTTTATTACTTACTTAGGATTCAGCAGGTCATCTTTGGTCTATAATCTATAGTGTTTGAATGAACTTCGTGTGTATAGTTAAAATCGTCGCCCACGAAAGCATCACCTATGCTCAGCGGCAACGTCTCACTTCAATACGTTGTAATAATGTGCTGCTAGACTGACGGCTGAGGCTGCTGAGCACTGCGATTGATCTGAGCAAAACGCTATTATGTATAGCGGCGCTGGAAATAGCTGTGTTGTGCTAGGTCGACTTGGTCCCGCTGACCGTCTCGTTACACACTTCGTGCAGTCGCAATGATGCTCTCAAATCAAGAATTCGTTCATGATTCTCTATGCTCGCTTGAAATCAAGAATTTTGTTCACAATTATCTAAGTCCTCAAGCTATGCTTGATTTATCGAAGAGTTACCTGCTTGTACTGGCATCACGCGTCATATTCATTCCAATTCGATTACTCATAGGTGTACTCATGTTGGGGGCGTATCTTGCGCTTTACCTAAGTCTGGAATCTGTCTCAAGTACGACAGCTGTTGTCTTGCACTGAGAATAGTACTTACCTACCATTAGGAGGCTCTGATGTAGTTCACAAAGTTCAGCACGATTTAATGGTTAGTGTTGAAACTTGAGTACCCTACTCTCTATTGCTTCATTTTAATCCAAAGTCAACCCCATTTGATTTCATTTGAAGCTTTTGTTCAGAATTTATAGCTCGATCTTATTTGTGATCAGTAATAGAACCATTTATTTATTTTTTGTCGCTCAATGCATGTTATTTTAGCTTACTTGGGTTGTAAGCATTTAGCTGCAGTTATATACCGTTTTTTTTCGAAAACGGTGATTTTATTGTCGAAAGTTCAGCAGGTACATAATTGAATGCTGTGCTGTAATCCATTCTACCGTTGATTTGTGCTTGGAAGGGGGTTGCCTCTCTCTTCTCAAGCTGAGCCCTTTTTTAGTGGATCTCTCGAAATCGTTTCGTTTCTTCCAAGTCATTTTCCAAGCTAAAAATCCGTTGACTAACTGCCTAAGTTTTGCCGAAACTTCTGAGTGTTTCTATAACCTTTGTCCTTTTTGTCCCACATCAATTTACTAACTCATACGGGAACATATTCATATGTTTTCGTGTTCAGCGATCCTGATGACAAACTTCTGAAGAGATACGGTGAGGTTCAAGGCACTACATTTGCATGGCGTGTTCAGCTTGCAGGTCTAATAGAAACGGATTCGTTACAGGTTGGTAGCAAATGCCCAGTCATAATTTTTCGATGTTTTTTTTTCGATAATACCCATAATTTCTTCACGGATGAGTCAATAATGTGCAGTTAAGCTTCATTTGATGTGGTTTGCACTGAAGTTATTTGGAGCCACTAAAGCCAACTTACATTTTTCGCCGTTCTACTAATGCATTTTTTGAGGTCGCCATTCTGTGTTTTGTTTTTAGGTCTTGGAAACATTCCTCAAGCAACTCTGCAAAGCTCTTATCATGAATGACTTCGTTGATTCAGATATTTGGCAGCCTCCAAATGTTCACTGTTGACTGCACGAAGCTCTTTTTGTAACGGCTCCAAATTTTTGAATTCATCTGTGTAATCATGATAAAGAAATGTTCTTGGCTTTGGTAACATTTTTTGTGAAATGATTCTAGCCAATTTTTTTGGAGCTCTTTTTGCGGCACAGAGCGAGTTTTGTAGAAAATTCTATTAACATTGTTTCATTGTGCCGTAGCTTTGTATACATCAGGAAAATGCGAGCCGAGATAATTCATGAAAAATTCAGATATTATTAATTTTGAGTTTGCCCATCTCAGTTGCTTTCTTTTTGAACGTAAAACTCAACCGTTCTTCTATTAAGTTGTCCCGAAAGTCGTTCGCACCGTTTTCAAAAATTCAACTCTTCAAATTCTCAACGAATTTGTACGAGCAAAATTTTGCGTAAGAGAAGAGCTCATGCTCTTTGCATCTGCACCTGAACTGTTCGTTAATGTGTACAAATGAAGGAGGTAGAAGCTCAAAGCCAAAATCACTCAAAATTTTGAATTTTTCGTGTAGGGTCATAAAAAATCGGAAACTTGCAACAAAAATCGGAGCAGTCGGTATTGTAGGTTCTTTCAGCAGCTCTTTCTAACAGTGCAAAGTTTACGCCGATTGAGCGTCTCTATGAAAAGTTATGGTTTCCCTGAAAAATGCCAAAATAAATCAAATTCGCTTTTTTTTTGCTTGCTCGAAAATCGTAACTTTTCATAGAGACGCTTAATCGGCGCAAACTTTGCACTGTTAGAAAGAGCTGGTGAAAGAACCTACAATACCGACTGCTCCTACTTTTCTTGCAAGTTTCCGATTTTTTATGATCCTACACGAAAAATTCAAATTTTGAGTGATGGTTTTGAGCTTCTACCTCCTTCATTTGTACACATTAACGAACAGTTCAGGTACAGATGCAAAGAGCATGAGTCCCTCTCTTACGCAAAATTTTGCTCGTACATTCGCTGAAAATTTGAAGAGTTATGAATTCTTGAAAATGGTGCGAACGAATTTCCGGGACAACCTGAATCTATACTCAGACTTTGTATCCCCAAGCACCATTTCGTCATTCGTTATGTTTTCCAAGATTTGGTCAGAGATAGCTTCAAATCTTCAGATCTGCTCGAAGGGACGCGAGTTTGTAATGCGTAAACAAGAAGGTGGTCAGTGGGGCAGGCTGAGCAGCTCGGCTTCCGCTATCCGTTCCAGTAATTACACAACACCACGTAATTATGGCCCCAGGTTAGTTTTTGCTTAGGTGTTAAGTGTTCCTTATATATTTTTCTATTTTGGAAATTTCAGCTTGAGCTCGTATCGCTACTCTGCTTCGTCGTACACACCATCTTCTAGGCCACCAGCGCCTAGCTCTGCTGGCGTCAATGAACCAAGCTATGGTAAATCTAATAAATTATGTTGTAACATTCGGAACCTTCTATTTTTGAGACTTTCTCTCTTTTTGGTGTCTGATTTTTTTTTTTTGAATTGCTGCTCCTTTCAGCGTCTGGTAGTATGACCTTGACAAGGTCTGGCACTTCCTCGGCAGCTACAGGAAGTGCACTGACGCGCTCTTCGTCAGTATCTCCTGGGTATCAGAGGTCGCTGTACACGACGTAAGTACAGCTCGAACTTTTTGCTATTTTCTGAAGATATAAGAGACATTTTACAGGCCAGCAGCTGCGCGTAGCTCTGTTTTCTCACCATCAACGTTTGTAGGTGGAAATGCGCAGAGCTATGGGACTGGCGCAGGTTTGTTTTTGTTGTAGATTATTTCACATTGAAAGGTTCTACACTATCTTATTCATGTTTCAAAATATCCGGTATGAGACTGGTTACACATGTAATGTTTTTCTTAGGAATTCTCAGTCCAAGGCAGTTTTGTTTCATAGCTTTTCGATTCAATTACCCCCTGCTTTTCTTAAATTATCCACTTTTTTCTTGAGTCGCAATGCCGATCTGTGCTCCTCAAGTGATGTACTTTTTTTCCGAGCTTGTCTTATCTCAACGATGCTTTTTAGGAGCTCGTTCTTACTCTACTATGGGTCATAGCCCATCCAGCTACACCTTATCATCTGCTGCTTCCGGCCCTCCAGTGGCAGCAGTTGGTAGCATGACATCTCAAAATAATGCGGCAAATAATTCACCACCCACAACTGTACGCAGCAGGTCGTCTTCGGCTATTGCCAGCTATCGGTAGGTCGAATTCACAGATCTGCATTCATTTCTGCAGATGGGAAGTTATTGTGATTCATATTTAGAAGCGTCAATGTCGCTCAACTAAATCAGCAAGCCCGTGAGAGAGCCGAACGTGATGAGAAAATGCGAGAATATAAAGAATGGGAAGAACGTGAACGTTTGCGTAACGAAATGGAAGAACCACCCATTGCCGACTACAGGAAGAAATACACTGGTGCGGATAAGCATTTACGTGAAATGATCAATCGTGATTGTATTCATCAAGCCGTTTTTATACCGAAAGATTTTTCAAAAAAGCGTTCCAATTCTCCAACTTTTCTTTATCCTCTTTATGCATGAAGTGAGAAGTTCGCAGGGGAAGGGATGAAGTTCAGTGGAGAGAAGTTTTCGCTTTCCTGCTCTGGGCTAATCTTCTATCCTTTTTCTGAGTGACTGCATTTCTCCCCTACTTAAGGAGAAGTATAAAACCTTGCACAGAAAATTTTTGCTCAGTAGATGCGTCAGTTTGCTAGTCTGTGTTCGCCCTCTGCATAAGCTTGTGTTTTTCATGGTTTTACACAAAGAAGACTAGTATACAGGCTGGACAATTTTCATCGAGAGAGAAAATAGACTGGAAGTTGCTTGAACAAAATATTTGGATTTTTATTGCTTCTGTCTGCACATTTGTACGTGAATAAAATTTTATTGTGGAAAATTTTTATCTGCAACGTATTTTTTTGCTGTGCTTTTGCTTCATAACACGATTGCTGTGATTGCTTCTAATTCAGGTCGTTCGAGTGCTGGAGCCACTCCTACAACATCACCTGGCTATGCCCAATTCTCAAAAGCTGTATCGTCACGATCGGAACTCGCCGCCGCTGGGACCTTGCCACGTCCCGATTATGCAGGAAACGGCGCAGTTCCAGTGCCACCTGTTCCCGCTGATCCGCCAAGATACACTTCATCGTACACTGGATACAAGCCAACTGCCACGGTAATCAATTATGAAAGTTTATCAAGAATTCTATAAACCGGAACATCTCTGAAATTTGTGACTGTCGACACTGCAGCATAATTCTTGCTTTATTAACATATTACAAAAGCAAAAATTCATTACCAGAGTCTTACGGAAACCACGTTCCACTACTGACAAAAATGTAGGTATCACAGTTTTTTCATATCTTCATGAAGAAATAACAAAGCGGTAAGCAGTGTTTTGACAGTTAAGGCAAGGAACGGCTACAAATCTGCTGCATACTTCAGTAATGATCACTTCTTTCCTTCGGCTGCTCAATGTTTTCAAGTTCTACGAAGTTTCAAGTTCGTCGGAATTTGAAGCTTGTTTGAAAGTAGTGTCCGGGCAAGAAGTCGATTTTGAGATTTTGTGCATACCCGGGCTTGTTCGATATGCTGAATCGAAAACCCACATTGGAGAGCGCCATAACGGCGAAAAAGGGCTCTAACGCAGGAGGGCAGAAGTGGGTGGGGTCTTTCCCACTGTGAAATTCCGCTAGCGGTTCCGACATCTCCACAGGCCAAGTGCGAATTCCTGACTTATTGGAGCTAGAAGATCGCTCCGGAAGCTGGCAGCGTGAATCACAGTGGGGAAGATCCCACCCACCTTTGCGTTTCCTCCTGCGTTAAAGCCCCTCTTCGCCGTTTTACGCTCTCCAGTGTGGATTTTCGGATTCAAAATAGCGAATAGGCCCGGGTAAGCACAAATTCTCAAAATCGACTTGTTCGGGGCTGGTGATTTGTCATCGTTGACCAAAATTGTTATTTGATCCTCGCAAAAATTATTGACACATCAGGCTTGTGCAAACCTCAATACGTGGGAACCCAACAAATGAAGTGCTATACTCTTGCTCAGCTGACGCTCGTCAAATTCAAGTTTGGAAATAGGTAGAAGCGAATTTGAAGCGGTCGAGTAGAACGATCTTAAGCAGCAGACAATTGAAACCATAGGTAAAGCTGAACCAGCTTTGGAGCCGTTATCTATATTTTCTACAAACTCGGCATGTTTCTATCAATTTGATGGTCGAGAAGTAAAATTTGAGCTATTTTTCGGCTTTTTTGGACAACAGAAAGCTTTTTGATCAGTTCTTGCATTTGAGAGTTTTATGGCTTGGTGAGGTCATCTTTCCCTTGCTGAAACGATAGCATGCAAAAGCCATGGATAAAAGGTGTTAATTTTGATTTGATCACATTTTTTGGCTTTGATACGTGAATTTTCTTGCCACAAGGTGTTTTAAAATTGATAAAATGATACAAGTTCGGTGAGAATAGGTTCAGAGGTGAGAATGGATTCAAAACACAATTAAAAATAGACCCCGTTTAATTATTATTTTAGGTGCAACCGTTTGAGGATCGTGGTGTAGCCAGTGTACAATCTGGCTTTACTGGTCTGCGCAACATTGGGAATACATGCTTCATGAATGCTACGCTGCAAATGCTGGTAAACAACATTGAACTAAAAACATACTTCTTGGAAAAATACTACAAAATGGACATCAATCCGAATAATCCACTTGGATTCAGGGTAAGTCTCAGTTTTCCTTGACGGAGATTGGCAGCAATAACATTTGCAGGGCCGGC
Organism: Cylicocyclus nassatus; assembly: GCA_958299035.1. NCBI lineage: Eukaryota > Metazoa > Nematoda > Chromadorea > Rhabditida > Strongylidae > Cylicocyclus > Cylicocyclus nassatus. The sequence goes on along the minus strand of CATQJL010000316.1, from coordinate 80,071,341 downwards.
TTGCTGAGGCTTTTGCAGATTTTATGAGGCACATGTGGAATTGTCAGAATCGCGCTATCGAACCGGCTAAGATAAAGGTTTGTTGACATTCCTGAGCGTACGGAATCACAAGTGAATATCATTTCTGCTTACTTAGGAACTTGTCGCCGAAAAAGCATCTCAGTTTGCGAACTTTGCTCAACATGATGCGCACGAATTTCTATCATTCTTGCTGGATGGCCTTCATGAAGATCTCAACCGGGTGAAGGCAAAACCACTCACAACCACAGTTGAGGGAGATGGCAGATCGGATGTTGATGTGAGAGTTATATCGCAGTATGATTTATTTTCTTAGCTTATACATCTTTCTCTTTTTTTTTTCTTCTCAGAAAATATTTTCTATCAAAGTTTTTCCTACCTTCAGGTGTCAAATGAAGCTTGGTACAATCACACACTCAGAAACGACTCTATATTTGTGGACTTATTCCACGGTCAACTGAAATCTCGTTTGCAGTGCCCGAAATGTGACCGAGTTAGTGGTTCCTTCATAAACTTTCTCTTCTTACTTGCTACTAAGTTGTTTCAGGTGTCCATAACTTTCGATCCTTTCGTATACCTACCAGTGCCCTTTCCGAAAGTCAAGAAGTCGACAACCTTGTATTTTTGGCCTATAGATCCTCTTCTGAAACCTCTGGAGGTGAGCAATGGATTTCAAAATCTTTTTGATCAAGTTTCTTTTGAGTTTTTTTTTCGCATCTGTGTTTATTGCAAGTAGATCTATTTTATTTCTTGAGTGATTTGCATCCCATACTTTTAACCTAGCATATTTTCCATGATACAGAGCTACATGTTGCTGATTCCTGACTTTCTTACTACCGAGCAGCCACAATTGCAGATTACGGTGCAGTATTCATCTGAGGGTACGGTGCAAGATCTTCTTGCAGCTCTTTCTGAAGTCGTGCGAGTGCCCACAAAAGCTGTGAGTCATGTTATTCCCTGTAGTTTCAAGTGATTTTTCTCTAGAAAGCACTTCTTGGAAGACTTCTTTTTTCGAGAAGTTTTGTTTTAGCTTCGTCTTGTTGAAGTATTCAGCCACCGCATACAGAAAATCTTCTCGCCTTTTGACAAAGCTAGTGATATCTGCAGTGGAGATGTGCTATATGCGTAAGCTTTATCTAGTACATTTCCAGTCGTGCCTTTCACTTCGTACTTTTTTTTGTACTTTTGTATATGCGGCTATTTATGCATTTTTCAGTTTCCAAGTTCATGATGCGGCAGACTGCAATGAGCCAGTGATTGAATTGCTGGTCGTACAACGGCAACTCTACTCATCAACGCTTCGTTATGCTTGCAATGAATGTGGCAGGAGTACGGGCAGACTAAAGGCATGCGAAGCTTGCTACAATGCCTACTATTGCAATAAGTATGTACTTTACTTGTACTTGCAGTAATGGGTTGGAGAATAAGGGAGCGGAAGTTACACACATTTATACTGCACCCGCCTTGGGGGAACTGTTGCAATAAACACATTTGTTTTCTAGAATTTCAAGTTAATAATGAGCGGATACTTATGGAGTTTAGGGACATCACTGAATGGATCTTCTTCTTTTTGCAACACTATTCTACCCATTCGATACCCTTGCTTCGCTAAGAAACTCAGTTTCAGAGAGTGTCAGCTAGCAAACTGGAATACAGGAGGTCATCGTGATGAATGCCGCAGAAGAACTACGGCTGACTATGTTGGACAACCATTCATGGTCTCTCTCCCTCGTAGTCAGTTGACCTACCAACATCTGAATCGTGTACTTGAGGCACGATGCAGGTTAGCGCTTGTTTTCGGAATTCAGCTGTTTGTGTTGGTCCTGTTTTTGATACATATCTCTTTTTTAGATTTTCTGTTGACATCTTCCAACCGCCGCAACTTTCTAACTCGAGCGAAGAAAATGATTCGTCCACTCGTGAAGTCAGCGAGAATGGCACACAAGAGGATAAGAAGGTTGGCGCACCGCCGACACTGCTTCGCACCAATGCATCGGTAAGCATCAAAGCGTTTCTATCTATTACACTTTACACTATATCTTCAGTAGATCTACTGAATTGCTTAACACGTTGACGATCGCGCCATTTTGGGCGAAACTCACACTAACGTCCTTCGCGCATTTGGCCCGTGCATACGCGCGTATGCACGAAAACATTATGTGGGAGTCTTTTTGACGCTTATTCATAAAACATGCAAACTATGTCTAGAGAAACATGTATATCACAGAGTCTTACTAGAACTTACACTCAAGGTTTTTGCCTCGATTTTCCCTCCAATAAACCATGCAGTGGCTATACATTAGCAATCCTTTTTTGAGAAAAGCATTGTGATAACAGGTTTTTTTGCCTGATCCATCCTTGTTTGCTTTCAAAACCGCTATACAGAGTTTCCACCTTATCGGAAAAACGTAACCGACATGTATTTACCACATCAAAAACGGACATACTACCCAAATCTGCGGCCAAAATTTTTGAACAGCTGCCGCGATGCCCTGTGTTCTGTAAGACAATCAGGCCACCAAGAGTATTACTGCGTAAAAGTTACCTCAAAACTTTTCGTTTACACCCAAAAAACTAGCGTGCATATGCGCGGATGCACGAAAATGCTGAACGGGAGTCAGGGCGTGCATACGTGCGTATGCATAGGGTCGTCAACGTGTTAATATAGCGTATTTACGTAACTTTTATATGCTTACACTATGTTTCTTTAAGCCCTCGCCGTCACCTTCATCAACGGCTGGATCAACACCTCGCAGGCAAACTGTTTTGCCAGAACAACGCAAAAAACCGGAGTTCAAAATGTTCCTTGTGCGAAAACTCGCTGATCAAGCCCATGTGCTTGGTGATACTATTGTTGATGACAAAACAGGTAGTAAAATTGCATTATGAGTTAAGGGTTAATCATTCCCCCTTCAGGAGAGCCTCTCGATATTGAGTCAGGAACATATCTTTCGATTAATTGGTATAATCTTCGTAACGGAAGACCATTCATGAGCGTAGAAAATAGAAGAAATCTGGTATGTATCCATACTAGTTATGAAACGGTTTGTTCTCTTGGTAGCTTAGTTTGCAGTGATATACATACACATTAGCCTTTATTTATCTTGCTTTATCCAAGATTTTGCAGCAAATTGATACTGAAAGATCGGAGCAGCTCGCCAAGCACCTCAGGAAGTTTGCTTCGGGAACATCTGGCGATCCTACGCTCCATGACATGCTGGTAGGTTGTGTACCTGCATCCGTCTGCTATTGTTTGCTCAATCATTACATTCGCAGGGCATGTTCTCAGAAACGGAGCGGCTAAAGCCGGAAGAATCATGGTATTGCAACAAATGTCGTGATCACGTAGAAGCTACGAAAAAATTGGAGCTGTTCCGTTTGCCGCCTGTACTTATAGTGCAGTTGAAAAGATTTGTATATACAGGTGAGGGATCATCACCTATCGATTAAATTTTTATCTTCTTTTTCGTACTATTTATATCGCCCATCCGTGTGAGAGCTATATAGATCTTGGCTTTTGGTTGATTCAAGATGAAATAGACTGAAGGCACCGTTTACCCAGATTCTCGATTTCCATGTTTTGATCGTTTCTGGGCCTTCTCATATAACTGATTCCGATTATGAAGTCAAGAATCCGCGAAAACCTCGACAATCCCTGTTGCGAAGAATCCACAGCTAGCCCAGCTTTCCGAGACGGTGATTCAATGGGCGCGCACGAATGGGCGAGCATTACTGGAGGGGGCGGTGCCGAGTTGGGGTCCTTATGCATCTTCGCTAATTCAAAGCGATTTTCTTGCTTTCAAAGCGACATTTTATGCCGCGGCTTGGGATTGGCTTAATAGGAAGTCCTACTATTATAAGCGCTAAAAGCTCGAAACCCGTAACTTGGGGTGGGCGGTGCCTTTAATGGTCTACCACCCGTGGTATATGGTATTGTGTTCCTTCAAAGGCACCGTCTACCCAAATTGGAGTTGGTGTGATTAAAATACCTAGCAGCTGCGAGGCCCCCAACTGTATAAATGCCCACCTCGCGCTGCCTAAAGCTGCTTCCGAAACGAGAAAATTGCTTCGGAAATTGCTTCAGGTGATGGTTCGCCACATTGACTCCTCCCCTTTCGGGTGGGCGTGACGTTCGTCCCGCCCATCCGTGCGCGCCCAACCAATCACCGTTCCGAAGAATTCGCTCTGCGGGCTCTGAAAACAGGGGTTTTTCGTGGTTTTCGCGGATTTCCGACTTGAAATTCGGAATCAGGGGTATGAGATGGCCCTGGAACGGCAAAAACATGGGGTCGAAATCTTGGGTGGACGGTGCCTTTAACTGATTTCGTTGTGCTTATAGCCACGTACCAAACAATGCATCGTAGAAGTAAGGACGAACGCAGAGTTATCTACCCTATATCTAATCTCGACATGTCTCCCTTCTTGGCAGAAACAGCGCCAGATCATCAGAATACTGTAAGTCATTAGCTCTTACCGATTGATCGAAACATTTTCTTTACAGATTTATGATTTAACCGGTGTTGTTTGCCATTCTGGTAGTAGCTACTTTGGACATTATGTTAGTATTGGGCGTCTTGCTGGTTTTGACTCTACCGAAACTGTAGTTGGTAAGATTTGAATAGAATATTGTGAAGTATTTATAATCTAATGGGCTGTACTTAGACTGGCGCCTGTTCGATGATTCGATCATATCAAAGCAATCCCTCAGCAATGTACAATCTGATGATGCCTACTTACTCTTTTACAAACAGCGCGGCGTGCCTACGAAGTCGATATTCAGGTACGCTTTGTCTGTGCTTTCTCAATTTGGGGGTTTTGGCTGACTATGCAGTTCATGATGCTAGTTGGAGGCAATTCTTTGCCTAATTTGTAGATATCTGATTTTTGCTGCGTTTTGATTTTTGGGGCAGCTGTTTAATGTTAATACTTCGTATACAGATGAGCTAAAAAGCTCTCTAAAACAATCTTAGTTCCATCATCTTACCTTTGAATCTCATAATCAGTTTCGTATATTCCATTTATGCAGGAATTTGTATGCAAGGTAAGGTAAGTTTGAACATCAGAATCATTTTATTCAGAAAGCACTACTCTTGTGATCCTACCGAAAAAGCGGAAACGGATTCCAACTTATTGACCACATCTGTGACCGCATTATCAGTGAACAAAATCAACGGCAACCCCGAACCAATGCAAGATGGAGAGATTAGCGAATGAAGGAGGCCTTTCGTTGAATATATCTATGGCCAGGTATCCTTCATGTATATAACCTTGGCATTATATACGATGTAATCGCATTATATTATACTATATTAGATCTATCTACTTCTATTTTCGGTTATCGTTTTTGACTGCTCTGTTTGATTTCCTGTCATAGCAGGAAATGATTGTTATCTGCGTGTTCAGACAGGTTTACAACTACTTTTTGTTTATCAATGTCTGTTCTATTCTTTTCTACCTTTTGTCCATCTTAGTGTTTGCACGTTTTGCGGTTTTTCTCTCTTTCGCAGATTCATCTGTTGATCTTGGTCATAAATTCATAGCAATCTCTGAGTGGGGAAGTTCTAGGTAGCTCTCCCTTCAAACCTTCGTGTTTCCTTTTTTGTCCTCGTTGTTTGTGATTTCTTTTTTGAAATTGAGCCGTTAGAAATGTATAGGATTTTAGTATTCCCTGAACGGTCGCTATACAGATGGGCTTGTCTTAGAATATTATTTGCGCTCATCCAGTCTTGTTGAAATCTATGGGTATTTTTTTAGAGAGCGTGATTCTTCTTTATTCGGTTCTACTCGTTTTCTTTTCACGATTAATAATGTCAATAATTTCTAGCAACAACCCCTTTGAATCTGTTTTTCATGAGAATCTGATCGAGAAAACGCTATAATATATGTAAGCGAACTTATATAATTGGCTTTAAGTACTTGTTGCGTTCTTCTCGTTATATCTGTCTGGCAACACCAAATTTCATAATCTTTCGTGTTTTCGCAGAGCCTCGTGTGATAAAGGTTTATTTATAGAGTCTATTCGAGATGCAGCAAAGAAAGTTAGGAAGGTGCTCGCAATTCGACTCTTTTCAACTTTCGCTTTCTGTGTCAAACAAAAACGACGAGTGGCGCAGGGGTATGAGGCGCCGCCTCGACCAAATCGAACCAGAGTTCGATCCCGCCCTGGGCTAATTAGGCTTTCTTCTCGGGATGGTAGATTGGTAGCATGGTCTGGGAGGATAAAAACCCGCTTGCCAACCGAGTGGTCCAATTTACCTCAAAAGCTCACAAGCATTTAGTGCCTCATGGATAACGAACTTGAATGCGTTTGGCGTATGCCCGCAGGAGTACTGAAGGTGGAATCCTTTATTTTTTATTTTGTCCAATCAGAAATGGCTATATTCCTGATGTGGAGCTGTCCGTCACCTTTGCCGTAACTCTAGAGCCGAACAAACCGATCCTGGTAGAGAAATCTGTAATTTTTGGCGGGTGTTTGAAAACAGCTGAAATTCTGAAACCCACGTCACAACCTAAAAAGTCAAGACCTTGACGAGCGTCTGTGTGTCAGCTGGTTGTCTATTTTTCCATTTATGTTGGCCAGACTGATAAGATAAACAGATATTCGATCATAGTTTCTTGACGTGCGTGGGCGCATCGCGCCTGCTAACCTGCAACTGATTTACTGTTGTCTGGATTTCTTGTTTTCTTTTTGGACAGCCGTTTTCTATATCCGTCAAAATGCAGTCGTTACTAAAACCTTGATTTCTTAGAGTCCATTTTTTGATCTCGAGAACAAAACCGAGAAACGTGGGGAAAAGTGAAAAGAAATTTCAGACGCCAAGTAGCTGTGATCATATAAATTACATAATCAAAGCATGATCAAAGCTTTACCTGGTCCCTGAATGTACGTTCACTTCTTTTGGAGCGGACTTCACAAATGAGATGCGATCGGCGAAGAAAAACGATGGCCTGGCTATCGCTAATGTTCGTAAAAATTGTGCACCGCACAAAACTCCTTTGATTTCGGTCGGACTAGTGGGAGTAGTCTGAATCAGAACAAAACTGTTAGAATCATTTGATTACGTGAAAACCTGTACTCAAGAGAATAAATCTTCCTTGCTATTGATTAGAGTATACAAAGTTGAAGTATACAAAATTCTGCCTGAAAGGTGGAAAACTCGCTGATCAACGTGATTGTAAAGAGACAACATCGCTATTGATTGTCTATGTTGACACCGTCTCTACATCTATCGTGGCTTAGAAAAACATATTCTCTCATTTATCAGTAAAATTCTTCGCAGTCAAATAGATCTTGATGCCATTCTCAATGAATTATCTCGTTTTTAAATGTAGAAAAATTAGGTTGCATCTAGTTAGATTGTCTGTGAACATCTGTTTTTATCTGTCACGCTTTGCCAACAGTGCAGAACTATCGACTCGACTAGGCAATATACCAGCAGCAAGAATAAATAGCAAAATCCGTCTCCTTCTTTTCTTCCTTTCTCTATTCACCTCCTTAGTACGGTAATTATGCTCTTGATATGCTACTCAAAAAATGCTTCCAGGCATATGTATCAGCAAGAATCTTGAAGCGAACTGGTCTAATAAAATTTTACGGATGTCTTGGTTACTCCAAAAGTCGAAGTAAAGATCTAGACGTTTGTTATCTGATGTTACTTGTTTGTGTATATCGTTAATAGCTGGCACTCATGATTACTTTGGTCGCTGGTCGTTACGTTTTGTTAAGCTTTCTTCTTTTAACAACTCTAGAAAAGCACAGTCTCATGTTTGACCTACTTGACGAAGGCTTTCCATTGACTCATTATCACCTTCAAAGATCATTAATTCAGGCAAACATGAGGTCATTCCTCAATGGCATTCCGAACTCTCTTTGAGTGATTTTATTTATTTCTTTCAATCTCCTTCATTAGACTTTCTTGGATTTCTGGAAGCATTAGTAGTAGTATATCGATTTTATCGATTTTTTGCAAAATTTGAGCTACGGGGCTGGAAGTTGGCACAGGGGGGGGGGGTAATCGAGCATGCTAATTACAAATATGTTATTGACAGGGCCGGGCGGAGCCGGGTTTGCCAACTAGTAACTTATGAATTACAGTAGTTTCTTCAAATTTATGCCACAAATTTGATTTGCTGCAATCATCCCTTACAATATACACTTTTGCAAGACCAAAATGACTTTCATATGTTATTGGAAAAAGTGGAATTACCGAACCATGACTTTGTGAGAGCCGCAAAAACCCATTTTCTCGGGTTTACAATTTATTCCGCAGCTCAAAGTATTTGGAATATTTGCGTACAATTTCACGTCCACATTTTAGAGGAGACTTCGCACTACTAGTACTATTGTAGCTGCACTTAAAAATTCAATTTATCGAGACAGGCGAAAAAAAATTGGAAATTTTGGGTGCGTGCCACGGTCCTTATGTTTCCAAAATTATCTGTGAGTCTCTAGAGGTAAAGCAGAACACTGGATCTAAAGTAATTTTCTTTCCTTATGTCTTCTAAATGAGATTTTAGTTCAACCTGAATGACGTAACTTGGTTTAAAACACACCAGCTGGCTTACCTGGCTCCGCTCGGCCCTGTTAAAAGACTATGATAAAGGTCCTATCCCTATCCCTGTACAATCTTTCCCTGTGCCCACTTCTATATGCCAATTCCCTATTCCCGCTGTGTTAGAATCAGCATGCTCACTTACCCCTTGTGCCAACCCCAGCCCCGTAGCTCTAACTTGGCCAAAAAACAATGAAGTCGATAAAGGTGATCGATGAATCCAAAAACTTATACTGTAATCGTAATCAGCATGCTCACTTACTCCCGTGTGCCAAATCCCAGCTACGTAGGTTAAACTTTGCAAAAGATCGATAAAATCGACAAAATCGATATTGATTGATAACGAAAAGTAACCTATGACAAGCTTCCTGCCCCGAAGTATATGTGTGCCAAGTTTGGGCCAAATCGAATCAGAAATAAAAATTTCTATTCCGCACATACATACAAACAGACAGCTATGTATAAGATTGTAGCCAATTTTCTGTTCTGATTTTTTGCATTTATGTTCAAAACCTCTAGCGTGAGGTCTACGCAGGTCTACGTTAAAATTCATACAATTTCAAATTCAAATTTCTCAAAACTTTTTCTCTATGGTATGTTGTAGCTGAAAGCTTGCTCTATCATACCGCATATTCCAAGCGATAGGAAATGTTTCCATAGAGGCGTGAGACGAGATTGATGATGACTAACTGCGTGCCGCTGCAGTGGCAATCGCCAACAGTTTGAAGGCTTCCGTTGACAAAAAAATTGCTTCTACCAAATTCGAGTATTGTGTTGCATTCGTTATTGTCTGATTGTGAGTAATGCGTGATCCAAATTTTATATCTCTACAATGTTCCGTACTGTTTTTATCCGATAAAATTACTAGCCAACAAGACTTTTGGGACACCTTGTACATATGGAAAATCCATGATCCTTCACCTAAATGGCAATGAAGAAAATTTTTGTGAAGTTGTGAAGATTTTTTTTGTTACATGTAACGAAACCTATATAGGTAATGACCTAATACAAAACCGGTCCTTACCAATATACCTATCATCTCATCTTCCAGAACTTTTTCGTCATTGTTTGAATTACGAAGTCGATTTGATTAGAGATTCGCCATCTAGTCAGTGACCTATCTGTGCTATTTTTTAGGTTATCGTAATGGAAAAATCTAAGGTCAAAAGAGTTCATTAAGATAGTATGTATTTATGTAATCAACATGTATACAGAGCTTATCAATTGAAGTGTCGGGTGCACCAGCATCTCCCCGCGCTGAGCTTTGCGTCTCTTCCGGGAACATGCTCTCTGATCACTTCCAGTCGATTGAGGCTCCGCCTTTCCCACGCTCGCCGGGGAGAGCTGCTCAGAGAGCATATTCCGCGGAAGAGACGCAGAGTCCAGCGCGGGAATGGAGATGCTGGTGCAGCCGACACTTCGATTGATAAGCCCTATACCTAACCCTTGAAATCTCTCAATTCCCAACTTGGAGTTCGCGATAGAATGAATGACATCGATATAGGCATAATTTGTTTGTAAACTGCAACAGTACTCAAACTCAAAAGTACTTTTATTGGCAACGCTCCAGTTTGAAGCCTGCAAGCAAGATTGGAGTCATATTTCAAAATGGCTAAAGTTTCTGTGATCGGTATGCTCTCCAACTCCCCCCCCCCTCCCATATCAATTCTCAAACAATTCTCAAACCACAAGCATACGGGCGCCATACAAGCAAATGAGACATAGGGCTTTATACATAAGAGTTATTCAAATCATTTTGAACATAAGACGGCGCAAGATGGAGGGAGGCAGGAAAGGGAAAGGTCGTGGAACCTAGAATCATTCTCAGTACACAATAATCAAAGTTAGAATTATCGTTTGAATTTCGTTTATTGCAAGTATTTCGTTATCGTTTTCTTTGTGTTACGTTTCTATTCCAGTTTGCTAAATGCCTCAACCGAAGAAAATAGTCGTGTTTGGCAGTATCGTTCATGATTTAGTCAGGTTAGAAGTTGAAGTCTCAAACTTTGCATTTTTGTAATTATGTATGGATTTTCTTAACTAAACTTTGATTCATTTGGCTTGGTGGCTGGAAGGCGGGGTTTGTGACTAATTAATGCCGCTCCGCTCGCGACACAGTCTGCGTCTCTTCGCGCGCGTGCTCTCTGTTTATTATCGAGCACCAATAAGGTCACTAGTCCCGCCTTCCAGCCGCCAGCCAGTTGATTCAAAGGGTATTTACAATTTGTTTCGAGTTTTTATGTTTGTAAAGCATAAAACGTAGCTGCGCTAATCATTTTTACAGTCTCTAAATTACCTTATTAGAAATGAATGTGAACCCTCAATTTCGAGGAATTCGATCATACTTTCTTCAGTTACACAGAAGAATTTCCACGACCTGGTGAAAGTGTACGAGGAAATGCTTTCAAAATGAACCATGGTGGCAAAGGTGCCAACACAGCCGTTGCAGCTGCGAGACTGGGTGGTGAAGTAGAATTTATTGGGAAGGTGAGGAACTGGCTATATCATAATTTTTTTTGTAAAAAATCGTTACTCAGCTCTTGTCGCTAATTCCCTTCTGTCCAGGCGTAATGTAGGCGTATTTCCTGAATTTTTCCAATTTTTCTTATGTAGATGCCCTTTCATCCAGTTTCTCTTTTATTAGGTAGGAGACGACATATTTGGAGAGAGCAACAGACGTGCTCTACAAGAAGCTGGTGTCGACACAACCCATCTCGAAACGTCAAAAACAGGCCAGACAGCTACAGCAACTCTTATTGTTAATGCTCATGGTTAGTGCGAGACTGTACGCCGTTCGAGCTCTCAAAAAAATAAAGAAAATCAGGCGAAAATTGTATCGTCGTGACATTGGGGGCCAACTTGGAAATTGATGACGACACTGCTGAAAAACACGAGGAAGCACTCAAAAATGCCGCCATTGTGTCAATCCAAGGAGAAGTTACACAGAGGGGAAACAAAAGAATTTTCGAACTTGCCAAGGACCACGGAGGTACGAGTATCTCTCCTTATCTAATTGATCCTCGCAAAAAAAATCTATTTAAGTGAAAACATTTTTCAATCCTGCTCCTGGAGATCCAAACCTGGACAGGTCAATTTTACCTCTTACGGATATCGTTTGTACAAATGAGAATGAAGTGAGGATTTTTCTCATTTTGTACCCTATGTGAATCAATGTATTGATTGCAGTCGACAGCATATGTTTATCTAATGTATTACCGAGTTGCATAATTGCAAAAAAATTTGCAGGCAGAATTCTTGACGGGTATCAAACAAAATAGTATGGATGACGCTAGAAGAGCAGCTGCCCAAATGCTTACTATGGGACCGGAACACGCAATCATCACCTTGGGACCACGAGGTGATTTTTTTTGTCAATAGATAGTGGGCGTATCTGTACGAAGTGGAATTTTAGACTCTAAGACCTCATCGTCGAGCACATGTTAAGACTTAAAGGAAACAAATGCGTTTTAGAAATATAGTATACCCTAAAATTATGCGGTGAGCAAATTGAGACTGTTGTATGCTGATTCTGTATACTACAGTACCCACACTAATTATTCGACAGAAAACGCAAAAACTGACGATCCGCGTTTTTTTCGTTTTTTCTTCATAACTTCCTTCAGGTTGCATAAAATACGAATCTGAAGAAAGCATGATGTTCAGCTCGTTAAGGTGAATCTTCTGATGTACTAAACTCACTTACTATTCCGTTTTCAGCCTGCTCGATTTTGCGTGAGGACGGGTTTCGTAGTAGTGTAACTCTGCGAAGAACACACATGGTAGACTTTGGTAAACATGATTCGGTAGAGCTGTTCCCGTAAATTATCATGCGTTAGCGATTGGAAAAGGATCCCTTTTCCATATAGAAAGATAGGCCGGTGAATTTTGAAAAAACCGATGTCTCTCAAATTTTGGCTGTAGGCCGTAACCGTACAGTAAGACGTTAATTTGCAAAGCAGGTGTGTTTTTCGTAATCAGCAGGCTAGATAAACCCTATGCGCAAGTTCCCCGAGGAATTCGGGCTCTTCGATTTTTTCTCGTTCTAGGCTCTGAACGTCGCCGAAGGGTTTTGGCTGAAATATTGATGATCTTGGATTGGCCGGAAACTTCGCCCATAGGGGTTTTCAGACTTGCTGATTACTAAAATAGTGCTCTTTTTGCAGTGCAAGTTCTTTTGGCAGGGTTATGCTGAGAGGAATGCTGCGACACTACGCGAGTTCGTGAGTTTGTCTGCCCCTTTCGCGTATCTGTTGGACAGCTTACCTGCTCTTCTTTGCAATTTGAAATCACTAGAGAAAGTACTTTCAGAGCGTGCTTAAACTAGGCCCGTATCTGCATTGATCGCCAAACCGTGAGCTTGCTAACTCACGTCCTCATGAAAATCGTTCAAAATTTTAAGATCCCATATTTTGGCCAAATATTGCTGGGAATGATTACAGATGACTCTGATTGTAGATATTATGTTTCTATACGTAAATTGATAATTGCTTACTCCCTGTGCCAATCACACATGTACCTCAAAATTCGCAAAAAATCGATAGAGTCGGTAAAGGTGATTGTTTTTGAAAACTAATATCTATCCGTAAGCACCCTCACTCACCTATTTATACCAATTCTTGGCTCGGTAGCTCAAAGTTGGCAAAAAATCGATGAATCGATATCGACCGATGACGAAATGTAGTCTACGAGACCAGCTCAGCCCCTAAGTTGTGTGCAGAGTTTGGTCTGCATTGGTTCAAAGCTGCAATTCTGTTGGGAGCATACGCACAGACATAGACACATAACAAACATTCGCTTGAGTTTAGTATGTTAGAGGTAACAGTAACAATAACAGTTAGAACTCTGTCAGTCTCAGTCTGTCAAACTCATCATAAAAATCCTTGCAACCGTTCATCTCCAATCGCCACGCTTTTATTCCCACTTGTTAGAGATAAAAGCGTGAACCATTCACTATTTGCAGTTCTAAGGCTGGTCTTGCTATTTTAGGGTTGCTTCATACTGCCGCACTGACTGCAGCAGACTGCAGCTGACTGCACTGACTGCAACGGCCGCACAATCGCTGCATCCTTTCGTAAAAGAAAAAATTGGAGATGAACGGTTGCAAGAAGACGCCTATGATTTTTATGATGAGTTTGACAGACTTTAGAGCTCTAACTGTTATTGTTACTGTTACCTCTAACATACTAAACTCAAGTGAATGTTTGTTATGTGTCTGTGTCTGTGCGTATGCTCCCAACAGAATTGCATCTCTGAACCAATGCAGACCAAACTCTGCACACAACTTAGGGGCTGAGCTGGTCTCGTAGACTACATTTCGTCATCGGTCGATATCGATTCATCGATTTTTTGCCAACTTTGAGCTACCGAGCCAAGAATTGGTATAAATAGGTGAGTGAGGGTGCTTACGGTTAGATATTAGTTTTCAAAAACAATCACCTTTACCGACTCTATCGATTTTTTGCGAATTTTGAGCTACATGTGTGATTGGCACAGGGAGTAAGCAAGATGCTGAATTAGAATTATCAGTTTACGTATAGAAACATAATATCTACAATCAGAGTCATCTGTAATCATTCCCAGCAATATTTGGCCAAAATATGGGATCTTAAAATTTTGAACGATTTTCATGAGGACGTGAGTTAGCAAGCTCACGGTTTGGCGATCAATGCAGATACGAGCCTAGTTTAAGCACGCTCTGAAAGTACTTTCTCTAGTGATTTCAAATTGCAAAGAAGAGCAGGTAAGCTGTCCAACAGATACGCGAAAGGGGCAGACAAATTCACGAACTCGCGTAGTGTCGCAGCATTCCTCTCAGCATAACCCTGCCAAAAGAACTTGCACTGCAAAAAGAGCACTATTTTAGTAATCAGCAAGTCTGAAAACCTCTATGGGCGAAGTTTCCGGCCAATCCAAGATCATCAATATTTCAGCCAAAACCCTTGGGCGAGGTTCAGAGCCTAGAACGAGAAAAAATCGAAGAGCCCGAATTCCTTGGGGAACTTGCGCATAGGGTTTATCTAGCCTGCTGATTACGAAAAACACACCTGCTTTGCAAATTAACGTCTTACTGTACGGTTACGGCCTACAGCCAAAATTTGAGAGACATCGGTTTTTTCAAAATTCACCGGCCTATCTTTCTATATGGAAAAGGGATCCTTTTCCAATCGCTATCGCATGATAATCTACGGGAACAGCTCTACCGAATCATGTTTACCAAAGTCTACCATGTGTGTTCTTCGCTGAGTTACACTACTACGAAAACCCGTCCTCACGCAAAAATCGAGCAGGCTAAAAACGGAATAGTGAGTTTAGTATATCATAAGATTCATCTTGACGAGCTGAACATCATGCTTTCTTCAGATTCGTATTTTATGCAACCTGAAAGAAGTTATGAAGAAAAAACGAAAAAAACGCTGATCGTCAGTTTTTGCGTTTTCTGTCGAATAATTAGTGTGGGTACTGTATACTGTGCCGAATGCGCCATAGAAGTTTCTATCAAACGATGATGTTTGTAGTTTCTAAACTTACTCCTTCATAATTATATATATGTTTTGATTTTTGTTCCTAGTTTGGATCATCTCATCTTTTGTATAATTTTTTCATCTTTTTTTCCGTGCGATTCACGGTAAAATGCGCTGCAGCACTGTATCAAACTTGAGCTGTTTGGGTCCTGACCGCACAGACTTGCCGAACCACTCCAACTTGTTGGATTAAGACGTACATAATGATAAAAGTTGCATAAATCAATATTTTCTAGGATGTATTCTAGCTTCAAAAGGTGGGGAGATTGAGCACATTCCATCAAAAAAGGTGAAAGCCGTCGATACAACGGTTAGCTTTTTTATAGTTATTGCTTCTCATATAGATAGATGTTGCGTCATTTAGGGAGCTGGTGACTGCTTCTGCGGCTCATTCATCTACTTTTTGATAAATACAGATTGTTCCATACGTGATGCTGTAGAAAAAGCTGCTAATATCGCTTCCTTATCAGTTCAGCGAAAAGGAACTCAGGATTCGTACTGGACTCGTGAGGAAATTGAAGTAGAACATCCTGAATTTTTAGAATGATTTTTTTGAGATTGTGATTTTATCTTGCTACTTCCTCGTTCTTTCAACTCACTTGCTTTTCATCCTAGATGGATATGCATGGCGGAATGTCGAGTTTGAGCAGCAGGTGTCTAACGCTACTTATAGAAAAAAATTACGATAAAGATACTGTTCTACAATTGATACATCTGAATATCCTCTCTTGTTTTCTTAAAGGGCACCGCCGCATACCTACAGCCACTATAACAAACTATACAAATCAAACGTACTTTAAGTTCGCCCAAGCTTCTATATATCATCTTCAAAACTTGAAGTCACAATCGAAACGCAGTCTATTTTAACACGTTGACGACCGTGTGCATCCGCGCGTATGCACGCCCTGACCACCTTTGAGCAGTTTCGTGCATCAATTCATGTGTAAACGAAAAGTTCTCAGGTAGCTACTACGCAGTGATAACACTGGTGGCCTGGTTGTCATATAGAAGACACGGCATTGCGGTAGCTGTTAAACGGTCTAAACCGCAGCCGTAGATCATCAGTCCCTTTTGATGTGGTCAAAAATGGCTCGGTCGTCAATTGTTAAATATTGTGTTCTTTCTTACATTGCAGTCCTATCCCAACATCCAAATCCACCTTCGCAGAAGCCCAAAAATTTTGCTAAATTCCATTCCGCTCTTGGATATCCCTTTTCCCCCGAAATTCTTGCCGGAAATCGAAAATTTTAAGCTGCTCTCGAATTTCTGTCATGAGAACAAGAGGATTCTATATAATCTTACTCGCTTTTATATTCGCTCAAATAATTTTTGAATGTGAGAGAGCACTCAATATAGCGAGGCTATATGATAAATACATCACATAATCAATGACTGGAATTTTGATTCAAGTATATATGTTTATATATGTTGCTGAAGAAAATCTATCTGATCTCTTCTTAGAGCGAACACCGCGCACATGTTCTATACTAGAGGACCTTGCAGGAAAGTTTTGATCAAGCAGTAACGTTATTATTGATATCACTCGGTAAATGACTTATCATTTTCTAACATACTAGCAAGCCATCGAACTCTTCTTCGTGATGATCATGAATCGCGCAGATAGTCGTTGGGTGAAATCAAGATGCTGAAATTGATCACATCTTTTCCATCATGATTATGTTTCTGTCTCTGTACGTCTTCCCTTAAAAGCAGCGTCCGGGCAAAATTTCGCCTCTCATGTTTCTGCCATTCTGGGGCCTTTTCGTGGCCCTGATTACAGTTGTAAAGTCCAAATTGTTCAAAACTCCCAAAAAACCCGGTTCTTGGGGACCTCTCTTCAAGGAGCGGACGAGTTTCGAATTGCTCGTCCCCATCGCCATACCAGCGGGAGGAGCTGCAACTGCAATGCAACCGCACACCTGCGTAAGCACTAGTCCTCAGGGGTACTTTGTAATACGAAGGGGGGGGGGGCTTGTAATACGTATCACAGGCCCGTATCTCCTTTTAGAGGGCACATCAGAGGATTGGACCAACGCAGATAGGATACTCAAGGGCCTCTCTTTACAACTATGTGCTAATCTGGATGGATGGATCTTGCCTGGACGCTGCCTTCAAAGGCAGCGGCTCGGCAGATTCTCGACTTGAAGTTTTCGCTAATTCCTAAATCCACCTCGGAGAGGGACCACAATTCCCCAAAGCCTCCATTTTGAGTTTGGACGGGAGCATGTCTCGCCATGATTAGAAAGGCAGGATCGTCGCGGGACCCTCGCAGTTATAATTGTGGCATGCTTTTCCTGACGGGTCAGAGAGGATCGCATGCTCGTCCGCGCGTGTTAGAATGGCTTGCGCGTAACGGGTTCAGGGCATAGGTGCGATAGGGGGAGCCGGGCCCTTTCTAAGTGAAAGATATCTCTGCTACTCCCATCCTTGTAAGGTGAAAGGGGTAAGTGAGGCAAATTGTCCCAACAAGTTACATACCATTCGAAAGCTGAGGTCATATAGAATCGTAGACCGCCGACTTTTTTCTAGGTCTTCTGTGCCGCAAGATATGAGGGATTTTATCAATCATGTATCAACTAATTTTGTGTCCTCATTTTCTGTTCTCCAAATGAATGCTACGAGAAAGTCGACGGTCTGCGTTTGTTAATGAAGACTTGCTCTCTAACATAGATAAACAGCAGTGATTAGGTCTTCGTTTGGCAGATGTAGCTTTTTAAGAACAAGCTGCTTGGCCACTGGACAGTAGCACATATCAGAAACTGCCTAGAGTTGTTGTCCAGATAAACGCTCACTTCAACCGAAACAGCAGTTTACTTCTGAACATCGTTGCAAGCTGCTAAGAACAGCTTTGAACTAAAACCTTCATAATTCGAATTTGTTTTGCAAAAGTTTTCCCATGGATGTGAATAGCTTTGCCATTACTTTAGGCGAACTAGAAACAAAAAGTTGAACTAGTACAATTAAGAAGCAGGATCGAAACCAGTTACTGTTGAGTTATTTAGGTAGGTTTTTCCATGAACAGGTAAGAGTTCTTTCAAAATCTTCCCCTCATCCAAACGTGATTGTAGGCGAAAATTACCAAAGCTGATTCACCTACGTACTATTATCAGTGGACCGGTTAAGCAGCTCGCATACTTTACGTTTTTTGGCGTCGCTTAGCCCATACAAAAAGCTAGCTATCTTAGGATGGTGTAAAATATAATCAGTTGCGACATGATTTCGAAAATCTCAGGCTTCTTTGCTTATTCCCAAAAAACAATTAAGGATTTGTTAAAGTATTGGAATGCCGAAGGGGTCTGTGAATGCTTTCCGCAGAGACAGCGGAGAAGTGATCTCACTCGGTAGTTTTTTCTTATTTAGAATGCAACGTAAATTTGAGTGAAAGGGCGAAAAAATTATCCTGCGAGCATCGCTCGTATCATTTGACCGTGTCATTTGATTTTTACCCGGGGCATGCCCAATTATTGCTACAATACTTGATTTCGTTCATAGTCGTAGGGTATGGAAATGCGCGGTTAACACGTAAAAAGTTCGTGTACAGTTTAGCTTAAACAGGTGCGAGCTTTATTCTCTCGATGAAATTATTGATGATCCACTCGGAATCAGAGCCCTTCACACATCTACACATACATAAAACTGAATGTTTGTAAATTGTTAGTTAGTGTGTTTTTTATAGAAACTTTTGTGTGTGAATCGATCACCGCCAAACTTTGCACACATATGTCTTCGACACTATCCACCTCGTAGGTTACTTCTCGCAGCGAAACTTCCAATCCTTCTATTGGTTTATCGATCTTGAATAAGACTGATCTCTTACCATTCATTTTCAAAGCGCTTCCATTTTCGTGTAAACATTGCGGTAGAACTTATTTCCATTTCACGATGAAGGAGATGCGGTAAATCAAAGCGATGCGAATTATAGTGTGGACTCCGGCCTGCCATAGGTTGCTTTGCGGCCCACCCGCAGCGCGCCTTTCTGGATGCTTCTCGCCTCACTCATGAGCATATCTAGGCAAACATAGGAGAGTACTAAAAAGTGGAAACCTCTAAACTAACTTCGAATGAAAGCCTATGCAAGAATAAAACATAGGCAACCTCCGTTAGTACCTCAATTCACTAAATGGATGCAAAATTCGAACTTGCACAGATGGATAAGCGGTAATAAGTATACGTAGAGCATAACAAGAACAACAGCCTTCTTAAAACGTTCCTCTTCGTAGACTTAGATAGAATGGTAAAATTTCAAAAGCGTGGACATTTCTGGTAACAAATCCCTCCGGCTTCTCAAAAGGCTTAATTTTGACTTGAAGCACCGTCTACACTTCACAAACGAAGCCGAAAGGGACTTATTTCGTATAGCATTTGAAAGAATATTCCGTTGAATTTACTCAAATCTTAACCTCTCAGAAAAAAAAATGGAAAACACAAGGCTACTACTTAAGATTGAGACTCTCAGGATTATTAGAGCACGTGAAACGTCGTCACCGGTTATCGCAGATTGCTTATACTTGAAAAAAAAAAAGGATTATAGTACAACAAGAACAAGAAGATGAGAGAGAAGCGAGGAATTCCATCAGAAGCTAGAGGATCAGAGGCGCACTGAAGGCGGGCCTTGCGGTTGCGTCGCGCAGAATACCATGGGGATTGAGTTGAGGATACGGCTATATCCATAACGATAACCATCTAGTACCAACGGTAATAATAGAGGACACGCGGGCTGACTCGTGGTTATGCGTACCTCAATTCAAACTTGAGTAATTAAACCATTTACTAAGGGTAAATGAACGATAAACAAATAACACAACATGTATCTAAAACTACATAACAATAGATTGTGAGATGCAAAAACAGTAATGTCACCACAGAAATAATAACTACCATTTGATTCAACTGGCTTGGCATCTGCAAAGGCGGGGCTTCGTGACCTAATCAAGGCTAGGTAATGATCAGAGAGCACTCGCGCGAGAGAGACGCAGGTACGTCACGGGCTCGAGCGGCCTCAATTAGATCACAAAACCCCGCCCTAATGGTGCCAAGTTAGTTGAATCAAAGTTACACAAGATATGTATGCGATCAAAATTGAATTCTGATGATGCTTGTTATTTTCTTTAAAATGCTTGAGTTTTAGTTTGCTCTCGAATTCCTGCTTTCTTGAACAATCAGTAGAGAAATAAATGCAAACAGAGCGGCTGAGAATCATGTAATAAACTACGATACTTGTTTGGGAGATAGTTTTTAAAAGAGGATCAAACTTGTAATAAAGCATGTGCTCGGAGCGCAACCGAATGAACACCAAATGAAGCTCTTCTTGGTCGGGATAGTCGTTGCCATCTGGCGCAGCTGCCGCCTTGAGTCACTCAGTCGCGCTCTTTTTGATAACCTAAAGTAAAGTTTGCAAATTTGAGAGTACTGTATCTTGCAAACCTCGCATAACTTGTTTACTTGTTGTCGTTTGGCGACAGGGATGGCCGGGTCTACACTATAGGCACGGTTCATACTGAGCCGCACAAGGCGGCACAGTTCCAGCACAGCGCTCGAACTGTGCTGGAACTGTGCCGCTTTGTGCGGCTCAGTATGAACCCTGCCATATCTTTCCTGTGCTACAAGAATAACAGAAGAAGGCCGAAATGCAGATAAGTTGAAGCCTTTAAATTGCGCATCAATCTTGCTCTTTGTTGAGCCAGTTAAACCCATGGTGCGAGCGAAGCCGTGCATGCCAGCTAGTCCTCCTTATTTAGTGCAAGAAAAACATCTTAGTATCATACAATTAACCACCTAGTAAGGTCTAATCCATATTCTATATGTAGGAGAACAGACGACAAGAGCGCTTAACTCACTCCCAGAGCCTGCTTATAGACTACATAGTAATCGGTGATGCATTTTTCTGTACGCTACCTGTGATTTGTTTTGAGTAAAGGCTACTCAGATCTGACGCTCTTCGGGTAGGAATCATGTAGTTTTGTTATACTTCCTTTATACATCATTTACTCCCATTCATTATCTAGGCGCGCGTAATCATAGCTTTGCCTACAAACAACAAGATTAGCATCTTAAGCTGTCTTCTTCAATGTTTCAAGCATTTTCGTGATTCGATGTTATTCCTTTTCAATGGAGTACAGCTTTTTATTCCTGCTATTCCAAGCGAAGGCATGTTGGCAACATGGCCAATTTTCAAGTTTCTGCATGTTTTGGAACTAATTCTTATAATTACTGCGTGTCCAACGGCTATAGTTCTCGTCACTACACTCAGAAAATCTGTGCGTTTATTTCACAGAAATCTCAGACAAGTAGCGCAGGTGATTGTCACTCTTTTAATTCTTACCTCATCGAGAAAACATAGTGTAACAATATCTTTGACTAAACATACTCAATGCTTGGTGTCCTGTGATTGCAGTTTTTGCTTATTCTCCTGCTTATGTTCGACTTCCGCTACTTGTGGAATAATGGTCTTCAGATAATCTCGCTCCTTTTTGGCCAAAGACTTGCTAGGACTCCAGTAGTACGCAAAGCTTTGTAAATCTTCGCCATTTTCAAAAAGAAACCGTTAACGTTTTGCCGCTCACCTAGAATTTGAAATCTAGGGCGTATAAGTTTGCAGTCGTTCTCAATATGTACTGGATTTCGTACCGTATATGCATTCCAGCCTCAACATGACGAAGATAGATTGGTGAAGCGCCGCATCGCTTCGAGCTTGCGCCACGTTGCGGACATTCGTTTTTCGTGGCGTGGCTGGCCTCGCCACGCCACGCCAAACGATGGGCTCTCAACGTGGCGTCAGCCCGAAGCAAGGCGGCGCCGCACCAATCTACGTCATGTTAACACGTTGACGACAGTGTCGCGCAATGGTGCGCGACAGGCAGTCTGTCCCTGTAGACGATGTCGCGCAATGGTGCGCCACACCCTAAATACCAGTTCTAATGTGCTTCGGGATTAATTGTTAATCTTAATTTTTCTCAACCAGGGCGAATACATAGATAAAATTTTGGTTTAATCAGTTCAAATCGTTAGAGGCAATGTATTAGTCAAAAAAAGCCATTCTCTACTAAAGGAATTTCTATCTGGGTCTTCACGGGATTGAGGAGATCTCTTATAAGGGAAGGATGCCCGTCGAAATAGCGTTTCTATATGAAATGTATACTATCTTGTAGAGCATAGAACCTCAATTCCAAATCTGCTTTCTCTATCTGTAAATCTTAACTTATCTTTCTCTATCTCTTCCTCTATCCGCTTTCGGTGGAAGGGGAGGGGAGCACTGGGATTTTTTTTGAGACAAAAATTTGCTGATTTGGCCAAGGTAAAAAGGTATTGAGTTCTTTTGGGCTCTTGGAAGGAGTAATGACTGACATATGTTTACTAGGTTGAAAGCGATTATCGCATAAAGCGCCCTAGTAGTAACCATGACTCCATTTCAGCTTACGAACTAAAGTTCTGTATGATTTAATCGTAGTGGCGTTTTCTTTTTCATAAAAATTTTTCCATAACTCCCTTCCCAGAAGCGCTTTGCAGACAACTAAAGCAAATTCGGATTTAGAATTCCATGCCTTATAAGACAGATTGAATCTCTTATGGAAACGCCACTTCAAGCAAATATCCTGCCGTTGTTAGAAGATTACAGGATTTTCCGCGCACCGAAATTCAAATTTTGAGGCTTACGTTTATCTGTTTGTAAGACTGAGACTCTTTCGTCGGTATCAGCGGTTGCCAAAATTCACTCGAGGACCATACCTGGTTTATCAAAATTAACAATCGAAATTAAGGACTTTTGTTTAAGCTTCTTTTGAGCTACTTTAGCTACTTTTTAGCTACTCTAGTTAGCTTTTGTAGATAAGTGCTTGGAAACTCCAAAAACAAGCTCATCAGGATAACTGAACTTTTATTGCATTTGGGAGTAAGAATGCAGTACGACTTCCTCGGGTAGGTTCCATGCGCAAGTATTTCATTTTTCAATGCTAAGTTGTACCAAAAATATTGAGATCCACAAAGTAGCAGTTATTGAGAAAAGCAAGCGGCTTTATTGCAGCCGCACTTCATCAAATTTCTTGTTTCCGGCTAAAATCGATGAAATTGGAAACCTGTGGATGCTGCCAGTATTATGACATGCACAAGGAACCAGGCTTTCCAGCAGTTTCGATATGGCAAATTGCAGAGATAGAGAATATCTTTACAGCTATAGTGTGGACCCCGGCCAGGTTCCCATAGGTACTTCCGCAGCGCGCATGCAGCGCGCGCCCTTCTCAGGTAGGTGCCAGAGTAAGCGAATATTTTGTTCAGGTTGGGGTCCCGTGCAGAATTGACGTCTCTCACCATGCTGGCGTCAATCCAAGTGACGTCAATTCTGCACGGGACCCCAACTTGAACAAAATATTCGCTTACTCTGGCACCTACCTCAATGCCTCTTGCCTCTCTCATGAGCAGTAGAGCATATTTATGCTCACAAAGGAGAAAAATGTAATGTGGGAACTTCTAGGTTCCCTACGAAAGAGAAGTATGCAAGAATGAAACGCAGGCAAGTTCCATGAATACCTCAAATTAATCAATGGATGCATATTCCAAACTTGCACTGATGGATAGGTTGTAATAGTTAAACGTAGAAAAATTAAAGAACAACAGCATTCTTAAAACATTACTCTTCGTAGACAGAAACTAGAGTGGTCAAAGATTCCAAAAAAAGTGGATATTTCAGTAAACAAATGCCTACTGGATTCTCGGAAGGCTCAATTTTGACTTGAAACACTGTCTACACCTTACACATCAAACGAAAGGGAACTCTTATTATATACAAGAAGCTTTTGAAAAATATTATCTCAATATCCAATCAAATCTCAATTTTTCAGAGAAAAAAGGGAAAACACAAGACTACTCACAAGACTGAAGCTCTTAGAACTGTTAGAGCACGTATAATCTCGTCACCGGTCATCGCGAATTGTTTATACCTAAAATAGAGAGAATATAGTACACCAAAAACAAAAAAAAAAGAGAAAGAAAGGAGGATTTCCATTAGAAGCTAAGACACGAGACGCACTGAAGGCGTGCGTTGCGGGTGCGTCGCGCAGGTACCTATGGGAAGCTGGCCGGGGTCCACACTATATAATCAGCGCTTTAGAAAACCTGTCTGAAAAAACAAAAAACAGTCTGCACATACGACCTGGTTCAAACAGCGGAAGTGAAGAGAGGTTATGCACAGTTCATAAAACCTTCAGATGCCATGGCATTGCCTATTTCGTATGGCATTATCAACCTCTTGAACGACAACTGCTGTATCTAACACCAAATTTCATAGGGTAAGATTGTAGGACAGATCACACTGGTTTTGCAAATTTGCTTTCAAAAGATATAAATCTTAACTATAATCAACTGCAAACACCACAAGCTTCGCTGTCAAGACAGGCTGAGCACGTTTATTGCGGGACTTCATATCCAACGTTTAAGTTCACTCCGCCGAATTGTTATCAAGTCGGCTATAATCAAGCCACAGTCAGGCATTATAAAGTTGGAGGGCGTTTAACAAAAGAGAGTATCACATATTTTCTGTTTAACTGAGATTGAAAGCGGGTGGGTAAGGCTCCGACTTTCATCTCTCTGTCGAGCATGCTCTTCAATCATTCCTGTGCTTAATTAGCAATCGAATCCACCCGTCATTCCCTTAACAGAGAGTGAGCCCTGTTGCACAGCATTCTAACATTTCAGGGCTCAAATATAATAATTTTGTAATTGTGTTGCCGTGGGCTTCATAACCAACGCGAAATACAGCTGGCATGATGGATATGCGCCACCGTACGAGCCGTCAATTTTCAAAAGAGAATTTGAGAGTTATGTTGTTGGTGTGTTTGTGATTACAGCTCAGCAAAGAGACGGGAACACTTCTTGCAACAACAAGAGTTTATTTCCACTGAAAACGATGGAAGTCAACTCAATGGCGTAGAGGACTTGTGTCCACACCTGCACACACTTGGGCACAGTTTCCAATTTTTTCAATTGGTTCATATCTTGAGTGACGTTTCGACTTCATCTCCGTTTCCAAGCATTTGAGGCACTGTAAAAATATTGACTGTAGAAGCATTCCATAGTGTTCAATCA
Organism: Cylicocyclus nassatus; assembly: GCA_958299035.1. Lineage (NCBI taxonomy): Eukaryota > Metazoa > Nematoda > Chromadorea > Rhabditida > Strongylidae > Cylicocyclus > Cylicocyclus nassatus. The sequence goes on along the minus strand of CATQJL010000316.1, from coordinate 80,046,173 downwards.
GACTCTCAACCTTTTTGAGCTCATCAGAGACGAGCTCGGGCTCGGGTTCGGGCTCGGGCTCGGGCTCGGGCTCGGGCTCGGGCTCGGCGGGCTCGCGCTCGAGCTCGGGCTCGGGCTCGGGCTCGGGTTCGGGCTCGGGCTCGGGCTCGGAATTTTCCTCTTCCATGGACCCAGAGCCCTCAGATTCTCCACTGCTGAATTCTCCTTCAGATTTAGGTCCAATTGAATCCTCGCTGCAGGTCTGGTCCCACTCCCTCTAGACTGCTAGAGCCGTAGCCGTACGCAGCTACCAAAAGCACAAGCAGCAATAGCTTTTCAAAGAACATATTGTTTGTAGACGGATCTGCAACATTCTTTTATACAGAGAGCATATTGATAAGATTTAGAACATCATTACATCAACACATCCAAACATCAAAGAAACACTTTTTCAGCAGACAAACCAAATTTATTTTGTGTTTTTATTTTATTTTGTGATCAGGCTGCTGAGTAGATTAATACTTATGATGCAGCAAGAATTAGCACGAATTCTTGAGAGATCAGATAATGACAAACTGCTGTTGTTTATGCAGCTAATGGTAGATTTGTAGAATAGTTGAAGAGACCGAAAGCTCCTACACTAGTTAGAAGTGATCGTGTATTTAGTCGGCAAAAGCAAATGCTATCCCGCTCAGAATCTATTAGTTTCGACATAAGAATCACCTTCTCTCGAAGATGGCATGCTTTTCTGTAACTTCGAAATGTTTTGTCTATGTGTACAAAGCAAACTTGGTTCTACCACGTTTGGAAAGTGATTTTAACACTGTTTCTTCATAGTGGATGCAAAGTTTTTGATTACAGGAGATTTGCAGAGACATATCACAAAAATTCTGTGAATTGCTTGTTTGTAAAAGCAGCAAATTTAAGAAAAATGGAGTTGCAAAAGCGATGATGTACAACACAAAGGAAGTGCCGAAACATGAGTAAAAAATGCCGGAAATGGCTGCTTTTTAATCATAGTTTTCTCGTTAACTCAACAGGAAAATCAAACGTCTTGAAATCACATTGCGCGTTCAGAGCAAGCCAGGCCTCACAATTTCAGAGGCACATTATAGGCTGATGGAGCTGGAATGGGTGGCGAGCTGCACTGTTTGTCTTCAAAGACATGTCTAACAGGCGGTGCTTCTGCAAAAAATCGCAACTACTGCTCAAATTGGATTTTTCAGGAGGAAAAGTGTCGCTAAAAAAAGTTTTCTGTAATTAATTATGGGGATATTTCCATGAACTCTGGAAAATTGCGACAGCGAAGGCTTTACGATCAAGCGCATCGTAAAAACAAATAAATTACGTTAGTTCGCGGTAGTAAAACTATATCTTTCTTCGTTGTTCTAGTTGAAATAAAGCGAGTGTGAAACCAGAAGGAAAAATTAAATTGAAAAGGATTGCTAAAGTCTAAGTGGTAGCGGATGCTAATGACTGGTCTGCCTGTTTCACTAATTTATATACCTCTCCAAGTGTGCACAGATGGAAAATGTGAACTATCCCATACGCGTACTTTCAACCTCACATTACCAACAACCTCGTTAGCACAGGCTTGTGCTCTTCACTTACATGTACGTTTGTCAAATTCCATTACCGAAAATATTATGGAAACATGAAAATAAATAGGACGTTTATGTAAAGCAGAAGTGCAATTCTTCAATGCACTACTATCACCTGCTACAGGACTTGAATGAGATTGGAGTAAATATTGTGAAGATTCATACCCAATCGAGCTATATGTCTATGTACAGAACTAGTAGGAAGCACTGTTCTTCGAACTCAGCCACTCTGCGTTCCCAGCGCTCTGAAATTCGTTTTGAAGGCACCTTGTCCTTATGACACTTGCAAACTTTTCATGTTTTTGTCAAAATAGTTTTTGGCAAATGCAACTACTAGATAGTGTATAAGCATTTCTACATTATGGAAACTGCTCACAGAATACCCCAAGTATCGCCAACTAGGCAACAAGCTTAAGCATCAAAAAATGGACTTTTGTACATTGAAAAAAGGAACTTATCAATATCAGTTTGATGCAAAATTTCCGTGCTCTTCATTTTGAGGCGGTGGAGAAGACGTAAAAATGATCAAAATAGCCTTTGATTGGCAGAGCAAGCTCTACAAGATAGTACTTAAACAGCAGCAAAAGACTCAACTCTCGTGAAGTTTGCGAAAAACCGTGGAATATTTCAAAAACCCAAAATTACATTTCTGTCCGAAGAGATCCTGCATTCCAACTTCTTCAAGAACCTACCATACACATGAAATAACCACATAGACTATAAACATAGACTATAGACTTGCCATTTTCTTAGTTAGAAGTTGGAAATAAAAATAGGCCAGAAATTCAAAAATAACGCTTGTTCCGCATTGCAATGTTAAATTCGATATTTTCTACATAAAACGCTCGAAGAAGGCTGAAAATTTGTTGTTATAATTCCGAGCGCGTTAGCCTCTACTTACATCGGTGCAACTCAATGTTGATTTCGCTAAAATATGGTGAATTTTATTTTCTTAACTTTTAGCCATAGAAAATTCAGCAGGGCATATGCATAGCGATGCGACAAATAATTTTTGGTATATTTTTATATTCAAATGCTTTGGTAGCGTATGCTACGGACATTATTTTTGCATCAACCAAACTCATATCAAATGTGAATACATAAGCGCTAGTCTTTTTACATTCTGTCACATTGGCAGAAAGTGTTATTATTAGGTTGGTGCAAAAGAAATGGCCGATTTGCGAATTCTCACTTTGACGTGCTAAAACTTTTGGAAGAATTCATATTTCCGAATGCGGTAGAAACTATCAGAAGCAGCAAACCTTCTGCAATGCAGCGCACATTTATTTATACTCATATCACGAACGGGCAGGAAAATATGGATTGAAAAATTAAAGGTTCTTCTATTAGAACCTTGTCTTTGACAATTCATATCTTCCTTCAAACTTTGTTCGTATAAATGATAAGTAGCCTATCTTGTAGCCGCAAGCCAGTAGTACAAAACGCAGTAAAAATTCGGACAGAAAAGTTTGCGAAAAAGAAAAAAAATTGAAATTTGAAATTTCTCACTTTTTTGAACATTTTTTCAGTGTGCCTCAAAGTCCCGAATATAGAATTTTTTGATTTTCTAGGTACTGAACAGCTGGATGTTTTTGCAAAAACTTCTAACAGGATGCCCTAGCCCTACGCTTACAGAATTGAACAAAGCTCCGGCGATTGGCTTCTTCAGAAGAAAATTATGGGTCATAAAATGACCCATAATTTTCTTCTGAAGAAGAAACAGCTAACCATGTTTAGGCGCCGATATCTCAGTCTGGATAGCCTCAAAGAACACAGTCAAGTATGCATAATGTAGACAATTTCTATTACATACAATAGCTAAATTTTCGAAGAAAACCCATTGATACGCGCTCGAATTCTGGCCGGAAAAGTGAATGCAATGAAATTCTGAATTTGGATGCGGTTATTTGAAGCTCAGTAACTTTACAAGAAATGATGATGAGAGCCCGTTTTAAGCACCGTTAGATAGAGCATGAAAACAGCATCGCGACGGTATACTACATCTACTGTAAAGAAAAAGAATTGATGGGAAAAAGTTGCCCTGAAAAAAGGCTTGGAAAATCGGCCATTCCTTTTGCACCAACCTAATACAATGTACCTACATACGTTAAATTTCGTGTCAAATGTACCGAAAACCAAGCAGCAATGCTCTATTCCCAGGACTATCAAGCTCTTGTGATGGCCGAAATAATGGCCGTTTTTCTGAGCCTACTTCCCGAACAACTTTTTATCTTCAAAATTTCCTTTTCGATATATTATAGATTGATCATATCATTGGAAAGCTTTCTTCATATAGATTCTAGCAGTGGTAAAATTGAGCTTCTTTGAGACAGCTGATCCTCCTTCACCCTTCCACGGCCGATGATTAACTGGAAGATGTGAGACCAAGAAATTAACATTTTAAGCCAAATTATAAACTATCGGCATTGATAAAATTTAATTTGGTGACATGTTGAATAAAATTAAATTTAGTGACATGTTGATTCTCATTATTATTATAATTATCAAAAACTTATTTACAGGTTTACTGAGAAGTAGTCGGAAATTCGCCGCCTATTGTTCACCAATAGAGTATGACGAAAAAGCTTGAAGGAAAGTTTACATATGAAGCCTTCGTGTATATAATATGTCAATGATTACTCACGTATTTGCTGAAATAATAATTAAAATGATAGATGAACTTTGCTGATCGGTGCGCAGTTGAATTGCAATTTTTTGAAGAGGAATGAATTTTCTAATTTAATTTAATTTTCTAATTATTTCTAATTTTCTAAGCAGATGGCGGAATCCGTGCCTTACACTTCGCACTTTTTTTGTACTTTTGTGTATGCGGCTATTTATGCATTATTCAGTTTCCAAGTTCATGATGCGGCAGACTGCAACGAGCCAGTGATTGAACTGCTGGTCGTACAACGCCAACTCTACTCATCAACACTTCGTTATGCTTGCAATGAATGTGGCAGGAGTACGGGCAGACTAAAGGCATGCGAAGCTTGCTACAATGCCTACTATTGCAACAAGTATGTACTTTACTTGTACTTGCAGTAATGGGTTAAAGAAGAGCGGAAGTTATACACGTTTAACAGGTGCACCTTTCCTGCGGAACGTTGCATTGAATACGTCTATTTTTGAAATTTTAATTTAGTAACTAGCAAACATATGTGGAGTGTGGTTGTGGTATTACTGAATCTTCGTTCTTGCGCTAAATACTATTCTAATCATTTGAGACTCATGGTTCGCTAAGAAACTCATTTTCAGAGAATGTCAGCTAGCAAATTGGAACACAGGAGGTCATCGTGATGAATGCCGCAGAAGAACTACGGCTGACTATGTTGGACAACCATTCATGGTCTCACTCCCGCGTAGTCAGCTGACCTACCAACATCTGAATCGTGTACTTGAGGCACGATGCAGGTTAGCGCTTGTTTTCGGAATTCAGCTGTTTGTGTTGGTCCTGTTTTCGTTTGATACATGCTCTTTTACAGATTTTCTGTTGACATCTTCCAACCGCCGCAACTTTCTAACTCCTCAGACACTCGCTGTCGACTCGCGCAGCCCAAAGTTTTGTGTAAGCGCTGAATGAAGGCGCGACACAAGTAATCGGCCTCGCGACGAAATCCCGAGACAGCATTATTTGTCGGAACAATGCTGCCCGAGACGACGCTTTGATGCGACCCGCATCTTGCAGGAAATACGCGGCAGCTCGAGGGCGACACATCCTGATGTCCGGACGCAACTGGGGCGCGTTATCTCGCACTAGTAATTTCGCTATATCCCTACTTGCTGTACATTACATATATGTATATACTTACATGTGTATGTATAAGTATACATTATATATACATATACATAAATGTACATACATGTATATACAGGGTGTCCCAAAAAAATGTATCGAACGTTTGATCGTTAATATCTCTCTTCCCAAGAAGACTTTTGCCTTGCTTCAAATACCGTTTTGCAGAGCTGGCTTCAACTTAGACTTCCATTATAGAACGAATCACCCATCTCTCTTCATTACTGTAGGATTACGGTAGAACTTGAAACATATGGTGTCATTGTGGAAAAAGCCGCCGTTTCAAAATTTTTCAAAAAAAATGTGAAAACTTGTGTAATAGGGTTTTTATGAACGCTGAGTCTAATACTCAACTATTCACGAGATTACGAAGCCTTCTAAACGGTGTAACTGCACTTTTTAGGAACATGAAAAATGGCCGCTACCTCTTACCTGGCATAACTCTTCGATGAAGCATCATAATGAATTGGGAACTTTACAGTTATAATCAGCAACTCTAATTAGCCTAGTGTAAAATTTTTGAGGCTGTTTTGTTTCCTTTTCGAGGTAAAATATGGCATTTCATTGCTTAAAACCCTCTTTGAAGTTTCTACCGTAACCCTACAGTAATAAAGAGAGATGGATGATTCGTTCTATAACGCAAATCTAAGTTGAAGCCAGCTCTGCAGATTGGTACCTGAAGCAAGGGATAAGACTTCTTCAGAAGAGAGATATTAACGATCAAACGTTCGATACATTTTTTTGGGACACCCTGTATATATATCAGTGGCGTACCGAAGGGGGGGGGGCGCCCCCCCCCGAGAATGGGTCGCGAAATTTTTGAAAGTTACTTAAATGTGTTATAAAAAATGCCAGAAGACTCGTTTTTATTTGTAAATAATTAAAATAATTTTTACAAATTTTTAAAAATTCAAATTTGCCTTATAAAAAAATTTTTTTCGGGGCGTGGCTGCCGCCACGCCCCCTTTTTCTGAAATTTCGGGGTCAGGGGCCGGAAAAATTTTGGGAAACATCCCAAAAAATTTTTCGGAGTGCGTGGCTGACGCCACGCACCTTCATTAGAAAAAAATTTTTGTCGCCCCCCCGAGCCGAAATCCTGGGTACGCCACTGATATCCTTACTATAATATACACTCGATCCTTTCAAGCGCGACGGCAGAGTTTTCTGCGTCCCTCCTATCCTTAACCCCAGCGTGACGGAGGGTCCAGTTGCTGAAGGAATCCAGAAAAAGGAATGCGAAAATATAACGGCGCTCAATGATGGCGAGAGGAGAGGCCAGTAGCCATTATGCCGGCGAGAGATTCGCTCGCACTATGGGTCCCGCTGCGGAGCGGAAATTTTTCAACATTGAGCTAAGCGGCTACCATTTGGCACAGGGGTGTATGTGTGAAGGCTGATCACAAAAATATTACATTCCAGAATTATCGATCACCTATATGGGCATATAGGTAGTCATTATTCTGGGCGAGAGATTGTTGTTGCGTTTCTGTCAAAGTGGCTGTCGCCGATGGGGTGCGAAGAAAGTTATTGATCGCTTGAGTCATTCTTTACTGTCGTGCACACATGCACAGTATATTTTATTACTTAATGGAGTTCACGGCTTTTATTCCTCTTTATGTGACATGTCTTCACAAAAAGTTAACGTTTTGTGGAGTGGAGCCTTCCGCACAAATATTAACAAAATACGACTAACTCTGCCTCTCAGAACAATACGCTAAAAATTTGACTTCTACAGCGAAAGACTGCGTTCAATTAATCTTGGTCCGGATGGGCGGCAAAAATCGGCGTTCTCTGAAGTGGGGCCTCATTTTGAAAGTTTCATTCTCTTTTCCGCTCAAATCCCATATGTAATCACGAAAAAACTCACCCTTTTGGATATTGCTGACAATCTAATTTTGTTTTTCTAGCGATAAATTGAGCATTCGATCAAATTTTTCGAGGGAGTTATAGTTCGTGAGCATCCAGAGTCAAGGTTTTGTGTAATGAGCCTCATCACGTAACTTTCCATACCCTAAAGGTCACAGAAATCCGCGAAAAACTCGTTTTTCGAATATTGCTGAACATCTAGCGGCAAACTGAGCCTTCAGTCAGGTTTTGAGGGGAGATAGGGTAGCATTCAAATTATTTTGATCCCGAGGGCCGGCGGAAAATGATATTTGTGGAGTGGAATTTCGTTTTCGAAGGTTTTATTCGTTTTTAGCTGAATGGTCAAGGAAATTCCAAAAAAGCTCAATTTTTCGAATATGCTGAACCTTCCCAGCGGCAAACTGAGTCTTCAGTCAGGTTTTGAGGGGAGATAGGGTAGCATTTCAATGATTTTGATCCCGAGGGCCGGCGGAAAATGATATTTGTGGGTTGAAGTTTCGTTCTAAAGTTTTCATCCTTTTCTTGCTGAATGGTCAGGGAAATTCATAAAATGCTCATTTTTTCGAACATTTCTGAACCTAGCGGCAAACTGAGACTTTAGTCAGGTTTTTAGGGGAGTTAGAGTTCCAAGTGAAAAACGATGTTTGTGGACTAGAGTTCCGTTTTGAAATCTTCCTCCCCTTTTTCCTCAGAGTTCATAGAAATTCACGAAAAACTCGTTTTTTCGAATCTCCCTGAACCTAGCGGCAAACTGAGACATTAGTCAGGTTTTGAGGGGAAATAGGGTAGATTTTGGTCCCGAGGGCCGGCGAAAATGATATTTTGAAGTGGAATTTTGTTTTAAAGGTTTCATCCCTTTTTTGCTGAATGGTCAGGAAAATTCATAAAATGCTCATTTTTTCGAACATTTCTGAACCTAGCGGCAAACTGAGCCTTCATTCAGGTTTTTAGGGGAGTTAGAGTTCGCGAGCATTCAAAATTGATTTTGGTTCCAAAAGAAAAACGATATTTGTGGAATAGAGTTTCGTTTTGAAATCTTCATCCCCTTTTTCCTCAGAGTTCATAGAAATTCGCGAAAACACGTTTTTTCGAATCTCCCTGAACCCAGCGGCAAACTGAGACATTAGTCAGGTTTTGAGGGGAAATAGGGTAGATTTTGGTCCCGAGGGCCGGCGAAAATGATATTTTGAAGTGGAATTTTGTTTTAAAGGTTTCATCCCTTTTTTGCTGAATGGTCAGGAAAATTCATAAAATGCTCATTTTTTCGAACATTTCTGAACCTAGCGGCAAACTGAGCCTTCAGTCAGGTTTTTAGGGGAGCTAGAGCTCGCGAGCATTCAAAATTGATTTTGGTTTCAAGTGAAAAACGGTATTTGTGGAATAGAGTTTCGTTTTGAAATCTTCATCCCCTTTCCCCTCAAAGTTCATAGAAATTCCCAACTCGTTTTTTCAAATATTCCTGAACCTAGCGGCAAAGTGAGCCTTCAGTCAGTTTTTTAGGGGAAATAGAATAGCATTCAACTGATTTTGATCCGAGGGCCGGCGGAAAATGATATTTGTAGATTGAAGTTTCGTTCCAAAGTTTTCATCCCTTTTTTGCTGAATGGTCAGGGAAATTCATAAAATGCTCATTTTTTTAATGTTGCTGAACCTTCCCACGGGCAAACTGAGCCTTCAGTCAGGTTTTGAGGGGAGATATGGTAGCATTCAACTGATTTTGGTCCTGAGGGCAGGCGGAAAATGAGATTTTGGAGTGGAAATTCGTTTCAAAGGTTTCATCCCTTTTTTGCCGAATGGTCAGGGAAATTCAAAAAATGCTCATTTTTTCGGACATTTCTGAATCTAGCGGCAAACTGAGACTTTAGTTAGGTTTGGGGGGAGATAGGGTAGCATTCAACTGATTTTGGTCCCGAGGGCAGGCGGAAAATGAAATTTTGGAGTGGAAATTCGTAAAGGTTTCATCGCTTTTTTGCTAAATGGTCAAAGAAATTTCAAGAAAGGTCATTTTTTCGAATTTTGCTGAACATTCCCACAAGCAACTGAGCCTTCAGTCAGGTTTTGAGGGAAGATAGGCTAGCATTCAGTCCCGAGGGCCGGCGTAAAATGATATTTGTGGATTGAAGTTTCGTTCTAAAGTTTTCATCCCTTTTTTGCTGAATGGTCAGGGAAATTCATAAAATGCTCATTTTTTCGAACATTTCTGGCGGCAATCTGAGACTTTAGTCAGGTTTTGGGGGGAGATAGGGTAGCATTCAACTGATTTTGGTCCCGAGGGCAGGCGGAAAATGAAATTTTGGAGTGGAAATTCGTAAAGGTTTCGTCGCTTTTTTGCTAAATGGTCAAAGAAATTTCAAGAAAGCTCATTTTTTCGAATTTTGCTGAACATTCCCACGGGCAACTGAGCCTTCAGTCAGGTTTTGAGGGGAGATAAGGTAGCATTCAACTGATTTTGGTCCCAAGGACAGGCGGAAAATGATATTTGTGGGTTGAAGTTTCGTTCTAAAGTTTTCATCCTTTTATTGCTGAATGGTCAGGGAAATTCATAAATTGCTCATTCTTTCGAACATTTCTGAACCTAGCGGCAAACTGAGCCTTAATTCAGGTTTTTAGGGGAGTTAGAGTTCGCGAGCATTCAAAATTGATTTTGGTTCCAAAAGAAAAACGATATTTGTGGAATAGAGTTTCGTTTTGAAATCTTCATCCCCTTTTTCCTCAGAGTTCATAGAAATTCGCGAAAACACGTTTTTTCGAATATCCCTGAACCTAGCGGCAAAGTGAGCCTTCAGTCAGGTTTTGAGGGGAGATAGGGTAGCATTCAGTCCCGAGGGCCGGCGGAAAATGATATTTGTGGATTGAAGTTTCGTTCGAAAGTTTTCATCCCTTTTTTGCTGGATGGTCAGGGAAATTCATAAAATGCTCATTTTTCGAACATTTCTGGCGGCAAACTGAGCCTTCAGTCAGGTGTTGAGGGGAGATAGGGTAGCATTCAACTGATTTTGGTCCCAAGGACAGGCGGAAAATGATATTTGTGGATTGAAGTTTCGTTCTAAAGTTTTCATCCCTTTTTTGCTGAATGCTCAAAGAAATTTCAAGAAAGCTCATTTTTTCGAATATTGCTGAACCTTCCCACGGGCAAACTGAGACTTTAGTCAGGTTTGGGGGGAGATAGGGTAGCATTCAACTGATTTTGTTCCCGAGGGCAGGCGGAAAATGAAATTTTGGAGTGGAAATTCGTAAAGGTTTCATCGCTTTTTTGCTAAATGATCAAAGAAATTTCAAGAAAGCTCATTTTTTCGAATATTGCTGAACCTTCCCACGGGCAAACTGAGCCTTCAGTCAGGTTTTGAGGGGAGATAGGGTAGCATTCAACTGATTTTGGTCCCGAGGGCAGGCGGAAAATGAAATTTTGGAGTGGAAATTCGTAAAGGTTTCATCCCTTTTTTGCTGAATGGTCAGGGAAATTCAAAAAATGCTCATTTTTTCGAATATTCCTGAACCTAGCGGCAAACTGAGCCTTCATTCAGGTTTTTAAGGGAGTTAGAGTTCGCGAGCATTCAAAATTGATTTTGGTTCCAAGTGAAAAACGATAATTGTGGAATAGAGTTTCGTTTTGAAATCTTCATCCCCTTTTTCCTCAGAGTTCATAGAAATTCGCAACACGTTTTTTCGAATATCCCTGAACCTAGCGGCAAACTGAGCCTTCAGTCAGGTTTTGAGGGGAGTTAGGGTAGCATTCAATTGATTTTGATCCGAGGGCCGGCGGAAAATGATATTTGTAGATTGAAGTTTCGTTCTAAAGTTTTCATCCCTTTTTTGCTGAATGGTCAGGGAAATTCATAAAATGCTCATTTTTTCGAACGTTTCTGAACCTAGCGGCAAACTGAGCCTTCAGTCAGGTTTTGAGGGGAGATAGGGTAGCATTCGGTCCCGAGGGCAGGCGGAAAATGAAATTTTGGAGTGGAATTTCGCTTTAAAATTTTCATCCCTTTTTGCTGAATGGTCAGGGTTATTCATAAAATGCTCATTTTTTCGTATATTGCTGTACTTTCGTAGCGGCAAACTGAGTCTTTAATCAGGTTTTAGGGGAGCTGGAGTTCGTGAGCATTCAAAATTGATTTTGGTTTAAGTGAGGAACGATATTTGTGGAATGGAGTTCCATTTTGAAATTTTCATCCCTTTTTCCTCAAAGTTCATAGAAACCCGCGAAAAACTCGTTTTTTCGAATATTCCTGAACCTTCCTAGCGGCGACTGAGCCTTCTGTCAGGTTTTGAGGGGAATGGATTTCAGTAAATGTGCTTTGTACGGAAGCAATGGGCGAATCCTGCTGTCATGTGAGGAAAACGCTGAGGGGCTTTTAGAGTTCCACGTTTGAAAACTGGGCCGCAAGATGCTTTTGACTTTTCCTACTTTGAGAGCATCCTACTTTTGACTCTGAAAAAGCAAAGAACAGGGCCAAATTTGTCTCGCTGGCAGATCAAGGAATTCATGCGTCAAGACCCTTTTGAGTTCTCGAGCTCCACAGATAAATATCAAAAAACTTAGCCGAAAAATGCTTTTGAGTTTGCCTATCCTAGAAGAAACCTGCTTTTGCCTTTGAAAGAGAAAAGAGCAGGGCAGTTATGGTCTTACTGGCAGAGAAATCCAGGCAATTCTTGTAACACAGGACACTTTTTTAAAAACCATCCTACTATTGACTTTAAAAGAAAAAAGAATAGAGCAAACCTGGTCTCGCTTGCAGATCTAGGAATTCAAAGATACTTTTTCTAGGAGTTCCTAAGCTTCACAGATGAACAGAAGACTTTGTCGAAAGGTACTTTCGAGGTTGACTATTCTAGAAACTACCTGCTTTGCCTTTAATAGAGAAAATAAGGGCGAATTTGGTATTACTGACAGTGAAGAGTTATGTAACAGGACAATTTTTCGCAAAGTTTTTTGGGCTCAAGAGACTTTGCCGAAAGATAATTTTGAGATTTAATACTTTGAGATCCTCCTACTTTTGCCTCCGAAGGAAAAAAGCAGGGCCCTGCTACCAGAATTGACCAGGGACTTTACGCGACAGGACACTTTTTCTAAGAACTCCTACGCTTCACCGATAAATAAAAAGCCTCACTGAATGATGTTCTTGACGTTTTCTACTCTAAAAAACTTCCTACTTTTGCCTGAAAGGACAAAGTAGGAAGTTTAGCAAAATCAAGTTCGCCCCAGTTATTCAGGGGCGAACTTGATTTTGCTGTCAGAAAATACCGGGAACTTCACGCAGGATGACACGTTTTCGGGATTATCGATTACTTTTATCGATTTTATCGATTTTTTGCAAAGTTTGAGCTAGGGGGCTGGGAGTTGGCACAGGGGGGTAATCGAGCATGCTGATCACCCCCAAGGGGAGTGATCAGCATGCTCGATTACACTCCTGTGCCAAATTCCAGCCCCCTAGCTCAAATTTTCAAAAAATCGATAAAATCAATAAAAGTAATGGACGATCTTGAAAACTAATATTGTATTCGTAATCTGCATGCTCGATTACCCCCCTGTGCAAACTCCCAGCCCCGCAGGTCAAACTTTACAAAAAAAATCGATAAAATCGATAAAAGTAATGGACGATCCTGAAAACTAATATTGTGTTCGTAATCAGCATGCTCGATTACCCCCCTGTGCAAAATCCCAGCCTCGCATGTCAAAATTTACAAAAAATCGATAAAATCAATAAAAGTAATCGATAATTCTGAAAACTAATATTGTACTCGGAATCCCCATGCTCACTTCCCCCCCCCGTGCCAACTCCTAGCCCTGTAGGTGAACTCTGCAAAAAAATCGATGAAAATCGGTAAAATCGACATCGATCGATAACGAAAAGTGGACTGTGACACCCGCCGGGGCCCGAAGTGTATGTGTGCCAAGTTTGGCCCGGATACGGCGGAGCCGGGTAAGCCAGCTAGTATATGTATATATAAGTGTACATATATATATATGTATATATGTACACGTAATATGAATTCTACAAAGTCTAAACTAACCAATTTATTACTTCTAAAATGACATAAGGATTAATTGGAAACTTCATTAGCACGTAGTGAATTTACTTCAATCTTAGGAACATTTCAATGTTCCTAAGATTGAAGTAGTTATGTTAGAGTTATGAGTTAGAGTTAGAGTTATGTTCAATGTAGCCACGCAAGAAAATCAAATAAGAACTTCGGGGGAGTCAAACTATTAGGTTGTCAAGAAAATAATGTCGGTTTTTATTTGCTTGCTTTAACAAAGCAACCAGACTCAACCCAACAAAGGTTAAGGGGTACTGTTCGATAGAGCAAAGCAAGCTCTACAAGATGGCACTCATGTCTTTGCGCCATGCTCGATCCACGGAGAGTACGAACGCAAAATCTAAAAATTTCCAAATGCCCAAAAAATCGAAAAAAATCAGATCTTCGTCCAAATAATTTCTACGGACCTCCCACTTGCCCACATCAATACTATCGATATCTGATATCCATATGTGCAATTGCCGTATTTTTTCCTTGACTAGAAATTGAAAAAACGAAAATTTCCCTGATTTTCTCAAAGCAATGCTGAGCCGTTTTTGCATATGTAGTTCTATACTACAAGCCTAGGTAAGCATAACTATAGGTTTTCAGCCTATTTCGAGCGGTACTTTTCGAGAAATGTTGATTTTAGCACTGAAACTGAAACGAAAAAATCCGAATTTGTTATTTTTCGAAAACTACCGCATGGAATGGGCTGAAAATCTACAGTTATACTTACCTAGGCTTGTAGTATAGAACTACATATGCAAAAACGGCTCAGCATTGCTTTGAGAAAATCAGGGAAATTTTCGTTTTCTCAGTTTCTAGTCAAGGAAAAAATACGGCAATCGCAGATATGGATATCAGACATCGATAGTATTGATGTGAGCGAGTGGGAGGTCCGTAGAAATTATTTGGACGAAGATCTGATTTTTTTCGATTTTTTGGGCATTTGGAAATTTTTAGATTTTGCGTTCGTACTCTCCGTGGATCGAGCAGGCGCAAAGACATGAGTGCCATCTTGTAGAGCTTGCTTTGCTCTATCGAACAGTACCCCTTACCCTTTGTTGGGTTGTGTCTGGTTGCTTTGTTAAAGCAAGCAAATAAAAACCGACATTATTTTCTTGACAACTTAATACTATGTTTACTATCTTAAAGGCACCGTCCACCCAAAGCGAAGTTGATGAGATTTCGGTGGCATACTAGTGTGGGCCCCCACACTAGTATGCCACCGAAATCTCATCAACCTCGCTTTGGGTGGACGGTGCCTTTAAAGCTTCACGATATGGAGATACATGATGAGATAGAAGTATGCTTGGTAATCTTCTAAACAATGAGAATCTCGGAATGCAATTAAGTGATACGCAAAAGCGGGAGTAGAGTTAAGGTAAATGGTATGATAGTGACATGTAAGTACAGCAAACTAGAAAAAAGTAGTAGCAGATCGGCTAAAACTCGTCGGGGCTGGCCTTTTCTATTTCCTTGACAGCAGAAGAGCTGCTTGCCGTAGTCTCGATCACACGCTTCTTCTGAAACAAAAGTCATGTCGACGAAGACTGGGAATAAGTGCTCTGACATCTTACCTTTGGAGGAAGGAGTTTAGCTCTTACCGGATTCAGTGTATAAGCTCATACATCTCCCATCTACTCTCCATCTCCATCATCACGCCTTGAAATACCTTGAATGCCTCAGCTGGTTCCTAAACCAATGTAATTTGAACTCAAATTCCACAATCCCACAATCACAGAGATAGTCGAGCTTCGATTTCTAGAGAATAATCAAAATTGGATTTTAAATAAAGTTAATTTTGGATTGGAATGAAATATTGGAAAGAAGATGGCTTAGGTGGGATGGATGGAATGCACGAATTGAAAATAGGTAGCAAAAAAACCTGGAATGATGCAATATGAGCTGAGATTTGAAATGCGCGTCGATATTGCGAAACTGCTCGCTGAGTCACTCATCATCTCCCGATTTCCTTTCGCGACCATCCGCAAAAACTGTCAAAATATTGTCTCGCGCATGGCTACGCCCTTTCCCGCGAATCCCTCAAAAGTGGGCGGATCTCCGGCGCGAGTCAACAGCGAGTGTCTGAGTCTAGCGAAGAAAATGATTCGTCCACTCGTGAAGTCAGCGAGAATGGCACACAAGAGGATAAAAAAGTTGGCGCGCCGCCAACGTTGCTTCGCACCAATGCAACGGTAAGCAACAAAGCTTTCCTCTCAAAATATTGAAGTAGATTTGTTGAATTGCTTAATAAAGTTGTAGCTATGTAACGAATAAATGCTTACCTACTCACTTTGTATGTTCAAGCTTTCGCCGTCGCCCTCGTCAACGGCTGGATCAACACCTCGTCGGCAAACTGTCTTGCCGGAACAACGCAAAAAACCAGAGTTCAAAATGTTCCTTGTGCGAAAACTCGCTGATCAAGCCCATGTGCTTGGTGATACTATTGTTGATGACAAAACAGGTAGTGAATTTATTTATTTATTTATTTATTTATTTATTTCAATACACTCATGGTGTGCCTAAATGAGAAAAAGAAGAAATAGACAAAGCAACTATGAACAAAACGAGAATCCAACCAGTCTCAATCGCAGGAGTTAAAAAAGAATAGAGAAATAGAAGAAAGGATGAAAGAACCCATTCCCCAGGCCTACCAAGACGTTCAATCACTTAAAAAAGTCAAGCTGCGAACGACCTTTATAGACTGTATAGAATCCAAATCTTGCTCGCTCTAAAATTATTGTGGCCCACCCCGTCATTTGAGTGTCAGCGAGCCTGCGGGTAAAGCTAGCTGACTGGCCCCCAGTAAAGATCTATTTTAGAGGAGAGCAAGATCTATTGAACATCTAGATAAACTTTTCAAGTAGAAGTGGCAGGGCATGGGGCTAGGTAGCTGCGATACAACGCCATCAGAAAACCCCTTGTTGATAAGACTGGTTGGTTCACGGTCAGCAAATATAAACATGGTCAAAACGACTACTACAGAGATGAATGGTACCATAGATGTACACTCATTCTAATAAGAGGCAAAAAAATTGAGGATAAATGGCAGAAAAGATAAGCTTCGTAGTCCGTAAACTCAGTTTGAAAGACGGTATAAAATTTTGTAGTAACACAAAGCTCGAAATCACGCCAGAACTAGCACGACGACCTGAAAAAAAAACAATATCGAGATAAACAGAACACTAAAGCAAAAATGAAGAAAGACTAAGATAAAGCAACTTGCGAATATCGAGATTACTTGTCCACCTTCATGACCTGAATCAAACTGGGTGAAAATCAACAAAGATAAGAATTACAATTCAGAACCTCAGAGATTTCCATCTTTTGAAGACCCTTTTTGAATAACCACCCATTTTTTGATGACAAAAGTTCAGTTGGTAATCGATTGATAATAATAATAATATTAATAATAATTTGCAAGCTTTTCTAAAATGTTGATCACTTTTTCCCTTCAGGAGAGCCCCTCGATATTGAAGGAACATATCTTTCATTAACTGGTATAATCTTCGTAATGGAAGACCATTCATGAGCGTAGAAAATAGAAGAAATCTGGTATGTATCCATACTAGTTACGAAACGGTTTGTCTTCTTGGTAGCTAGTTTGCAATGGTTTACGTACATTTTCCTTCAAATATCTTGCTGTATCGGAAATTTTGCAGCAAAATGATACCGAAAGGGGAGCAGCTTGCTAAACAGCTGAGGAAGTTTGCTTCGGGAACATCTGGCGATCCTACGCTCCATGACATGCTGGTAGGAAGTGTACCTGCACTGCTTTGTTTGTTCAATCATTACATTCGCAGGGCACGTTCTCAGAAACGGAGCGGCTAAAGCCAGAAGAATCATGGTATTGCAACAAATGTCGTGATCACGTAGAAGCTACGAAAAATTTGGAGCTGTTCCGTTTGCCGCCCGTACTTATAGTGCAGTTGAAAAGATTTGTTTATACAGGTGAGGATCATCAGTCACTGAGTTTTAGACTTTTATCTTCTTTTTCTTTTTGTTCATATTACTCATTTATGTGAGAGCTATGCAATTCTTCGCTTTTGGTTTATTTATAAACAAATAGATTTGATGTTTCACCACGCGTGGCATTGAGTTCCTCTAACTTTTGTTGTGCCACATATCAAACAATGCATCGTAGAAGTAAGGATGAACGCAGAATTATCTACCCTATTTCTAATCTCGACATGTCTCCCTTCTTGGCAGAAACAGCGCCAGATCATCAGAATACTGTAAGTCTTCTACTCTCACTGATCTGATCAAAATGATTTTCCTCACAGATTTATGATTTGACCGGTGTTGTTTGTCATTTTGGAAGTAGCTATTTTGGACATTATGTTAGTATCGGACGACTTGCTGGCTTTGACTCTACTGAAACTGTAGTTGGTAAGATCCAAATCGGAAATTTGGCCTCAAGTGAATTTAATCTAATGGGGTTATGTTCTAGATTGGCACCTCTTCGATGATTCGATCGTATCAAAGCAATCCCTCAGCAGTGTACAATCTGATGATGCCTACTTACTCTTCTACAAACAGCGCGGCGTGCCTACGAAGTCGATATTCAGGTACGCATTGTCTGTACTTTCTCAGTCTGGTGGTCTTTACTGACTATGCAGTTCATGATGCTAGTTGGAACATTTCTTTGCCTAATTTGTAGATATCTGATTTTTGCTGCGTTTTGATTTTTGGAGCAGCTGTTTAATGTTAATAATTCGTATATAGATGAGCTAAAAAGCTCTCTAAATCAATCTTAGTTTCATCATCTTACCTTTGAATCTCATAATCAGTTTCGTATATTCCATTTATGCAGGAATTTGTATGCATTCAAATAAGGTTTGAACATCAGAATCATTTTATTCAGAAAGCACTATTCTTGTGATCCTACCGAAAAAGCGGAAACGGACTCCAACTCATAGGTGCGATGGGGTGAGCAAAAGCTCACCCCCCCCTTCACTTTGGAGGTCGGACCGCCCCCCCCCCCCCCCTTCACCTGAAAGGGACGAAAAATTTTTTGCAAGGTGAGGAATTACTGCACACGGAATTACAAAATATTGAATGAAAAAATGCATTTTTAGAAGGATCGGATGTTGTAAAAATGGGTTCGAACTACAACGATATGGGCAGCGGGCAATGGCAGACATTAAGAAGCTTGAAGGGCGCTGATGGACAGCTTTATTGGAAAATATTGATGTGAACGATGTTAATAAGAGCCATTGATCATGAATTTTTTTGCAAATAAATTGTTTTGTCGGTATTTATGTGCTACAATAAAAGAATTTGTTGTTCATTTGTGTTTGCTTAGAGCTTAATAAACATATAGAGTCCAGAATAATGATAAAAATAGTATAAATGATGTCAGGAGAAATTTCTAGGGCAGTTTAGTTGAAATCACAGTGTTGGTCATTTTTAAGGAAAGTCAGTTTTTGATTTAGTATAACTTAAGTCAGTTGCATAATATCATCTTGCGAGAGTATAGGCGTTAGTAAGTAACCTTTCCTCTATCACATAGAAAAAAAATGGATCCTAAAAAGAATTCCTCTTAGAGTTACGAAGTCGCAAATAGGGCAGAAAACACAATTCCAGAAATCGATTTTTCGCAAATAACTTGTGTATATGTAAACGAATTTGAGATGCGAGGGTATAGGTAGATTCTAATCTTCAAGAGCTCTCGATTGATATATAGCATGTGGGGGTCCTATGTTTTTTAAGCCCTGCGAGGGTGGGTGAGCGGCCTCAGTTCAGGGTGCTCACCCCCCGCCACCTTAAGGCTCCCGCCAGAGTGCCGAAGCCATGCCAGCGCTACGCCAGCGCCGCGCTAGCGCCTAGTCAGCGCCGTGCCGACACAGCGCTGCCACGGGTCCCGCCGCGATTCACGATCAATTGCAGGGAGCGTCCACCTCGTCAGGGACGCCATCACTTCATCTTTTTCGCTCCTTTTTCTCCTTCTCGCGCTCTCCTTCATCCTTTTTCCTTCCCTATTGTTTTTTAATATTCCTTTTTTTCAGGAGATGCTCTCTTGCCAGTTTTTCTCGAACTCGAGTGGAGGAAAACGCTTTTGCGCGGCGCGTCCGGCTGTACAGAAGGGGACTTTTCTCCAAGCAAGGAAGGGTACGAGATTATGGATCGATTTCGCGCATTTCCAGCTATTCTATTTTCAGCCTGCTCGTCTACAAAATTCCTGCCGGCCACGTAGTGGCATAATAACAATCTCACAGTGACTTCGGAATCAAATCGCAGGAATAAGTGTATGCTGATCAAAAGATAACCATCAAAAGAAATGCTTCAGAGCAACGACAGTGAATATGAGAAAGATGCAAACGAATTAAAGAATGAAAGAGGAGATCCCACCTGTAAGCTGCAAAAACTGCGCCCAACCGTTTCGATTTCACTTGCCTTCGAAGAAACACCGGCGAGGAAGCGCTTCCTGCAACAAAAAAAGTATTAAGAAACAACAGAGGGATCGAAAAAAGACAAAGAGGAGCGCAGAGAGAAGAGGAGACACAAAATTGAGAGAAAACGGACGAAAACGCAAGGTTCTGGCTTTCCTGGCAGGTGGACGCACCCTGCAATTGATCGTGAATCGCGGCGGGACCCGTGGCAGCGCTGTGTCGGCGCGGCGCTGGCGTAGCGCTGGCATGGCTTCGGCACTCTGGCGGGAGCCTAATGCATTAGAGAGGCGCCGGGAGGTGAGCAGGCTTAACTGGATTGCTCACCCCCCCTCGCAGGGCTTAAAATGCATATTACCCCCACATGTTTTATATCATTCGAAAGCTCTTGACGGGACGAATCCACCTATACTATCGCCGTTTTGATTTATTCACTTATACAAAAGTTATATTAAAAAAATCGATTTTTGATGGGTTTCTTTGCAGCTTCATATCTCGGCGACGGGGACATTCCATGCTACACTTTTTTTGCATCTTACAGAGGGAGGTTTACTGAGTCTTACCTATACCGCAGAGAGATCGGATGTACTATTGGAGAGTTACAGCAGGGAATAAAAGGCGCTTGAAAAACACAGGTAAATTTTGAATTTTAGTTAGTCGTCCCGTGGAATCTCTTTGCGAGGGTATAGGTAATACTAAATGGACCTCTCTCTTGAAGATGCAAAAAAATTAATTCATGAAATGCCCCCACTGTGGGGATATGGGGCTCTGACGTGGAGGGAGGGGGTACCGTTGGACCTCTGGAAACTATCTTACCTGGCAAAGATATTGAACCTCACAAATTATATATCGTTGTACAGCTTTTAAAGGCCAGAATCCGAATTTAGATCAAAATTGGCTTTAGCTCATTTATACAAGAGTTATACTAGAAAGTGATCTACTGCAAGTTACACAAGTTAGAAAAAGTGACCTTGCTCAATTATCGTCAACATCGTAGCTTCAACTTTACTGCCCTAGGAATTTCTCCTGACATCAGTTATACTAGTCTTATCACTGTGCTACACTGTGTATGTGTATTCTGCTTCAAGTGGACACAATTGAGCAACAAATTTTTTTATTGTACTCCATAGATACCGACTTACGGATTTATTTGCAACAATAATTCCTAATTATCGCGGAGTCTCTTATTAACATTATCCACATTTGTAGTTCCAGGTAAAACTTCATTCAGCACTTTCCAAGCCTCGAGTATCTGCCATTGTTCATTGTAATTTTCGGTCGAAATCACATTTACACATTACACGTTCCACCCACCTAAACATGCATCTTCTCACCGAAAAATGGTGTATGAAAATGAAATAATATTTATATAAATTCAAAACAAAGTACTTATAAACATTTCACTAATTATATTTCATACAAATCCAATTTAGAGAATTTGACCATTCAAACTGGATAATTTTATAATTTTCACCATTTTTCAACCCCCCCCCCCCCGGTCGACGCCGGCACTTTCCAGACACCCTTCACTTTTGGAGGTCAAAATCAGCTGGGACACCCTTCACTTTCGAGGGACCCCGATCACCCCATCGCACCTATGCTCCAACTCCTTGACCACATCTGTGACCGCATTATCAGTGAACAAAATCAACGGCAACCCCGAATTAATGCAAGATGGAGAGAAGCGAATGAGGGAGGCCTTTCGTATAATATATCTATGACCAGGTATCCTTCATGTATATAACCTTGGCATTATATACGATGTAATCGCATTATATTATACTATATTAGTTCTATCTACTTCTATTTTTGTGTATCGTTTTTGACTGCTCTGTTTGATTTCCTGTCATAGCAGGAAATGATTGTTATTGGCGTGTTCGGACAGGTTTACAACTACTTTTTGTTTATCAATGTCTGTTCTGTTCTTTTCTACCTTGTCCATCTTAATGTTTGCACGTTTTGCGATTTTCTCTCTTTCGCAGATTCATCTGTTGATCTTGGTCATAAACTGATAGCAATCTCTGAGTGGGAACAGTTCTAGGTAGCTCTCCCTTCAAACCTTCGTGTATCCTTTTTTTGTCTTCGTTGTTTGTGATTTTTTTCTTGAAGAGTGAGCCGTTAGAAATGTATAGGATTTTAGTATTCCCTGAACGATCGCTATACAGATGGGCATGTCTTACAAGGAATGCTTGTTTAGTCGAAGTGGCCTTTTTTGATGGCATGTATACCACATTGTAGAGCATGAAATGCTGATTCCAAATCTGCCTTCCGCATCTGCGGAGGGTTTATGGACGAGAAGTTATGAGCGTTTTTTGGAATCAAAAATTGAATGTACAAGTGTGACAAAAATAACCGTAATACTTTTTCTAGCTCTTCAACGGAGCAATGATAATCACCAAAACACTTCACTTGAAAATTACTCTAAAATAAAAATTATACCACACTTGGTTACGTTATTTGAAGGTTAGTAAGATTCTAACAACTCATTTTATTCAAAATGCTCAATCAATTTTTGGCTCCAAAAAACGCTCATAACTTCTCGTCCATAAATGTTCTGCAGATAATGAAGACACTTTTGGAATCAGCGTTTTATGCGCTTTAATATGGTATACATCACATTTGGAAAGGCCACTTCGACCAAACAAGCTTCCCTTGTTAGAATGATTATTTGCGCTCATCCAGTCCTGTTGAAATCTATGGGTATTTTTTATAGAGAGCGTGATTCTTCTTTGTTCGGTTCTACTTGTTTTCTTTCACGATTAATAATATCAATAATATCTAGCAACAACTCCTTTGAATCTGTTTCCTTCATGAGAATCTGATCGAGAAAACGCTATAGTATATACAGTAAGCGAACTTATAGAATTGGCTTTAACACATTGACGACAAGGCCGATTTTTCGATTACTGCCATTTCGGACAGGAGGCTTTTTTGCTCTGCCAAACTTACGACCCACCCGTGGGTCGTATTGTCCGAAATGGTACTCTTTTTGGAAGAAATTCAGAACATGTCTCCGAGATTTTCCCCACAAGGGTTATCGAACGCGCTGATTACCAAAATATGATTTATTTCAGTTTTTGGCGTTATACGGTAAGGTTACGGTAGTCATTTTTTTACGAACCCAACATCATGGATTTTCATGAAAATTTGTGTATTGGGGTTATTTCACGTGCTGATCACGATTATAGTGTCCACTTTGTTCACTACATTCTCACGGTGAGACTACGGTAGCAGTACGGTAGAAATTTTGCAGAAATCAAGAAACTGATGTTAGAAGGTGGTATCAAAACTTGAGACTATCATTTTCGTAATCAGCATGCTGCAAAGCCTATATATGCAAAGTTCGAGTTTCCTAGGATGAAAAATGCAAAAAATCAATAAAATCAATAAAATCGATAATTTTTGATGGGCTAACGTCAACCTCTTGCCCGCTTCGTATTACTCTTACATGCATACCTTCGATACATAGAGCCACGTACTCTGGTAACCTTCACTTTGAGGGCTATGAGGGGACACAACCTTCACCTGGAAAAAAGCAGAAGTCATCCGCGGCGAAGCCCCGGATGTTATCATCCTGACTATTTCGGAACGAATGCTAATGAAGCAAATATAGAGAATAATATTGTGAGTTTATCTCAGCGAAACCGAGAATTTGCGTTTTATAGACTTTTTTACGTTGAAAGGAAGGTTTCTATGGAATTTTCGCCAGAATTCAAGACGAAATTTCTCTGTTAACCTCTCATTTGAACAAAATCGAGTATCAGAAGTTTAGGAAAGCCAAATGGAGTTAAAGAGAACGTGAAACTGCCTTAAATCTTGCGCAGAGAGTCGCGTTCGAAAACGCTGGTCTATCTCGTTAATGAGTGAATTTTGAAGCTTGGGACGTTGTCAGTTCTCCTCGTCGTGTCATGACGATCAGAATGATATATAATGTTGCAGGGTTTCGTTGAGACCCCGCAGAGATCTACGACCAGAGCCAAATGCCCCGTCGGCTCTGGTCTGGCTCCGCTGCTCGTCTGCGTCTCCGCGCGCTGCACGCTACCTCGCTACCCCATACGCGGGGCGCGGGGCATTTGGCTCTGGTGCCCTTTTCTTCGCTGTTTCGAACCCAAATTTAGCAAGCTATATATCATTTTGAAGCTCTTAATCTCTATTTTCACGCTGACAACGTCCCAAAACCACACTTTTTGATTTGGTCGAGAAATCCGGCAAAAACCTTGTTTTCGAAAATCTCTTGTTTTTCTTCTAGTTCAACTCTTTTCATGCGGTTTTTTCATGCAGCCTATAGATCTTGCTTGTGTTCATGATGCAGACAACCACCCAGCTCTTATCTCTTGGATTATGGTGGAATTTTTTGCGAAAAACCGTAAAAAGTGCGTTTTTTTTACCTTGTTCAGTTTCAGCGCTTTCGCATCGATTTTTTCCCAGCTTGGGCGATTGTTGCTCAGAACAATAAGCGCAACAATCCAGACAACGTCCCAGGGAACAGGAGCGTCAATGCGGGGGTAAAAATTTAAAGGACGCATCAAAAATCAAAGCCCCGTGTTACGAATTGCTGGTCCTAGAGCGAAGACTTGCACTTTGAAAAGCCGCCAATTGAATGATTTCAAGCCTCATTTCAGCGTTTTTATCCGGTTTTCAGCAGTTTCTTTTGCTTTTTACATCTGTTTTATGTCATTTTCTCTTCTCTGATCATCTTTAAACAACCTTCACTATTTATGACCTCAGATGTTCAAACAACCTTCACTTTTGACGCCCTGTCTCTAGACTATCGAAGGTATGCTTACATGTAAACTTGATTCTTCAGAAACAGCATCATTTTAAGAAGAATTTGAGCTAAAGCTTTTGCCTTATATATATCTACCGTATACTTACCGTAACATTACATTACAGTACCCCGAGCCCGGACCACTCTGGCTGGAGCTTCACCTAAGTGCCCCCAATCAGGTGCCAGAACCCCGTAGAATTCCGTCGTGAACTGGCAAGGACAGCGCTTTATGAATCTTACGACCCACCGGTGGGTCGTATTGTCCGAAATGGCAGGATCCGTACGACCCACCGGTGGGTCGTATTGTCAGGGTGCATCAAAAGGAAAACACTCAGGGTGCATCAAAAGGAAAAAAGATCAAACAGAAAGCTCAAACAAAACACAACACATGAACTAGCCTCCCAGTCAGGGAACAGAAAATAAAGGATGGATAACAAAACACGAAGCTCTAGACCCATCTAGCGAAGTAAAAAGCACTTTGCACAAAAAATCTAAAGACTTCTTGCATCCTTAAAATTCATGATGACCCCCTTTTGGGTGTCAGCGAGCCTTCCCGGTAAAAGCTAGCTGACCAGGCCCCGATAGGACTTTGTTTTGAAGGAAGCAAGAATCCAAATCGGAGTGGTAGGAATAAGTACCTACCGACTACGTTAGAACGAGTCAAACCAACAGACGAAATCAAGCAGACTAAGATGGGGCCAGGCTACAATGAGGTAATCGAATGATATTAACGTCACCCTGATGAAGAGACTCGCTGAAGTAACGTTAGTAAGGCATGATCATGGTTAGTAGTAACAAAAAAAATTTAAAACTGAAGATAACGTCCTCTTTCTAATTCTATGTAGCCGACTATCAAGACATGAGCAAAAAGATGTCAAATAACATCAGCGACGACTATGTAAGCAGCACGTAGTAGCCGTGACACAATGCAACATCACCAGTAGTAGAACCACATGCATCGTAGTTACCAGAGATGAACTGAAAAAGTAACGACAGAAAACATTATCGAGAAAAAAGCCGAGTAAGCTCAACCCGTTTCAACTTAGCACTGAAGCATCGCGCATCCTTTGATGAAATGATATCTCTGGGCAACAGCTGAAACCATCAAGCGCATCTACAGAAGATATTATTGTATTAGGTTGTCCGGAAATTAATGTCCGTTTTGAATTTCAACCGCAATAAGTCATACACTTCTCATTCCTGAATATCTTTCAAGATACCATTTGAAAGAGCAAAGCAAGCTCTACAAGATGGCAATCTTGATTTAACAACAGCTCTGATTAACCTCGAGTTTCGAGTCAAAAACTAAAAAGATTCAACTACCCGAAAAATCGAGAAAAATCATAACTCAACAGGAAATGGTCAGAAGTCGAAGTGGCCAAACCAAACAAGCTGTATACCATTCGATGCAGTATAAAACGCTGACTTCGAATCTGTCTTTCTTATCTGCTTCCCGCTTCTGTGGACGAAGCTACAAGCTGTTTTATTGTAAATCAAAATCACACATAAATACAGCGAAATTGAGCCCACTGTTGCACTTTTAGCTCGGCTTCTTTCTTTAAAAATTCGAAGTAGGCTAGCTGCATTTTTTGGCCCAGCATTAAGGCGAACGTGGCTCATCACGGCTAAATTTTCAATTTCACGCGCAATTTCTTAGCAAAATAATGGTCTTTAATGGCTTGTAGCTTCGTCCACAGAAGCGGGAAGCAGATAAGAAAGGCAGATTCGAAGTCAGCGTTTTATACTGCATCGAATGGTATACAGCTTGTTTGGTTTGGCCACTTCGACTTCTGACCATTCCCTTGTCAGTTCATAAGAATCCTGCAAAAATTCTAACTTGCTCACGTAAACACTATCCACGTAAGACATATATGTATGTATACGTATATGTATGTATGTATGTATGTAATATATATGTATATGTACGCTATTGCCGTATTTTTTCCTCTTTTGGAAGTCGAAAAAACGAAAATGTTCATGCTTTTGTCAAAGTGATGCTGTGTCGTCCCCACATAAGTGGATGTGTTCTACAAATCTGTAGAAGTACAAACGTAAATTTCCAGCTCTCTACAAGCTTTAGTTCTCGAGAAATATCGAATACTAGCTGGCTTACCCGGCTCCGCCGTATGTTCCGAATAGAAATTTCCATTTCTTAACCGATCCGGACCAAACTTGGCACACATACACTTCGCACATACACCCCCCACAGGGGTGATCAGCATGCTCGATTACCTTCCTGTGCCAACTCCCAGCCCCGTAGCTCAAATTTTGCAAAAAATCGATAAAATCGATATCGATCGATGACGAAAAGTAGCCTATGACACCCGCCGGGGCCCGAAGTGTATGTGTGCCAAGTTGTTCCGATCGGTTCAGAAATGGAATTTTCTATTCGGAACATACGTACACACATACAGACATACAGACATATAGACAGACAGACAGACAGACAGACAAACAGACATTCAGCTTTAAGTCAAGGCAGCTACCAGATAGACTGTCGTGTTCTCGCTGAACTGCTTACCTCTTCATTTGACGAGAATGACTCAGACGTGGCAGACAACTTGAATTTAATCACGGCTTAAAAGGGGTCAAACAAGGCGACAACGGCATTTGATACTTACATTGGAAAGCAATCATCCGCTTCTCTTCAGTCCAGGTATGACCGTCGCGTAGTCGATCACGGCGAAAGCTTCCATCGTCATCTCGTCGGCATTCTTTCGAAACAAGATGCCTGCAACAGCTCTATTACAAGTTAGTTCTTTTATTATTCACCTGTATGAATCCAAGCCATTCATGAGCCCCTCCGCTCGTTGAGATTTCAGTGTGCACTCAAGTCGTACAGCCCTCGAACAAACTTTTGTTAACTCTCTCAACACCGATCTCAAAAAACCGCATAAAGCTGAAGATTTTGTATTCACTCAAACTTACTTTGTCTCCTCACTGCACTTAGCCTTCGGGCTCTGAACCAC
This sequence comes from Cylicocyclus nassatus, assembly GCA_958299035.1. Taxonomy (NCBI): domain Eukaryota; kingdom Metazoa; phylum Nematoda; class Chromadorea; order Rhabditida; family Strongylidae; genus Cylicocyclus; species Cylicocyclus nassatus. Next base: position 80,018,778 of record CATQJL010000316.1, on the reverse strand, counting down.
TTCACACCCTCATTATACTCGCTCACGTCGACAAGCTTAGCCATCTCAACAAATTCGTGGGCGATGTCTTGCATGTCTTCAAAAAAAGATAGTTGAAGGGCTATGAAGAAGATATAAAACAAACCTTTAATTTGCAAGCTTTTTTTCTGACGGAACTCACTGATGGCAGAGGTAAATCTACATGGACGATGCTTGCGTATAAGTCTGGGTGAATTTTGAGTTCCAAAACAGCAAAAAATCAAAATTCAAACTTACTTGTAATACATTCGGCATACATAGCAAAGTTTTACTTCATCAACCGCTGCAGCGTGCAACACTCCTCACCGCAGTCATCGCAAAGACCATCCTCATAGTCAAGTCATCGTCGCATTTGAAGATCCAGAAACAGAAAAATCCAGAGGCCCTACCTTTGCTGCATAATTGATTTCTCCAGAGAAAAGACCAAGCTATTCATTACAGGCAACAAGTCCATTCGCGTCACAAATTTATGGAGAGAAATTTCAAAAATGTTCTAGTGAACTTTCAAGAACTTTACTGGCACGAAAGAGTTTCTGATGCGGCCATGAGGTGTAGAGTCTGTCCCAATTTGAGCATCACAGCTCTAGCTCCTCCGGTCCTCGCTGCCGCCTCGCTTAAGCCTCCGAGACACTTTCTCATAGTGAGCACCAATTAAAGGCTAGAAAACGTCCGCAGGATATATTTGCGACCGTGGTGCACCACCGAGCGAAGCGAAAGCGAGGACCCGAACCGTTGAGGCTGTGACGCCCTCACTAAACAGCTCTACGGTGCGCCTGTGTCAGCCCTGCACAGTGGAAGGCTGCTAGTACGCAATCACTACATCGTGTAAGAATTTTAAAAAAGTGAACACTATCAGCCTGATGGCAACTGAGTTGGCACGACGATGTAGACGCCGGTAAGCAACTCCAAGAGCGAAGTTGAATTGACAAATTGGCGTGGCTTTCTGAGCAAGGTGACTAGCACAATAAGAGGTTCAAGGTGAAAATGAATGAGATGAAGAAAAATCCATCAATACATACATATCTTCAGAACCTCGCTTGAGTGCTCCATAACCTTACTGACAAGATCTGTCTGAGGAAAGAAGAAACCGCTTTCCCTTATGGAAAGAGTTGCGAGACAGATATGTCGCGAAACCACCTCCGATGGCAAATACACCAAACTCGCGTTGACCTGAAGAACCATGAAAACTGTTTGCAGATTTGGGCAAAGAAAACAAAGCTCAGAGACAGATCAGATGTAGCAAAATCTTTCCTGATATACTTTTCCTCATGATATACAATCATTTGAAAATGCATATGCTGCACTAAGGTCAGTTGTTGAATGGGTGTTTAAACGTAATATATGGTTAAGTCCATCTTGCTTCCTAGAAAGCCACTTGGTGAAACTACCTGCAGTTTATGGGAGTAAAATACTCTATATCAGGAAATCATCAACCACTACAACATGACACGAACATTCATAACTTCTGTGCTAGAGGTTACACAGTTACGCGTCATGCTGTAATGCTCAAAAATAAAACAGTGAATCACATAGCTGCAGTAGCTGGTTTGGTTACATCTCGAGAAGCTGAAATCATCGCGACACGGATACGTTTTAGAAGAAGTACTGAGGAAGCTGAACAAATGCTGATACAGCACACAAAATGCGCACAGCTGGAGAAGCTCGACAAATTTGTACAAAGCGCACTTCTCGCACTTCATAACGCTCTGGAGCACTTCTCAGAAGTATTGCAATCGAGCGATTTGGTTCGAATGTGTGCAGTCGCACAACATTGAAAACAATAAGGAAAAACAGAAAAGACACGAGCAAACCTACTCAATTCTACTTCCCTAAAATCAAAACAAAATCGCCACCATCTTGCCGGCGACGACGAGATGGAAAGACCGCTCGAAAAATGAACTTTCCCGCATTTCGTGATCGTGCAGAAACTTTGCACGAGATGTGTTTCTACAGTAGAACGAAATTAACGGAGGAATTACGACGTATAAGTTAATGGGGTCAGGCGCAACCCCTCAAAAGCTCAGGCGGCCTGAGCCTTTGAGTGGTTGCGCCTGACCCCACTTCGTCTCAAAATGAACTTTTCCAAATAAATCTTATATGATTCTTTAGTACAGACCTCGTAAATCCCTATAAGGGGTATGTAGCTGATTAGTCTTGTTTGGGCTTTTTGAAAGCTCATGGAGTTAGTTCGTTCAAGGCGAAAACGCAATTCTCGGAATTTTGATCGGGCATATGAAACCATTACTTCAAAGTGGTTTGAAGCGAAATTGATAGGGTTATTAGGGAGGAGTACTACTTTGTAACAAGTGCAAAAAGGTTGACTTTTTTGATCATTGGAATCAAGTCTCGTGTTTGATAACAGCGCCTTCCAAACATTAGAGAAGATGGAAAATTGTGACAGGAAATCATACAAAGGGTCCAAAAAGGGTTGTTTTGCATGCTGATTACGGAAATTGCATTCAGTTTGCTGGTATGAGACCTTTGGCGTGATTACGGTAGGTATACGGTAGGCTGAATAGGTCTAGCCAGATCAATCTAACACTGCTGTTTTTGTAGCTGCCTAGTGCACTGACTACAAATTCTATTGTTAATCAGTCATTACATAATCCTAGTTTCTTTCAGTCTCTATACTAGAATGCCCATGGTGCAGCTGGAATGAGCGGCCAAAGTTCTGGTGTTCTTGCAAAATTGAAAGAGCTGGTTGCCCGTGAAACCTCTGCTCTTCATCCACGACTAACGCTGATGATAACATTGTGTATGGCTCACAAACTGAAAGCAAGGAAGGCACAAAAGGGAGATTGTTCAAAGCTGGCTCAAAGCGTTTTTATGAAGCTATATCATTTATTTGGATCAACTGTCAGAACAAGTGGAAAAAGCATTTACAAAAAATTGCACAGAAGATGTGCTTTCCAGATCTACAGATGAGTGCTCTCTTTACAGTAAGATGGTCAGCCAGCTTCATCAGTTCCATTTCTAATACACTTCGGGTTTATCCAGTAACCCTTCAAGCTCTCGTTGACATCCGAAGCGACAGACGCCTGGCGAGCATTCTCATAAATAAAGCAAGACTGGCACACATGATACTTTCAGATGCGAGAACTTACATAGATTTGCACCATCTTAACACCACGATGCGAAGTGACCCTCCCTTTCGAAGTGGTCCTCAAATTTTAGAGAAGAATCAGTTATTTTACACTTTTATCGAACGCTATTTCAGAATAGTAAGGAAATGTAGAAAGGTACGATTATTTTGTTTTTCTCATCGATATCCAATATAACTTTCTTGCAGGCCATAAAATGCATAATTTTTCTTCCTGGCAGCAATGCGGACCCCGAACGCAGCTTCTCCGCTGTAGGCTTTCGAGAGAAGAAAGAAGCAAGGTAAAAACTGAAACTCTTGCTCATATTATGACGTAAACTTTTTTGACATCTCGACCACTTCGGTCTTCCTAGTGTTTTAGGGTGCAACGTGATGGACCTAGTGTTCTTACTGCAAAGGTACAGCAACTAGCTTCTCAATGGATACACCCCTGCTTCAGGTCTCGGCCTTAGTCCCGGAATGCCGTCCACTCTTATTCGAGAGGGTAGCCTAATGGAAGTGAAGGAAAACCTCGCAAAAGGTCAGAATGCTGTTTTCTGCTTGCAATCTTGAAAAATCTAGACGATGCTCATGAACTGGGCTCACTGCATGTAAGGTGTTACATGGTAGTTCACGGACTCAGTATGACGCCAATGATATCAGAAACAAACTACTGCAGGAAGAACTCACCAACTTGCCTACCTTTTCTGTGGGATCAGCCACAAAATCAGAATAAATAAATATTTTACTTCACAACAATTGTTGATGTATTTGATTCTTTATTTTTTTTACTAGCTCCAACGGCACGATCAAGCAATGAGTTTGTTCATGTACAAAACCATGATATTTGTGACTAAATCCTTTGTGCAGCCTTCCGAAACCTGTAAAAAGCAAATTGAAAAAGGTTCATTTACTGTTTTTACTTAATAACAATGCCCGTAATTTTCCCACCTTAGCTAACCGGAACTCAATAAAGCCAACGATAATAAAGAGAGATGAGTTGTTCTTTACCAGTGCATTTGGAAAATCTGTTCTGCATTTCATATAGTTTTGGACGATTTATGATCCTATCCCCAAATACGACCCCCCCCCCCTCCGGTTTCACCCCTAATACGACATCCAGGTCAGGCGCGCCTGACCCCACGCTCAACCTGCGTGAGACCACATTGGACACATTATCTAAACAAGCTTAATCGTGTACTACTTAGCAGGTTTATACTTGTTATGTATCTCGTCCAGGTTTATTCACTCTTTGGAAACAGGGAAGAACAGACTTAATCACGTTGAGGCAATGTCCGCAATGCGGTCACGCGTCTCCTAGTCATAGAACAGATGATACTGTTGAATTATTTAGGTAGGTTTTTCCATGAACACGTAAGGGTTCCTTCAAAATCTTCCCCTCATCCAAACATGATTGTCGGCAAAAATTACCAAACTGACTCACCAACATACTATTCTCAGTGGATGGATCCGTTAGAGACTATGGGAGAGCGAAAGGAACACTGGATAGGCAACTTGCCTACTTTACATTTTTGGAGTCGCTTAGGCCATACAAAAAGATAGCTATCTTAGGACGATGTTAAATATTAAATTGTCCCATAAGTCTTTTCATTTTTGAATTTTCGCTATAATAAGTCACACACTTCTCACTCTAATTAGACATCAGGATACCATTCGATAGAGCAAAGCAATCTCTACAAGATGGCGTTTATGCTTTTGCACAAGCTTCCATCCATCTCGAGTTTCAAACCAAAATCCAAAAAGTTTCGGATGCCCAGAAAACCGAAAAATTTTTGTATCCTCGTTCAAAAAAATTCTACAGACCTCTAACTAGCTCACGCATATACATTCCATATCAGACATTCATATGTGCTGTTGCTGTATTTTTTCATCAGCTAGAAATCAAGAAACCGAAAATTTCCATGTTTTTACCAAAGTGATGCTGTGCTGTTCTTACACTAACAGTTGTATACTAGAAGCCCTTAGAAGTACTACTGTAGATTTTTGGCTCTCTATATGCTCTGGTTTCCGAGATATGTTGATTTAAGCGCGAGAGACCCAAGCGAAAAAAGCTAAATTTGATATTTCTCGTTAACCAGAGCATATAGAGAGCCAAAAATCTACAGTAGTACTTCTAAGGGCTTCTAGTATACAACTGTTAGTGTAAGAACAGCACAGCATCACTTTGGTAAAAACATGGAAATTTTCGGTTTCTTGATTTCTAGCTGATGAAAAAATACAGCAACAGCACATATGAATGTCTGATATGGAATGTATATGCGTGAGCTAGTTAGAGGTCTGTAGGATTTTTTTGAACGAGGATACAAAATTTTTTCGGTTTTCTGGGCATCCGAAACTTTTTGGATTTTGGTTTGAAACTCGAGATGGATGGAAGCTTGTGCAAAAGCATAAACGCCATCTTGTAGAGATTGCTTTGCTCTATCGAATGGTATCCTGATGTCTAATTAGAGTGAGAAGTGTGTGACTTATTATAGCGAAAATTCAAAAATGAAAAGACTTATGGGACAACCTAATATAATTAGTGGCGACATGGATTTCAAAAGTCTCAGGCTTCTTTGCTTATTCCCAAGTAAGAAACAAGAATTTGGTGAAGTATTGAAATGCCGGAAGGATCTGCGAATGAATTCCGCAGAGGCAGCGGGAGAAGTGATCTCACTCGGTAGTATCTCTTCATATAGTATCCTACATATATTTGAATGAAAGAGCGAGAAAACTATTCTGTAAACATAACTCCGCGGCACACCCGCAGCGCGCTCTTCTCGATGCTTCTCAGCTCATTCATGAGCAGTAAAGTCTACGCACACATAGGAAAGTATTGAAAAAAAGTGGAGACCTCTAAATTAACTTCGAATGAAATTTATGCCAGGAATAAGACACACGCAACCTCCATTAGTACCTCAGTTCATTTAATGGATGCAAATTTCGAACTTGCACTATTGGATAAGCGGTAATAAGTACTCAGACATTGGGAACGGACGAGCCGCGGCCCCAAAAGGCCTTTCTGGGCAGCCCGTGGCCTTAATTTGGAGGCGGGCGTGGCCGGGGTGCGGCCGACCCGCGGCCCTTCGTTCATGTCATTATCGTCGCACCGGCCGAGCCGCTGGAGGAAATGGGCTCACCGGCTCAGCCGCGGCCCTCAATGATGGGCGGAGCATTGCAGCGGCTGAGCCGCGGACCAATCGTGTAAGAATCTCCGGCCCGCGGCTCGGCCGCTCGGAGTGCCTAAGCGTAAAGGATACTTGCGTGATGTACGTCGCATGGTCAGACTGCCCTCAAAGTCCATAGCTTTATACGTCTTTCCAGTCTCCCAGGAAGGAACAAGATCAATGTGTTGTTTTGTAAACGACACTGGATAGCCCATTGGCGTTATCCCGAAACTGCTATTTCGGTGGCCCTAGTTTTTGTTTCTTACTGTGTATTTTCCTATGTGCCATGGTAGGCCAGAGCCCAATTAGGCCGAGCTGGAATGAAATACGGACGGCCCGAACCAGCTGCGGCTAAGCCGAGACCCACCTGCGGCCGAGCCGAGGGTCACCGCCGGCTGAGCCGAGGCCTGCTCTCCGGCCGAGCCGCGAAAGCTGCAAAATTCCAACCGGAAAAAGGCCGCGGCCAGAGGTGCGATGGGGGAGCCGGGCCCACCAAAAGTGAAGGTGGTCCCAGCTACCACTGGCCGGCCAAAAGTGAAGGTGGTAGTGTCGGGCACTCACCTCCCAAAACGTCGACGGGGGGGGGGGGGGTAGAACGGACGAACAGAGCTATCTTTCTAGGTCGAACTGTAACCCAACGGCCCTCTTTAGGGCCACAGATACCATGAATATTAAAAATACTTAAAAATTTTATTTATAAGAATTCAAAATAGACGTGTTTAGTAAATGGTGTATTTGGAAGTAAAAGTTTGTTGGACTGTACGGATTTTATTAAGTAAATATGTCATAACATACTGCAAAGGAAGTAGGTCGATCTAGGCAGTAACGGCCGAGAACCAGAATTTTGAATATGCAAATAGTGAAAAATCATGCGAAATTTCCACTGTTATAAATCTGTTGTTTGAAAATGTCAGCAGTTGCGACTTCATAGGTTGTAAAGAGTAAATGGTGCTCTATCAGATAGTGAAGGAATTGAGTCGATTTGAGAGATAGTCTTTGGCAACCAGGATTCTAAAAATTTACGCCATTTTTGCGTGTTTTTTGACAGTTGACAGTTAAACTCATCTAAATCTTGCAAGTGAAAGTGTGTGATGTTGCGACTTCGTAGGTTTTGTAGAGTAAGGTTTGCCTTATCTGAATACATCTTAGCCGTACCGATTCACTGAAACAGTGCCGAGATCCAGAGTCTTGAAAAAGCAGGTGAAAAAGCGCTTTTTGAAATTCAACAACTCATAACTTCTTCAGAGCTACATGAATCATGCTGCGACTTCATAGGTTAGATTCCTCTCATCAAGAGCTTTCAGATGATGTCTAATATGTGGGGGTTTAGAGCCTCCTACGAATTATGCCCGTGGGGGAGCCTTTTCATACCAAAGTCTCCCCCCTCCAATACATTGAAGTGGGCTAAGGGGAGACTTTGGTATGAAAAGGCTCCCCCCACGGGCATAAATCGTAGGAAGCTCTAAACCCCCACATATTATATAACTTCTGAAAGCTCTTGATGAGAGGAATCTAACCTATGAAGTCGCAGCATGATTCATGCAGTTCTGAAGAAGTTATGAGCTGTTGAATTTCAAAAAGCGCTTTTTTACCTGCTTTTTCAAGATTCTGGATCTCGGAGATGTTTCAATGGATCGGAACGGCTAAAGATATATTCTGATAAGGCAAAGCTTACTCTATAAAACCTATGAAGTTGCAACATCACACACTTTCACATTCAAGATTTATATGAGTTTAACTGTCAACTGTCAAAAAGCACGCAAAAATGGCGTAAATTTCTAGAATTCTGGTTTTCAACGATTATCTCCCAAATCCACTCGATTCTTTGACTAGCTGATAGAGCACCATTTACTCTTTACAACCTATAAAGTCGCAACTGCTGACATTTTCAAACAACAGATTTATAACAGTGGAAATTTCGCATGATTTTTCACTATTTGCATATTCAAAATTCTGGTTCTCGGCCGTTACTGCCTAGATCGACCTACTTTCTTCGCTGTACGTTATAACAAAATTTGCTCAATAAAATCCGTACAGTTTCGCTAAGTTTTACTTCCAAATACACTATTTACTGAGCACGTTTATTTTAAATATATATGCCGCCGTATACATAAATATATGCTTTCAATAATCCTTTTTGCGTTTGTTTTGCTTATTTTCCTTCTTTATCGTCCAGCAAAAAATTTTTTATTCCAAAAGTGAAGGTGGTCACCCTGTACCAGCTCAAAAGTGAAGGTAGGGGGAGAATCGGCTCCCACTATCGCACCTCTGGCCGCGGCTTGTCCGCTCCCAGTGTCTGTTTGTATATATACGTAAAGCAGAACAAGAACAACAGCATTCTTGAAACGCTTCTCTCCGTAGACTTAGAAGCTAGAATGGTAAAATTTCAAAAAGCGTGGACATTTCTGATAGCAAATCCCTACCGGTTTCTCGAAAAGCTCAATTTTGACTTGAAGCACTGTCTACACTGGACCAAGCCGAAAGCGAACTCAAATCTCGACTTCTCGGGAAAAAAAGGGAAAACACAAGGCTACTACCGATTGAAGCTCTCAGGACTAATAAAACACGTGTCGTCACTAGTTATCGCAGATTGCTTATATGCTGCTGATATATGATGCTATTATTTCTGAAAGAGGGGATATAGTACAACAAAAACAAAAAAAAGAGAGACAAGCGAGGAATTCCATTAGAAGCTAGGACCAGAGGCGTAGTGAAGACGCGTGTTGCGGTCGTCGCGCAAGTACCTAGGGGAAGCTGGATGGGGCCTATTCTATATTTGCCCCGTGCTACAAGAATAACAGAAGAAGGCCGAAAAGCAGTTAAGTTGAAGAGTTGCGCATCAATCTTTTAACAGCAGCATGCAGGCTCTGGACATATGGGGATCTCGTGGACAGTAATTTTAGGGACTTAACTAAGACACTGTCCAACCAACAGCTCAGATAATGTTCTAACGGCTGATATGTCTAACGCCTCCAGCCTGGATCCCTGAATCGTATTTCGCATAGATTGATGGCGCGACACATCAGTTTTACGTAGGTCCTCGTGTGAAAGCATGCAAACACGATACAAGTCTCCGATAATGCGATCTTGTAGTCAAGGCGTATGTCTCAGCCGTTAGCGCGTCATTTGCGCTGCAGCTTGGGCCGTGCCTTAGTTAAGGCCCTAAAATTACTTTCCACGTGAAATCTCCATAGTTCCAGATTTGCCGGGACACTGACCCGTAGTAAAACCCCATCAGGGCATCTCTCTTAAGGCGGACCAGAGCTGATCTCATCGCGCCTCAGCACATTGCCAGGGGAGCGATTGATTTGGAGCAGGTCACTTACTGGACATTCGCGTTTTCAAAGGTGGAACGTTTCTGCCATTTGTGCATTATTAGTCAAATGGATAAGACTAATGTGCAAGCGGTGGGCCGTGGTTCGAGTGCGGCTAGCGGCACCATTTTTGCTGCTTGGCCCGGCGACCTTTGATAGCGGCCGCTATCGAAAATGATAGCATCAAATAAAATCAATGATAGCCGCTATCAAAGACTTCACCTAACAAACAACAAGATAAAACAAATACACGCTATTTTGGCATACATACGAGGAAAAAATACACTTAGCAAAAATAAATAAAAACGTAAATTCACATTCTTGTTATTTCAAGCGGTTCTTTGAAAAAACAAGCAACAACTGCAAGAAAATGCAAAAAAAACTTTTTTCCGATTTCGTCAATCAGCTGTTCATCGATCCTCACTCACTTAGGCGCCCGAAATTGTGCAATTTTGGGAGTTTGCACCGCAAAAGAACGTCATCTGCGATGTTTCGTAAGTTACTCGGGACAACTTACGGGGATTTTCTCTGTGCTCTCCTCTTTAGCACAGTATTTACCTTATGTCGTCGCCCGGCTCATCTCCGATGACTCCGGTCGGGAGCTGATCTCCCTGCCGAGCTTCATCTGAAGCTCACCTGTAGGGTGACCTTGCATATTTACACCACGGGAAGTGGGCAGTCCTCATCTCACCCGACAAAGCCTCATATGAGGGCCTTAGGGGAGATCATCTCCCGTGACCGAGCTTTACTACGGGCCACTGCCTTTAAACCCACGGTGCGAGCATAGCCGGGCATGTCAGCTGGTCCTCCATATTTAGTGCAAGAAAAAAATCTGTACATTTTACGATTAGCATGTGCCCTATTGGGATCTAGTCCGTATTCTATCTGTAATAGAACGGGCGACAAGCGGATAAATCACTTCCAAAGCCTGCTTATAGCCTACATAGTAATCGGTGGAGTATGCATTTTTTCTGTACGCTGCCTGCGATTTGTTTTGAGTAAAGGCTACTCAGATCTGGCATCTTCGGGTAAGAATTATGTAGTTTTGTTATACTTTCTCTATACATCATTTACTCCCATTCATTATCTAGACGCGCGTAATCATAACCTTGCCCACAAACAACATGATTGGCATCTTAAGCTGTCTTCTTCAGTGTTCCAAGCATTCTCGTGACTTGATGTTATTCCTTCTGAATGGAGTACAGCTTTTTATTCCTGCTATTTTTCCAAGCGAGGGCATGTTGGCAACATGGCCAATCTTCAAGTTTCTCCATGTCTTGGAACTAATTCTTATAATTACTGGGTGTCCAGCGGCTATAATTCTCATCACCACACTCAGAAAATCTGTGCGTTTATTTCACAGGAATCTCAGACAAGTAGCGCAGGTAATTTTCACTCTTTTAATTTTCAGAGTTAATTCTCACCTCATCTAAAACATAGTGCAACATGCAACATTATCTTTGGTTGAACATACTTATTGCTTGGTGTCCTGTAATTGCAATTTTACTTCTTCCCCTGATTATGTTTGACTTCCACTACTCTTGGAATAATGGTTTTCAAATGTTCTCGCTCATTTTTGGTCAAAGACTTGCTAAGACTTCAGTAATACACAAAGCTTTGTAAATCTTTAATCATTTTTGAAGAGAAACCGCTAACATTTTACCGCTCACCTGGGATCTGAAATCTAGGGCGTATAGGTTTATGTGTCAATTAAGCAAGCGCCGTGCGCGACAAACTGGCAGTAACCGCTCGCAGAGAATTCTAGCATAACTCGCAGCACATACTTTTCCATTTTTTCAGGTTTCCAGGTCTCCATATCAGTTTGCACTACTTATCTGCAGTACCCGAATAATGATATGTACAGATAAAAACGGGTCAAACTGACTTTGAATGTTATCTAAGCTTTCAAATCCTGTCTCATCTTGGCCCCTATCCTAGTACCACGTCAACACAAAAAACGAGTACGAAAAGATTCGGTTCTGTTTGCGAGAGGGTGAGGCAGAGAAGCACTCTCATGTGCAGCGTTAAATGTAAAGAGTGAATACTTTAGTAAATACTCAAACGTAAAAGTAGGCGTCGACTGTGCTTAAATGTTTAGACGACACTCAAGCAGAGTCATCCAAACTTTGCACCTACTAGGCTGAATGGAAAGTGGTGGGACAGCATTTGAAATTTTTATTTTGATGAACATAGGTAGGCCGCAGCTAAAACTTCACTTAGGGGTTCACAGTGATTCGGAAGTTTCGGAACAGTTTTAGCATAGTTCTCGCACTGTGTTGGAACTTTGCCGTGATGTGCCGCATGCGCTGCAGCCTCCTTCATGCGGTTTTGAGAGGCGGGAGGTAGAATTTTTTGATCGTTTTCAGCGGTTTTTCTCTCATATTTCACTCTTTTCGCTCTCATTCCTCTACCCCGCTTTTACTTGTAGTGAGAAAAGCTGCGAACTTGTAGCAGGATTGAAGAAAGTACGCTGTTCTGTTCCACCTATTCGGGAAGATGATCCGCGAACGCTCTTCCTTCCTCTCTTCGTTATTTTTGTTCAGACCTTTTCATATGTTCTAGAAAACTATTATGCCTCTTAAACAGATGCGGAACTACGCAGCGGAACACATAAAGCAGTTCTGAACAAAAATAAGAAGCGAATGGGCAAGCGCAGGAAGACACATGTTCCCGGGTATAAGCTCCTGCAAGACGAAGGCGGTCGGTTCGATGTGCAACGCGGTTGCGACATGGCTGCGTCACAGCAGAGTCACAGCCGCGTCACAGCCACGTCGCGCCTCGAACCAACCGCCTTCGTCTTGCAGGAGCTTATACATAGAAGCAAAACTGCACTCATTCTCCAATCCCGCTTCAAGTCCGCAGCTCTCATTACCAAGAAGCGGGATAGAGAAATGAGATTGAAATGAGTGAAATCAGAGAGAAAAACTGTTAAAAAAGGCAAAATATCTTTAACTTTCGCTGTTCAAGAGCGCATGCGGGCAGCTGCAGCGCATGCGGCACAGTTCCAGCACAGTGCCAGAACTGCGTTGAAATTCCGCAACTTCCGGATCATCATGAACCCACCTTATAAGCGATCTGCGCTTGTCATTGCAGCAACGCATTACCGCTCTTCTTTCACAGTTCCGAACGCCTAGAAGAGTTCGGACAGCGTTTTCGAACATCTCGCAATCTTGCGCTGCTAAATCTTGAACTCAAAAAGCAAATGGCACACCATTCAAAGGGATTTTCATGCTTTTCATATCGGTGCATTAACACATTGACGACAACGTGACCCACATGGTGGGTCTGTGGTTTTGGAACTTCTGTTGTGCTTTATTCCTAAAAATTGCTTCCTCTTCTTGGTTGGTTCTCCAAATCATTGTAGGAATACTGCAGATGACGACCTGTCCAATTCTAGCTAAAAATACTCAACTTATTTATAGAAACATTGTCCCTCAAGGCAGACAGCTAAAATTGCACGCTGTCGTCAATGTGTTAATTATGCGGCCTCCTTCTTATTTCCATAAAAAGGCAGCATAAAAAGGCAAAAGAAGAAAAACTGAGATTTTTCGGGGCACTGAAGAGCAAAAGTCATGTTTTCGCATATTTTTTTTCGAGGACGACAAAAAAAATGGAAGAAGAATGGACAAGAATGAATAGAGCTTAAAGGGCTCCTATTAGACGGTAGCAGAAAATTGTCTATCGCAGCAGTGGTTGGTTGGTTTCACGTGTTTCATTGCGCAGATACACGAAGTTCATAATTCGTCGAAGTGATGAACTTCGCACTTTAGCAAGTATACATATTATCAAACATGTATGTTCTTACCAGTGGCTACTCAGGATTACCGCTCGGAGAGGAGGAGGGGGGGGAGACGAAATTTTTTGGATGAAGGTGCGTAACGTTAGCCACGCATTCCGAAATTTTTTTGGGGTGCTTTCCAAAATTTTTGCGGCCCGCTGGCCCCAAAATTTTGAAAAAAGGAGGCGTGGCGGCTACCACGCCCCCGAAATTTTTTTTTACAAGGCTAATTTGAATTTCTAAAAAATTTTAAAAATTATTTTAATTATCTACAAGTAAAAACAAGTCGCGTGCACATCTTTATAACACATTTGAGTAACTTTCAACAATTTCGCGATCCATTCTTGGGGTGGGGGGGGGGGGGGAGAGAAGCACTGGTACATACACAGGTTTAGCTGAACGAGAACAACATGTTCTAACATCTTCCAAACTGGAGCATCTAATCATTTCTCTTTTTTGAACTATAATACATGACTACTCTGACAAGAGGCGCCTTTTCAGATAATCACAAAAAGGGCAAATGTGTTTCTTTCAAATTTGGCACCACAATTTTACGTCTCGCCGCAATTTGCTATTGATATTTTCAATCTCTACGCTTTGATTTACAACAAGTTATAGTACTGCTACTAATTACACTCTATTTGGATTATGCTGTCAACCCAGGGCCCTGCAGGAGGTGGCATTTCAGAATTTTGAAAACGATATCCCCTTTGAAGCCAAAATTTCTTACGACTTCCCCTTTGACCCTATTTTTGACCCGCGTAAGTCCCTGACAAACAGATATACACAAATAATAAGATGGGCGGCCTCAGCGCTTATTATAGTAGTACTACCTGGCTTTCCTGGTCCAGCCCGGGTAATCAAGGTTTCAGCTCAATGGGTTCATCCGCAAAGGAATCTATAAAAAAACATAGGGTCAAGATTTGCACAAACTTTGACGTTTATATATCTAAGATACTACTCATTTATTAGTCAGCTGCGAAACTTTACAATTTACAATAACCGATTGCAATTGGAGCGCGCTTTCCGAGCCGATCATAACGCTGTGAACCCTATTTGGGACTGTATCGAAGCGGTGCCTTGGTGGTTTTGGAAGCGAATTTGAACATATAGTAATACTCTCGACCTAGTCCACATTTATGTAAAGGACTCCGGGAAATTATGTGAAGGGAAGTAGGGAGCCACCCCAGGTGGCTCCCAGGTGGTGCGGGAGCCACCTAATTTCGAAAAACACTTACTATTTTTTAAATTCACATAAGTTTCTCATAATTCTTCATACTTTTTCTGTGCTCATGGTCCTCCAACTAAACAGCAAATTTGGTGCCATATCGTTACTTGTGCATTGAAAACGAGCCTATTTTGTTGTTTTCCTCTTACAAGAATTGCGATTTGAATTCCCGCCTGCGGGCAGGCTAGCGATCGAAGCACAGAATCTTCACATTGCTGGAATCTAAGTTCATAGAACAGTTGCATCAACAAGGAATGATGAATAAAGAATAATATGTGCATTGTTTATCGGTAAACAAAGGGGAAGTCGTATTTTGGGGTCCGGGGCGGAGCCCCGGACCCCAAAATACGACTTCCCCTTTGCTTTTCCGGGGCAGAAACGATATCCAGCTTGTGAAAGCGCCACCCCCGCCGAGCCCTGTGTCAACCGATCAAACTTGTTAAGTGTTGAGTGTTGACCAAACGAAACTTTCAAGCAAAAAATGATCTAAACCTGCAAAACGTGGCTTTTTGGAAGACTTTTTCTAGAAGAACACTTCTACTCTTTTCTTCATATCATAGATGTATTCTTGCTTCCTATCCCAGCTTGCGTAATTGTGTCAAGATAAGTAACCTTAGCTATGTGAACGTACAAGTTAATTACAATGAGTCTTGATTTGTCGATTCCAAACTGTAAGGCAGACAAGAAAACCTAATTTGAGCTTTGCTAATTGCGTTCGTAAACATGATAACTGTGATGTTCACTGATAGTTAGATGAGCAATAATAACAATTACTCTTGAGCAAATGGTTCTGAGACTTTATAGTGCCGGCTATTCACATAATCCGTACATAATTTCAAACCAGACGATGAGCCTAATTCCCCCCCCCCTCCCGGTCGATGCTTCTTCACAGCGGCAGCGGCCTTGATACCCCTTTCTAGCTGAAGAGGCAGAACGTACCACCTTTACCCCGGAAAGGCCATGCCCTCATTATCGCATTTATGGATAGATAACTCCGAGAGATTTAGCACTTCTTGATCAGTCAAGTTATTTTTTCTGGGGTCGTTATCAAACTCATTCTTCCAACAGCCCCCATATAGTGTCGAAATCTCGGAATCAAGGGGCAAATCGACTAAGTGAAAGCAGAAATTTGAGCGAGTAAGTATAGGCTGAGTTTCTGTAAAATTAGCAGGTAAATGGTAATTGCCTATCGCAATTAAGAGATTAGGCGGGTTCGATGACCTCTTTAAAAAATGTGTTTACAGCAGTCGATTTCCAAAGGTAAGTAAGCGGTTCACCATAAATACCTTGCCAAGCCGAGATACCTTTGTCTGATTGTGACAAGTGCACTGCCAAAAATGTGAAAATCGTCGAAAGAGGAAAGCCATATCAACATTCAATATACAGGGTGTCCCAAAAGTAAGTACACACTTTTCAATCGTTAATATCTTTCTTCCCATTGTGCCTTTTTCCGATTCAAGCACCATTCTGTAGAGGGCTTCAACTTATATCAACAGTATCAAGCGAATCATCGATTGCACTTCATTACTGTAGGATTACTGTAGGAACATCAACGAAGATCTTAGGTCATTGCAAGCCATATTCTGCCTCGCATCAAAACCAAACAACCCAAAAACTCTTATACTATGGTAATGGAAGCCGCTTATTTCGAATATGAAATATTCACTTTACTGTGTTGCTTCTTTCCAAAGTTATCTCGGGTAAACTGTAACGACTAAAATGGAATGGACGATTCGATGGATGGATAGATGGATGGACGGTACATCATGTACTTGAAAATGACCTGCTACAAGTAATACTTCATAACACTTCGTTATTTTGAACGCAATATATACTACTTATGCTAGTCGCTATGCATGTGTTCGAAGCTCCTGATAATGTGCAAGAAATCCATTCATATTTTTTGAGACCTGATTCATAACACCATTGCCATCCAAATTATTCTATAAGATTCGGATTTATTGCTATTGATTGCTATCGGATGCTATTCGGATACGACTCGAAAGTGAAAGCAAGTTCAAAGTAATTCCTTGCCTTTTTCTCCCACCCCCGTTCCATATTTATTCGTCTGTCTGTATTTCATCTGTGAGGTGGTGCATCGTTTACGATGTATTTGATAAATAAATAAATAAATAAATAAATAAATAAATAAATAAATAAATAAATAACAGAATTCCCAGTATTTGTCAGAAATGTAATCACACCGTCAAAAAAGCCTGAAACACTCGTAAGTTGGTAGGTGGAATCAGCGTGCGCGAAAACCTAGTACACGATTTCTCAGGGTTGGCAGTAATCTGGTCGAAACTCCGAGTTTGAAGCTCCGCGTTAACTCAGACATAACTCTGAGTTCCGTTTTTGAAACTCTGAGTTACGCTTATTGAAACTCTGAGTTCCGCTTTCGTAATTCCGAATTCCAACTCTCAAGCTCGGAGTTTTGCTTTGAGGAGCTGTTAAGCACTTTGCTGCAAAAGCGACGTTAAAGTAGGGACTCGAACCTGTATGGTCTAGCGTAAAGATCCTATCACTAAACCCCTAGACCATGACAGACCATGAACCCTAAAATTGCTTTGCCATAATGTACTCACTCATTTCATTAACACTTAGCAGGTCAAAACAAGTTATATCAAAGCCTCACTCATTTCCACTTCTATCGGGCAGTGATGGTTCATCACAAGGATTGGTCTTTTGCGCAGCTGAAAGCTTTAAACAATAGAGAAAGCGGATGGCATACGCAATGATAAGAATTGACTATTAGGATTTGCGCACAGAATAATTCCTCCGGGCAAAGTTTGCCCTTCCATGATTTCGTCTTACTTACCGTATACCTACCGTAACCTTATATAGGTTACCAGTGTATGTAACAGATAGATTGTCCGTAATCTGCATCCCGAATAACTCCAGTGTACCAAATTTCGGCTAATTCCGCCGCTTTAATTCATCTACCGTAAACCTACCGTAACCCCGTCAGATGACACTGCAGTATAATCTGCATGTCATATTCGTTATCGGCGCCCCGAATAACCCCACTGTACCAAGTTTCGATCAGTTTCGTGGATTTCTCCTATCTACCGTAAACCTACCGTAACCTCGTCAGATGACACCACAGTATAATCTGCATGTCATATTCGTTATCGGCGCCCCGAATAACCCCAGTGTACCAAGTTTCGATCAGTTTCGTGATTTTCTCCCATCTACCGTAAACCTACCGTAACACCTCTACATGACCCCATAGTGAAAAATAAGTACCATAAGCGTGACCAGCGCACCGAATAACCCCCTGGGCCAAGTTTTTACAAAATTTCAAAATTTTGTAAAAACTTGGCCCAGGGGCCATGCCTGCTTAAACTAGGAGCAAAGTGTACCCCGGAGGACTTTTTAGCTGCCCCTCTTCTTTTGCGCACTATTTCTCTTTCTCTGACCAAACTCAGAGTTATCTCTGGACGATAGACTGGAACACGCATCAAACTCAGAGTTATCGCAGACACTAGTTGCGCGTTTGGTGGCGCTGTTTCTTGTGCAGGACGATTTGGACAATGTTGCGCTACTAGGAATAAACTACGTGTTAAGGAGAATCCTGCCATATCATCACTTTCCGGATTTGATCTGTTCAAACACCTGTTAAAGGGGTCAAAAAGTTGCGCGTTAGCTCAGAGATAACTCAGAGTTAACTCTGAGTTATAACTCTGAGTTTCGATAGGTTTACTACCGACCCAGATTTTTTGGAAAAAATTGTCAGATTGGTTATTTTACAATAGTTCCACTTGCTGGATGTTCTTACGTAATCCTACGTAGTGATGAGCGATCGCTGATTCGCTCCTTACTGTAAATCTAAGTTGAAGTCTCCTCTATGGAATGGTATTGAATAACGGAAAAAGACCCAATGGGAAAAGAGATATTAACGATTGAAAAGTGTGTACTTACTTTTACGACACCCTGTATATACACTAGTAAGAGAAAGAGACAAAAGTTACGCTTTTTCAGTTTCACCTCATCATGTGGGCTGTCTCGAAACTGATACGAGTTTATATTATTTTTTACGATACAGGCCTGATAAAAACCGCAGGTAATTTTTTTCAGAACTCTTCTCTGCTTTGTTTATTTTTTCTCTTGTGAAGATCACATGCGGTCTCCCTCCACACTATGGTCTCAATATGTGTGATTGCGTTGATATCGCATTATTTGAACTTAAAGCGAGAGTCTACCTTTAACAACTTTCTCCTTTGTGGTGTAGATTTGTAAGGAACTATGATTTTTACAAGCGGATGCACTTGCAATACTAAATGCTAAGTGAGTGCGCTAGGTCTAGAAAGAAAACAGGAGAAGAGAAGTTCAACATAGACAAAAAAAAACAACCCGAATCACATTAAGATATCTTGAGCAAAAGCAGAGTTGTTCTAGCGGTCCATAAGAGCACCTCTTTTGAAATTGAACATGTATTTAAATGGACGCACATTACAATAGGCACCCTTATAAATCTCGAAACAAAATTAGAAGCCAAAATTCATTTCCCTCGTTCTGGGAAGCAAGACAAAATGAACAACTGACGAACTTTGAAATCGAATAACGATCCTATGATTGGACTTCAAAGCAGTGACGGATGCGGTTAAAGCTCAAACGTTTAACTTGCATCTGAACTCCGAACATTGACCTGATTAAAAGATTGCGTTTTTGATCTAGGTTTCCCACTTCAATTTCATATTTTTCCAAGGCGATTGAACAGAGCAAAGATTGAGTTTGTAGTTTCATCCAGAAAAAATATCTTCGCGAATTGGCTTGGACGAGTTTAGTAGAAAGGGCATATTTTGAAAATGTCTGAATTTTGTTTTTTGAAAATACATGTGACAAAAAGGATGACATGATCGCTTGCTAGAGAGGCATGTTCATTTGCACTCAAATCTCAAATCTTTATTTAGCGTCAGTAGATCGACTGTTGTTCTTCCTTTTATTTGCACGATTCTCAATGATATGTGCGGTTATGACTGTCATACCATCCGTGATAGCTGAAAGAACATTCGCATCGCGTTATGTCTACGATTATGAAAGTGCTGCTCGGCCCTGGATCTCGTATCTAATTAACGGAAGTTCCCTATCTTTGGCTACTTGTTACTACATACTGATTATGCTTGGTAAGCATTTCATTGCTCATCTCATTCCTGTAAATACACCATGTGACGCCATATCAGCAAATTAGATTTGAAGATAGTCATGATATTTTTTCACCTATATAGAGTTTTTGCCGTTTTTGAAGAAACAGATGTGCCGAAGATTTGTTCCTGTTGATGGATTTCTGCGAAGGATAAAATTTTGACAAAGTCTAGTCAAATCATGACTTTGGAAAATAAGAGACTTGCACCGTCCCAATACATTCACATGTAATACATCCAACGTTCACACAAAGTCCTTCAAACTGCAAGCGGTTGATGTTGGCAAAACCTGCACGCCCTTCAAGTAACATCGCAAAAAAAATTGAGTAGAATACTTGTTGTTAGAAGCTGTGAGAGACTTAAGACAGGCTCCGACTTCGCTAGTTTACTAACAATGATTTACCTAAACACACTTTAGGACTGTACTCCGTACTTGCACTTGTGCTGATAAGTATGTTAATCACTGTGCTTTCTTCATTCTCTATCATATTGGTTTTCCGGCGTGACGCAGGAAAACTTCGCGATCTTTCTAATGTGACTGGTTATTCTAAGTTGAACTACACGTTGAGTATGAAGTTTCAGCTGGCGGAGAATGTTCGTGTGACGAAGGTAGTGAATAAATACAACTCCTTGTATCAAATAGCAATGCCTAAAAAGCAGGCGATGCTTTTGTGAAGGCGCATCGTCCTCGTTTTATTGCTCGCAATGCCACAGCAATGTCAACTTTTCATGCTATTGTTCTGGTGTAAGTCTCCGATTTCCAGATGCTGACTTACGCATCGATTGGTTTGTCTCTTTGGACTATCTGTAGCTGCCTCTTATTCGGAACTGCTTTCCTAGTGTTTGGCGAAGAGCAACCTCTGGGCCAATTTAGCTATGCTGTTTGGAACGTCTACCTGGCAGTGTGGGTTCTTTTGCAAAATACATGTTTTGAACATTAGGAACCTTAGTGAAATTGTGCTGTTGCTCTAGCGTATCCAGCGCTTTTGTGATTTTGGATAGGTGCTTTAGGTCTTTCGCTGCTGTTGTTTGGTCGTCCTTAGCAGCAATCGGAGAGTTACAACGCTTACTGCAGTGCTCCTTAGGAAATATGTGCTCCCGAGGTCAACCTGCTACAATCCAAAGAATGTCTGCTAAAGTTCACGATCTTCACTGCACCACGGAGAGATACTTCAATCAGCTAGAGTCAGCATGGGGGCAACATGCTAAGTTCTAGCAGATCATAATGTTGCTTCACTCACCGCGTCTTTTGGATTCTGCTGAAACACATTTATGCATATAAGTACGTTAAGACTATTTCTCGCTTACCTTTTACTCCAAAAATAGACTGATCTTAATCACTTATTTTTGAAGACGGTAACGCTGTTTGTGGAGAGACTTGATGATCACTAATGGGTAGAAACTGTACGAAGAATACATGTTATTTTATCGCACTTCGACCGCATCACTTGTCCTTACATGTTGAAGAGAGACTGTTAATTAAAAATTGATTAATCTTCTGTTGACACATTCTATTCACATTCTAATATTATAGCAAGAACAAAAAGACTGAGAAATGCACCACTTATGCGATTTAATCTGCTGATCAGCAGAATTCTATCTCAATCTTTTTCTAAGAAACAGTATAGCAGATTTGTAGCAGTGGCGTTTGTGCGGTCAAAAAATTTTTTATGTAAAGAATATGGTTATGAAACTTCTTTGGTGGTGACCTGCACATTTTGAATTCTATCTGATCGTATCTGTTATGCTGCAAATTTGCTGTCGTGGAGTGTGGTCACAGCTGATCAACAGATGTGTAGGCGCAGTCAAGTGCACTTGTTGAGTGTGCAGGATCCCATAGCAACTAAACAACTTAACCGCCAGCATGCCGCCATTTTCTCTATTTTTTCTTTGTTTTGTGCTTATGTTATAATGCTTTGCTCAATTAAAACATCTTTCACTACTGTTTTCAACTCATTGTTCTGGAAAGACGTACGAGTTCGCAATTTACATTGAGTTGTGAACGACTACGTGTACAACTGCGCATTTATTAGTTCGAAAAGCGCACAATGTGTACAGTACGCAACTATACTCTACCTAGCGGGTGTAAGTGCTGCGTTCTAACATCTATCATAATCAAAGGTCAGCCTGTGCAATCTCGCTCACGTGTGCAGGTGCATTCTGAGGCTAACCTTCGATTACTCAGCTTCTTCGCATACAATCTTGCAACTAATTTACTATGTTAATAAGCAAGTGCACGGCTTGGACCCATTAGAAGAGTTTCCCATTGTAACTCTTTCATACTGCTTGAGTATTCCTATTAGCATTTTATTGCATAATGGCTCAAGGCTTCTCAAAGATGTATCAACAAATAAATGGATAAAATAATGTTGCTCGCCGAGCCTTTGTCTACAATGCTATATGAAGTAGTTGTGAGAGATTTAGAAAAGGCAAAACAACAAAAGTTGTTCTTAGCCTGATATCAAAGGAAAAGTTATCCTCAAAAATTTGCGAACTCAAAAAATTGTTTCACGTATCTTCATGTGATGATTTGAGTTGAGCACTAGAACTCAGCTACAATTATCGTGTCCCATTATAGCAACAATAGCGGGGGGTTGGGGCGCTCACTGTATTAGCGTTACTGTAGAAGTTGATATAACGTTTTTCATAAGCTTTCTATAGCATGATGTTTCTAAACTGCGTATGGTCACCACTTACGGAGCTGGAACTATTGAAGGTCTCTAGCAGATATGAGCTTGAAACAGTTGTTTCCGTAGCACCCAATCCCCCTCCTTCGGGGATATCTGCAAGAAGTACAGGATTGAGCACGTTTGGACGCCGCCACTCTACCCGCAGTAACATGGGCTCGCTGAACGCCATCGGATTTTATGAGAGAGAACCGCTAAAGCTGCAAGAAGGAAGCCTTTTAGAAGCTTTGTCGAAGCCACTGCTTTACCGTCGTTTTTGCCTGATAATCGTTTGCCGGCCGAGATATTTCCTGGACAAACAATTAACATTCTCGCATTTGGTCACTGATGCTAGGACCTCTACCAACATGTCGCGTTAAAACAACATTTCACGCAAAGCGCTCCAACGGTCACCAAAAATATGCTTACCTAACCTTACGAGAGGTTACCGTAAGTTGATGTGATCTCAATTCCGCGGTTTAGATCACTCTAGGGTGTTTTCGTTCTATTGTTAGCTTTGAGAAATTCCAATCCATAAAGAGTTATAATAGTTTTGAATGTGTCCGGTTCTGAAATACACTGCAAGTGCTGTCTACTCGAACTGATGGTATGAGAACTTCGTTTTTAGCAGTGCCATGAGATGATAGTCGTTATGTTTCTTTCCCGAAGCCAGACAATGTTCTGAGACCAAGAGGATGACTGAAGGCAGATCTGTGTATCTACCACACAATTGCAACCTAAAATTACGAAAATATTTCTTTGCGATGAGCAAGTTTTGGTGACGATCAGGTACTATGATAACACATAAAAGCAACAGTAACTTGTGTCTTGCTTTGCAAAATTTTATGAAGTCCTCTCTGAACTTTTCAGAACCTCATCACTACTTCCTGCTTTTTCTTCTTGTACCTGGGCTACCTTTCAAGCTTACAGGTTGCGCCACAATTATTTGCGCGTGTATCATCAAGCGCCATACAAACATAAGACCGGCTCAGCCAGCAGTCAAGCTTGATATTGTTTTTTTGGTTCTACAACAGTGTATCCTAGTTGAAGGAAGTAAAATTGCCTGTTTTGCTTTTCGGTAAAAATTCATAATATTTCTCTGACTTTGTCGCGTGCTGCACGAGGGTAGAGACCCACAAAATTGCCCAGTATGTATCTTTTTAGTGATCGCTTCTTTCAGGTGAAGGTTTCGCCATAAAATAGATCTAATCTTTGACTTTAAGATCACTGAGGTTCGGAATCTTTAGGAGCATTCAAAACAAAAATTCAGACTATTTAATAATTTGCGTCAGCTTGCGTTTTTTCTGCCACGAACATTGCTTTTTGCAATCCTTCTTGATAGTGCTTTTTGTAGAGTATGCTTACGGAATTCTATGACATTAAATCCAGACCAAACTTCTCATTGCCGTTGTTGTGGCATTACTTTGAACATTTTGGCGCACCCTGTAGAACGAGCTTGAAGAAAATTCCCTCTTTTGCCATTCATCCACCTTTCCATTGCATCAAAACAAGTAAGCCCCTGAAACCAGCAATTAGAAATCAAAATTGCGGAAAATTGAAAGAGAGAGACAAGCATTATGAGCGAATTAAAATGATAATTAATATGATATATATATAATATATATAATAACATATAATATAATAACAACAATATGATATATATATATATAATTAATAAGATCATATGATGCTCACCTAATAGCAAGCCGCGGAATTGTTCTCACCGTGATGTCGTGTGCTACACTAGCAAAATCAAGGGACATTATGCCAACAGTTGCCCTTCAAGGGACAGACCAGACCGCCTTTTCCTAAAGAAAGTTGTGAAACCGTATGGTCTCTATCTTTACGTGAATGTCAAGCTGAAGGATTTGGATGTGAAAATGCAAATCGACGACAAGCCGCAGGACTGGGTGGAATTAGAATCGTCAACGGTGAAAGTCCCGCCAGCTGATTTAAGAGCTAACGCATAGCTGTTACAAGTATTTAAATTTTGTGAGATACAATTTACATGCAATGATTTCATGGCAGAAGATTCATTACATCACCACCTGTGTTTGCTGGGAACGAACATGCTTCAATAGCTGCCGCGCTTCCGCGATGCATGCTACGCTAATAGTTGATGCCGTAGATGCCTCTTCGCCTTTGGACCATAGTCTCGCGTCTGATTCAAATTTCTTGAAAGCGGAGTTAAAACGTCAATAATCTCAAGGCTCACCTTGTGCTAAGTCTCGTCTATGCCGCGAAGGAGAAGGTGCGCTTTGCCACAGAACCTCTCGTCAACGCAGTGTTGCAACACCTTGACGCTAATGGAGTGATATCACACGTCGATTACTCACAGCGGGCAGATCCCAAAGCTTCCTTCAAGAAGAACAATGGAGCAGTGCGCATATGTGCTGACTTGTACACCAAACTGAACGTCATTGGAGCTAAATTGATACCCACTTACCATCCCCGGAGTTAAAGGGTAAAGGGCTTTTTGGTCTATCGACGAAGTCGAACCTCGGTCCCTTCGCCATAATGACGCCTCATACCACTATAACGCTCGTTACTCGAGCACTTTAGTAGGCTTTGACATATTACTTATAGCACTTCCAAGTGCGTTCGTCGAAGCGAAACGACTGTGCTTTGAACGCATATAGCATGGTTAATGATGAAACCATCTCATGCAGCCATTCAAATATTCACTGAAACACCTTCTGCATTCTCAGGTAGCCAGACAATGTTTTGAGACTAAAATGACTAAACGCAGGTCTGTGTATATACCACACAATTAACACAACCTAAGATTACGAAAATATTTAGTTTTAGATGAGCAAGTGTTTGTGACGACGAGGTACACAAACTTTTGATAATAGATTGAAGTAACAATAATTTGCGTCTTGCTTGCGAAATCTTACGAAGCCCTCCATAGAAATTTCAGAGCCCACTATTCCCTGCTTGTTATCTTGTATCCGGCCCGCTCGATTTAGAAGAAACACTAAAAAAACCCTCTTTTACTCCATTTCCAATACAACGAATCAATTGAGTCTTCGAAACAAAAAATTTATTTGCAGAAGATTGAAAGAGAAAAGAGGAAGGGAACAAGTGGCGTAGTGGTATGAGGGATCGCCATGACCAGATTGGACCTAGGTTCTATTCAGCCCATGAGCCGCCCGACACCTCTACCCTCCGCGGCAGGTGTTTGTGATTCCACAACTATCAACAATCTCTTAAAACTGTTTAGTGATTCTCTTTAGATGCATTTCAAAGCTATACATATTGGAAACTTAAGTAGACTGGTCTTTGTTTCGAAAATGAACCGCAGCACATATGAACTGTTCCTCAATGTAGTGAAAGTAACTAGCAGATCCTACGAACATGCCTAACAACTACTCACTCGCCTACGCCCACCTGTGTAACATGCTGAAGACTTTGCAACGAAATCCCTCATATTTGAACCGATATCATGCGCTGGGAGCAGTTAGGCTGCGTTCATACTGATCTGGAAGTTCGGGAACAGTTTCAACACAGCCCTCGAATTAAGCATTGTGCTGGAACTATTCCTGGACTTCGGGATCAGTATGAACGCAGCCTTAGAACGAAACATAATCGGACTGATACCAACTGAAGGATTTCACAAGTAGTCATACTACTTATCTCATCATGGCATTTTGAAAAAAAAACGACGAACAATTGATAATGGGTGCGTTTCCGATGATTTGGCTAAAACAAAGGACAAGGTGAATCTTAACAACCTCCTATACAAAGGTCCATCTTTGTTACATAATCTCGTCGGCTTACTCCTACGCACCAGAATGATTATTAGCAGCATCAAAAGGGCCTATTCAACAGTTGGCCTCAATGAAAACTCGCGAAATTACACTCGATTCCTGTGGTTGAAAGACCCTCATTCGGTCACCCTGTCCGGAAAACCTAGTCACCTATCGCTTCACAAGTGTCCCCTCCGGATTAGTGGGTTCGCCATTCTTGCTTACTGAAAGATCCATCATCATGTCGCATCTTCAACTATAGGCATATCTCAAAATATCATTCGAAATTCTTACATTGTCGACGTTATTTGTGGGAGTAAAAGTATTGAAGATGGGATCTTCTTTTGCAAAAATCGAAAGAACTCTTTGGAAAAGCTGGAATGGATTTCAGAACCTCTGCCACTAACGCAAGTAAATTGAACGAATACATCGGAATGAGAGAATTGGACACGATACCTCAAACACGAAAGCTTCTCGGCCTGCGCTGGGTACTGGCGGACGACACTTTCATCTTTCCGTTACCACAAACCCCGGATGAACAACTCTGGACGAAGAGGAAAATAATGAAGTATGTGGTTGGATTTTACGATCCTCTTGGCTTGTATTCCCCAGCCGCTCTTTCTAACAAAATATTCCTCCAGTCTTTTTGAAAAGAAAATCGATCATGGGATGATGAAATCCGTACAGAAAAACGGGAACAGTGGAAAAGGATCTAGTCCACCTGGATATACTCCAGTGTGACAAGTCCGCGACTTATAGTAGAGGTTTGGAAGGAACTCATTATGAATACAATCTTCATGTATTCACCGACGCCTCTTCAGCAGCTTACTGCGCCTCGGCTTACCTCGTGCAGATGATCAAAAACGAACCAGTAAGGACTTCTTTGCAGCTCTAATGATAGGTTCTAAACTTCTAACGTAGCTAGCAAAGGAGCTTGATTTACCCATCTCGAAGAAATTTTTATGGACGACAGTACCGTAGCTCTTCATTAAACAAAAATTAACAGCATCGTACCAATTTTTATCAAAAGCCGAGTAGAAATTATTTTGAACAATACCGCAGATGCCGTCATTCTGCACGTCCTCTCCGAAGTAAGCCCAGCAAACATTGGGACTCCCGGCTGCTCGATTAAAGAACTTTTCGCGCAAAAATCATGGTGGAAGGGACCGTCATTTCTTCGCGAAACTCAAGACAAATGGCCAAACAATGCTTACCTTTCCGCCTCTTCCGACCCAACCAGAAGGAGCACACCACGCGAACATTGAACTAACGAACACAATTCCCTGAACAATATTGGAACACCACTCAAGCACGAACACATGCGCGGTTCAACTACGAAGGAAGGAACTGACATGTCAACATCAGCTTCATTATTAACTACTTTTTCTACCAGAAGAAGCAACTTGTATCTTTTAGACTTATCTTCACAATAATTGTATTACTTTCATATCATCTTGTACAGTATCTATGCCATTTTATCGCCTATTAGTTACCTACCACTGTGATTCCCATTTTTGCACTTAAGCATAGCATTAACATTATTGTAAAGCGCTCCTAACACTTTTAACTTCATATCGTTCGCTGATCATATCCGTATAAAAGAACGTATCATCTGATGCGATCGGTTTTCTCCCCATCGACTCGATAAAGTTCTGACCACAACCTCTTCTATCACACCAAAGAAGACCAATTCGGAACAGCAGGTACCAGAGCAATAATCAGGAGAGAGAAAGCACTGACTTGATAATCGGCTGGGTTCCGCAAGTCACTGTAACAGGCTTGCATGCATTTGGTAGCCTCTTTGGTGGTACGTTTGGCCCATGCCCGCAGCAGAGAATGTTGAAGTCCTTTATTCTTTATCTTTATGGAAGAGAAAGGCAGCATAAGGAGTCGAAATGAACTTTGACAAACTCTGCTTTTCCTGAAATATATGAAGGCACAATTTGGTAGAGATTCTTTAATAACTTGATGTGTATCGAAAGTTATGTGTAGGTATCGAAAGTTTCTGCAGAAAGATTGCTGGGATTAAATTTCAACATCTTTGCTGCTTGACAAAGTAACTAGAGATTTGTTGAGACTAAAGTTTTGTGATTAATCCAAGAAACCGGATCCGTACAGAACATGATGACTCAAACAGGACAGAGGGTTTGTACTTGCATCAGCCTCCAAACTCGTCAAGCAAACGAAAGTAGTAAATGGAAAGTATTTGCAATGTACAGAATTCCCCAAGGCCTTTGAACCTAGTGCTGTTCAGCTGAAACTGTACGAAGCAACATAGGCAGGAATTTGACAGGTAGTGTGTAAGGACCTGCAGAACAAGAGGTACATTCAGATTTAAAAACCCTTCTATGGCCTTCACAGAGACCCTCAAAGCTTGCGGAACGCATGCCCCGAGGCAAACTGGTAGTTGACGTCGAGATGGTCTCACACCTTCTGACGCAAGCGTTCCAGACTGTCCAAAAGCTTGCTTGACTGATAAATGATGAACTCAAGTCTTGACCCGGCGACTGAAAACAAGCCAGTCTGAAAGTATGATAAGATTTTGTGAGACACAGCGAAAATATCAGAATGAAGCAATCAAGTTTTTGAGAACATCAAGAAAACACCAATCATGGTGCACCCAAAGTGATTCGAAATGATATTCCGGTAAAAAAATTTAGGTCTTACAGCTAGAATACGGGTAACAGACTGATATGATGTTGAAGTTTTTTCTTTGGATTTTTGCTCCCGAAAACATTATCTTCTCAGTGACAGAACACTACTTAGAAGATTGTATCTTGATTTTACATTAATGAAAAGAGAATGGTTATTTATTTTGCACCTTAATATAGAGCAAAGCTAGCTCTACCATTCGCAAGTTGAAGTCCTCTAAAAGCTCAAAGGCGAAGGAGTTAGTTATCCTTGATCAATGTTTACATTTGTTTTCGTGACCTTGAAGTCGCAGTGTTGTTTGTTTCAGGAATAATTACTTGAGCAGGGCGGCACAGTTGGCTTGCCAAGCAAGCTGGATATCGTTTTTTGGAAAAAAAGCAAGGGGGATATCGTTTTTGCGGAATAGCATACCAATGTCTTTCGATATGGAGCCGCCGATACGGGAAAGAATGCCGGTGGCTCCCAATCAAGCACAGGGCTTGTTTACAGCGAAGGGGAAGTGAAATGACACCAAAATTAGTGTGTAGGTGGGCAATGAGGAGTTAGGACTATGTTTGAAAAATTATGGAAAAATTATGCGAACTGACGTGCTCAATTTTTTTCGAAGTTAGGCGGCTTTCAAGCCACCTGGAAGCCGCCTGAAGTGGCTTGGGCAAGAAAAGTCCTAATTTCTCTCCCCCCCCCCCTCGCATAGAATTGTGGAAAAAACTGTGAAATTGTGAAAAACTCACCTTCAAGCAAACCAGCCGAATCGCGTTAAGATTAGGAGAAATAAGAAATTTTTATTTTGTTAGGGTCAATCTAGTAATGCGTGGTGTGCGCACACCAAGCGCGCATTTTTGACGCGCCGTCAATTGGGTGCTGTGTCGAGGTCTATACAGCAGTCATCATCTACATCCAAAACCTACAATTTGGCACTAAAACAGCCTCAACCCCCCACTCCCCGCTCAATTACATCCCTCCGAAAATTTTGAATGGCGGCGGCAACGCTGCCTCAGGCGCGTAGTGCTCGCGCTGGATAAATCATGTTGCCAATCCGAAGAAGACGAATATGATCTCGTTTGTTCGATGCCTCCTTAGCGTTTTGTTTTGTTTTGGTTTCTTTTGTTCCGTACGTTTTCATGTTTCTACCCTAATATTTCAGACGGGTGTCTTACTTTCAGTTTGAAGTCAAAGGGACTTCTTTTTTTTGCAATTTCGGGGAGCCACCTCGTGCCGAGCCCTGTAGTTGAGAATGCAAAGTGCAAACGGTAGAATTGGAAGTTAGGCAGCTAGACGTATACAAAGGTTGGATGAAAAGCGAGGGATACTAACAAAGTTACATTGGAAAATTGACCTCAAAGACTTCTAAAACACTCTGTACGTAAATCATTTATTTTAGTTGTAACAGCGCACTATACACGATCGGTAGCTTGATATCATCAAGATATACTAATTTTGCAGAACACTCAACGACTCAGCTTTCGTTATAGCCATGACGTTATTGTTCTTGTGTCTGCCACAAAGAAGTCATAAATTGTAATATAGTATAGCATCACTTCACATCTTTAGGTTGATATCACCAGTAGGTGTAGCGGAGAGAGAAGGGAGGGGGTAAGGCTTTAGCCTGATGAGCAGTGGGAATACATAGTTTTACTATAATATTTGTTATACAAGATGTATAACAAAGAAAGGAAAAGGAGAGGAGAAAAGGGGAACCGGCTCTTGCTGGAGGGGC
The DNA here is from genome assembly GCA_958299035.1 of Cylicocyclus nassatus. Taxonomy (NCBI): domain Eukaryota; kingdom Metazoa; phylum Nematoda; class Chromadorea; order Rhabditida; family Strongylidae; genus Cylicocyclus; species Cylicocyclus nassatus. The sequence goes on along the minus strand of CATQJL010000316.1, from coordinate 79,988,266 downwards.
GGAGGTCACTGATAGGGGTTTGAAATCGAAGGTTCGATGGTCACTGATGTTTCTATCGAAACAGTTATGCTGGTTTTGACTTAAATCTACAAAAATAAAGTACCCATTTCTCTTTGTTTCCATACGATTTCGGAAACTTCCAGCACGATTTCATCGTTGTGTAACTGCCATTTCAGAAGACAAAACTTTAAAAACTTACATGGCGAATTTATAGACCTGCTGAGAAATTGGCTTTGTACATGTTTGTAGAGCAGATTAGTGGTATTATATATACAGGGTGTCCCAAAAGGTAAGTACACACTTTTTAATCGTTTATAACTCTCTTCCCACAAAGTCTTTTGCTTAGCTTCAAGTACCATTCGGTAGAGTAGGTTTCATCTTAGATTTGCAATACGGAAGGAATTACTCCCGCTTTCCCTTACTGTAGAATTACGGTAGGCATCTTTAGGATGCAGCGCCAATATGAAATAGGCCGTTTCAGAAAAAGTTTTAAAATTCCGAGAACTTGTGCACAGGTGTTTTCAGACATGCTGATTTCATTCTTTCACACTTTTGAAAGCACTTGAAAACGTTAGCGGTTTACCTGGCTTAACTTATGAAAAGAAGTTTTACGGTAAGTGCAAATTTCCTATTCAATGTCAACGGTTCAGTTTAGCCTAATGATGAATTTTTGGCTCATTGAGCATCCATTTTGGGGCAAAATGTAACCATTAATGGCACAAAACCCTATTCAAATTTTCTTCCGTAATCCTACAGTAATGAAGGAGTTGAGTGATTCACTTTACACTCTGAATCTAAGTTGAAGCCTGCTCCACTAAATGATGCTCAAAGCTGAGCAAAAGACTTTGTCGGAAGAGAATTATTAACGATTGAAAAGTGTGTACTTACTTTGGGACAGCCTGTACAAAATGAATTTCTGGTTGCTGTTGCTAAAACTGCCATCACGGTATACCTGTCGTTCTCAAATTTGTACTGCAGTAAAAAGGGAGAAGCTTATATTTCAAAGCAGCAATGCTTATCAACATGGAAGCAAAGTTTTGGCTTTTTCGAACAAGTTTTTGAAACGGTACATGTTGCGCCATAAATCTTAGAAGTCCTTACAACCCCAATGTGATGAAAGAAGATCAAGAATATTTTTTGTTTCGATTTCGAGTTGAAGCCATTCCTATAATATGGTACCTGAGGGTGCGTAGCAAGTGTTACCCAGGCAACCGCCTAGCGCCGCAGCCAGCCGCCAGAGCTGGCAACAACGTCGCGGCTGAGCTACCGTAAGCGCGCTCTCGTCGTCCACAATCTCTCGCAGATAGATTTTCTCAGCAGCCGCGCACCTCATCGCGCTGAGGTGCGAGAATTCCCTCAAAGGTCGAATAGCGAAAGCTATCTAGAGGAGAGAGTTGTTAGCGAAAATAACGGTTGATTATTGGTGTGGATTAAATGAAACTAGCTGGCTTACCCGGCTTTGCCCGGCCCTGTTAAAACGCTGTGATAAAGCTCTCATACTTATTCCTGTACAACATTCCCTGTGCCCCGTCTACATGTCAATTCCCTATTCCCGCTGTTTTGAAATAGCATGCTCGTACCCCCCCCCCCCCCCACCCTCGTGCCAACTCCCAGCCCCGTAGCTCAAACTTTGCAAGAAAGTCGATAAAATCGATAAAAGTGGTGGATAGATCTAAAAACTAATACTGTATTCGTGATCAGCATGCTCGGCTACCCCCCTGTGCCAAATCCCAGCCCCGTAGGTGAACTCCGCAAAAAAATCGATAAGAATCGATAAAGTCGATATCGATCGATGACGAAAACTGGTCTATGACACTCGCCCGGCCCCGAAGTGTATGTGTGCAAAGTTTGGTCCGGATCGGTTCAGAAATGGAATTTTCTATTTGGAACATACGTACAGACAGACATACAGACAAACAAATAGACATTCAGCTTCATATTCCACAAATCGACAATTAACATATCCTCTCCATTTTTCAAAGGGAAGTGCATGATCATGAAGCTTAAAAATTCAGCGTGATAAACTATTCTTAATTTTTTACTTCATTGCCTAAATGCTCAGCAACAAGGAACAGCGGATCTGTTCACGTGATTTCGTTTCTGCTACAAATGGTGTGACACCCGATCACGATAACCATGAGGCGTTTCTGCAAAATAATAATTGTAGTCTGTTTACTGTGTCAATGTCAATGCGTTTCATAATCGCGGATGGTGTGCCGCTCTATATTCCTGCTGTAACCCCCTCAACAGTGACTCTATCTACAAGCCCATTTTTCTACATTCTGCTTTATATAGAACTGTTGTTCATAATAGTGATGTGCCCGGCAGCTATTTGGTTGATTTGCGCAGTGAGGAAGTTAGAACGAACATTTCACATAAATCTGATAAGAGTTGCGCAGGTAAGAACTATTTTCAATGCAATAGGTAAGCAGCAGTGGCGTACCGAGGGGGGGGGGAGGCGGGGGGGGGGGCGCGCGCCCCCTCCCCCCGAGAACGGGTCGCGAAATTTTTGAAAGTTACTTACATGAGTTATAAAAATGTGCAAATGACTTGTTTATTTTTGTAAGCAATTAAAACAATTTTTAAAAATTTTTAAAAATTTAAATTAGCCTTACAAAAAAAATTTTTTCGGGGGCGTGGCTGCCGCCACGCCCCCTTTTTCCAGATTTCAGGGGTTGGGGGCCCGCAAAAATTTTGAGAAGCCCCCCTAAAAATTTTTTGGAGTGCGTGGCTAACGCCACGCACCTTCATTTGAAAAAAATTTTTGCCGCGCCCCCAGAGCCGAAATCCTGGGTACGCCACTGGTAAGCAGCTAACAATGATTTTATCTTTACATGAAGTTGTTAAGAAATAAGTATCTGTTTTCTCATCGGGAAGTTGTTAGACTTAAACAAACATTCCAAGGTGACTTTATTGTTCTAAATATTAGGTCGTTTCGGAAGTTTTTAGGTTTTTTCAATTGTCATGAAAACATATGGAATGCGGTAGACAAGCAAGTCAAAAAACAAGCACTACTAGTACTCAAGCACTTCGCTTCTTCTTTTCAGCTTTTATGTTTGTGAAGTGGTAACTCTTGCGGTCACTAAACATTCGCCGAAATTTCGTGCTCATGGTTTTTAGCAGTCCAAGTTAGCAACTTTTAAAATTTTTATTCAAACTACTCAAAGAGTTTTGATGACTAGTAGACAGAGCAAACAGAGTGCAGTCAGTGCTATGCAATCTTTGGCGTCTACAACTAGCCTTTAATAATTTTACAGAATGGTTTTTTTTCATAAAGTTTTCACTTCTGCGAAGACGCGTGATACATAACGCTTCAGAATACTGATAGATCTTCAGAATTTTTAGCTTTCAAAAATCTATGATTTGAGTTTGATTTGTCGCCAAGGGTCCACTAATTTTGTAAGGCAATTAAGCCTTTATCGCTTCAAAATACAAATTTCACATTTTCCGTGTGCAGCCTGAGGCGCGTTTGAAATCAAGGTTTATGACTTGTCCTCAAGGGTCCACGAATCTTGAAAAAATCGCCTTCATTAAAAGGAAAAAATATACATCGAATGACACCTGGCGTGACCACCACATAAACCACCACCACCACACCCTGACACCCCCACCCACACCCTTGTTGTGCACTCTTCGTTGTTCTTTAGGAGGGCCAAATTTGGAATTTGTCAGCATAAAAAAATCATTCTGAAATTTTCAGGGAGGCAGCTGTGGACGCGCCAAAAGTTGCATTGCTTTACACTTTGTTTACTCTCCGCATGTTAAGGCTTCTCCAGAAAATAGGATCGAAAATTTTGAGAATGCTGAAGGGCCAAAGTAAAAGCATGAATCAGAAATTTCGGCGATTATTTCAGTGGTTACAAAAGCAATCGGTTCAGAAACGTGACTACTGAAAAGCGGAAGAAAGATGAGTAGAATAGTGTTGGAAATGATTGTCTATCTTCACTCTACGTGTATTTATCGATTGAGAAAGCGGATAAAAGATACGGAACGGCGTATTATGATTGCAGTGTCCAAGCTTAAGCTTAATATAGTGACTAAGACTAGCAATGACGTCCGTAAAGCTCGCACACCTAACGAGTGGCGTAAAAAAACCATGTGCTTCACAGTGTTGAAAGATTCTGATTAATGACTCGAAGTTATAGGCAGGTAAGTTATTCTCATTGAAAAACACACTCAAAACTTGGTTTATCCTAAAGAGCAATCAGCTATTATTTGACGTCAAAGAAAACTCGCACTTAATCAGCAACAAACTCAAAAGTAACACATTGTATTCCTCTGATTTACGTCTTTCTGTGAAAATTCAGGCGCATCTCGTTGCATTCACAATAACAGAGATTCTGCGAGTTTTTATCATGCTATATGATGTTGAAGTATTTGGAAGAAAAGGTGAGATTTTTGTTTTAGTGATTCCTCCACTATTTCGAAGTACTCCATGAAGTAGAACAAGGTCAAGTTGAAATTAACATGTGAGAAGTGATACTTTTGAAATTGATGCACGTTTGAACATATTTTCTTACGTTACAAGTTCAATGTCTTGGTCAATTCAGGTACCATATCCACTGAGTTGTTCGTCCTCTACTTTTTAAGATATGCGTTATTGTCTTCGCTCCAAACTATGTTTCCTGCAGTTAGCGCTGAAAGAACATTCGCTTCACGCTATATCAGTGACTACGAAAAAAATAGTCGCTCATGGATTTCGTATACGGTTACTGGAGGTGCTCTAACGCTCGCTGCACTGTATTATACGCTCGTTCAATTACTATGCATCGGTAGGGATTTGTAAATATGAAATATGAGGCGATTAAAGCAAACACCCCACCCCAGTAATTCGCAATTTTTGTAAGAAAAGCTGAGAACGTTTCAATTTCGCGTCATACTAGAACACTCAACTTTTGAGGCTTTTTTACAGCAACTGAAATAATCTCACTGAGGTTATGGAGGATGCCTGAAAATACAACAATTCGATTAATGTGTTTTCCAGGCGTTTACACTACGATTCTTCTTGCAACAGTCACTTTGTCTATCACTATATTCTCATCAGTGGCTATGATAGTTGTGTATAAGCGGGATGCAGCTAAGCTTCAAGATCTTGGAAATATGACTGGTTGTTCGACAATCAACTACACATTGAGCATGAAGTTTCAGCTGGCTGAAAATGTCCGTGTCACAAAGGTAATAAGCTGCACACGAGTGGTACCGGAACGTCAGAAACTTTGAGAAGACAAAACATGAAAGGCATTTATAATTGAGAAACGATGCCTTTCACAGTTGCAGAAAGAATTAATTGGTATTATATGGTGTTATATCGCGTCCAGCAAGCTGTCTTTATCAGAATTTATGACTTCTCCTTATTTCGACGGATTTGTTTCCTTGAAATTTAATTGGGGAAAAGTCTGCTTGTGAATTCATATTAACATTTTCAACTATAGCGTATTGCACAGATAAGAATGAGAAAATGATGCCATTCAGTTTTTGCTTTTTTGGGTTAGGTCGCGAAAAATCTGAAGCTTTGAGAAAGTCTGAAATTGTCAGTACATAAGTTTCATGGGGTAGAAGACTACATGTCGCCGAAAGGGGGGAGGGGGGGAGCGGCCCCGCGATCGTTTGCAACAGAAACACATCCTTGACATGCATGGAGGTGCGTTTTTGCAAGAATTCCGCGGGATCCATCCAGATTCGGCGACATATGGTCCTTCACACAGTTTCATCATTTTACCTTTGCAATTGAGAAAAAAATGTGCCGTTTGGACTTCTACGTTATGATCGTTATGTTGAGAAGTGATAAGTTAATGAATTGCAGTTGTAAACTCGGAAAATACAACTCGTAGAAGCGTGCAAACTGCGTATCTTTCTTTGCTTGCAAAGTCTTAAAATTTATGTACCGACAATTTCAGATTTTTCTACAACGTTCCAGATTTTTAGCGGCCCAGTCTAAAATGAACAAAGCGTAAACGGTCTTCTTTTTCCATTTTTGTCTCTGCAGTGACTGCTCAGAAGAAGCTCATAAAGATGCATCTATGAAGAAGAAAATTTCTTCTTTCCAACAAAGGTACAATGAAGCAACTCCGTCGAGATAGCAATGACAGAATTTTCGAAACAACCTTATACGTAGAGATGCAACTTTACTAATCTTCAGTGAATAATGAGTTTCTAGTTTCAAAGCACTTTGACCAATAGTTCAGCCTGTGTATTTTCGTTTTTTTCCACTTCATAGTCAGCAAATCTTCACTTGTTGACTTGTTACCTTATCACCGGTATCAATTTGAGGCGCCAATTCTTTACCCCAATTCAGTTTGAAGTCAGTTCAGGTCGATTTACATCTGAGTTGTAGCATGCAAGCTGTCGAGTGATATGTTATGAAATCCCAAAAGCACCGTTTTCATACTTGCATGTAAACATTCTATTACAAATTTTTCGTCTTTTTGAGCAAGTGGGAGTATATCGAAAATACTCGCTTATCATGTTTCCTCCGCTAGACTGATGTGAAACATTTTTGATTACTTGCACACAAATATCTTGAAGTCGTAGAATAAAGACAAAATTCCACCTACTTAGCTATCGAGTCTAAAAGTCGATCATTTTGCACAGAATGTATCCTGTAGAAATCCGTACCTTTGCTTGTCCATATACACCGCGCTCTGATTTATTGATGTTCTTGGAAATGTTGTTTTACGAGGAAAAAATTAGTAAAATTGCCCTTTGGCATTACGTCGGAGTCACAGCGGAACGCTCTCCTTCGACAACTTAAAAACGTAGCTTTTGTGGCTTTCATGATAGGGTTCCAAAAGAGTTCACAGCGGAAGGGAATGGGAAGGAAGTGTGCGGGTAACCCGTAACTTTCACAATTATTAGAGCACAGCACAGCTAAGAAAACAAGGTTTCTTTCTTGGGTACAGTAGTCAGTAGTTTTCGCCAAGCGACTTACGTAGAAAGTAGAACTATGTGCGCAAAGCAGAATTCTCAGTGGTAATCAGGGAGCACGTGAGCACGCAAATTCAAAGCTGTTTCAAATATTTTTGTGTTGAAATGTTATATTAGCTTGTTCGCAATGTCGAGGCTTTTGTTTTCCATTCCAATGGGGAAAATAAAAAACGTAGATATGAAAATTACTTCAAAAAATTGGCGAGGGTTTTCCTACTTGATGGCTCCGCCCTCACCTAGTGGCGTAGGTATCATTTGAAACGGAAAACACTTATCATCATGTCAAGATGTTAGATAAGCGTACTGTCTAACATCTTGTCATGAAATTTTGTTTTGAATCGTCGAAACCACTTGCGCACAGAAGAACGCAAGGTCATCGTTGTTGTGCAAATGATCATGCGCGTTGACGAAATGATGCGTGAGCTTTATTCGGGCTGCTAAGGGTTAGAGTTAAGCTTGCAAAAGAACTGGAAGTTCTTTTAACGGGAATCTCATTGCAACGCGTACGGGTCGGTCCCCTTTGCTTTTCTTCTAGATAATTTTCAGCTTGTGAAAGCGCCACTATTGTTTCAAGACGCAGAATCGTCATAGAATGCTATATGCTCACTGTGGCGGTGTGTGCACTAAGCAAACACGTAGTGCAAGCCACGAAAAACATTCGTAAAAAACAAAAAAAAATTTCTGAAAGAATCAATTCTTTGAAAATGTTTTCTTCTTATCCTAGCTCATCCAACCCTGATAACTCGATGGAACCTCCTAGTGAGTTTCTCGAATAGTGTAATTGTAATTGCATTTGATAATTTGAACTATGGCCTAAAAACAAATGTATTGCCAAGAATAATCTGTTGGATTTAGTGGCTCACCTACGCATCAGTCGGCTACACTGCGTGGGGATGTATTGGAGCCCTGTTCTGCTTACCTGCACTTTTGGTCTTTGATGACAGCAGTCTCAGCGCACAACTACTCTACGAAATTCTGAACGTTTACATCGCACTGTAAGTAACTCGACTTTGTTCCATTTGAATTCTAATCACAAAAGTGTGTGACAGAACTTATCTACTTGAAAGACTTGCCGCAACGTAGCTATAGGTTAGGTTAGTTGTCAGCTACGTATTTAACACCAAATTAGCACTGTATGCGAAGCTGGTTTGTGCACACAGTAGTCTCAGCAAAACGCGATTTCGATGTGTTTTTGAAGTTAAAGTTAGAAGCGATTTTCATTCGATTGGGGTGAAAATTGGTATTTGGGGGCTTTCTATCACGCTCTCTCCGATCATGCCATTGGTTTGCTTCACATTCACGCAATCGATTGAGGCTCCGCCTCTCCCACGCTCGCCATGGGAAAGTGATTAAAGAGCATGCTCGCGGAAAAGATGCGGAGTCCAGCGCGGGATTGGAGATGCTGATGCAAGCGACACTGCGTTTGATAAGCCCTGTATGTTGCGGCAAGTCTTTCGGGTAGGTAATATACTTGGGGAAATTCGAAATTTTTTTCGAATATTCGAATATCGAATATATTCGAAAATTGAAAATTTCGAATATTCGAATATCGAATAATATTCGAAAATCGGAATTCTCGAATATTCGACTATCGAATATTATTCGGAAATTGAAAATTTCAAATATTCGACTTTCGAATATTATTCGAAAATCGGAAATTTCGAATATTCGACTTTCAAATATTAGTCGAAAGTGAAAATTTCGAATCGAATAATATTCGAATATCGAATAATTCGAATTTCGAATATTATTCGGTTCTCGAATGTTATTCGATTTTCGAATATCATTCGATTTTCGAATACTGATCGAATAATTTACGTCATTGAGACTGCCTATGAAAGGGAGACGGTCAAGAGGTGCGATTTTTCCGGCTGGCACCAACTTAAAACTCCTATTTCGTGCTATGGGAGTTTCAAAAAGTACCGAACAAAGCACACTAGCTTACTAGTTGTTTGAAGTGATCATCTGATAAGTTTTAAGTTCTACGACTTTTGCCAGAAAACTGACCGGATTATTCAAAAAATTGCTATTGATTGCATTTTCATAGGTTCTGACCTTTAACAATTTTGTTTGGAATCGATTGCAATGAAAGATCGAACAATAATGCGTGTAATTATCTAATATATTTCTTTTGAGTTTTCAAGTTATTTTCGAACTTTATAAATCTCTAGATATGCCTATGAAAGGCCAAAACATCTAAGAATAAAATGTTTCATGTAAGTGTTGAGAATGGACAGTTTCTTAAGTTACAATTTACGATGGAAAAACGGTTTAATCGTGACGTGAAGAGACTTAGGAACCTAAAAGCTACCCCTGTGACGGTTGTGAAGAGATTTTTCGTACTTCAAAGAAGATTATATACCCTCATTGAGTTGCGATTGGATATACAGCGGTCCCAACAGTATCTAGATCTGTAGGATGACATCAACTTAGATATGGGGCTTTTTATCAATCGCTTTTCACTGTTGTAAAATTACCGTAAGATTGAAGCGTGTTCCGAAACATCAAGAGCCATTCCCCCAAGCAAAGGAATCAAAAGGGCCGAAAGTCTTGCATTAGACTTCCGAAGACACTCACTTTATGGAGAATTTGTGCTCAACCGTAATGCTTTTTTTTTTGGAACTTACACCAGGTACACTGTAACAAGTGTTTTGCAACGGCTTTCAAAAATGTGATTGCTATTTGAAAAGCTTGAAAACTCGTGCGTAGTAAATTAGCATACGTAGAAACACTGCTGCACAGATTTTAGACCATTTTTGGTGACAATTTTTTGGATGTTTATTTTGCAGTTGGTCTATATGCTGATTTCCTACCGTGATAACACACAGAAAAACATGGGTGTAAATCGCTTTCTGCTGTATTTATAAGCTGAAGCCATCCCTACTGGATGTTACCCAGAAATTGGCAAAAGACTTTGAGAGGTATTAGCGATCAAACGGTGTATAAATACTTTTAAGACACCTCGTATACGCTATTCATGTCGAATTTTCGAATACTCGGTGCTTATCGAATTTTCGAATAGTCAATTCTTATCGAATTTCCGAATATTCGGTGCTCAACGAATATTCGAATATTTGAGGGACATCGAATGATCGAATGAATGACCCTCGAATATTCGACTATCGAATACTATTCGAAAGTTAAGATTTTCGAAATTCGACTTTCGAATAATATTCGAAAATGAAGATTTTCGAATATTCGACTATCGAATATATTCGAAAACTGAAAATTTCGAGTATTCGAGTTTCGAATTTTATTCGAAATCTCAGATTTTCGAATATTCGACTTTTCGAATCATTCGCATTCGAATGATTTATTCGAATGATCGAATAATTATTCGATTCGGTCCCAAGTATAGTAGGTAAGTTCCGCTCCTCACAAAAAGTGTGAGCTCGAACAACGGCTTGCGAAATCAAGTACACGTAAAATGGATACTGTTTTCAAGAATCGCATACGTTCAGAGTCTAAGCAGAGCTTACAAGGAGAGGATAATTAGTCGAAAGCACCAATCCAGATGAAACATATATCATCTTGAAGCGCTTGAAACGCTGACTCCAAATCTGCAGTTTCTAGCTGCGGAACGGATTTACACTCTGGGGTTTAGGCGCTCTACAGCGGTTTCCCCTTATCTATGGTACTCTGTAGAGGAGTATCAGCTAGTGGCCTAATGATAAGTAACCTAAATAAAAATCACAGAAGATTATAATACTCATATTACTTTGGTTTTTTTTAAAATTTCTAATTCGATTAGTATCAATATCATCAGAAGTTTCATGCTTTAGGGCTCTAAAGCCATTTAGAAGTTCAATTTAGCATGCGAAGGGGATTAAAACCTTGACACTATCTTTATCAAGCGCTTCACTTACCACTAGGTTAGTTGCCACCAGTTGGTGCTCCTCTACAGTACTCATAGGTAGGGGGAGACCTGGTGGAGGGCGCCTCAACCCAGAGGAAACATTCCTCGTAACTCCCTCTACAGAACAGCTCCGCAGCTAGAAACTGCAAATTTGGAATCAGCGTTTCAAGCGCTTTAAGATGATATATGTTTCGTCTGGATTGGTGCTTTCGACTAAGTATCCTCTCCTTGTTAGTTCTCTTACAATAATCTGACTATTATAGAACATTTGCGATTGTTAGTTGGGCATCCCTCGCAGCTGTTGGAGAATTACGACATTTTTCGGATAAGTTACCACCATACTGCTGCAAATACCGTACCTCCAACGTGTTGTACCCGAATACAACTGCTAACAAGAACAGCGACTCCCTTATCGCAACGAAAATATATTTTGAGCAGCTAAAGTCTGCTTGGGACTAACTCTCACACTTCTTCACCTACAGTGGTCGGATATTTTGCCATTTTATACCAAATAGATAGGGAGGAAATTTGTCTTAATGTGCATATAGTTGCTTCACTGCTGCCTCATGCTACGTTTGCTTCCTTTGCTCGATTTCATGTCATGTGCTGAATCCGCAGCTAACAAACAGTTTACCAAATCCGAGGTACCGACCAAATTACATCGAAACCAAAATTTGCAAACAATCATGAGTCTTCCCGTGCAAAAGATTGTCGGGGTGTAGATTTATGCCATATATGTCATACCATGTTGCCATTCAGAAGTACACACAAATTAATTGTTTTTGACCATTATTCGTTTCGAGTTTGCTTTTATGCCTTTTTTCACATATTTGTGCCGCCTTTTGTAAAATTAGACTGCAATCAAGATGAAGATTTATTGCAGTCGTAGTTGATAATTACGAGAGAATGGATTCCATAACTTACCGGATACTAACTACTTTCTATACTTCATGCAGTTCAACCTTCCAAGCGTTTCCAGACCCCAGAATGGATACTCAACATGCTGAAAACTTCAGACTCGTTACGCTATACTGAGTCACGACTTTGAATATGAACTCTGCGTTTTACCGTAAGGCTTTTTTTCATAAGTTATGCCAGGTAAACCGCAACGGCGTTTTTTAGTGTTTTTCGAAATGTTCAACTTATTTGATTGGATAAAAAACTCGTAAAAGTGGCTTAACGAAATCAACATGTGAAAACTCTGCAACACAACTTTTCAACTTTGAAATTTTTTCTACAAACGGCCTTTTTCACAATATCGTGTATGCTGGAAGTTCTCCTCCGTGACCTTACAGCAATTGAGTTGGATCGGTAATCGCAATGCACTCTAAATCTATGAAGTCACTTCCACAGAATGGTACCTGGTGCTATGCCAAAAGCTCTGTGGGAAGGAAAATATTGTGGCTTAAAAAATGATTACTTATCGTTTAGGGATTCAAGGAGCTACGCGAACTTACGTCTAATGGGACCCTCCGACTTTCGATCAACGACAAAGGAGGCGAATTTGTTATCATGCCCCAGACACTGGACCGTGACATTACCGAATATCACTTATTCGGTGATTCCGTATATCGTCGCTCAACAGAGAAAGAATTTCTTTCGCAATGCAAACGGCTGAACCATATGTGACTGGATTAACAAGCAAGCCAGTATAGAAGAAAGGTTCCTCAGTTGGCTCAAGATTGAAAATCCGATCTGCCCTGTCTTCTACAGCCTCGTTAAAACGCATAAGCTCTCGACCGACCCACGAAATGTGTCAGCTGCAAATTGTAAAATTCGACCAATCATCAGTTGCGTTGGAGGGCCGACAGACAGAATTGCATGGTTCCTGAACAAGATTGTCAGCCAACTCTTAAGTACGATACCCTCTCATCTGCCGAATACCACTCTCTTCCTTGAACAATTACGCAATACGAATTTCGATCAGCATTGTGTAATAGAGTCTCTTGATATAAAGTCATTATACACAAATGTGTCCAATAATGACGCCTTACAGGCACTTTCTGAGCTCCTCGATTCACATATCACAAATATGGAAACCTACGGACTCAGTAAAGCACGCATCATTACTCCTGTCAAGGAATGCCTTGGATATAATACCTTCAGATGGGCAGGCAAGTATTATCAACAACTGAAAGGGCTGGCGATGGGGCAAAGACCAGCTCCGGTCCTTGCTATCTGCTTTATAAGCAGATAGAAGAGCCCGTAATGACGCGACCTCCCCTTTTGTACTGCCGCTATATAGACGATTGTTTCATTGTCACATCGACTCAGTCCGAAATGGATGAGTGCTTCAAGATCCTCAATGAACAATCGCAGTACATTTGCTTGACCAGAGAAGAACCACACGATGGCTGGCTACCCTTTCTCAACACACGGGTAATGTTGGCTAAAGGCGCTGTACAGATTAAATGGTATCGGAAAGAGAGCGGCAAGAACATCATTCTGCACGCGACCTCTGCTCATCCAACTGCCGTGAAACGTGCGGTTATCCGCAACATGTTCAGAACAGCAAGCAGATATGCAGCGGCGAAAGTGAAAGACTTGAGTCTCTAAAAATGGCGCGCGTCATCGTTTCCAACAACGGATACCCACTGCAGCCCAAAACCTCCAGAACACGCATGAGCGTAAGCAACCGAAGTCGAACACGCATTCCTTTGTGCTTGCCGTTCATATCCGACAGAGTGACCAATGCAGTTAAAGGCACCGTCCACCGAAAATGGAGGTTGGCGAGATTATGATGGCATACTAGTGTGGGTCCCCATACTAGACAAACCTCCAAGCTTCGCCGCAAAAGACTGCTTCTGGAGCGAGAAATCCGCTCCGGAAGTAGCAAAGTGGGCGCCACTTGCATGCTTTATCTCGCCTGCGCTTGTTGTGAAGGGTTCTCGAAACAGGGATTTTTGGGGTTTTTTTTGGGATTTCGACTCCATATTCGGAATCAGGGCTTTCAGAAGGCCTGAAGGCGACAAAAACATTGAATTCGAGATTTTGGGTGGACGGTGCCTTTAAGCGATGTATAGCGCAAGCGCAGTTGGAGGATGATTTTGTCTTAGTAAATATACCACAAGACAGCATCAGAAAACAACTGGTTCGAAATCGTTTGTACGACAAAGCTTGCAAGTCGCAGTTGCGTTGTGTGCACAAATGGAAGGTCAGGGGATTGCTCGCGAAGTGGTCTAGTTTTTCAGTTGGAATGTCAAACATGCCGGCTATTTACATCGATGAGACAGGTCGACCACTTTCAGTGCGTGTAAATGAACATCTGGCCAACAAACGAAGACAGAGCCTCGTGAGCCCACTGGGAAAACATAGGAGGGAAGACCATGAAGGCGAAGATTTTGAAATAAGTTGTAACATACTGGCAGTCGAGGATAACATCTCAGCTCAGAAATCGTTGGAAGCCGCATACATTCTTGCTCGAAATCCGAAAATGAATACAAAGAATGAACAGTTGTCGATAACAAATGATCTTAGGCCGTTCCTATCATTTTGCGGTTTTTAGATAACCTACAGCTACATAAACATGTCCAACTCAGCTGGACTGTTCATTGTCACTATATTTTGTAGGCGACTGAAAGAGCTTTTATCGTGCTCTTCTGTAGAACTCTTGGTAAGTTGACTCGGGTGGAAGCTAGATTCCGATCACTTTAGACGAATCAAACGTACGAGTTGGCTAAGGCGTTTGATCGCTTAAAGCGTTTGATGAAAGTGATTGAATTGCTTTCAGGCCTTTGAGGACGGCGTTTTTTTCCGCCGAAACGTAAGGCTCAATAAAGAGTTGCGATAAAGACTTGTTGTGGCATAGAAAAAGTTAAACGATGTACTATCAACATGCCAAGGTTCAAAGAAGGGAGGAGTTATAAAATGATTACTTACTTTTGGGGCGCCCTGCATATAAGAACTCGGGTACTTCCGTTTAAAAGCTGTATATTTGCATTGTTTATTGAAATGCAGTAAAGACATGACTTATTTTACTCTGCGACCAAAACAGCGTAGTTCGCCCGTTGATAATAGAGAAAACCAAACAAAGGGTGGGACCAAGGCGAATGGGCTAAACCATGCGTACCTCGGTTAATTCGTTGAGCTCACCCTAGCTCCTCTAAGGTGTTGCTTTCGGTATACTGCATTAAATCCTATTGCTCTGAGCAAATTGATGTAGGAGGGTGAGAGCAAGGCGAATGGGCTAAACCATGCGTGCCTAGGCTAATTCACTGAGCTCACCCTAAGTACTCCTTAAGCAGTCGTAAGCAGAATGATGTGAAATTATCTGAGTGATCAACAGTAGTAAATTTCTGCCATAATTAGCGATAAGAGTAAAAAAAACGTTTGGTAGAATCAACCTGAGATGTAAGAGATCAGAAGTAAGTAAATTCGTATAGTGTGTCTTGTGCGGTCCTTCATAATAAAGCGGCATCAGAGTAGCTAAAACAACAGAACTCCAAACGCAATATAGTGAAGACTGATGAGAGAGTTGACCAAATAAGATGAAGTTTAAACTGAAATAATACGTTTTTAAAAACGTAAATGTAATTTATCACCTTCGGTCAATTTCATCAACTTAGCCTTAAAGGATCGTGCATCGCGTGAAGCAATTAAATCCTTGGGCAAGAGCTGAAACCAACGTGTGATCCTACAAAACAGATTGTTATGCATTTTATCCTTATTGTATCTCATAATCTTGACATGATGAAGGTTGAAGCCTCCCAATCTCTGACTAGTTGGCATAAAAATCCAGTATTTACTTGCTTTTAGCTTGGTTTCTCCTCTAAGCACTTGAAAACAAAAAATAAGGTCAGAGATATTACGACGAAAGGAGAGACTTTGTAGATTTAGCTTTTTTAGTCGTACTTCATAAGCAGGAGGGGCATTACTAGGAGTGACTCTTCTGTACAAAAGACGTGTAAAAGTTTTTTGTACTTTTTCAAGTTTCTCGATGTCCTTCTTTCGATTGGGGTTCCACACCTGGGAACAATATTCTAGGTGGGGACGAACTAGAGATTTGTAGAGACGCGTCAAAAGAACAGGTGAATTAGTTTTTACACTCCGAAAAAGAACAAACAAGAAAGTATAAGCCCTCCTAATAACAGCATCAATCTGCTCAGAGAACTTGAGCTTCGAATCAATAATGACTATTGTTTGTTGTACCAACAAAATAACTATTTAATCAATAAACATTTTTTCAAACTTCACATTTTTTTGAACGTTGATGACTTGAAACACATCAGATGTTTTTGTTGATCTGTAAGCTCAAAGGACTCCTCCCCTATCCTCCCCACCCTTTCTTCTTTCTGTTGTCATCCAAATAAGCCAGTTTCAACTCACACTGCTAAGTAGACATTTGATACTTCAAATATTATTTGACCAACATGATCACCTTCACCAAATACCAGGAAAGGAGAAGTGGCAAATGGGGCGCCGAGCAGTCCCCACACAGAAAATATGACAGACGAGTAAGTAAGCCACTTGAAAGGATTGTAATAAATTTCTTTTGGAGTGATAAAATGCAGGACTTACTCTTGTCACTCTTATTCTCAGCCAGTTGAAATTTTATGATCAGTGTGTAACTCATCGGAGATCGACCAGTATCATTGACTAAATCGCGAAGTATGGACGCATCACGTCTGTTAACCATTTTGAGAGCCATTGAAGAGATAATAGATACTGATAAAGTGAGAAGAGTGAGGAGTATTATGGCATACATCCCTAAAAGCGACGTTCTTTATACTGTACAACGGTGTTTTGTGGTTCAAATAATACATGTCGTTTTCCATTGGAAGTGATACGGCTAGAAAGTATCGAACGCCAGACAGTGAGAACAGAAGTATCAGCAATCCAAGACAGATTCCTTTTTTGTTCGCTTTAAGATTTTCAAGACACTTCTCATACTGTTGGTCACTCACCGAAAAAGAACATTTGGATAAGTAGATAGTATAGCATAGCGAGCAGCAGCGACACTGCATTCAACGAAAGAGAAATCCATCTACGGGTTGGGCCAGACTGCGCGGCGTACGCGACGTACGCAGCGTACGCCGCGTATGCTCCTATGATGAAATATACCGAGCGTACGCTGCGTACGCCGCGTACGCCGCTTTCCCGCGAAGTCTGGCTCAACCCTACGATTTACATGCTCGTAATCACTGATGTAACGTGAAGCAAGCAATCTCTCGGCAACTATAGCAGGAATTATCGTTAACATGGTACATAACGGAACAAATCTCATGAAGAATAAGACATATAGTAGTCGATTAACTGAATCTGAAAGTTCAAAAAAGTTTGCTACCCTTCTATCATTTCTTTCTCAGCGGATACAAAATTTGGAAAAAAAACGAAAACTTGCATTTATTACGTACCATTTCTTTGCACAATTTCAACGTCGTATAAAAATATCAGTATTCGCATACACTGTGATATTGTAAGAGCAATGAGATGTGCCTTAAAGTTTAGTTGAAACAGTCATAAATTGTGAAATATGCTCTCGCCTTTGGACTCAGACGGATTAATAGTGTTTAGCGTTTCCAAAATGTTTCCAAGTAATGATCTTACTTGTAACACAATTACATTTTAAAACGCTCCTATTCCAAATCTATTTTGACTTGAATATATGGGAGACCATTTAACTCTATTATATCAATTAAAAAAAGGAAACTGGAATACTGCAAATTATGAGATTATTTGCACGAAATTTTTAGGAATCCACTTTACTGTTCAGGGATGTGATTTGTGACATTGGCAAGAAGTCAGCTACAGCAACCTTTGACAGCTTTTCGCACGATTTTGTTGAGATGCAATAACAAATGCTAGCAAAACGCGTTGATAAAGCTCTTTGTTAACTAACTGATTGGTTACATTATCTGAGAGCGACCTTCATTTCCGCTGAGGTATGATGAATTTAAGTTCCAGGTTAAAGAGCTGCTTTTAATTACCGTATGTCGATAGTCGAGCTGTAGGTCCAGGGAAGTTGTACAAGAAATTTTTTCGCAATAATTAGCGACGAACTGCTAATACGTAGACCAAATGTTCGTAATTCTTTAACGCTATACGTAACTGCAACCCTTTATGCCCACCCTTATCCACTGCCGTTTCGTCTGTGTCTAGGCAAATCCATATTTGTAATGGTTTCTACAATGCCACATCAATTTTTTTTGTTATGAAAGTTTGGCTACAAAACTCGTAGAAAAAAGGAAGATAGTGGAGGGAAATATGAAATCTACTATGTTCCTGATCAGATGTAAATTTTTTGCTCACTACAGTAACTTGACCCCTCAACATTTCCTTTGGGACATTTCCTCTGACCCTGCTGCCTGTCGGGGTTACTGTAACGCCGCGTCGCGACAGTTTCATTTGACACTCACAGGTAATGGGCGCACCCCTCTAGGCAATGCTACGTAAAGAAGTAATACGTAGTCGTTGGGCCTCACTAGCGCTTATACAACCCGAGCTTGTGACGTGAACGCTGGTGCGTGCTTTGTTGCAAATGTCTCTGCAGGACCATACTTTTAACGAAGTGTCCTCTTCGCTGCGTGCAAGCAGATCGCTGTACCAAGCAATCAGTAAAAGCCAAGTACCTTTTGATTCAACGGGATTGGCGGCTGGAAGGCGGGGTTCGAGGCCTAACTAAGGCTAGAGAATGATTAGAGAGTAGCTCGTGAGAGAGATGAGACTGCGTTGCGGGGCAAGCGATCGCCTTCCGACCGCCAATCTCTTTGAATCAAAGCGTATCATGTCCAAGAAGCAGGAACTTTCGAGATTTGCGCACTAATGCGAAATCGCGCAATAGGGATTAGCGGAGGGTTGGAAACTTTGCGACGTACGCACCGTACGCACGCATGCATAAAGATACGGGGAGTACGCCCTGTACTTCGAGTACGCCGCAAATCTGGCCTAACCCTAATATAGTGAAAAAGTAGGAACTTAGGATTCTGCCCAGCCAAAACTCATTCATACTGAGATTCCTACGATTAACATTTCCACAAAGCTGCTTTGCTACACAAGCACATGTGGAACAGACAAAGGTCTTCTGATTATGAAATAAAAATACGCTGCACTTGAGTGGAAATCGTGTTTGTCGGCTGTTCAAAGATGTCAGAATTAAGATGAAAGTGGCCGCTTTAATTTTGAGCAGTTGCGAAATAAAGCCGAGTAAATTACCTGTGCTACTCGTATAAGATTTCCATGAAGAAACCGCACGGTTTTTTTCAAAGCATAAAACAGTAGCAGCGCTCCTGGACACATTAACATAATAGCAGTCACTTCCGTATAATATAGCAAATATAGAGACGGCCATGTGAAGAAGATCTCCTTTGACGGGAATATGGCAGGAATGAAAAGCGGTATCCTATCTGCAAAGAGGAACAGCATTCGAAACAACGCAAGCGCAGTATGACCATCATGTCATACGCCTCGGAAGGCAATATTCGCATTTTACATCATAACTTGGTTGAAAGATTAGCAAGAGATAAATGAAGCTTGGGCAAGCTAGACTGCTCGCAAGTAATCATAACATCAAAGCACTCATTGAAAAAATCTCTTCAAAATGTGGCAGGCAAGCTTGACACTTTTAATTTCTGAGCGCAAATCGCAAAACTCGAGTGCAGCTGCGGTTAGAAATTAACAAGCTTCTCAATTAGATCACCCATGATTTGCACGAAAATCTTCGGAATGCACGAAAAATGGCCGTAGGAAGAAAGTTGTGAAAATTTTATGGTTGGGAAGATTTTTCTATCTGATGTGCATATCAAACACGTCTTGGCATCGATAAAAATCAGAAGCCGTATTGAAAACTTTAGCTTTCATCTACAGAACAGTATAAAGAATTTGGTGTCAAAATCCATCCGAACGCCGAAAAAATGCGTTTGAAAACGAAATCTCCAAAAGTGCCCGGGAACTTTCTTTACAACCTAATACTTTGTGAAAAAATAGATTCTCTCCAATCATTACCATATAAAATGCAAATACCGTAATCTTCACCCCGTCTATTGTTTTTCTGTAGAAAATGCGAATGACGCTGTACTGTAGAGATTGCGATGACTGAGTTTGAGTTTATAATGCCGTTGCTAATGAAGTAGTAAAAGCAGAATGGTTTTGGAAAGAGCACTTTAGAGTTCAAAGTATTACTATGGTACTTTCGTATTTCATAATCTGCTTGCTACAAAGATGAACTTTCAAAATTGAAAGACTTAGGCGATAGGTCAGCTTTCTAAGGTTTCAGTAACAATAAGGTACTGCGAAATCCAGAATATCTCTCAATTAAGCGAGAAATCATTTTATTCCGATTAGGCACACTTTTGGTAATAATGAATTGTGTACGTCATATACTATTGGCACCAACAAAATGTGGTAGGCCTAATTGAAGGGCGTTAACTATTATAGCTTTACAAAGATCACAAAGTACCGTGTTGACTTCTTGAGACTTCATGCTGTGATAAACTCGAATGCCTAGCCACAATACAGTATGAAAGAAGCTTTGCGGAGCGAAAATGTTTACGTCTGCAAAGATGCGGAGGCAGACTTACAATAGATCACCCATTCAGGAAGTGAGTTGGAGAGCAGGAATTACCGAGTTATTTTTGCAATTCATTTTAGATAGGTTTCGACGATTCTTTAACCAAAAACCATTGCGTTTTCAAGATTGCGTTGGTTAATATCGCTCTCTCTGCTTTGTACTAAAACTGATATTTTCAAGAAACAGATTTCATGCCTACTTTGAGCATGCTATGAGCCATCGCAACTAGTCTAAGTTGAACTTACAACGCCTAAGTGTATTACTCGTGCCATCGGTGAGGATGCGAAACGCTCGGTAGACCTGATGAACATTTGCGTTTTCAAAGTGCGATTTGTCGAATGGGTGAATTGCTGCGAGCAAGAGAGCAATCTTTCAAGACCGGCATATGACACATTCTTGCTGCGTGGGGGAAGAATCCTTCACGAGGGTCACTTATCGGAAAATCAATGGTGGCGAGAACGTGGAGCATATAAAAAAGCAAGAAAATTTTTACTCCCCATCGATTCAGAATTAAACACAATGAAAACAATAAAAAAATAAATACTATACTGAATACTATGCTGACGAGCAAATTACGAAGCTTTTAACTGATTTTTCGCTTTTGCACACTATGTAAGTCACTTCAGCTTACGACCTACCTTCAACTTATGGGCAGTACGGTTGAATGATCGTGGCACTTAACCAGTCCTCTGAGTGTTTAAATTGTCATCTCAAAGATCGACAGGTGGGCAATCCATGAGAACACTTACGAAGTTCTTCTGAGGAAGCCAGCTTATTTTGAACGGGCTTTGCTACAGGACTCTGCGTCGAAAGCGTCGAGCCGAAAAGGGCTATAGTCCCAATAATCGGGGGCAGTATTTATCAATCTCACACTCGCTGTTTGGCCCATTATTAATGAGTGCCTGGACAGGCGAGAGCGCCATCCGCCATGATTTGTGAAAGTTTGGGGCGCATGGCCCAAACGTGCAACTGATCTCAATCTGTCGAGATCGGGAACGATCGGGCACCTGCGCCCGAACATAACCAATCTTGTCAGATCGGACCATAACTTCAAAAGGAGCCCGATCACCAGCTTGATGTCGTGGATCGCGGGCAGCAGGGCCCGGCCTGTACGGGCTGTGACTACAGGAACCCCTTCCCATATAGAAAACTGATAAATACCATTCCGGATATTGATACAAGGTGCTCAAACATATCGCAATCACGCAAAGCAACATAAACAACAGCAGGGAATGCTTGTACTACGAAAAAAGCCTAATGACGTTTCTCTCTCTTCACTGCTCCAATGAAGAATTTCTATCATAAAATGTAGGCTGAAAGTCGTATTTAATGCCGCATGCCTGAACATCCCCGAGGGAAGCGAAGATCAAACATGAGCTTCATATCTTGTTGCTCGAGGGATTGACACCATTTGGATGTACTAAACATCGAGCTCAACAGTGCTAGGACTTTTATCAAGAACAATTGAAATATTTAATAAAAATTGTTATAAATCAGAGCTCGAAACCTGAAATGACTCTGAACGAAATTTGGCTGGCCGCTATCATCGAAGACTATAAAAGCAGATAACGCAGCTTGTAATATACGTTTCTGTCCATCGAGTTTATGATAAAAAGTATTAAAACAGTTGGAGATGGATAGATAGCGTGAAAATAGATGTTTTTGATTTTCAGTGCTTTTTTTCCAAGCTGCGTTCCCCTCCCTATATCCCCCCCCCCTTTATTGGCAGGGCTCAGTACGAGGTAGATCTGACATTTCTTTTGAAATGAAGTTCATGACATGCTCATGACGGAACAAGCATGAGAAAAGAGGAACGCCCATAATCGGCCGCGGAACTGGTGGGGAAACTGAGCCGCGCCCCAGTGCCAATCGATTGGAGCATGTTATCCTTCCCGCACTTGGAGTATCTGGATGGACACATAGAAATTTTTCATAGTGACTCTCCTCATTGTCTTGTTTTGCGGCAACGATACAGCACAATGAAGTTGATGACTAACTAATCTCGGAATGTGCATTGTACAATGGGCGTTCCAGCAGCTGCAGCTCGTAACATCATAACAAGCTAGAAAAGTAAATAAATGTAGCAGTGTCAGAAACTCCATGCAGAAATGCGAGTTCGGCTGCCTGCTATATCAAGCGATTATACAACATGGAGCGATACGTTCGCAAACTAGATTCGTGGTATGGATGAGGCTAAATCGAGACCGCAAATGTATACTCCCTGCACTACAGGCACTCCACTTGCTGTGCATAACCTCTCGCTCATTAGTGCATGTTGCGAAATGTCTCGCAGAAGCCACTTCGCATCAAGCAGACTTAGAGGCCGGCAGACATGCAGAGTACAGCCCAGGACGATATTTACTTGTTCGGACGCATTCACGTTCGTTTTTTGCTGGTAGGATCGGAGCGTGCAATTGAAGTATGATCGTCTCCACGATTCGTGTAGAGGTGTATTGCAGACTTTGCCTGATAACACAGGTAAACTTGTTGAATCTCCACGTCATACCATTGTTTTTTGTACTCTCTCGCTATCAAAACACGAATCGTGGAGCCGATGATAAGTTTTTAGGATACATGCAGCAGAAAACCAAAACGTACGATCACAAACGCTTGTGAAAACAACACGAGTGCAGCAAATACTCCGTTTGGCACTGTGAGAACTGCAATGAAACTAATAAGGCATCTGAAGTGAGAAGCGAACTGAAGCTAGTTTGTAGGTGTTCAGAAGCATAAACACCCAAGACTGTTATCATAATGACTGAACTCGTTGACATAATTTGCCAGATGTTTCCGCTTCTGAATTCCCTATCGATGAAGTTAAGATGCTTCTCATGTGACCATAAAAACTGCATTTCTCTGAACCAAATGGCTTGGACGATAATTACCCACTGGTCTGACTAGAACCATTCGCTCTTTCATGCTGTGTGGATATACAATATGCGTAGATCTTTCTTATTCAAGATAACAACATGCTAAAACATAGGTTCACAACCGAAAACAGAACGACTGGTGCGTGACGTAAGATAAAGCATGAAGACATCAATTTGCTCAAAATAAGGAGGAATTAGTCCCAGATAAGACAGTGACAAGCAGAAACTTGTATTAGCAAGTTGAAAACTAAAAAACACTGCCTCAAGCTGTCAGTAAGAGTATGCTCTGTGGCAAGCGAAGTAAAGTCAAATTGTTTCACCATGCATGTGTCCATCCAGATACTCTAAGTGCGGGAAGGATAACGTGCTCCAATCGATTTACACTGGGGCGCGGCTCAGTTTCCCCACCAGTTCCGCGGCCGATTATGGGCGTTCAGAAAAGAGCAATAGAACAGAGAACAAAAACAACGTTGAACGGGAGATCAAGAAAATTAGTATGTTCGTATTTTGCAAATTGGCTGCCTATGTCCCGCACGCACCACCGCCTGCTTGGAGCAGAATTGCCGCTTTCGTTCGAATTTCTTGAAGGCAGTGTCCAAGCAGAAAGTCGATTTCCAGATTTTGTGCTTACCTGGGCCTATTCGCTATGCTGAATCCGAAAATCAGCACTTGAGAGCGCGAAAACGGCGAAAAAGGGCTATGACGGAGGAGCAAAATCGCAGGTGAGTGGGGCCCAAACTGTGACGTCACTCTCCCAGGCTTCAGGAGCGATATTCTCGATTCCGATTTTATGTCATGCGTTTCGCAGTGGCTGGTGGTGATGCTAGGGCGACTAGCGGAAGCAGGAAAATCGCTCCTGAAGCTGGGAGAGTGACGTCACTATGTAAAACAGCCCCGCCCACCTGCAAATTCCCTCCTCCGTTAGAGCCTTTTTTCGCCGTTTTCGCGCTCTCCAGTGTTGATTTTTGGATTCAGCATGGCGAATAGGCCCATTTAAGCACAAAATCTCGAAATTGACTTTTTGCTTGGACACCGCCTTTGAAGGGGAGTTTGGAAAGGTTCAAAAATTGATTGGGATTTTATATGTAGATCAGAGTCACATAAGAAAGCGTGAAAAATAATGTAAAAGAAAAAAATTTATTTTTTTCTCTTAACCAAATTGAGTGGAATCCGTGAAAAACCCTAATCCAAAGTTCTGAAATTTCATATCGTACTGCGCGACATTACAGGTATACCCAGAATTCCCGACTGCCAAATAACAACTGTGCTAAACAAAATCAAGAAAGTTACATATGTTTACATATGTGTTGACAAACTAATAAAA
Source organism: Cylicocyclus nassatus (assembly GCA_958299035.1). Lineage (NCBI taxonomy): Eukaryota > Metazoa > Nematoda > Chromadorea > Rhabditida > Strongylidae > Cylicocyclus > Cylicocyclus nassatus. Next base: position 79,963,787 of record CATQJL010000316.1, on the reverse strand, counting down.
TCTTTGAGCTATTGATTTATCTGATAATGCTTTTCAAAAGGATGTAAAAGTTGAGCATGCACTACTATCAGGTTGTAACTAAACCTCGATTTAAACGTTGTTAATCGGGTATGTTTTAGCGTACGTCATATAATCCCTGTTATACATAATATTTGTTGCATCTCTCAGACGTATTTCAAATTTTATAATAAGATTGAAAAGTCAGAGTGTTTGGAAACATGGTGGATAGACAGACTCTGCCCAACTTACTTCTTATTTCAAAAATCAACTTATGGAACCAATGTCAAAGCAAGCTCTAGCTTCCAGCTAAGATTAAAGCACTTTTTGAGTATTTCATTATATTAGCTTGTATCCTTATGGTAGGTTTAGAAAATGTTTCGCTGTAACGCCACTGAAAGATTTAGTTTGCTCTCCAATCATGCGAATTTGTCGAAACCAAAAAACGACGAATTGCCAAAATCCGGTGCAAAACTTAGATTCCAATCTGATGAAGCGATACTGAGAAGAAGTTTCTTTCAAAAGCAAAATACCCTTATAATGAACAGCAAGCAAGGCTATGATATAGGAGAAAGCTTCAAGAAACTACAACCGAAACGAAATCTTAAAAAAGCCTTCTTGAGGAGTTTCTGACAATCGTGTGTAATCAGAACTTCTGCTGCAGTGCCCATGCAGAATGAAGTTGTACAAAATAACTCTCCGTTGCGCCGTGCAAATCATAAACTTTTGCATATAATTTTTCACGGCTGGCCGGTATGTACAAACAGCAAGAGTACTTCGAAAAGTAGTGCAGCAAACGTTGCAGTTTGCCGATAGCTGCCAAAGATGACCAAACGACAGTTGTGAACGATCTAAAAGCAATACCTTTTTGATGGAGACTTTACTGTTTCCCAACGTATATCCATCCTTATCATCAAAATTAACAGCAGTTTAGAAATTGAGCAAGAAGCGGGGTAAATTTTACATTGATGTTGTCGTGTAAATTTCAATCAATGTAAAGAGTCGCCTACAATCTGATCTGCTGGTTGGCAGTCGTGAAAACAAACTCACACTGCTACGTAGACATTCCAAACAGCATAGTTTAGCTGACCGATAGTACTCTCTTCCCCTGATACACAGAAGCATTCCCAAAAAGTAAGCAACCACACATTGCCCATAGAGATAATCCGATGGATGAGTTGGTGAGCAACTAGAATTTGAAGTCTTTAATCTTCTACAACAAAGCTATAACCAGCAAATCATATAGTTTGACGATAGGTAAGAAAGCGATGTGCAGTTTTGTTTTTTCATAAACTCATAGCACAAAACCACATAAGTTTCAGAGCTGAATTTTCTTGCCACCTAGTGTGAAAACTATTACTTGCTTTGTTCTTGTGTCTCTTCGTTTTGTTCTTATCTTGAAGGAAACCGTGTGCTTTTCTTTGATCTTAGCGCCTGACACCGTTTAATGACAAATGACCTCTTTTATGCCTACGTTTTATGTTTCACTGCCAACCTATATACTTGTGATAAAAAATCCATTTATCACCAGTGTGTGTATTACAATGCTATCCGTTCGAAACCCTCTCAAATAATGGTGCACCGTCTTTCATAGTCACTCAGACCGCTTTTATGGCCAGAAAATTTACTTATTTTGGATACCTCACATCGCGACGCATCACGTAAATGTGTTGAAAAAAGGCAAATCAAATAATCGTGTAAATGCTCGTTTTTCCTTCTCTTCGGTTCTAAAGACAAATGCTTCACCCTTTTTCAAAGAGTAAGACGGCACTAGGTAATAACTGTCATCTTCATACCTTCATAACACGAACGTTTTCGGCCAAATGAAACTTCATACTCAATGTGTAGTGCAAAGTAGAACGGCCGTTTTTGTTTGAGAGATCGCGAAGTTTGCCGGCATCACGTCGAAAGACCATTATGATGGTGAAAGAGGATAGCAACATATTTACGATGCTTAACAACAAAAGGGCAAGGACAGAGTATATAACTAAAAGTATGTACTAGGACATAAGGTAAACCGTTCTGATGATTTAACAATTTCTACACGCTCAGTACAAAAGTTAAGCGGTATGGTATTGAAAGTGCGTGGTTGGAGGATCATATGTCGCCGAAAGGAGGTGGTTTCACACGGACATCTGCGACAGAGTACGCAGCTCCACACATTAGAGACCTTACAGATACGTGCCATCTGTCCGTGCAGGCCTATCGGCGACATATAGTCTCCTAATCAAGTGGTCATTGCCTCAAAATTAGCAAAAAATCCCAAGAAACACGTAACTCTTGAACTTAATTGGGTTAGTGATCGTGCTAAACCATAGTGGCAGGTAACATCCCCCCCCCCCTGCGGGCTCATAATTCCCCTTCCTGAACTGGCAAAAGTCAAATTGCGGAAACATCAATGCTGATGAAATGTCTTAAATTACTCACCCATCATAGCGAGCGCATAGTAGCTTGCGGCGAGCAGTAATGAAGATCCGTTCACTATGTGCGAAATTCATGGCCGTCTAGCGTTTTCATAATTGTTGATATAGCGAGAAGCAAAAGTTCTCTCTGCTATCACAGATGGTATGATACTCATTACATCACATAATGTTGCGAATCGAATGAAGAAAAGAGAGAATAACAGTCGATCGATCAAATAGCGCTGAAGTGTTCACATGATTCCAAGGAATTCAGGAAAATTTATTATTGCTCGTTTATTATCAAACGCACTGATATGAATTTTGGTCAAAATTTATCACTATTACAACTATTAGGTCATTCGGAAAGTTTTTTCGCTTTTTGCGCCTTTGATGTTGGTGCCACGTTTTAAGAGAGTGCCAGAGAGCTGATAGGGGTTGCTTTATATGAAATTGTAGAGGAAGTCTTCTAGTTTCTGCGGATCTTACCGAAGTTGCAGAAAACCTTTGTAGGGAAGTTTACGTGGCTATAAATTCGGCATATGAAAACGCGACTTTCGAATAATTGCACTCTTTAAGGTCAGTCTTGAGTGTAAGGCAGTCAAAGAAGCCATCATTGTGCGCAATGCACTTGCTAAAGCCACGTCTTTCTTGACGTTGGTTGGAGTCTGCTTTAAAAAGTCCAGAACAAAAGAAGTGAAAGCTAATGTTCTGCACTGTTTTGGAAGGTGTTTCTGCCATATAAACGAGCATCTCAAAAGGTCCTTTACAGCAAATCGCAAATATAGCTGCATAATACTATGGGCAGGCCTTGTAGTGTCATAAAGCCCCATTTGAAGCCACCATCGCTAAAGCTGCAATACCAAAAAATATTAGTGGCATACACCTCACAAATTGTCGCACTCGCAGATTGAGGGCGCGTTGACTCTGCTTTCGTTTCTCATAATATGACGGAGCAATTCTTTTTTTGGCGCGAATTGATAATTACAACAAAAAATTGGCCAAGTGCAGCTAAAAGGAGCAACAATGTGGTAAATCATTTGGAACAAGCATTGCAAGCATGACCATGAACAGTAAGTCATTACAAAAGATTGATGTACTCAATTTAACTAATCCTGCTAGTCTTGCACGCTGTAAATTTGCTAAGATGTGGTTGTGGTGTAAGAGCAGAGTAGTAGAATACCGCTCTAAAAACCGTTTGTCAAAATTTTAAAACTGAGCAGAATTGCACGTATAATCTATGAAAGGTGCCATCCTCGTCCTGACGCCGTCAAACCACATGTAAGAAAAGTGGCCCTCACAAAAGGACTGCGCACCGAGGTTCCTGTTCATTTTTCGAACCTGTGGACCTTCCTTTACCAGCCACCAAATTCTCCAATTCCTCGGTGCCTATTGAAAAATAATAGGACCAAATAAATATTAGCTTGTCAAAAATGCCTTTTTTGGTTTTATTGATTCTCTTAAGATGATTTCGCAAGAAAAAAGCACATGAACACTACAATAATGTTAACAGAATTCTGCTGAACACAATGAAATTTCTTTGGAAGAAAAAGATGGGATCTGGAAAAAGTTGTGCTCTTGAATTTAAAAGTGCGAAAACGAAAAAACTTTCCGAATGACCTAATATTATATTTATATTCACGCAAATTGAACGATTCTGAATGTTAAAGACATTTAGATACATGACTTCTCTATTGGTCAAGATACTATGCTAATCTTCACTCAAAACAAATATTGCGTTTTCATTTAGAATCTTTGCTTGAACAATCTTACTGTTCTGTTCTATTTAGACCCGCATCATAAAGCACGATGTAGATAAAGCACGATGTAGATTCGAGAGGTTTCTGATAAAGCAAACATGAAGAGGTGAACCTGGAACAAGGTGATATTCATTTTAACCTGCAAGGACATAATCTATTTTAGCGACCGTTAAGAGCTGCACTCAATTTTGTAGTTACATTACAGTTTTTGGTTTGTCTATCCAACTTGAAACGTAAAGTTATACTGCCCAAATTCTCAGCGCTGGTTGCTTCAAGTTTTTTGTAATTGATTGCAATAGGTTGCACTTTTCTTCGAAGCACTTTTTGCGTGCGGAGCCCTTTTTACGCAAACTATTTTTCCCCGATCTTCCACCTGCTCCATACATCGTTGCACGGAGGATGTGGAAGATCGACGATTGATTAGTTTTATAAATAGATGACTCTATAGAAAAAGGACTGAGAACTATTGCAACAGCATTTATAACAAACTCAAACTGCATATACTATTTTTCTTTGAATTCTCATGATATTTGGTATAAGGTACTCATGAAACAAACTATGAAATCGGTTTGACAGTCGAACCATAAGCATCTAAATTTGGTCATTGCTGCGGTTCAGAACACTCTCAATTCCGGATCCAACTGTTGAAATCCTCATGCTAGAGTGAAATTTCTTCTAAACAGCAAATCACCTGTACCACTTGTCTAAGATTTCTGTGAAACAGCCGAGATTTTCGCAGAACGTTGATTAGAAGTATAAATGCTGGATACATTGCGAATATAAATAGTAGTTCCAAGACGTACAATAGATTAAAAACTGACAACTCTTCCCGAGCATTCTTTGTTGGGAATATAGCGGGAACAAAAAGTTGCATACCATTTGGGAGTAGAAACAACATCACTTGTGAGGTAGATATTAATCACTGTGAGGGGCGTACAACTTTTTTGTTTACTAGCAGGAGTGTGTCAATTACGTGTGATAGAAAAGTGAATAGGTGTAAATGATGTTTCAGAATGATGCAACATTTGAATAAATTGAAAGACACGACACAAAGTTCTTTCTTTCCGCGTAATGAAAACCGAAGTAGAGACAAAGAAGTATCTGCTGACTCGCATGCATGTAGGATTAACAGATAGCGCTTAGGAATATACAGGGTGTCCGTAAAGTATGTATACCTGTTTGATCGTTAATATCTCTTTTCCCAAGAAGTCTTTTGCCTTGCTTCAGTTACCATTTTGTAGAGCTGGTTTCAACTTAGATTTGGCAGTATAGAACGAATCACCCATCACTTTTCACTACTGTAGGATTACGGTAGAAACTTGAAACATATGGTGTCAATGTGGAAAAAGCTGCCGTTTCAAAATTTTTCAAAATAATGTGAAAACTTGTGTAATAGGGTTTTTATGGACGCTGAGTTCAACACTCAACTATTCACAAGATTGAGAAGCTTTTTAAACGGTGTAACCGCACTCTTTAGGAACATTGAAAAATGGCCGCTACCTCTTACCTGGCATAATTCTTCAATGAAGCATCATCATGAGTTGGGAACTTTACAGTTAGAATCAGCAAGTCTAAATAGCCTAATGTAAAAGTTTTTAGACTGTTTTATTTCCTTTCTGAGGCAAAATATGGCTTTTTATGGCTCAAAACCCTCTTTGAAGTTTCCACCGTAATCCTACAGTAACGAAGAGAGATGAATGTTTCGCTCCATACTGAAATCTAAGTTGAAGCCAGCTCTACAAAATGGTACCTGAAGCAATGCAAAAAACTTCTTGGGAAAAGAGATATTAACGATCAAACAGTGTATACATACTTTACGGACACCCTGTATTTATTCGAAGTTTGTTGCCATAAACAAATTTGCTGAGTTATCGGCGCATCTTATAGCTTTTGAGGCTCTGAGAAACAGAGGCATGCTCTACAAAAGCTATTGGCAACGCCATATCCTAATTAATCCGCTTTATCTGTTTTGGAACAAAACGCGGCATTTATAACTTATCATTTGGAGAAGTGGATGTAATAAATAAGCTTAGCGCGTGCCACTGAGTTGGTGAAGGTTTGAATCAGGAGTCAGGATCCGCTGTATGACTATCTCTGTTGTCTAGTTCACTCAGTATAAGCGTCACAATCAACAGCCCTGCGAGTAACCTACCCATCAGCTTAAGAACCCCTCCTAATTATACTCATAAAGAAAGAACAGTTGAACAGGCAACCCGGATGAGGCAAATATTGCCGTGAAGCGAAAATGAGCTGTACTGCTGATGTTTACACGAAAGTGGAAGAAAGCATTGACAAATTACCATTCCTGCAATGTGTCGAAAACCAATGAGTTGATAGAAGGAGCCAACGAAACGCGGCAAAAACCAGCTTAAAATCTCCGCTGAAGTTGAATACATATGTGAAATACAAAAGGTAGCCTAAAATCTCCGCTAATGTCGAACTTTACAGCGTGCAAAGGTTTACCTCAATTGCTTGTAACGGTTAGTGCTAGTATAACTTTGAGTTCTAATTACTCGTAGATATCAAGCGTTCTCCACAAAGTTCTTCTCTTTGTCACCTTTTCTTTCCCAACTTATGTTGATAATCAATGGCGTGCCGTTGTAGTATACAGATAAGAGAGGCGGTGCGGGAGCGAGAATAGTTACGCAGTTTGGCACGACCAGCAAGATATATGTCGACCGATCTGCGAAGGCTCCCTAAGACAAAATCGTAACTTAGGCCCCTTTCCAGAAGTTGAAAATTAGAGCATGACCAAGCATTATCAAAAATTCCCACGGTACGGTGTCATTAAAACAGAAGCCAAACCAAAATTTCTAGGCAATGAGTAGAAGCAAAGTTGAGCCAACATCAGATTTTACGAATACACTTTTTTTGAGAAACATTGAAGTCTGGTTGTACTGGCGGTTTGTAAAATGCTTCCCACTATATTCTATTTACTGTCTTTCAACGATCATCCCAAGCAATGATATAACAGTTTGTTAGTTCACAGTTCCAGAGTCACAAGTCATCTTCCTCAATAACTGCGCACTTTCAGATGTTCGTCAGTTTTCAACATTTTTAACACCACTCGAATCTAGCCTTCACCTCCTGCCTGTAACTTCTGTTTTTTTTTTAGAAAACCATTAATTTGGCATGCTCACTCTTTGATTTTTTATGAAACACATTATCACAATGCGCACGTCTGCGTCCTATGCATCTTGAAACCACAACTGTGCCATTTTGGATCATATTAATTTTCATTTATGTCTGGAATGCCGAGTGAATCCACCGCCGATTCACCTCTCATCGTTGTAGCCTAATTCTCTTCGCACCGAAGTAATGTTCCAGATACCATAAGTATAGGCTAGATTCTGTAGTCGCAGCGCATCAAATGAATGCAGCTGGTCTCAAACACAAACGTTCAATGTGGCAACATATTAGCCTCATTCAACACTCTGAGGAGTGCAATAATGCAGCATCGATTATGCAATTATTGGGTCGCTCCGAAAGTTCGCGCTGTTTTTCAGACCCATGCTCAAACCACTTAGAATGAAGGTAGACAAAGCTGTAAGCACTATCCGATGCAGAATTTCTTCCTCTTTCCAGTGGCTATGTTTTCGTCATGTCTATTTCGATGAGCACTGAGATAAACGTCGAAAACTAGAACACATCTTTTTTACCATGTCTAATTTTCGCTAATTTTTAGAATCATTTTGAGTTGAAGGCGCTCTAATAAGCACCTGATAGGGCAAACCTTTTGCAAATTAATGCAATTTTTTGCATTATTTCAGCCTCCTCTTTAGATTTTTGCTGAATTATTTCACGAGACCATTGAATTTTGAAAAAATCGCGAGACACATAAATGCATCAAACACAGCGAAATCCCCAAACTATTGAAGTTCTGGAACTCAATTATTACTATCACTAGTATAACGAAATGAGCGATTACGGCGTGAAAATGGATTGATTTTGGAATTGCCACTACACCCTTGCGCACCCGTAAAATTGGGAATTACAGCGATTTTGTCTGCAAAAGTCACATGTTTCGCAAAGAAAAGGTAACTGTCAGAAAGAAGAGGAAAAGATGCATCAAAACTATTCAGCTGATGTCCTGCGAGGTTAGAATGAGCCAAATGTAAAATTTGATCACTTCAGAAACTAAATGTTAGTAATTCTAGAAAGCATGCCAAAGAGATGCAAAAAGTTGCATTGATTTGCGAAAGGTTTGCCCTATCAGGTGGTTATTAGAGCGCCTTCAAAAACTCAAAATGAAAATTCTAAAAATTAGCGAAAGTTAGACATGGTAAAAATGATAGGTTCTATTTTTCGGCGATTATCTCGGTGCTCATCAACCGAAAACATAGACATTGAAAAGAGGAAGAGATTCTGCATCGGATAATGCTCACAGCGTTTGTCTATCTTCATTCTAAGTGGTTTGAGCATGGGTCTGAAAAACAGCGCGAACTTTCGGAGCGACCTAATATTTTTGATTTATAACCACTTTTTCGACAAGTAATTGAATTTGAAATATATAGCCTGTGTGGTATATAATTCACGTAAGTTTTAATCAATGGGCAAACCATAATTAAGCTAAAAATTCAAGCAAAGTGTTAAGCTTGCAGATAAACTAGATCTTATGTACGGGACCAAACAGAATTGAGTTGTTTGAAATAATTCTCTGTTGCGAGTACAATATCGTCATTTCTAGTAGTGCCTGGATTCAAATCCTCAGAATTAGAGACGTGAAGCGAATAACATAATCGTGGTAGTTTGACCATTAAACGTTGTAACTCCCCAGTTGTCCATAGAGATGTCCAGGCAATAATGGCAAATGTTCTGAATGAAGTATCCGAGTCAGCTTTCGATCAACTGTCAAAGTTTCAACCCAAAGCAAGTGCATTTTTGCAGCTTGAGCTTGCTCTGACAGATGACTTACAAGGCGAAATAGACGTTAAAGGTCTCGTAGAAAAGCTGTCCGACAGGGCTGTCCCCATCGAATACCAAAAATGGAGGAATGCACAAGAAAGATGCAACACCTCCCCAAATCGTATAGCCGATGGACGCATAGGTAAGCCACTGTAAAATTATAGACAATATGTAGACAACGGCGTACGGGATGAGAAACAATGCTCTAGTACAACAAGCTTTAACGACTCAAGCAGAGTTAGTCAATGATCGATAACAAAATCTCTTCCCCCCCCCCCCCCACCTCTCATTCTTGATCCACCAAGTGGTTGAGGGCAACCTTTCCCTATACTTTTTAGGAGAAGAATTCTGGTAAGATTATCAAAAGCTGCTGTTAGCGACCTTTTTTGCTTGTAATCGCCTAAGTTTTGAGGAGAAGCATCAAGAGATAAACCACTGGGCAAATGTAAGATCCAAAACTGCCGTATTTTTGAATCTAGTGCTTGGAAGCCAATAACAACCGCAATTAGTATGCCTTTCAAACACAGTTTTATAGCAGCCTAGTCTTATAGTGAACTCGTTTAAGTGTAGAACTTTTCGTTAAAGATAGTTCAATCATGTTTCCTTTCACTCCTTGAAAATTTTTTTACAATTGCTACTGGTTGAGGAAATGAAAGGAAAAAAAGTCCCGCAGTTAGCATTGGTTAGGTTTCTCGCACCTCTCAACATTAATTAACAAAAAATCCTCATTGTGAACATCACCACTGCTTACCTAAGCATGTCAGTCCTATGGAATTATCGGACTCCCGCTTAAACATTGTGACTTCTTACATACTGTAACTTGGGACATAGTGCTCGCATAATCACTGCCGAAGTTATAGATTCATACAAAAAGTGTGGCTGGTCAGACATGCGGATCTGCGACCAAAATTCATTATCGGATATCACAAGCGCATTGCATTTTAGGTAGTACTCTTTACTAAGACTCTTGATTGATAAGAATTCAAACAGATTTACATGGGACTTCTTACCTAGCCCTTTTTCACCTCTCCTTTCCATATCAATTTTTCTAACGAAGAATCATTTTTCAAGACAAAAAATATTTACCTTTGTAACGCGCAAGTTCTCCGCTAATTGAAATTTTATGCTTAACGTGTAGTTGATCGTTGAGCGGCCAGTTTGATTCGCTAGATCGCTGAACTTAGCCATATCACGTCCATGAATTACTTTCATGACAACTGACGAGAGCACACAGATAGACAAGGTAACTATCGTGAAGAGAACCATAGGATACATGCCTAAAATAGCAGTGATCTGACATGCGGCACGGTCAATTGTAAATGTTAGATTCAAAGTTAATGCAAGTTTTCAATGATATAATCTCAACCCAAGATAACTTTTATTATGTTCTCTCTAAACATCTCTAAAAATTAGTGCAAATGGCTGTATCTATTATGAAAAAGATTTTTAGTCCAAAGATTGCCAAAATAGTTATTCGGAAAATGTCGTTTGAGAAACAACTTAATCTGACCTGTAGTGCCAAAAACTGCGCACATTATAGCCAATGGTCGGATAAGCACTGTTGCCAAGCTCAAATTTCACGGATTTTTTTTTAAGAAAAAATGTTGCAAAAAGGAAAAGTGCTAATTTTTTGACATTATGGAGTGTTCAGGAAATTGCCCACCTTTGTAATTTCAATTTTTCTGCCCTGGAAAGTAAGAAAACCTTAGTGTTTTGTACAAGTGAATATATAGGTCTCTCTCGCTCTGGTGCATTAGGTCTGCAAACAGTTTTTGCTCAGTATTTCATATATATACTTCAAAACCATTCTTTGGCAAAAAATCTCGCAATCGTTTCTGCTTTTCAGTAGTACATCTAGCAGTTTTTCTTGGATTTGACAAAGACGAAAGGAAGGAATTTTTGGGTAGCTTACTTTACCTCGAAAGCTTGAAACTTCGGAATGAACAAAGATCTAGGGTAGGCGAAGGCTTTTGAAAAAGAAAAAAACGTGTTTTAGGAGATACGAATTTTGAAAAAAATCGGTTACCTTGTATACCAGTGCTCGAAGGAAGCGGTAACTAAAACTCGCATAAATTATGAATAGCTTGGCAATTACACCAACAATCCAGAAATATCATATTAGTCTTAAAAACATCTTTCAAAAAAAGATATAAAAGCTCACCGACAAAGAATGATTGAACGACGATGTAGTAAATCACAGCAAGCAGTAAAGAGCCTGTTATCACCAAATACGAAATCCAGGATCGGTCGGTATGCTCATAATCGCTGATATATCGCGAAGCAAAAGTTCTTTCTACTATGATAGCGGGAAACATAGTCAGAATACAGCACAGCGGCACATATCTTATGAGGTAGAGGACGAATAGGATCATGTCCATTGTACCTGAAGTAGCAAAAGCGTTTATTTCATAGCGTAGAAACATCATTTTATTACGGTTTAGCTAACAAGGGAATGTTCAAAATTTGAAGTGGCCAATCCCAGCACGCCGTATACTGTTGAAAACTCCATGGAGAGGTGGTTACATATCCAATTCAATATCTGCTTATCAGTCTCCTACGAAGTTATAGCCCTCGATTTCGCCGTGGCGCCGACGCCGTCATAAATACTAGTCGCCCGTCTAGATGACAAGTCGGACTTATAGCGCAGTGGCAATTGCGCAGACCAATAGGATGAGGACCAATTCCTGTTTACAAGTTCGAATCCTTTTGCTTGTTACTCTTCTGCAACCCATCCCCAATATCTGCATTGTTAGCCCGAAGTCCCTCACGCTTTTGAAAAGGTGACTCGACATCTAAAGACTTCAGAAATTCATTCATTACTCAAACTCTCCTGCAAATTGAGGATGATCATGGTGAAAGTAAGAATGGAAATGTTGATGAATAGGAATGCAAGAACGAACAGAAGCAAGCAGCAAGGAAGAGGGAGTTGAAACTGACAAACAGAAAATGTGTTTCTTCTTTACGCAATAGACTCGAAACCTTCAGATGTCGAATTACCTTTTCAAAAGCATGAGAGACTTCGCGCTAACAATATAGATATTGGGCATGGGTTGCAAAAAAGTAACAAGCAAAAGGGATCGAAATTGCAAACGGAAATCAGAGCTTATCTTAGTCTGCACACTTACACTGCGCTACGAATTTAGCTTATCCTCTCGACGGGCGACTAGTATCTATGACGGCGGCGGCGCCACGGCGGAATCGAGGTTCATTAATTTGTATAGGAACCGATAAGCAGATGCCGAAGGCGGATATGTAACTATCCCTCCAAGGAGTGTTCAAGGGTATACGGCTTGCTGGGATTGGCCACTTCGAATCTTGACCATTCCCTTGTAAGTAGTTATATATTGAGCAGAGTCCTTTTATTAGAGTCCGCTTCTATGAGTGTGATTGGGTTTTAGACGGAAGATCATTTATTGAAGCAATCCAAAGCAAACCTTGCAGAATCATTACATATGGAGCAACTTGAAGGGAGATAAGACTACTAGAAGATTATGGACCGCTTTTTGATTTCCTTTAATTCCTTCTCCTTCCCGAATAGCCCGCAATTTGCATATAAGTCAGTCAGCAGATCAAAAACCGCAACCACTTAAATCTCTGTACCGTTCATCAAATCTTCTCGATTCTTGCATGCTGTAACTTAGCACCATAGAATTTGTTTGTAGAGGTCAACGCTTAGCTTTAGGTTAGGAACGTACGTTGAGATAAAAGGCACTTTAAATGTGATATGACCAATAGGCTAACAATCGCGGCCGTACTGAGTGTTACTACGTGAGTTGGAACATAAACCAATGTTGCGAACGAAAAGCTTGCTTACCCTTCTTGCCAACTACTTCGACGTCATAGAACATGATACAAATTCGTGAGCATTGTGATAGTGTGAAGGCGATGAGGTGGGCCTGAATATCTGCTTAGAAAATGATTAGACTTTTTTCAGAATATAGTAGGTATTATTTCTTTCGAGTGATGGTTTATACCTCAAAATTCAACTACGTTCAACAAAAGCTTTAGTTAAGTGTTGACTATTTGAGCAAACAACGTGTTTGGGCTGAACGATCTACATTTTAAGTGTTAATGCTAGACTAGTTCGTTCATCGCAATTATAAAACATACAATTAGTGTGACTTTCGCATAACCGAAGCAAATGTTAGCACAGGCTTTGAGACATAGTTACCAATGTTCGGGTTAACTAAGCATAGTTGTTGATTCTTGCTGGCGTAAGTAGACTTTGAAGATTTATCAGAAGCAGGAATGTGACAAATGGAGATGGCAGAAAAAAGAGATTTTAGCTTGCTTTTTCTTAACCACTTTAGAAGTGGAATCGAGTTTTCTGTGCTTTGATGTCGAGGGCAGAAACTGTATTTACTCATAACACTCAGCAGAGCCTCATGAAGATGGCTCAAAATGTACTATCTCTGATCGAATAACTCTACTGCTTTCAAAAGGCTGGTTGAACTTAAGTTTATGGTATAAAAGTTAACCAGTTGACCTTGTTTGCGTCAAAAACATTTTCCGCTGATGCATTGCGCTCACGGTGCCGAGATTTTGCAGCCGAACTTCGCGCGAGCTTCAATTTGCGCGCAGTAACCGGGATTGCAGGCGCAGCTATTTCTTCACACGCAAGTTTGGCGGCAAATCGACACAGCAGGCACATTGTATTGAGCAAAAAATGTATTAGACTGAATGTTCAAGATAAGAACATTTAAGGGTAGACTCCATCGAAACCGGAGCTCCGCGTTAAAGACTACCAAAATACTGAAATTTGTTTACACGATTAGTCAAATCTCATTGATTTTGTTCCGCAACAGCCGTTTTCTCGGCCACGCCGAAATTGAATATATCACTTAATCCTCCTCAAAGAGCGGCATAAAACTTTGATATGAAAGTATCTAAGAGCTCATTATTGAAGCTCCGAAGTTCTCTCCGAATCTCAAAATGGCAGCTATCCTGAATGCTGTTGAGGGGCTAGGAGCTCTTAAAGCAGTGGCCTTGGAAAATTGCGACTGCGAGCTTTCCAGACCTACATGGCCTCTGGATGCGCTGAGCCCAGTGCTGTGGTTGAAAAGTCAAAAAAGGCTTTTTACGGCGTTTTTCTACCGTAGAGATAGCTGGAGGGGATGGGCGAGGGATTTCCGCCGTAAAAGGCGACTGGCTGCAGGACACTGTAACTCCACCCATTTTGGCGGTAATTGGCTGATCGGCTCAGGCAGCCAATTGGATGTTGGCGGGAATCCCTCGCCCATCCCCTCCAACTATCTCCCGGGTAAAGATTTGCCGTAAAAAGCATTTTTTGACTACAGCACTGGATTCAGTGTATCCAGAAGGTTATGTAGACGTGGAAAGCTCGCAGCTGCAATTTTTCTGAGCCACTGCCTTCAAGGTTGTCCTGCGGTAACGAAAAGATTAATGCTTTTTTCAAATGTCAGTTTCACTGAAGTTGGTCCTCCACTATGATACCATAAAGGCAGCGTCTGAACAGATACAACCGTCGACACGCTTTATCACGATAGCGCCTCCTTTATATGACCAGATTCAAAGTCAAGAACTTTGAGAAGAGCCCGTGTTCTTTGCATCGCAAGGTGCATTTTTGGAATCAGCTAGAGAAATACGCCCAAGCAAGCGAAATCTTCAATTTCTGCCAGAACGCTCCCTTCTTGCGCGAAAGGAATTAAGACAAGAATAATCATCGACCAAATAATGGATACATTACTATTATTACAACTTCTATTGTCTCTTCTCAAGCATCCAAAAAGCTATCAGAGTTCAAAGGGAAGTGATGACCAGTTAAGGAACGAAATAATTGATAAAATAGAAGAGCTTGAACAGCTAAGAACCACACTGTGTGCAAAAAATGACTAAGATCAATCTTCCTTTATTCAAAGGAATTCGAATTATTCCATTTACGAAAGTATTTACCTGTGCGATTTTTATTAGGTTTTTATGAAATATTCGCTCCAATCTTCTCAACGCGTAAACTAGCCATATCGCTCCAGGACACATGATAATTATAAAAAACAACTCCACGTAATATAGGATATAAAAGAATGGCCAGTCTGTCAATGTCTGCGTTGATGGGACTATTGCGGGAATAAAAAGCGGCAGCCCGTTAGGAAGAAGGATATGCATTGATATAACAACAGACAAAGTAAGTGCTAATTATGTGGGAGATCGTCTTCCTCTATACATTTGACAGGGGATCACAACACTGCTGCGATAATCACAGTGGGGCTGAGGTTAAATCATCACTCTCGTTTGTGTTCCTCGTTGACTTGAAATTCTTGTAATGCTTATACTGACATCGAGGCTAAGCGCTCGATGCTCGAGCTACTCAGACAGTCGATAGGATACCTCCGGGAAGCGGTTCAAATATGGGACACCTCCGGAGGGCGCTCTTAATCATTAAGGGGTGGGACGAGGGCGGTCCACTCGTGATGACTTCACATAGGAGCCAAAAACGAGTCCACCGAAGAACTCACAAATCTGTGCTCCGGAGGTGCCCTAAATTTGGGAGACCCTCGGAGAGCTGGCGCGCTGCCAATCTGCCCAAAACCACTCGCTCACACGCTAGTTAGCGGTAGCGTCTCCTTGCTGATGTTGATTGGTTTTGGCTATGGTTCTTTCCTACAGCACTTGTTGGTTATGCCTTTTCATCCTCATCCTTTGTATTCCGTTACGTCTTTGTTACTCAGCTCTTACATATTATCTTTCCAGTGTCTTCCACGTCTTCCACTAGCGTCACTCTTTGCAGACATCAACATCAAGACGGTTTTCAGCACTCTTTCATTGTGTGCGGTTGCACTTTTCAATTTTTTGACAAGCACAGCCCTTTGGACCATATCAAGGTAAGTGCCCCTTGATTTTATATGTCTTGTGAGGTACCAAATTACTGGTTTTGTTGTGGGATTACTAGGTAGCTTTAACTTTTGCAAACGAATTTAGGTACGGGATTTGGCTATTTCGTGTGAAAGCGTTATTTAACGGTTATGTTGTTTATTTGTCATCTGATGAGTTCCAGATAAAAAAAAGTAATCGTTTAGTGATTTTAGACTCTACAAGATTTTATGTGTGAATGTGCATAACGGATTATTCTAATATCAAGCATACTTTGAAAAAACGGTGTTATTTAGCCATGGGTTTTCAAAGTCCGGTGTTGTTTAGCCAAGGGCGCATAGTCGTCACTCACCAAGGCTTGTGGATTCTTGCGTTTTTTCTTTTTTCTCCTTTTTTCGTCTCTGTCTTTTATCAATTCTTTTGATGAGACGTATATCTACAATGACCAATTAATCCACAGATCAGCTTCAACTTACTCCACATTTGTATCTTGTAGAACGCAGGTTTCCCTATTTCCATCTTTTTCAAATTGCCTAAGGCCTCGGGCATAGCTCACGAGATATCGCCTCGCGATTCATTTGGCAAGACGAATCGATTCCAGCATGCGGATCATCTTGCATTTCAGCTGTGATAGTTTTCCGACACGACTAGTCATGCATGTTCACTCTGGAAATGTGTGTGAAGGTGCTTAGAAAGAGTTTTTTATCCTTTTTTGGAGTTTTCGGCTTTATCTTTCATACTGAAACAATCAATTTAGGGCGGAGCCTACATCTAGAATCTTATGACATTTTCTACCTTTTTGTTCATTGCTACTCAAGAACTGTTTTTACGTCAAAGTTCTTTTCTGTTCCCAATAAAATACCTCTCAGGCGAGCTGTTTACTGTGATAAATTTTGATCATAAATGTTGTTATTTGCTACAAATAGCTAACATGAAATGATGGAGTGGAGTACTGAAATTATAGACTGTCTCAATAAGAGTGTCACAAAAGGCCGCCAGGTCGGAGACGCTAGAGCTTGACATTTTCATTGAGACAGCCGAAATGAAAAGTCTGCATTTGCAAAGAAAGTGGCCCATTATGCATGAGCAATGTGAAATAAAAAAGCGTATCAAATAAAGTAAGTAAGGAAATTCGAGAGTTGAATTATCCCAGTATAGTAGGAAGAAATGCTCGATCTATTTCCAAAAAAGTTCTTGTCTATAGTAAACACCTTTGAATGATTTTATGTTTCTTTGCATGCTTTCAAGTAACCAATAATACTGTTATGAGAAATATAGGCCACTACACAGGCGACCTATGAGAAAAGAAAGCGTAGTTGAGTGAAGTTTGGACGAATTTTTAGCCGACAGCGCCTAGCGTTGCTGTGAAACTTTGCTTCACCCTCTCGATGACACCACTTTCTGCTCATACTACGCAGTGTGACACTTTAATATCTTTAATATCTCTATATCTATATATATATATCTTTAATATCTTTAAGTGACTGATCCTATAACAAGTGAGATTTGGTGAATGACGTGAGAAACTACACGAGAGTCAACAATTGTTTTATTGTTCAATTTTTCATTTCTTTCAGATTTACTGCAATTCTAACAAATAACCAAGCCTTAAACTTTCATGTTCCTGTGCCACTTACATATCATCTTTCGTTCGATAAGTGTTGTTTATCTCAAAAAAGCAAAAACATATAGCTATCGTTCAGGGTTCATTTCTCAAAAAGAAATACTCGCTTAGAAAGTATCTCTCAGTTTTTGCTATCACCATAGGAATCGTTATATGTACACTCGCAACAAGTGAACCCGGAAAATTTACGATTTGCAGGTTACTACCATTTAAAGATTTTTCCAAATATCATCTTCTTTTCTATTTTTTTCTTGTGCAAGCTGAAAGGTAGCTGGAGCTTTTCGACTTTCCTTTCTTTCCATCTCATGTAGCTCTCCAATAAATATCTCATCTTTTTATTTCAGCATTCTGGACTGAACTATGAAGAAGCAGCAAAACATTATCAAGAATGGATGATTGATTAGTGCATTTTGAAATTTCAGTTGTAAGTTTAAAATAGGTACTTCCTGACTGATTTTATATTTTCTGCGCTGCACAAAACCTTAGTTTGAAGATCGTATGCTTATTTTTGCTCTCTTGGCTCCTGCATACTTAGCCATGTGCCAACAGCGCATGTACGAAACCTGCGGAAAGTACCCAAAGGAAGCAGCAGGACGTGAGGGGCGATGACGAGTCTAAGAATGAGCTTTGGATATCGAAGTGAAGTGCATTTGCAAAATCAAATTGTTTTGCAGTTAATTTGAAATAAATGTCTCGTCTTGTCTTCATTTTTCTATCTTGCTATCTACAAACGCTGGGGTGCGAAGGAGGGGGTAGAACAAGATGGAGGGTCGTGCTGATTTCCTACCCGAGGGGGGGTCGCATTCGGCGGTCGTATGCCACACCGTTTGCTGACCCTGGTCTAGGGCTAATTTGGGTGGGGTTTAGGAGCATAATTGGTTTTCAGTTTAATTAGGGTTAGTTACAGTATACCTTAGGGCTAGTTACTATGACGCGGCGGACTTCCGGAGCACAAAATGGGAGAGCTCCGGAGAACGAGTGGCGAACCCCCGCCGTGGAGACCCCAGCCACCCCCCCCCCCATTTTGCCCCGGAGGTATCCCATCGACTGTCTGAGGAAGTGTGTAAATACGTCGTCTCGCACCATGTGCAATCCTTGATTAAAACTCTGCACAAACAAGATCTCGTGAAATATGATAAATTTCAAAAAGCTCGGTTGATATCACAGCACTGTTCGAAGCTCACCAGAGAAACACCAGCTTTGTTGTAAGAAACAACTTTCATGCAAAGATAATATAAGCGCGGTAATGCGTCGTCTAAAGCTCCATAAATCTCATTGCAAAAATGTTCTTTTAGCTAGAGGAAGTGGAATGTAATTTTACTAACCATCAGCTATAGTTTTGCTAACAGGAATACGAGGTTGCGAATTCTTAGCACAATTCTGTCAAATATTGCACAAATTTAGTCGGAAATGGAAGGTCTGCGATCTCAATGAGGTGTATATCGCTATTCTCATGATAGGTTGAACAATCAGGTCAAAAGTTTCTTTTACCCGCCGTCTTTTGCAACCTACACTATCCTTCCTGTCGAGTCAAAGACCCTTACAGAAGTAGCACGCCAGTACAACCTTTAGAGACTCAAGAAGCCTTTTGATTGATTGTTTAAACTCGTTCACAAAATTGTGCTTGGTAGCGAAGGTAGTAGAAAAGCTTCATAACAGAAAGCAATAATGGGTAGGAAGCACACATGAGACTTCAAGCATAGGATGAATAGGCTTTAGGCAAGGGACATACCTCACGCGATTTCAGTCGCCACGCGATCTGGCAATTTGCCAGATATCTTCAAATTCAATACGGTAGACCCCAGATGCAGAGCATGTATAACTTTCGTAGGTTGATGGAATGCCCCATCTTCCGTGCATTCAGAAACTCCGTACGATGAGTTATGAACATTTGGAGTATTGCCAAATCGCGTCGCGACTGAAATCGCGTGAGGTATGCCCGAGGCCTTAGATGTACGCCATCCTCCACTTGCTCTTCAACGCTGAGCAGAAAAATCATCTACTCTTCGAGACAGAAAGCATCTGTTCTTTTACTGTTCTCTCAATCTTCAATTTTTTTGTTATTGTGACCATTTTCCAGAACAAGCATCAGAATCAAATTTCAGGAAAATTTTTTCGAGGTCTTCAAAAGTCCGGCTAGCGTGAAACTGTTAGTGACTTTGTGCAACAATGATGACTGCAAAGATAGGTTGCAGAAAGCTTTGATTTTTGTAACTCAGGATTTTGAATCATTCCACAGCTCTCCATGCCATTATCCTAGCTATCTGTCTTAGGCTGGGTTCATACTGATTCCCATGTTTTGGAAATGTTTCCGCACAGTTTTCGCACAGCTCCAGAACTGCGCTGCATGCGCTGCAGCCGCCCCGCACCGTTTTGAACGGCGGGAGTTGGAGAATTTTAACCGTTTTCTTTCAAATTTCTCTCATTTTGGCCTTATTCCTCCACCCCGCTTCCCTTTTTGATCAGAAGAACTTCGAACTCGAAGCGGGGTTGAAGAATGAGAGCTTTTATACTCCATGTATCCGGAAAGATAGGCGGTCATGGGATTGTCTATTCTGTCTTCGTGATTTTTGCTCAAAACTACTTCATTTGTTGCAGGAAGCGGCTGCGTAGTCTCCATAGTCATCTCCCACGAATTAGGGAGCAAAAGCAATCCTGAAACTGCATGAATTGGGACTTGTCTCTTGTTTTTGATGATTTTGAGCGTTATCCGCCCCTTTCGTTTTTCCATATCGTTGCTTCTCCGTTCTTTCTTCTACCCGCTTCTTCTTGTGATGAGAAAAGCTGCAAAGCTGAAGGAATTGAGGATTGAACGCTGTTCTGCTCCATGTATCCGGGAAGATAGACCTTCGTGCGCTCGTCCATTCTCTTATCGCTATTTTTGTTCAAACGTACTTCATGTGTCCTAGCAAGTCACTGCGTAGTCTCGCATCTGTATTGAAAGTCATAGACAGATCTCTAGTACACAAGAAGTAGGCCTGAACAAAAATTGCAGAGAAGATGGACGAGCGCACGAAGGTCCATCTTCCCGGGTACATGAAGCAGAAAAGCGCTCATTCTTCAACCCCGCTTCGAGTTCGAGGTTCTGCTGATCAAAAAGGGAAGCGGGGTGGAGGAATAAGGTCAAAATGAGAGAAATCTGAAAGGAAAACCGTTGAGAACAGTTAAAATTCTCCAACTCCCGCCGTTCAAAACGCATGCGGGACGGTTGCAGCGCATGCAGCACAGTTCCGGAACAGTTACAGTACAGTGCGGGAACTGTGCGGGAACAGTTCCGGAACATGAGAATCAGTATGAACCCAGCCTTAATAGCAGTAGGCTGAGATTCTGGCCTAAATTAGCACCTATAGTTTGTATAGAAAAGCGCGCAGCAGTTATATTACAGAAAGCAGGTCTGTATTTACAAGGGAATGGTCAGAAATCGAAGCGGCCAACTCAGACAAGCTGCAAACTATTAGATGCAGCATGAATCGCTGACTCTAAATCTGTCTTCCTTACCTGCTGACCGCTTCTCTGAACGAAGCTATAAGCCATTAAAGATCATTATTTTGCTAAGAAATTGTACGTAAAACTGAAAATCGTGCAGAGCCATGTTCGCCTTAATGCTGGGCCAAAACATGGAGCTAGCTTACTTTAAATTTTTAAAGGCAGAAGCTGAGCTAAAAGTGCAGCGATGTGCTCAATTTCGCTGTTTTTAAGTATGACTTTTCACAATAAAACCGCCTGTATCTTTCTCTACAGAAGCGATAAGCAGATAATGAAGACAGATTTGAAGTCAGCGTTTTATACTGCATCGAATGATATACAGCTTGCTTGGTTTGGCCACTTCGACTTCTGACCATTCCCTTGTTAGCCTGACATGGTCAACGATAGACAACAAGTCGAGATAGGCCGCTTCAACTTCTGACTTATCCTTAGTAAGATGAGTTGATATAACACATTGAGTGAATGCTCGAATGGACGGAAAGCAAATTCGACAGTCAGAAACGTATTGCGATTTCAAGTTATGAACTGAAAGATCCTGACGGATTGTTGATATCAGTCTGTTAACTAAGTTTTGCAAATGAGTCCGTAACTTCTCGCTTTTTGATACTGGCGCGCTCAAATTTTGACATTGCATAGACTGCCGTACAAGCTATGAAACGGCGCAAACTACTCGCTTTCTGATTGAAAAATAGAAAATCCGAACGTTTTTCGTGGTGAAAATCGAGGATTTACGGAGCTTTAAGTTGAACTGAAGGCATTCTTGACCTGAATCATGCACAACATGGTAAGTGTGCACAAATTGTTGCTAGAGGTTGGCTTATCTAGCGCAGTAAGGAAGAAATGGAATTCGAAGACAACTCAAGATTTGGGCGCCTTTACAAAGTTGAATGAGCTGCAGTACGCAAAGCTGCTTAGGAACAAGCGTCATTCACTAAGGAGTCAAAGTCCAAGAATTCGCCAAAGCTTTGCGTGCTGGGGTTATTTGCCTGCCGGATAAGAATATTATATTCGTAAGTTAAATTAACGCCTCTTTTTGCGTTTAGCGTGAGAACCCATACCGCAAATTTACTATAACCATTCCAAAAATCCTCCACCGTGCAAAATCAACATCGTTTTCTTAATCAGCACGTCAGGTAACCCACCTACCGCTGTAGAAAATTGAAGTGAATTGTACAGTTGTGGGTTGCGTTTGCACAGAATTTGACTTGTGTTGCCACGCCGGCTCTTTGGCGATTACCTCAAACTTGGGTTCCTTTATCTTTGATAAGTAACAAACACAAAATGCGGAAACAATATACAGAGGTAATCGGTGATGAGTTAGTAAGTGAGATCTGACAACATTATAATCAGTAACATGGACCTGTAGGTTAGTATCTAACAACTACCTCACTATTACTAGCTATACTTGTAAGGTTAGGTAACTATTACAGTACTTGTGCTGACTACAACTACGACACATCAACCCTACGCCTATACTTGTCACTACTACTACTAGTATTACTCCTACTACTGTTACTACTACTACTACTCACAGTACTTGTCTCTCGCCCCCTTTTCTTAGAAGACTTGTAAACAAATGGCGATCATCCCTTGAATCGTCCACTATTTATATCCCCTCTGGGGTCAAAGTTCAATAATCTAGATAGTGCCGTCTAAACTGTAGTTGTGCTGCAACAATCGCGCGGAGTCGTGCAATTGCTCCAGTTCATTGCAGTTGCAGCAACAATCTTGCGACTATAGTTGTAGAGTGGTCGCCAATAGCGACATACGCAAAGTTTCAGCCAAATTTGAAATAATCTATTTTCCCCCTACACCCATAGGCCTACCGTGAGCCTACTGCAACGTCAGAAATTTGCAGGAATGTGACTGCGCTTGTAGCTTACGTCACTACCTACATGATAGAAAAATTTGAGTGCATCATATGAAGGGAGAGAAGTTTCAAAAGTAGTTGCAAGACCTAGTTAACAGCCCAATAAAAATGGACGTTTATTGACTTTTGATCGAATACTGAGGCTAAGATTGCAAGCTCTGGAGCTCCTGTGGCTATAAATTAAAGAAAGACGAAAGATTTTTCAAATACAGTATGGGAACCAGAAAGCACTGAGTCTCGTTAATTATGCAAAGCTCATCATTGTCAACAGAAAACGCTTGTTTGATAAACGTTCTATCCATCTCAATCAAAGTGAGTACTAAAATGTTAGATCGTGCAAATTTTTGTTTTAGAAGTGTAAGAGGACTGAGTTTGTCGAGGATTCATTTTGGACATGTAGCTCTCTATGCGACTGAGAAAAATGACTTTTAATAAAGACAAGTTTAGCTTGTCAAACAAGGCGGGTCTTTGTGACCTAATCAAGGCTGCTCGCGCCCGCGACGCAGTCTGCGTCTCTTTCTCTCGCATGCTGTCTGATCGTTACCTAACCTTAATCAAATCACGAAGCCCCGCCTTCCAATCGCCAAGCCAGTTGAATCAGAGTAGCAGTCACAACTGACTATAAACCGAATGTTAACACGTTTCGGACCGCGAAATCGCGCGCGGCAAAAAAGAATGTACTTTCAGCCGTTGGCCAACAAAGGAACCTTATTTCGTAGACTGTGTGCTATATCTGTAATCAGAATGTCAGATAAGCTCCATATCCCAAGTTCTGAAATATTTCAAAGTGTTTGAATTTTGTCACTTGAGAAAGACTTCATGTTTTCTTGAAGGATAGGGACAAGATCTTAATTTCTAAAAGTATCCAAAAGTATCTATGTTGCACACTGTACACATCATTACTATAATTAAGTTTTTTCTCTTGGAACTCAAGGCAAAAAAATGTTGCAACGTCGCACGCGTCGTTCGCATTGCCGCACTTCGTTGCAACTGCTGTTCAATCTGTCCTCATATCTCTCAAACAAATATCGGCAGCACAGCTCTATAAGGTCATTTGGAAAGTAGAAGCTTAAGCCTTTGACTCCATAACCTTGGACTAAAAGAAAACCTCCTGTTAACATCACAAAGATCCTTCAAAGCAGCGTGCTGCACCATGTGCAGCACCGGTCCGAAACGTGTTAAGAGTCTAGGGTGATGCAAAGTAGTTAGAAAGAGTTTGAGGGGATGCCTGCACCTGCTTTGTATTTGTACAATCCGTATTTTGCTCCTTTGTCAATGCGAAGCAGAGCAACAATATGAGAAATGGCAGCTTTACATTCGATTGTGATGTGTTGCGATTTGCAGCTGATTAGCAAAAGTCTCATGCACAGCTTATTCCTCTTCGTTGATACCCAAGTCACAAGTATCTGGCGAATCAACCGTGATGAAATAGGCTGTCGAAATTTATGCCCAATTTTTGGATGCCTTATGTTCAAAGCAGCTAATTTCTGGAAGTTTTGTACTTACAAAACTTTGATGAATGCCTTTTAGAGATTTTTTTGCTCTTCTCAGTGCTCACTGTATCTTAACGAAATGCTTCCCAGTTACAAAATCACATTCCCCAAAGCAGAAGTTGCCAAGATGCAGACATGCTCAAAAATGTTCTATGAAGGGAATCTCCACAGTGTCCTCAGAATTGCCTAAGTCCAACATGGTTAACGTGAAATGAGCTCATATCCCACAAGAAAAGTGGCTTTTCTTTCCAACTTTTTCTCGAGCTCTAGTTTCTGCGCTTTCGAAAGCTTTTCCTAATCGTAAGATACATTCTTACTATGGACTATTCTGGCTGCTTTACAGAACACATACCATTTTATTCTGCTATCCTTCAAAAAACCTTTTGTAGTCTTTATAGGCGTTCAGCTAGTTTCCGTCCATAAGCTCGTTAACACTCAATGGGTTTGGGTTCTTGTTTCATTTTTATAGGCGGTAGGGTTTCGAGATGCAGAGGCCAGTTGCACTGAGGCGATTCACGTCTGCTCTGGCCAAGACTCCCTGTTTAACGCTTAAACCAGATCGATTTCATTCATCCACTAGCATCGCGTTATTGTTGGGTCATCAGTCTTTACATCTATGGGACCTAGGACGAACTGAATACATTTTTGTTTTGTGCTTGTTCTTTTATCTTCTTCCCGATGCACTCTGAGTCTTTATCACAAAACAAAAAAAAGTGTTCTTCCCTACAATATCTTTAAAGATTGAAGGCTCTCCTAGCAATTCAAGCACTAATAATCTAAGCAAGCGAAAATCGATGTGTTGTGTACGTTAGAGCAAGGTAGGGGCAAGCAGCGACCATCAGCTGAAGCTTTTGTATTCGACAAGTAAAATGAGATTAAATGTCAGAAAGTCGGCAAGATCGCACATGGAGAAGGGCACAAATTGATTCGTTCACAAAATTTACTTGAAGCGAAAACTACACGAATTCTCCTTGACTGATGTAATCTCCAAATATAGGCTTCTCAACGATGGCTACCAAAGGTGTCCGACTATCGTTATGTGGGAGCGTTATTGTGTCAAGTGAGATTTTGAAAAAAACTGTGAAATTTTCCGATCGCTTCTCTCTAGCTCGCCTTTCTCATGCGTCGTACAGTTTTCATAGTAGAAAAAAAACTAGCCCAATCGTAATTTGAATTGCTCAGAAATAAATTTTGAAAAGAGTTATAACGTTCTAAATCAAATAATCTGCCAGTCGGACAGGGCAACCTTTGAAACAACCTATAGGGACAAGGCACAATCAGTGAACCATTATCACACTCACTAATCGACACAAAACACTCTCTAATTCTTTACTTTCCTTTACGCAGTATTTTATAGTAGTGCTGAATTGGTTGAATGCATTTAAAAGTTTCGATCACCCAAATGTAGGGGGTATAGCTTCGCAGAGGGACAATACAAGTTTCGCGTCACGCTATTCATTGAGTGACAACTGATCCAACAAACTTGCTTCATATCATTATTCAGCTTATTGGATCACTTTGGAACAATACAAAAGATGGATTTTATTTGATGAAAATTTGTTACAGAAGCATTCGGTAGATACGAACACGTGCCGGGCTCATCAGCATATAGAATGAAGCTCGGTCTTACGTAAACCTATATGAGACTAGCGACCCTACGGGTCGCTGTAAGTGGGTCGTGGCAGATACATTAGTAGGTGCTTAGTCGAGCTTGCAGGTAAACTCTAAATCACGTTTTTGTCTTTTTTGTATTATAGCTTGGCATACAGATTTGAATTTTGAAGGTAGGCACACAATCACAGTATGTACAAATTTTTTTTCAGAACGCTGCAAACAAAGTTATAACGATTTGCTTCAACTTATTTTCGTTGCTTAAAGGGAAAGTCACCTAACTTAGGTTGGCCTTTCAAAAAGCGACACCTATAATTAGAATCAGCTCAAAACGCTAATTTTAAATCTGCTATCCATAACTGCGAAGCATTACTCTATCTAAAGCGAGTTATGAGCTTTTTCCTGAGCAAAACTTACGTGTTGACGGACTTACGGATGCTACGATATCATCATCTAGGTAGTGGTACAAATGCATAATACACCCTATCAAGGCCAAATGACTCAATTTAATGTCATTTCAATTTTCCACCACTTTTTTGAGCAGTTCCGTTTGCAAGCCCGTTTTCCGTATTCAGTTGTATGTCAATGACACGCTAAAAAGCTCATGCTCGTGTCAGAAAAACGCTTCGCAGCAAAGAACAGCATATTTGGAATTAGCGTTTCGAGCTGATTCTAGATATATGTGTTTCATATCAGAAAGCCGGCCTAAGCGGCGACTCGGTGGGCTCATGGCACCTAGATGTAACCCGAGGCCTGATGCTCGCCCGATACTAATATGAAATGCTACCTAACTTAGCTCGGCCTTTTAGTAAAAGGTATGTATAATCTCCTGCGAGACGAAGGCGGTTGGTTCGATATGCAACGCGGCTGCGACTCGGCTGCGTCACAGCCGCTCACAGCGGCGTCACAGCCACGTCGTACACCGAACCGACCGCCTTCGTCTTGCAGGAGCCTATACAGGGTGTCCCAAAAAATGTGAACACTGTTTGATCCTTAATAACTCCGTTGCTTTCATGTCTTTCGCCGAGCTTGGGGCACCATTCTGTAGAGCGAGGTTCAACTTAGATTTGTGGTGTGGAGTGAATCACCGATCGCTCTTCATTACTGTAGGATTACGGTGTGAACTTCTGGCATGTGGATCTATTATGAAATATGCCATTTGACAAAATGTTTTCCAAAAAATCTGAAAAATCGTGTTCTTGGGTTTTTGCGCACGCTGATTCCATAACACAACTTTTTACGAGTGTTTTTAGCTTTTTTGAAGGTGTAATCACATTTTTGACAAATGCTGGAAATTCGGTCATTTAGGTTTACCTGGGATAATCTTGGAAAGAAGCATCACAGTAAAGTGGAAATTTCATATTTGAACTCAGCGGCTTCCATTACCCATGTATAAAAGTTTTTGGCTTGTTTAGTTTTGTTCCGAGGCAGAATATGGCTTTCAACGGTTTAAAATCTTTGTCAAAATTCTTACCGTAATCCTACAGTAATGAAGAGAGATTGGCGATTCGCTTTATACTACAGATCTAAGTTAGACCTCGCTCTATAGAATGATGCCTCAAGCTCGGCAAAAGACATATAAGCAAGAGA
Organism: Cylicocyclus nassatus; assembly: GCA_958299035.1. Taxonomy (NCBI): domain Eukaryota; kingdom Metazoa; phylum Nematoda; class Chromadorea; order Rhabditida; family Strongylidae; genus Cylicocyclus; species Cylicocyclus nassatus. Next base: position 79,936,224 of record CATQJL010000316.1, on the reverse strand, counting down.
GTTATTAACGATCAAACAATGTTCACATTTTTTTGGGACACCCTGTATATTCTGAATCAGCTTCAAACGCTGATTCCAAATGTGCTATCCCTAGCTGCCATGCACTCCGAAGCGAGTTACGGGCTTTTTACTAGCAAAATTGGCACAATACTGAACATGAGAAGACTGCCTGTAGATAATAATCTGCAAGAAAAAGGTGCTGAGGTATTGATATAGTACAAATCCAATCTTTTCTCACTAAAAAAAGCTTAACGCAAGTGTATCAGCACGTAAATGATGATGAAATGATGTCCATGAGGCGATAAGCATGCCAATTTTGCGCAGGAAAAAGCCCATAACTCGCTTCGGAATGGTGCGTGGCAGCTAGAAATTGCATATTTGGAATCAGCATTTGAAGCTGATTCAGACCATTTATGTTTCTTGAGAAAAGGCCGAGCTAAGTTAGGTAGCTTCCCTTGTAAGCGACGTACCTATCCTACCGCCCAGCTAACGCGCGACAGAAAGAACATGATTTCGATTAAGTGATTTATCCTTATGACAACGCACTACAATAAAAAAGACAAAAACTAAACTATATAGGTCACTACTACTGAATAAAACACGAAGCGAGGGCCCGTCCCATGCTAGCGATGCGCGTCTAAAAGTAATCTTAAAAAAATACATGTGGCTCCCGAGGTTTCGCGCAACAAATCCACCGCGCAATGCTAAGGTTATAATCGACACCACGTTCCCTCCAGCTACTGTAGATGTTAGAAGTAGAACTTGACATGCAATTCCGATAAATATTAGGTTGATGCATAATTCCCGCACCAATATAGGTACAGACCGCAATAATCCGGAATAATCCTGTATCCCAAATAGGATTCGATATATCATTAGAAAGAGCAAACTTAGCTCTACAAGACCGTGCTCGGATATCTGCAACGGCTGTGATCTACGCGAAGTTTTGAGCCGAAAACTAAAAAAACCATGCGTTCGAAAACCTTAAGACCAATCAAAACAAAATTGTAACTTCGTTCAAAAAGCTCCTACAAAATTTCTTCCTTGCACAGTATCGACCGACAATTACTTCTCAAACTTGACTAAAGTGACTATAGTGACTATAATTATAGTGACTATAACTTGACTAACTTGACTATAGTGTATGCTACTTCTGCAGTGTAAGCCTCCAAACAAAGGTTTCAATAGAGTTTAAAAAAGAGTAGGGAAAACAGAGTGTTTCCAGACGTACTTGTCTCCAAAAAGTGTCGATCTCAACCTAGACGACAGTCTACTCATTCGGTCTTTTTCCCATAACATGAATACATTTTCCGCAAAGTACATGTCTACATTGAGACCATCACCGAAAGTCACGAAAATTGTGTAGAAGGTGATTTTTCTTCGTTTGTTTAGGAAGTGTCCAGCTCAACTTTATTAGGTAGTCGCAGCTTGCCCACTAAGCAATCTTTTTCGCATTGACGATATTCATGAAAAAAGAAAATGTGAGATCATCAAAGATACTGCTGCAACGGCTAATGGGACAGTCACCAAACCCATGATGGCTTATTGGCCGCAACGGGTAAAGTCAGGATGGTCATTAACATTTTCTGAAACGAAGATGCGTGTTATCAATTCCTTTGCAAGTAAACGCACGTTATCTGGTTACCTTCTAATGGACCTCTCTACGCTTATCCATTCATATGCAGTTTACCTCACATTTCGTCTGTCCTCGAAAGATATAGGTTGAAAATGATTTTTTGGTTTTAACTGCGCCAACAAATCGCTATTTTGTGAGTCTTTTACCTTTTTGTCTAGAAATAGAAGAAAATTCAATGTATCTCTTGAAAGAGCATGAAGAGCTCTTCTGAATGATATCAATTGTTTTATGACTTTACGGTGTAACAGCGCAAGAATGAGAGATGGTTGAAAAAACCTGTTTGAGTTCTTCACGGCGCCACGCGAGGGTTGTGGGAGAGGAGCGTCAGCGCCTCAGCAGAATAATAGGCGAAGCCCCTTAGGTAAGCGACGTTTAAGTTGCAGCCTGCTTGTTGTTGATTGAAACAAAAAAATTTCGAAATATTATAAAATCAAGCTGTTCCATTTTTGCCGTTCACCCTAATATGTATGAGCGACTTCATCCATTCTTGGTAAATCCTAAACCTTTCATTCTGATCAAAGAAGCTGCGAAAGCGGAAACAAACATAATGAATGAAAGAAATTGTTGCGTATAATCTGTGCCCTGAACTTATCGCTTTAGGTATACGGCAAAGTCTTCTTGTCTTTGTTTTTGGTACAGGAGGACAAAAGCACCCAATCCACCGAAAATGACGCGTCAGAGGTAGCGCAGTCAGCCACAGCGGCATGCGAACCGTTGATATTAACGCTAGTATGCAGTTTGTGAAACGTAATGTTTGTAAAACGTTCAAGGAGTGATAACAATTGTTGCTGAACCAAAGAGACAGCGATGCATAAGCTTTATTGACTTAGGATGATCGTCTTGGTATTATTATCAATATGACTCTGCAATCAAAGTGTAGCACACCTTTCTCAAGTACTGATCAGCTGGAACAGGAGAATGGATTCGAAGCCGCCGTGCTTGTTGATAACCGAATTGGATCAGACAAATCCACAGATCAACTTTCAAACCATCATCTAACACATTTCGATAATCATCATAAAAATCTGGCTGGGATAAGCTCATTGATGACTATGAAAATTTTCCTAACGCTCTTCAGAGTGCGACAGTAAAGGGTCAAGCACACTGTATATTTCTCGAATTTCTCGTTGCAAACAAAATCAATGAACAACTCAAACTTTCTTCTATTTCTAGATTTGCAATGATATCACTTTTGATGCTAGGTACTGTTTCAGCCACTATTTCTGGGTAGATTTTTTTGCAGTCAGGGGCGTAAATCTGCCTTCAGATTTGCTATTCACCAGCAATACCGCGAATTTGCGTCCGCTCATACCAACTAAGACAACATATCAACTAAGACACAATAACAAATCTGAAGTACATCGAATCACTTTGCCATAATGGAAACTTCAAACTGTCCTATCTAGATATTATCCTAACGCTTCCGACACTGGCTAAGACTTAAGTTTGTTATTCAGTACAATCGCTGCAAGGGTGAGGGATATCAAAAATGGCGCATCTGCACTCTTGACGCCCACCTAATTTTGTTCCCAAAATATTTTTGACCCCGGTGGTGATCTGCTCCGCAATCCGTTCCAAAAAGTAATTCTACCGGTGGTAAGGTAAACGGCTCCGACGCAACTTTTCTTCCCCTTTTCAACTGTCGTATTTTTGTGCCGCTCGCTCTTGTAGTCAGTGAGATAATGGCCGGTCGGATAGAGTAGACAAAGTGCAATGCAATGCAATCTTTTGGCAACTTCAGCTGGGTTCTCATTATTTTTTGAAATAACTTTTTCAGAAGTCTTCACTTTTTCGAAATCACAAAACACACAAACGCTCTGAACATTAACAAATCTTCGGTTTTCGAAACTTTTAAAAATCGTACATGATTGTACAATATTTTTACAAAGTAAGTGAGCGTTTACCGCTCCGAAACATAAGATTTCGCATTTCACGTGTGCACCCTTAAGTGGATTCAAAATCAAGAATCATGAAAATTTTATCGCCGAAATCTATAGACTAAAAAGAAAAATACTCAATAGAAAGAGGAGAAAAAGCTGCATCGAATTGACACCTTAGTTGTACGCCGTCTTATGTTCTATGGCTTTTGGCATCCCCAAAAGTGGAATTTGATAGCATCAGAAAAATAATTTTAGAATGTTTTAAGGCTAGCTATAGATGCCGAAAATTTGCACAAATTGCACTTTGTTTACTCTATCCGACTGCTATCAAATCTTTTCCAAAAGTCAAAAAAGAAGATAGTGAAAAATTGCGAAATTTGGACATGGTAAAAACCAAGGTGTTGTGTTCCCTCTCTCTTTAGCAACTCATTTTTAACTTTGTTCTTTTTTTTGCTTAGTCATTCTGCAATAAATCTTCCTGTCTAGCCACGTGTTTCTTGGTCACATCAGTCGTAAGTAGCGACTTGTATACAGTTGGATTAACTGTCAATTACACAAGATACCCACTCTTCAGTAGGAGAGCGAAACCGACTCACCACTATAAGTTATATCAATGTGCACTGACCTCAAAATGTTCTGGCAAGAAACTTTGGATACTCTCTCATAATCTCAAAAGCAGCAAAACATTCTTCTTGCATAATCTACCAAAATCTGAATTTGCTTTTACATCGCCATCAATATCCAAAAGGGGCGTATTCACTTTGCTTTTGTCTCCCTGCACAAGGCTCCTTACTGGGAAAGTTTTGATGCCTTAATTTTCCAGGAGAATTTTCAGCACCACCTTTAGATGCAAACCACAAGTACTCAAAAGTGGGGCAAAATTGTCTCACCAAAGTTAGATAGGCACTAGAAAGGTGACAAATTTACATCTTCTGGGTTTTTGAATTTGGAAAAAAACTTTTAATTGAAAAAACCCGAGCAGAAGCATCAAAAAACCAATCAATAATTGGATTAGATAAGGCTCTCGTTAACTAGGTGCACAAGATTCTATACTTGTACAGCACTCTTTTGTTAGAGAATCACACTTATTTTAATCAAATATTTCTTAGACGCATATTCATAGACAAAAATAAAATTATTAGCTAAAACGCTTTATGTAGAGAGGAGCCATTCTGAAAAAGACAATTTTTGTAGAATCCTACTCTTTGAACTTTCGAATCTGTATGAATTGTTGTTTAATACACTTTTACGGGGTACACAGTTAGTTGATAAGGCAACCTGAGCAAACGGTGTTGTGTACCTTCCTTGAATACATGAAATACGCGACGCATCACTTAACAATTGCAAACAATTTTGCTTATTTTATTGACTCTATAAAAGTGAGTTACTAACCTTAAAATATATTGTTGTTGTTATACTGTTAAAATATAAGGAGCTTGAAAACGGCCTAGTTCTGCTGCAAGTTTTCGATGCGCCTCGACTGTTTTTACAATCATCCCTGCCCTCAAGCGTGAAACCAGTATGCTAGTATAAAATTCCGCAAGACATTTTCAAGAGATAGCCAATTTTGTGCAACACACTTCGACCTGTGCCAATGACACTCATAGCTTCTACGACAGGTAAAAATTTCATTAAATAAAATGTGAATGTGAGCGATGGATAGAGCCGCCTCAAGAAAAGCAGCTGGGATGACAGGAAGTGTTGGAGGCATTGATGACTCACGAAGACGATCGCAGAGGAGCACCCATGAAGAAGATTTCAAAACACGTGTCGTCGTCGCATGCGGTATAGGGTGCGATCAATTGACAAATGTCGAGACAACCCTCTCCTCTCTCGCTTGTCTGCGGATAGGAGCACACCGCTTGTCCAAATCTCTTATCGTCCAAAACCTCTGCGAGAGAGTGTGATGTCTCGCGTGCTCACATTGTCAACAACTCCCCCTCCGCAACGCTGAAGGAGGTCGTCATTGTGGGTGAACAATGTGTAGTTTTCGTCGTCTCGCCGGATGTTTCCAGTTTATATATAAAAAGGATCAGACAGTCTGACACAGCTCGGAATGAGATACTGGTAAACAAGAATGATCAACATTTGATGTAAGGGGTGGCGAACGTACTTTGAACGATTTTCTCTTGACAGATAAAATTTTACGACATCCGCTCTAAGTGCAAGCACTACAGTGCAATTATAGCACGGTTTTCTTCTTAAAGGCAGCATACACCCAGAATCTATGCTACCCAGTTCTCTATACTGTGTATACGTAAGACCCGAAGAAAATCAACTGCGCTGGTCCGATCTCTCTGTTGCTTTTAACAATAAGGGGAGGAAACGCGCTTGATTCTTTTTGCGCTCCGCCTCTTTTTTGCGGTCCGCCCCCTTCGGACAAATCTACGACAGCGTATGCTGTAAGCGTACGCTGCAGTTGCAGTTGCAACTGCAGACTGTCGTGCCTTGCAGCTGCTGCTCGCTGTCATCCCGACGAGGTCGAGCAATTCGAAACTCGCTCGCCCTGAAGAGAGGCTCCTTGGGAATCAGAGTTCTTTGGGGGTTTCGGTGGCGAAATTATGGGGTACGCGCCTTTGAGCACCGGATTTTCTTTCCAAGAGAAAGTGAAGGAGTATTGGAATCAAATTGGTATCATGAAGGAACTGCAGATTTAGGATTACTTACTTACTTGTTAATTTAGAAATACTTGAGCCTTGAGCAAGGACGCGTAAGGCACGTCAGTGTTAAAAAAGCTTCTTCATTATGCATACTCGATTCATGATACGGGAAGACTGGGCGCCTTTGCGTCTGATTAAGATAGTTCGTGCATGGGAAAGACAACAGGTAGTAAGAGAAACGAAAGAGCGCTCGATCAAAAGAACGCTACGTCGGCAGTCTTTGCGTATAAACATTACCACACCCCCTCCACTTTCGGCCCCAAATTTGACAGATGTCATTTCGTTGCGGTTCCCTCGAATGATCTTAATAGCAAACTAAAAAGCGCGACCAACCAATGAAACAATTTTCGCATCTTGGCAGTGATTTGTTTATTTACACTCAATCAAGGACCCCATGCAGATTTCAAATGTGTAAAATACAGTTCTGTTGCGATGAGGGAATCATTGCTTTTGAGAGGAACTGTGTTCAGATACAAGGCATTGGAAATACGGCGGTTGCGGAGCGGTAGTAGTGCATTCAAGAAATGCCGTAATTCACCACTTGCCGCAAGTGATAGCCAAATAACGATTGCAAATGTCCTAAATCAAATAGTCAACAGCGTGAGCAAACCAAGTCACAACATATTTAGCTTTCAAAACTAGAGTTTAGAGTTTATGTTTTGCATTGATTTCGTGCTTTTGAGTTCGCAAAATTTGTTTTGAAAGATTATAAAGCAGCTCATCAGATTGCTAAAAACACTTACACTGCAAAGTAAACGTTCAAAACCTCGTGGAGAAGTTGCCCGATAAGTTCGCTTTCACTAAAGACCAAAAGTGGTGGAAAGGCGAACAGAGCTCCAATGAAAGCCCAAACAGCATAACCAAGCGATGAGTAGGTGAGCCACTAAACTGCACCAATTATGCAAGAAACCACGAGACTCTTACTCCCAATTTGTGTCCTGCTTAAAGTGGTCTTTCACAAACGTTCGTCAAAATTCCTCGCAAGACTCCTTCTCAAATAAGCATCAATCACATCAAACCATCATATTTCTGGGCTCTTACGACTAGTAGCATGTTACAATTAATAATTTGCTTTGTCTTTATGTTCTAAACAGTGGGAGTTGAAGCGGATTTGACAAGAGTACGACTTTGCACATTGCATATGAAAATAAGAAAAAGATATGTGCTTAACAATTGTATCACATCCATTGAGTTGTTTCGAAAGCTCTGCTTTTTTCGAAACTCGAATTCAGTTCAGTATTGACTTTTTTGAAAATGATCATTACAAACATAATAAATTGTGTAACTATACTCAAATCCTGGCAATTCATGCATGGATAAAATCATCGCAGTCACTTTCTACGCAAAGTGGCTAATCATCCTGTTTTAGCAACCTTTCGACAAATCAGAACTTCTAGAATGTAGTGAATTTCGCAAGCACATCTCATTGTGCGGTTAGTAGCCGGCTAAGCTTTATGCCTAATAATTTCGCCGTTTTTAACAAAATTCTCAAGAAATTTGACTAATATACCCATTATGCACTCTCTGAGGTACAAAGGGTGCATTTTTAGATTCTTAGTTGTTCTCCACCAAATCAAGAAAACTTTTGTTCACCTGTTCTCAAATAATCTGAGCCTAATTTCATTAACTGGTGCAGATGTTTTGTGATTGCATTGCGCTTACGGTTTTTATGCGACTTCTAAGGATGAAAACGTCAGCTTATGTTTGCGCTGAAATGACTTCGAAAATTTCCTGAATATCTCAATGAGCGTTTTGTAGCACAGACTCCTGCAATTTTAAAAGAAACTATGTCCTCTGCCTGTTGTTTTTGAGGTAATAAAGCTAAAAGTAAAAAAAACCACATGCGTTTTTGTCCTCCTTAGCTGATGAACCACGGAATGACCCAAGCTTTGTGAAAAGAGAGAAGTTTTTAAAACAGAAGAAAAGCTTTCAAAAGATTTAAGCACTGTTCACGAATTGTTCCTCTCTTTGAGATAAGTCGTTCAAAAAAAAAGAAGGATGGAATTCTCGAAGCGAGTTAATAGACTGCATGCCATTCATTCCAGTTGAAATAAGGATACGTATAATGAACAATGAAAATCTCTGGAGATGCTATGATCACCTTTATATGCTTGCTAAATTATTACCCTTGTAACGCGGACGTTTTCGGCTAGTTGAAACTTCATGCTCAATGTGTAATTGAGTGTCGAATATCCGGTCATGCTTTCAAGATCGCGAAGCTTAGCGGCATCACGTCTATGCACCACTGTCATGGCTACTGATGAAAATATGGTTATAGACAAAGAGAGTGCAGCAAGAGGAACCATAGCCTGTTTGCCTGCAATCAAGATTTTACAACAGCGTTCTGTAATTTCTTTGTTTGTCATTGCAAATAAGCATTAATAATACCAAGGCAAATTCTATCAAACACAATAGCGAGGAGGAAGTTCGGTACTTTTTTGTTATCCGGACCCATTTTTACAAAAAGTTCTCATATTGGATGTCCTTTAGTTTAAGAATAATTTTTCTTAGATTCTATGATGACTGCCTCCTTGCCACGCATCACGAAAAAATTGACACGTTTTGGCAGTTTGACATGTTTTTGTCGAAATTATTTCTGGTGAGATAGAAGAGAATCTGTGAATATTTTAAAGCTTAGCTGTTTTTACATAAGCACAAAACAATCATGAACCTTATTCTAGAACATCGTGCTTGCTCTCAGCCGTGACTCGAAAATGTGTTTCTCTCCAAATCCTTTCGCCATGCGAGTTTAGCCGAAAAGACCATAAATGATAGGTCCATAGTAAAGCTCAATCAGTTCAAATGAACTGAACTTATCCCATCAGTTCACCTCACGTCAGGTGGACTGATGACCGCTCACCCTCCCATGCTATAAAAATGGCGAGTGAACTGATAGTTGACCATCTGTTCACCTGCTGCAGTCAAATCTTCCACATCAGTTCACGTTCAAGTGACCTGAACGTGAACTGATGTTAGAGTGATGCAAATACTGTGTAAAAGAGGAAACGCAGACAAGACTCCCGTAAGTTGCTCCTGAGTAACTTACGATACACATCAGTCAGGCTAAAGATGCAGACAAAATCGGCGCAAAACTGCACAACCCGCGCCCGAAAAGGAGGGGTCGATGAACAGCTGAATTTGGCGAGGATAACAAAAAAAACAAATTCTTCTCTTTTTTGTGAACCTTACTGGTTTTTTTTTACTAGCTGTCCTATACAAGAACTCATTTATTCATTTCATTAAATTCACGCTGCAATCATTTCTTTTTTCATAAAATTTTCGTCACAAATTGTGTTTTTGTTTTATCCGTGCATTTGCTAGGCGAAATCCTTGATAGCGGTCATCATCGATTGCGTAGTGGCCGCTATCAAAGATTGCCCAGCGATGCATCAAAATGTGCGTCGCTAGTCGGACTCGAACCACGACCGCGCACGCGTAATTCCAATCGCTTACCCGTTTGACCAGATCAATTCAAGTGGTTCCTTCTTCAAGAACGCACTTAATTGTAATGTCTCGGAAGCGATCCGCATCCAGATCAATGGCTCGCCGGATGCTAGACTGAGGCGTGATGAGATCAACGCCGGTCCGCGTCGAGAGAGATGCCCTGATGGGGGGTTCACTACGGGCCATAGCCTGAAGTACCTGGCTGCTGCTTATTTTGCCTCTTAAATGACGGAATAGCGCAATTCTCTATCCTAAGCAAGTCTAATCTGTTCGTCGATAATATGATGTCGTTATTATTATGATAACGTTCACTTTGAGCCTGTTTGATCGAAATGAGGTCAAAATTAACTAAAAAACAGACTGAACTTACGTCGCTAGGTAGGATACCACAAATTCTTGGTAAGACCTGTTAACCATGTAAATGACACGTCAAATTTTTTTTGACACGTGGCAAAATGTTGACACTTCTTCCTATGAAGCTGTGACCAAATATGGTACAAGAATAGAAGCAATACCCTTCTTTGAAAAAATGGGTCCGGATAACGGAAAAGTACCGGAAGTTCTAAACGTACCCAATTTTGAGTACTGTACTGGAATGGACTCAAAATCAATGTGACCTTCAGCAAGTCACCGTTGCAACCAATATGTAAAGCTGATCTCAAATCCATTCTCAATATTTCTCAAACAACTTTCAAGAGTTCTGACTACCAAATTACAAAAAAGCTTTCTATGATAAAACATAGTGCTATAAACGAATAACCCAATCACGTTAAAGCAAAGGCTTTTTGACTCATCTATACATATAATTCTTTGAGTTAAGAGTTACACGAATAGACGAATGAGTAGACCTTCCAATATTCGAATCTCTAGATAAAAGCTCTCCTTTGGCAAATAGTGAGAACGTACTCTGGTGGTTCGTTCGAGCTGTTTGCAATAAGATGTAGCTACCTTTACGCTACGCTGATTCACTGTTACTTACCAATGCTTACTAGTTGAACAAGCACGTTCAACAACATAGCCAGCATCAAAGCGCTCCCAGTCAATGTATAGGATATCCACAAGCGATATTTACGTTCATAGTCACTGATATAACGTGAGGCAAATGTTCTCTCAGCCGCAATAGCAGGGATCATTGTTTGAAGCCAGGCCAGCAGCATATACCTTATGAAGTATAGAAGAAACAGCTTAATGTCGATGGAACCTAAAATCGTAGCTTCGTGCCTATCGCCACAGCGACGTCCTCTCAGTGATAAGCAAGAATGCTTGCAACATGTAGCATTTCTAGCGCTATTTCGGGACCAATTTCTTGCTCAAGTTCCATACAAATGTCATGAACCGGAAGAAGGTATCAATTTTTCTAAAATTCACTTACCTTTTGTGCCAATTACTTCGAGGTCATACAGCATTATAATAACTCGCAAAGCCTGTGTTGCTGTAAAAGCAACAAGATGAGCCTAAAGGTTCACGATTGATCTAGAGAAGTAAATTTGAATTTTGCTTTGCACTCTGTTTACAGGGCATACAGCCAAGAGTTATACGCCTGTCGATTCGACTATAAATTTCGGACTGTTGTCACATCCTGTAAGCTCTGTACCTATAACAATAACAATTTCAGCCTTTGCATACTACAAAATAGGGACAATTCTCCGCTTTTAATGAACCACGTCATTCAAAACATGAAACTACAATGAATGAATAAGCCTGCCGCAGAAGTTTGATGTTTAGTGTTCCCATATCCTTCTTCGCATTAGGATTGTACAGTTCGCGATTCACTATTCCATTTTGAAAGCAGGTATCTACAGTTATGCTCAGGCTTCTTGCGGATGTTTAGCAACATTTTTTGACGCAGCTAAAATAGCAATCTTAATGCGTTGTGCCCAACATATAGAACCTGCTATTTTAGCGCGCAAGAAATGCTGCTATGCATCTGATAATCACAGATTTCCACTCACAAAAAAGGATTCCACTTCAGCTTGGCCAATCCGGATGAGGCACATATCACCATAACGCGGTTGAAAAGCTGATTTCATATATGTAGTTTCTAGCTGCGGAATGGCTTTGTAGGAAGAGTTTTGAAGGTTGTTTCCTGCCGGGGTTGAGGAGTACCAGCGATTACAAGAGTAAGCAATGGGTTGCGGCTGGTATAGGGGTAAGACTTTCTTGATTAAAAAAAGGAAATTGTATATTTGAACTTGTAAATGGATTAGGAGTACTGAAGTCTGAACTCTAACAAAATGGAAGCTAGAAAATGAATGCATTCCATAAAGCCAAGGGGATAGTAGGCAGAAAGTTTTTCTGTAATCATTACTTCCACATGGTTACCACGATTAAATGGCTCTCCTTTCAAGTTTTCGTACATATATAAATCTTTCTGTTTTTAAGACAGAGATTTGATACTGAAAATACTTTCACTCGTGTACTAGTTTTGCGGTCCACAATTTAGAAATTTTATCGCTTATTAGCTCACTCCTGCTCCGAATGCCTCTGTCAATAATATTTTCGTAATCAGCATGCTCACTTACTTTCTCCCTCCCCCATCCCAACTCAGCGTCGTATGTGGAACTTTGCAAAAATGGATTGACATCGATCTTTGACGAAAGGTAGCCTACGACACGCGCTCTTGAAGTGTATGTGCGCCAAGTTTGTTCCAAAATTTATATTCGAAAGATATGTGCACACAGATGTTAGCTTTATTATATACGGATTCGTGGCACGCATCCGGATATTTAACTGACCATCCTGACCGATCTGAAAAACCAATCCAGTGTTGTCTTCCGCTATCCTCAGCAGCTGCTTGCGAGGCTGCTTATTTGCAGCGCATTTCATTCGCTGCGCTCACTGTGGTTAGTTTTTTTTATACTAGTATATCATATGTGTACTTACATGAGGTGTTCATGTTCACCTTCTTCCATAACTTCGAAAATTATGTTCGAACGGCAACGAAAAATTATGTAAAGGTGTACCTTTTGGAGCCGTATGCACGTACATCCTCGCTGGGGAAGGGAGGGGATCTGAGAGGGGATGCGTCACATCTCGCTACTCTAAGGGCCGCATGCACTAACATCCCTGCAGCGAGGGGAGCGGCGTCCCCAATGATGAAGAAGCCGCAGCGGCGTCCGCACGCAATCCCTTCATAACGGGGGACGCCGCTCCCCTCGCCGCAAAAATGTTAGTGCATACGGGCCTAAGTATCTTTCTTCTTCCTTCCCTATCTTGCTTATGAAGGTTCTCATACCCTTGTACCTGCGCATAACGGATGCCAGTTTACTGCAAGATTGGTTTTTGCCATTTTGTGTGAACCCCTGAAAATCCTCCTGGGGATATCCAGGGGTCAAAAATGGCAAAACCAGTCTTGTATGGCAGTAACCTGGCATCCATTATGCGCAGGTATAAGGGCATGAGAACTCATCTTTCTGAGAAGTCAATGAAAATGCTGCAAAAATATATTGGGGATATACTACGGCACTGCTAAGCATGTTTTTGACAGGAGATATGGAATCTGAATATTGTGATTTTTTCGGTAATCCCCAGCTCGCAGGCAATGGTTCATCGAAGATTTCGATATCCTGAGTTTTTACTTATTTCTACTAAAACATGTTTAGCAGTGCAGTAGTATATCCTCAGCACAATTTTGCCGCATTTTCAATGACTTCTCAGAGAAATAAATGACTTCAAAAGTGAGAGGTGATCCCTTGGGGACAGGGCCCGGCAGGCGTTGGTTATGCTCCGAACCATCCCAGTCGGTCTCGTGTTGGTCTAGAAACCAACAAATTCGGGAACGGATATTGGGACAAATAAGTTTTTGGAACTTTTTACATAACATAGTTTGGAGTAAAATTGTGTACACATAGCTCAAATCCGGACCATTGTAATTGTTTGTGCGCTGTAAACAAGCTATTTCTTTGTTTGAGTCTTGCGTTTGAAAATCGCGCGCTTGCCAATGAACACGTTCAATCGTAAAACATGACATGTTCGTCGTTTTTTTTTTGCGCTTCCTCCAGGAACTTATGAAAACGATATCCTCTTCGCTTCTAACTTCAAGAGCGAAGTCCAGTTTGACCTTAAACCATCTGTGCCGGACCCTGCTTGGGGATCCCCAAGGGATCACCTCTCACTTTCAAAAATCATACAAAATGGCAGAAAACCAGTCTTGTGTGGCAGTAAACTGGGACCCACTATGCACAAGTATAAGGTTATGAGAACCTTCATACGCAGAATAGAGAAGGAAGAAGAAAGATTTCTTTAGTAGCGAGATATGACGTACCCCTCTTAGATTTTCTCCCCTTCCAGCGGGGATGTATGTGCATACGGGCCTTAGACTTGCAGCGTTAATTAATCGTATTGTGAAAAATTTAGGCTTCAGCGATTTAAAGTCAACAAGCTCGAATTTACATATGAAAAAATTTCAGTAAAGTTGCATGTGCTTCTTATCATGCAAGTCACTTAACACTATGCCAGCAGCCACCACCGCGTATTCTTCTATATTGTTCGTAGACAATGGCAGACATGGGCATGCATACCAACAGGAATAGCTCGGGGCACCAATTCCAAATCTGCCTTTCATATCTGAAGGACTCTTCTAGGAAGTTATGGACAATGGGAAATTTGCAAAACTGAGAGTGGTAGTTATCAACACCTAAGCATTTTGGACTCAACCCTACTTGGAACAAACTCCATGCTCAATGTGTGTGAGCCCTTTTCAAATGTCATCTATAACGCAAAAGCAGTTTATACGATTTCTTATTGTAGTCACTCAACAATGCAGCTCTTGATGGTGATAATGCCTTTGACTCCCCTCCCAAAAGCGTTCTGCGGATATGGAAGCTAGGTTTGATAGCGCTTCATATTTTCAAGACGGTACACTTTTGTACAAATATACGGCGGTGCGAAAAAATATGTTTTTATAGCGTAGCATTTTGAACACGAAAAACATAGAGGCGCATCATTTGTAGGGCAAATAAGCTCTACAATTGACCACCAAACTTCTTTGAAGCCTGAGTATCATTCAGAGGCAGCGTTTGGACAAAGTGAAGTTCTTTCATGATCAAGTACTATAACCTTGAACTAAAACTACTGCGCAAATCAGTTTCCAAGAAATTTCTATAAGCAGAAAACAGGCGTGAATTTACTAAAGCTATGTGCTGCTTGCCCACTCCAGTGAGCTGCCAGCATCCTTGAACGAAGTTACCTCAACTCTTGGGCGTTTCTACATAGCAACCAAGATCGAACACACAATGTTCGTTAAACACGTTGTGTACCCTCTTATCTGCAGACATAAGCTTCCTGTGGACAAGAGTAAGGTCTAAGCACTCGCTGACCGTTTTTGGAAAACAGCTTCGAAAATGGGATTTTTGAGGAATCCAGCTTGTTCGAGCTGCATACAGGGCTTATCAGAAGCAGTGTCGGGTGCACCAGCTTCTTCGCCCCTGCGCGGGACTCTGCACCTCTTCCGTGAACATGCTCTCTGATCATTTGCAAACGATTGAGGCTCCGCCTTTCCTACGCTGCAGTGGGAAAGTGATCAGAGAGCAGGTTCGCGAGGAAAGGCGCAGAGTCCAAGGGAGGCGGCTGCGCGGGAGTGGAGAACTAGTGCATTCGACAGTACAATTGATAAGCCCTGTATATTAGAATGAGCGTTATGAAAAGGTTTGGATATGACAAAAGAGGAAGTCAGTAGTTTGCGCGAACGCCGCTAATACTACAGAAGAAATATTAGCATATAAGCAAGACGAATATTCTTGACAGAAAATTTGCGAAATCTTTCCCGAACATTCCATACAGGGTATCCTAACGTATGTAACCTTTGATTCAACTGGCTCGGCCTTGGGAAGGCGGGCTTGTGACCTTATTAAAGGCAGTGGATCGGCAAAACTTGACAAACCAGGATTTTAACGCAGTAGGTTCCTGATCGTCCAAGTATGAAAACAGTGCAATTCCGTTGCACAGCATGCCTTTCCTGTCGAGAAAATCGCTCTCAAATTACACGCGCAAGCCAATCCTACACGCACCCGGACGAGTTGGCAACTTCCTTCTCACCATTGGAGGCTGCCAGCCGCACTGCTATAATCATTGGGTCCCACAACGATTCAGCGCCGTCAGCCTTGCTCCACTCGTCCAACCTTGAAGGGAAGGGGTTGAAAAACGCTTATTTTCGCCGTTTTCGAGCTTTCCAAAGTGGATTTTCTTGATCAGGGTTTGAATAACCCCAGGCAAGCGAAAATTTGACTAGATTGAGATTTGCCGAGCCACTGCCTTTAAGGCCACTCGGGCCCGCGACGCACCTGCGTCTTTCTCGCGCGAGTGCTTTCTGATCATTACCTAGCTTTAATAAGGTCACGGAGCCTCTCCTTCCCGAAGTCAAGCCAGTTGAAATGGTATACACTGTTGTTTAATCGTCTATATTTCTCTTACCACAAAACCTTATTGCCGATCTTTTGTCATTCTGTAGAGCTTGCTTCAACTAAGATTTGCAGTATCAAAATTACAGTAAATTTTGCCAGTATACAGCGTTATTGTAAATCTGCGGTCGTTTCTAGTAATTTTTTAAGAAAGTCTAATAGCAGGTGTATAGCAGGGTTTCCAAGCACGTTTATTCCACTGCTTGACTTTGTATCAGTTTTTGAAGTTTTTTAAATTGATGCACTAACTATTTTGAGAAACACAGATAAAACAATTGCTACGGTACATTAGCACAAAGGCAGTGTCCCGACAGATTCGCACCCTGGTGGATATTGCTATAATGTGGTTCCTGGCCATCCCACTGACCTCGAAGCGCAGCCCGACTGCTTGATGTTCCCCCTGAGCTGTTTTATCAACCCTTGAAACGGTGCACGCAACCCCAATCGGCGCGCGTTCGGACGAATTCACCTACCTGTTCGGCGCGGGAACCCTCATCGGCTCCCGCATTGTGCATGCTATCCACAGCAAAAATTACAGGCAGCACGGTTCTCGTGGCAGCGCCTCCCAACACTCCGTTAAATCTCTCGCTCGAGAGCTGCCTTTTGGATATTGGATAAACGCCCAAAAATGTAAACCTGTTTCAAAGCTCAAATTCGGGGTCTACGGGTCAAAAAGGCCCAAAACATGCAAAAAGATGGAAATGCAAAATCCGGTGGGGCACCGCTTATAACCTGACGAAGCATTACGATGATACGCAAATCTCATATTCAAATCATCTATCCTATCAACATAGTGTTGAAGGAAGGGAAGCATCAGAAGCAACAGGCCTTTTAACATAAAATAGGTATCACCTAGAGCAGCTTAAAATGCTACATCCAGAACTCCTTGGCTGCAGAACGAATCTGGGTCGGGAGTTACCAAATTTGATTCAAATGAGATTCACAACCCTGAGAGTTGGCAAAATTATCAGAGCCCATGTAAGGCTTGAACTCAGACGAAACGGTTTGTCAATGCTCAATGTAAGACTCATTTCTCAATGCTAAGCTGTAGAGCTTCAGCCAAGCATTCCAGCGATTTCCATGATCACAGGGTACTCTAAAAAATGTAAAATTTGGTGACCAAAATGCACATAACTGTCTACCCAAACTTGTTTCGCAGCTTGGAGGACTGTTTTGGAATTAGCTTTCCAAGTTGCTCCAGATGACCAGATGATACCTATTCATGTCAAAAGGTCACTGTGACTTTTGACACTTTCCTTAAGTAAGTTGAAGCCAGCTCTACAGAATTATAATTGAATGGCGACGAGGGACTTAGAATAAAGGGAGGTCAGACAGCGTATACATACTAAGCCATCCTGTAGTAATAACACAAGCACGCTATGACAATTTTGCTAAAAGTTGAGAAAAAAGTTGGTTAAGTGCTAGGCTTTGATTGCATCTCGGAAATCATCTCATAAAAGTGATTTTGAATGACAAATCTTTGCTTCGGCCTGATCTCGTCAACAGTTCCAACCGTGCTTACAAGATTGTTATTGTTTCGTGTCCGCACTATGGTGACAAGTAAGATTGCAGGAATACTTGCAAAAATTCAACTTTTGGTGCAATCAAATGTCCACGGATTTATTCGGCTTCAAAAATCAAGTACTAGGTCACGGTTTGGAAGGTCTTTAGTCTGTAAATTTTTTCTCTCATGAATTCTCTTTTGAGTTGTACGTATCCTCACCACTGCATTAGTAAAGAATCCCATCTTTTGCATCAACGTAAAATATTCTACCTGTATCACTCTTATGAGATTTATATGGAATACTCGCTCCAATTTTTGAAGTGCGTAGATCAGCCAAACAGCCGCCGGACACATTATAATTATAAATATCAGTTCTATATAGTAGAGAAAGTAGATATATAAACATTCAGATAGCGTTTCTGTTGATGGCGTTACAGCAGGAATAAAAAGCGGCACACCATCCGCGATTTCGAAATGCATTGATAAACAAACGACTAAACGGTTAGTATGTGGAAACGCCTCTCACTCCGTTGTTGGATATCTCACCAATTGTAGCTATAACGACAATATATGACTTGAAAATTGTTATTTCCTGTCAATACACAAGCAATTCAATAACAGAATAAGCAAATGGAATAGGAGACTTGGTCTATTAGGTTGAAATTTAGAATTATTGTGAACTCAACAGCACAGCTTTGCTCCGTGTTATAATGACAACAAGCACTAATGCGCAGTTAAAAGCTTAGACACTCCTTTCACTCAGATAATCGCCGGGGGCAGGCGGCCATGCGATTTTTGATGTGGTCCGCCTGCAGAAATTTGGAATGATTTTAGCCAATTTTTTGACGAACGCTCGGAGAACTATCGCGTTCTTTCTATGGATAGTTGCGGCCCAGTGGCCGCATTCTCGCAGGCTTTCCGCGGGAAAATGCAGAGTTGTTGTGGGCCGCACGGTTTTTTGTTGGGGACCGCACTGCCCAGGGTACCTTTGGCTGAGGGAAGGTACCCCAAACTTGGTTACTTAAACCATCGATGGTACCTCTGCCATATAGAGTCTCACCTTTGCTTGGCGTATGCCCAAACTGCTCAAAAAGAGTTCGAGCGCTTGCTGAAAGTTTGGCCAGCGCTCGCTAAAAGAAATTATTTGCCCAGCGCTTGCAAAAAATGCTGTATTGCTGCCCGCTGGCAGAATATGCGACCGCAAAGGAAGTGCCGCCCGCTGAAGGTTTGGCCACGCCCCAGAATTCTGCTGACCGCCTGCAGAAAAGCGCGAGTTTGCGGACCGCTTGCCCCCGGCAATTATCTGAGCATTTGATAGCTTTGAGAGTAGATAGACGACTAACAGCCGCATTCTCTTTTTTGAATGCAAAAGAGCATTCTACATCTCAAAAAAGTAATTGCACAGTACCTTCATTACAGTTTTCTCATTGTGCAAAATGAAACAACTCAATGTATTAGGTCGCTCCATAAGTTCGTAACGTTTTTACAAACCAACGAAATGACAAGGTTTTGTCAAAATTCAGTCGATAATGTATTTTCCGCTGTTGCGCACAACAGCGGTAAATACATTCTGCTGCCTTACCGTGAAATTTTCAACTTTGTTTTTCCGAAACTAAGCAGGTTTGAACCCCTCCCCCCCCCCCCCCCCCAAAAAAAAGCCGTCGAACCATCACCTAAGTTTGTTTTGAAAACGGAAACAAGCACCATTCATACAATCTGCAGTGGAGAGGGACAAATAATGAGCTGATGGGGGGAGGTTTGAGAAGTACATCGGATACTGATATGTCTCCTAGTCAAGCCTTGCAAGACAGCTTTGACGAAGTTTGCCGTACGAAGCCATATTTTGTCGTGCAGAAAAACTTAATAAACCTGTCTTTTGGGTCAATTCTGCAATGAGGATTCATTTAGACTGTGCATTTCGGTTGCGTACGGTATTATCAACTGTTTTGTTCTTGTTTAGCAATTCTAAATGCAGAAACTCCTGCTCATCCTGCAAAAAGTATTGTTCAGAGCAGACCCTGTAAACTCTTGGTTCCTTTGAGGCAATCCAATTCCTTTTCGTCTCATACTGGCGGAAAACCCCATTTTTCATAGTCGGCAAAAAAATCTACGCAAAACACTTTTTCGTAGGAAAAAAATTAGCGAATGTCGAAAAAGCTTCTTTTTGTCTTTTGAGAATTCCATTTCTGGAGGACGAGAAATCGAAGTGGGCAGCTTTGCACCGAAACCATTAGGCTCATTATGAAGAGCATGGTTAGCTGTTTTCACTTGTCGCGACTCAATCGCCATCCAAAGAAATGGGGACGAGAATGAAAACGTTATGAACTTATGGAACGACCTAATAAAAAAAACACGTGGTGATAATCGAATGCGTATACCTCTTTTTTTTGCATTTTGCAAATTTAGTAATTCTCTGTCGCACAAAAAATTTAGCGCAATGCGATAGATCTTTCGATCTACAAGGGACTGGTTCTCGAGCATTCAGTAAAGGCGAGCCAGCTCCCTGTTTTTCGAAAAACAAGAATCAAAAAGGATTTTCTCACCTTTTCTATGCGAAAAAATTGAAAATGTTCGGCTAGGCACCAACGCCAAGGCTGGATTCTCACGAAACCTTGCTGCACTTTCTGACAGGAAAAACTTTGAGTAATTGAGCCTTGCCACCCTTGATCGATTATTCATCACACAATAAAGTAAGTCTGCGTTAACTCACTGGATTTTGAAGTAACTAAGTTTTTTTCAGTGCTGACTCCGAAAATATTGGTTAGGAGTAAAAAAGTAGAAGTTTTGACGCATCACTTGCTATCACTACAAAGCAGTCGGATTCGTAGGTTTTGTTTTGGAAAGAGAAGAGGGGAGAGCGCGACAAACATTTGCTTATAAATAAATGGGAGTGGCATTCAGTATTCTCTTCAACAATTTTGAGATGTTCACAACCTTTTCGATGTCCCTAAAGTATCCTAAAATCTCAGATCACAGGATAGTCATCGAATATTTGCAGAAGTTCTGGTCTTCATAATGTCTGACTAACAAGTTAATTAGTCAGTAAGTTCAAAGTTATCTGACTCACCAATTATGTCTCTGCATAGGCGTGCACAAACATTCGACACGTTTAGAATAGTATATACAAATTAATCGTCAAATATCGCTTGCCTTATCTTCTTCATAGCCAGAAAGCGAGAAAACAGATACAGACATATTTTCTCCGATGCAATTTAGGCGTTCTCACATATCTAATTCTACACCATAAACCTCTCAAACTTAAAGCTCTGGTTTTCGAGAATCATCAGTTTAGCATGATGCGGAGAATGCAAATTTTTATACAGAGTGTCCCAAAAAGATGTGCACACTGTTTGGTCGTTAATAACTCTCTTGCTTTCATGTCTTTTGCCGAGCTTGAAGTATCATTTTGTAGAGCGAGGATAAACTTAGATTTACAGTATTGAGCGAAACTCTAATCTCTTTTTGCTACTGTAGGATTACGGTATGAACTTTCAGCATACAGCATCACTGTGGGATAAGCCTTTTGATGAAATAATTTCAAAAAAATCTAAAAAATTGTGTAGCAAGGTTTTTAGGCGTGCTGATTTCACTACATAACTTTCCATCAGTTTTTCGAGCTTTCTTGATGGCGTATTCACATTTCTGCTGAACACTGGAAAATCAGTTGTTACCCTAAATCTGAATTAACTCATGAAAGAAACATTATACTGACGTGCAGTTTTCATATTTAGAATCAGCGACTATGATTATTAACCAAATTCAAGAGTTTCTGGCTTATTTGGTTTTTTCTGAGGCAAAATACAGCTTTCCATTGCTAAAATCCTCCTCGAAATTCCTACCGTAATTCTACAGTAATGAAAAGCGGCTGGTAAGTCCCTCCATGCTATAAATCCAAGTTTATCCTCGCTCTACAGAATGGTACCTCAAGCTCGGCAAAAGACATGAAAGCAAGAAAGTTATTAACAATCAAACAGTATGCACATCTTTTTGGGACACCCTGTATAATTGACCCGATTTGTATGTCGATAGAGCGACATGAAATAATTTGTGCATCAAATTCTGCTATACGATGATCATGTGAATGCTTGCAAAAATTTTTTTGAAAGATTTGATTTCTGAGAAAATCAATTTTGAAACTCTAGCGTCAAACTTCATGGAAAACGAGTAATACTTATGCCTAGCTGTGTAAAGCTCCTTTCATACAATAGTTATACCCCTGTTTTGGGCATGTGGTATGACAGGACATTTGTTCAGCCTGATATTGGCAGTAGCTGGGTTAGAAAATCGTTCGTTGCTGTTCTTATACTCAATGATATAAGATTAGTAGAGCAGGGTCAAGTATATGCAACGCTTTTTCATTACGAACCCAAAATTGATGTGAGGAGAACTGTGATGATAAAAATCGTAGTTTTTGCAAAATTGCATGCATTAATGACAAACATCCTGTTATTTAGTTCGAGAGAGTAAAGGCTTTGTTTACCTGCCTTATATTCGAATTTATAGGTTGATGCAAAAGTGCTTGCGCATGATCTTCGAAAAATCATAACTTCTTGTTTTTCTTTCTTAAAGGGATTTTACAGACTCAAAGTTACTAGGGTAGGAAGACCTTTCTTGCTAGTGCCTTTGCTGCTCTCTTTTAAGAGATAGCTTCTGAGATGGAAGCAGGAGAACAAAGCCACTTCATCTTTGTTTCCTTTTTAGTTAGACATTAGTTAGACTGCTATAAATGCGAAACTTGCGATAAAATTCCCAACAAGCACTATAGTGAGTCTTTTTGTTCACCTATTGCCAACATTGCAGAGCTTGTTTTAAATGACCATCCCTGCGAAGAATTTGCATTTTGAAAAAAACGAAAAAAAAATCAAATTTGCTAGTTGTATTCACTTGAAAATGATGAAATCTTTGAGAGATGCTCTTTGACACAAATTTTGCACATTTGGAAAAAAGACTCACTATAACGCTTGCTCGGAATTTTAACGCAAGATTTTATTCACACCTTAACTCAAAAAACCGAACTTAAAATAATTTTATTCACCTGCTTCCATCTTAAAAGCTACTCCCTACTGAAAAAACCGCAAAGCAGCTTTTACAAAGAAAAGGTTTTTCTCTATTACCAAATTGAGGTTGTGCAAATCCCTTGAGAGAGCAAGAAATTATGATTTTTCAAACATGATGCGCAAGAGCTTTTGCGTCAACCTTATATTTGATAATTGCTATAAATGACACTGACAGCATAGCTTCAATTTGTAGAACAAGACCGAATGCATACTATTTCTGACATGGTTATTCCGATCAGAACGACTTCCAACCGGTAGCGCTTTTCCTGCTTTGTAAGCTTCCTTTCTCTTCTTTTCTTTCTCCACCGCACATGAAAATCGTTGAGGGCAGCCTTTCAAGCGAAAATAATCCAGATCTTATTCCATAACTATCGCTTAACTCTCTCGATATGCCCCTTGTTAGGGCTTCTTAGAACAAGCTATTAAACATTATGTTATTCCTATTTGAAGTTACAACAGACATGATTTTTTCCGCATTCAACAAGTACGACGACTAGCCTGAATGATGCTCGAGTGCAGCCTAAGATTGTGACAATAGAGAACAGACGACTTTTTTAGCACTTTTCAATTTATGCACACAACATACCGAATCAGTATAGACAATAACTGATTTTATGCTGTGACGTTTTCACAAATTAGCAACGGCGTAGAAATAATTATTTTACGGTAATTTTGGAGGAAATAAGGTCTGCAGTTGTAATAATCATGGTGCAGTACAACCAGTATATCCTGTTGTTATCGAGATATACAAAACTTGCAGATTGTATTCAAGACTAAACGATAAACTCTCACAAAATGGGCTGAAAAGAAAAAAAAGTGTTTTGTTTTTAGCAGAGCAATAAACCGAATCCATTAAATATATATGAGGGTATTCGATAGAGCAAAAGAAGCATTACAAGATGTCTTTGAACATTCGCAAAAGTCGCTATTTATGCAAATTAGAGCCAAAACATGAAAGCACTCATGGTGCCAAAAACAAATTTTCACTTAAAAAAGCGAGAAATCAGAAAATGAAGATGGCAGATTCTGTTTCAGTAATCCTGGGCTCCTTCCAATATGCCGTTGTATACTACGAATCTTCAAAACTTTGACCATAAAGCTTGGGATCAGGGCCCGTAGTAATCTACCCTACCAGGTGGCATCAAAGATGCCGGCAAGTTCGCGAACCTCGCGACATGTTCGTGTTTCGGGCGCAAGCTAAATCTTGCTTTAGATTCTCGCTTTTTGATTAGTTTTTCTCTCTTTTTTTGTACTTCTCGAGTTTGACGTCTTATTCGCCTTGATCGTTCGTAGGTTCTGATAATTTCAAATCCGTTCTCCGCAGTCATATACACATGAAATATTAATAAAGCATGCAGCCGCAAAACGCTTACATCAAGCGCGTTCGAACCTGCATGCGTCAACTTTAAGCGCCGCAGCACTAACCATTCAACCACGCGGGCAGTTTTTGCTTTGTGCGGCAGCAATTACAAACGCACAGAAAAGTTGAGCCTGTGAGAGCGCAGGATCAATACATTGCGTGATAGACATTGACCTGAAAGAACAGCTGATTGATAAGAGCAAGAGGCAGGCGAAAACGTTGCAAACAAGATTTAAAGGAATTGCAAGAAAAAGATGGGGCTGTTTTTAGTTATTTGATATAACCATTTATTTTTTCTACAGATATATCAAGAATTTGAACATGGAAAAATCCATATGATGATAAAAATCACGGTTTTTTGATAGAAAATGAATTTTTGTGATCCTTCTGCTTGACGTAAATTGTGTGATATTGCCGCGCGACGCGCCGGCAAGCTTCGAGCTAGATGGCATCTCAAATTTCGACAAAAATAGATCGTGAAACTGCCGGCAGGTTTACAATTCGGGCCAAATAAATGGCAAATGAGGACATTTTTTGGATTTCCTTTCAATTCTCATACTATTTCAACACCAAAACTGGACCGTAACACAAAAAATATGTGATCATTTTGCTGGAGGTCCCCGGAGGCAGTTTGAGATTTTAGGGACCTTAAGTCCACATCAGGGCGACCTCAGGGCATGAGATGCCGGCAGGTAGGATGGATTACTACCCCAGATGGGCCCAGATGTCCTATTTTCTGAGAATTATCAACACAAGCAAAAAACCAATAAAGCGACATTCTTTTTCTTTGAATGTAATATTGAGCATAGCTTAAGAATTTTATATGTCGCATCTTTTTTCAAGGTTCTATCACAAATCTTAAGTTCTTAGCATTGAAAGGAATTTCAGAAATTATCACTGCAAAGCCCAGCATCTTCCTACTTTCAATAAACAGAACCTATGTGTTGGGTGCGTATAGTGGCAACTGGTAAATTTTCTTTTGTTAAAGGATGAAATGGCCGATTTTTATAAGATGCATTTGCTGAAAGCTTATGACTCCAAATCTGCGGTCGTTATCTGCAGTCGCAAGAGTATTTTCAAAAATTAGCCTCTTTGACAAGGACGGCGTGGCATTTCTGTAATGCTGAAGGTTAACGGTAAATGGTATGGTGGTCTCTGAGGTATTAAGCTAAAAGGTTCGAACCTGTCTTACAATTCTGGCATCTTTCCAAATGTATTACAAAAATTGTCTCGAACATTCGAACGCTGAACAGCTTTCGCAGAATGTCAGCTACCATATCGTGAAGCTACCATCAACTTAGCCCAGTAGTATACGATGCATAACACCACAAAATTTTTCAAAAATATAAATTTTGCTCTTCCAAAAAACTATGGTCTAAAGAATTTGAGAAGTACCCCAAAATAATTTTTGAAATGCATGGCTAACCGCCACTCATATTCATTAAAAAATTTCTTGCCCCTTTTCCACGAGAAAGTTTCAAAAAGTACTACGGGTAATAATAAATGATGCTTTCAATTTGTACTGCACATCTAAGTCAATATCCTTACCATATACTACGTGAAGGTCCTCCGAAGATATTCATACAATAAGGTTATGGTGTCTGTTCATGCTATATACAGACACAAAAATCATTTTGCCTTATTTTGCAGGAGGTTTTTACAGCGCCGTGTTGGCAACAAACAGTCATATTTTGAGAATTTGCAAAAGCTGGATAAAACAATAAAAAATCATTTATTCGCATGTTGTTTACCAAAGATATGCATTGAGAAGCTAGCTTTACTTCGTCCACCCTTTTTAGCAACAGCTAACCTCTCAGTTTTATGGTCAATCATCGACATGGTTAGTAAAGAAAGTTGCTTACTTTGTTGTCAGTGTTTGGGCCTTGCGCCCAGATAGATTCCAACTGCTTGAAATGTTTTCCCATGAGAGCTTCGGAATTCAAAGTGGCTGAACGCATTTCTTTCTTAGCTGCCACCCGAGATGTGCACTTCAAAAGCAATGTTGCGAATGTCCGTGATTTGCCAATGGCCGCTCGTGACAGCCAGACAACAACAGCAATTGTACTAGAAATAGTCAAGATTTCATCCAAGGCCAGTATAAGGTCATGCTTGCTCAAGAGTGTATTCATTGACGGATTAGGATAAAGCGTTGAAGATTGAAACCATGAAGAATTCCCTTTTTTCAACTTAAAATTTCAGTCTCTAATCATGTCTTAGCGCTATGAAGCACTTTTTTGACTTTCGATGTCTGGGGTGGGCCACCCTTGAAAGCAGCTATCTTTAACTTGAAAATGGATAGTTGGTTTTTACCTGTAAAAATTGAGATTTCCCTTCATCAAATTAGAGCCGCTTTGAATACTTAAGAAAACCCCAATTGTGAAGCACGAATTTCCTCATCGACTACAATTAGCTCTTTGAAAGATAAGATCCGAACCACATACACATCGAGACAGGGAAGGAGTCCGAATGCATATGGGGGATGTGGTAGCCTAATTGTCGTTAACGATTGATATTGATTATATTGATTTTTTTGCAACTCTTGAGCAGCGAGGGCTGGGAACTAGCGTGGATTGGGTTGTGTGCTGGCTACGAAGACATTGTGGGAAGAGTGAACCAATGAAGAATTTCATTTGACCTTCAAATTGAAAGTAACGAAGAAATTTTGTTTAATACTCGAAGCACAAAACAGATCACGACACAAAAAGTCTGCAGTGCACATAGTGAAAAAGCCACGTACTTGGAAGCAGTTGTGGAATACATGACAATATGAGCAAAAAAAGAGTGCGAGTAGTAGGAAAAATTTAAGAAGCTGAATTCCTGGTATCAATTACAACTGTCATATTGTTACATTTACCTTCATTTTTTGGCCAAATATTTGGGAATTACCGTCTTGCTGATCACATCGACTACATTTTAGGCTAAGGGCATACCTCACGCGATTTCAGTCGCGAGGCGATGTGGCAGTACTCCAATTGTGCATAACTCATCGTAAGGGGTTTCGGAATGTACGAAATATAGGGCATTTTATCAACCTAAGAAAACTTAACATGGTGTGCATTTGGAATCTGCCAGTATTGAATTTGAAGATATCTGGCAAATTGCTAGATCGCGTGGCGACTGAAATCGCAAGAGGTATGCCCTTAGCCTTATGTATCACTTCTGCACAAACGCTCTTTTCTTCCTCTTCTTCGCCTCCGCCTATGTTGCATAGTATGAAAAAGATGTTTAAATATGTAACATGGTATATGCCATTAAGTACACTTGTTTATCGTCATTGCCATCCTCAACTCTCGCATTCATAATCAAATCGTGCATTTTAGCTTCAAGATGATTGACCTCCATTGTGGAAAACTAACGTCGAAGTAACCACGTCTGCACATACCAAAACGGATTTCAATCAGTTGACTTGCGAAAAAGAAGAACTTGATTTACAAAAGAAAACGAATCTCCTTAGATCATTCTTATCATCAAAAGCTATTTCTTTCAATGGACTATGCGGGCAAGAGTCACACCGCGCGCGACGATCGCTCACGCTCAAATTTGGTGCTTCACAAAAACTATCCGGTGCTAAAGTGGCCGGTGCCACCTTAGGGAAAGGGGGGGGGGGCAGTTAAATGACTCGATTGCATGAGTAACTGTTGTAGAGCCGTCCCTTATATTGGAACTTGCTCACTCACTATAGGCTAGGTCGATATGGTCTCTGTGGTTGCGGCGTACCCGCCGCACCTTGATATATTTGTGTGTGTTGTTCTCTAGTTATTCCTAGTGAACCCTCGGCATGTACGCCGATAGGCAGAGGGGGAACTCTTGTGTTTTTCTAATAAATCGTCAATGGCTCAACGCGTTCTACATCAGTAACACCGCGACATGAGTGCTTTACGGAAGCTAAGTCTTTTGACGTCGCGTTGCGGCGTCGCTTCGCGCAATACCACTCCTGACCCGTACAAAGGCGAAAGTTTCTTACCCGAGTCATACTCTCGCACCCACAGGTGCGATAAGGTGAGAATGACTCCTCCAGGGTGAAGGGGGTCACAGTGGTCGCAACCCCTCCAGGGTGAAGGGTGTTTTACTTGGTAAAGAAATCGTGAAATGTCGATGGGGGGGGGGAAGAGCCATCATTTTTCCCAGTCAAAGTTCATAATTTCCAATTCCTTACCATCACTGTTTGTCTTTTTTCTGAAATGTGAATTGATACGCTGCTGGATTAGCATACAATTATATATATTTCTGACCAGCACCTTGTATTTTTTTACATTTCCTTTTCCCTTTTTCACATCGCCCTGCCTGGTTTTGGAATTACCATAGTTGATGTGCATGCGAACATTTGTTTCGGAAAGAGTTAGACAATTTTTAAGCATTTACGAATTTTTTTCAAAGAAGAAATTCGTAATTTCTGTAGATGAACAGCACAAGGTAAACATTTTTGAAACCATCTTGTCTTCCGCTTTTAGAGAATATATAGTTTGCCTGGAGTCTGTTGAAAAAGTGCGGTGAAGAGTGTGGGTAGTGATTTCTGGATATTTTCGAGTTTAGGATAGAAAAATCCGTAACTTCTGAAGAAGAACATAATTTACGCCGGTGGGGCTACTATTGAAACGCCTCGTTTTCTGCTTCTAGAAAATATTAGGTTGTCCCGAAAGTTTTCTCGGTTTTTTCAAACCACTATAAAACCACGCACAGTAAAGATATGAATGAGTTTCAAAGTGCATTCGATGTAATTTTTCCTAATCTTTCTTAAGGTTACATTCTCGAACCGCAAACCTGTACGCTTTTTTTGCTAATTGCCAAAATTCTTCACCCGCCATTTTTATCTGCTTAAAGTTAGGCTATTTTTCAAAAATTTCGTTCCAAAGTTTCGGAGAGGGTTGAGTATGGATCAAATAGAGCAATTCCAGGACTTTACGGAGATATTTTTTGATTTTCCTAATCTGCTGTGTTTAGCCAAAAAAATTAGTTCTTCGGAGGCCTTGATTTTCAGCAAAGTCATGAAAAACGCAACTGCAGCAAAAGCAAGAAAACTTTTGAAGCTTCTGCGAATTCAAACTTGATTGTTATTAAACATTATTTATGCAACATAACCAAGTGATCTGCTTCAAAAATCAGCTTTTTGGAATTTTCGGTACTTTTACGTGGTTAACTTATTCAAAAAGCCGCGGTTTTTACTGAATAAATAATCATAACGGACTTAATAAACGAGGCCCACGTAATCTAAAATAAGTACAATGTAGCCAAAGGTTTGCTCTACATAATACTCACCAGCGCTCCTTGAAAATATCAGTATAAAAATTTTGAAAATTCAGGAAAGATTTGGCGCTACTGCTGAGGTGCTCAAAAAGCCATGGCGATAACATCACAAAGACGGGGTAGATCAGAAAACAAATATAGCTGTAAGAAAGACGATAAAAATCTGAATAGAATGGTACCTAGGTCGCCCATGGAATGGCGTTCTGTAAGTGTGGGTGAACGATGAAAAAAAACCGATAAAACTTTCGGGACAACCTAATATATACATTGCCTGGTGTCCGTCAAAAAAAAGTGCCTGGATGAAAGCTGTCCTAGTGATTTCCGAAGATTTTCGAGTTTTTAACATGAAAAAATTCATAACTTTTTCAGATGAACATCTTTCATGGCAAGATAGTCACCGTTAGAACCGCCTTGTTCTCCGCTTTCAGAAAATATACAGCATGTTTAAGATCCATTAAAAAAAGTGCCTGGTGCAGGATGTACCTAGTGATTTCTGGGAATTTTCGAGTTTTCGGGATAAAAAAATCCGTGACTACTGCAGATGAACGGCTGGTGCAAGGAAATAGTAACCATCGGAACCGCCTCGACCTCCGCTTTCAAAAAATATACGGCATGTCTGAGATCCATTTAAAAAATGCCTGGGTGAAGGGTGTGCTTAGTGATTTTTAAACATACTCGATTTTTATCATAAAAAAATTCATAACTTTTTTAGATGAACATCTTGTACGCCGAGATAGTCACCATTGGAACCGTCTTATCCTCCGCCTTCAGAAAATATATACTCTGCGTGGGGTCCGTTAAAAAAGTGCCGGGTGATGGGTGGGTGAGACTTTTATAATGGGAGTGCTCAAGTAGACGCCTTTTTACAATGGTAAAAAAGCCTGTGCTTGAGCACTCCCATTATAAAAGTCTCACCCACCCTTCACCCGGCACTTTTTCTAATGGACCCCAAGCAAAGTACATATTTTCTGAAAGCAGAGGACGAGACGGTTCCAACGGTGACTATCCCGGCGTACAAGATGTTCATCTAAAAAAGTTTTGAATTTTTTATGATAAAAAATCGAGTATCTTCAAAAATCACCAAGCACACCCTTCACCCAGGCACTTTTTGAAAGGATCTCAGACATGCCATATATTTTTGAAGGCGAAGGACGAGGCGGTTCTAATAGTGACCATCTCGCCGTAAAAGATGTTCATCTACAAAAGTTATGAATTTTTTTATGTCAAAAACCCGAAAATCCCCAGAAATCACTACTCACACCCGTCACCAAGCACTTTTTTCAACAGACTCCTCCTTTCCTATACACTGACAATTCACGTACAAATATCTCCTTTGCTTAACCTTACCTCACTGTTAATTTTTTTCTCGGCTTTTGTTGAAGGGGGTCACCTTGATCCCAGCTCAGGGGTGAAGAGGGGGTGAGAAAAGTCTCACACTATCGCACCTGTGCTCGCACCTAAGTGATGTGCCTGCCAGGCACATCCTTGCACGCTGCAATTACGAGCCCCTCAGGAAACTAAAACGGGTGTGGTGCGGAAGGCGACATTCCCCAAATACCAAAAATCAGTATAGAGAGGACCAGGAGAAGGCAGAGGCTTTGGGTAAATTCTTCGCCAAGGTATTCATAAATGCTCAAGGAGTTGATCCAGGGTTATCTTCTACGTTCAACCTGTCTGAATCGTGTGAAGAAGTGTCAGTCAACCCTGATATTGTCTTTGGAATACTGAAAAGCTTGAAGTCAGTTGCAACTACTACTTTTGATGGTATTCCGCAAATCGTTTATAGAAACTGTGCCCACGCCTTGTGTATTCCTCTTTCGTACATTTTCAATGTCTCTCTCTCAGCGGGTGTAGTACCTAAAATTTGGAAGGAAGCCTTAGTTACGGCTATTCCTAAAAAAGGATGTAATGGTACCTTGGCGAATTTTCGACCCATTAGCATAATGCCTTCTGCTGGTAAGATCCTCGAAAAGATAATCAGAAGAAAGCTGTTCGAATGGTTAGATGAGCATAATGTTATTCCTCTTGAGCAACACGGATTTCTCCCGGGCTCATCGACAACTACTTTGCTTGTTGACTCTATATTTGACTGGACCACTGCTCCCAACAATGGTCAATCTGTAGATATCATCTATTTTGATTTTTCAAAGGCTTTTGATAAAGTTAATCACAACAAGCTTCTCTTAAAATTGGCAAATTATGGCATAAGAGGTACTCTCCTAGAGTGGCTAGCTTCTTACTTGGAGGATAGAGGCATGACTGTGCGCGTTGGGTGCAAGTATTCTGAGCGATACCGTTGTGGTAGTGGCGTCCCCCAGGGTGGAATTCTCTCACCGTTACTATTCTTGACCTACGTTGCTGAATTACCTGCAATACTGAAAACCCATCCAAGTGTTAAAATACAAATGTTTGCTGATGACATAAAAATCTATTCCTGTTATGATTCCGATCATCAAAGTGAAGCCTTCATGGCACTTTCCTCTTCCATCAGCAAAATGGAAATTTGGTCCAAGGAATGGGACATCCCTCTAAATGCTTCAAAAACCACCGTTATGCACCTTGGGGATTCACCCTGCCGAACCTACACATGCGGCGGTGTCGGTCTTGAATTCGCTAATCCAATGCGTGATCTTGGTGTCATGATTGACGCCTCCCTTTCATTCAAATCTCATATCGATCTTGTTATCAAAAAGTCTTCCGCAACTCTTTTTACTATTTTTCGTGGCATACATAGCAATGATCCTGAGGTTTTTTTGAGACTCTACAAAAGTTATGTCTTGCCGCATCTCGAATATGCCTCACCTATTTGGAGTCCATTTACAAAAGGAAACATCGAAAGAGTTGAGAAAATCCAAAAAACGTTCACCAGAATAGTATTTTATAGATGTTTTCCCAATCCTAATTACCCACAAGCTCTACCCTCCTATCGGTTACGGTTAAATAAACTGAACCTACAGAGCCTACTGTATAGACGCGTTCTGAATGATCTGACTTTGTGTTTTCGAATTCTGCGCCTAGAAACAAGACTCAAAGCTAGCAAGTTTTGGATTTTCAGACCGTGCAGCGAACGATCAGGTAGGTTTGGTCTATACTATCGCAAATTAGGAAAAAAACGATTTTTGATGACTTTCAACTCTTTCATTTGTCGAACAAGCAGATGGTTTTCGGTTCTACCGGATTACATCGTTTCAAGTGAAAACTCCAAAATATTCAAGAGAAGATTACAAAATATTAATGTGCTACAGCTACTCGATATTTGTGATTTTTAGATGTTATGAGTACATGCGCCATCCACCATTGTTCCAACTACCCTCCATGCCTAGCCAAGCCGTTACCTAGTCAAGTCTTCGATACCTGGTCGCGCCGCCCACTTTGTCGAGTCGCCATACCTCGTCTGGTCGCTTACTTCTCCCCGATTCGTGGTACCTCGTCAAGTCGCTCATTCTTGGCCAAGTCGTATATACCTCGTCAACTAGTAAAGTCGCCCATACCTCGCAAGCCCTCCATACCTCGTCAAATCTTCAGCCCGGTCTACGTAGTAAACGTAGCAAATGCATTTCGCTTCATTTTTGTATAGTCAAATCAAAATATCGAGCCATTTTCCCTTCCCACCTATCTATTTTCGTTTTGTCACTGTTCCTAACTTAAACACCCTGCTTCACTAATGATCATACTAGCTTGCCTTGTATGTCAGGATACATGATTCTACCTAATGTCTTCCTATTACAATACCTAAGTGCCCAGGTTACTTCCACTTATGCCTTACTTCTATGCCTTACTGGCAAGCCTTGCCTTAACTGGCACTTCAATTTGGAGTCTTGGTATCCTCCAAAACGTATATTCAACTGGGGTCTGTCAGCTAGTTTCCGCCCGTAAGCTCGCTGGCACTCAAAAAGGGTTTTCAGATTATATTTGGAGGATGCAAGACTCTCCAGTCATTCTTTGTTGCTCAAGCCATTACACTCATCAGGCATTTGGAGTAGTTTTCGCTATATCTTGTGGGCCTTAGGTTAGTGCATTACTTATAAGTCCACCGCGTATCTGACTAAAGACATGGACAAGCTGATATCATGTTATTGCTGTTATTGTTCGACGTGTTAGAGTTTTATTTTTTGTTCTTTGGTGCACCGTGAGTGTAAACTAAAATAAAAATAAAATAAAAATAAATAAATATTGTCTTTCAAAACTCTTCGGTACTAAAGTGACACGGCGCCAAGGTAGGGGGGGGGGGTGGGAGGGCGCAGATACGCGACTCGATGCCATAAGTAAAACGCGTGCCCCCCCCCCGTCCCAACCAAAACATCGCAAACCCCGCCTCCTTATCCAGTGTCTCTTCAGCTGCTGAAATCGAAATTTAAAAGAAACCTTTAAAAATGAAGTTCAGAAGTAAATTTGCTCCAAGAACAAATTCGGAATTAGGACTGTTCGAGGTTGCTCTTTTCAGGATTGAGATTTGTTTGCATAAGGTCAACGTTCGGCACCGAATGATGCTTAAACAAGATCAAAATTCGGATTTGGAGGTTTTCGAAATATTGTCTTAAATCAAGACCAAAGTTCAGATTTACGGGTTTTCAAAATCGCTTTTTCCACGGCATATGTTTTATGCAAAATCAATAGCGATTTGAGTTTTTGATCCATTTTTGGCAATACAAAAATTTCTCACAAAAACCGGATTACTTCCATAGAATTAAAATGCCAGATGCAGGAATACGTATGTAATTCTGTGTGTTTTCTTTCCCTGAATTCAGTAGAATATGTCAAGGTACAGCGCTGATAATGACCCAGCCAAGCATTTCTTGAAACCTGATATATCAGAGGTCATTGAGATAATCGAGGCTGGCTCATTGCCAGAAAGCTCCATAGTAAACTTATTTCCGCTATTTCTTCAAAAAATTCTGCCTCAACTGCCTTCCGTCCTTGCTTGCCTGAGAATAATTCTGGTCATTACTCAAAGCATGCTGATCGGCTTTCTGTTTACCCTTCAATTTTTGTTTTTGACAAACCTCTGCACAACACGTGAATTGCAGATATAGCTGTCGCTGGAGGCAACCGATGCAATTTTGGAATTTCGATGTAAACTCGGGCTCTTTCAAAATTTCAGAAATTTTGCTTGCAATCAAATTCAACTTATTCCAGATACGAATAATTTTCACACATGTGCTAACGGTATTTTGGTTTTCAGGACTAAATCTCATACAAATCCATGCTACGGATGCTTTCCAATAGTCCATTCATAAATTTTCGAAAACCCTAAACCTAAATTTTGGCTTGTCTCGAAAAAATTTTGAAACCCTCTAAATCCAAGTTTTGATCTTGGTTAAGCATATTACACATTGACTTTGCAACAAACACATCTTAGTACTAAAAAGAGCAACCTCGCAAACTAAATTCGGAATTTGGTCTTGATTTGGGCAAATTTACTCCTAAACTTCGATTTTGAAAGTTTCTTTGAAATTCTGGTTTCAGCGTCTGGAGAGACAAGGATAAGGAGAACGGGGCTTGCGATGTCTTGGTCTCCCGGAGCTCATAATTGCAGCGTGCAAGGATGTGCCTGGCAGGCACATCACTTAGGTGCGAGAATATGGCTCGGGTGAGAAACTTCCCGCCCCCGACCCATACTCTCCGATGCAGGTGTTCCGAGGAACTGAGAGTCCCATATCAATAGCGCGCTCCGTTTGGCAACACGCTTTACCACGAACCCGCCGTTGATGCCTGTTTACCTTTGGGTAATGAGCTGTAATGGTTGTAATGGCAGAGCTGCGTTGTTGTTGCAAATGTTCGAATGGGACCTCATTTTAAGCGGTCGTCCTGTTCACACCAACTTTTAAGCATCTACAGTTCTGCTATATTTTGAGCTCAGGATTCCCTCATTAGAGAAGAATTTTGGTCCAGAGCTCTTTTATAACATAAACTTAACAAGCGCAGAATTGGTAGGTAATTTCTTGGCAAATCAAATCTGTTTCTAGGGTAAGGTTCCGGGTATTTCGACATCTTGCTTAGCACCATTTGTTCAGATATAGGTTGTAGTGGATGAACTTCAGACTCTGCCTTTATTGATTTTGGGTGACCGAAATTGTTTGAACGGTAATTTCATCAAAGCCTCATGATTAAAAAAGAACGCTTCTTCAACCCTTTGACGACGATATGGACCACCGACGGCCCACGCACTTTTTGCCGCCAAGGACGATGTGGATCACCGGTGGTCCACACCCCTTGCAAAATCGTATCCTTTCCAGGTCTAATATTTTTTTCCAGAATTCAGTGTTTTTCCAGTTTTTTGCGCTCTTGAAACATGTAGAGTTCGTCGTCCAAGAAGATGACAGTAGTTATTTACAAAAACATTTTTACATTTCATAACCACAAACAAGGTCACAGGGTAGAAGCCCCCATATAGAACCTATCGGCCAAAGTCCGATCTTTCTCTGCCACTTCTAACCCGCGAAATTTCAACGCGGAAGCAGCGCTCATCTCTTGTATTCTCCGGCCCCGCCCATTCCATGGTTCATGAACTTAAACATCTTGCTCCAACTGGGCTTGTACTATACACGTTTGAAACGAGTGCTTTAGAAGAACATCATTTTATACGCGAAATCGGCCCATCCGGTCGCCGTTAAGCGAGCAGTATTGCGGAACATGTATAAAACGGCAATCGAAGACTGCAGTGGGGAGAGTGAACGACAGGAGTTCGAGCTGGCAAATGAGATAGCAGCCTCCAATGGCTACTTCTCATCAAAACCCAGACATTCTAGAACGTTTACAGCTAATGCTGAAAATCGCCAAACTAGTGCTAGGATTCCATTATGCTTATCATTCATTTCCGATAGAGTAAAGCAGGCGTTTCAAACGTGTATAGTACAAGCCCAGTTGGAGCAAGATGTTCTTCTCGTAAATATCCCTCGAAGCAACATTAAGCGACAACTAGTGCGTAATCGTTTATACGATACAGCTTGTATTACGAAAGATTGCGTCATTTGCCCTAACGGAAAAATGGGAGACTGTGCTAAGTTTGGCATTTTCTACGAGATTGGATGTCTGGCATGCCACGCTACCTACATAGGGAAAACTGGTCGGCAACTCAGCGTGCGTGTTAATGAACATTTGGCGAGTAGGAGGCGGGAAAGCATGGCCAGTCCGCTTGGGAAGCACAGGAAAGTAGACCATCACGGCGACGACTTCGATATCAGGTGCATCATCCTAGGTTATGAGTCAAAAATTGCTGCGCAAAGCGCTTGAATCGGCATACATTCTCTCGCGCGAACCGAAACTGAACGGGAAGAATGAACAGCTCTTCATCACAAGTGATTGCCATTTCTGTCATACTGTCACTTATAGATATCATCTCCACTATTACTTAAGCTGTCCATATCGGTCAGCTATAGTCTTTTACCACCAGTGGAGTTTGAACGTCGTCGTTGCTGTCGGTGGAGATCTTGGTATGCTACTTTTAGTGTAATGTCTCCGCTTGTTTGCTCCTAGGGCGTCTCTAGGCTAGTCAAGAGGAGAGATTTGATCATATAGGGCAAAAAACTAGTGTGAGACTTTCTCTCAGGTCTCTGAGGAAGGCATTATTGCCGAAACGTTAGACCTGATAAATATCTTAACAAACCTGCGTGGCTCACAAAAAAGTTCATAAACACCACAAAGAGTTTTTACAAAAGAAGGAAAATCAGCTTTTTGAAAGGGGAGGGGGTATAAAAACCTGCATTGTTCGAACTAAATAATCGCTATATTTAGCGTGCACGCTTAAACGTTTGCCATTTCCCAGCCTCGCAGTCCAGAGTTTGCAAACATGGATGAAATTAATAGAAGGATTGGATGTTTCTGCAAAAAGTTATTATATTCGCAATCAGCGTACTCTTTTGCCGTCTGTGCCAATTCTCAGCGGCCTAGCAAAAGTCAAGCAAAAAATCCGAACCACCTCTCCCTTCTGACCCTTTGATACTACGCCCACGCGTGGCGTCCCACATCCACCGCTTGGATTGCAGAAGATGTCAACTTCTACAATAATATCTTACCTATGGGACGGTATTTGGGTGGACCAGAGCTCTGACTCGCTTAACAAATACTTTTGAAAAACTTCCGGAGCAATAAAGACATTGATTGAGATAGCGAGTAGCTGAGCAATGGGATTTGTTTCCTTAACACATTGACGACCGCTTAACACACATGGTGTGTCAAGCAATGACTACCGCGTGGGACCGCTTGACACACCATGTGTGTCAAGGCTTAAATTTTGTTAAAATGACCACTTTTTTTGGGATAGACTCACTCCACGAGCTTTCTTTTGCATTGGATCTGGGGATGATCTCTACCTTTTTTGTCAACCTTTCGAATCTTTCAAATCAAAAGTGATAGTTGACATTAGGCTTCCAAAAGTACCCCAAATAGCACACCAATAGAAGCGTTGGAAAGAAACTGAAATAAAGTTGATCTGGCTAGAAATTGTTAGGCGAACGCACTCTCATTCTAACTGAAATATGAAGCATCAGAAGTTTTACCTTGAACTAATGATAATAATAATGAGGGGGTGTATAATTTATTGTTGACCGACCAGACTGATTTTTGAGATCCTGAAGTTTTGACACATCTCGACGTAATATCACCAACATAGCGATCGC
Organism: Cylicocyclus nassatus; assembly: GCA_958299035.1. Classification (NCBI taxonomy): domain Eukaryota; kingdom Metazoa; phylum Nematoda; class Chromadorea; order Rhabditida; family Strongylidae; genus Cylicocyclus; species Cylicocyclus nassatus. The sequence continues at coordinate 79,898,423 of CATQJL010000316.1, read as the reverse complement.
TGGCAAAACATAGATCAGCACAGTAACAAACAGAAGCAGAAACATTAGGTAGAAACCTAAAAGAGCATTTACAAAAAATCATTATGAGATCCACTAATTAGCAGTTTTGAAATTCAGGACTTTATGAGCAAATATTTCTTGCAAGATTGAAGCGACGGTTATATTGCTCTCTTTGTCAGCTTACCCCTATGGCAATTAACTGCAAACATGTAATAAACAGCAGCAACAATCAAGGAGCCTCCATTAATTAAAAATGAAATCCAACGGCGGTCGACGCTTTCATAGTTGACGATATAATGTGAAGCAAATACTCTTTCTGTTATTGTAGCCGGGATGATCGTGACAAGAAAGGATAATGAGACAAATCTGATAGCAAAAAGGGTGAATAGCGAGTGATCAAACGAACCTGGAATTTTTTGAAGTGTATAAGCTTGAACCTTATACGTCTTATCAATACATTCACACTTATTTACCAGCAAGGGGAAAACTGTAAAATTTATGATGTAAAATTCTGAAAAATAACACGAGCACATTATTATGAGCAGTGAAAACGGTACAAATGCTTAGTGACTTTGAGCTATTTAGAAGCACTGATGGGATACAAGTAGGATCAAACGCGATATTCAAGATCTATATGGGAAGGTAAGAAGGTGAACTGGTGGTTGGCGCGAACGTCACTTTGAAGAGTGTGATCATGTCATTTTACTTATGATAGTTCACCTTCATGAAAATCAAATTGATTAATGTCATACAGAAAAAACATTTTGCAACTGTTCCCTCAACTCCTCCTGTCCACTATGGAAAGCGGGAGAAAACGTGAAGTGGTCTTTTAAGCTATAATAACTGCTGCAAGTTTCTGAGAAGTGCTAGCTGTCGGCACCGAGTTCTTAAAGCTGATGCAAAAATTTGCTCAACGCAACAGTGATTTCGAACAATATACAATGCTTGCACGCAGCGTAGATCAAGCCTTGATTTCGAAGGAGATGAACAAAAATACAAGTGCGCAAATAGAAAATTGTAAAGTCCAAATACTTAGTTTTCTTTTGTTTTTGCATTCAGCAAGTGTTTTAGCAACAGAAAAGGATAGCCTAGACAGAAGAGCGACCTACAAATCCGCTTTCCGCTGCAGTTTCTTCTCAATCCTGTGACAAGCCCATTACTTTCTTTGCATAAAGCTGTTCTTGTTCATAAGACACTGTTTTGCTTGTCCCTTTTCTCGACAGTCTGTACGCACAATTTTGAGTAGCTATACCTTGCTTTAAAATTATTCGCTTTTCAATACACTTTTGTTCACTCCACTATCTTCAAGTTCGTTTTCGATTTCTACACTTTGCTTTTACAAAAGGTTTACGTGCATAGAAGAGTAGTGTACACGAATAGTGATAACTGATGAGTTCTACTCAAATTTATCATACAAATATTAAAAAATCTTTTTTTCTAACATTGGCAGCTCTGTGTGTATTCACTGCCCCAAGGATCTTCTAGGATGATTCTCTACGGCAAGTAGGCAGAAGTTGCGAATGCCTCTCAGAATAGCCGCGACTCATCTGCTATTATGTATAATTGAGAACATTCGTGCAGTTGTTTGCCTTGCACTTCAATTCCCATTATAACTCACACAGCTTAGCGAACCTTTTATGCGCTTCAGTTATGAACTCATCCAGCAACCGATGAAAATTTCGATGGCCAAATGTAGCACTTAACTTAAGATACTGATGTGAATACTTTGAACCAAAATATATCTGTTGCTGTCAATATTCAGAGTTGTGCACACTAATCAGAAACGGATTATTCAGCACGATATAATTATAAATTATTCGAGAAACTCGAAAGAAAAGATTTTAGGCTCGTAAGTAGTGAATTTGAAACATGATTCTTTCAAGCGGATAAGATGCTATGTATGTTTTCATGGAAGTAAAAAGTGTATGGTGTTGACATCTTGATCATGATCTTGCTTACGTATATTCGACGATTTTCTCTTCAAAAGTTTTTGAACTAAAAGGCAGACATTTGTCCACTTTTCCCCTCGAGAAAATTTACAACCTTAGTTGATGGAGTACACTGAAAGAAAACATTTCCAAGGTTTTCAAGGTTTTCCAGTTTATAATAATAAGAAAAACTCTAACCTCATAGATGTAAATTCCTTAGAGAAAAAGTAGAAGTCATGTAGCAAGTACTAATCCTTCAGTCACCACAAAACCTTCTCTACTACACTGACAGCACTTTTCTTATAACCATTCCAAGACTCATGGGCCAAAGCTGTAGCTTGAAGCATTTTATTGCAAGGAAATGGTTTGAAGGAAGGTTATCATGTTACAATGACACGTGTTTTGCATTTTATCATCAAAGAAGCGCTCATTTTAGGCTCCCGCCAGACGCGAGGACAAGACGCGAATTTTTTGGCATATATGTATTGTGCACGGAAGAAATCTCGTAAGGGCATCGCAGTGGTCGGAGAAAGGCGAAGGCCAGTATGAAATAGCACTGGGTGGAAAGTGATTTACGAAATGAAGTGCGTCATATTTTGAGATCAGAAATTCGGTCATCCCGCAATGTGCACCTATGTACAAGTTTTTCATCGAGTTAAGTAGCGTTTGTAGGATAGTTAAGTAGGATTTGTAGGATTTTATAGAATGCTTAATTGAGTCGGGTTGACACTTTTTAAACATCGTTGGTCTTGTTTCAAACATGTAGCAAGCCTACTTATTTATCACTTAGATGCCTGAAATTTTTCCTCTAAAATTTCAAAAAAAAACTCCGATGCTGAAATGGCATTCGAGAGACTAAATAAGGGAGAGGAAGGGAATGGTGACAGATACATGACTCGTTGCCATAAGAACATTGCGCAGGAGTGCTGAGGGGGCAGGCTTTTGGACTGGTGAATGTCGGGGAGCGGCAACGCTTCGCGGAAATTCTGCGCAAACTGCGAGCTTGCAATTTTTTTAAGGAATTGAGCGCTGAATTGGAGGCTATTAAAAATTTATAATCTGCAAATTTGAAAACCTGAGCCAGGCTTCTCATGAATTTTTGCATCATTCAAATATAAGTAAAACCGCATTAACCTTTTTTTGAACATTGTTCGAATGATGTGATGACTATGTGGACCACAATAGAGTACTGAGAATTTCTGTTCGGGGAAGGGATGACAATTTTTCCTGATGAAGGGGTTAGCCAAGCACTCCAAAAGAATTTTGTTACGCTTTCTTAAGTTTTTGCGGACCCATAACCCCAAAAATTTAGAAAAAGAAGGCGTGCTTTCAGCCACGCCCCCGAAAAAATTTTTTATAAGGCCAAACAATTTTTGAAAAATTTATTGAAATTTATTTGAACTATTTAAGAGTACGAACAAGTCACTTACACAATTTATAATTCGTTTAAGTAAGTTTTTAAAATTTTGCAACACATTCTCGCTCCCCTCCCTTCTTCCTCCCTCCGGTACGCTACTGGCGGACGAAGCAAGAGCGTATGTAGAAATATGATTAGGAAAATTTGACTGAAGGTAAACTTGCCTGAAGTATTTGTATAAGGTTCCTATGTAAAAGCGATAAGGTTTTCGTCAGCGAGCACAATAACAGTATGGCTCCAGGAAGCATACTGATGATAAGGAACAATTCCAAAACATAAAGCAACCTAATCCAAGGCCAAGAAGCCAATGTGTTTCTGCTAGGGAACATAGCAGGTACAAAAGGTGGAATTCCATTCTTTAGAATAAATAGCATAAGTTTGTTGAGAGATATTATCCGTAGATCTTGCGGATTCAAGTACTGTCTGCGCGCTAACGCCTATATTTGCTCGATGAGGCTCACTATACTGAAAAGATACGCTCCCATGTTATGGTGCGGAAATTGTTACGCTTGGACATCCGAAGAATAGAAGTTAGCCATCTTATGCAAGCATGGCTGCATCCAAAGCAAATTTCATCCTTGTGCAAAAATCCTATACGCTTAAATCTCTTCATGACAGTCTAATTATACAGGGTGTCCCAAAAAAATGTGAACACTGTTTGATCGTTAATAACTCCCTTGCTTTTATGTCTTTCGCCGAGCTTGAGGCACCATTCTATAGAGCGAGGTCTAGCTTAAATTTATGATATGGAGCGAGTCGTCCATCTCTCTTCATTGCTGTAGGATTACGATAGGAACCTTGACAAGGACTTTAAGCCATTGAAAGCCATATTCTGCCTCGGAACAAAACCAAACAAGCCAAAAACCTTTATACATGGGAAATGGAAGCCGCTGAGTTCGAATATAAAATTTCCACCTTGCTGTGACGCTTCTTTTTAAGGTTATCTCAGGTAAATCTTGATAACCGAAATTCCAGCATTTGTCAAAAATGCGATTACACCGTCAAAAAAGCTAAAAACACTCGTAAAAAGTTGTGTTATGAAATCAGCGAGCGCGAAAACCTTAGTACACGATTTTTCAGATTTTTTGAAAAGAATTTTGTCAAATGGCATATTTCACAATAAATCCACATGTCAGAAGTTCATACCGTAATCCTACAGTAATGAAGAGCGATCGATGATTCGCTCTATACCACTAATCTAAATTGAATCTCGCTCTACAGAATGGTGCCTCAAGCTCGGCGAAAGACATGAAAGCAACGGAGTTATTAACGATCAAACAGTGTTCACATTTTTTTGGGACACCCTGTATTTTGCCGAAGAAGTAATTCCACAGAGCGAGGAATGCCATGAAACACGTTACAGATCCTTAAGTCATGTTATAGTTGTTTGAGCCTGAAGGATGAGAGGCCTTGCTTGTTTACTTGTTTATTTCTTTTAGCTCAAAACCTCGCGATTTCTCGTTTGAGCGGAGGATAACACCATTTTTGTGTATACGACAAGCGGAAAGTAAAAACAACCTCTAATAGTGGGTTTTTCATAAAGTTCTATTCACTTTTTGTTCCTTTTTTGTATTGCAATTTGTGAAGGGAAAATTTTTTTTAAGCATTGCTAAAATCACATGTTGTGCTCTTCAAAAGGGCAACAAAGTAAAATTTGAATCTTTCTTTTCAGACAATTTTCAGAAAGCGCAAACAAAGAATGGATTATTTTGAAAACATGTGTAAGGTTTAGAGACTTGCGTTACTTATCGGAATACAGTTCTTGAAATGCCCAATAAATCTTTGGCATAAGCATAATCTAACATCGTCAGAAATCGCATAAAAACCATGAGTGCAGTGGTGATACCAAACTTCGCTCTGCACAGGAAATTGCCCAATTACTTTTGATGATAGGAAAAAAAATATTAGCTTTCGGCAACTATTACTGAGAATTTAAGATGCGTTTCTCACCGCTTCAAAGGGAGCAATTTGGGTAAATGCTTTCTATTTTTTTGGTTTTTTATAGTTTTTTGTTAAAAAATATAGTAAATTTCGTTAGTAATACGCTAGACAGAGCTTGGCTACACAATAAGAATACAGGGTGTCCCAAAAAGATGTGCACACTGTTTGATTGTTAATAACTCTTTGCTTTCATGTCTTTTGCCGAGCTTGAGGTACCAGTCTGTAGAGCGAGGATAAACTTAGATTTACAGTATGGAGGGACTTATCAGCCCTTTTCATTACTGTAGAATTACGGTAGAAATCTCGAGGAGGATTTTCAGCAGGAAAGCTGTATTTGCCTCGCGAAAAAGGGGGCCAAATAAGCCAGAAACTCTTGAACTGGGTTAATCGTAGTCGCTGATTCAAAATATGAAAATGCACGTCAGTACGCTGTTTCTTTCATGAGTTAATTCAGATTTAGGGTAACAACTGATTTTCCAATGTTCAGCAGAAATGTGGATACACCATCAAGAAAGCCCGAAAAACTGATGGAAACTTATGTAGTGAAATCAGCACGCATGAAAACCTTGCTACACAATTTTTTAGATTTTTTTGAAATTATTTCATCAAAAGGCTTATTCCACAGTGATGCTGTATGCTGGAAGTTCATACCGTAATCCTACAGTGGCAAGAAGAAATTGGAGTTTCGCTTAATACTGTAAATCTAAGTTTATCCTCGCTCTACAGAATGGTACCTCAAGCTCGGCGAAAGACTTGAAAGCAAGAGAGTTATCAACGATCAAACAGTGTGCACATCTTTTTGGGACACTCTGTATGTGCCATATAGTATCATTTTCCGAATTGAGTTCTAGTTTCTTGAAGTAGCGATGTTCGAGCTGAGTTTTCTTTCTCGCTATAGATTTAATATATTTGTTACGTGTAAAACTGCCAAGGCTTGATGATTGTAATACAATTTGTTACGTTTATAGTGATCATTTCTAGAAAAAATTATGGTAGATCGAAGTTGATTCAAAAAAAAACAATCAAAACTATTCTTAAAAAAACACAGTACTTTGAATTTCAAAAACACTGTGATTTTTAGTTTAAGGCCTGTTTAAGAATTTCAGAATTATCCATAGTAGATCCAGAGCTTTTTGTTCGTTTGTGTAAAAGCTGTGCCTCTTCTGGAACATGCATCTCCCATCTGGAGTCCTTTTTGAAGAAGCGCATTGAAAAAATTGAATCCAATAACGCACGAAAATTGTTTTCCACCGATGTTTTCCGGATACAGGTCATCCACACCCTTACCATCATACCGTTTTTATCTTGAGAAAAAGCCCCAGAGTTTGAAAAACAGTAGTGTGTGATCTACTCTATGTTTCCGTATTTACCTCTGGGTATAAAAATGAGACCGAGTAGATATTGGATACTGGCTGACATACCCGGTCTCGTGCCACTGCCTCATCTTGTGCATAGCCGGGGGGTGAAGACTCAGTAAAAATGAATTTGCTGCTATTTTTCTTTCGGCTTCTCAATCTGTTAAGTTTCACTTTTTGCCCTCCCGGCCCTCCCCGCTCCCCCCCCCCCCTCTCCCTTCCTCCCTCCGTTCCATGGGTGAATCGCGCACTGCACAGAAAGGGGGTGAATGTGCCAGCCGCCAGCCGGCAACCGTAAGCGGTGGGCTGAACGCCTCGCCCCCTGGTTACTTAGCGTAGTAATGCTTTGGATCTATGGAAAGGGCTCTTTTTTACGTTATTCATGCTTTTATCATTGTTGCGTTCCAGAAATGAAAAATATTACAAAAACTCAAAAATTTTCAAGGATCATCTTTCAAAATTTTTTTTGAATTCAAGTAGTTCACACGCTCTTTTTCTTTGTTTCAATTATTCTTTGTATACTACTTTGATCCATTTTAGCAGAAAAACTTTTGTTTAAAAAAATTGTATCAAACTGAAGTAATTTTATTTCACGTAATTCAGACATGTCATATACGCTGTATCTTCTGCTTCAAAAAACTTTAGGGATTTTGCTCGGAAATAAGTCAACTTATCGAATAGAAACCATTGTCATTGCAGAGAATAGTACCAAGAATTCCCTCTTTCTGATTTTTTTTGGACCATTATTATAGCTAAGCCAATTTTATTATACCTTTTAGCAGTCTTAACGGAATTTAAAGGGTTTACGAATCTTTGTCCGCATCAGTGAAAAGCACAAAATTATATCATTCTGTGTATAGGATCTAACAAATTCGCGTGACAGAGGCAATATTGAGGTTCAGGCAGTGAGCCTCTACATTTGAAATAAACAATGATCATTTTCGATGATAAGAAAGAATCTTGGGGAAATACCGGCCTCAAGTAAAAATTATAAAGTCTGCGAATGTTGTATTACACTTATAAACTGTTACCTCCAATAGAAATCGATTGGTAATTCATGCGAAATCGCTTGTGATCTTGTCTAAAGGTGTGAGTTCACCCAGACAATCATGCCGAAGGTACTCGACAGGTACTTCCACACTTCGAATTGGATATCACACACTCAATCGCGAATTTAACTCAGCTAAACTTCGAAGTTTTCAGTCACCATGTAGGCACCATATTAATTGATCGAAAAAAATCAGCAAGAAAACAATCCAAGTTTTTGTTAGGGATTTTTATTGGAAGAAGCTTAGAAGAAGGATGGTACAAGCTTTCAACTTAATATCATGAACTGTTTTTAGTAAACTAATCAATATGACATGAACCAGTGCTAAAGCTATAGTGCAGAAAACTCGTCCATCCAGCTACAGGCGAGGTTAACGGTTAACGTTAATGTGCACCTTACTGCCTGCCATGGGCGCGCTATCGTTCATACTATTACATAAAGCGCTAGCACCCCCATGTGAGTCAGCATGGGTGTGTGTATGTTCCGGTGTTGTTTACCACTAATGGCAACGCGCCCGGCAGCCAAGATGAGTCGCGCTGATGACGTCATACAATGCTGCCTCCAGAGTTTTCGGCTATGCTCTTCAGCGATGTTTACGAGTTGGCACCAAAAGCAGCGAAATTAACACCATTTGAAGTGTCACGACTGAATTGATTGTACTCTTCACCGACTGTAACAGCTCCACTTCGAAAGTCATCAAGGGTTGGTCCAATCGTTTGTACATTAACTCACCGCCATTACGTTCTTTTTTTTTGGCATCTCGCTTCTCTTTTTCTATTATGGAGCGTTAAAATTGTAGTGCAGCATAAGTTTTTCGAAAAATGTCAGGTATTCTAGCAAGATACTGCAGTCTTCCATAGTTCATTTCTCGAGTGCTTAGCATGTTTCCTCACCGTAAAACAGTTGCACCAAACCTTTAATCATTCTGTTCTCCTAAATTTTCTGTTAACATATCTCAGCAAGAAGAAGTTCTCAATGAAGTGTTTAGTGAACGTTGTTATCCCAGGTAAACTGCACTAAATCTGTTTTTGGAGGTTTCTCGCAAACTTTATTTTGGATATTCTCTGTCTACGATTTTTTTCTGGATGAGTATAGTAGACGTCATCCGTTTAGTCACCTCGGTGTCGTGTGTGCTATTGCACACAATTTTGAAATCCCGGATGAGGTGCGAGGTTCGCGCCATGCCGTACTTGCACCAAGTGCGCATACGGCTGAAATTCGACGCCAAACTGTCCGATTTTCTTATTGTGATGTTTTTCTTTCGTTTTAAGCACTTTTTCTGCACGCATGGTCTCGTTCTCAATGATTTGCTATCTTTATACTCGTGCATTGCCGTTTTGGATAGGATATCCTGAGATTTATCACTTCTGCTTCCAGGCAAGGAAGGCGCGTGGGCAATCTTGCAGGATTGTGAAGTAAGTGTGTTTTTCGGTATAGTCGTATGTAGAAAGAATAGAGTATCTCGTAGACAATACGAGTTTCAACTTCCTCCTCACTGAAATCGTCTTGTACCGAGTTCCTCTTGGAAAGCTTCCTCTAAGTCTATAGTGGGATTGCTTTAAACAAAAACTCGTACTTCCCAAGAGACAAAAGTGAAAAATTTTGAAATTTGCGATCTAAAACGGCAATGCACGGTATAAAGATAACAAATCATCAAAAACCAGACGTGCGCGGAGCCAAAAACAAAAAAAAGCACCGGAATAAGAAAAACCGGCAAAATTTGGCGTCGAATTTTAGCCGTACGCGTACTTGGTGCAAGTACGGCACGGCGCGAACCCCGCACCTCATCCGGAATTTCAAAATTGTGTGCAATAGCACACACGGCACCGAGGTGACTAAACGGATGACGTCTACTATACTTTTTTGAAATGCCTTCACCACGCAGTTCTTTACACGGCTTCTTCTCAATCTACATCCAAAGATGTTTGTCAAAGTTGACGAACTTCGAAGCTCTGAGTCCATCGAGTTGAAATCACAATACTGTGTGGACCTTTTAGACAGTTGCCAACAATTGTACGAAGCACTATTTTTCCAAACAAATATCTTGAAACTCGATAAAAGCTGGATGCAAAAGCCTTCCTCAGCTAGAAAATAGTAAACTCTAAAAAAACCACTTACGAATTTCCGAGTTTTGCTTCAAACATCAAAAATTCGTGGAGTAATTAGAAGAACGTCAATGCGATCGTAATTGATTTTATTAGGACTAGTGCCGTATGAATCTGTCGTTAGAATCTCAGCGAATAAGAGACAGGGTGGCATGCAAGTTTGTTTTACGTAAACTAAAGCTTTACTGAACTACAGCCCAGCTTTGCCGAATTATTGCACAACTTCAAAATTGTATAAGGAACGAGATCTGCTTAGGTGAGCAGCTAAAAGTATAAACACTTTTAGTAGGTCCCTTCTAAAATTTGAACTTGCTTAATAAGATAACCTGAAAATTGAGTAGATTTTGGAGCCTACGGATGAATTGCAAGGATGCTGGACAATTTGGGAACCTCATAAAACGCAGTTTTCGACAGTAAAATTCCTTGAAGTAGAAGAGGAATTGTGACTCTCTCAAAAAGAATATTTTGAAGAGATAAAGTGTTCACTTTCGAAAAACTCTACGATTTGGTGGTTTCGTTGTCAGCTATATATTTTCAAGAATATCAAATTCGAAACAATTTATGCCAATAAGGCAGATTTGGGGGCAACGTTTTAAGCGTGAGTTATTAGGTTGTCAAGAAAATAATGTCCGTTTTTATTTGCTTGCTTTAACAAAGCAATCAAACTCAACCCAACAAAGGGTAAGGGGTACTGTTCGATAGAGCAAAGCAAGCTCTATTAGATGGCACTCATGTCTTTGCGCCATGCTCGATCCACGGAGAGTACGAACGCAAAATCTAAAAATTTCCAAATGCCCAAAAAATCGAAAAAAATCAGATCTTCGTCCAAATAATTTCTACGAACCTCCCACTCGCTCACATCAATACTATCGATATCTGATATCCATATGTGCGATTGCCGTATTTTTTCCTTGACTAGAAACTGAGAAAACGAAAATTTTCCTGATTTTCTCAAAGCAATGCTGAGCCGTTTTTGCATATGTAGTTCTATACTACAAGCCTAGGTAAGTATAACTGTAGATTTTCAGCCCATTCCACGCGGTTTTCGAAAAATAACGAATTCGGATTTTTTCGTTTCAGTTTCAGTGCTAAAATCGACATTTCGCGAAAAGTACCGCTCGAAATAGGCTGAGAACCTACAGTTATGCTTACCTAGGCTTGTAGTATAGAACTACATATGCAAAAACGGCTCAGCATTGCTTTGAGAAAATCAGGGAAATTTTCGTTTTCTCAATTTCTAGTCAAGGAAAAAATACGGCAATCGCACATATGGATATCAGATATCGATAGTATTGATGTTAGCGAGTAGGAGGTTCGTAGAAATTATTTGGACGAAGATCCGATTTTTTTCGATTTTTTGGGCATTTGGAAATCTTTAGATTTTGAGTTCGAACTCTCCGTGGATCGAGCATGTCGCAAAGACATGAGTGCCATCTTGTAGAGCTTGCTTTGCTCTATCGAACAGTACCCCTTACCCTTTGTTGGGTTGAGTTTGATTGCTTTGTTAAAGCAAGCAAATAAAAACAGACATTATTTTCTTGACAACCTAATAGAACTGAAGAGTGTGAGAATGCGTGAAGAATCGGTACTCCAGGAAACTTGATTGAGAAGCTACTGGGTGAAAAGGAGTGGAGGAGGAGGAGGGGGGGATCCTCGAAAGACTAAGACAGCAAAACGCAAAATTATACAAGATTCGAGTATCTGTAAGTTAAGTATCTGTAATGGTGGTGCGGTTAGAAAAAAGCTGGGAGTGGAGCATTCATGATCCTGTTGCCAATTTTGATAAAAAAATTTTTTCGGAACTTTCGAAGGCAGGAAAGATCAGTGACTTTGACAACTTTTGGGGCCGTTACTGTTTAAATCCGTGCCATAGTTTCGGAGAGGAAAAGATTCGCTCCAAATTTTTAAAGGTTCTAACTGTCAGTCACATTCTCACTCGGAAAGACTCAGCAAATCGCTCCAGAGTATACATATGAACATATATATATGCACATTTAAGCTTTGTAGCAAACGCATAAATAGGTTTCATTTTTCCTACAGCAAACTCGATCAAAAATTTGTTCTCGGCTGCTTTTCATTTCCGCACCACTAGATGGCTTGCTCTTCTAAAGATAATCGGTAGTAAAAACTTTTCCGTATTCGAAAAAACTAAAAGGTCTCATGCTACATGCAGTTGAATCTCATTAATTTTATGTTGCTAATGCGCTTGTGCTAGTGCCTTCATTCTTTTTCCGTCCATCCGGATGTTCATCCTGTGAGCAGCTACTCAATTTCGTAGTTTTGCAAACTGCAGTTTTACTTGCCGAATCCTTCCATTATTTTCCTAAATCAGCTTTAAGGCATACCTTCGAGTTCCAGTCGGAGACAATAACGATTGCTGCCGTAAACTACAAATACCGCTAACACATAAAAAATCATTGTTTCTTCTTCCCTTTTGGTGGGCAAAGTTTTTGTGTTTACATGCTTTAGTGACCACATCAACAATAGTAAAATCAGAGAGAGGAGTTAGGGTCACTTTCTTAGTGCCGGCTGCCATGAGACAATTCATAGCACTGAGATAAGTTAAAAGAATTGCAGAATGTAAAGTATTTGAAAAATAGAGAGCTTTCATTCAAATGATTCGTTCATTCGACGAATTGTTCGATTATTTGAATAAACGAATATATAAATTTCATCGGAAAGTGACTTTCGAATTTTCGAGGATTTTAAAAGTTATTTTGTTGCTTTCTTGCTTGTCTTGTCTTGTCTCTGTTAAAGGCAGAGGCTCGGCAAATCTCAACTAAGTCAAGTTTTCACTTACCTGGGGTTGTTGAATATGCTGATCCCGAAAATCCACTTCAGAGCTTAAAAACGGCGAAAACGAGCGCTTTTTAATGCCCTTCTCTTTGAAATTGGACGAGTGGCGCAAGGCTTGACGCTGAATCGTCGGGACCCAACGGTTATAGCACTGCGACGGGCAGCCTCCAATGGTAAGGAGGAATTGCCAAACTCGTCCGGGGGCGTGTAAGCTTGAGAGGAATTTTCTCGGCAGGGAAGACATGCTTTGTTACTGGGATGCCAATGTTTTCATACTTGGGCGATAAGGAACGTACGGCGTTAGAATCCTGAGTTTGAGTCTGCCGACCACTGCCCTTAAGACTTGCAAGCATTTAATAGCCCTTTAATTATGAAGTAAAGTGCGTTAGGCGCATGCCGCAGAAGGTATTGAAGATGAAGAATCCTTTATCCTTTATCCTCTTTATTGATTCTTTTTTTTCAGCGATGTACTACATTGTAAGTACCGAAAATGTTACCATATTGACGATTTGGACAAATGTCTAGACTGACATGCCTCGATTGTTTTTGAATTAATTAGAGTAAATTAATCAATTTGGCTTCACAAAGTTCAAACGGAAGTACGTTGTTATATTAATTGAATAGCAACGCTATTGACAGTGACAGTAGGCGTTTTGAAAGCTGTTCTTAACGCGCACTGTGTCGACAGTGGTGTTCCATTTCAAATAGCTGGTGATTGCTCAGCTAAGCAATTACACGTGCGTACAGTACCACCATGAAGTTCAACGTTGGATCACAACATGATAACTAATGTTTGACTAAAAAGGAAGACGAATTCACATTAACAAACAAATAAGACAGTTCGTGAACTCTTCTTAACATAAAAACAAAAAGAGATTAAATGGCTCATCTTTCGTGATCCCATTAGTCTGAATGTCCTATAATTATGCCCGGTTGAGGTCAGGCAACACATATTATTTGATTCATTGTTTAGACCTTCTTCATGTGTTCCACGACTGCTGCCTAGTTTTGCTTTTGTTTCGAAAGGCTCATAAACAGCTTTTTGAAACACATAAAATGTCCCAACGAAAATAACGAAGAGAGAATAGAGGAGCAAATAAAGATTCATCTTCCCGGATACATAGAACAAAACAGCCTTCTTTCTTCAACTCCGCTCCTAGTTCGCCGGTTTCCTCTTTGCAAGAAGAAGTGAAGTAGCAGAAATAACGGATGAGCGATGATGAAAAAAAGGAAAGCGGCTGAGAATGCTAAAAGAAGGAAACTCATCAAAAACTAGAGAAAAGTACTGTTTTTTGCATTCTGAGAATTGTTGACAGGCCTTAACACAAGACAGATGCTTGTGGAAACTACGCAACGGCTTTCTGCATATGAAGTAAGTCCGAAAATATATAAGGAAAAGAGAATGGACGAGCACAGAAGGACACATCTTTCCGGATACATAGAATTAGAACTGCGCTTATTTATTCAATCCCGCTTTAATCTCGCAGTTTTTCTCATCACAAGGAGATGTGATTTAGAGGATTGGGACCGAAATGAATAAAATTTGAGAATTAAATAGTTAAAAACGGCCAAAAATCTCTCACTGCCGTCGCTGAAAATTGAATAGGGGGGCTGCAGCGCTTGCAGCACAGTTCCAGCACAGTGCAAGAATTTTGGAACTTCTTTACAGAAATTTTAGTGTGTGGACCGATCAGCGCCAAACTTCGCACACATATGTTTTCGACACCGGTCCACCTCGTCTTTCATATAGTGAAAGCATTGAGGGTGCAGCGAGGGATAAAAGAAATCACTGCAAGCTTGTATCATTTTTGCTTTAGTAGTTGAGAAGCGACGCCAGACATGGATAGAGAAAGTAAAGAATTTTCACTGAGTTAAAAACGAATGAAATGTCACACTATTTGAAAATGGCAATTTTTGCAATTCTAGAACAAAATTTATCAAATTTGCAAATGACCCTCTTTTGACATTGACCTAGAAACAACGCAAAACTCCTTTGAGATAGGAACGAAACGGAATCTCAAGTTATAATAATATAATCATAAACATTAATATCTATTATTATTATAGTTATTAGGTGAGTTGCAGAACTCATTCGAAATAATCCAAAGTAACTCCCGACGCAAATGCACAAGTTATCTTTCTCAGACTCGATTTCATACCCTCAGCAAGTGACTCCATGAAAAACACAGCTTATAAATATGCGATAAGTTTGCACGGTGTACTTCAACTTTGACATATGGAAGTTGTAATTTGTTCTACAACAAAAATTAATGAATTTCGAGGATTTATGAGATTTTTGGCAAAAACCTCCTTCGCATCTTAAACCATGCATATCGACCCGTATTTGCGTACGAATTATTTTCAAAGGTAGAGGTTGACTCATTTGGCTGTAAAAACGAGATAGAACTTAAAGAGGCTGAGGTTTGGCTTCTCGCGAAGTCGAAAAGTCGCTGTACGCAAAACTGATGAAGACGACAATCAACGATCCTGAAGTTGGAATTTCAGAAGTAACCGAGGTTTTGCCTAGTCGGATCAATGATCTGCTGAACACGATTATCATATTCACCTGAAGCTTCTTTTCACGTTTAAGATGAAATTCCATACCGTAAGGCTTTAGCAACAATCTTACAAAAAAGCCCCTATCATGCAAATTTTTTCATTTTCATTTTTATTGTATCGTTGAAATGAATTGTTTTCTCATCGAATTGTATCGTTTTTGTGACAGCGTGTAAAATAAATCCTCTATGCCAAGATTAAGCCACATTTGTAGCAGTTCACAAATTTTCCACTTACAATATACGCCTTCCGTCAGCTTCACTACGACGACGAAATTTGGCGGAGTAGGAGCTGAGCTTGTATACATTACGTCATTACATACGCAATGACAAATTGAGTGCGTAATATGTGAAGAGAGTAATGTGAAAGAAATTGTAAAATTTGGTTTTCTACCTAATACTCTACTCTGTACTAGCTTGTACGACAAGTCTGCGAATAAAAGAAATTTCAGATAAGGATTTGAGACCGAAATGGGAACTAATGTTACCAGAAAACTGCCGTTACGCCATCGAAGTACACAGTACAACCTTAGTTCACCTGTAGAATAATGATGCATGTACACAGATGTTCCGGATGATAAACATGGAACGGTCAAGTGAAGTGAGCAAACACACGAGCGCAATATCACCACCTAATTAAATAGGACTCCTATAAAAAGGATATGGCTTGTTTCGGCCATCCCTTTTCGCCTTTTTTTCAATTTCAAAAATTGGCTCTGTAACATATTTCATAAATTTTTCTTTCGTGATTTTCACCTTATCGACTATCAAAATCACAAGTTCGACTTTTGTGCGGAGCAAATTTACATTGAAGACTAGAGGTTTAGAAACATGAGACTTGAATTTTGCTTTTCAACCCTCTTCGACCTTCTGATTGCGCTGAGTTCGGTATTATGCTTGAAATCTTACGAAGTTGTTAAAAAGGTGTTTCTATGACGTTTTTCAGCCTAGGGGATTGCTGGAGGGGATAGTTAAGAGATTCCCTCCACAAACAGTGACTGTGCAGAAAAATGGCGCTAATGGATAAAGCCATTTTATCCGTATTGAAAAAGTTAGCTGTTTGGCTCAGGCAGCCAATCGTGCTCAGTTGGGGGCTCTCATCCAGCTTTAACATCACAAGGCCATAAAATGCTTGAAAAGCACTTAACAGCTTCGAGGGATTGCAAGCACTGTGCTGGACTCAACGCACACAGAAGGCTAAGAAGGGATGAAAAGATTGCAGTCGCACTTTTCACGAACCTCTGCTTCCAAGCATCAAGACCTTGCATTAGAGCAGTCTAAAAATCGTGTGAAAATGTGCTCGAAAGTGCCAAAGTTGTTTTATCAACTTTTACAATTATGACACTTCCATAGTCTTAGGCATCGTTCATACCTCAAGCGATCTCAGATCTTATACATAAAGCTGAACGTGTGTGGTTGTGCGTATGGTGTGTGCATGTTCCGAATAGAAAATATTAATTTTGAACCGATCCGGACCAAACTTTGCGCACATTCACTTCGGTGGGGCGGATGTCATAGACTATTTTCTTCATCGATCGATATCAATTTTTCAATTTTTATCGATTTTTTCGCAGAGTTCGACCAGGTGCGTAGCGAGTGCTACCCGGGCAGCCGACTGCTGCCGCAGCCAGCCGCCAGGGCTGGCGTCAGCGCAAGCCGAATATGGTAGGATAATTACGTCGAGGTGCGATATCAGCCCTAGGGGCAGCGATAGTTTTTCTGTTACAATTGTGGACATCATAATACAGTAATTATTGATTAAGGCTGTAGTTACATATGCACCAGAACGATACTCCTTAAAATATGTCATAGCATTTATCCGTTCGCGAAGGAACAGATCCCTTTCTACGTAATGGTTTGCAGCTTCGAGGGTTCTGAAAAAGCCGTTATGCGTGATTTGTATCGCTTAATAGTAAACAACCTCCAGAACGTGCAGAAGCTTCCTCAACATGGTAACAGCAATTTTTTGAAAACGTGTTCTTTGATTGGAGGATGAGTTTTGCGTACCAGTAATCCCCTTAGCTTCCTGAAAAGTTCAACTGAAATTTCAAAAAAAAAATTCAAAAGAGGGGTATAAAAATTCTTACTTATGAAATGCCTCAGCTTTTGTAGTTCGCAGCCCCTCGATGTCAAATTTAAACCACATATCTTCATACATGCCTTGAAACCATGTCTTCAGATACTCGAGATTTCTTTCAAAAAACTTTTTTGACGAATAAACACTTTTTGATTTTTGGTTTATTTTAGCTTCTGGTCATTTCAAGAATTTCTTTACTCTGTGTGAATCCGTTCATTTGCTTTTTATCAATAAACTAGGAATTTTTTGCTGCTTAAAATGATACAGATATTGATATATACGGTTGATAGTGCCCCTGAGGCTGATATCGCACTTCAGCGCGACGAGGTGCGAAGAAATCTATCGGCGGAGAGTTATAGACTGCTGGTGTAATTATCCTTAGGTAGGTGCCAGAGTAAGCGAATATTTTGTTCAGGTTGGGGTCCCGCGCAGAATTACCGTCACTTGGATCGACGCCAGTATGGTGAGATGTCAATTCTCATGTCAATGTTAGGGCGGGACCCCAACCTGAACAAAATATTCGCTTGCTCCGGCACCTGCCTTACATGTGCGGCTGCGCTGACGCCAGGGCCCGGCACAGATCGTCTGGAAGCAGGCTGGACTTCGTTTTTAAAGCACATAGCATGGATATCGTTTTCGACGAGCCGGGGCCAAACACCAAGAATAAGCGGCATTTAGTCAAACACAAGCTCTTCGGACAGGTTATCACACGCTTGACATGCTCCATCGTGTATGGTGGAAAGTGCGCGCGATTTGAAAGCAAGGGTAAAACAAAAAATTTGCTTGTTTACAGCGCACACAGAAGCATGTGACACCAAAATCGAACTATATGTATAGAAAATTATTTGCAAAAGAATTGTGTAAAAAATTTTGAAAACTTATGTGAAGTAATACCTTTTCCAAAATTAGATCGTCTTCAGACGGCCACCAGACGATCTGAGATCGTCTGGAGCATATATTTTTGTCACTTCACATAAGTTTCGGATCTTTTTAGCATGGACGGATTCCCCGGTCAAAAATCTATCCCTGAGCACGAAGACATTTTCATATCATTATCTTTCCTTTGTTTTTTGCCTTCATTTCTTCTCGCTTTGTTAAATATCGCGCTCTAATGCCAAAATCTTGCGCATGCGTAGTATTCAGCTCCAATTTGGATTTTCATTCTTATCTTACGTCTTTTCTTTTAAAATAGTAAATCTTTCTTGTTTTCATCTTCTCCTAAGCAGGTAGATCAAAGATGACTTCGTAAAACTTCCGAAAGTCAGGGGAGACTTCGTTTTCAGAAACCCTAAAAACCGACTCGTGCCGGACCCTGGCTGACGCCAGCTCTCGCGGCTGGCTGCGGCAGCAGTCGGCTGCCTGGGTAGCATTTGCACGCCTTCCAGTTCGACCTACGGGGCTGAGGTTTGGCACAGTGGAGTAAGTGAGCATGCTGATTACTAATACAGCGGGAATAGGGAATTGGCGTGTACAGGGAAAGAAATGGAGCTCTTTATCGTAGCGTCTTGACAGATCCGAGCGGAGCCGAGTAAGCCAGCTACTTTATATAAGCAAAATTTGGCATTTACGCCTATTACAAAAGTTATGCGTCTATGCGAAAGTTCTACACGCATTGGATTTCCAAACATCTGGCAAGCAATCAGATCGGCAGCGATCGCGATTTGGGAGTATCGCTCGAGGTATTACGGAGGTTTTAGGAGTACGCACTTAGAGACTTAGAGAGGGAAAGGACCTGAGAGGGAACGCGTCATATCCCGCTATCCTAGATATCTTTCTTCTTCTTTTAATATTATCAAGGTTCTCATACCTGATAACCTGCGCATAAGGCCTAAGGGATACCTTTGCGATTCTAATCGCTGCACGATGTGACACTGCAACGACCCTTTATAATTGGTGGTAAGCGCATTTGCTCGGGACAGACTTCATGCGTTTGCATCAACTTATAAAGCTACGCCATGCATCCACTGAGAATCCCCAGGGAATCACCCCTCATTTCCAAAATCGTTTATATACTTTTAATTCAAAGAAAACGTTGTAAAATTGGCTCGAGGTATGACATGGCACTGCTAAATATCTTTATAGTAGGTACTAGCTGGCTTACCCGACACCGCCCGGCCCTGTCAAAAATCTATGATAAAGCTCTCATCCCTATCCCTGTACAACCTTTCCCTGTGCCCACGTCTACATGCCAATTCACTATTCCCGCTGTTTTAGTAATCAGCTGTTCGATTACCCCCTGTGCTGCCAACTCCCACCCCGTAGCTAAGCTTTGCAAAAAATCGATGAATGCGATAAAAGTAGCGGATAATTTTGAATACTAATATTGTATTCGTAATCAGCATGCTAGCTTACCACCCCGCACCAACTCCCAGCCCCGTAGCTCAAACTTTACAAGAAACCAATAAAAATCGATAAAATCGATATTGGTCGATATTGATAACGAAAAGTAGCCTACGACACCAGCCCCGCAATTTTTTTTCTTTTGAGATTTAGAGAATTTTCATTCACAAACTCAAAAAAGTCACTTGCACATTTTTGTGAAATATGTAAGCGACTTTCAAATTTGCAACTCACACCTGATATTTGCGCAGTACGATTGATTTTCAAACACCAGGTGTACTATATATGAGAGGTGGTCCCAGGATTGTTCAAGGGAGGGTGGAAAGGGGGGAGGCAGCGGACAAAATGTTTCTAAATAGAGATGCATGACGTTCGCCACGCACTTTTTGCAAGGCTGATTTGAATTTTGACATTATTTTACTACTTGATTGTATAAACAAATTGCTCACAAATTTTGTAAATCAAGGAGCAAGTTTTAGAATTCGTCATGCAGTGGATATTGGCGATATTTTGCTGGTGGTGTGCACCTTCCACTAAGCCCCCTGAAGAAGACATTGGCAATTCACCTGGCTACAAACTCGCGTCCAAAATGATTAGGAAATCCATCAACTTCTCGGTCAGTTGCCTTCGATCCTTTAGGATATGTAAAAAATGATCACTTCAGGTGGATCCATGTCAAGACTTCTATGAGTTTACTTGCGGTAACTGGATAAAAAAGAATCCAATTCCCGGTCACCACATATCTTATTCTCAATTTACAAAACTTGGAGATAAAGTGGAAAACGAACTAAGAGGTGAGAATCTAAACGCGGAAGTGCATAGCTTCAACTTTGCTCACTTTACTTCTCAAAAGTGTTGCATTTTTCCAGCCAAGTTTTTCCATTCAAGCATGTTTTCAGAGTTGTTTGAATCAAAGAAGAGTTATAAATCAAAAGTTATGAACGGTTTGAAGATTTATTACAAGAAATGTATGGACATAAATGGACAAAATCGTATTGGTGCGAGGCGAATGATACGGACACTAAATGTTTGTCACTGTTTCTCACCCCTACTTTTGCATTACTTCCGTTTACATTTGAACGCTTCAGAAATTTGGCGTTTGGCCGATTTTGCAAGGAGATAAAAAATGGAAAAGAGAGGATTTTGATTTGACTTCATTGCTTTCATTCGTTTCACGCCGCCGCCGAGTTGACTTGTTCGTTAATTTCAAAGTAACTGAAGACGAAAAAAACGTGTCTCGCCGTCTTCTCGAGGTTTGTGGTAATTCTTGTAGCATGTTCGCTAATCCATAAAACTATACTACAATACGCATAGCTTCATAATATACTCCAACCAAAATTTGATGCTTAAAACCGCTTAACTTTCACCTCACTCGCAGTCATAGTAGCATATTTTTTAAAGTAACCTCTCCAAAATATGAAAGCAAAAATATACATACTTGTAATTTAGTTATAATAATGGTAACGAATTGAGGACTGATTTACAACGTGTTTTTTCAAAGATCATAGACTGTGTTTTCGTACTTCTCACATTCCTCAAACTGTATGTTGTTTATGATTTCATACAACCTTCTGAAACAGCGATTTCGACTGCTGTAGAGGAAGGCGTGGAGATCGGCGTTGTGGAGACTGATCTGACGCTGTAGGTGCAGAGCACGAGGCAGTCTTCATGGTGTGTTGTCCAAGACGTCCAGATTGTCGTTTTTGTTCAAGCCAGGCGCCTTTAGCAGCCTAACATCGGCCTTATTACCACTCGGCACTGTAGGTAGGGTTGGATGTGCAGTCCTTTTTTCTTTCTTAGCTAAACTGGTAACAGATTTTTCCCGACAAGAGCAGATAGCAATTTGTTCTCTTCTCTTCCTCGGCGATTTCACCTAGAGATTTGAAGGTGGGACCATTAGAGGATGACATGCATTCGCGAAGGTAAACGTTGGTCATTGTTGGATTACTCATGACAAGATACAGACAATCAGAAATTCCTTGAATTTTTTCCTTTTTTTCTGGATGAATCTAAAACTTTTTCTCAGGTGTACAATGGTCATTTAGTTGCTAAACGCAAGCAGAAAAGGCACCGCTGCGCGTTGTGCCCGAAGCTGTTAGTCCCCTACTATTTCCTCAGTTAAGGCGCCCTATGGCAGAAGGTCTCGCGCGGATTCTGGCGCGCTCGCCTTTAAAGGCAGTGTCCGGGCAAAAAGTCGATTTTGAGATTTTGTGCTTACCCAGGCCTATTCCCTACGCTGAATCCGAATATCCACATTGGAAAGCGCGAAAACGGCGAAAAAGAGCTCTAACGCAGGAGTGAAATCAGAAGTGGGTGGGGTCTTCCCCAAGGGGATTTCACGGTCCCAGCTTTCGGAGCGATCTTTTCAATCCCACTAACCCCCCTGATATCTCAACGGACCAAGTGCGAATGCATGATCTGAAATCAGAGTCAAAGAACGACTGACTTGAAACCGGAAGCGAAAAGATCGCTCCGGGAGCGGGACCGTGAATTCACCCTGGGGAAGACCCCGCCCACTTTTGATTTCCCTCCTGCGTTAGAGTCCTTCTTCGCCGTTTTCGCGCTTTCCGGTGTGGATTTTCGGGTTCAGCGTAGCGAATAGGCCCGGGTAAGCACTAAATTTCAAAATCGAGTTTTTGCCCGGGCACTGCCTTTAAAGCAAGGGCATTGCTCCTACACCTGAGAATAGGGTAAATGGACTTGTCTTGCACACAAAGCATTTTACTTTAATCGTTATAATTAATTATTTTATAATAAGCAAACTTAGCAAATGCAAATGCGATCCTAAATCCAAAGATTGTGATTTTTAAGCCTGGAAGCCTTTGAAATACTGAAGACGTAACGAAACACCCCGAAATTCTCAGGACAGAAAGTAGGAGAATGGCGCCGCAACGGGGAGTAATTGCAATGAATAAGCTTCTATAGCTTCATGAAATTTGAACCGATCCAGATTTAATCCCCCATTTTTCATTTAATCTTGCCATACATTAAATTGTAAGAAAATCCACGGGCTATACCATATGAGAGAGCGTTTCCGAAGTACAGTTGAATGTTTAGGGTACAACATTACAATAGGGGATGAGTGGCGTAGTGGTATGAGGCGCCGCTATGACCAGATCGGACACAGGTTCAATCCCCGTCCCTGGGCCAACCAAGCTTTCTACCCTCCGGGGCCGTTAAATTGGTACCAGAGTAATCTGGGAGGATAAAAGCACTGACTTGGGAACGGCTGGTTCCCGCAAGTCACTGTAATAGGCTCGCACGCATACAATTGCCTCTTCGAACTATGAAGTTAGTGTGTGTTCGGCGCATGCCCTCAGAGGATATTGAAGACGCCGAATCTTTTATCCTTTATCCTTTACAACATTATAAAAGGTTTACAAATTATTGTTGGCCATCGTTGGCAGGATATGCGCTGTTCATTATGTGAGACTTCACTGAGGCTCTGAAAGCAGAACTTCTACCCCAATCGGCACATTCAACATCCCTCTCATTTACTAGCATAAGAGCGGTGTACCCAAGATTTCCTTCTGGAGGGGGGTCAAAAATTTCTGAGGAAGGTGGTGGCGTCAGCCACGCACTCCGAAAATTTTCTTGATATGCTTCAAAAATTTTCGCAGGGCATAAGCCCGAAATTTTTATGAAGCTGAATCAAATGTTCCGAAAATTTTAGAAATTATTTTGATTATTTACAAGCGTAAAAAAGTCGCTTGCACATTTCTATAACTTATGTGACTTTTGAAAATTTTGCGGCCCATTTTCGGCTCCCCCTCGGTGCCACTGTTTTTTAGTTTCAGTCTCACTCAAAGCCAGCATGTTCGATTTCCATCTGCGATACCATATTTTGAAGGGAGAAAAAATGCTGACAATGAGATATTCAGAAGTCAAAATGGCTAATCCAAGCATTATACCTACTATTTGATGCAGAAATCAACGCTGATTTCGAATCTTATACCAAATCTGATTAGCGCCTCTGTGGGCGAATTTATGAGTAGTTTTATAGCGATAAAATCGCACATGAAAATTGCCAAATATTGAACACATTATTGCACTTTCAGCTCACTTTTAGGCTTTAAGAATATAAAATAACTTAGCTGCATGTTTCGGCTCACCATCAAGCCAAACACGGCTCTGTAACCCCAAACTTGAGCTTTGCATGCACGACTTTCTAGCAAAATAACGGCTTTCAATTAACGGCTCCTAACTTCGCTCACATCGCTAAGCAGATATGGATGAATACAGATTCGAAATCAGCATTCTGTGCAGCATCTAATGGTGTGCAACTTACTTGTAGTGGCCACGTCGATCCTGACCATTCCCTCGTAAGCCTAAGTAAAAATCAAAAAAATCTATTTTTCAAAAGTGCAGCAAAACGAGTCACTACACTGGTACATGTCTTACAAAAGTGTTTCTCAATTGTATTTGACACATTAAAGGCACCGTCCATCCAGATTCTCGACATCCAGGTCTTCGTTTCAGGGCCTTCTCATGTCCCTGATTCTGAAAATGTAGTCGAGGAAACCCGACATTCCCCGTTCCGGAGAACCAGGCAGGCTTTCCGAAACGGTGATTGGATGGACGCGCAGGGATGGATGGGCAAGGATGGGGAGGCGATGCCGTCTGGAGGTCTTGTGCGTCGTTATCGTTATTCCGGAACGATTTTCTCGCTTCCGAAGCGACATTTTGCGCCGCGACTTGGGCATTGGCTTGATAGGGGGTCCTGCTATTATATGCTTTCAAAAGCTCAAGACCCTCAACTTAGAGTGGACGGTGCCTTTGAACACCATTGACTTGATTGAGGAGACATTTGATCATTATTTGCTAGTCAATTTTTTTTCCAAGATTAAGTTTCAGAATCAAGCTCCCCTATCTTACGACCCCTCCTCTCTGCTGTAGGTGCCCCCTTAGCCTTCCGTTGCGACAATCGCAGTACACGTTTGACTTGCTTACGAGTATGCATGAGTGTAACGTAAAGAGTCTGAGGCAATCATTTAGTTGCGTTACTTTTTTGGAAAGTCAAAAATCTTCATATCATTAGTTGTCGGATAACTGTTGTTACACTTTTTATTTTAATTCTTAGAAATCTCAGAGGCTTTGGAAAGACCTCATGTTCACGGCAATATGGGTAAGATCAAAAGGCCTATACAATGGTACCGTATCCGCGATCCGTGCCAAGATACCCACTTTGTGGCTGAAATCCGTGTCTTTCAATTTTTGTAAATGAGCTGGCGTCCTCTCAGGTGGTCAGCGATAGACCGGGCAATGTGATAATCAGGTAGGGCATAATCTGTAGCGGACATGGCATACGTTTTTCTGAGCGGTTTAAATTTCAGTGTGCGCCATCTTTGCAATCATCGGAATTTTTACGAGGGAAACGTCTTCAAAAAATTTCAAAAATCCTTTTTATGTTTTCAGTATTCATTTCTATACGAAGCACATAGAAAGAAGAATTTAGGAAAGTTTTTGAATTTTTTTGGTAATTTTTTCACTCCTCGTTTTTGAAACGCTAGAGGCACGGGAATGTTTCCATGTAAGAGACAATGCCAAAATACGTTCTAAAAAAATTCTGGAAGGGGAAAAGCGCAATAAGTGCAGAGAAAAAGATCAGACAAAAACTGAAAAATTTGACTGCTTTTCCAAAACTGCGTACACTTTTTGGTCACTAGTGCACTTGCGGCATCAATCATGCTGGTGGGTAGATCCTGCTATGTCCTAAGCGTGTTGCAAATTTGGGGTTTTCAGAAAGCTTCCGGAATTTCCTAGAAATTTTAGAAAAAAAGTGTAACAGAAATTATCCGATAACCTAATATTAAGATAAATTTCAAATTATCAAAAACATGCTGACTGCTCCTTTTTCTAGTTTACTCAAGGAGGAAACACTTTGCCGGCAAGGATGTACTTGAATAGGGACACTTATGGCGCCAAGATCAATCTGTACCGAGAGTTTCTTATTAAAAAAGTAACTTATTTCCAGTATTTAAACTTAAATTCGAATTTTTCTACCGCAGGTTACGCTGTATCAAGAAGATGGCAAACTCCCCATAAACACAACGAAGACTGGAGAGGATGTAGACGAAGTCATTGAATTAGAAACAAAAATAGCAGAGATTCGCGCTTCATTCGGGGCTTCCAAAAATCTTGACCAGTTTTACAATCTGCGTCGCTTTAGAAAATTGAGAAAATATAATACATGCCACTGGTTCGTATTTACGCATCATTTTGAGCCAAGAAACGATGGATCATCAAACCACAAGTTATCTTTCGATCAGATTGACTGGCACCGGTTTTTCCGCGAAGTCGCTCCAGCTGCTGCCCGCCCTTACTTTGAATCAAACCCACAAATACTCGTTCGAGATTTTGAATATTTAAAAAGGTACAGCTGAAAGCTTGCCCAAAGTTGAGTATCACAGCAGCTTTCTTTAGAATAAGCAAACTTTTAAATAAAACGGACCCTCGCATCATCACAAACTACGTTTTTCTACGATTTTCTTCAATACTAACAAAGGAGATGGGAGAAAGATACGAGGACGCCACTCAGGTAGCAGCATATCGCTGTTGAGATGCTTTTGATTTGCTTAGCTAATATTAGTTCGAAACTAGCTTCCATCGAAGTGTTTCCTAGCTGAAGTACTCAACTTCAAATTGAAATCTAGGATTATATGCGCGCGATGTATGGAAGACAAGAGAAAGCACCGCGGTGGAAGGAATGTACCAAAAGCACTAAGGATCTATTGAAATACGCAACTAGTGCAATGTATATAAGGAAAGCATTCGACAAGGTACTGAAGCGCGTGATGAAGCTGATTAATTTTCGATAATTTAGGAATCAAAAAAGGTCGCATTGAGTATGATCGATGATTTGCAAGCGGCCTTCCGCGTTATGCTCAAGACTAACAACTGGTTGGACGGCTCAACCAAAAAAGCAAGTATACGGAGTAGAAAATAACTGCAAAACAGTCTAAAGCGATTATTTCAGAAAGCTTTGCACAAGGAAAAGAAAATGTTGCGTCTGGTAGCATATCCCGACTTCGTTCTAGACGACAAGAAGCTTGACAAAGCATATGACGGCGTGAGTACAGCACATGTCATTGTTTGTTATGTTGACGAAACAACCTGTTCTAGCTGAATTTGAATGACGATGATTCGTACAGTGAAGTGCTGGAAAAGATGGGTCGGTACACCATCAAATTCATCTTTAAACGATTAATGGAACCAGTAGATCGCTCTGAGTATGGTTTCAACTCAGCTGCAGTGAACGCTTACTACGACACAGCTAACTCTATTAGTAAGCCGCAGAGTAAGACGTTCGTTTATTCTCCGCATACTGATCTTTCCAGAACTCCCTGCTGCCATTCTTCAGGCTCCATTCTTCCACCACACTTTTCCAAGGTTAGTTTCAGCTGACAATCTTTGTACAGAATTTGAAAAAATAGCACTTTCCTCTGCTACTTTCTGATGTTTTTCACTCAACATCGTCATCCATAATGTTATTCAATACTCTCAACGTTTGTGGAAAGAAAAACAAAACATTGTACTTCATAGAGTGAACAAGAACATGCTAATCAAACCAGCATGTTCTTGTTCAGTCTACGAGATAGGGTAGGGGACTATATGTCGCCGAAAGTGAAGGTCCCGTCGGACAACTGGGAAAAATACACCTTCCAATACATGCACAGGCCGAGTATCCGCTGCATTGTTCGCGCGGGACCCTCCCACTTTCGGCGACATATAGTTTACTACCCTCCGAGATACAGTACTAGTTTGCGCGGGTCTTTGAAAAGCAGTGTCCGGACAAAAACTCGCCCAACCGTATTTCTTGCTACTGATGAAGCTGTTGCGTCCGAGTTGGTCCACTTTCGTATGACAAAGAGTTTCAAACCAAAAATTGTCTAAACACGTCTTTGAATAATTTTTGAGAATAGAAAGGCTTTACTTTTACCTTTTATCATAGAAGACGATGAAGTTGAACTTATGCCCCATCGTTTGCCGTCGAAAATTATCCTACAAAATTCATGGAAAGTCCACGATACCACAAAGCCTTAAAATTTTGATCAGTACTTTTCAGAATTGTTTTATGTGGAAGCTAACATCTGATAGCAGAAAAGCGTTTGAAAGGAGAATTATAACAGAGAAAGCTTAATGCGCGTGCAATGGCTGCAAACTCGCCGACTCCCGCGATCACGCAAGCCTAGCGATTTTAAGAGCCAAGCACGTTGACACCCTGGGTCATGTAATCACAATCTAATACGTAAAGAATCGTTAGCTCATTTCGAAAATCTTCAAAAAGCGGGCCGAAGCGGGTCCCGAAGCGCATGCCTGCCAACCTAGCAGGTTTAAGGTTTACAAGTCAGTAAACTAAAAGAAAGGAAGAGAGAGAAAGCGGTGCAAAATAGCGAGTACCAGTCGGTCCAGCACAGGACCAATAAACAAGTAGAAAAATCTATGTTAAACGAATTTGCTTTTGCCAACTTAAAAGTTTGCAATCCTTTATCGCGTCAAATGCGCAATTCTTACAAGTGCGGGGGGCACTTTCTTCCTTTAGAGCTGACGTTTCGTTTCCTCTTTGGGGTAATCGCAAAGAGTAGAGGACAAAATTCGAAATTACATCTCATATAGTAAAGATTAGGTGTAGAGCAGATTGATGTAATATTCGTGAATAACATATGTGACTTAGACTTAGATATGCGCCATACTTGATCCGCTTAGTCCACTTGATCCGATTGATCCGCTTCGTCATTGGTCGATTCAGTGAACTGAGAGCAATAGCGAAGCGGTTGCCCGCTGCATCCGCTCGTGCCACTTCATCCACTTCACTATTGGTCAGTTCATTTGTCCAATGATGGAGCGGATCAAGCGGATCAAATGGATTAAGCGGATCAAGTATGAGGCGTGCCTTAGAAAAAGTAGGGCAAGCTTTTCGTTCATATGACATTATATGATTACACTTTCCGTCTCGCGTATACGCACCGAACCTGGATGATCCACACCGTTGGTCGTGCGTTGGCAACGAGTCACACTTTTATTTCGCGATAGTAGAAAATCTAAAAAAATTTCGTTATCTTATAATCATATGAGCTTCCCTCAATTTTTTGTTTTTTTTTGCTCCTCTCTACCTTTGTCCGTTTGTTTACTGATGATGCCATATAATTATCTGTGAAATACTAACATCAATTGTTTAATACTTAATACTTAGTGCAAAGAAACTTGGCTTTTCAAACTTACGTTTCCGTCGTAAGCTTGATTACTGTCCTGAATATTTCTGAGGTGTACGTACTGATGCGTATTTTTTTCCTCTTTTCTTTTTCTCATATACGATCTCTATCTACCATTCTAGTGTCTATCCCTGGTCCGGCAAGCCGCTTCCAGCTGATCGGTTGTAAAGCGGTAGGAACTACACCATACCAGCGTGATAGTCAGCTCGAATAGTAAACTTCACACAAACTTCGGCAATTCAAAATGCGATGCGACATTAATCACTAACATGATTAGCGCATATGCGAGTAAACCAATCAGATTTAATTGCAAGTCAGCTTAGGGTTGTGCCAGACTACGCTGGAAAAGCGGCGTACGCCACGTACGCCGCGTACGCCACGTACGCCGCGTACGCCACGTACGCCGCGTACGCCGCGCAGTCTGGCCCAACCTTTGGGTAATGGGTAACCGGAAGGGTTAAAATGACATTAAATACAGGCCAAAACTTTATGTGGCTCTGATTGTACTTATAATAAATGTTCAATTCAGCGTACAGACAATTTCCGACATTAGTTATAGGCAAGCGAAGATTGATAAGTGGTCTTAAGTGTCGGACCTATGTGACGTTAACGCCGTCTTTTTTGTGACAATCTTGTTTTCTGAAAAAATCCAAAAAGTTGAAAAAGTTTTTTTTTGTAAGGACTCTCTGATCGCATTCCAAAGTCTGCTTTATCGAAGCGAAGACGCAAAGCTCACGCCGTGCATAGCATTTCTTCACAACTTCTCTTCGTTACTCATAATAATGATTTTTTATACGAAAAATCTGGTTCAATATGTTTGGATAAAAAGTGGAAAAAATATGCAATATTCGTATTTTCGGACTATGCTGTCGTCTCCGAATGGCGTGTAATTTTTGAAGCACATCATGCGGCATTGTAGAACAAAACGCGTGACCTCAAACGCTGAAATTTGATTCGTTACAGGGCCATTTTTTTCTAGAAAACACAGTATTCAAATATTAGGCGCAATCCACTCCTTATATGGTATCCAAAATATCAAGGTGAGCTTGCGTTCCAAAGCAAGACAAACCATTTATATCTTGTTACAAACGGTTCGATCAAAGTGTCCTTTTCTGTAAGCGGTAGATCAAAAACCTTACAAAAAGTTAGTAAATCTAAAAAAATGAATCAATTTTCAAAGCATCGAAGCAAATTTGTAACGTGAAAAGTGCACAAAGCTTTTTTATTATCTCGAATTCCTCATAGTTTCTCTAAATACAAGAGCTTTCTGATTTCAGGGCATTTAACTACGGAGGAATTGGGTCTATAATTGGGCATGAAATCACACACGGCTTTGATCATGAAGGTGCTTATTTTTTTTATATCTTAAACCTGCAAATAGCTGATAATATTACATTTCAACTACTAGTTCCTCTTATCATCGCATACTCTGTTTTCTAGGACGGCAGTATGATGCTTACGGGAATCTTCATAATTGGTGGAATATGGATATGCAGAAGAAGTTTGAAGAGCATGCTCAGTGCTTTGTCGATCAGTACAATAAGATTGAAGTTGGCAGAGTTATTCAGCACGCTTGATGCATATCACCAAAAACTTAGGTACTACCCAGCACCAATCACAGCATCAATGGTGAACTCACGCAAGGAGAAAATATTGCTGATAATGGCGGAGTTAAACAGGCTTACAGGGTATATCACAGGGCTAGATCAGTCAGCATCTATGCCATAACAAATGATGTTTTGTTTAGGCTTACAAAGCTTATCTGCAAAAGCATGGTGGGAAGGAACCGAGGATTAAAGGCCTCGAAAATTATGACAACGATCAGATGTTTTTCATAGGCTATGCTTCGGTAACGCTTTTAGGCTCACAAAAATATTATACACCATATCAAGTGGCATTGTTCAAGGTTTGGTGTGAGCATACCACGCAGCAGAGATTGCTCAACCAAATTCTTACTGATAGGCATTCTCCGGCACGTTATCGGTGAGAGTTTCTTGATTTGCAAGAACTCCGTTAAACCCATACACTTGCATCTACAGCATACATTCCTCTTTAGGGTCAACCAAGTGCTAGCCAACCAGCCCGAATTTGCTAGTGCTTTCAAGTGTAAGAAAGGCACTCCGATGAACCCAAAAAAATCCAAACGTTGTGCTGTCTGGTAGAGATGAAGCAGCAACGAAATCGAAGATTTTATGATCTAAGGTTTCGTTTATCATAAACAATTGCAATTTTTGTATATTATGGCGAACAGCCTAAACTCTTGCAATGGAAGGCTCGTGCGAGTCACGTATAAAATCCCTTTGTTCTGCTTTGTCACTTGAAATCGTTAGAATGGTCTAAAACCTGTTATGAATTATGTTCTACCGTTAATCTTATCATAAAACTATCTTAACTAATTTTTGATGCAACACAAATCCATCTCTTCAAAAACCACGCTTTGCTTGGATAAGCCGCGGCCCTCATTATCATTGAAGACCGAAGGAACATTTGCAGCGTCCGCGTGCCAGGCGACGATGTTTTAATATAAAGATTGAGGGCCTTGAATCAACCGCCGTTTGTGTTGCTGACCCGCACTTGATTCAAACTGTAATACACCGCTCGAGCATGGCCCTTGACTCGTGCAGCGGCCAACCCGAGACCCTTGAATTACTGCAGCGATTCATCCTCCGGCTGCTTCGCGAAATCTACGATGGGCGCTCGACTGTGTTCTTGAATGATGTAAATGCCATATTACTCACCTTGATTCTCTTTGCGTTTTCAAAGCACAAGAAAAACGCTTCTACAAAAGGCATTTGATTCTTTGCGTTTTGTAAATATGGGTGCGATAGAGGGAGCCGGGCTCTCCCCAGGTGAAGGGAGTCTCGGCTTTTTCCGATCTTCCAGGGTGAAGGAGGTATGTGAGCCTAGGGGGAGGGGAGAGAGAAAAGGTAAAAAAGCGTGGTATGAGGAGCTCTAAATTGTACCTTATTTAGGTAAAAGTTAAAACAAATTTTTTTTAGGATTCAAGAAAATATTAATAAATTTAAAAAATTGACATTATGAAGATCTGTGCTCCTATTTCATTGCATCAGCAAAAAACGAAAGCAGTAAGGTTTATCCCAAAAGATGTACAAGTTAGGAACAACTTACAGTTCCTGCACGTCATCATCAACAATATTACTATCGCTAACGTCAGAGACAATAAGTTGCCTGCAAGATCTTCTTCTTCCTTCAAAGATTATCGGAGTAGAAGTAGAATTGCGTCAAAAAGCGTTCTGAGTCGAAAATGGATTTGAAACGTTCTTCTTCTTCTAAGCGCTTTTGTGTTTTTTTCCCGGCCCTCTGGTAGCACCAGGAAGTCAGCAGGTAGGTGACCAGTTTCTTCATACCATCTTTTAGGATATTTTAGAAAGTCATCTGATGGCAGCCTGTCTGGACCACTTATAATCTTTTAAATGAAGTTTTTATTAGGTTGATGCATAATTGCTGCACCAAAATAGGAACAGACCGCAATAACTCGAAATAATCCTATATCCCAAGTAGGATTCGATATATCATTAGGTAGAGCAAACCTAGCTCTACAAGATATTGCTTAAAGATTTGCAGCAGCTTTGATCCAAGCGAAGATTGAAGCCAAAAACGAAAAAGATCCAAGCGACACAAAAAACCAAGAAAAAATTGGAATTCCGTTCAGAAATTCCTTCAAAATTTCTAACTTGCTCACGCATTGTCATTTCGTATAAGACATCTGTCTATGCAGTTGCTGTATTTTTCTCTTAGCTAGAAATTGAGAAAACGAACTTTTTCATATTTTTTTCCAAAACAATGCTTAGATGTTCTAGCACTGACAGCTGTATACTATAGGACCTTAGAAGCGTGAGTGTGAATTTTCAGCTTTTTACAGCAGCTAATTTACGAGAAATATCGAATTTTTTGGCAACTAGGCAAGAAAAGTTTCTGATGAAGAGAGCTAAGTTCGTTATTTCTCGTGAACTAGCTAGAAGGCTGAAAATGCAAAGTTTCACTGCTAATGGCATGTACTATACAACTGTTAGTGCTAGAACATCTCAGCACTAATTTGGCAAAAACATGAAAAACTTCGTTTTCTCATCGTCTGGCTGAGAAAAAAAAACAGGAACCGCATAGATAAATGTCTTAAGTGGAATGTATACGCGTGAGCAAGAAAGAAATTTTGTAGGAGCTTTTTGAATGAAGTTACAATTTTGTTTTGATTGGTCTTATGGTTTTCGGACGCATGGTTTTTTTCAGTTTTCGGTTTAAAACTTCGCGTTGATCAAAGCTGGTGTAGATATTTGAGCTCTACCTTGTAGAGTTAGGTTTGCGCTATCTAATGATATATCGAATTCTATTTGGGATATAGGATGATTGCGAGTTATTGCTGTCTGTACCTATTTTGGCGCAGGGATTATGCATCAACCTAATAGATAACATTATGTTTAGTAGAAGGCTGACAAATCTTGAGTAATTGCTTAGATGCTCCACCGTTGTACGAGTTCTGCGTTGCGTTCTGGTAACAGAGTAGATAGAAAATCCGCTTTTTACCTCTGCCGCGCTAGTCGGAATGGGAACTAGCTTTGCTAGTAGTTCCATCAGATTTTTGATAACGATGGCATAACTTTCAATACATAGCATACCTTTTACTTAAATATGCAACATTTTAGATTCCTCGTCAATGTATTAACGATGGATAAGTGCCATCAACAGCACACTTTTCACTGAAAATCATAAACATATAACAACGATTAGCACGCTGTGCTGACAATAATGGGATAACTGTCAATCAAAAGCGCATTTTTTACTAGAAAAAACATAAACATATAACAACGATAAGCACGCTTAAATAGACGCGTTCGCTTACGTTCCTGCGAAGAGGATATTCGGATCGGATCGGACGTGAAGCCAGACCTCCCTCGACAGCAAGAGGAAGAGCAGGCACTAGTGCCGAATGAACAGCAGGAGCAGCAGCGCGATTAACAGCACCACCGCCC
The DNA here is from genome assembly GCA_958299035.1 of Cylicocyclus nassatus. NCBI lineage: Eukaryota > Metazoa > Nematoda > Chromadorea > Rhabditida > Strongylidae > Cylicocyclus > Cylicocyclus nassatus. Next base: position 79,864,661 of record CATQJL010000316.1, on the reverse strand, counting down.
GAACAGCAAGCCGAGCCACCGCGGCGAAGGCCCCCATTTCGAGTGGGAGGCCTTGAACTAATCAGGGCGACGTTAATTTTGGTGACCCGGCCCTCTGGCAGGGGCCGCTGGGACGACAGGAACAGGATGGTCCCCAAGGGGACCCGTGGAAAAGAAGGAAAGAGCTGTCGGCTCTAGATTTTTTCTTTCAATGTTAATAAAGCGTTTTTTTCCTTTTTTTGTCTAATTTGATGCATAAAGATTATTTTTAAGTGCACTAAAATATCTCTTGTTTTTAAAAGTTAGTCATCTCGTATTCCTTAACCAAGGTTCGTTGTGATAATTTCTCAGGTCCCTATGATAACCGCCTCTTCTCGGCATGAAGTGACCTTCGCAAATCATTCTGAATTAGTCTTCTCACGAGCGTTTGTTAAGAGCTAAAACTGAGCCTAGGTTTCTCTATATCCTTTTTGCATGAAGTTTCAAACTGGAACCCAGGCTGAAGTCACGTGGAAGATACTAAAAAATAACGCTTTTAATAATTTCCAAGTTCCGTTTTCATAAAATCTGGGCATGTTCATATCTTGTAACTACTTCTGTGCCATACAGGTTTGGTAGGTGGTCTTTATTCCAATCACACGGCCCAACGTTTCGACGCCTTCGTCTTCCTCAAAGGCCTGAAAATGGTTCAAAGCGTCACCCGTAACTCAACACCACCAAACATCGCCTCCAAACGAGCTAGTTTTCGGCTTTCCCTCAGTTTCGCTAACAGAAATTGGGTAGAGCGAAGATGACGTACCGGAAGTCCACCGATATGCTTGGAAGTCCGCACCGGAAGTGAGTGGTCGCGGCGGACGAATGAGTCATCCATAGATACACATGCAATGTGATCTAAAGCTGGCATAGCGATATGAAAGAAAGGAATCAGCAGTGATTGACAGGCACTCGTTTTTTGTTATTCATTTCTGGATTCTTTGCAGATATCCAGAATGCTTCCAACGCTTTCCTAACCGAAATCTCCCTTTCGTAAGAAAGCATCTTACATTTGATGACAAAATTGTTTCCTTTATGCACCTCGCTTCTGTGCTTTCCTAGCGGTGAAACCAAGCTTTGGCGCCTTTTATCTGCTAAGTGTTCCTTTATGCGAATGCCAAGTGATCTTCCAGTTCCTCCGATATACAGGGTGTCCCAAAAAATGTATCGAACGTTTGATCGTTGATATCTCTCTTCCCAAGAAGTCTTTTGCCTTGCTTCAGGTACCGTTTTCTAGAGCTGGCTTCAACTTGGATTTGCATTATAGAACGAACCACTCATCTCTTCTCATTACTGTAGGACTGCGGAAACTTAAAACATATGGTGTCAATGTGGAAAAAAAACTGCCGTTTCAAAATTTTTCAAATAATTGTGAAAACTTGTGTAATAGGGTTTCTATGGACGCTGAGTTCAATACTCAACTATTCACAAGATTACGAAGCTTTCTAAACGGTGTAACCGCACTTTTCAGGAACATTGGAAAAATGGCCGCTACCTCTTACCTGGCATAACTCTTCAATGAAGCATCATAATATTGGAAACTATACAGTTATAATCAGCAACTCTATTTAGCCTAGTGTAAATGTTTTCAGGCTATTTTGTTTCCTTTCTGGGGCAAGATATGGCCTTTCATTGCTTAAAACCCTCTTTGAAGTTTCTATCGTAGTCCTACAGTAATGAGGAGAGATGAGTGGTTCGTTCTATGATGCAAATCTAAGTTGAAGCCAGCTCTACACATTGGTACCTAAGACAAGAAAGGACTTCTTTAGAAGAGAGATATCAACGATAAAACGTTCGATACATTTGTTTGGGACACCCTGTAAAATGCTTTGCAGCTAAGACATTCAAGCTGGTACACCACCCCTACTTTCGCGCAGTCTCCTAATCTACCATACGGGCATACTATGCATTGCTCTGATGTACAACATTGATAGTAGAGCCTGTTTCCAACCAACTGCGTTTTGATATTCTTATTCGGAATATTCACCAAAACAACATCACTTGCAGTTACCGGTTCCTCGATTTTGCTCATAAAGCAAACTGCAAGAACTGGTGCCAGTCGCTGACCCATAGCTAGTCCTCGTATCTGGAAATAGTAGGTCCCAGACCACTTGAAGATGTTACATTTCAGACATTCGCTTATAAGGGTCATAGTCCGCATCTTGCCAAGTCCAAACATATTTCTGGTACTGGCATATCTATCTAACATCTCCGACAACGCTTGCAATGCTTGATCATTCTGTACATTCGTGTAAAGCGAAGTCACATCAAATGACTCGATCACACTGCTCGGATCAAACTTGGCGTTCTGCAGTTGTTCGATAAATCCACGTGAGTTTGATAAATGTGCTGGTACCTTCGTTAGCAATTGGCTCACTATCTTGTTTAAAAAACCACGATATTCTGTCGGTGGGTCCTCCAACGCAACTGATAATTGGTCCTATTTTGCAAGTATCTTCCGACATTAAAGTTAGTTCGTGCAAGGAAAGCTTGTGCGTCTTGATGAGGCTGTAAAAAACTGGACAGTTCGGATGTTCAAGCTTTAACCGACTTATAAATCTGTCGTTGAATCCGGCAGATTTTCCTATCGAGGTCCACGCATTGTTCAGTCTTTTACATTGAGCTTGAAATTCTTTCTCAGAGACTACGCTGTATATAGTTGTGTCCGCAAGATGAGCTCTTGTTATTCGGCGATCCAATTCTTGCGGAATTACCACAAATTCGCCACCTTTATCGCTCACTGACAAGCGTACAGTGCCGTTCGAAATGAGTTCACGAATCTCTTTAAAGCCTTGCCACTGATTTGATGACATGTTGCTTTGGTACTGTCCTTCGAACTTGTTCAAAACGTCTAGGACACCGGAGGATAAGAGACGGAACTTTATGTCTATGTCGAGAACAGGCTCAGGTTGTTTATAGAACGATAAAGGAAAGGGAATTGATGGAAGCAAGTCATTAGTTTCGTGGGCAGCATCCTTTGTGACACTCCTATGTTTAGCTCTGAGTCTAAGTGAGTCTCTAAGTCTATGCAGGTTTCCCACTACTTTGCGACAAAATGCGGCGTTGATGTTCTGTGCAGGGGAGAAGGAAGGACCTGGGCTAAGAAGTTCTATGATATTAGAAGAGATTTGAGTGCTGCCAATGACTGTGACTCTTCCCGTTCCTTCATTGCTGCATGACTGATCTTCGAAGCGGTAGTGTGCTCTTTGCAAACAATTTCTACCTAGTTCAACAGGAGTCGGTCGTATCCATAGGAATGGTCTTTTTTTATTTACGACCGACTCCTGGTTGAACTAGGAGAACCAGTTGAACTATTCATAGGAATGGTCTTCTTTATCTACGACCCACTTGAGCAAGTCCAAAGGACAGCCAAAGCAACATGTCATCAAATCAGTGGCAAGGCTTTAAAGAGATTCGTGAACTCATTTCAAACGGCACTGTACGCTTGTCAGTGAGCGATAAAGGTGGCGAATTTGTGGCAATTCCGCAAGAATTAGATCGCCGAATAACAAGTGCTCATTTTTGTATTTTTTGTGGCCATATGTCGAGGAAACGAAAACTGTCAGTTTCCAGCCAAAGCAACCTTCGGCTTACTCCATGTTACACTGTACCCATAAGTATTCATACTTCTGCATATAAGCGTGGTTACTAGAAAAATCAATTAACATAAGCAAAATTGAAAACGCAACATCACGCAATCAATCTTTTCAGTTTCACACTGGAAAATTACACCAGCAGCATTTGTAATTGCTTGATGAAATAGGAGTGCAGTTTCATGTGTGAGTACAGTGCCACAGAGCAAAAGCAAGCTCCACAAGCTGTCATGTTCAACGCCAAGTTTGATTCACATCAGTGTGAAAATCAAATCTAGAAGGTTTCAGTCTTTTAAAAGAATTAAAGAAGTTGAATAACCATTCAAGAACTTCTGTAGCTTCCAAATATCCAAATTTATGCTATCTACTTTGAACACTTATTTGCAGAGCGCGGCACAATGTGGCTATTCAAAAATGGAGAGAACAAAGTCCCATCTGGCCCTAACCCCTAGACGTAAATTACCAAAAAAAATAAAAAACCAAAACGTCGACTAGAAAAGCGTCACAAATTTGAATCCTTTTGGCCACAAAAACAATATATCCTTCGCTTTTTTGCCCCGAAAACAATATCCAGCTTGCTTATTTGCTTACAAGCCGAACCCTGCAAATGAATGTTGTTCAATTGGTGTAATTGACTAAAACTGAACTGCGGAAACGCAATTTCTATTTCTCAAAGCAATGCTGGGACGTCCTCACATAAGTAATCCCATGAGAATAGCCTATGTGAGTACAACGTGAGTTCTAGTTAAGTAATCCCATGAGAATAGCCTATGTGAGTACAACGTGAGTTCTAGTTTTCTTTACAAAGACTCGTTTCTAGGAAACACCAAATTTGGCTTCCCTGTTTCGAATTTTGTATTCGAATCAATACTCCTCAAAAACTAGCTCCTATAAAAGGCCAAGTCTGCAGTCAATCTTGCGAAAGTTGGTAGTATAAATATACTTGTGCAGAAATGCCAATATAGCTTTGAGAATAAAACACGATGTTTTTCCCAGTTTTTAGAAAAAATATAGCAACTGAATTACGATAATTTGATATCGAGAGCACAGACGTCTGCAGTGGGGAACCAGTGAAGTTTTTGGACGGTGATCCAATTTTCTGATTTTTTTGGCATTCAGAACTTTTTTCGTCCACACTCCAGGTCAAACGCCATTTGTAAAGCTTGATTTGCTTTATCAAACAGTACTCCTATGATATATTCTGGGAGTTTATTGATTGCGATGGCGACACCAAGCAAATAAAAAACGCCGTTATATTCTTGACAACCTAATAGATTCTGGCTTCTATCTGTAGACTATGTTTCATGCAGTTACCTTAAAGTAATCTTGTATTTTGTAAAGTTTTATCGATTGACTTTCAAGCTTGAGTGACAGCAGAAACTAGTAGGAATTTGTTGGATGAAGTATCGAATCAGTCCGATAGAAAGCAAAGTTGCACAAAAGATGCTTTAATGGTCGTAGAATTTTTTGTAAAGAAGACTAAGAAACACTCATATTTAAACGTTTTACATTAGTCACGTTTCTAGTTATTGTCAAGCGATTTTTTCGCCCTCAGTTTGTACACTTCATGAACTACTGAGCTCAGTTTGAAACGAGACAGACGAAAGTCTATATAAAGAATCTGCGAAGTTTATAGCATCAAAGCAAAAAATTAACTGTCGTGTTTTGATTTGAGGCAAAATCGAAGGTCTGAAAGAAAAGCACAAAAGCTTTGCCTTCCATATTTCCCATAACTTTCTGTTTCCGCATAACTTGAATGGATAATAAGCAAAAGTGTTCGAGCACAGAAACTTTTTGTCATTGTACCGTAATAGCAACAAATCTAACACCCGGGCCGGTAAATACTCCGACTTGAAGACAGCTCTCGACGGCAGGTCGCCAGCACATTGCCGTGAGGTTGTCAGAAACAAATATCCCAAATCCAGGCGGTCTCAGGACAAGAAATCCTAAATGAAGACGCCACCGCGACTTTGAAAAATCTCCATCGAAATTTGAAGTTCCAGGAATCTCTCTGTAGGAAAATATCGGGAAGCGAGGAGGAGCTGCTGGCAACTTCGTGAGCCCATTGCCGCCCCTGCCGGGAGGTCAGGGAGCACGGGAAATTGGTGCTCTCCTGAAAAAAAAGTTGCCGGCTCTCAACGTGCCCCTACCACGAAGTGTGACGCATTGCTGGCGGCGTCTTCGAATTTGGGTAATGCGGCAACATCACACAATTTGAGTCACGCGAAAGAATCAAAAAATTCCACTTTCAAAAAAAACTATCATTTTCCTCACTTTATCAGTTTTCCTTTTTTAAGTCGATGATAATCTTTTGGACAAAAGTTTAGCGATATCATGAAACCATGAAATGCATCGTTTTTCTTGCAATCCCTTCTCGATCTCATTTGCACTGATTTCGCCTTTCTCTTGCTCATATCGATCAGCTGTTGATACAGGTCAAAGTCTCTCACGCAATTTATTGATCTCCCCTTACAAACGGCCAATATCTGTGCATTTCTCCTATCGCTGGTGCAAAATAAAAGCACTGAGCGAATGGTCGAATTGTTAGTGCGGTGGCGCTTGGATCTAACGCACTTAGGTCAAGGCGCTCCATACATTCTTTGGCGGCTGTCTGCATCATCAAAATTTCATGTGCGGAGTGATTGCAAAATAAGATTATATGAGATTAGTAGAACCTACAAAATTCGCAACCTGCCGCCGGAGTTGGCAACTTCCCTCGATGTGTGCCAACTGCCGGCATCTTTGATGCCATCAGGTGGAGTAAATTACTACCGGCCCCGGTGTTGAACCTTAACTCGTGCTTAATAGCGATTATGTGTGCTGTGTGTCCGACACAAGCTCCGACAGATCGAACTCCTAGCAAGGCTCATTTTTTGAGGAGATTATTCCGGCTGATTTTATCTCATTAATGCATAAAGTACACGAATAAAATAATCTTGTAAGCCTTAGAGCTTTTCATTTCACATTTTACTTCAACACGATGATGACGAGCTGTTTTTTTGACGTCTGCCCTTGTGGACGAATTGTTTCCGGGCATTTTTACATGTATATATGTATGCATCTATGCGTGAGGTACAAAAATGCAAGTGGGCGGGGTAGCACCGCCCACTTTCGGCAAGCCCCGCCCAATTTTCAAAAGTGGTGGAAATTGCTCAAAATCAATAATTCCTGAAAATTCTAGCGTTTTTAAAAAGTGGGTGGAGCTTGCCGCTCGGGGGTGGGGCTTGCATAATGGGGGGCGGGGTCAAAATTAAGATTATTTAAGGTTCCTCAGTCATCTACGAGCTTTTCTATGCGATTTGAGAACGAAAAAAGTTTTTTGTAGAGGGCAGCGGAGTGGGCGGAGTTTGCCAAAAGAGGGGCGGGGCCAGCATGAAAAACTTTTGAGCCTAAATTGATTATGTGCACACAAATTGGAACCATTGTGCACATTAAAACTGGTATTTAGGGTGTCACGCACCATTGCGCGACACTGTCGTCAACGTGTTAAGGAATCTCTAAATAGTAGTTATCATCATTGCACAATCATCAGAATTTCTGGTGAATCTTATATCAGATTTACCAAAATGTGTGAAAGGGCGTTCGTAATTGTATTATACTACCTTTATCAATTACTTTAGTGGCTTTTCTACGCATCGATCGGCTACACAGTTTAGAGACTTTGCGGTCTATTTTTATGTATCCCTTGTTTTATAATTTTAACAGAACGCAATCCCGCTGCTTACTTCTCTTTCAACTTTTGAACGTCTATGTCGCTCTGTGAGTTTGCCAGGTTTCATAGTTTTTTATGGCACCATGATAAGTGTTTGTCGCCAAAAATTGCGACTTTCAACATTGTTGAGCTTATATATTGCAATTATTATAGCTGTGCCTACTTCTTCGCTATTTTCGCGACAATTCAGTACTATCCATTTTGAGAAATCTCTTGGGTATGCGAGTATAGTGGTGGACGTTTTTTGAGTGGTATAGCAAACAGTATCCGCGCTTTTCTTCTTGTTTTCGTATAAAAAACCTACGAAATTGAGCGAGATCAATTTCTGAGTTGGTGGTTGAATTTTTAATCAGATGTAAAAAAAACGTTCCAAGCAGTGATAGTATCTTTACATGCTGGAATCACCAACTTTAAAGCGCATATTGCGGCAAAATAAGATTACCAAATTTACTCAAACAATCGAAGGGATACCTCCGGCTGGCAAATGGCGCGAGTCTGCCTCTTCGCGCTCTGGAGCGCTCCGGAGCCCTGCCATTTCACCGATTTTGGTGCTCCGGGGCTTTCCCAAAACTGGCGCACCTACGGAGCAGAGATTTGCGCGTCCCGGAGAGGGGTCCCATTCGTTCACCATGACGTCACCGTGACGTCACGGTGAACGAATGGGACCCCCCCCCCCTCCAAGACGGGAATAAATATTCTATCTGAAGTTCATACAATCGAGTTCCAACCTAGGTCACTCAGACAATCATGCCTGAGGTACTCGACAATGCCTTTCACACTTCAAATTGAATATCACACACTCGTCAAACGCAGTTAACTCAACTAAAATTCAAAGTTTTCAGTCACCATATATAGGCGTTTCCCATGCGTAGAGCGGGCGTGGCCGTGCGGACATTTGAACACGATGAAGAACTTGTTAAACCTTCACTCTAGAGCATCACTTTTTGCACTCTCTAGCTACCAAAAACTGCCACGCACATACGTTACCAAACGTCGGCAAAGCTCCGCCCACTATGATGTGGGGAAAGGACGATAGCACCATATTAAGTGATTGAGATAAATCAGCAAGAAAACAATCTAAGATTTTGTCAGGGATTTTTGTTGGAAGAAGCTTAGAATAAGCTTCGTACAAGCTTTCGAATCAATATCAAGAATTGTTTCTAGTAAACTAATCAATATGACATGAACCAGAGCCAAAGCTGTGGTGGAAAGCTCCTCCATCCAGCTAGAGGCAGTGCCTACTGCCGCCCAAGCGCGCCCTATCTTTCATAAAGCTCGTCACCCCACAGAAAGCGATCTTGTAGCAGCACACGTTCACCTCTCCGGGTACTTCGCACCGAAAACTTGAAATGAATCCTATTGCTATGTTTACATGAAGCCGTGAAAATATATTAGGTTGAACCGAAAGTTCGTTCGCACCATTTTCAAAAAATCATAACTTCAACTCAGTTTTTGTCAGAAAGCGTAAAGCATGTAGTTTCCAAGAGTTCCTTGGGAACATTCCAACACGCTCAGGTTGCAGAGATAAAAATGAAAGAACGAGAACATCTAAAATTCGGAATTTTTAAGCAATTTTAGAAATTTAGAATCTGTGCGACAAAATCCAGAAAAGCCATTATCATAATTTTTTCTTACATTTGATTATTAACTGAGTCAAGTTTGTGCTGATCGAACCCTTTTTTCAAAAGTTATTATTTTTGAAAGAAAATGCCGAAAAATCAATTTCTTAAAAAATCTTAGGGAATTGATTTTTCGGCATTTTCTTTCAAAAAATCATAACTTTTGGAAGAAGGGCTCGATCAGCACAATCTTGAATCAGTTAGTAATCAAATATAAGAAAAATTAGGATAATGGCTTTTCTGGATTTTATCGCATAGTTTTTGAATTTCTAAAATTCTTGCTTAAAATTTCCGAATTTTGGATGATCTCGCTCTTTCATTTTTATCTCTGCAAGCTGAGCATATTTGAAAGTCCTCAGAGAACTTTTGGAAACTACATACTTTACGCTTTCCGATAGAATTTGAGCTGCGCAAAATCGTTGTGAGTGAAAGAAGTTATGATGTTTTGAAAATGATGCGAACGAACTTTCGGTTCAACCTAATATAGTAGCGGCTGATAAATGTTCATTTTCATTGCAGGTGTCCAAAATCATTAAATAGGTAAGATTCAGCAAATCGCTCCAAAAAGTATATATATATGTATAAGTATATTTAAGCTTTGTAGCCAACGCATATGTAGGTTTCATTTTTCCTACAGCAAACTTGGTAAAATATTGTTCTCGGCTGCTTTTCAATTCCGCACCACTAGATGGCTTGCTTTACTTCTATTAGATTGTGCAGAAATTAGTGCAGGTTCTGAATTTCAATCGCAATAAGTCATACACTTCTCATTTCTAAGTAGGTTGCAAAGCACCATTCGATAGAGCAAAGCAAGCTCTACAAGACGGCGATCTTGTTTTAGCAACAGCTCTGAACCACCACGAGTTTCGAGCCAGAAAGAAAAGATTCAACTTTCCGAAAAACTGAGAAAAATCACAACACAGTTCATAATAATCCTGCAAAAATTCTAACTTGCTCACGTAAACCCGATCCACATAAGACATCCATATACCCGTTGCCGTATTTTTTTCTCTGTTAGAAATCAAGAAAACGGAAATTTTTAAGCATTTGCCAAAGTGGTGCTATGCCGCCCCCACATAAGTAGTTGTATACTAAAAACCTGTAGAAGTGCAAATGTAAATTTTCAGCTCTCTACAAGCTTTAGTCCAGAAATTTGAATTTTAGCTTGGACCATCTGACTAGAGAAAACTATATTCAATATTTCTTGGAAACTAAAGCTTATAGAGAGCTGAAAATTTACGTTTGTACTTGTCGGGTTTGTAGTACGCAACTATTTATGTGGGGGAGGCACAGCACCACTTTGGCAAATGCTTGAAAATTTCTGTTTTCTTGATTTCTAACAGAAAAAAATACGGCAACGGCGTATATGGATGTCTTATGTGGATTGGCTTTACGTGACCAAGTAAGAATTTTTGTAGGATTTTTGTGAACTGAGTTATGATGTTTCTCAACCTTTCGGGCAGTTGAATCTTTTCAGTTTCTCCTCGAAACTCGTGGTGGGTCAGAGCTGTTGCTAAAGCAAGACCGCCATCTTGTAGAGCTTGCTTTGCCCTATCGAAAGGTACTTTGCAACCTACTTAGAAATGAGAAGTGTATGACTTATTGCGGTTGATATTCAAAACCTGCATTAATTTCCGGACAACCTAATAGATAATCAGTAATGAAAACTTTTCCGTATTTCGGAAAAAACTAAAAGGTCTCATGCTGTATGCAATTAAATCTCAATAATTTTATGTTGCTAGTGCGCTTGTGCTAGTGCCTTCATTCTTTTCCCGTTTATCCGGATGTTCATCCTGTGAGCAGCTACTCAATTTCGTAGTTTTGCAAACTGCAGTTTTACTTGCCGAATCCATTTCCATTACTTTCTTGAATCAGCTTTAAGGCATACCTTCGAGTTCCAGTCGGAGACAATAACGATTGCCGTCGTAAACTTCAAATATCGCTAACACATAAAAAAAACCATTGTTTTTTTCTTTTTTAGTGAGCAAAGTTTTTGTATTTATTAGGTCGTTCCGAAAGTAATGTCGCTTTCTTCAAACATATGCCACATCTCGTGGAACAAAGATGTGTAAAAGATTCTGGCAGCATTCGATGCAGCATTTCATTCCCTTTCTAATGGTTAGGAAGCTGTTGCGATACAATTAATGACCAGAAAAGAGTCAAAATCTGCGACCTATGCTTTTTGAGATGGCCAAGTTTCACAATTTTTCTAAAATTTTATAACAAACCTCAGAAGGAGTCCACGTAAAGGATGGATAGAGCAAACCCTACAGGAAACAGCACAACTTTTTCCTACTTTCCAAAGCTCGTCATAATTTTTGTACAGATTTTTTTATGGAACCACCGAATTTTAGCAGGCTTGTCTCAGACACAAGTGCATCAAACGCCAACTAGTCTCCGGATTTTGAAGCTTACAAAGATGTATTATGGTTTGGCAACAATTTTACAAACCAAACGAGCATTCACCGCTTCGGTTTAGCAACTTTCGAAAATTCGGGTACACATTGGGGTGCCTTGGAAAAGTTGAATTATGATGATTTTATCCCGGAAAACATGATGAATCGGAAACAAAAAACGACCGCTAGAAACAGGAGAAAAAGCTGCTTCGAATGACACCCAAATCGCTTGCCGGTTGTTGTTCTGTGAGGTTTGACTTGACTAAATATGGAATTTGATGGCATTAGAAATTGATTGTAGAAACTCTGAGAAGCAAGCTAGGGACAATAAATAATTGCCCTGTGTTCTACATTGTTTGTTCTACATTGTATCTACCTGCCACTTGTATTTTTTCGGAAATTAGGTACAAAAGTATGGAAAAATAGCCAAACTTAACCTTGGCAAAAAGTATGAGCAGATTTTGGTAATTTTTCGAGAGCTCATTGAACATTATGCAACGAAATTAGAACCATTAGCAAGACGATAAAATGCTGCATCGAATGCACCTAAGGTCTCTTGAAAATGTTGATTCCACGGATAGTGGCGTTGATTCGAAAAAAGCGACATTACTTTCGGAACGACCTAATATATGCTTTAGTGACCACATCAACAGTAGTAAAATCAGAGAAAGGGTTAGGATCACTTTCTTAGTGCCGGCTGCCATGAGACAATTGATAGCACTGAGATAAGTTAAAATTGCAGAAATGTGTAAAATACTGAAAAGTAGAAAGCCTTCATTCAAATAATTCGTTCATTCATTCGACGAATTGTTCGATTATTCGTATAGACGAATATATTAGGTCGTTCCGAAAGTATTTTCGCTTTTTTTCTCTTTTCAAGCGCCACGGTCCGCAGAACAAAGTTTACAGGAGCTCCTGGTAGCATTCGATGCAGTTTTTCATGCTCTTTCGAATGATCGTCTTTATCATGCAGATGTAGCAACGAGCTCTCAGAAAATTGCTGCAAACTGCGACACATGCTTTTTACCAAATTCAGATTCAGCTATTTTTCAAATTCTTGTACTGATTCCCCGAAGAAGTACAAGTAACCTGTCGATAGAGCAAACAAAGTAGGATGTGAAGCAATTTTTGCCCCTTCCATAGCTTACTTTGAAAAATTTTCAAAATTATTTTTTCAATGCTATCAAATTTTCAACTTAAACCTCATAGAACAACAGCCGGCGAGCAATCGGGTGTTATTCGATGCAGCATTTTTTCCTCTTTCAGAAACATGTTCTTTGTTCGTGGTTCGAGAGGTCTTGGAGGATAAAATCGACAAAATTCATGTTTTTCAACGAACCCCAGGCTGTTCCCGACAAATTAAAAATTAGATATTTCGAACCCGGAACGCTCAGTTGTTTTGCGATTTTTGCAAAATTAGTGCCGAATCCCAATCCACCTTGAAAATATCAAAAAGTCGAGAATTTAATGGAGTTTGACGAGTCTGCGTCTAGTATGGGACTCTTAAAATTCGATGGTGTTGTTTAAAATTCTGTGAAAAAATTATGGAGAGCCCTGGGAAGGAGATCGAAATTGTTTTGTATTCCACTTTCTTTGCTCTATCCGCAGGCCACTTGGACTTCTTCGAAAGGTCAGTACAAGAATTTGAAAAGATAGCTGAACCTGAATTTGGTAGAAAGCATGGGTCACAATCTGCAGCAATTTTCTAAGAGCTTGTTCTACATCTGCATTATAAAGATGATCATTCGAAAGAGCATGAAAAACTGCATCGAATGCTACCAAGAGTTCTTGCAAGCTTTTGTTCTGCGGATTGTAGCGCTTGTTCAAATAAAGCGAAAATACTTTTGGACGACCTAATATAAATTTCATCGGGAAATGACCTTCGAATATTCGAGAATTTCAAAAGTTATTTTGTTGCTTTCTTGCTTGTTAAAAAACTACGATCAACTCAATGCGCAGTACTCGAAAGTCGATAAATGGTAATCAAAATAACTGACTTGAGAGTCACCGCGGATGATAAAAGCATTAACTTGGTAATTGGCTGGTCCTCACTCGTCTCTGTTGAAGGCAGTGGCTCCGCAAATCTCAACTAAGTCAAGTTTTCGCTTACTTGGGGTTATTGAATACGCTGATCTCAAAAATCCACTTCAGAGAACTTGAAAACGGCGAAAGCGAGCGTTTTGAATGTCCTTCCCTTTGAAATAGGACGAATGGGCCCAAGGCTTGACGCTGGACTGCTGCGGGACCCAACGATTATAGCATTGCGGCGAGCAGCCACCATTGGTGAGAAGGAATTGCCAAAACTCGTCCGGGCGAATGAAATTGGCTAGTGCGTGTAAGCTTGAGAGCAATTTTCTCGGCAGGGAAGGCATGCTTTGCTACCGGGATCCCACTGTTTTCATACTTGGGCGATAAAAAACCTATGGCGTTAAAATCCTGAGTTGTCAAGTTCTGCCAATCCACTGCCTTTGAGACTTGTCATTTGAATAACCCTCTAGCTATGAAGTAAAGTGCGTTAGGCGCATGCCCGCAGAAGGTATTGAAGATGACGAATCTTTTATCCTTCACCTTCTTTATTGACTCATAAAAACTTCAGCGGTAGACTACATTGTAAGTGTAGAGAATATTACTACTTCAACGGTTTGGACAATTATCTAGACTGACATGCCTCAATTGTTTTTGAATTAATTAGAGTAAATTAATCAGTTTGGCTTTACAAAGTTCAAATGGAAGTACGTTGTTACATTGAATTGAATACAACGCTATTGACAGTAATAGAAGGCATTTCGAGAGCTATTCATGACCTATTCCTTCTCTCCTCATCTTTCCCGCAAACGGTCGGCTAGCTCTTAGCTCTGACCTCATCCACGGATAGGATCAAGAAGACAAGGTGCTGGTCCACCGCGTTTACTGAGTCGAGAAGTCATGGATCAAGATCGCGACTTCACGAGAATGCGCTGTCTGGTAGGAGCAAGAATGGATTCTTGTCATCGAAGCGATCGAAATCGAAGTTGCCTAACTCAAGCAATCATCGCGGTAATCTGTACATAACCGCTGAGGATCAATAAATGTATGTATGTATTCCTGACGCGCACGTACTGTGTCAACAGTGATGTTCCATTCCATGAAATAGTTGGTGATTGCCAGCTAAGCAATTACACGTGCGTACAGAACAATATCAACAGTGATGTACCATTAGATGAATCAGTTAATGATTGCTCAGCTAAGCAATTACACGTGCGCACAGTACAACCATGAAGTTCAACGTTGGATCACAACATGATAATTAATGTTTGACTAAAAAGGAAGACGAATTCACATTAACAAACAAATAAGACAGTTCGTGAACTCTTCTTAACATAAAAACAAAAAGAGTTCAAGTTGCTCATCTTTCGTGATCCCATCAGTCTGAATGTTCTATAATTATGCCCGGTTGAGGTCAGGCAACATATATTATTCGATTCACTGTTTAGACCTTCTTCATGTGTTCCACGACTGCTGCCTAGTTTTGCTTTTGTTTCGAAAGGCTCATAAACAGCTTTTTGAAACACATAAAATGTCCCAACGAAAATAACGAAGAGAGAATAAAGGAGCAAATAAAGATTCATCTTCCCGGATACATAGAACAAAACAGCCTTCTTTCTTCAACTCCGCTCCTAGTTCGCCGGTTTCCTCTTTGCAAGAAGAAGTGAAGTAGCAGAAATAACGGATGAGCAATGATGGAAAAAAGGAAAGCGGCTGAGAATGCTAAAAAAAGGAAACTCATCAAAAACTAGAGAAAAGTACTGTTTTTTGCATTCTGAGAATTGTTGACAGGCCTTAACACAAGACAGATGCTTGTGGAAACTACGCAACGGCTTTCTGCATATGAAGTAAGTCCGAAAATATATAAGGAAAAGAGAATGGACGAGCACAGAAGGACACATCTTTCCGGATACATAGAAGTAGAACTGCGTTTATTTATTCAATCCCGCTTTAATCTCGCAGTTTTTCTCATCACAAGGAGATGTGGTTTAGAGGATTGGGACCGAAATGAATAAAATTTGAGAATTAAATAGTTAAAAACGGCCAAAAATCTTTCACTGCCGTCGCTGAAAATTGAATACGGGGGCTGCAACGCTTGCAGCACAGTTCCAGCACAGTGCAAGAATTTTGGAACTTCTTTACAGAAATTTTAGTGTGTGGACCGATCAGCGCCAAACTTCGCACACATATGTTTTCGACACCGGTCCACCTCGTCTTTCATATAGTGAAAGCATTGAGGATGCAGCGAGGGATAAAAGAAATCACTGCAAGCTTGTATCATTTTTGCTTTACTAGTTGAGAAGCGACGACAGACATGGATAGAGAAAGTAAAGAATTTTCACTGAGTCAAAAACGAATGAAATGTCATACTATTTGAAAATGGCAGTTTTTGCAATTCTAAAACAAAATTTATCAAATTTGCAAATGACGCTCTTTTGACATTGACTTAGAAACAACGCAATACTCCGTCTAAGAATAGGAACGAAACGGAGTTTTCAAGTTATGATAATACCAGTGCGTCACCTCTGCTTCGCAGAGGTTCGCACTGGCTCTACTATCCGTACCTTCTTCGTGGTAGCATAATAATGACTTTGAAACTCACCGGGCGATACTGAACAACACAAATGAATTGTAAACAGCCATTCATTTTTAGAGCTTTTTCATGTAATCGGTAATTTTAGGAGAAAAAATTTTCCCGCATAAAAAACAAATGCGATTTTGAATGGGTTACCGATTTCATTTTGGCTTTATAGTCGCCACAAGGATAAAGACCACCTTGAGCTACATATCTACCCAAAATACTCTCAATTTTTATAGTAAAAACTTGGAAAATCGACAATTTGCTCAGTTACTTCTTTTTGGCGCCAATTGTGTTTAAAAATAGACCTTTTGCTTATTTTTTGAGCTAAAGTCAATGTTTTTCGGATTTACTTGCTGAACAAATTTAAATCCAAAGTAACTCCCGACGCAAATACACAAGTTATCTTTCTCAGACTCGATTGCATACCCTCAGCAAGTACTCCATGAAGGACACAGCTCATAAATATGCGATAAGTTTGCATGGCGTGCTTCAACTTTGGTATGTGGAAGTTGTAATTTGTTCTACAACAAAAATTAATGAATTCCGAGGATTCATGAGGTTTTTGGCAAAAACCTCCTTCGCAACTTAGACCATGCATATCGACCCGTATTTGCGTATGAATTATTTTCAAAGATAAAGGTTGACTCATTTGGCTCAGTAAAAAAAAGAAATAAAACTTGAAGACAAACTGAGATTCTAAACATTGAATTGAATGATATGTGTTGCCTGACCGGGCATAATAATAGAACATTCAGACTAATGGGAACACGAAAGATAAGCAATCTAATCTCTTTTTGTTTTTATGTTTACAAGAGTTCACGAACTGTCTTATGTGCAGATACGATGAATATTTAAAAATTTATAAATTTTATTTACAAAAATTTAAAATAGACGTGTTTAGTAAATGGTGTATTTGGAAGTAAAAGTTTGTGGGACTGTACGAATTTCATTAAGTAAATTTTGTTATAACATACTGCAAAGGAAGTAGGTCGATCTAGACAGAAACGGCCGAGAATCAGAATTTCGAATGATAAAATAATGAAAAATTGTGAAAAATCATTTCACTGTTACAAACTGCTGGCTGAAGACCTCCGCAGTTGCGACTTCATAGGTTTTGAAGGGTAAGTGTTGTTCTACCAGACAGTGAAAGAATCAGTTTGATTTGAGGAGTGGCCGCCGAGAACGAGAATTTTGAAAAAACTTAAAAATCTTCTCAATTTTAGGTTGCTTAATGACAACTGACATTTAAACTCTTATAAATCCGGACCTTGAAGGTATGTGAAGCTGCAGCTATATAGGTTTTGTAGTGTGAGGTTTGCCCTACCAGGATATGTCTTACCTGTACCGATCCACTAACACATCGCCGAGATCCAAGCTCTTGAAAAAGCAGGTAAAAAACCGTTTTTCAGCTCAAAACTTCTTCAGAACTGCATGAATCATGTTGCGACTTCATAGGTTAGATTCCCCTCTTCAAGAGCTTTCAGATGATATAAAACATGTGGGGGATTCAATGTTTCTTGCGGCTCTAACCCGGGGTGGAATACTACTCTTCACTAATTTTCCACCCCGCCCATTTCAATGTATTGGCGGGAGGCCGTCAGTGGAGAATTAGTGAAGAGAGGTACCCCACCCCCGGGCATATGCCGTGGGAGGCGTGAATTCCCCCACATATTATATATCATTTGAAAGCTCTTGAGGAGGAGAATCCAATCTATGAAGTCCCAACATGAATTATGCAATTCTGAAAAAGTTATGAGGTGAAAAACGGTTTTTTACCTGCTTTTTTAAAAGCCTGGATCTTGGCGATGTTTCAGTGGGGTACAGCTAAGACATATCCTGGTAGGGCAAACCTCACACTACAAAACCTATATAGCTGCAACTTCACATACCTTCAAGGTCCGGATTTATAAGAGTTTAAATGTCAGTTGTCATTAAGCAACCTAAAATTGAGAAGATTTTTAAGTTTTTTCAAAATTCTCGTTCTCGGCGGCCACTCCTCAAATCAAACTGATTCTTTCACTGTCTGGTAGAACAACACTTACCCTTCAAAACCTATGAAGTCGCAACTGCGGAGGTCTTCAGCCAGCAGATTTGTAACAGTGAAATGATTTTTCACAATTTTTCATTATTTTATCATTCGAAATTCTGATTCTCGGCCGTTTCTGTCTAGATCGACCTACTTCCTTTGCAGTATGTTATAACAAAATTTACTTAATGAAATTCGTACAGTCCCACAAACTTTTACTTCCAAATACACCATTTACTAAACACGTCTATTTTAAATTTTTGTAATTAAAATTTATAAATTTTTTAAATATTCATCGTATCTGTGGCCCTAAAGAGGGCCGTTGGGTCACACTTCGACCTAGAAAGATAGCTCTGTTCGTCCGTTCTACCCCCCCCCCGTCGATGTTTTTGGGAGGTGAGTGTCCGACACTACCACCTTCACTTTTGGCCGGCCAGTGGTAGCTGGGACCACCTTCACTTCTGGAGGGCCCGGCTCCCCCCATCGCACCTTCGCTCCGGCTGCTCCGCGGTCACTGCGAATACGGGACAGCAACGTTAATTTAAATGCAGTGTTCGGGCAAAAACTCTTTTTGAGATTTTATGCTTACCCGGGCCTATTCGCTATTATGTGCTATTTGTTATCCATCTGGCAATAAAAATCGCGCCTCTTGACATACACCCGGAAAGTTGGAGCGTGAACTCACCGTGGGGAGAATCCCCCCACCTGCTAATTCTTCTCCTTGTGTTATAGCCGTTTTTCGCCGTTTTCGGCCTCTCCAATATGCATTTTCGGATTCAGCGTAGCGAATAGGGGTGTATGTCAAGAGGCGCGATTTTTATTGCCAGATGGATAACAAATAGCACATAATAAGTGTTTTATAACTTTCTAAATCTATCCAGATTTCAGAAGGAGATATATCCGATGGCTGCATGGGTCGTTCAATCTTAATACCTTGGAATTGAATTGAAACAGCAGTTTTGAAGGTCAAAAACCCATGAAAATGCAATTAGGAACAAATTCGCAAGTATTTCTATCCGTCTCCCAGCAAAAGCCATCAAACTCAGCAAGTGGTACCTCAGACAGATAGTAAGCTAATGCAATTTATCTGGTAATTTTTGAAGAATAGCATGGCGCCAAACTGGGGTTTTAAGTTGGTGACAGCCAGAGAAATCGCGCCTCTTGACCGTCTCCCCAACTTTCCGGAGCATTGAAGCAGTTTTTCGTTGTTTTTGCGTCCTCCAATGCGATCTTCGGACACAGCATAGCGAATCCTCGGATAAGCACAAAATTCCAAAATTGAGTTTTGTCCGGACACTGCCTTCAAGGCCTTGAGAAGAGTTCACGCGATTTGATCGTCGCGATTCAGTCGCCGCGATTTCCATTCATTTTCATTCTACATTCAGAAATTTCGGGCTGGTAAAGTATCACAACCAAAATGCAAGCTGGTCGGTATGCAATGAACTCGTAATAGTTGTCTTGTCGCGATTGAATCGCCACGAGCAAATTGCGTGAACTCTGTCCGAGGTTTAAGAGCCGCGGCTCGTCCGCGTCAAATACCAGAATAACTACTTTGTTTTTTTTTTGCTAAACGTTTCATTTACATATTCACACATCCTTAGGCGCTGTCTCATGAGCCTTAGGCAGGCCAGGAACTCATTAAATCACGTGTAGCATGTATGACTTGAGCGTTTACATTTTCAGCTTTTGAAGCTTTTTCTCAATAATTGCTGTTTCTTAGTAATTTCATTTAAGATTTTTACTTCTTTTGATGTGGTGCCGGGTAAAAAGCCTGTTTTTCTTAGGCCCATTTGGATTTTTTCAGTCACGAACATCGTAAAGATGATGGACTTATCTCCTTGGTTTTTTTTGAAAACAAATACCTTTGGCAGCCATGTAACGGCAGAAGCTATCAGAAGATAGCTTATAGGTTTTCCTTTTAGAACCTGGACATTCTAGCATCAAATCAATTATTCATCTGTGCCGTACAAGTTTTTAAGGGCGAAGGGGGTTTTTAAGGTGTTCTTTTGAAGGTTGACTTTGCGCTACTGTATTGGAAAGCAACGAGGCAGATTTTATAGTGAGATTAGAAGTTAGAGGAAAAAGTGCTTATATAAGGGACTCATGTGCCGGGAAATGATTATTATTTGGGTTCCAACTAGCATGTCTTTTCAAAATCATTCTTGGCAAACACAAGAGCATATGAGGCGGATTAAGCTGTTCAGCTGTCTCTTATATGAGAAAAGCATTCAAAAACATTTAGTAGGACTCTTGGCTGTTTCCAGCAATAACTAAAAACATCTTTCCATTCAAAGCGTTTCCGCCACGTGATTTTGAACTTTCTTGCATTTTAGAGAAAAATTTATGTTTGAATAGCACATCGTTGTCTTGCAGGAATTCAGTAGTTTTCTTTGTTTTTCAACGAATCAAATGTTCGTCTGACAACAGGATGGCATTATTATAAGCTTATCCAAGACAGGATGACATTATCGTAGAGTTAGTGTTCACTTTGAAAATTGTTGAAGTGAAGTTTAGATGGATAATGACTGAAAACAGGATAAACTTACGTTCACGGCATAAAACTCTTGGTAGATCCTGTTGAACATGTAAACGACATGCCAATTTCTTTTTTGAAGCATGGCAGGAAGCTGACAGCCTTCCAAATGAAATCGAGAACAATTCAATATAAAAGAAGCATCCTTTTTTGAAACAACGAATCCGAAAAACGGAAAATACCAAGGTACCGGTACTTTTGGTAGCTCACTCGACATGAGGGGTAGCACACGACCGCCGGCTACAACCTTTCCTCTCCTGAGTTCTGTTGCAGTAGAATCCCAGCTTTATCGTTTTCTTACATAAGCATAACACAGAGTCCCTACCAAGCCAAATAAGTAACATGTAATTAAAAGTCAAAACCCTGTGGTCAAGTTTTAGCAGTCATGAGGTTTCCAAATATAGTGGCACCTAATTGAAATGTCATTTTCGAACATAAATATTATAGGTTTAATCAAAAGGCAAGTCAGCTACTTTTTTATACTCACAAGGGAAGTCGCTTAATTTGAGTCGGCCTTTTGAAAGAGATGCTTATATTTAGCAGCTCGGAACGATGATTCCAAATATGCCGTCCTTAGCTGCGAAACGTTCGTCTGAAGCGAGTCACGAGGACCTTTTCGTTACTCGCTTCGGAGTAATGACGAGATCCAAAACGTTTAGGTGAAGAAGATAATACCGAGATTGGAGCTAATTCGAGCAAATTAGAATCATCGCTTTTTGAGAATGTAGAAATTACTAATGATTATAGTCACAGAGCAGTCTTACAGTGACTTATGCCCTCCGCCGACAGTCTAGGTGAAAGGCTAGGAATGACTTCAAGTGGGACTTCATCCTCTAAACCTTCATTTCTCACAGCAGATATTCCATCTGAGGTCGTCTCTTCTAGAAGAAGTCATGTATTATATTCCATTTACTATGTCACGACGAATATACGGTGACGGTAACATGCTGCGTCTGCGTTCTTACCTTGAAAAAAGCAAAAATGTATATAGTCAGGGATTCGCGCCGTGCGAGCGGTCCTCTTCAAAGGGCTTGCGTACAAGCGGTCGGCATAAGCCTAAAGCTTCTGTGCGTGCGGCAAACAGCTGAAGCGCCGTCTTAGCGGCAGGCAATGTTACCGTGCAGGCGGCATGCAATACAATTGCTCGAGCGAGCGGCCAGCAATGCGTCCGGCTTACCGCTCGGCAATACCTGTTGCCGTGCAAGCGGCCAACAGTGATCTCTATCTTCTGCTCACTATTTTCACACATTGTGAGCGTAAACGGTACCTGCGTGAGATGCGACGCAGCATTTAGGCTGGATAAGCATTAACATATCGTATCAATATTTTCCTTCACCAGCAAGGCTGGAATGAACCTGTGTAAGGCTACAGTTTTCAAGAGTGATGGTGGGTTTCCCCTTGAAAAGTTTGGCCAATGTTGCAGGCATCGACCCATGTTCCCGGAATGTGAAAAGGATTAACATTTCCAAGAAAAATGGTCAGGATATCCCATATAAATGTACTCTAACAGCAAGCGAGCGGCCGACCTTCCCCGCGCAAGCGGCGAGCATTAGAAACCGTGCGGGCGCCCCACCTTCTCAGACAATCGCCGGGGGCAGGCGGGCATCGGAAAAAATAGATTGCTGATCTCTCGCACCCCGCTCTCGGATTTTTTGCAAAGCAATCAGGACTTTTCGGAAGACCGCTTGCTGAATTCTCGATTCCTCAGAGATTCAGCAATATATCTGCAAAAGATAAGAGCGAAAAAAAATTCAACAGGCGGTCTCTCAAAAATCCGCTGACTCAGCAAGCGGTCTTCCGAAAAGTCCTGATTGCTTTGCAAAAAATCCGCGAGCGGGGTGCAAAAAATCAGCAATCTATTTTTCCGCTGCCCGCCTGCCCCCGGCGATTGTCTGAGTTACCGTGTCAACGGCCCTTGACGACCGTACAATTGCCACACTAATGAGCGATTGTAAGGTCGTCGCTGGCCGCCCGCACGGCGCGAGTCCCTGAGTATTTGTAGCCTAATTCCCAGAAGTGCCATCCGTCTTCATTTGCTGAAGTCATGGTCGCTGAAATTACTGAACAACCACTGAAAATGAAACTTGGCATCGAGACATGCTAGTTAATTGTTATATCTTTTAGCAGCTCTTCTTTTATAACACCAAACGTATACGATGCTGAGTTCTTACCTTAATGTGCTCGTCTTTTGCAATATGAGCTTCACTGACACTGTTAACGAATAACGTGTTATTGCTTGCATCAGTATCACCTTTGTTGCTTCCCCTCAATATCACCCTCGAATGTGGCGTCCACACTTCAAGCTTGATCCTTGTACGTTTTCCGCACATCGAAAACATCTACTGTCAAGCGATTTCCTTGATGTGCGATCGCACATCTTATGTGCAATCAGACGATAGATTATGACCTGCTCATTTTCGATGTCTTCCATAGGGTTGGGCCAGACTGCATGATTAATTTTGACCGCCTTTGGGAGAATGTGTCATTTTTTCCATTTTGTCGTAAAAAAAAACTGTGGGTTGAGCCAGACTGCGCGCCGTACGCGGCGTATGAACACGTGCATAAAGATGGGCGGCATGCGCTGTGTACTCGCGCACGCCACGTACGCCGTGCAGTCTGGCTCAAACCACACTTTTTTTTGACAAAGTGGGAAAAAAACCGAGCATTCATGTGAAAGCAGTCAAAATCAAAGTTTCACGGTTTTTTCTAAGAAAACGACGTACAGAGAATAAAGTATCACATTCAGTCGAAGCTGTAGACAAAATGTTTTTGAGGGTTGACTACTGAGCTGAAGTCAAATCGAAATCTGGCGATCTCGTGAAAACGAATGAGTCGAATACGTCAAAGTCGCTTCGAAAATCCATTAGCGCCAAAGAATCGCAACAGGTGGTTTTTGGCGAAACTTTGCATGGGGTAATTTGACATGCTGAACACGAATATCATAATCAGTTGTTGCCAGTATCAAAAATCCGCCCAATGAACTTTGTGACTTAGCTTTTTGGTAGCAAAATAACCTTTCACGCAAAAATGAATAACAATTTCGTAATCAGGATGCCGTATAAGCTCCCCCCCCCCTCCCCATCCCTCCTACACCAAGTTTTATTTGACTTTTATTTGACTGTAAAAATTCTTATATCTTTCCCATTCAAAAATTGCCTTACCGTAACTCGCAAATGCGACGGTGGAGTTGCGGTCGATTGCGGTAGAAATGATTGCATTCGTTGCTCATGTGATGATTATAACACCAAAAAATGGAAGCGCCACTTCCAATAAGATGAATAAAGGAAAAGTTGCAAAACTCATGTGCCAACTTGAAGTAAGATTTGAGGGTGCTATCCGCATCATCTGCTTTGTTTGTCAGGGGACTAATGTTTTCTGCGGCATCGTCTCATAATTTTCAGTACTGTAAAGTTACCTGTAATTGCTCAACCTGTTTACAGTCAATGCAGTATCTGTTCGCAAAGGCAATATCGCTTTTTATCCCAGCTGTTCCTACCTCAATCGAGACTTTTATTGCTTGGCCATTCATCTACGTAATCTACTGTGTGGAATTAGTTTTTATATTTATCATGTGTGCGGGAGCAGTATTGCTTTTTTACCACTCGCCAAGTCAAAAAAATTATTTCATATAAACCCATAAGGATCGCGCAGATCAGTGGTCCATTAAATACTAGGCTGTTTCAAAAGTTCTGTCCGTTCAGTTGCGTTGTTTCAACGCAGCTATTTACACCCTCTACCCTCTCATTTTCCAAAGAATACTGTGTTAAAAAAGAGGATTACATGAATTTGGGGGCCTTCTTGCATATCTCAGACAATTCACCGGAACTTCCGAGGACAGGACAGGACAAGCAGGATTTGCAGCGATTCCGCAGCACTTTCTTAACCATTGAGAAAGTGCATGCTCCAAAATGCGAGGTTTCCGCAGGAAATTGACGTCAGAGCGATCATAAACCGGAACTTCCGCAGACTTTCCATAAAGCGCTGCGAAAATCCAATGAGGCTCGTAAGATTTTCGCAGCAATTTGACCTGCCAGCATTTCCGCAGGATTTTGAGAGCGCAAGCACCTGCGATTGCGAAATAGCAAAAGCATCTTTAGCAATCAAGAGCGCATAGCGCATTGCTCTTTTCTTTCATACTGTTTCGCTTCTGTTCCTCTCCTTTCCTTTCTTTTTTGTTTGTTTCTTTAATGTTGGCGTAAGTAAACCTATACCTATCCATGTTCTAATTGTAAGTATCCTTGCAGGCACCGGTGCAGGTGTGTGAGCAACCATCACCAAGGTGCTGGAGTGCTGGAAAAGGGTCCAACGGAAGGACTTCATTTATGCACAACGCTCTTGCTCAGGTATGTCGAATTTTGAGCTTGGTTCAAGATTGACTTACTTAACATATTTTTTGTCTAATCTAGTCTTTTTCTCATTTTATCACTTTTTTTCCCTTTTCTCTGTTACTTGCCTACTATAAATAAGCCAACTCATATTTACGATAACTAAATAGAATGTTTGTGGATTACTAAATCACATAATACTACTTGGATTAATCTTTACTAGTTCTTTCCTTTCTCTTCTTCTTTCTCTCTTCTTTTCTTTTTTCATTCTTACGATCTTCCTTCACTGCTGATGAGTTCCGGGAAGATCGTATTCCTACCTTCCGTATAGTGATAAGGAACGAAACGGAAATTAGGTATTCCTTTGATTTTTGTTATTGTTTGTGCTGATGTTGAATGGTACCTTAGAGGGAAACCCTAGGCCATTCAACACTTCGTACCTCTTCTGAGGGTTACTATCTGTAACTTATTCTTTACCTTTATTCGTTTGAAGGCAGCTTGCCTCATAACCACATTTGGCTTCTTTTCCGACCGATTGGTCGACCTGTCGCATAGACAGGTTATATTTCTTTATAATAGTTGAACAAATATATACATACATGCCTTTCATTATTAAATATTCCTCATTTTATCCACAATTATAGAAACAGTAATTTATAAAATAATCAGTAATCATTATAGTATACCATTCTTTTAGCGTTAACATTCCATGCAGCTTTTTCATCGCAATGTATAACATACAAAATGTAAAATTTTATCTCTTCCTTGAGATAAAATACAAAATTTGGGAATTATTTACAAAGTAAGGGTATATAAAACGTTAACTTTGTTGGATTTTCTTCTTTTGAATTTAAAGCTAGTGGGCGTTTTTGCGCTTGATTCTATATTTAAAATTTAATTTGGTTACTAACAGCTGATACACAGAGATAAACAAACTTACTTCGTTGCCTTCATTCAAGGACTGTACTCCACTGGTAGAAGGTATATCGGCTTCTTAAAGGCTTTGTCAAATTGGCACCCGTTAGACGGAGGATCCCTCGTACATATTCACCGTTCTGAAAATTTTATATATAGTTTATATATGTATTACATACTTTAAAAATAACCTGCACTGAAGATTGCTCCTTCGGACTCATGAGCTCTTCTATCGGAAGTCCCCTCCATTCATCCAGGTTGATATCGAATAAAAATGCCGTCATTGTAAGAGTCAAATTCTAAATGTAATTTCCATAAAGACAAATTGTAATGTATTGTTAGGTTGTAACAAAATTAATGCAGGTTTTGAAATCCAACCGCAATAAGTCATACACTTCTCATTTCTGAGTAGGTTGCAAAACACCATTCGATAGAGCAAAGCAAGCTCTACAAGGTGGCAATCTTGCTTTAGCAGCAACTCTGACCCACCACGAGTTTCGTGCCAAAAACTAAAAAGATTCAACTGTCCGAAAAATTGAGAAAAATCGTAACTCAATTCATGAAAAACCTACAAAAATTAATAATTTGCTCACGTAAACACTATCCACACAAGACATCCATATAAGCCGTTGCCGTATTCTCTTCTCTGTTAGAAATCAAGACGGAAATTTTCCTGCATTTGCCAAAGTGATGCTGTGCCGCCCCCGCATAGGCAGATGTATACTACAAATCTGTAGAAGTGCAAACGTAAATTTTCAGCTCTCTACAAGCTTTAGTTCTCGAGAAATCTGAATTTTAGTTTAGACCACATGACCAGTGAAAACTGCATTCGATATTTTTCGAGAACTAAAGCTTGTAGAGAGCTAGAAATTCACGTTTATACTTCTACAGGTTTGTAGTTTACAACTACTTATGTGGGAACGGCACAGCATCACTTTGGCAAACGCACAAAAATTTCCGTGTTCTTGATTTCTAACAGAGAAAAAAAATACGGCAAAGGCGTATATAGATGTTTTATAAATAGTGTTCACGTGAGCAAATTAAACTTTTCGTAGGTTTTATGGACTGAGTTACGATTTTTCTCAATTTTTCGGACAGTTGAATCTTTTTAGTTTTTGGCACGAAACTCGTGGTGGATCAGAGTTGTTGCTAAAGCAAGATTGCCACCTTGTAGAGATTGCTTTGCTCTATCGAGTGGTGTTTTGCAACCTACTTAAAAATGAGAAATGTATGACTTATTGCGGTAGAATTCAAAACCTGCATTAATTCTGTTACAACCTAATAGAAACCACAACTAACATGTTCCTTGCCAATGGACAAAATTCCCCCCTTTTTGAAACTTATGTCCGGGCACCTCCTGGTAGTTTCGATATGCGCTTCACGTATAAACTTCCTTATATACAAGATTAAACATAATTATCATCTACGTTTATAAATTCTTTACAAAATTCTTTTCTGAAATTCTCACCCCAGTTCTTCTGTGTCCGAAACCTGGAGCGTTTGCTCGCGGGATATCTTAATACATATCTGTGTTGTTCTTTTTGTTGTACTCCATAAGTCAATTGCGGCCTTCTGATATAAAAAATTTCCAAAACTGGTAACTGATCTTAGCCTAAATCTAAGATTTAGAAGAATCACTATTGTACATTACCCTTATAGCCTGTATCCCGTTAGATATACCAGCCCGGTCGGCCACATAAAGGCTGCTCCATTTTCTTTTGGGTATCTATAACTTTCACGTATTTTTGTTTTATATATACTAAAATAACTACATACTGATAATATCATACGCCAATTCCTGAAGTAGACGGTCGAAAATCTTTTTCTTTGAGTTGCACAAACCCGTCACACGCACCCACTCCAATAACACTTTTTTATTTACTGATTTCTGATACGCTAATTTCCTTTCTGTTGGGTTGGTAGCCTGTATACCTAACAACCAACTGTTATAACTGCTATTCACTTAGTGAATTCTATATTAGATATTTATACTGCTGCATACAATTAGTTTACTTCCCACTACAAATATGTAGGTTCACTTTACTGTTCATCCATCATAGGTATCCACATGACTAACACCTAGCAGATTTCAATTTAAAAATTGTCTACAATGTCATCTTCAATGGTACAACGCTACTAAAATGTCAATTACAAAAATTTTCTGTAATGGGTAGTTAAGATTGCTAACAATTCAAACTAGAATATGCAATACGTAGTAGTACACCATGAACAATATAAACACGATGATCTACGTAAGTATTATACAATTATTTGCAGATGTAATATGTATATACATATATATGTATATATAGATATGTATACAGAGTGTCCCAAAAAGATGTGCACACTGTTTGATCGTTAATAACTCCCTTGCTTTGATGCTTTTCGGCGAGCTTTAGGCACCATTCTGTAGAGCGAGGATAAACTTAGATTTACAGTATGGAGCGAATCACCAATCACTCTTGGT
This sequence comes from Cylicocyclus nassatus, assembly GCA_958299035.1. Lineage (NCBI taxonomy): Eukaryota > Metazoa > Nematoda > Chromadorea > Rhabditida > Strongylidae > Cylicocyclus > Cylicocyclus nassatus. Next base: position 79,836,457 of record CATQJL010000316.1, on the reverse strand, counting down.
TACTGTAGGATCACGGTATGAACTTCCAGTGTACAGCGTCACTGTGGATCAAACCTTTTGATGAAATAATTTCGAAAAAATCTAATAATTTGTGTAGCAAGGTTTTCAGGCCTGCTGATTTCACTACATAACTTTCCACCAGTTTTTCGAGCTTTTTTGATGGCCTATTCACATTTCTGACAAATATTGGAAAATCAGTTGTTACTTCAAATTTGAAATAACTCACGAAAGAAACAGTGTACTGATGTGCAATTTTCATATTTAGAATCAGCAACTTCGATTAACCCAGTTCAAGAGTTTCTGGCTTGTTTAGCTTTTTTTCTGAGGCAAAAGACCGCTTTCAATGGCTTAAAATCCTCCTCGAGATTCCTACCGTAATCCTACAGTAATGAAGAGCTGCTGATAAGTCGCCCCATACTGTAAATCTAAGTTGAGCCTCGCTCTAAAGAATGGTACCTCAAGCTCGGAAAAAGACATGAAAGCAAGAGAGTTATTAACAATCAAACAGTGTGCACATCTTTTTGGGACACCCTGTATACTCAGACAATCGCCGGGGGCAGGCGGGCACCGGAAAAATAGATGGCTGATTTCTCAAATCCCGCTCGCGGATTTTTTGAGAAGCAATCAGGACTTTTCGGAACGTCGCTTGCTGAATTCTCGATTTCTCAGAGATTCAGCACTATATCCGCAAAAGATAAGAGCGAAAAAAGATTCAATAGGCGGTCTCTCAGCAACTCGCTAACTATTTTCCTGAAATTTGCGAGCGGGATGCGAAATTTCAGCAACGCGTATTTTCCGGTGCCCGCCTGCCCCGGCGATTGTCTGAGTACATGTATACTGAACTAATTACATACGCCAGTACACTCGAACCAACGACATGCGAGGTATGATATATCAAGTCATAGTTACTGGTGCCTGGCATTTTGCTAACAGCAAAGCACTGGCAATGTATATGAAATAATTGCATATGATATGTATATTAGAATGGTTCAAAAAAGCTTGGCACATGACCTTCTTTCTACAAGTGAATTCCAATTTTTGCAAGATTGAGATAAATCTTGCACAGGTTCACGCAAGGTTTTATGTTTTCTTGAGAGCAAAAAGATTACGGAGAATTTGAATGTGCAAGTAGAGGTAAACAAAGACTTAATAGGAAGATACTGTGAAGGTCAATCATGTGATACCTTGACAAGGACAGGTAAGCAAGGACCAGTACTAGGTAGGTACGTTAGTGAATAAAAAGCACATGACCGAGATGTATTAGGTTGGCGGATAATTTCTGTTAAACTTTTTTCGTAAAATTCTGAAAAGTTTCAGAAGTTCTCTAGAATCTCCCTAAAGCTGACTCAAGCTATACCCTAAAGATAAGCGGCTCAGGGCCATACATGCGAAAATGCGATAATGTGTTCCTACCCCCTTCACCCCAGAGCCGGAAGCCAGCTAACCCCCTTCACTCACGGCCGATGAGGAAGTGGAAAAAGTGAGACTAAGACGTTAACGTTTTAAGCAAAATTATAAAACTATCTACATTATCACAATTGAATTTAGTAATATTTTAATTTCTAATATCATTAATATGATCATCAAAAACCTATTTGCAGGCTTACTGAGAAGTACATCGGAAATTTGCCACCTACTGTTCACTTCTAGAAAACGATGAAAAAGCCTGGAGAAAAATTTATGTGTGAAGCCTTTGTGTATATACGTCAATGAAGTTATTACTCACGTATGAAATAATAAGTGTAATAATAAATGATCTTTGATGATCGGTGCGCAGTTAAATTGCATTCTTTTTAAGAGGTATAAATTTTCTAAGCAGATGGCGGAATCCGTGTAAAGTCACTGAATGATTCCTTAAAGAGTCATTGTTCCAACTTTTAATATCATTTCTAAACTCTGAGAAAGATCGTAACATTTACTAGAGAAGCAGGTGCAACAGAGGCACCTATTACATCGAAGAGTTGGTGTAATCAGGGTTAGACTTACTGTCAAAATGTTATAGCTACGAGGATCGTGGAGTTCTGCAATCCGCCTACTTGGACGATGATAGGGATGAGGAAAGCAGCCAGAGATGCATTTTTCCACCTTGGAGCACTATACAAGAGGAGAAGAACAATCGTATATGATCACTGCGTGATTATTTGTGAAAAAAATTTTGGTTTCCATCGAAGAAGATTGAGAAATATAAAAGATCTTAGAAGGAGAACTCAGTCATAATTAGCCTACTCTAGTTTAGAAGTCTACTTTTCCTCCGCTTTCAGAAAACATACAGCTCGCCAGGAAAAAGAGGAGTTTTTTCTGCTAAATAGAAATAGTTTTAGTCATTTTTTTAAAATTGTAGAATTTTTCTATAAAAAATTGTAGATTTTTGATATGAGAAGATAAAAGAGTTTCTAGCCATACATTGAATTACTCTTGTTGAAAGCTTCCAGAAAATATACAGCTTACCAAGAAAGAAAGGATTTTCCTGTATTGTGAAGGGTCGCATTTGTTTTTCTAAAATTAAGGGAATTTTTTTTATAAAAATTCATAACTTTACTATACGAAAAGCTAGAAGAGTGCTTTGCACTCTATTGGAATTCCCTCGTCGTCCGCTTTCAGGAAGTATACAGTTTGCCAGGAAAAAAGAGGATTTTCCTATCGGAGGTCGTCAACTTGGCGACCGTCGTCTCGAAGTCCAGTTCATGCGGCTTAGATGGGAGGATATTGTCTGCATACCTCCGGTACGCCTCTTCGCTCATCCTTCGTCAGGATAAGATCCCTTTTTCTATCTTCGGGCACTTCGGCCTGCCTGATCATGGGGCCGTACCTGCTAAACCAGTAGTGAAAAGACGTACCTGAGTCTTCGTCAGGCACGAAGTTCTGCACGTCGCGGGCAAGTTGGTCGCAGGCTTCTTTTCTTCTGTCCGGGTCTTGTTGGTTTTGGAGGACCTTAAACAGCAACATGGTTTCTTCATGTTGTGCACGCATCGCTTCTTGCTGAATCTTCATTTGTTCTTCGTGTTGAATCCTCATTTGCTCGATAAGAGCAAGAATGAGGCTTCCTTCCGCTGTTGGTGCTGCCGTCCTTGGCGTCGATCGTTCAGCCATCCTTGATCTAGAGCGTTTGGCCGTCCTTGGTAGTGAGCGTTCGGCTGTCCTCGGCATGGTGAGCTTCGTCCCTGATCGCCACTGTTATGTACCAGAGCGGATGCAGAGAAGCCTTTATCCGAGAGAGAGCAAGCCAGAAGAATGAGAAGTGTATGATTGTCACAATTATATATAGTTGACTTCTTGACATAAAAAATGGGTTATTGTATCATATCATCAAGCACGGCACTCCTCAACACTAATCATTACAAATTCCTTCTCCTTCAACATTCAATCAAATTCAAACTGGAAAATCTCTATCCAAGTAATTTCGAATTATTTCCATGCTTCATAGCAAACAGTATTTATTGGTTCGGTTGGAAAATACATTTGCATGTAAAATTGCTAGTCTTCTTGATTGCCATCCACGGAGATTTTGCATCTCTGAACGACATTTTACAGACATGATGTGTACCTAGCCCACGATGGAAAGCTCAACGCTGATGATTTCATGAATGCTGGAATTTGCCAAAATCAATAAGATTACGAGGTTAATGCACAAAATATACCTTCTTGATTTACTAGCTGGCAAACCCGGCTCCGCCCCCTGCCAATAATATATTCGTAATCAGCATGCTCACTTACACCCCCCCCCCCCTCTGCCAACTCCCAGCCCCGTAGGTGAACTCTGCAAAAAAATTGATGAAAATCAATAAAATCGATATCGATTGATGACGAAAAGTAGCCTATGACACCCGCCCGGCCCCGAAGTGTATGTGTGCAAAGTTTGGTCCGGATCGGTTCAAAAATAAAATTTTCTATTCGGAACATACGTATAGACAGACAGACATACAGACATTCAGCTTTATATATACCAGTGCTTCACCTCTGCTTCGCAGAGGTTCGCACTGGCCAATATGAACCGTGGTAAACTCACTCTGTGAGAGCTTGTCTCTCAAATCATTGTTCGGTTGACTGCAACATGAGAGCCGTAGTTATAAATGAACCATACTCGCTATTTTAACCTCACATGATGTTTAGTATCGTAAATCATTCCTCACTGTATTTTCGTAACAGATAGACTTACAGACCGACAAATAAGCGGCTTATTATAAGTCATGATTGTGACCGGGGGTGTCTAGTGGTATAACGGTTTCAACCGGATCGATAGACAACACGGACTGAACGACTAATAATTTATCTCAGAAAAACGGTAACAAACAACAAGAAACAATAATGCGTGACTTGAACAGGCTTAATAACGAAACGACGGGCTTTACCCTCTTGACCACTTCGGCAAGCTTACTGGTTACTCTCTATCTAAGGGGGAGATCCGCCTCTCTTCGACGGAGTTAGCTCTCGCTAGCGCTTCCTCAGCGCGGACTCCCTGAAACTCCCCTAACTCCCGGTATTTATACCCTGACGAAGGGGTCAGCGCGGGCTTTTCTTCCCGCCACTGGAGATCGGTAGGTCGGTGATCCGCGCTCTCTGACATCCCTCTTCTCCGGGGAGCCGACGTCCTCGGCGGCTGCTGCAACTTGCTGAGCTTTGCGTCGGGAACTCTCCAGCGGATGTCGTTGTAGAGGTAGCGCGCATATCCATCCCTGAAGTACGTGTCGTATACCTGAAAAGAATTTTGGGATCCATCTGCTTCTCTATTCATGCTCCCACTTTTTCTTCTTGAGGGAGTCAACGTGAATAAATGATTTGGGTTTGCTCATTTTTTCAGTACTGATTCAATCACCGCCCACACTTTTGATTTCGTTTTCCACACACCAATCTTCTTAAACAATGGTGGCGGCCACACGGATACAATCTTTCCTCCTTCTTCGAGGTATTTCTTGCATATCTGCAATGTCTCAATGATAGCCTCATCCTCCCTTCTTGGGTTCATGGGCCATACTACGATCCACATACGACAGTTCTTCAAGTATTTCAACGCTTCTTTGGGTTGACTGAATGATACTGCCACCTTGGTCAGTACTCCAAACTGTTTCAGCTCAACTGATGTTGCACATCTCGGTGCAATAAACGCAACAGGACGTTCCTTCTCAAAACTTTGTCCTTTCTTATTGCTTGTCTTCTGAACTTTGACTCCTTTTTGTGCCTCTCCACACATTTTCCGATCACTTCTGGAAGGAGTGTATTCTTCACCCTTTCTACATGTCGACTTCTTCCACTTGCGCTCACAAGCTTCCCCTGACCAGATTCCTTTGTCTGCTTTGACATCTCTTTTTCTCTCAATGAAAGTTTTCTTGTTGACAGTTACAGACCTGTCCTTCACTGAGGTAGATCTGTTCACAGTTATGGTACCTTGTTGGATCTTCGCTCTTACTGTGGCGGTGTTTCTCTTGTGTGGAGGCACCATCATATCCTTTGCTTTTACTTTGACTTCAGGCTTCTTGTGTATCACTACTTCCACCCCTAGACTCTTCAATGCATTTGTGCCAATGAGTACTTCCTCATTAATTTCGTCCGAAACATGAAAAGCCACTTCCTTCTTGCATCCTCCTTCTAGTTCTACTTGTACTTTTACACCTCCGAGAAAGCTCATCACATGGTTGGATGCATCGTATATGCTTCCTTCCGCAATGTCGAAAGTCTGAAGTGACTCGACATCGTACTCATTGTTCCCCGCTTCTATAAGCACTTTCACGGGTAGTATACTTATCTCTGAGCCCGTATCTAGAAGTGTCGAAACTTTCCTTCCCAACATTCTCACTTGAGTCAACGTTGTCCTGCCAACAATTCCACAGGCGTCGGATTGGGAGCTCTTTACAACCATGTTCCGGCTCCTACTTACCATTGATGCCACTCCATTTGAAGTCTTGATGACGCCTTCCTTCTTCGTTTTCCTGTACCTACATTCTCTCATCACATGTCCAAAGTGACCGCAATTGAAGCATCTTTTCTCTTCCTGATACTCATCATAGGCACTCCAGCTACTCGTTGTCTCCTGCCTTCTCATGCAGCTTCCCTATCGTCTCTCTCCGCTGAGCTGCTTCGACTTTGGATCATGGCTGGCACATAGCCTTCATTTCTATTTGCTTTCCTCCAGGACGGAGCTTGCTGTTCACTCCTCCTCTCAAATTTGCAGAGCCTTCGCGATTGTTCGATCTCAATCGCGACTTCCTATATTCTGTTATATGCCTCAGCTGGGTCCACCTGGTGTAGGGTTCCCACCAGCTGTACGTATTCCGGCCAAGACGTCAGATTCTCCAGCAGAATCTGCGCGTACTCCATAGATCTTTCCTCAATGGTACATTGAGGATTGGCCTTCCTTGCTAGGTTCTCGAGGGCGACGCAGAAGTCTGCAACCCCTTGACCTGGCTTTAAGCGCATTTCCTCATGGCTGTCAGTGCCTTTGACCTAGCTGCTGTGGAGTCATAGGCCAGTAGTGAAGTCATCTCCCTCACTACTCTGTCAAAGCCTTGCTGTCTTACTCCCATGGGTATGCTCAGAAATAAGGACTTTGCCCTTCCTTGCAAGTGTTCATCACCCAGGACCTCTATCAGCAACTGTTCATCGCGGCTTAATACTATACTTCCTTTTGAACTTTCGAATGAACCTGTCAAAGTCTTCATCCTCATAGCCCTTGAAGACTCCAGGATCAGGAAAAGTCATGCTTTAAAAATAGCTAAGCAATTGATCTTCCATACCTCCATGATTCGAGTGGTCCGTCATCCGACCCTCTCAACACACTGCCTTCCCTCACTGCAACTGCCGTTGCTCTGGGAACGAGTGTCTGGTTTAACTCGGCTGTTAGGTTCTCCAGCCTACCTATCACTGTGGCTACCTTAGCCTCCAACTCTTCTTCAAGTGGCAATCCATCAACCGGTATCCTACATCGGCTAAGGACCTTGCTTACCATCCCAGGTAGCATTTCCACTTCTTTCCTGATGAGGCTTATCTCCTCCACCATCAAGTATGTTTTTCTCTCATGGATATCATCTGCACATCTTTGCTTCTGATCCATATCCATGGAACATGAATGTACTCGGCAGCGAAATGCTTCGCCTTGCCTTTACATTCATCGGTAATCAACGCCGCACTCGAAATCGCGCGTCTCAGCTGATCGAAGAGAGTCAATCACAATCGATACTCACGCCTCTATTAAGCGTGGATGATTTGATCAATAATCACTTCCCCCTTATACCTTAACTGGCTGCTCCGTATGATATGATAGAGACTTTTTCCAGTTGATCTTAGATCTGGCCTTCTTGACCTGTTACGTACGTCACCTGCTTGATGACGTATAGATTTCCCACCTTTTTGGTCTTTTGGTTTTGCCTTCTTGGCCTGTTCTACGCGTTCTCTGCTGTCTTGCCTCTGAGACAATCAATATCAGTCGCCCCGTGTGTATTTCAATCGATCCAGGTCTGCTCGGCCCCCATGTAACCGGGGGTGTCTAGTGGTATAACGGTTTCAACCGGATCGATAGACAACACGGACTGAACGACTAATAATTTATCTCAGAAAAACGGCAACAAACAACAAGAAACAATAATGCGTGACTTGAACAGGCTTAATAACGAAACGACGGGCTTTACCCTCTTGACCACTTCGGCAGGCTTACTGGTTACTCTCTATTTAAGGGGGAGATCCGCCTCTCTTCGACGGAGTTAGCTCCCGCTAACGCTTTCTCAGCGCGGACTCCCTGAGACTCCCCCTAACTCCCGGTACTCCCTTTATACCCTGCCGAAGGGGTCAGCGCGGGCTTTTCTTTCCGCCACTGGAGATCGGTAGGTCGGTGATCCGCGCCCTCTGACATAAGATAAGAACCTAGAATGCGAGAAAGTGTTTTACTAGGAGTGCTTTCGATATTTCCGGTGGTTTCTAATGGAAATTTTGTAGAAAGTAGACGAGATGATAGCGAAAATCTTTTTCTGCAAAGCTGATCTGACTGGACAAACTCCTTTGAATCGTATTTTAGAAAACGCTGTTTGGGGGAGCACGGCAGCCATGCTAAAAATTATTGGTTCAACTTCTTGAAAAATTCTGATAAACTCAAGTATTGACAAAGGAAAAGCAGTTTCTTGCACAGATGTGTAACTCTTGACCATTAATTTTTCATCAAAAAAAAATTAAATGATTTCCAAGATAACAGCTCGATGCAAACAGAACATCAGACTTACTCATTGAAAGTCGATCTAATCATCAGTGACTCAAAATGGGGAACGGAACTCAAAAACCCGAGCCTGATTAGCTCGATTCCGGGAGTGTCTGCAGGATACAGTCATGCTTGCTATCTCCGATTGCTCCCTAGGACATGGCGACAATCTAAGCTCCGCCCCCCCCTGAAAGCCTGTTTTGGAACCTGGCCAAGAAATGCTGAAAATCCGTATTGAAATTCAAGTCACTGAACTTGCTCTTAGCCAAAAACCTTTGAAATGATCGTGCGAAGGTGAAATTAGGTTCAAACGAAAAAGAAAAACCATGCCGTCATTATAACGTATCTGCTGATTGGAACTGATGGAACCCAACATTCCTTTTCTTGTTCGAAATTTTATTTAAGTGTCAACAATTTATTTGAGTGATAATTTCAAATTGAAGGGGCAATAGACTAGGGAAACATTTGGGAAATAGCAGAAAAACTTCTCAAAGAAGTTTACTGAAGTGGTGAAATCAGGGCGAAAGATTAGAAAACTATTCAAGAAATGACAAAGTGCTGAAATTCGGAACCAGAATCATTCAAGAAATGACAGTTTAGAAACTTATCAGAAATAATAGCTTACTTATTTTCTAATGATTGGACAAAAACTAGAAAATTATTCAATGAATGGAAGTTATAATATTTTCAAAAACAGTCGTTTGTGTGCTGGACTCGCGTGAAAGACTAGAAAATCATTCAAAGATGACGGTTTGAGGGATTCACTATTGATATTCCTGATCAAAGACAATCTGTTAACGACAGGCGATTTTGTTATGCGAAGAACATCGCCAAGAATGCTGTAGGCAATGACCTCAACATGGCAAGAAAAGATTGGAAGAACACTTTGCTGCGAAATTTGCCTTATAAATGGTAGCGTTAAGATGAAAAATACTTGTCGTTACTATCGATAATCTCGAGTTTTATTTTTATATCTTTCTTTTTAAACAACCTTGATAGTTATGATTACTGAATGTCATTACTTGTAGTTTTTTACTCGAATTTCGCCATATAAATAAATATTATTTTGAGAAGTTCCTAAACTGTCATTTTTAGATTGATTCTCTAGTCTTTTGCCCGAATTTCAGCACTTAAATGACTAATATCTTTGAGAAGTTTTTAAAATATCCTTTCTCAAATAATTTTCCAATCTTTTGCCCGGATTTAGCACTCAAAATTATATTGGAAATCTTCAGAGTTTCTTAAATAATCTCCCAGTATTTGTGCGTTGACACATAAATAAACTTTTGAACAAAAAAGAATGTTGCGTTCCACCGATTCAATCAGTAGATACGTTATAATGACGGCAGGTTTTTTTCTTTCGTTTGAATCTAATTTCACCTTCGTACGAGCATTTTGAAGGCTTTGGCTAAGAGCCGGTTTCAGTGACCTGAAGTTCCAATTGCGATTTTCAGCATTCCTTGGCCAAGATCCAAAACAGGCTGTCAGGGGGCGGGGCTTAGATTGTCGCCATGTCCTAGGGAGCAATCGGAGATAGCGAGCATGACTGTATCCTGCAGGCACTTCCCGAGTCAGGTTAATTAGGCTCGGGGTCCTAACAAGGGAAGTTCGCGGAATCGCCGATTGATATGTGGTATATACCCGGGCTCGGGGCTCGGGAAGTTAGTATCAAATATGCAGCCTTTAGCTGCGACGCGTTACTCTGGAGCAAGTTACAGCCCCTGAAAGTTTTTGGCGTATGCATGTGTAGCGAACGCATAGATGCTACCATCGTGGTCATGTGGTGTAGTGGTTAGTGTCTCGGACTCACAGGTGACGCATGAGAGTTTGAATTCTGTTGCTGTCCACATCTTTTGCGTTCTTCTCAAATTCCATTTTTTACCTGTTTTATGTGTTTTTGAGGCAAAAAATGACACAACGCTTGGTTAAACTCTACTAATTATAAAACCTGCGACGTCATTCTCACAAATAGCTCATTAGCAAGAATCAATAGTACGATGTGATACAACTTGGAAATTGTCACGTAAACGCTACGTGCAATCGAAGATAATATGTGGAAGTGAGAATTTGGCAAATCTTCAAAGAAGTTGAATTCCCGTTGCATCAGAGAGACTCAATTTTGAAGCTGCTTTCACTTGTTTATTTCCAGTTCTGTTCGCCGCGTTTCAAAATTATCTCGCATACTCGTGGCATGCCGCAGTGTATGTGGACGAGCACTCTGAATCCTTTGAAACGCCGCTACAGTTTTGTTTTCCTTATAATTTGAATACAGCTGTTTGGTGTGAGATAGAAGAATGCAATGATATTATATTAGGTCGGTCCGAAAGTTCTGTAGTTTCATTTTTGAAAATTTGTAACTCTGCGCTATCCCAATGGATTTGCATCATTGTAATTTTGTTTGAAAGCATAAGTTTTTCGCTTTCGAACGCATTCTTGATTAACTTTTATTACACACTGACTGCAGAGATAAAAATGAAAAAGTAAGACCAACTAAGCTTTGCTCATTTTAAGTTTGGTCGCCATAAATTTAAAACGCTGCAGAAAAATCTGAAAAGTCCAGTATATAAGTTCTTTGACCCACTCTTTATAACTGTAAAAAGACTGTGCTGTTTGAACGCCTCTGAGAGAAGTTTTGAATTTCGAGTTAACTCAGAAAACGCCAAAATTAATTAATTTGTCACTTTTCCCGAAATTCATAACTTCTCTCAGAGACACTCAAACAGCACGGTCTTTTCACAGTTCTAAAGAGTGGGTCAAAAAACTTATATACTGAACTTTTCAGATTTTTCTGTAGCGTTTCAAATTTATGGCGACCTAACTCAAAATGAGCAAAACTTAGTTAACTTGTCTTACTTTTTCATTTTTATCTCTGCAGTCAGTGTGCGATAGAAGCTAATCAAGACTGTATTCGAAAGCGAAAGACTTATGCTTTCAAACAAAATTACAACGATGCAAATCCATTGGGATAGCGCAGAGTTACAAATTTTCAAAAATGAAACGACAGAACTTTCGGACCGACCTAATATTTATTCGTTGTGCGTTGCGAGAAATATCTGTGCTTCAACCATTTTGTCATAGATTATCACATGTGCTCCCAATAGTTTGTTATTTGTAAGCAATTCGATGCGATATAGACTTTTGATAAAGTTTAATTGGTAGACGCAAAAAGTTGCCCGGGAATTTTGCATCTGAAACATTGGTCAAATGTTTGTGAAATAATCATCCCGTAAGCCGTATATGTCATTTTTTGCCTCAAAAACACGTAAAACAGGTGAAAAATGGAATTTGAGAAGAACGCAAAAGATGTGGACAGCAACAGGAGAACCCTCATGGGTCACCATGTGAGTCTGAGACACTAACCACTACACCACACGACCACGATGGTAGCATCTATGCGTTCTCTACACATGCATACGCCAAAAACTTTCAGGGGCTGTAACTTGCTCCAGAGTAACGCGTCGCAGCTAATGGCTGCATATTTGATACTAACTTCCCGAGCATAGTTGCGATAGGGGGAGTGATGGATCTTACCCCCTTCACTTTGAGGCCAAACTCCCGATGACCCCCTTCACCTGGGCTGAGTTGGTATTGTACTCTGAGAATATGATAAAAATCGTTACGAAAAGCAGGCTAAGTACCTCAAACAACAAGTATGCTCATAAATTTACTAAAGAAACGGTATTTATTTTTATTTATATTATTTATTTATCCTCGTAGCATTTTGGAGAGCAGAAAGTGAGTACACAAAATCAGTTAATTTTTGAAGCACATAAAATCCCTCATATCTCGCGGCACAGAAGACCTAGAAAAAAGTCGACGGTCTACGTCGATTCTCCATGATATCAGCTTTCGAATGGTATAAAGCATGTTATAGCTTTTTTGCTTCTCGGCTCTAAAAATCATTTGCTTCGGTGACCCGTAAAAGCCAACACATTGGTGGAGCTGGGTTGGAGCAAGCTAATAGTAAATATCTCCACCCCATTTTTGAAAACTGATTAGTTTTTTCGCCCAGCAACCTTTATACCATTCGAAAGCTCAGGAAAAGGGGATTCGACCTAGACCGTCGACTTCTTTCTAGCCCCCCTCTACCGAGAGATACACCGCATTTTATTTGAAAACATGGTCATTTTCAACAGCAGATTTCTGCCAAATGAAGACCTAATCTCTGCTGATTATTTATCTGTGTTAAAGAGCAAGTCTTCATTAACAAAGGTAGACCGTCGACTTTCTCGTAGCGTTCATTTGGAGAGCAGAAAGTGAGGACACAAAATCAGTTAATTTTTGAAGCACATAAAATCCCTCATATCTCGCGGCACAGAAGACCTAGAAAAAAGTCGACGGTCTAAGTCGATTCTCCATGATATCAGCTTTCGAATGGTATAAAGCATGTTATAGCTTTTTTGCTTCTCGGCTCTAAAAATCATTTGCTTCGGTGACCCGTAAAAGCCAACACATTGTATAGATCGTCCAGGAAGTTTTTACGCACGATTTTCAAAAATTCATAACTTTTGATTTTTTTTAACCGATTTGACTGCTTTCATTTTTGTTTGAAAGGGTAAGTCATGCTCTTTATAATGGCATCTCAGCTGCTTAGTAATGGTCATTTGTTGCACAGATAGAAGCTCAAAACAAAATCACTCAAAATTTTAATTTTTGTGTAGGGTCATAAAAAATCGGAGACTTGCAACAAAAATCGGAGCAGTCAGTACTGTAGGTTCTTTCACCAACTCTTTCAAACAGTGCAGAGTTTGCGCCGATTGAGCGTATCCATGAAAAGTTATGATTTCCCTGAAAAATGCCAAAATACATCAAATTCGCCTTTTTGTACTGCTTGCTCGGAAATTATAACTTTTCATAAAGACGCTCAATCGGAGCAAACTTTGCACTGTTAGAAAGAGCTGGTGAAAGAACCTACAATACCGACTGCTCCGATTTTGTTGCAAGTTTCTGATTTTTTATGACCCTACACAAAAATTTGAATTTTGAGTGATTTTGTTTTGAGCTTCTATCTGTGCAACAAATGACCATTACTAAGCAGCTGGAATGTCATTATAAAGAGCATGACTTACCCTTTCACATAAAAGTGAAAGCAGTCACATCGGTTGGAAAAATCAGAAGTTATGAATTTTGAAAATCATGTGCAAAAACTTTCTGGACGACTTAATAAGAGCGAGGTGGAGCACGTTAATAGTAAAAAATGTGCTGTGGATTGACATCGTTATCAGCACTAACGGGAACGTGAGCGAACGCGTCTATTTGAGCGTGCTTATCGTTGTTATATGTTTATGTTTTTTTTGGTAATGCGCTTTTGATTGACAATTATGCTATCATTATTAGCACACACTCAAAAAACTATGGGAGATAGGTGAATTTCCATACCTTCACACAAAAATCCGCCCATTTCTGGAATCTATACTCTGTAAACCTAGTGCTGAAGAAGGTCACATTCGTGAAAACGCTCTAGACTCACCTTACTTAATTTGTAGAGAATGATTGGTTTCAATGAATCAAAAACTCTAAGACATTCAGAAGAATAACATGTTATTAAAATATTTCTCAATGTTTTGGAAAGGTTGGCAGTTTGAAGAGGAAACGGCGGGCAGAATACTTTACAAAATCGCAGATGACTCGCATATGTTCCAGTTCAACAGCGAGGCAGAAGGAGAATCTTACGCCGACGAAAATGTTGTCGACATTGATACAGAGTTGGCAGTTGAGCGAAACTCTCTGATTTCCTGCATAAGGAATCCAAGCAGATTGTCTAGTTTCAATGAGGAATTGTCCAGAGAGTCCATTGCTGATCTTCAGGTTGCTGAAGAATTCAAGGCTGCTAAATTCACAACCATGGATATGAACAAAAGGAAGGTGTTAGCACAAGCAAGTTGCTGCACTTAGATCCCGGCTGGAGTGCGAACTCAACTCTGTGCTTTATGCTTTTGAAAGTTATCCGCCTTGTGACAATATGACCTATGATATTGAAAAAAAAACCAACGCGCAGCATAGTACCTCCTTTTTTCGGCTATTCCGCAGATGCTGTTAAAGAAGAAGTTGAGCAGCTTTCTAATCAGCTAACAGGACGTATGCCAGAGGAGGTGAAGCCAGAGTTCGACAAGGCCCAAAAAGTATGCACTATTTCCTTCCCGTGCTGCGAAAGCATATGAGATCTGGCTCTTTTCCCATTACTTACCGCAAAAATCTGATGGACCTACTAGCAAAGCTAGTTTCCATTTCGACTAGCACGGCAGAGGTAGAGAAAGAAATTTTCTATCTACTCTATTATCAGAACACAACGCAGAAGTCGTACAACGAGTCAACTCTCTACTAAACACATTGTTATCTAAAAACTTCATTCAAAGGGTTGGTATAAGTGATCCAGACAGGCTGTTACCATATGACTTTTTGAATATCCTAAAAGATGGTATGAAGAAACTGGTCACCTACCTGCTGACTTCCTGGTGCTACCAGAGGGCCAGGAAAAAAATCACAAAAGCGCTTAGAAGAAGAAGAAAGTTCGAAATCCATTTTCGACTCAGAACGCTTTTGCACGCAATTCTGCTTCTACTCCGATGACCTTTTGGAGGAAGAAGAAGATTTTTTAGGCAGCGAATTTGTTGTCTCTGACGTTAGCGATAGTGATATTGTTGATGATGGTGTGCAGGAAATGAAGTTGTTCCTAACTTGTACATCTTTTGGGATAAACATTATTGCTTTCGTTTTTTGTTGATGCAGTGAAACAGGAGCACAGATCTTCATAATCAATTTTTTTTTAATTTTTTAATTTCTTTTGAAAATTTTTAAATTTTTTTTTCAATTTGTGCCTAAATAAGGTACAAATTAGAGCTCTTCATAGCACGCTTTTTTACCTTTTCTCTCTTCCTCCCCCCCCCTAGACTCACATACCCCCTTCACCCTGGAAGGTCGGGAACACCCGAGACCCCCTTCACCTGGGGAGAGCCCGGCTCCCCCTATCGCACCTATGTTCCCGAGCCCCGAGCCCGGGTATATACCACATATCAATCGGTCATTTCGATTCCGCGAACTTCTCTTGTAAGTTCCCCCACCCGCTTGACCCTACTAGCATTTCATCGTGCGATTGCGGCAAATGATAAGGCTGGCAGGTGATAAAGCTAACCTGGATCCTGGAAGAAGAAACGAAGGGGATGTTTCAAATCAAAGCACACAAGTGACCCCTTCACTTCCAAAGCAGGACCAGGAGCAGAGGAATGTATGTATAAAGAAGGAACTTGAAGAAAAAACCTTACCTCTTTGACCTTCAGCCGCATTATATTCGTTGTAGCTTGGTTCCTTCATAAAAAAACGATTCCTACTCTGGTTCTCACTAAAATTCAGAGAAGGAGTTTCAGTCCACTGTAAATACAATCTATGACGTAGATCAAATCTGTGGCAATGTTATAAAAATCGTCTGCCAAATCTGCTCGCCGTAGCTGGGCTGAAAGGAATCTCTACACGAATCAAGGATTATTTCAACGTAAGCACTGCAAAGACAAGTATAACTAGAGACAACAAGACTAAAGTCAAAATTGTGACTGGTTTAATCAACAACACGGAAAGATAAACGAGTAGAAACTCGCTGTCTACAGTTTTATTTCATTTTGAGTATTTTCTTCTAAAAAATCATACTGTCCCAAAAACTCACACTGAAATCAGAATCGTAAACAGCGCAGAAAACCCTCAGATCGATGTTGACTCCTCGTAAACCAATGTTACTTCTGAACTGTGATGTTGGTCCGAGTTGCTCCTTTAAATGTCTCAAACAGTGGGTGCCAGCAGCCCAGAGTCGAGCTCTCGGAGACGATGTCAATTACTTTGGCCTATGACCTCTATCTGTTAACGCAAAAATGTTGAGTACTAAAACTTCGTTTCCAATGTTCAGTGGCCATTTGAGATGAGACAAAGGTGCGACACAAAGAGGAAGAGACGATGACTTTTTTTATTGCTGTTCCTGCTGTTCATTTGTAGAATTTGTGAACGTAAGTGGACATATGGTATACTTATTGTTAGATAACAGTCTGTTGACACAAACAATATTGATACAACACACGAACTCGTCAGCCAGAGAGGAGAGCACTTCAGGAGCATCTTGGACAAGATTAGCGCATTAGCTCTATATATTTCTTGGTCTAAGCTCAATGATACCGGATAATTGTGATAACTTAATGTAACAATGACACGAAGATAAAAGCCATATTGATGATTGATGATTGAATGATCGGGGATCGCAGCGTTCATGTACTCGTCCTCAAAAAAATGTATGAAGATTAATAAAACATCTGAGACCTCTTACTGTAAGTATTTTTGTTTTATCTCACCAACCCAGCATCGGAGACTATCTAAGAGATTAAGCCTAATAGAATAGGGTATGGAAAAAGTACTGTACCTCGAATTTGTTCAAAATACACGCATCAAAAACTTAGTGAGCTTTTGTCCGTTATGTAATAGAGACCCTAGATAGTTTAAAGAGGCCATAGTTTTGGATTGGGTCCCTTTTTTTCGGTCCTTCACGTGAATGATGACCGCGAAGAAGTCATCAATAATGAGCAGCAGAAGAATGAGCATGGCTTTTCCGTAACGAAATCTGCATTGATGATTTTATCGCATTTAAATTGAAGTAGTTATGAAGCATTCCAGGATATTACAGGTTTTCGGATATGGGACTAAATTCCAGCCAAGCAAGGAAAATTGTGGCCCACACGCTTTGCAAAATCGCGCAAAAGCTTTCATATAGCCTGTTTCTGTTTTCGAAGCTGAACGTTAAACGCTTTGTACTTTGATACTGTATAGTAGACGTCATTCGTCTAGTCACCTCGGTGCGATGTGTGTTACTGCACACAATTTTGAAATCCGGATGAGGTGCGGGTTCGCGCCGTGCCGTACTTGCACCAGGTGCACGTACAGTACCGCTCTCAGAACGTGCAAAATTTCCGTGAATGTCGCGGAATTCCAGGAATTCCGCGACATTCCGGAAATTTCGCGAAATTTTTGGAATGTCGCCATAACTTCCTTCGGAATGCATAAATTATGGATCTGAAACAAGGGTTATACTCAACTCATTAAGGCGAATCTTTTGGTACCTTGCCTAACTGTAATTCTCCTGACGAGTGGTGCACGGTAGGAGATGAATTTTGCAGGTGCGGGCAGTAAGTGAATCCTTTTCCGATTTTTCTGACATTCTAGGGGGGGGGGGGGAGGGGAGAGTAATCAGTGGTATTGGGTGTGGTTAGTTCTAAAATATGCGAACATGCCGTGATGATGCCGTCGATGTTGTTTTCCCCTCTTCTGTTTGTTTAGCAGCCTCAAGCACCTATTTATTACCAGAAGGGGCATGAGCCCTCAAACCTGCAGAACCGACTGTGCAATGCCCACGCGCAGCGGATGCGTAGTCGCTACGGAAAAAGAATCACGTGGTCGACGCGAATTGTATATACTTGTAAATAATATCATGTAAACATACACAGATCGGCACAGTCGTACATGAAATAGGACATATTCTTGGCTTTCATCAAACGCACTAAGAATCGATCGTAACAAATATGTTATCATCAACATAGCAGTTGTTGAGGTAAGAAAGTTTGCTTATAATTTTGAAATCCAACCGGAGAGATTGGTTCTAAAGCGACGAAACGGAACAATTCACCATGGAAACCCATTCACAAATGAAAACTATGGAATTCCATACGATTTCGGTAGCGTAATGCATTACTCGGCGAGAAGGTATGTCTCCTTACGCTGAACCATCAAGATAGTAAATTTGTTGCAGCTTTGGAGTTAAAAATAAAATTGTGATAATGCCTGCCGATGAGAACTACCTAGAGACTATGGGTTCACCATTCGTTTCACTTTATGATCTGCTCATGATGAATATCCTCTACAAATGTCTTGGTATGTGTATAAGGAGAGTATTCTATATGACAAATGAGATGAGATAATGTTTGACAGATGGAAAGGAAAACCCGACTTGCTTAGATGCAAAATGGGAGGTTTCGCAAATCCTAGAGATTGCTCAAAGTGCGTTTGTCCCTCAGGATATGGAGGCAGGCTATGCGATCAACTGGTAAGACCTTCGATAAGCTTGTCCACTTCTTTACTCAAAGAAAACATAGCCCCTGGTTGC
Source organism: Cylicocyclus nassatus (assembly GCA_958299035.1). NCBI lineage: Eukaryota > Metazoa > Nematoda > Chromadorea > Rhabditida > Strongylidae > Cylicocyclus > Cylicocyclus nassatus. Next base: position 79,818,146 of record CATQJL010000316.1, on the reverse strand, counting down.
GGGAAAATACTGGAAGCTACCACTTCTTGGCAGTACTTAAATACAACCACCGGGTATGAAGGAGTAACAAGAACCGACCAGAAAGTGGATTTCAAAAAAATCTCATTACTGGATACAGGTTTTGATAAATTAAAATATCTGTAAAGCAAAGCACATTGCTTCCTTGCAGGCTCCTAGAAAAGGAAAGTAGAAATAAGGACTATGCACTGTTCTCCGGATGCGCTTAGCGAAGGATGCTTCTTTGGAGGATTTGAGATCAAATCACAAAGAGATCAAGGCATGACTGCTGGTTATAGGTGACTTCTATACATCTTACTATTTGCTTTATCAAGTGTTAGCTTATTTTGACACATGCACTGGCTTGTTGGAAAATGAGTCAAAAATGAGAGTTCTGTGCGACTGACGGATGCCAGTGCAACTTAAGTCCCAATTATACCAGACCGTTATCCGCCCAGCGACACTGTATGGCAGTGAGTGCTGGCCAAGTAGCGGAATGAGCGCAAGCTCAGTGCCGTGGAAACAAGGATGCTACGATGGACCTTAAGTCACATGAGTCACACTGATGGATCACATCTGCAGTGACACTATACGAGCGCGAATGAAAGTAGCTCCAACTATACTCCAACAGAAACTGCAGGAAAAGAGGTTACGATGGTATGGGTATGTGCAGAGAAGGGATGAAAGTCATATCAAAAAGTTGACAATAGCACCAGGCAAAAGGCGTAGAAGTAAACCCAGGATGAGGTGGATGGACAGAATAAAGGCCGACCTCTGCGAGAACTTAGTATAAACAAAACTTTGCCTCAGATAGGATGACATGGAGACATCTGACAAGAAAAGCAGACCCTGCTTAAGCGGGACACATGCAAGGATAAAAAAAACTGAAGAACAGATGAAGCGTTTTAATCCACTGTTGCATTTGCGTCTTTGCGAAGATTCTGGCAACTTTTGCTTGAATACGTCGTCATGCAAACAAAGTGTCAACTTTCGATCAGAAGTTTTCTCGAGCAGAAATCGAGATTTGAGATTTTGACTCGAAGGAGTGCTTACACCCACGGTTGAAGCTCGTTCGTCAATATCGCCTACACAAAGCTGACCATGCGTCCTTCACCACATTCGTTACAAAGGCTCAGCGTATCCGATACTTTCATACAGGTTGAATGAGTGCATGAAAACTCAGTAAACCAGCAGTTTTTTGAAACAACTTTTGTGCATTTTGAAGCAAAGAATGCAGCATAAATCTTCTCTTTCTAATAAGTGATAGCTCCCAGGTGTAACAGATGTTTCATATGTTGGTGCTGTAATTGTAAAAAATTTAGATCCAACGAATGTATATTGCTTAAAAAGAGGGGGTTTTTTAGCTGCTTTATAGTTGTTCCGCTTCGAATGACACTTCGAGCATTCGAACAAAGTACGCGGCGGCGGTGAGCGGCCTTGATTAGGTCACAAATCCTGCCTTCCAGCCGCCAAGCAGTGGAATCAAAGGTTAGCATATTATCAAAAATCCAAAAACATGTAGTAAAGTCCGGAACAGTCAATGACACAAGTTTGAGGACTTTCTTCTTTAGCTTTGCGTTAGATACTCGAGAACTGAACGCTCGATCAGCATAAACTTTGCCCGAAGATCATAAAGCATGTGCCAATAATTTCAAATGTTTGTGATCTTTCTGGATTTTTTACAAGTTTGCTTGGAATCAGTGTGAAGCTAAGTGTCTTTTTCTTTGCTTTTACCTCCTCAACCTACACTAAAGGTACATATTTTCTCATTCTAATGAAGTCATAGTCAAGCAAAACCATGCAAGTAAGAAGACGTTACAATTCTTCAAAAAGTTTGAGGACGAACTTAAATCCGACCTAATCTAATAATATAAAATCGTAAGCGAAGTTTAAAAATAATGGAAAAGCGGGAAATCGCGCTTCGGTCCCGCAACGACGTGCCTGAAAGCAGCTTTAAGGTAGGTGCCAGAGTAAGCGAATATTTTGTTCAGCTTCGTTCACTGCAAAAGGCGCGCAGAATTACTGTCTGCTGCTTAATGTCTAGGCCTGCTTCAGCTGCAGGTCCCGCGCGGAATTAGCGTTAATTCTGCGCGCCTTTTGCTGCTGAACGAAGCTGAACAAAATATTCGCTTACTCTGGCACCTATCTTAAAAGCAGTGGCTCGGCAATTCTCGAACTGAATTTTTCTCGCTTACCTAGGGTAGTTCGACGCGCTGATTTCGAAAGTGCACTTTTAAGAGCACGAAAATGTCAAAAACCAGCATTTTCCAAAGGTTCACATCTTGGATTTGGACGAGTGGACTATACTCTCCGCCATGGTTAGAAACGTAGAGTCGTTGCGGGACCCACACGTTTATAGCACTGCGACTGCTGCCTCTGACGGTGGGAGTGGGACCGCAAGCTCGTCCGAACGCGTGTAGGAATGGCTTGCGCGCACGGAATTAGGGGCTGTTTTCTAAGCAGGGCAGCATGTTGTGCGCTCGGACCGGCTCTGTTTTGATGTTTGAAACGCGAGCAATCTTCCAAATCAAAATTTCGAGATGTTTAGTTTTGCCGAAACTGCCTTTGAAGCTGCTTTCAGGCACGTTTTTCTCTTTCTGTTTTGTCTTTCTTTCTCTTTCTCTCTCTCCTCCCATCGCATGTAATTTGATGGTATGTTATGTTAAACAAGCATATTCACCAACTTTGGCTTCAGTATCTTATATGCGTTTGACTCATTTATTATCCGAGGTGTTGTCTGTGAGTTAGGTTGTTGTTGAAGTGCAATCTTCCATTAGTATTAGTATTATGTCTGGTTAACGACAACGATCTTTGTTTTTTGTTTGATTGGGGTTATTTGCAAGAAACCATTATCCGTCGGAATCCGGCGCTGACCTTAGCTACAGTATATAGCTAATGCGACCATAAAAGGCGACCCGGCTGCCTCTTACTTTTCATTGATCTTACTTATCAGATCATAAAGTGGTCCTGCATATGATATGATGTGTTGTTTATCCTCTGGGTCGTATATATAACTAATCATTTCGCTATCTGTATTCGAGTAATAAATGGGGACCTGAGTTTGCTAACAAATGATGGTGTTGATGGATGACGTAGAAGGGTCATTTACGAAATCTTTCGTTGTTAAGGATTTCAAAACAAGACTGTCATTGGTAAGGATGACTTCATCTCCCTGAACAGTGTACACTTGGGAAGCAGAACTCTTCTAACTTCATCAAATAAAACCCATTTTTATTCTGGCGAACAGTTATTGGGATATCTCGATAATGATAAATTCCATGAGAAATCCTAGAGAAACATCAGTTCCTTAGTGTTTGCACGTTATGGTATACTGAGAGAGTATCCAAGATGAGGAAAATTTTCAGTATCGTGAAAAGATCAGAGGTTAAACAAGACAAATGATAGTTTCAGGATGACCTAATTTTGTGGTAAGTAAAATTTATGTGTAATAAGTAAGATTCATAGCCAAAGGAAAGATGAGAAGCAGCTGGTCGCCTTTTATGATCGCATTAGCTATATACTGTAGCTAAGGTCAGCGCCGGATTCCGACGGATAATGGTTTCTTCATTTGCACTGCTAGAATGGTTAGCATGGATACTGGTAGACCCGCGGCTGTGGCTGCACCGTCCGTAGCTTTTGATTAATGGTGTACTACATCTTAGGTGTTTTTGAATGATAGGCTACCGACTGTTTTTTTTCATAATAGGAAGCACCAAAGGCAGAGTTTCCTTGCCAAATATCATGTCGAAAAGTCGAGCAAGTTGATACCATTTTTCTGCTTAGTACTCCTCTTTTCGCATGATGGTAGCCAACGTTATAGACATGATCATGCGTTTTTTCCGACACAGGGCTTGCAAAAAAGTGTGAAGACAGTTGAATGATTGTGATTGATATCTTGGGTGCTTGTTGTACTTTGTGTTGGTTTATAGCGGGTTCAATTTACATGTTATTTTCATTTCCCGAACTCATTCTATTAACGCTACAAGATTATCCTCTTGGCAGTGTGGGTTTGATCTGCAGTGAATTAGGTTCCGAATCGCAGGTGATCCAGTATGCTTCTCAAGGCCCTATGAAGTTGCTGTTCCACTTTGTAAAGAAGCGCTCGAAGATCTGGAAAAGACTAGCGGTCATGACCATCCTGACGTAACGACTATGCTGAACGTTCTTGCGCTGGTGTATAGGTCAGTGTCGTTGACTTTACAGATGTTAAATCGATCTATACACCTTTTAGGGACCAAAATAAATACAATGAAGCTGCTAATCTTCCTAACGAAGCGCTGGCCATCAGAGAAGAGTGCTTAGGAGGAAATCGTTCAGCTGTGAATATGCTTTTGTTATTATCACAACGCATGCTTTTGTTATTATCACAACACACATATGTGCATCATTATTGTTGTTATAACAGGGTGTCCGTAAAGTATTTATACACTGTTTGATCGTTAATATCTTTCTTCCCAACAGGTCTTTTGCCTTGCTTTAGGTACCGTTTTGTAGAGCTGGCTTCAACTTAGATTTGCAGTATAGAACGAATCAGCCGTCTCTCTTCATTACTGTAGGATTACGGTAGAAACTTCAAAGAGGGTTTTGGGCCATGAAAGGCCATATTTTGCCTCAGAAAAGAAACAAAAAGCCTGAAAATTTTTACACTAGGCTAGTTAGAGTTGCTGATTCTAACTATAAAGTTCCCAACTTATTATGATGCTTCACTGAAGAGTTATGCGAGGTAAGCAGTAGCGGCCATTTTTTCAATGTTCCTAAAAAAGTGCGGTTACACCGCTTAGAAAGCTTCGCAGTCTTGTGAATAGTTGAGTATTGAACTCAGCGTCCATAAAAATCCTATTACACATGTTTTCACAACTTTTTGAAAAATTATGAGACGGCAGCTTTTTCCACATTGACACCATATGTTTAAAGTTTCTACCGTAATCCTACAGTAATGAAGAAAGATGGGTGATTCGTTTTATAATGCAAATCTAAGTTGAAGCCAGCTCTACAAAACGGTACTTAAAGCAAGGCAAAAGACTTTTTGGGAAGATAGATATCAACGATCAAACAGTGTATACATACTTTACGGACACCCTGTATATCTATCTCTGGTCGCTGCCACTTCAAATAATCTGGAAGTATTTATGGCTAGCGGGAAAGTTCAAGGATGAGGAACCCCTGTGCAAGCGCGCTCTAGAAATTAGGAAAAGGAAGCTTGTAAAAGATTTATATAGAACGCACAATGACTTGTTTAAGGTGCTTGTTCATGACAACCTAGATACCCACAACCCAACTGAATAACTTAGCTTTGTTGTGTCAGAAGCAAGGGAAGTATGAGGAAGTGGAGAAGTACTACAAGTGAGCTTCATGATGTATTTGTCAAAAACAGATCTAAGTAATTATTACTGGCTTTATCTGGTCCATTTACAAAACAGTTTGCATGGATTTGGAGATGATTCTTTGTCCTATGGAAGCATTTTTAGGCGTGTTTTGAGATTTACGAAACCAAGCTCGGATCAGATGATCCCAATGTTGCGAAGACTAAGAACAATCTCTTATTAGCATATCTAAAACAAGGAAAATACAAGGTATTTGCTTTTGCTGTTCAAGTTTCGTTTTTTTGTATCATATTGCCGATGTAGTTGCATACGAAAAAAGACCAAATGTCAAGAGATACTACAAAATAGCCTTGTTTCGCTTGGCATCAGTTTTGCTCATCAAAAAAACGAAGTATTGGTTTGACAATAATGCATTGCTATATTGTTTCTTTCCATATTTCAATATCTGTTATCGTATGATGTGTGCAATGAGTGGTTTTTTCGTTTTTCAGCTACAGATGCTAAAAGCAGTCTCATCTTGCTAATGAGCAGGTAGCAAGGTTGTGCCCTACTGCTACAGCACATAAGTACGAGAAGGTTCATACACTTATAACACACTTCAGACGAGATGGGGTAAGATTCATAGAACCAGATATCTTACACGTGAAATAAATTAGCACTTTTTGAAAATATTCCGGCTGTATGTGCTCCGGCAAGAACTGAACCCTTTGAAAATTTACGTTGTGGCAGAAGGCAGGTATGAGGCTTATCTCAAGCAAAAGGAAAATACTGAACCTCCTGATAACAGAGCCTTGATCGTGGATCGAAATTCAATCCAAGTAGGACATGCGGTAGGTGGTTTGTCATTTTTTCTCGTGCTTATTTTGTTGGAAGCTGTCTTGCAATGTGATGGTTTCATCATGAAGCACACGCCTGATGCGATTGTTGTTGAGATTGGACCGGGAATCGTTGGAAGGATACAAAAGCTCTCTCATCGTGAGTATCGCCTCTATATATGACCAGTGCGTCACCTCCGCTTTGCGGAGGTTCGTACTGGCTCTCCTATCCGTATACCTTTCTCATGTTCGCATGAGAATGAGTTTCAAACTAACCACGCAATGCTGACCATCACAAATGAATCGTAAACAACTGTTCATTCCTGAAGCATCTCCATGTAAGATCGGCAATTTTGAGAAAAAAAGACTTTTTTGCAAGGAAACAAATGCGATTTTGAACGGATTACTGAATATGTTTTAGATCGATAATCGTCATAAGGATAATAGTCACCTTGGGCTATATTTCAATGCAAAAATCTTTTCAGTTTTCAAAATAAAACCTTGCCAAATTATGATTATGTACGCGTTTATCTTTTTGGCGCTTTTTTCGCAAAAAAGCAATTGGGCTAGAATTCATGGCGCGCTGAGTTACTTGTCAGGCAAATCATAGCTTTGCAAAAAGTCTAATTAGCGACCCAGTTTTGCGTGCCGAAAGGCGCGTGGACCCGTTTAACGCGCAAACTTTGAGGGACCCGCTTATCGAACCGGCTTGTCCTTGTGCATAGTGAGCCTACACGCTGGCGCGGTATGTTATGCAGAATTGCAGCTCGGTAGCTTAGCTGCAGCTTCCTCTATAAATTTCGTGACAGACATATTTTCACACAGACACACAAAAAAAAACAGACGGCCTTAGCGCGTTATTATAGTAGGATGGTTGCTGAAATGAAAATTTAGGGAAATTCCTAATACTCCGTTGAACTCGATTGTCACAGTAAAGGTTCGTAAGATTGATGCACAGGGAGTGCATCATGAGTGAAGCCCCTAAGCCGTGAAGGAACGTAAACTTGCTTTTTGAAAATTGTGGAATGAGAGAGTAGATATTCTTGCTTTTTCAAAAAACTGAGGTGTAGTAGAGTTATTGGCAAGTCAAGAGCTGGATGTATGACTTGATCTGGTGCTTTGCCTCAAGGCCCGATCACTTTACATTTCATATTATCTTACATCGAAGCACCGATCATTTCACATTTCTCTAAAATTTTATTTTTCTGGATAGGGATTGCGGTTTCTGTTGTTGTCCGTCTAAATGGTGAGCTACTCACTCTTGAGTATCTAATCACTCAAGAGTGAGTGGTACCTATGCGCCAGGAGTGTAGCCAATCGGCAGCATCTCCTTTCAAGCACCAACTCGTATACTTTGTACCCTGTTTTCGGTTTAGCTCCGCCTTTCTTCGTATATTAGGGGCCTCCGAATGTATTAGAGGTTCCTCCCCGGTTAACACCGGGACACCTCGACAATCGCTCTCAACTAACCTACACCAATTAAAATTTCACACAACTTCGTCTACCTTACTTCACTTGGTACACACCAAATTGGTGCATCGTCCAGTGAACTTCCTTGCATTTCCCCTTGGAAATCAAGGCCTACAAGACCCGCATGGCCGGACACTGAATACTGAACCTCTCGTTGCGCGCTCTTTTCGTAAGAGACCCGAGAGTAGTAAAAAAAACAGTTGTTGAGCCACACCACTGAATTTTGACACCCTCGTTGCGCGCTCTTTTCGTAGGAGACCCGAGGGCTAAAGAAAACATTTGGTTCCACAACTCCACTGCAAACTGAACCCCTTTCGCGAGCTCTTTTCGCAAGAGACCAGAGTGTAGTAAAAGACCAGCTGGCAGGTAACACCACTGAATATTGACACCCTCGTTGCGCGCTCTTTTCGTAAGAGACCCGAGAGTAGTAAAGAAAACAGTTGGTGCAAAACTCCACTGCAAATTGAACCCCTTTTGCGAGCTCTTCTCTAAGACACCAGAGGGTAGTTAAGGACCAGCTGGCAGTATCTAATCACTTAATTTCTGAAAACTCCTTTGCGCGCTCTTTTCGTAAGAGACCAGGGAGTGGGAAGAATTTTGTGCAGCACACACCACACATTCTGTGAAACTCTTTTCGCGCGTCCTTTTCGTAAGGAACCAGAGAGTGAATCAGTTTGTGTGTGCACTTCCAATATCACTAATCTCTTCGCGAGTCCTGCAAAGGAACCAGAATTAGAAAAAAGAGATTTCAACGGAAGAAAGAACAAGTCAAGAACCAAAAATCTTACTTGTTGAGCTTCGAAGTTCCACCAAGAACTCAAGCTATTTGTCACGGTACAGGTTCAACACACCTTACCGCCCAGCACAGCGTTCAAGCCAACCAGGCACGCTTGCTGACAACTAGTAGAAGCTCGGCACTCAATTGTCAGCTCACTAAACGACTTCCTTGCAACCAGTAAGGACAGTTTTCATACTAGATCAACCCTGCTGAGAATACAGAAGCTACACCGAAGCCCCAGCTTTCTGTCCACAGAAAAGTTCAAAAAGACGACACAAGGAGCATTACAAGATGACTTCACTCCAACTTTTCAAGATCAGGATCAACAACGCCTGCAAACTCGTGAAATCCCACGAGTCACAAATCGACACTATTGATCTTCCCTTTACATTCCCCCACTGAAGGATGAATGTGAGCAGTACATAGAAGAGAAAACGGGATTGATAGCCAATCTTCTCAACTCTCTACAAAACGCTGTGAAACTTCAAGAGACGCAGATTGACTGCAGTCGAGTACATCAACACACGACCTAGAAGTGACTATAGTGCAATGGCGAACAAGGATAGAATTCAGGCAGCATGAACTGAAAGAACAAGGCGCACTTTTGCACTGCGATACTCAAAGCGTACCGAGTCAACCAAGCAGTGATAATGGACAAGCCTGGATTCCGGAGCGCAACGAGAGGCAGATCAAAATACGAAAGCCTCTGCTCGAAATTCCTACGTCCTCTGGAAACTTCTGAGAATTCAACAGCTTCTGAACAGTATTCGAATCTCTCATTCACAATGACGAGGAAATATCCGACACGGACAAATTCTTGTTCCTGAAACAATCCCTGGAAGGAAAAGCAGCAGCAACCTTGAGCTGCATACGCGTCGTCGGAGAAAGATATCAGACAGCGATAGATATCTTGAAGAAACACTTCGATCCCTCTGCCAGCATGGCAGACATACTCATAAACGAGATTGAACACCTACCCAGGGCCTCAGATGATCCGAAAAGTTGCCGAGACACCTTCGAAGCCATAAACTCGAGGATCATTTACCTGGAGCAAACACGAACGAACATGAACGCAGACAGAGTTTGGCGTCGAATAATCTTCTCCAAGTTTCCCGAATCCATATGTGCGACCGCCATCCAAAGGAAGCTGTACAAGATGATCCATTTGACGTTAGCAAAATCCTAAACGCTATCGACAACATCATATCATTGCGAGAGACAATCTTGCTAACTACGGAAACTCTCTTTCCAACCGCTCGAATAACCAAGAAAATGAGAGGATTATCAAATGCAAAGGAACAGAACACTTCTCGAAACCAAAATGTTTGTGTTTATGTGGACAGCCACATTCGCCTTACGCGTGCCAGAAGTACACCACACCAGAAGCTCGACGACTTGAAGCAACAAACCAAGGAGCGTGTTGGAGATGTTTCGTAAGAAACCACACTCGAGCGTTTGTACCTATATTAGAGTATGCCCTAGTCAAGGGATCACACCACGGATCCCTTTGCTTGTCAGAAGCGAGACAACGCAGCGGATTCTTCGCGCAATCCCGCGATTCTATAGTCGACAATTATCAACATTTGCCTTCTTGGACACAACGTGACACCAACCAGAAATGTCGCGAGATGAGTAATATGCACGTCGTACAAGGCTCGCAGAATGAACAAAACGTCTGCAATCCACATGTGTCTCCAAGTGCAAACAATCAATGCGTTCTTCAAATGCTTCGGCCTTGATTTTCAACGAAGCTCAGTGGGATTACCAACCAACGACCATACTCTGAAGAACTCAAGCTTCCAATCGTTCGAACTACTTCTCTCACTACATCAGGGATGGGCGAACACGAAAAGCAATTCGACTCATCTGAAGTGCACATTACCTTGAAGAGTCTTCACAGCTCCGAGAAGCTCAAGAAGTCATTGCATACAGAGCAGAAGCTGACTACTGACATGCAGACGGCAAGCCTCACGGAAGCAGACTTGCGCTTCATCGATGACGAGAAGCTGATAATTGCTCAGGATACGCTCTCCCACAAAAACCTTCTACCGGAAATTAAGTCTTGTCATATTTCGAAACAAGAGAGTGCTAAAGCTTCCCTCAGGGCTCATTCTGACTCCAACAGTCTTCGGATACGTCATATTAGGGACGAGTCGTACCATCACTACAACAAAATCCGCTGGCATTTTCGGTCGCATATCAAATCATGTCATATCGCTACAGGAAACATCTCGACCAACAAAACTACAACACCTTCCTTCATCTAAAGGAAGACAATCCAGAAAAATGGGAAAGACGCTCAAAGCTTCCAATTTCAGTGAAGCTCAAGCAGACAGACAACGATGGCTGGACACAATCCTTTCCCTAACAAACTCCCGACGGTTCTGCGATGATGTCAAAGTCAAACAGAATAACCACCACATCGTCCCAGAGACAAGGATGACGAAGGCATCATGGGGAAGACATGATAGAAATTCACTCCTTTTCAAAACGACGCCTATCGAGAAGATGACCGTCAATAATGCTTCTACTATCAATTCAACAACAACGAGGAGGAAACGGCGACGACGACGAGCAAGCCAAAGCGCAATTCGCTTCCATCAACCGCCTCAACTAATCATACCATTACGCATATACATTGTGAATTGAATTAATTTTGTGTGAATGTGTAAATTATTCGCAGCTCTTATTCATAGATCATCATTCTGTGTACATAGGTGTTCATCAACTTACTAGGTCAACCTCACATCTGTCTACACTTATCAGGATCTAATCAGATCTCACTTTCCTCTCTCGCCCGGAGTGCTGATGATTTCTGTATCATCAACCATCGATGAACTCTATATTCTACGGAATCTCCGCAGGCTAAATGGTGAGCTACTCACTCTTGAGTATCTAATCACTCAAGAGTGAGTGGTGTAGGAGTGCGCCAGGAGTGTAGCCAATCGGCGGCATCTTCTTCCAAGCTTCAATTCGTATACTTTGCACCCTGTACTCGGTTTAGCTCCGCCTTTCTTCGTATACAGGTGTCCCAAAAGTAAGTACACACTTTTCAATCGTCAACATCTCTCTTCCTACTGAGTCTTTTTTTACAGTCAAGAATCATTCTGTAAAGGAAGCTTCAACTTAAATTTGCAATATCGATCAAAACACCGATCGCTCTTCGTTACTGTAGTATTACGGTAAGGACTTCCGGCATGTGGAACCATTGTGAAGTATGCCATCTGACGAGTTTTTCCTCAAAAAATCTGAAATGTTGTTGAGGTTTTCACGCACGCTGATTTCACTACACAACTTTTTATAGTGTTTTCAGCTTCCCTGACGGTATAATCACACTTCTGACAAATACTGGAAATTCGGTTGTTACCGTTTACCTAGGATAACTTTGAAAATAAGCTTCACAGTAAAGTGGAAACTTTATGTCTTAAATAAGCAGCTTCAGTTACCATAGTATAAGAGTGTTTGGCTTGTTTGGTTTTGTTCCGAAGCAGAGTATGGCTTCCAAGACCTAAAATCCTTGTCGAATTTCCTACAGTAATCCTACAGTAATGAAGAGCGATCGGTTATTCGCTCGATACCATGAGGCTAAGTTGAAGCCTCCTCTACAGAATGGTACTTAGATTGCGGAAATTGGCACAATGGGAAGGGAGATATTTACGATTGAAAAGTGTGTACTTACTTCTGGGACACCCTGTATAAGGAGCCTCCGAATGTATTAGAGGTTCCTCCCTGGTTAACACCGGGACACCTCGACAATCGCTTTCAACTAATACGCCAATGTGAATGAATATATTACACAACTTCGTCTACCCTACTTCAATTGGTATACACCAAAAAGGCTTATGTCTCTGCCTAAGTAGATTCAAAAGGAAATTATGATTTGCATCTCGAGCGAGTATGCTGAAACTTACTTTTTCTGATAGGTTCGATCAAGGCCGGTTTCCTACTGATCCGTACAGTTTCAGCACAACGCACAGTTTGAGCGCTGTGCTTCAACTGTTCCGGAACTTACGGATCAGTGTGAATGCAGCCAAAAAAATCACCAAAGAAATGTCTTGGCAGTGAGGTGAAATATACTTGACGATAGAGGTATGAGGTAGCGTATGTTGGCGAATCGTTGATGTCTGATCTGCCTTTAGCTGCTCGTAGCTGCTGCGCTGGGTACGCTTTGGGTGCAAGAACGACTGAACTATTAGTTTTATAGCTGCCTTATTGTATTGAGGTGTACTGGTAACATCCCACTAAATCGTTAGAATCTTCTAGCTTTTCGTCGTTACTTCAGTTTGATTTTGCTGCTTCGCAATCACTAGCCATAGCGGGTCTGTTCCGCGTTGACTCGCAGCTAGAAGCAGTAGCGTCGCCTGGCGTCAGTCATTACGCACAGAAGGCATTGCTGCAGGCAGCGTCTTATCGTCAGCTACAGCGACCCATCGTCAGGTATACATGAAGCCTGAGAGAAAACTTGTAAGACGGTAGTTTGATTTCGACCTTATCCTGTAGCCTCATTAGGGATGGAAAACGTGTTGCTGAGGATGAGGTCGTCGTTGTTGCTAAAATCGACGCAAAAGATTTGTGTACTCTATCTAACTGTAATTAAGATTCTGACAATAATTATGCCTTTCCAGAAGTACCATGGGTTTAAGATTCCGACGTTTGTTCAAGTGGACATAAAAAGATCCAAACAAAATCACTGCTGGAAGGAGGAAGAAATTCTGCATGAAACACTTCTTAAAGTGTGTGTCTATTTTTATTTCGAATGATTTGAGGATAGCGTGTAAAAAAACGGGACGAACTTTCGGACCTACCTAATACTAGAAGAGTTGAAGTTATTTATAGTGCTTCGAGTTTGGGAGCGTTAAAATAAGCTTTGTATATATACTTGTCATCCGAATGTGAGTAAAACTACTTCATCAGTACCTTTTGAACAGAAAATTGATGAGCATCAACAGGAGCAGTGTAGAAGTATAAATAAAGAAAGTTGGCTAAAGCTGACCTTACCTGAATTATCTGTATAAGGTTCCTATGTACAAGCAGCAATGCTTTCCTCGACGTGCACAATAATAGTATAGCTTCAGGAAGCATGCTAATGATAGAAAACAGTATCAGAACAAATAGTAATTTGATCAAAGGCCAAGAAGCCAACATATTCCTGCTAGGGAACAAAGCAGGTACAAAAAGGGGGATTTCAAGTAGATTGTATGTCTCCTTTTTGTAAAACCTTGGCATGTTTTGTAGATATTGTTCAATTTTCTTTAAGCCGTAACAGGTTTTTAAAGCAACACTTTATTTACTGCCCGACGTTTCGGCTGTATGCCATCTTCAGGGGCCTGAAAGCGAGTCAATCACTCATAAATCAAACGATCTAGACCACCAGACACTTCCTCCAAACCGTATACTTGACTCATCTATTGTGACGCAGATAAGTTCTCATGTTGAACAGCTTACCAAGTGTTCGTGAGGAGCGTAAGGATGTCAGCTCTCTCTCACGGTCGCCCACAGCAAATGATGAAAAAATGAGCGGTCCGATAAAGTACGACACGCTTATATAGTTTAGGCTACTCACAGCTCGCAAAATGGTAAAAACGGCTTCAGATCACTAGTGATAGACAAATGTTTGTTCTTGCTGTTCATTTTGGGATTACGAGCAAGTATAAATGAAGCCTCTGACCCTTTTCGAGCAGCAATACGTTCTTCGACGGCCAAAATGCAACACTGGACTTCAAAATCATCTCCTCCATGGTCCTCTTTTCTGTGCTTTCCAAAAGGGCTCACGAGACTCTGTCTTCTCTTACTGGCCAGATGTTCGCTGGCACGTACATGAAGCGGTTTCGCCTATGTAAATGGCATGGCATATCTTACACTTTAACTGATAAATCACTCAATTTTGAACAGTCTCATAATCTCTCATCTGTGCAAACAACGCAATTTTGCATCACGCATTGTCTGTCATACAACCTATTACGGACCAGTTGTTTTTTGATGTTGTCTTGGGGTATGTTCACAAGAACAACATCATCCGCCAATTGCGCTTGTATTAGACATTGCTTGAAAGCGTTGGTTACTCTATCGGACACGAACGGTAAGCATAGTGATATACGTGATCGAATCTGGTTGCTACCATTTGCGCATGCTTTTGCGAGATCTGGACTGCAGTTGGTAACTATTCTTAACAGCTATCTCGTATGCCAATTTCGTTGATTCCAGTCTCTCAACTTCACCGCTGCAAACACTGCGCGCTGTTTTAAACATATTGCGGTTAATCGCTCATTTTACAGCAGATGGATGCGCAGACGTGGAATGCAGAATTATATTCTTAGAACTCTCCAAGTCCAGTGTTGCATTTTGGCCGTCGAAGAACGTACTGCTGCTCGAAAAGCGTCAGAGGCTTCATTTATACTTGCTCGTAATCCTAAAATGAACAGCAAAAACGAACATTTGTCTATCACTAGTGATCTGAAGCCGTTTTTACCATTTTGCGAGCTGTGAGCAGCCTACACCATATAAGCGTATCGTACTTTATCGGACCGCTCATTTTGTCATCATTTGCTGTGGGCGACTGTGAGAGAGAGCTGACATCCTTACGCTCCTCACCAGGAACACTTGGTAAGCTGTTTAACTTGAGAACTTATCTGCATCACAATAGATGAGTCAAGTATACGGTTTGGAGGAAGTGTCTGGTGGTCTAGATCGTTTGATTTATGAGTGATTGACTCGTTTTCAGACCCCTGAAGACGGCATTCAGCCGAAACGTCGGGCAGTAAATAAAGTGTTCCTTTGAAAACCTGTTACGGCTTAAAGAAAATTGAACAAGGGGGATTTCATTTTTTAGAATAAATAGCATACTTTAAAGGCATTGTCCCACCAAAATTTAGTTGCCGATGTTTTTGCATTTTGCATGCCTGTCGAACCCTGTCTAGCCTTGTATGGGCTCAAAATCGCACGAAGTTTCCCAAAACCCCGTTTTCTGGAGGCCCCGCGGAAGCAACGTGGACGAGTTATATCCTCCAACTTCAGCCTCAGCTACGGTGGTAGCAACAGAAGGGAGGTGGATGCCAAGTGGACGGACATGTTCAAACGCGTAATGGGGGAGACCGAAAGAGTCGTCCGCGCGTACCAAATCGCTCTTCGCTTTGAGAGAATTTTTCTCAGCGTGGAGGGGTCAAATTGAGTGGGACTTGTTGCAATGGCCTATTTAGGTCCCTATAATAGAACATGTGAAGATCCGCGCGGCCTCAACTCTGGTGAGACACTGCCTTCAATGAGGTAGATTATTTGTAAGATTCTGCAAATATAGTTACTGTTTGCGCGCTAAAGCCTATTTCGGCTTGATGAGGCTTAATCAGTATATCGAGAAGAGCTCACATGTTATAGGGCGAAAATTTTCACGCTTGGATCATTCTTGTGCAGAAATCCTATACGCTCAAGTCTCCCATTCATGAGAGTGTAATTATATCTCAATGAGGAAGCAATTTCACAGAGCGAGGAATGTCATGAAACACGTATAAGTTCTTTAAGACATGTTACAGTTGTTTGAGCTTAATAGATGGAGGGTCGCTTGCTTGTTTATTTGTTTTAGCTCAAAAGTTGCTGATTTGTCGTTTAAGTGACACGAGTTGAACATGTAAACATTAAACTGCATGCCTGCCTTATGCGCATGCAGGCTTCTAGACATCCTCTAACAAGACTACCCATTACTATGGTCTATCTGCTCTCACAGATGCAATTCGAATTTACTGAGTGGATAACACGATTTTTGTGTATACGACAAGCGGAAAGTGAAAACAATCTCTAATAGTGGGTTGTTCATAAAGCTCTATTCACTTTTTGTTCCTTTTTTGTAGTGCTATTTCTAAGCGTTGCTAAAATCACATGTTGTGCTCTTCAAAAGGGCAACAAAGTAAAATTTGAATCTTTCTTTTCAGACAATTTTCAGAAAGCGCAAACAAAGAATGGATTATTTTGAAAACACGTGCAGGTTTGGGGACTTGCGTTACTCATCGGAATACAGTTCTTGGAATGCCTAATAAAGGGGGGCACTCGGAAGGTGACAATACGTGCAAAAAGCGATGTAATTTTGCCCCCGCCTCTAGCCTCGAACTGAGCTTACGTTTTAGCGCGGACGGCGGCAATTCAAATCGCAGCCGGTCTCCCCGATCAATAGCTGCCATTCACCACGCTCTTTTTCTAATCTTGCTCATCTAACAGATTTATTTGATCTTGATTGTCTGGTACCTATTCTCCTTTTGAGGATTTCCTTATGAATATACCCTATGGAGATTTACCTATTTCAAATGAAGTATGATTACTGATTCAGACTAATCTTCACTGGAACCAGCGGCGGGTTTTGGATGTTAACTGATGTTGTCGCAAATAACGTGGCTGTTCAAGATAATGGCAAAAACTTCATGTCCGTGGTACGTTTTTTATTCCATTCTTTACTGGCCCTCAATTAACATATATAGTACATTTAGTCTGCAAAGGCCGACACCAAAGTAATATCCCTGCCGTCAGTGAATAATGTTTGTTTCGAAGATGTGGCAGGTTTTGCTTTGGGTTGCGGTGATTCGCAAGCGACTTTCTTCAAAACCAATCAAGACGACGTGCTCATTGGTATATCGCTTCGCAACACAGAGGTAACGCTCATAAAAGAAAGATTTTAAGAGGACTTCTTCTATTGCACTGTAGGTCCAACCAATTGGAGTTTTACCTGACAAGAAAACGACAACGATCGGTACCTTTTAATCATTCCCTGACATAAAAACGAACCAGGTGTACTTCAGCAGACAAGTCGAAGACTGTGTTGGAACGTTTTCAGTGGGTTCCTGGGAGGGTAAGTAGTGTGGTCACACTTTGGCGAAAGTTCAAAAATATTTTTTTTCCTAGGAAACATCAGTAACCTCGTCATGGCGACTTGATGTTCGGCTATTTGATATTACAATCCGTCCAAACTATGGATCGATCTGATGATCCCAAACATAAGCAGATCGTGATCATTGTCAGGGAGTGATGAAAAGGTACCGATCTACTGTATAATCTCTTGCCCACTGGGTATTTCTTCGAATGCTTACGCTCGTTTCTTCTCATAGTGTAGAGTAAGTTGCGACATGTAAGCTGTTCGCTTCTCGAATGTCATTGTTTTAGAAAGTTTCTATCTGTGATGTCAATTTTTTCGCTTTGTTATTTCCGATATTTGACTTATTAGTTGAAATCTTATGTATAAAAATCGTTGGTGATCTCAAGCCATTGCAGTTACCGAGGTAACCATTTCTCGAAGGTAGAATTTTACACAAGTTCTGCGGATTTCATAGTTTTTTTTTTCAAATGATTTGAATTGTTATTGCCTGAATTATTCCAACGTCTATGAATTGTGCTACTTACAATCATTTGATTCCCTTGCTTGAACCGTGACTCTGATATTTATGCGCCTATCAAGATGTATATATGCGATGAAATAAATTTATCACTCTATTTATCACCAGCATTTGGAACAGTAAGTGTTGTACTGAGATATAAAGAAAGTATATATTACATGACAAGTGAAGAAAGTCTAGATTTCGAAATTGGCAAGGCGAATTTTGCAATGAAAGCATATGTGTACGGGCACTATCCAGTTAATGATTCATAATCTTCTGCTCATCTTGAGAGTATCCGGTTTATCCGTTTTGCTTCGGGAATACTTTCAGAGCTCATCCTTCGCTTGGGACCTTTCGCTTCTGCGCCTCCATGCGTCACCTCGGTCCCTTTTATTAGGGTAAGGGCATTAGGGTATTAGGGCATTTTGTTGTTTGGTAGTAGAATCTAAAATCATCTTCTCAAGTGTGGCATCCAACTCTTCTTCTGGCACCGCCGACTTCAGTCTCGTAGAATTCGGCGTGACATCTGACATCGGGACTTCGTGACATCTCAACTCCTTTGACAACCGAAGAAGTTTACCGCTTTCATAACCGAGAGAATGGCTGTTGTTCTATAAACGAACGTTTATAACTGTTGCAATACTGATACAATTTACCAAGAATAACTTCAAAAAATCGGACGCATACAAAATGTCATCCGAGCTAGTTGATTGTCCCCTGAAAGTGACAACCTCTTTGGGTGCATTGACATATCGATATAGGCTGTGAGACCTCACATTTCATTACTGGATGTGCTCTGATACTTGACATGTATACCAATCTCATTCGTCAATGGGACTTACATGTAAAGCTGCATCAATACAATCCTTTAACAATGTCTGAATACATTCAAATAAACAACGAAAAAGTGTGTTACGCATAATGATCGCTTACATGCACAGAGTTTGCCACCAGCTCACCAAATTTCCGATCACGTGCTTTCCAGCCATAAGCGAGGCTGTATAGTATAGCCAAAACATTGAATGTTACATGAGGTAGAATAAGTTCCTCCTGGAAAAAAGAAGTGACTAAACTGTCCTAGCGAAAAGGAAACCTTACTGTGGAATCCTGTTTAGCGCTGAGAATATCGTCCAGTGATGTCTTTTCACAGGATGACATGATTTGATCAAAAACAAAACTTTGCAAGTCTTTGAACTCGTGAAAGGAAGGATGATCACTGTAGCAACAATAGGACAGATTGATGAAAGAACCGTACCCCTAATACTTATGTAAGCAGCCTGGTAAAATAGAAAGAAAAAAAGGTACCTGTACAGATCAGACTCATTTTCCAGGAATAAACCATAGCCAGTGGGATCATTAAGGTAGTAAAATTGTGATGTCGACATTGAAAATCAAAGCAGTGGTAAATAGCGGTGGTAAGTAGTACGAAAACAGGCATTGGCCATGAAGCTAAAATCGAAACGAAAGTCCCTGAATTCATGAATTGAACGGTTGATATTGCGTAAACTCACTCACATGTATTAGATTGTTCTATTCGAAACAAAGCGCGCCATAGTACGGCAGTAAGTTTCGATGCGTGCGCGAGATATTCCTGAGTTGTATTCGTCGGTAAACCTGAACATACGATAGAGTAATGTTTGGGAAAATTGTTTTCAAACCTCCTCATATGGGATATTATTCGTTCGCGCCTCTCGCGGTCGCGATTTCTCAAATGTTTCGTCTGTGATGGGCGCTGCAAAAAAAACTTAATTCTTGAGTTCCACCAAATCTGCCACCAAATATACTTGTTCAAGTGTAGTGAGTGCCGAGTCAGTTTCTTCATTGATGTTTCTTAGAACTTCAATTAACTTTCCAAGCTGGGGATGTTCACGGGTTATCAGTGTATTCAACTGACTGTAAGCAGTTGGATAGTCCAAGTGACCATGATAATTAACAAACCTATGATAGGCTTCAGCGAGGTTGGTGGTTCTCAACTCCTCTTTACCGTATTCGCAAAGGGCACGGATCACTTAGAAATTCTCCGTTCAACACCAAGAACCCAATCAAGAATATGTCCGTAAGCAGTGAGAAACTCTACTTTGATTCCAATCCACTTTCCTTTGCTCTTGCACTGCTGACATAGATATAATATGTGGTCGGCTCCATGGCGTTTATATGTGAAAGTATAACACATTGCCGGCCCCGGAAGGCGGTACGCCATAGTGGCGTGCTTCGCGATTCTAGACAAACCAGGTTCAGCAGCATATCGTCTTTCTGCAAGCAAGACGATTGCACTTGTCACACGCCGGCCGTTGAGCGGAGAAGGGAAATCGGGCACGTAATTCGAGAATGGAAGGGAAGGAAAGCGAACATTCTGAGGCTCACTATGCACAAGGCGAATATCCGATATGGATCCTTCTGCAGCACTCGGGTGGTAAGGAAGATACGTAGACACGTACGTATTCTGTGTCAATTACATGCTTCCTTAAGCGTAGTATGCACCTCCAATGCGGGACATTGTCTGCGGACCTCCAATCGGTAAGGCCAATATGAATGCCGCCTGGCCAAGCTTTGGCGTGGTGACGCGTCCAAAGGAAAAGGAGTACACGAACGAGACTTTATGCATGAATTTGACACACGAACGAGATTTTGTTGTTGTATTGTTATGTTGCATTACGTAAATGTTACTCTGTATGTATCAACAAGCTACTTTGACTTAATATGCGTATTGCATACATGCGTGCTACCTGACGACGCGTAGATAGTCGATTTGGCAAGGTTTTATTTAAAAACTCAAAAGATTCTTGCACGGAAATGTAGCCCAAGGGTGACTATTATCCTTATGACGATTATCAAACTAAAATAAATTCAGTAATCCGTTCAAATTCGCATTTGTTTCCTTGCAACAAAGTTTTTTTCTTTCTCAAAGTTACCATCTTACATGGAGATGCTTCATGATGGACAGTTGTTTACGATTTATTTGTGATGCTCAGCATCGCGTGGTGAGTTTTCAAAGCCATTCTCATGCGAACATAAGAAAGGCATACGGATAGGGAGCCAGTGCGTCACCTCCGCGAAGCGAAAATGACGCACTGGTATATATATATATATATATATATATATATATATACAGGGTGTCCCAAAAAAATGTGAACACTGTTTGATCGTTAATAACTCCGTTGCTTTCATGTCTTTCGCCGAGCTTGAGGCACCATTCTGTAGAGCGAGGTTCAACTTAGATGTGATATGGAGCGAATCATTAGTCCCTGTTCGTTACTGTAGGATTACGGTATGACTTCTAACATGTGGATCTATTGTGAAATATGCCATCTGACAAAATCTTTTTCAAAAAAATCTAAAAAATCATGTACTTGGGTTTTCGAGCACGCTGATTCCATTACACAAGTTATTAAGACTGCTTTTAGCTTTTTTGACAGTGTAATCAGCTTTCTGACAAATGCTAGAAATTCAATTATTACGATTTGCCCGGGATAACCTTGGAAAGAAGCATCACAGTGAAGTGGAAATTTCATATTCGAAAACAGCGGCTTCCTTTACCGTAGTATAAGAGTTTTTGGCTTGTTTGGTTTTGTTCCGGGGAGAATATGGCGTCCAATAGCCTAAAATCCTTGTCGAAGTTCCTACCGTAATCCTAGAGTAACGAAGAGCGATCGACGACTCGCTCCATACTGTAGATCTAAGTTGAACCTCGCTCTACAGAGTGCCTCAAGCTCGGCGAAAGACATGAAAGCAACGGAGTTATTAACAATCAAACAGTGTTCACATTTTTTTTGGGACACCCTGTATATACAGGGTGTCCCAAAAAATTTTTTCGAACGTTTGATCGTTAATATCTCTCTTCCCAAGAAGTCTTTTGCCTTGCTTCAGGTACCATTTTGTAGAGCTGGCTTCAAGTTAGATTTGCATTATAGAACGAATCACCCATCTCTCTTCATTACTGTAGGATTACGGTAGAAACTTGAAACACATGGTGTCAATGTGAAAAAGCTGCCGTTTCAAAAATTTTCAAAAAATTGTGAAAACTTCTGTATTAGGGTTTTTATGGATGCTGAGTTCAATACTCAATTATTCAAAAGATTGCGAAGCTTTCTAAAGGATGTAACCGCACTTTCTAGAAACATTGAAAAAATGGCCGCTACTTCTTACGTGGCATAACTCTTCAATGAAGCATCATAATAAATTGGGAACTTTACAGTTATAATCAGCAACTCTAATTAGCCTGGTGTAAAAGTTTTCGGCCTGTTTTGTTTCCTTTCTGGAGCAAAATATGGCCTTTCATTGCTTAAAACTCTCTCTGAAATTTCTACCGTAATCCTACAGTAATGAAGAGAAATGAGTGATTCGTTCTATAATGCAAATCTAAGTTGAAGCCAGCTCTACAGATTGGTATCTGAAGCAAGAGAAAAGACTTCTTGGGAAGAGAGATATTAACGATCAAACGTTCGATACATTTTTTTGGGGCACCCTGTATATACAGGGTGTCCCAAAAAAATGTTAACACTGTTTGGTCGTTAATAACTCTCTTGCTTTCGAGTCTTTCGCCGAGCTTTAGGAACCATTTTGTAGAGCGAGGATAAACTTAGATTTACAGTATGGAGCGAATCATCTAACTCTCCTCGTTACTGTAGAATCATGGTAGGAAATTTGACAAGGATTTTAGGCCATTGAAGACCATTTTTGCTTCGAAACAGAGCCAAACAAGCCAAAATCTCTTGCACTATGGTAATGAAAGCCGCTGATTTCGGATATGAAATTTCCACTCTATTATGATACTTATTTCCAAACTTATCCTAGGTAAAGTGTAATAACTGACTTCCCAGCATGTGTCAAAAAATGTGATTACACCGTAAAACAAGCTGAAAACACTCGTAAAAAGTTGTTAGGTGAAATCAGCATGCGCGAAAACCCTACTACACGAATTTTCAAATCTTTTGAAAAAAAATTTGTCAGAGGGCATATTTCACGACGGTTCCACATGCTGGAGGTTTCCTACCGTAATCCTACAGTAACGAAGAGCGAACGGTGATTCGCTCCATGCTGTGTATCTAAGTTGAACCTCGCTCTACAGAATGGTGCCTAAAGCTCGTCGAAAGACATGAAATCAAGGGAGTTATTAACGATCAAACAGTGTTAACATTTTTTTGGGACACCCTGTATAGTATATTAGGTTGGTGCAAAAGTTCTTTCCGCCCAAATTCAAAAATTCATAACTTGTTGAATTCTCAACGAATCTGCAAGATCTAAATTTTACTTATGAGAGAAACTCATGCTCTTTGCATATGTACCTGAAATGTTCGTTAATGTTTATAAATTAAGGAGATAGAAGCTCAAAACCAAAATCACTCAAAATTTGAATTTTTCGTGTAGGGTCATAAAAAATCGGAAACATGCACCAAAAATCGGAGCAGTCGGCATTGTAGGTTCTTTCACCAGCTCTTTCTAACAGTGCAAAGTTTGCACCAATCGAGTGTCTCTATGAAAAGTTATGAATTTCGAGCAAGCAATACAAAAGGGCGAATTTGATTTATTTTGGCATTTTTCAGGGAAATCATGACTGCTCCGATTTTTGTTGCAGGTTTCCGATTTTTAATGACCCTACACGAAAAATTCAAATTTTGAGTGATTTTGGTTTTAAGCTTCTATCTCCTTAATTTGTAAACCTTAACGAACAAGTCAAATACGGATGCAAAGAGCATGAGTTTCTCTCTCAAGCAAAATTTAGAACTTGCAGATTTGTTAAGAATTCAACAAGTTATGAATTTTTGAATTTGGGCGGAAAGAAGTTTTGCATCAACCTAATATATATATATATATAATATATATACAGGGGGTCCCCAAAAAATGTTTCGAACGTTTGATCGTTAATATCTCTCTTCCCGAGAAGTCTTTTGCCTTGCTTCAGGGACCGTTTTGTAGAGCTGGCTTCAGCTTAGATTTGCATTATAGAACGAATCACCCATCTCCATTCATTACTGTAGGATTACGGTAGAAACTTGAAAGAGGGTTTTAAGCAATGAAAGGCCATATTTTGCCTCAGAAAAGAAACAAAACAGCTTGAAAGCTTCTACACTAGGCTAATTGGAGTTGCTGATTATAACTGTAAAGTTTCCGACTTATTATGATGCTTCATTGAAGAGTTATGCCAGGTAAGAGGTAGCGGCCATTTTTTCAATGTTCCTAAAAAGTGCGATTACACCGTTTAGAAAACTTCGTAACCTTGTGAACAGTTGAGTATTGAATTCAGCGTCCATAAAAACCCTATTACACAAGTTTTCACAATTATTTGAAAAATTTTGAAACGGCAATCTTATTCCACATTGACACCACATGTTTCAAGTTTCTACCGTAATCCTACAGTATAATGAAGAGAGATGGGTGATTCGTTCTATAATGCAAATCTAACTTGAAGCCAGCTCTACAAAACGGTCCCTGAAGCAAGGCAAAAGATTTCTTGGGAAGAGAGATATTAACGATCAAACGTTCGAAAAATTTTTTGGGACACCCTGTATATAAACATATAAGTGCCCGGATTCTATGGTAGGTCGGGTGAGTACGAGATGGGCCAATATAGAGACGCAAAGTCGTTGCGGAACCCCGCGTTCTTAAATGTCTGCTCTATGCGTACGTACTCTGGCCTTGCAGTTCGTGCAGCGTGAAGGGGCGGCGTCCGGGCGTACCATAGGATGCGGACCGCTTTCGGAGCGAATTTCAGGCTTGGTAGACCCCTTCTTCGCTCCAAACTCATCGCCTAAGTAGAGGGTCTACTTTAACATCGCTGCACACACTTTAACATCTCAAGGAGAGATTTCCCAGACATAGCACTGCATTGTTTAGTGGAGGGGAAAGCGAAAAAAACTGTGTAAATGGCAAGGCTCTGTCTTATACACATATTTCTACCGCTGCATGTTTTGAGCATAAGTGTCAGAAAGACTCCTACATGATTTTCTGCATACGCTCGTATGCGCATGGCAGATGCGCTAGAGACGTTAGTGAGACTCGCCCAAAATGGCCCGTCGTTAAGATTCAAATGACTCGAGGCATAAAAATTCTATTCGTGTTCAGCATGTCACTTAAGCTTCTCCCCCAACTCCCAATCTAGCTCAAATTTGTTAGTAATAGAAGAACTGACTGCCTTCCACAATATATTAGGTCGTTCCGAAAGTAATGTCGCTTTTTTCAAATGAACGCTACATTTCAAGGAAGCAAGATTTCTAGGAGATCTTGGTAGCATTTGATGCAGCATTTCATCCTCTTTCTAACGGCTGTAGATTCATTGCAGAATACTCCATGAGCTTTTGAAAAATTACTAAAATCTCCAACCTATGCTTTTTGGAAAGGTCAAGTTTCGCAATTTTTCTAACTTTATGTAATAAATCCCGGAAGGAGTCCAAGTAATGGATGGATAGAGCAAACCCTATGGGAAACAATACCAATTTTTTCTGCTCTCCGCATCTTGTCATGATTTTTGTAAAGATTTTTCAATAAAGTCACCGAGCTTGTGCAGGCTTGTCTCAAACACATATGCATCAAACACCAATAAATTTTCGGAATTTGAAGCCTATAAGATATATTATGGTTTTACACTAATTTTACAAATCATTTGAGCTTTTACCGCTTCAGATTAGCAACTTTCGGAAATTTCGGGTACAGCCTGGGGCGCCCTGGAAAAACTGAACTATGATGCCTTTATCCCGGAAAACTTCATAAATCGGAAACCGAAAACAACTGGTAGAAAGAGGAGAAAAAGCTGCATCGAATGGCACCCGAATGGCTTGCCGATTGTTGTTCTGTGAGGTTTGAGTTGACCAAATATGAAATTTGATAGCTCTGAAAAATTGGTTCTAGAAACTCTAAGAAGCAAAATGAGGAAAAGAAAAAAATTGTTTTGCGCCCTGTAGGGTTTGCTCTATTTATCTGTTACTTGTACATCTTCAGGGAGTCAGTACAAAAACATAGAAAAACAGCCGAAATTGACCATGACAAAAAGCATGAGTCGCGGGTTTTGGTAATTTTCTTAGAGCTCATTGAATATAATGCAATGAAATTACAACCATTAGAAAGAGGACGACATGCTGCATCGAATGGTTCTAAGATCCCTTCAAAATGTTGATTCCTTGAAATGTAGCGTTCATTTGAAAAAAGCGACATTACTTTCGGAACGACCTAATATATTCCTCCCACACTGCCCATTATTCCAAATCTTGAAAAAAGGAGCGTAGCTGTAGCCACGTCCTCGAAGAATGTCTATCAGGGCTAATTTTGCCACTTTAAAAATCTCAATGTAGTATAAAATACAAGACCCACTACTAAGCGACGATGCTGCGGAGATCGTTGACATTGAAGCGCAGAGATTGTTGATATCTCTTGGCTTTTCTAAATTGTTGTATTAACATATTACTAGAGAACATCAATCAAACTATGAAAATGAACAATGGCGTCTCACTGTCACTAGGCCTTCAAGCTCCCTTAAACGCACGTAGCCTCTTACCTCGCACGTAAATGGCGGAAGGTACGGTTGTAGAACGTGAATAGCATGTCAAAACTTGATAAATTTGTATTGGACAACATACACCACGTTCTGACATGCTCCACACGTTTGACAAATTTTACATACCGGCCGAAATTTGGTACTCAATCCATCTTCCACTAAACATCCAAAATCGGAAAGACTTACCGGTTTGCAAAATCTGCACTGTACTTTGCAGCAGTCATGCGCCTAAAGGAAGGAATAGTAGAATGAGAGACCAAGAGATGACAAGGCCGCGTTCTCCCGTGACAGCTTCGAGATGCAAACCATTCTGAAAATCAAATTCATTCAGCCCAATGTGCCATTATCACTCTCCAAGGACGATAAAGGGAAAAAAACTACAACTAACCACTGGACAATAATAGGGGACATTTCATGAGGAAATCTCAAAAGGAGAATAGGTATTCAAAAGTCAACCTACTTGAACTCAACGGGGCTTCCATTGCTAATCTTGACTTTTTCAGCGTTATCCGTGACATCTCCTTCAACTTCAGTCGTACAGTGAACCTATAACACATGTTTGATGAAAGAATTAATAATACAATTCGTGCATTTGAGATCGGCAAAACTCCTACAACATCATGTGTCATAATCAGTAAAAAATGCGTGGATAATACTAACTTACGATGTGGTATTTGTCAGCGACCGCACAGGTATTGAGACAAATCTTTTTTTAGCATTCCGCACGACACTGTTAATTCCCTCGAAATAGAGTATGCAGAAGCCAAGTTTAGACCTAAATCGTTTTTAGAAAAACAAAATTGCCTACTCAAATATATCGAGTATCAGAACTCGCTTGCTGCATTGAAAAAGCTCAAAATTACTATCAAAAAAATTAGGATCAAATAAATCTTTAAAGAACAAAACTCACGCATCAGGCATGACATCTGAATATTTCGTTCTGTTATATGGAAGCAAGTCTACGGGCATGTTAATTTCTGGTCCTACAAAAAATTTTAAAAAATTTCAACAGTGACTGCGATCTCTGCTCAAATTCTCATTGCACGCATAGATTACGCCATTGATAAATGCTTTCCTTCAAAGAATGCTTGTACTTACAACTGACTGCGGATGGTGATCCAGTCGCTTCGTCCATTTCAGATGTGATCGCAGCTTCGTTCGTGCCTAGAATTAAAGGAACTTCAATTGAACAGATACAGTAAAACAGCTACCTTGTCAGTGGCAACAGCATCGTTGCTATGATGATAGCGGTGTAACTGTTTCCAAGTCCAGGCAGAACAGTTTTAGCCAATGATTGCATGCTAGTCCACTCTTCGCCAGGGACGACGTAAGTAGCATTGCCTTTCGTGAATTCTTCAGCAGATGTGAATTTCACTGCGTTGAGAACCTTACATACATAAAGCTATGACTAAGAGATTACTCCAAAAAGAAAGCCTCACAAGAACAAAGTCCTTATAATATCGGCTGACGTGATATTTGTTTGACTTTGCGGTAGCTGGTAGTCCTGTCAGATCGGGAAGCACGCGCATACTCAGCCTTATAGACTGATTGTGAGTATGCGCGTGCTTCCCGAGATAGCTGTCCTGAAAGCAGGAGATTCAAAATAAAAGCTTTTTGAATGTGTGAAGTTTTAATCACTATATACCTGATAAAACTGGGTAACTTCAAATGAAGAAACCGGACCAATAAAGAGGTTTTGGAACAAATAAGTAGTCAAACCAAAATTAAGTTGATCAACTAGATTGTCCAAGTCGAAAAAATCGAGTGATTGAGAGCAATTGGTTATGCTATGAATGTGCGAGTTCACAGAAAACGGAAAGCATAAGAGCTCACCCAAAGTTATGAGCAATTACTAGAAAATGATGAGCAAGATTAGAAAAGGAACGTAGTGAATGGCAGCTATTGATCGGTAAGACCGACTGCGATTTGAATTGCTCGCCGTCCGCGCTAGAACGCAAGCCCAGTTCGAGGCTAGAGGCGGGGGCATTACATCGCTTTTTGCACGTATTGTCGCCTTCCGCACCACACTCCCTCATAAATATTTGGCATAAGCATAATCTAACGTCGTCAGAAATAAAAACCAAAAGTGCAGTAGTGATACTGTCTTCGCTCTGCACAGAAAATTGCCCAATTATTTTTGATGATAGGAAAAGAAAAAATATCAGCTTTTTGCAACTATTATTGAGAATTTGAAATGCGTTTCTCACCGCTTCAAAGGGAGCAATTTGGGTGAATGCTTTCTATTTTTTGGTTTTTTATAATTTATTGTTAAAAAATATAGTAAATTTCGCTAGTAATAAGCTCGACCGAGCTCGGCTACACAATAAGAATATGTGCCATATTCTACTATTTTCCAAATTGAGTTCCAGTTTCCTGCAGCAGCGGTACCCAAGCTAAGTTTTCTTTCTCGCCATGGACCGAATACATTTGTACTGTAAAACTGCCAAGGCTTGTTGTTTGTAAAACAATTTGTTACGTTCGTAGCGACCATTTCTAAAAAGAATTACGGTAGATCGAAATTAATTAAAAAACAATTAAAACCTCTCTAAAAAACACGGTACTTTTAATTTCAAAATCATACTAATTTTTTAGCTTGGGACCCGCTCAAATCAAAAGGAAAAACTTTCTCGTAGTTAGGAGAAAAGTAAAAGGTCTCATGCTACATGCAATTGAATCCTATTAATTTTAGGTTCCTAGTCCATTCGGATGTTCATCCAGTGAGCAGCTACTCAGTTTCCTGCAAACTGCAGTTTGCAAGAAGACAAGTTAACATTTGCTGGGAACTGCAACCACTCATTTTTACCATGTCCAAGTTTCGCTAATTTTCAAAATTTTTCTATGAGACTTTCCGAGGAGCCCTAATAACCAGCAAATAGGGAGAATTTGCCAACTTAAGTAATTTTTGTAGCCTTACGGCTTGTCTTTCAGAATTTCTTCGATTTATTTTTTGAAGTGACCATTTTTCCATTGAGCCTATTTTGACCACATAGAACATAAAATGTTGAACACTTCAGTCACCATTCGATACAACTTTTTCTTTTTCTTCTAACACTTGTCTTTTTTGCCGAGACAGGCAAAATTCGTGGTGAAAATCGCAATATTTCCCAATTTCAGGAGTGCGCAATGACGTAACCTATGTTTCAAAAGCTTCATGATTTGAAGCGAAAATCGCTCATTTACTTTGTAGTGGTAGCGGTAGTAATAATCGTGTGTTGAAACCTCAGTTTTCTATAGGTTTTGTAGTGTTGGTGCAATGACAGGTTATGCGATTTTTCCAAAAAATAAGACTTTTACAAAATTATCTAGCAAAAATCTGGAAAAGCAGGTGAAAAAAAAAAATTTGCATAAGTTGGTAAAAGGTTTGCCCTATCTGCTGGTTATTAGGATTCCTCCGAAAACCTAATACAAAAATTTTGAAAATTAGTGAAAGTTGGACATGGTAAAAACGAGTGGATGTAATTCTCGGCAAATATCTCGTCACTCTCGCAACAAAACAAAATGGTTGTTTGGCACTTGGAAAGAGGAAGAAATTCTGCATCGGATACATTTTGAAATGTTTGTTTATCTTCATTCTAGCGTGTTTGCCGATGGATTGAAAATTGACAAAATTTTTGCACCGACCTAATGTATATGTATGTAGATTTGAGCTTTGTAGCCAACGCATATGTAGGTTTCATTTTTCCTACAGCAAAATTGGTAACAAAAATTGTTCTCGGCTGCTTTTCCATTCCGCACCACTAGATGGCTTGCCTTTCTTCTAGAGATAATCAGTGAAAACTTTCCCGCATTTCGGAGAAAATTAAAAAGTCTCATGCTACATGCAATTGAGTCCTATTAATTTTAAGTTCCTAGTGCGCTTGCTCCTTTATTCTTTTCCCGTTCATCCGGATGTTCATCCAGTGAGCAGCTACTCAATTTTTTGCAAACTGCAGTTTTACTTGCCGAATCCATTTCCATTATTTTCTTGAATCAGCTTCAAGGCATACCTTCGCGTTTCAGTCGGAGACAATAACGATTACTGCCGTAAACTTTGCATATCGCAAACACATAAAAGATCATTTTTTTCTTCCCTTTTAGCAAGCAAAGTTTTTGTATTTATATGCTTTAGTGACCACATCAACAATAGTAAAATCAGAGAGAGGAGTTAGGGTCACCTTGTAGTGCCGGCTGCCATGAGACAATTCATAGCACTGAGGTAAGTCAGAATTGCAGAAATGTGTAAAGTATTTGATAGAAAGCCTCCATTCAAATAGTTCGTTCATTCGACGAATTGTTCGATTATTTGAATAAACGAATATATAAATTTCATCGGAAAGTGACTTTCGAATTTTCGAGGATTTTAAAAGTTATTTTTGCTTTCTTGCTTGTCTTGTCTTGTCTCTGTTAAAGGCAGTGGCTCGGCAAACCTCAACTAAGTCAGGTTTCCGCTTTGGGGTTATTAAATACGCTTATCCCGAAAATCCACTTCAGAGAGCTTGAAAACGGCGAAAAGGAGCGTTTTTTTTAAATGCCCTTCTCTTTGAAATTGGACAAGTGGGCGGAAGGCTTGACGCTGAATCGTCGGGACCCAACGGTTATAGCACTGCAGCGGGCAGCCTCCAATGGTGAGAAAAAATTGCCAAAATTCGCCCGGGTGCGTGTAAGCTTGAGAGCAATTTTCTCGGCAGGGAAGGCATGCTTTGTTACCGGGATGCCACTGTTTTCATACTTGGGCGATAAGGAACGTATGACTTTAGAATCCTGAGTTGCTAAGTTCAGCCGACCGCTGCCCTTAAGACTTGCAAGCATTTAATAGCCCTTTAATTATGAAGTAAAGTGCGTTAGGCGCATGTCCGCAGAAGGTATTGAAGATGCCGAATTCTTTATCCTTAATTTTCTTTATTGACTCATAAAAACTTCAGCGATATACTACATTGTAAGTGCCGAGAATGTTACCATTTTGACGGTTTGGACAATTGTCTAAACTGACATGCCTCGACTGTTTTTGAATTAATTAGAGTAAATCAATCAATTTGGCTTCACAAAGTTCAAATGGAGGTACGTTTTTACAGTGAATTGAATAGCAACGCTATTGACAGTGACAGTAGGCATTTCGAAAGCTATTCCTGACGCGCACTGTGCAATCACCAACTATTTCATGAAATGGAACACCACTGTGTCAACAGTGGTGTTCCATTTCATGAAATAGTTGGTGATTGCCCAGCCAAGCAATTACACGTGCGTACAGTACAACCACGAAGTTCAACGTTGGATCACAACATGATAGCTAATGTCTATCTAAAAAGGAAGACGAATTTACTTTATCAAAGAGATAAGACAGTTCGTGAACTCTTCTTAACATAAAAACAAAAAGAGATTAAATGGCTCATCTTTCGTGATCCCATTAGTCTGAATGTGCTATAATTATGCCCGGTTGAGGTCAGGCAACACATATCATTCATTTCATTGTTTAGACCTTCTTCATGTGTTCTACGGCTGCTGCGTAGTTTTGCTTTTGTTTCGAAAGGCTCATAAACAGCTTTTTGAAACACATGAAGAATGTCGCAAAAATAACGAAGAGAGAGTAGAGGAGCGCACAAAGATTCATCTTTCCGGATACATAGAACAAAACAGCGTTCTTTCTTCAACTCCGCTCCTAGTTTTCCGGTTTTTTCTTTGCAAGAAGAAGTAGGTAGCAGAAATAACGGATGAGCAATGATGGAAAAAGGAAAACGGCTGAGAATGCTAAAAAACTCATCAAAAAACTAGAGAAAAGTACCGTTTTTTGCATTACGAGAATTGTTGACAGGCCTTAGCTTAAGATAGATGCTTGTGGAATCTACGCAACGGCTTTCTCATATGAAGTAAGTCTGAAAAAAATATAAGGAAAAGAGAATGGACGAGCAAAGAAGGACACATCTCTCTGGATACATAGAAGTAGAACTGCGCTTATTTATTCAACCCCGCTTCAATCTCGCAGCTTTTCTCATCACAAGGAGATGTGGTTTAGAGGATTGGGACCGAAATGAATAAAATTTGTGAATTGAATAGTTAAAAGCGGCCAGAAATCTCTCACTCCCGTCGCTGAAAACTGAATACGGGGCTGCAGCGCTTGCAGCGCAGTTCCAGCACAGTACAAGAATTTCGGAACTTCTTTACAGAAATTTTAGTGTGTGGACCGTACAGTGCCAAACTTCGCACACATATGTTTTCGACACCGATCTACCTCGCCTTTCATATAGTGAAAGCACTGAGGATAGATCGAGAGATAGTAGAAATTACTGCAAGGGTGTAAGAATTCTGCTTTAGTAGTTGAGAAGCGACGCCAGATATGGATAGAGAAAGCAAATTTCACTGAGTTAAAAACGAATGAAATGTCATACTGTTTGAAAATGGCAATTTTTACAATTCTAAAGCAAAATTTATCAAATTTGCACATGACGCTCTTTTGACATTGACTTAGAAACAACGCAGTACTCCATCTAAGGATAGGAACGAAACGGAGTTCTCAAGTTATGATAATACAATTATAAACGTTATTACCTATCATTATGAGTGGAGTTGCAGAACGAAGTCATTCGAAATAATCAAAAGTAACTCCCGACGCAAATGCACAAGTTATCTTTCTCAGACTCGTTGCATACTCTCAGCGAGTGACTCCATGAAGTACATAGCTCATAAATAAGCGATAAGCATGGCGTACTTCAACTTATGTGGAAGTTGTAATTTGTTCTACAACAAAAATTAATGAGTTTCGAGGATTCATGAGGTTTTTGGCAAAAACCTCCTTCGCAACTTAGACCATGCATATCGATCCATTTTTGCTTATGAATTATTTTCAAGGGTAGAGGTTGACTCATTTGGCTCAGTAAAAAAAATAGAAATTAAAGAAAAACTGATATTGGGAGCCCTCGCGAAGTTGAAAATTCGCTGTACGCAAGACCGCTGAAGAAGACAATCAACTATCCTGGATCGAAATTTCGGTAGTGGGATCAATGACCTGCTGAACACGATTATCATATTCAGCTAAAGCTTCTTTTCGCGTTTAGGATAAAGCTCCATACCGTAAACCATAGCAACAATCTTAAAAAGAGCCCCTATCATGATTGTATCGTTTTTGTGACAGCGTGTAAAATAAACCCTCTATGCAAAGTTTAAGCACATTTGCAGCAATTCACAATTTTTCCGCTTACAATATACGTCTACCGTCACCTTCACTGCGACGACAAATTTGGCAGAGTAGGAGCTGCGCTTGTAGTTTACGTCATTACGTACGCAAAAATTAAGGTAATATGCGAAGAGGGTAATGTGAAAATAATTGTAAAACTTGGTTTTCTACCTAATACTCTATACTAACTTGTGCGACAAATCTGCGAAGAAAAGAAATTTTATGATAAGAGTTTGAGATTGAAATGGATACTAGTGTTACCAGAAAACTATCGTAACGTTATCATCGAAATACACAGTACAACTTCAGTTCACCTGTAGATTAATAATATATGTACAGAGATGTTCCGGATGATAAACATGGAATAGTCAAGTGAACTGATCAAACACACTAAACGTGATACCACAACCTATTTA
The DNA here is from genome assembly GCA_958299035.1 of Cylicocyclus nassatus. Classification (NCBI taxonomy): domain Eukaryota; kingdom Metazoa; phylum Nematoda; class Chromadorea; order Rhabditida; family Strongylidae; genus Cylicocyclus; species Cylicocyclus nassatus. The sequence goes on along the minus strand of CATQJL010000316.1, from coordinate 79,784,358 downwards.
AATAGGACTCCTACAACCAAAGGATATTGCTTGTTTCGGCCGATCCCTTTTCGCCTTTTTCACTTTCAAAAATTGGCTCTATAGCATTTTTCATGAATTCTTCTTTAGTGATTTTTACTTCATCAACTATCAAAATCACAACTTCGACTTTTGTGTAGAGCAAATTCACATTGAAGGCTAGTGGTTTAGAATCATGAGACTTGATTTTGCTTCCCAACCCTCTTTGAGCAGAAAAATGGCGTTAAAATGGATAAAGCCTTTTACCCGTATTTTTTATCAACTTTTACATTTATAACACTTCCATATTCTTAGGCATCGTCCATAAATCACGCGATTTCAGATCTTATACATATAGCTGAACGTGTGTGTGTGTGTGTGTGTGTGTGTGTGTGTGTGTGTGTGTGTGTGTGTGTGTGTGTGTGTGTGTGTGTGTGTGTGTGTGTGTGTGTGTGTGTGTGTGTGTGTGTGTGTGTGTGTGTGTGTGTGTGTGTGTGTGTGTTCCGAACAGAAAATTTTACTTTTGAACCGATCCGGATTAAACTTTGCGCGCATTCACGTCAATGGGCGGATGTCATAGACTATTTTCTTCGTCGATCGATATCGATTTTTCAATTTTTATCGATTTCTTTCGCAGAGTTCGACCGGGTGAGCAAGTGGTGCCCGGGCAGTCGACTGCTGCCGCTGCAGCCGTCAGGGCTGACGTCAGCGCAGATCGCGTATGGTAGAATAATTACGCTAGCCGTCTGAAACTCTCCGCCGAAAGATTTCCTCGCACCTCGTCGCGCTGAGGTGCGATATCATCCTCATGGAGAGCGCGATATTATCAATCTTATATATCAATATCTACATCATTTTGAACAGCAAAAAATTTCTAGTTCACTGACAACCATGCAAACATTTACAAAACTATAGACAAACGACAAATCTCCAAAAGGCAGACAACTACAATCACAAAAGTGAATAAATGGGGAGTTAAATAGTTTTTTCCTGTAACAAATTTGGACATCATAATACAATAATTATTGATTGAGGGTGTAGTTACATATGCGCAGGAACGGTACTCTTCCTTAAAATCTGTCATAGCATTTATTATCCGTTTGCGACGCAACAAAACTTTTCTACGCCGTGGTTGTAGCTTCGAGGGTCCTGAATAAAAGCCGTTATGCGTGACTTGTATCGCTTAATAGTAAACAATCTCCAGAACGTGCAGAAGTGTCCTCAACATGGTAACAGCAGTTTCTTAAAGACGATTTCCTCGAATGGAGGATGAGTTTTGCGTACCAGTAATCCCCTCAGCTTCCTCAAAAATTCAACTAAAATTTCAAAAAAATTCAAAAGTGGGTATAAAAATTCATACTCATGAAATACCTCAGCTGCGTTTGTAGTTCGCAGTTGAGGTACTTCGATGTCAAATTTACACAGTATCCTTATACACGCCTTGGAATCATGTTTCCAGATACTCAAGAATTCTTTCAAAATTTTTTTGATAAATAAACACTTTTTTAATTTTGAATTATTTCAGCTTCTGGTCATTTTGAAAATTTGAGTTTTTGACAATTTTCCTCTAAGAAGACTTTAGTCTATGTAAATCCGTTCATTTGCTTTTTACAAATAAACTAAGAATTTTTTGAAGTCTAAAGTGATGTAGATATTGAATGTAGATATTGATATATAAGGTTGATAATATCGCGCTGTCAGAGACTGATTTCGCAATTGAGGGCGACGAAGTGCGACAGGCCCGTAGTAAATCCCCATCAGGGCAGCCCTCTTAAGGCGGGCCGGAGTTGATCTCATCGCGCCTCAGCACATTGCCAGGGGAGCGATTGATTTGGAGCAGATCACTTACTGGATGTTCGCGTTTTCAAAGGTGGAAACGTTTCTGCCACTTGTGAATCTTTAGTCAAATGGATAAGAATAATGCGTTTCAAGCGGCAGGCCGTGGTTCGAGTGCGGCTAGCGACACCGTTTTTGCTACTTGGCTGGCGACCCTTGATAACGGCCGCTGTCGAAAAAATCGATGATAGCCGCTAGCGGAGATTTCACCTGGCAAACAAAGAGGTAAAACAAATACGCATATTTTGGCATTCATACAAAGAAAAATTACACTTGGAGAAAAATGAGTAGAAAGGTAAATTTACTTTCTTTTTATCTGAAGCGGTTCACTATCGAAAACAAGCAACTTCCGCAAGAAAAATGCAAAAAAACCTTTTTTTCCATTTCGTCGCGCAATCAGCTGTTCATCGATCCTCACTCACTTGGGCGCCCGAAATTGTGCAGTTTTGGGAGTTTTGCACCGCAAAAGAACGTCAGCTGCGATGTTTCGTAAGTTACTCGGGAGCAACTTACGGAGGATTTCTCTGTGCTCTCCTCTTTAGCACAGTATTTACCTAACGTCGTCGCCCGGCTCATCTCCGATGACTCGGCAGGGAGGTGATTTCCCTACCGGGCCATCTGAAGCTCACCTGTAGGGTGACCTTCCATACTTACACTACGAAAACGGGGAAGTCCTCATCTCACCCGGCAAAACCTCATATGAGAACCTCAGGAGAGATCATCTCCCGTGACCGAGCTTTACTACGGGCCAATCTCTCGGCAAAGTTTTAGACGGCTAGCGTGATTATCCTAACATGTGCAGCTGTGCTGACGCCAGCTCCGGCGGCTGGCTGCGGCAGCAGTCGGCTGCCTGGTACCACTTGCACGCCTACCAGTTCGACTTACAGGGCTGGGGTTTGGCACAGTGGAGTAAGTAAGCATGCTGGTTATTAATATACAGCTGGAATAGGGAATTGGCATGTAGAAGTGGGCACAGGGAAAGGTTGTACAGGGTTAGAGATGGAGCTCTTTATCGTAGGTTTTGACAAAGCCGAGCGTAGCTGAGTAAGCCAGCTAGTTTTACCGGGTGTATGACTTTATGAACGATAGCATGTGCCAACCACCAGCTGGGTACCGTACGGTGCGCTGGATTGCTCCGCCCCTTGATAATTAGCCTAGGAATGCGCTCAGCCATTGAAAACTCTAATATTTCCTTTATGCTTCTTCTGTAGGTTGCAATTTGGATAACAGTAGATTTCAAAACTTCAATTAAAATTAAAAATCAGTTTTCAGGTCTTTTTTTATTATAAATTAGTTCGCAAACTTTTTTCAATGTATTTCAGTTATTTGTTCCTAGTAGGTTTGTCCAAATTGTGAAAAGTGTTTTCCTTTATTCAAATCTGTTACTATATTAAATACTAGCTGGCTTACCCGGCTCCGCCGTATCCGGACCAAACTTGGCACACATACACTTCGGGCCCCGGCGGGTGTCACAGTCCACCTTTCGTTATCGATCGGTGTCGATTTTACCGATTTTTATCGATTTTTTTGCAGAGTTCACCTACAGGGCTAGGAATTGGCACAGGGGGGAAGTGAGCATGGGGATTCCGAATACAATATTAGTTTTCAGAATTATCGATTACTTTTATTGTTTTTATCGATTTTTTTGTAAAGTTTGACCTGCGGGGCTGGGAGTTTGCACAGGGGGTAATCGAGCATGCAGATTACGAATACAATATTAGTTTTCAAGATCGTCCATTACTTTTATCGATTCTATCGATTTTTTGAAAATTTGAGCTAGGGGGCTGGAATTTGGCACAGGGGTGTAATCGAGCATGCTGATCACCCCCCTTGGGGATGATCAGCATGCTCGATTACCCCCCTGTGCCAACTTCCAGCCCCCTAGCTCAAACTTTGAAAAAAAATCGATAAAATCGATAAAGGTAATCGATAATCCTGAAAACCAATATTGTATTCGGAATCCCCATGCTCGATTACCCCCCTGTGCGAACTCCCAGCCCCGTAGCTCAAACTTTGCAAAAAAATCGATAAAATCGATAAAAGTAATCGATAATCCTGAAAACCAATATTGTATTCGGAATCCCCATGCTCGATTACCCCCCTGTGCCAACTCCCGGCCCCGTAGCTCAAACTTTGCAAAAAAATCGATAAAATCGATAAAAGTAATCGATAATCCTGAAAACCAATATTGTATTCGGAATCCCCATGCTCGATTACCCCCCTGTGCCAACTCCCAGCCCGTAGCTCAAACTTTGCAAAAAAATCGATAAAAATCGATAAAATCGATATCGATCGATGACGAAAAGTAGCCTATGACACCCGCCGGGGCCCGAAGTGTATGTGTGCCAAGTTTGGTCCGGATCGGTTCAGAAATGGAATTTTCTATTCGGAACATACGTACACACACAGACAGACAGACAGACAGACAGACAAACAGACATTCAGCTTTATATATAAGATTCTTTATTGTGCACTCTCAAGTTTAGTTCAAAAAAGGTCAGCTTACCGAGAAATATTATTATGATTGCTGAAATGGCCAACACGATTATCTCTTTCATCGGAAAAGTAAGTTTTGAAACCCTAACTATAGTTAAAAACAGATTTCATTGCGACGAAAATTCAAAACAAGCATTATAGGTGGGTGCGCACCTCACTGACACACGCCTGCCTGAGCGCGCGCTATCGTTCATAAAGTCCGCCACCCAGTTTTACCAAGCAAAATTTGGCATCTATGCTTAATAAAAAAGTTATGCGCCTATGCGCAAGTTCTACACGCGTTGGATTTCCAAACATCTGGCAAACAGCCAGATCGGCAGCGAACGCGACCTGCGAGGGAGTATCGCTCTAGGTATTACGGAGGCCTTAGGACTACGCACTTAGAGAGAGAAGGGATCTGAGAGGGGACGCGTCATATCTCGCTACCCTAGAAATCTTTCTTCTTCTTTCACTATTATAAGGTTCTCATACCTGATAACCTGCGCATAAGGCCTAAGGCATACCTTTGCGATTCTAATCGCTGCACGATGTGACACTGCAACGACCCTTTATAATTGGTGGTAAGCGCATTTGCTCGGGACAGACTTCATGCGTTCGCATCAACTTATAAAGCTACGCCATGCATCCACTGAGAATCCCCAGGGAATCACCCCTCATTTCCAAGATCGTCTATCTTCTTGTAAAATTGGCTCGAAGTATGATGTGGCATTTCTAAATATCTTTATATTAGATACTAGCTGGCTTACCCGGCTGCGCCCGGCCCTGTCAGAACACTATGATAAAGCTCTCTTTCCTATCCCTGTACAACCTTTCCTTGTGCCTACGTCTACCTGCCAATTCACTATTTCCGCTGTTTTAGTAATCAGCATGCTCGATTACCCCCCCCCCGTGCCAACTCCCAGCCCCGTAGCTCAAACTTTGAAAAAAATCGATAAAATCGATATCGATCGATAACGAAAAGTAGCCTATGACACCCGCCCGGTCCCGAAGTTTATGTGTGCCAAGTTTGGTCCGGATCGGTTTAGAAATGGAATTTCCTACTCGGAACATACGTACAGACAGACAGACATACAGACAGACGGACAGACAAACAGACACTCAGCTTATATATAAGTAAAATCTCAGGATATCGAAATCTATGATGGCTCGCGAGCTAAGAATTTTCGAAAATTTGGGGGGCTTTTTGAGGCGCCCATTACTTGTGCTCAGACAAATCACCGAAACTTCCAGGACAAGCCAAATTTGCAGAAGCTCCGCAAGACTTTGTTCACTACTGCAAAATGAAAACGCTGAGAACCGGAACTTCCGCAGGACCTTCTTCAAAATCCTGCGGAAATTCCGAAAAATGAATGGGGGATTCCGCAGCACTTTGACCTGCCAGAACTTCTGCAGGACTTTGAGTGCTGGTCAATATGATGTTGCCTCGCCAACAACTACAGTGCATTATCGAACATGTAAGTCGTAGTGCAGGGAATAGCAGGTGAGTCTCACAGTCAATAGAGTAAGGTTCAAATCTTGCCTCGGTGTTCTCTTTTGTTGTTGTGATTCGCATTCTTCGGAACTTCCGCAGCACCACATCTGAGAACTACGCAGTACGTTTACGGAACTCCCACAGGTGACCCAGCTAAACTTCCGCAAGTGCTCTGCGGAAGTTTCGGTCATTTGTCTGAGTGGGTGTCACTCAAAAATATCCGCACACCGTCACAGTAACCCGCCTAGAACATTGATATTCCCAAAGTGACGGCTTTTCACAAGGGGTGCGGAATTCCAGAGGAATTGTTATGAGCGTTAGTTATTGTAGAGAACTAAGCTTATTATTAGAAACATCAAAATTCTTGAGTAAAAATCTTAATTATCTTTCACCGAACTTCTGATCACTGTGAATTCCCGGAATGTATCAAAACTCTATCTATTTGCTGTAGAATTATAGAGAAACTCTTACATGATATTCGCTTAGTACTATGCATTGTTTTGACTTCTTGAAAACTTATTAGGCTGTCCCATAAGTCTTTTCATTTTTGAGTTTTAATAAGCCACCCACTTCTTATTTATGCTTTTGCAGAAACTTTGGTCCATCTCGAGTTTTAAACCAAAATCTAAAAAGTTTTGGACGGCCAGAAGATCGAAAAATTTTTATATTTTTGTTCAAAGAAATCCTACAAATCTCTAACTCGCTCACGCATATACATTTCACATCAGACATTCAGATATGCTGTTGCTGGATTTTTTTATCAGCTAGAAATCAAGAAACCGAAAATTTCCATGTTTTTACCAAAGTGATGCTGTGCTGTTCTTACACTAATAGTTGTATACTAGAAACCTTTAGAAATACTACCATCGATTTTTGGCTCTCTATATGCTCTGGTTCACGAGAAATATCAAATTTAGCTTTCTTCGCCTAGGCTTTTCACGCTTAAATCAACATTTCTCGGAAACCAGAGCATATAGAGAGCCAAAAATCTACGGTAGTACTCCTAAGGGCTGGTAGTATACAACTGTTAGTGTAAGAACAGCAGAGCTTCACTTTGGTAAAAACATGGAAGTTTTTGGCTTCTTGATTTCTAGCTGATAAAAAAATTTAGCAGCAGCACATATGAATGTCTGATGTGAAATGTATGTGCGTGAGCGAGTTAGAAATTTATAGGATTTTTTTTATCGAAAGTACAAAAAATTTTCGGTTTTTTATCCGAAATTTTTTAGATTTTGGTTTAAAACTCGAGATGGACCAAAGCTTCTGCAAAAGCATAAACGCCATCTTATAGAGCTTGCTTTGCTCTATCAAATGTTATCCTGATGTCTATTTAGAAAAAGAAGTGTGTGACTTATTATAGCGAACGCTCAAAAATAAAAAGACTTATGGGACAACCTAATACTTTCGCAAGCTTTGTGGCCCCTACTTTATAAAAGTAGTAAACACAACATGGAGACTGAGAACTTTGAGAAGTGATGTAGAACTATGCGGTGCGAGATCTGCTGGCCGATTTCTCTGCTCAGATGTGCAATCTGCTGGGTACTATCAGTATGTCGCTCGCGGCGTCGGATAATTAAAAATCGCAAGCAACGGGATACATCCATCTCTGATGCTCATATCTTTGCCTGTTAGGTACTATGTAAAGCTGGCTTAATTTAGATTTACAGTAATGAGCGATTACCGCTTGCTGTTGTTACAGTAGGATTGCTCTAGAAATCCAGAACACAGCGCCACTGTGAAGTCAGCTAACGCCTTAACACCTTGGAAGTCGGCATGTCTAAAATTTTTTTTGTCAAAATCGTAATGCATCAGAGCTTGCGTATCCTAATACGCTACTCATTTTCAAAAATTTGGAAAACTTTGGAAAGTGTAATCTAACTTTTGACAATTCAAAAATTTGTTACGCTTCAACTAGTGTACCTCTTAAATAAAAAAATGTTTACTTTCCTGTTTGGTCAACATAATTTTCAGACCCTTGTTCCTAGCGTAAATTTGAGTAGTGAGAAGCACTTGAAAGGTCGCCATACTGTAGTTTTGAGTTGAAGGCAGCGCAGCTTTGTAGAGTGGTAATTGAAAATTAGCGGAAGATATTTTCAAACTGCTATACATACTCTTGAAAACCCTTTTCGACAGTTATTTTTGTTTTTCAAGTTACTACTTTGCTTAATCAGCTCCGAGCGCATTCATTGTGTATTAGTTTTCATATTGTGGTCAGTCCGTGACAAACACCTATAACATTCGAAAGAGCTAATCTTGCGCTGGATATTTGGAGAATTTGCTTTGTTTGAGGTATTTACTTTGCGGTATAAAACTTTTTTTCAAAAAGTTATACGGCAATTTGGCACCTGCGTTTTGCTCTTTGCTTTTCAATCACGAAAACTGCCATTCCAATCAATCGCTATCGTTTTAAATATGAGAAATCGCTGTATACATAATCATTCCTCTCTAAGGCCCGCATGCACGTACGTCCCCGCTGCGGAGGGGAGGGGAGCTGGATCCCTAGGGGAACGATCCCCTCCGCCGAACCCCGCCATGACAGAGGGGAGGGGAGCGATACCCTCCCCTGCACCTAAGCGGGGATAATGTGAATGGTTTCAGACGTATTGATCGAGCGAACCCCAGTGCATACGGGGTTCGAATGGGGGAGGGGATCCCTTTCCCCTCCCCACTCGATCCCCGTATGCGCGAATTTAACTTAATAACGCGGGGAGGGGATCGACATCCCCTAAAACGGAGTAGGGGTTCGATGGTGTAGGTCAAGCCAGAGAAGCGAGTATTCTGATTTCAATCAATTATTACAAAGCATTTCGTTCAAATTGATGAAAGGTTTTCTACGGGAGCCGGGTTCCTCTCTCAGCGACCTGTAGCTTGCAATTTTAACTCTCTCTTCCATATTCGCTTCTTGTAAAGAAATCCGGACATATGTCTGCCAGTTTCGAATATCTGTAGAAGGTTGTGACCATTCACGAGAGTTGCGCATTTTTTATTTGACATGATAGTTTTATCCATTATGGCTGGTACAACATATTGTAACTATCACATTATATGATAAATTGTTCTTATCTTGTTATTCTAACGAAAACTGCTATGAATAAAATGAAAATTAGCAGACTCGCATGTTTCTGAGTAAAGACCTCGGGGGAGTGATCCCCTTCCCATCGCTCCCCTCGTGCATAGCAGGGATGGCCGCTGGGGATCATTCCCTTGGGGTAAAGGACGTTATGCAGCTGATAGCTACAGCGTTTATGGAGAGCTGGCACGATTTGCAGCTTTAGTTATGTGTAGAAATGCTGGTTTGAATGTTCGCAGCCCCCCCCCCCCCTTTTTTTTCGGCAGCATAACGTCTTCTACCCATTCACTGCATATACATACACCTTGACTTCTGTCATTGAACACCTTTACGCTGGAATGGGCAGCATGGGCGAAAATGAGCAGCATCCATGAAAACAGCTGGGATATAATGGATGTAGGAAATATTTCTTTAGTGTGCCGATCGCAATCACGGCAGACGGCGTTCCGCAACGACTATATATCGCCGAGACACATTGAAGGCGAGTAGCTAACAAAAGATAAGAAAAAAGGAATAATTACTGCGAAAAAAAAAAACAGAAGCAAAATGAATTCCCCGCTCGATCTTCCCTTTTGCATAAGGGGGCTCCCCTCCCCTACTCCCACGGGATTTACTCTCCGGTATTGCCTTTCTGCATACGGGGATTCGCGTAGGGAAGGGAGGGGAGCCCCAGCGGGGATCATTGCAATGGTTAAACTCACATCCCCTCCCCGCGGGGATGTACGTGCATACGGGCCTAAGTCTACGCCTTTCTTAGAAGCACGCCAAGTACAAAGTGATTTTTGTCGTGTAGTTGTTTATGTCTAGAGAAAGTTGAAGAGGCCCCAGTGACCCCAGTGATATAATTTCCTGCAAAACTTGAAGTAGTAGCCAGAGCTTTTGCCTATTTATTCGTACAGTGCAGACAAAGCAATACATTGCTAAGTTGCGATAGCTCAGATAATCGCCGGGGGCAGGCGGTCCGCAAACTCGCGCTTTTCTGCAGGCGGTCAGCAGGATCTCGGGGCGTGGCCAAATCTTCAGCGGGCGGTATTTGCGTTTTCTGCAAGCGGGTATCAATACAAAATTTTCTGCAAGCGCTCGTCAAACAATCTCTTTCAGCGAGCGCTGGCCAAACTTTCAGCAGGCGCTCAGACTCTTTTTACGCAGTTTCGGGCGTACGCCGAGAAAAGATGAGACTCTAGGTGGCAGAGGTCCCATCGATGGTTTTATTACCCAAGTTTGGGGTACTTTCTTTCAGCGGAAAGTACCTGAGGGCTTTGCGGTCCTTTAAAAAGGACCGTGCGGCTCTCAATAATTTTGCATGTTCTCGCGGAAAATCCGCGAGAATGCGGCCACTGTGCCGCAACTTATGTATACAAAAACCACGATAGATCTTCGAGCGTTCGTCTAAAAATTGGCCAAAATTATTCCAAATTTCTGCAAGCGGACCACAAAAAATCAGCGAACTATTTCTCCGGTGTCCGCTTGTCAAAATTCGCATGGCCGCTTGCCCCCCGCGATTATCTGAGAGTATAATCGAAGGTGGCTGTCTATCAATGCGCAAACACAAGCGGAAGAAGTCGCTTACATCTTCTTTTTAAACCTTGTTTGGAAAGATCTTCGCTCAGCTGCGCTTGTTAGTTGGCGCATCAAACTCAAGTATTAGTTGCTCTTCTTCTCTATTATTGAGCTTCCCTGAGCTTTCACACGAAAAAACGAGTACTGGTAGTGCAGAAAAAGTCCCATTTTGTCTCAAAAAGTTCTATAATTGTGAAGCTGCAAATGATACAATCTAAGCCCGGAAACGAAAAGAAAATCTTTCACGGCAGGAATAGCTCTTCATATATGTAATTGCCGTATGGAGGAAATGAGACGAAAATTAAACATGCGACGATGTGATACCCCCTAAAAAGGTTGCCACAACCTTGCCAGTTGAACCACACCACCACCACACGAACGACACACGTTTATTGCCGATTACCTCAAACTTGGGTAATTAAACCTCATTTTGCTTGAGATACACACATAAACAACGAAGCATCAACATGAAAAAGTGACGAAATCACTAACAAACAGTTGGAACTATGATGATTAGTCAAGCCAAAATGATGTTTTGGATATCTTGTAGAATTGGACTACTTGTAAGAAATGTACAAAAGGAGATTAGAAAACACTAGCTGGCTTACCCGGCTCCGCCGTATCCGGACCAGACTTGGCACACATACACTTCGGGCCCCGGCGGGTGCCACAGTCCATTTTTCGTTATCGATCGATGTCGATTTTACCGATTTTTATCGATTTTTTTGCAGAATTCACCTACAGGGCTAGGAGTTGGCACAGGGGGGGAAGTGAGCATGGGGATTCCGAATACAATATTAGTTTCCAGAATTATCGATTACTTTTATTGATTTTATCGATTTTTTGTAAATTTTGACATGCGAGGCTGGGATTTTGCACAGGGGGTAATCGAGCATGCTGATTACGAACACAGTATTAGTTTTCAGGATCGTCCATTACTTTTACCGATTTTATCGATTTTTTTGTAAAGTTTGACCTGCGGGGCTGGGAGTTTGCACAGGGGGGTAATCGAGCATGCAGATTACGAATACAATATTAGTTTTCAAGATCGTCCATTACTTTTATCAATTTTAATCAGCATGCTCGATTACCCCCTGTGCCAACTCCCAGCCCCCTAGCTCAAGCTTTGCAAAAAAATCGATAAAATCGATAAAAGTAATCGATAATCCCGAAAACCAATATTGTATTCGGAATCCCCATGCTCGATTATCCCCCTGTGCGAACTCCCAGCCCCGTAGCTCAAACTTTGCAAAAAAATCGATAAAATCGATAAAAGTAATCGATAATCCTGAAAACCAATATTGTATTCGGAATCCCCATGCTCGATTACCCCCCTGTGCCAACTCCCAGCCCCGTAGGTGAACTCAGCAAAAAAATCGATAAAAATCGATAAAATCGATATCGATCGATGACGAAAAGTAGCCTATGACACCCGCCGGGGCCCGTAGTGTATGTGTGCCAAGTTTGGTCCGGATCGGTTCAGAAATGGAATTTTCTATTCGGAACATACGTACAGACAGACAGACATACAGACAGACAGACAGACAGACATACAGACAAACAGACATTCAGCTCTATATATAAGATAAGATAAAAGTGTTCTCAATGTTCTGTCTTACGTACAAGGAATGAGCAAATAAAAATGCAACACAAGCAACAAGTATAAGTGATGGAAATTGCATGATTGACAATGACTAAGTATATATAGACGTTCGCTTTCTGGCTCCAACATTCCTTCTGCAGCTGCAATAGCTTTTGTCTGTGGACCGAAATCTTTTTGTCGAAGGGAATGCCGCATCTGGCATCGTGGATTCATTCCTTGACATTCCGCAACTCGCTTTTTTAGCGAGCATTCAAAACATTGGTTGCTTACAATGCGATCCGCGAAGCGAACGTCTTAGCTGGTATCGAGGGGTCATCTTGTGCATGATATTGCTCAATTGCATCGCGATCCGCGATACCCCCCCCCCCTCCCCTCGATTTCCTTTGGGGGGGGGGGAGGGGAACAAGTTTTTTTAAAATAAAGGCTCTTTCGGTCATGCATTCGACAAAGCGAAAACTTTTTTCATAAAGCTAAACTGTTTTTTTTTGAGATATATGGAATTTTCATTCACAAACTCAAAAAAGTCTCTTGCATATTTTTGTAAAAAATGTAAACGACTTTCAAATTTGCAACCTACGCACTACCTACGCACTTTTTGCAAGGCTGATTTGAATTCTGACATTATTTTATTACTTAAGAGTATAAACAAATCGTTCACAAATTTTGTAAATCAAGCGACAAGTTTCAGAGTTCACCACACAGTGCATATTGGCGATATTTTGCTGGTGGTGTGCACCTCCCACTGAGCCCCCTGAAGAAGACATTGGGAGTTTACCTGGCTATAAACTTGCGTTCAAAATGATTAGGAAATCCATCAGCTTCTCGGTCAGTTGCCTTCGATCCTTTAGGATATGTAAAAAATAATCGCTTCAGGTGGATCCATGTCAGGACTTTTATGAGTTTACTTGCGGTAACTGGGTAAAAAAGAATCCAATTCCCGGTAACCACATATCTTATTCTCAATGGACAAAACTTGGAGATAAAGTTGAAAACGAACTAAGAGATGGGAATCTGAACGCGGATACGCATAACTGCAACTTTGCTTACTTTTACATCTCAAATGTGTTACAATTTTCTAGCCAAGTTTTTCTATTCAAGCATGTTTTCAGAGCTGTTTGAATCAAAGGAGAGTTATAAATCAAAAGTTTTGAACGGTTTGAAGACTCAGTACAAGAATGGATACGGATTTGGTTTTTTTATATCCACACATTTTTTGAAGACTCCTTACAAGAAATGTATGGACATAAATGAACGAAATCGTATCGGTGCGAGGAGAATGATACGGACACTAAATGTTTGTCACAGTTTCTCACCCCCACTTTTGCTTACTTTCGTTTACATTTGAACGCTTCAGAAATTCGGTGTTTGGCCGATTTCGGAAGGAGATGAAAAATGGAAAAGAGAGGATTTTGATTTGACTTCATTGGTTTCATTCGCTTCACGCCTCCGCCTAGTTGACTTGTTCGTTAATTTCAAGTTAATTACAGACGACAAAAATGTGTCTCGCCGTCTTCTCGAGGTTGTGGCAATTCCTGTAGCTTGTTCGCTAATCCATCAGACTATACTAGAATACGCGTACTCTGTTTCATAATACAGGGTGTCCCAAAAGTAAGTACACACTTTTCAACTGTCAATATCTCTCTTCGTGTTGCGTCTTTTTCCGCCATTCAGTACTCTTCTGCAGAGGAGGCTTCAACTTAGATTTACAGTATTGAGAAAACCACTGATCACTCTTCGTTACTGTGGGATTACTGTAGGAAATTCGACAAAGATTTTAGGCCATTGAAAGCCATATTCTGCCTCGGAACAAAACCAGACGAGCCAAAAAGCTCTTATGTTATGGTAATGGAAGCCGCTGATTTCGACTATGAGATTTTTACTTTCTAAGATGCTTCTTCAAAAAGTTATACCAGGTAAACCATTATAATCGAATTCCCAGTATTTGTCAGAAATTAATTACGTCGTCAAAAAAGCTGAAAACACTCGCGAGAAGTTGTGTGGAGGAATCAGCGTGATCGAAATCCCTGATGCACGATTTTTCAGACTTTTTGAAAAAAATTTTGTCAGATGGCATATTTCACAATGATTCCACATTCTGGAAATTCTTACCGTAATCCTACAATAACGGTAAGTGATCGGTGATTCGCTCAGTAACATAAATCTAAGTTGAAGCCTCCTCTACAGAATCGTTCTTGACTGGGGAAAAAAGACCCATTGGGAAGAGAGATATTGATGATTGAAAAGTGTGTACTTACTTTTGGGACACCCTGTATACTCCAAACAAAATTTGATGCTTAAACCGCTTAACTTTCAGTTCACTCGCAGTCATCGTAGCATGTTTTTTGACGTAACCTCCCCAAAATATGAAAGCAAAAATAGACATATGCGTAATTTAGTATGATAATGGTAGCGAGATGAGGACTAATTTACAACGTTTTTTTTTCAAAAGTCATAGGCTGTGTTTTCGTACTTCTCACATTCCTCAAACTGTGTGTTGTTTATGATTTCATACATTTTACTGAACCAGCGATTTCGACTGCTGTAGCGTGAAGGAAGGCGTGAAGATGCGTCGTGGAGACGGACCTGACGCTGGTGCAGAGCATGGGGCAGCTTCATGGTGTGCCGTCCAAGACGTGTCGTTTTTCTTCAAACCAGGCGCCTCTAGCAGCCTGACATCGGTCTTACTACCCAGCACTGTAGGTAGGGTCGAATGTGCACTCCTTTTTTCCTTTTTTGCTAAACCGGTAACAGATTTTTTCCAACAAGAGCAGATAATCAATTTGTTCTCTCCTCTTCCACGGACTTCACATAGAGATTTGAAGGTGGGACCGTTCGAGGATAAGTTTTAACCGAAAGAAACGGTTCGTGGATAGGCAACGTGTTATTCGTAATCGTTCCATGCATGCGCGAAGGTAAACGTACGTTGTTCGTTGTTGGACTACGCACGACAAGATACAAGCAATCAGAAATTCCTTGACATTTTCGCTTTCTTTTTGGTTAAATCTAAAACTTTTTTCTCAGCTGTACAATGGTCACTCAGTTGCTAAACGCAAGAAGAATGCACCGCTGCGCGTTGCGCCCGAAGCTGTTAGTCCCCTTCTATTTCCCCAGTTAAGGCGCCCTATGGCAGGAGGTCTCGCGCGGATTCTGGCGTGCTCGCCTTTAAAGCAAGGGTACTGCTCCTACACCTGAGAATAGGGTAAATGGACTCGCCTTTCATGCAAGCTTGACACAAGAAACCTTTTGAAGTTTTGTGAATGAATAGCGGTTGCTGTAATTGCAATTTGCATAGAAACCGTAGTAAAACTAGAGACATCTGGCAAGACATTTGACACCCTCCAAATAATGTAGCGGCTAGATAGGGGCTATGTATGCTTAGGCATAAAAAAGTATTGAAAGGTTTCCTTTATCAATACAATCACCTGAGATCATTTGATGTTGCAGAGGTCAGCCGTTTGATATTAGATGTTGTTTTTTATTTCGAAAAGTCCAATTTATGCAGATTTTGAGTTAAACGTTCATTGGTGAACTCATGTAACAAACGAACACCTCGCATCAGCCCACTCAACCTACAGTATTTTGAACAAAAATCACAAGTAGGGTTAAGCGTGTTGTGTTACAACCTCCTCCCCCTCCTCCCCCTTGCTTCATCTCCACGCCTTTTCGCTAGCCTGCATTAACGAATGTCAAATCACCTCAAAGGATGCCGACGGATCCTTTTTAAGAATCAAAAGTCGGAGGAAGAGAAATTTGCTTACAAAGGGAGATAATGCAACAAGAAATGTTTGATTACTCAAAAACTTTTCAAGATAATCGCGTAGATTGGGTTAGGAAAATTCTACAAAATTTGGCTGCACTGTTGCCGCAAAAAGATGAATGATCTTGACGAATATGAACACTATTTCTAGTCTGATACCGACACACTTAAAGCGTATCCTGCCTAGACGCTTATTTATGAACAAGAACGAAATAAGATAGCAATTAAGAAAAACGCAAAAACACAAAGCATTTAACTTTAATCGTGATGATTAATTATTTTATAATAGGCAAACTTAGCAAATATAGATGCGATCCTAAATCCAAAAATTGTGATTTTCAAGCCTGGAAGCCTGTAACATAAGACGCAACGAAACACCGCGACATTCTCAGGACAGATAGTAGAAGGATGGTGCCGCAAGGGGAGAAATTGCAATGAATAAGCTTCTATAGCTCCATGAAATTTGAACGCGATCCAGATATCCCCCATTTTTCATTTATTCTTGCCATATATAAAATTGCAGGAAAATTCACAGGCTTTACCATATGATAGGGCGTTCCCGAAGTACAGCTGAATATTTAGGCTGTACAACATTACATAAAGATTCACAAATTATTGTTGGCGATTGTTGACAGGACATGCGCTGTTGAATGTGTGAGACTTCACTGAGGCTTTAAAAGCAGAACTTCTACCCCCAATCGGTGCATTCAACATCCTTCTCTCATTTACATGCATAGGAGTAATGTACCCAGGATTTTCGTTTTGGAGGAGGGGGAGGGGTCAAAAATTTTTTTGGGGAAGGCGCGTGGCGTCAGCCACCACTCCGAAAATTTTCTTGATTTGCTTCAAAATGCTTCAGGCCCAAAGCCCCGAAATTTTTATGGAGCTGAATTAAATGTTCCATAAATTTTAGAAATTATTTTAATTATTCACAAGCGTAAGGTCGCTTGCACATTTCTATAACTTATCTAAGTGACTTTTAAAAATTTTGCGACCCATTTTCGGCTCCCCCTCGGTGCCACTGTTTTTTAGTTTCAGTCTCACTCAAAGCCAGCATGTTCGATTTCCATCTGCAGTGCCATATTCTGAAGAAAGAAAAAATGCTGACGAGGAGATATTCAGAAGTCAAAGTGGCTAATCCAAGCATTACACCTACTTTTCGATGCAGCATTCAATGCTGATTTCGAATCTGTACTCCAAATCTGATTGGCGCTTTTATGGGCAAAGTTATGAGTGGTTTTATAGCGATAAAGTCGCACATGAAAATTGCCAATTGTTGAACACATTGTTGCCAAGTATATAAAGTAACCAGTTGCATGCTTCGGCTCAGCATTAAGCCGAACATGGCTCTGTACCCCCAAACTGCGCTTTGCATGCACGACTTCTTAGCAAAATAACGGCCTTTAATTAACGGCTCCTAACTTCGCCCACATTGCTAAGCAGATATGGATGAATACAGATTCAAGATCAGCATTCTGTGCAACAGGGCCTTCTCAAGTCTCTGACTCTGAATATGTAGTCAAGAAAACTCCGACTACATGTTCAGAAAAAGAACTTAGAAAAATCCCAATTCAGGAGAACCCACAGGCAGGCTTTCCGGAACGGTGATGAGATGGACGCGCAGGGATGGATGGGCAAGGATGGGGAGGCGATGCCGTTTGGAGGTTTTGTGCGTCGTTATCGTTATTCCGGAGGGATTTTCTCGCTTCCGAAGTGACATTTTGCGCAGCGACTCGGGCATTGGGATAGAACGCCCTACTATCATATGCTTCTAAATGCTCAAGATCCTCAACTTAGGGTGGACGGTGCCTTTAACGCACACCATTGAATTGTGAGGAAACATTTGATTATTATTTGCTAGTCAATTTTTTTTCCAAGGTCTTTTACATCCAAGCTCCCCCTATCTTACGACCCCTCCTCTCTGCTGTAAGTGCCCGCTTAACCACTCTCGGGCTGCGTTCATACTGATCCCAAAGTCCGGGAACAGTTCCAGCACAGCGCTTGAAATGAGCGCTGTGCTGAAACTGTTCCCGGATTTCGAGATCAGTCTGAACGCAGCCTCCGTTGCGACAATCACAGCACACGTTTGACCTTGCTTACAAGTATGCATGAGTGCAACTTGAAGCCTTTGAGGCAATCACTTAGTTGCGTTACATTTTTGGAAGTCAAAAATCTCCTTATTATTAGTATATATTCAAAATTATCAAAAACATACTGACTGTTCCTTTTTCTAGTTTACTAAAGGAGGACTCTTTTTGCTGGGAAGGATGTACCTGAATAGGGACACTTATGGCGACAAGATCGATGCGTACCGAAAGTTTCTTCTTGAAAAAGTAACTTATTTCCAGTATTCAAACTTAGATTTGAATTTTTCTACCGCATACCTCTATCAAGAAGATGGCGAACTCCCCATAAACAGAACGAAGACTGAAAAGGATGTAGACGAAGTCACTGGATTACAAACAAAAATAGCAAAGATTAGCGCTTCATCGGGGGCTGACCGACCGAAAATCGTTACGAGTTTCACAATCTGCGTCGCCTCAGAAAATTGAGAAAATACATGCCACTGGTTCGTATTTACGCATCGTTTTGCGCCAAAAAACAAAGGATCAATCAAACCACAAGTTATCTTTTAATCAGATTGACTGGGACCGGTTTTTCCGCGCGAAGTCGCTCCAGCTGTTGCCCATTCTTACTTTGAATCAAACCCACACATTCTCGTTCGAGATTTCGATTATTTGAGAAAGTGCACCTGAAAGCTTGTTTAAAGTTGAGTATAACAGCAGCTTAGTATAAAATAACCGAACTCTTAAATGAAACGGACCCTCGCATCATCACAAACTACGTTTTTTTACGATTCTCTTCAATATTAACAAAGGAGATGGGAGAAAGATACGAGAACGTCACTCAGGTAGCAGCATGTTGTTGTTGAAATGCTTTTGCTTTGGATAGCTGGTAATAGTTTGAAACTAGCTTCCATCAGAGGTGTTTCCTAGTTGACGTAACTCAACTTCAAACTGAAATCTAGGATTATATGCGCGGAATGTATGGAAGACAACAGAAAGAACCGCGGTGGAAGGAATGTACTAAAAGCACTAGGGATCCAACGAAATACGCAACTAGTGCGATGTACATGAGGAAAGCATTCGACAAGGTACTTAAGCGCGTGATGAAGGCTGATTAATTTTCGATACTTCAGGAATCAAAAAAGGTCACATTGAGTATGATCGATGATTTGCAAGCGGCCTTCCGCGTTATGCTCAAGACTAACATTGGGTTGGACGGCCCAACCAAAAAAGCAAGCTTACGGAGTAGAGAATGACTGCAAAACAATCAAAAGATTTCAGAAAGCTTTGTACAAGGCAAAGAAAACGCTGCATCTGGTAGCATATCCCGACTTCATTCTAGATGACAAGAAGGTTGACAAACAATATGAGGGAGTGAGTACATCACATGTCATGGTTATGTTAGCGCAACAACTTGTTCCAGATGCATTTCAATGACGAAGATTCGTACGGTAAACAGCTGGAAAAGGTGGCTCGGTGGGGCATTAAATACATCTTCAGACGAGTATTCAGACGATGGAATCAATCGTTTGAAGATGTATTTAATGCCTGAGTATGTTTTCAACTCAGCTGTAGTGTACGCTTACTACGACACACAAAACTCTATTAGTAAGCTGCAGAGTAAGACGTTCGTTTAGGTCTCCGCATACTGATTTTTCCAGAATTCCCTGATGCCATTGTTCAAGCTCCATTCTTCCACCACACTTTTCCAAGGCTAGTTTTAGCTGACAATCTTTGCACCTTATTTGAAAAAATAGCAGTTTCCTTTGCTACTTTCTGATGATTTTCACTCAACATCATCATCCACAATGTTATTCAAACTCTCAACGTTGGTAGAAAGAAACACAAAACATTATACTTTGTAGACTGAACAAGAGCATGCTAGTCAAACCAGCATGTGTTGTTCAGTCTACGAGATAGGGTAAGGGACTATCTGTCGCCGAAAGTGGGAGGTCTTGCCGAACATCTGCGACAAATACACCTTCCAATACATGCACAGGCCGAATATCCGCTGCATTGTCAGCGCCGGACCCTCCCACTTCCGGCGACATATAATTCTTTACCCTCCGAGATACAGTACTAGTTTGCGCGGGTCTTTGAAAAGCAGTGTCCGGACAAAAACCCGCCCAACCATATTTCTTGCTACTATGAAGCAGTCGCGTCCCGAGTTGGTCCACTTTCGCATGACAGAAAGTCTCAAACCAAAAAATGGTCCAAACATGCCTTTAAGTAATTCTTGAGAATAGAAAGGCTTTAGTTTTACCTTGATTTATCATAAAAGACTCGAACTTATACCCCATAGTTTGCCGTCGAAAACTATCTTACAAAATTCAGAAAAGCCACGATGCCACAAGGCCTCAAACATTTTGATCAATTCAGTGCTTTTCAAATTTGTTTCAGTTAACTGGAATCTAACATCTGATAGCAGAAAAACGTTTGAAAAAAAAGCATAATTGGGAAAGCTCAATGCGCATGCAATGGCTGCAAAGTGTCGCTCCCGCGATCACGCAGAGCCTTATACCGCGATTTCAAGAGCCATGCACGTTGACACCCTGGCGCATGTAACCAGGGTCCGGCACAGATCGTCTGGAAGCAGGCTGGACTTCGTTTCTGAAGCAAACAACGAATGGGATCTCGTTTTTGCCGAGTCGGAACGGAACCGAGCAACAAGAATAAAAATTTAGTCGAACACAAGCTTTTCGGACAGGTTATCACACGATTGACATGCTCTATCGTGTATGGCGAAAAGTGCGCGCGATTTGAAAGCAAGGCTTAAACAAACAAATTGCTTGTTTACAGTGCACACAGAAGCATATGACACCAAAATTGAACTGCATGTATAGAAAATTATTTGAGGAAGAATTATGTAAAAAGTGTTATGTGAAGGAATACCTTTTCCAAATTTAGATCGTCTTTAGACGGCCACCAGACAATCTGAGATCGTCTAGAGGCATATGTTTTCGTCACTTCACATAAGTTTCGAATCTTTCCAGCATGAACGGATTCCCCGGACAAGAATCTATCCCTGAACATGAAGACATTTTCATATTATTGCCTTTCTTTGTTTTTTGCCTTCATTTCTTCTCGCTTTGTCAAATATCGCGCTCTAATGCCAAAGTCTTGTGCACGCGTAATGTTCAGCTCCAATTTGGATTTTACTCTCATCTTTTGTCTTTTCTTTCAAACTAGTAAATCTTCTTTGCTTTCATCTTTTCCTAAGCAGGTAGGGCAAAGGGAGCTTCGTAAAACTTCCGAAAGTCAGGGGAGACTTCGTTTTCAGAAACCCTACAAACCGGGCCCTGCATGTAACTCACAATCTGGTATATAAAGAATCGTTAGCTCATTTCAAAAATCTTCGAATAGCGGGCCGAGGAGGGTTTCGAAGCGCATGCCTGCTAACCTAGCAGGTTTAGATTGCTGGTATAAAAGTGCGTAAACTAGAAGAAAAGAGAGGTGCAGAAAAGCGAGTACCAATCGAGTCGCACAGGACCAACACCCGAGTAGAGAAAATGTTAAACGAATTTGCTTTTCCAACTTCAAAGCTTACAATGCTTTATCGCGTCAAATGCGCAATTTTTGTGAGTTCGGGGGGCACTTTCTTCCTTAAAGGCAGTGTCCGGGCAAAAACTCGATTTTGAGATTTCGTGCTTATACGGGCCTATTCGCCATGTTGAACCCGAAAATCCACATTGGAAAGCGAGAAAACGGCGAAATAGGGCTCTAACACAGGAGGGAAAGCAGCAGGTGGGCGGGGCTTTCCCCAGTGCGATTTCAAGCTCTCAGCTCCCGGAGCGATGTTTTCGATTTCGCTAGCCGTCCTAACATCGTTACCGGGCAAGTGCGAATGATTGACTTGAAACCGGAAGCGAGAAGGTCGCTCTGGAAGCCGGGAACGAGAATTCGCAGTGGGGAGGACTCCGCCCACCTGCTGATTTCCCTTCTGTGTTAGAGCCGTTTTTCGCCATTTTCGCGCCCTATATAGCGAATAAGCCCAGGTAAGCACAAAATCTCAAAATCGATTTTTGCCCGAAGACTGCCTTCAAGAGCTGGCGTTTTGTTTCCTCTTTTGGGTACTCGCAGAGAGCAGAGAAGAGAATCCGGAACCACATCTCATATAGTAAAGATCGGGGGTAGAGCAGATAATGTAAGATTTGTGAATAACACGTGTGAATTGGACTTAGGCACGGCCATGCTTGATCCGCTTCGTCATTGGTCGATTCAGTGAACTGACGAGGGAGAGTTCCCAAGTCAGTTCGGCCAACCCAGATGAGTCATACATCACCGTAACAGGCTTGAAACGCTAATTCCAAATCTGATTTCCTTTTCTGCGGAGCGGCTTTCCGAGAGAAGTTATGAGCGTTCAAAAGTCTAAGTTTGTCATGTTTTAAGTGGCTTAAATTGGCGAAACCTGTACAATAACACATGAAAGTGATTTATCAGTTTTGTATCAAGCATATTGATTACAAGGACGGAACACAGATAATGAAATACCCTTAGATGTTGTTCTATAGCTTTCAACTGATTTTAAGCCACTTTGAACATGACAAATTTAGACATTTAAACGCTCATAACTTGCCTCGGAAAGTTGCTCCGCAGAAGAGGAAAGCAGATTTGAAATCAGCGTTTCAAGCCCGTTACGGTGATATATGACTCATTCGGGTTGGCCGAGCTGACTTGGGAACTTTGCCTTTTGAGCAATAGCGAAGCCTCTTGATCCGCTGGTGCCACTTCATCCACTTCATCCACTTCACTATTGGTCAGTTCATTGAATTGACCAATGATGAAGCAGATCAAGCGGATTAAGTGGATTAAGCAAATCAAGCATGAGGCGTGCTTTAAAAAGAGTAGTGAAGCTTTTTGTTTATTTGAGTTCTTTATACGATTTCACTTTCCGTCGCTATACGCACCCAACTTGGATCCACACCGTTCGTCGTGCTTTGGCAACGAGTCACACTCTTATTTCGCAATAGTAAAAAATCTGAAAAAAAAAGCTTCCATTACCTTATAATCATATGAGCTTCCCTCGATTTTTCGTCTTTTGCTCCTCTCAGCCTTTGTCCGTTTGTTTACTGATGATGCCATATAATTATCTGTGAACTACTAACATCAATTGTTCAATACTTAGTGCAAAGCAACTTGATTTTTTTAACTTACGATTCAAGCATCCGTCGTTTGAAAGCTTGATCACTGTCCTGAACATAGGTGTACGTACTGAACGTTAATGCGTATTGGTATTCCTCTTTGCCTTTTCTAATAAACAATCTCTTCTAGCACTCTAGTGTCATCCCTAGTTTGGCAAGCTATTTCCAGCTAATCGGTTGTAAATCGGTATGAACTACACCAAACCAGCGCGATAGTCAGATCGAATAGTAGGCCTCACATAGACTTCGGCAATTCAAAATGCAACACTAATCATTAGCATGATTAGCGCACAATGCGAGCAAACCAATCAGATTTGATTGCAAATCAGCTTAGGTAACCGGAAGGGTGTGTGGTAAAATCTAATCTTTTCCAATTTTCTCTAAACTTTAATAAAATGAAATCAAACACAGTCAAACTTTATATGGTTCTTGCTGTACTTATAATATTGCTCACAGTCAGCGTACAGACAAAATTTTCGACATCAGGCGGCAAGCGAAAGTCGCTAATTGCTTTTGATTGCCGTGACCTATGTGATGTCAATGCCAAGTCTTTTCTGTGATAACTTGTTTCCTGAAGCCAGTCAGAAATTTGGAAAAGTTTTTTTGTAAGGACACTCTGATCGCATTCCAAAGTTTGCTTTATCGAAGCGAAGATGCAAAGCTCACGCCTTGTATAGCAATTATTCACAACTTTTCTTCATTACTCACAATAATGATTTTTTATGCAAAGAATCTTGGTTTAACACGTTGACGACCGCGCCATTTTGGGCGAAACTCACACTAAAGTCCTTCGCGCATTTGGCCCGTGCATACGCGCGGATGCACGAAAACATTATGTGGGAGTCTTTTTGACACTTATTCATAAAACAAGCGAACTTTGTTCAGCCATACAGGTATATCACAGAGCCTCATCAGGACTTACACAAATCAAGGGTTTCGCATCGATTTTCCCTCCAATAAACCATGCAATGGCTATATCTGAGAAATCCCTCTTCGAGAAAAGCGTTGTAATACCAGGTGTTTTTTGCCTGATTCATCCTTGTTTGATTTCAAAACAACTATACAGAGTTTTCACCTTCTCGAAAAAACGTAATTACCATGCATTGACTACATCAAAAACGGACTGACTACCAAATTTTGCTGCCAAAACTCCTGAACAGCTGCCGCAATGCCCTATGTTCTGTAAGACAATCAGGCCGCTAGTAGTATTACTGCATAGAAGATACCTTGAAACCTTTCGTTTGCACCTAAAAAGCTAGCGTGCATATGCGCAGATGCACGAAAATGCTAAACGGGAGTTAGGGCGTGCATACATGCGGATACACAAGGTCGTTAACGTGTTTATATTAGGTTGATGCAAAAATAATGAGCGTTTTCCTATGACTTTTTTCAGGACAACTTTTCTCTATCAAACTTCTTTCTTTGTTTTGGTTTTTGCACACTGCTAGGAAGCTCTTTTCATGCTCTATTTAATGGTGTTCGGAATAGGCTTTTCGCCCACTCTGTTAAAAATTTATAGAGCTTCAAATAATCGCAAATCAGATTTTAGTTGCATTCATTTTTCTGGCCAGAATTTGAGCGCGAATGAAGATGGCTTATCGAAAATATAGCGGCTATATGTGATGGGAATTGTCTACATTATGCATATCTAACCATACTTTCAAGCTATCTAAAGTGAGATATCGGCGGCTTAACATGGGTACTGGTTGTGGTCATTTTAGAGCCCATGACTTTCTTTTGTAAAATGCAGTCGCTCAAACTTTGCTCATCTCTGTAAGCGTGAGGGTAGGAGTCCTATTAGCAGTTTTTGCAAAAACATCCAGGTGCTCAGTACGGAGAAAATTAGAAAATTCTATACTTCGGGGTTTCGAAGTTTATTAAAAAATTCTAAAAAAGTTGATATTTTTGAATTTCGATTTTTCCCTCTTCGCTAGTCTTTTTTCCCCAAACCATTTCCATGTATATATGTACTACTGGCTTGTGGCTACAAGATAGGTTGCTTATAAACGGTAACAACAAAGTAAGAAAGGAGTTACGTTTTGCCAAAAACAAGACTTCAGAAGAAAATTTTTTTTGTTTTTCAATCCATATTTTTCTGCCCATATGAGATATGAGTATAGGTCAATGTGCGCTGTACTGCGAAAGGTTCGCTGCATCTTATGGTCTTTATCACATTTCAAAATGTGCATAGATTTTGTAGAAAGTTATAGCAAGTTAAAGTGAAAAATTGAGAAACGCTCATTATTTTTGCATCAGCCTAATATATTCGGATAAAAAAAAATGCAATATTCGTAGTTTCGGATTATGCTCTTGTCTCCAAATGGCGTGTAATTTCTGAAGCACATCATGCGGCATTATAGAACAAAACGCAGTGACCTTGAAAAAAGCTGAAATTTTATTCGATACAGGGCAATTCTTTTTTTCTAGACAAAACAATATTCAAACATTAGGCGCAATCCGCTCCTTACATGATATCCAAAATATCAAGGTGAGATTGCGTTCCGAAGCAAGACAAACCACTTATATCATGTTACAAACGGTTGGATGAAAGTGTCCTTTCCTGTAAGCGGTAGGTCAGAAACCCCACAAAAAGTTAATAAATGTGAAAAATGAATCAATTTTCCAGGCATCGAAGACAAATTTAAAATGTGGAAAGTGCACAAAGCTGTTTTATTATCTCGAATTCTTCATAGTTTCTGGGTGATCCAAAAGTAATGGGGCACCTAGAGAATAAATGCAGTTCTTAAATAGAAAAGCTATTGGAAGTCCAAGTTTTGGCAGATGTTAGTACATAGCAAAACCCTCCAATCGAGGTCCACAGATAGGCATTGTCACATGGCGTTATTTTTATAAGCGCTCAAAATCAGAGCTCATCACTTCAAGTAATTTTAAACTTTGAGCAGCAGCGCCGCAGTAGAACGTGTGAGTCTACCTAAGATATCTGCGCAGCAATGGGTGAGGCGACTGTTACCAAATCCACGATAGCCCGGTGGTCCCAAGGCTTTGGAACAGAAGATATAGCATTGGGTATTAGGAGACATATTAAGTAATCAAATAAGCTCAACCTTAACAGTTGCTTTCTAATTGTGCTTTCTACGCTCTGTCCGTGCATGTGCAAATTACTTCGACTTTTCTCATTTTTAAGAAATTGCGGGCCAAAACATGAATTTCAGTCTGAAAATCTGCGCCAAACACCGCTCTTTTTCGAATAAAGTGCTTTTTTTGTACGAAATAATGTGCATTTTTTAAATATTCAAGTAATCGTTAGAAAGAGCTTGGAAAGCTCTTTCGAATGGTTTGCCATATGTCGAGGGACTTTCAGGTGCAGCAGCACAAATTCGGATGGCGTTCAAAAAAGTCCGTTTGACTTTTTTGAAGCGCCACTCAAAGGAGTGTCGGTGAGGTGCTGCAAGGTGCTGTCAAGATAACCTGCGAAGGTCACTTTTATTAGGTCGTTCCGAAAGTAATGTCGCTTTTTTCAAAAGAACGCCACATTTCATGGAATCAAGATTTTCAAGACATCTTAAAAGCATTCGATGCAGCCTTTCATCCTCTTTCTAATGTTTATAATTTCGTTGCATAACTTTCATTGAGCTTTCGAAAAATCAACAAAATCTGCAATCCATGCTTTTTGCCATGGTCAAGTTCGGCAATTTTCTAAAATTTTTGTACCTATTCTCCGAAGATGTACAAGTGGCAGGTAGATAGAGCAAACCCTATAGGACACAGAGTAATTTTTTTCTTTTCCTTAGCTTGCTTCTTAGAGTTTCTGGAATCAGTTTTAAAATGCCATCAAATTCCATATTTGGTCAACTCAACTCACAGAACAACAACCGGCAAGCAACTCGGGTGTCATTCGACGCAGCTTTTTCTCCTCTTTTTAACAGTTGTTTTTGGTTTACGATTCATCAAGTTTCCGAGATAAAATCATCATTCAGGTTTTCCAGGGCACCTCCGGCTGTACCCTGAATTTTCGAAATTGCTAATCTGAAGCGGTAAACGCTCATTTGCTTTGTAAAATTAGTGCAAAACCATAAGCCATTGTTGTAAGTTTCAAAATCTGACGATTTCTTGGTTTTTGATGCACTTGTGTCTGAGAAGAACCTGCTAAAATTCGGTGGTTTCATTAAAAAATCTATACAGGAATTATGACGAGCTCTGAAAAGTAGAAAAAAGTTGTGCTGTTTCCCGTGGGGTTTGCTCTATCCATACATAACTTGGACTCCTTCCAGGGGTTGTTATGAAATTTGGAAAAATTGTGAAACTTGACCTTCTTAAAAAGCATGGGTCGCAGATTCCGATAATTTTCCCAGAGGTTATTCAATTTTGTGCGGTAGTTATATAGCCATTAGAGAGAGAAAGAAATGCTGCATCAAATGCTACCAAAATCTCTTACACATCTTTGTTCCACGAAATGTGGCGTACGTTTGAAAAAAGCGACATTACTTTGGGAGCGACCTAATACAACAGCGTTCGAATTGCTTGTTGTTCATCGCTAATCAGAAAGAGATCTTAAAGAATGTTAAAAAAATCAAGGTGCCCCATTACTTTTGAATCACCCTAATACAAGAGCTTACTAATTACACGGCATTTATTTACGGAGGGTTTGGGTCTGTTATTGGGCATGAAATCACACACGGCTTTGATGATACAAGTAATTAGTTCTTCTATATCTTAAACTCGCAAATAGCTGATAATATTACAAATCAATTACTAGTTCCTCTTTTCATCGCATACTCTTCCACGTTTTCTTCAGGACGACAATATGATGCTTTAGGTAATCTTAACACTTGGTGGGATGAGGACGTGAAGAAAAAGTTTGAAAAGCGTGCCCAGTGCTTTGTCGATCAGTACAGTAAGATTGAGGTAGGCAGAATTATTTAGGTACTGTTAATTTAGGTAAAACTGGCAGATTAGGTACTGGCAAATTATTTAGGTACTGTTAATTTAGGTACCAGGTACTAATCACGTTATCAATGGTGAACTTACGCTAGGAGAAAATATTGCTGATAATGGTGGAGTTAAACAGGCTTACAAGGTATATCACAAAGCTAACATTACTCAATATCTGCACCATACTTCATGTATTGTTGAGGCTTACAAAGCCTTTCTGCAAAGGTATGGTGGGAACGAAAAGAGGATCAAAGGCCTCGAAAAATATGACAACGATCAGATGTTTTTCATGCTATGCTTCGGTAAAGGCTTTTAGGCTCATAAAAAACATACACCATATCAAGTGGCATTGTTCAAGGTTTGGTGTGAGCATACCACGCGGCAGAAATTGGTCAACCAAATTCTTACTGATAGGCATTCTCCGGCACGTTTTCTTAATTCACAAGAACTCCGTTGAGCCCATACACTTGCGTCTACATCTTGCATACATTCCTCTTTAGGGTCAATCAAGTGCTAGCCAACCAGCCCGAATTTGCTAGTGCTTTCAAGTGTAGGAAGTGCACACCGATGAACCCAGAAAAATCTGAGCGCTGTGCTGTCTGGTAAAGAGGAAGCGGCAACGAAATCGAGGATGTTAGTGACTTAAGGTTTCGTTTGTATAAACATGTGCAACTTTTGTATCAAACACGGGAATGGCGTGTCCATGCAGTTGTAGATGGTTGAAATTTGCATAGCGTGTAAGTATGCTTCCCTGCAAATGCGAAATCTGTGCGAACAGCCCGAACTCTTTCGATGAAAGGCATGTGTGAATCAAAAGCAAAATTTTTTGGTCTGCTTTATCAATGTGAAGTCGTTATACAAAGTTCAAAAGCTTCTTGTTACAACTTCTCTTCTATCTTTCAGCAATCAAATCACGAGGAACTATTAACCTTAGTTTTTAGCGCAACACTCCGTAGTTCTATTATAACATCGACACTTTGCTCAGATGAGCCTCGCCCTCTAATTTACATTACAAAATATTCGCAGCATCCGCGTAACGCCGACGATTTTGTAGTAAAAGATTGAAAGCCTTGATTCAACCGCCGTTTTTGTTGCTGACCCGCGGTACTAAATTTAAAACATTAAACATTAATTTGTTATATTCGTACAAAGGGCTTTTCAGCCCTTACTAAGGAAATATTCCAGAAATCATATGACATTTTAGCCTAAAATTCGTAATTTATATACAACTTTGTTTGAAATGATATACCCTTATGGCCATGTGATTGCCATAGAATCCAGCAGGAGATAGCCATGTAAGGCTGGATTCATACTAATTCCCAGGATCTGGAACTGTTCCCGCACAGTTCTCGCGCTGTGCTGGGACTGTTCCGGAACTGTGCTGCATGCGCTGCAGCCGCCCCGCACCGTTTTAAACGGCGGGAGTTGGAGAATTTTAACCGTTTCAACGGTTTTCCTTCCAGATTTTTCTCATTTTGGCCCTATTTCTCCACCCGCTTCACTTCTGATCAGCAGAACTTCGAACTCGAAGTGGGGTAAAGAATCGCTTTTCTGCTCTGCGCAGGCTACAAAACGTATGTTATTGTGCTCGTCCATTCTCTCTTCGCTATTTTTGCTCAAAATTATTTCAACTGACCCAGGAAGCGGCTGCTTGGTTTCTATAGCCATCTGCCTTAAATTAGTGTAGGAGCAATTCTGAAACATGAATTGGGACTTGTCTCTTGTTCAGATGAGTTTCGTTTTTGGGCTTTTCAGCCTCTTTCCTTTTTCCATATCCCCGCTTCTCCTCGTCATGAAAAAAGCTGCGAACTTGAAGCGGGATTGAGAACTGAATGCTGTTCTGCTTTGTGCTTTATCAAGTATAGAGAATGACTGCTAATTGCATTGTTTGTTGTGTTGCTAACCGTAGTGCTTCCACTAATGATCAGATCAACCAGCCTCATTCATATGATATCCCTCACCGTAGCCCAGTCCCACCCCCCACCTTTGTCGGATATCAGTCGCGCACAGATGGTAGACGTTCATCCCTACAACTTCCAACGAATCTTGCTCTCCTCTAAAGCAACTATTCAGCCGGGGTCAAGTCACCTAGCTTTTACCGAGGGGCGCGCTGACACCCAATAACGGGGTCTTTATAAACTTTAGAAGAAGCAAGATTCTACAGACTATTCTGAACTTACCGCTTTTTCCTTTGCTATGCTGCAATTAATGGCTCTATCGTCATTATAGGGCTTCGGTATTTGTCTTGTTTAGTCTTGTCTTCCATTTATATCTCTTCTTCCTTCTGTGACTGAGGACTGGCTGATTTTTTGTCTCAAATCTGTGTTGCCTGATTTTCTGTTCGATTTCGGTTTTTTGATTATGCACCACGAGTGTATGCATAAAATAAAGATAACAAAATGTATCCGGGAAAATGGACCTTCGTGCGCTTGTCCATCTTCTCTGCCATTTTTGTTCAGGCCTACTTCATGTTAGAGACTTGTTCATGTCAATTTCAATACAGTTGCGAGATTACGCAGCGACTTGTAAGAACACATGAAGTAGGTCTCTGAACGATAGCGATGAGAGAATGGACGAGCACAATAACACACGTTTTGTCGCATGCGCGAAGCAGAAAAGCGCTCATTCTTGAACATTGCTTCGAATTCGGAGTTCTGCTGATCAGACGTGAAGCGGGTGGAGAAATAGGCCAAAATGAAAGAAATCTGGAAGAAAAACCGTTGAAAACGGTTCAAATTCTCCAACTCCCGCCGTTTAAAACCGTGCGGGGCGGCTGCAGCACATGCAGCACAGTTCCGAACAGTTCCAGCATAGCGCGAGAACTGTGCGGAAACTGTGCTTTTTCCTTCGGGGATTGGGTAACCGGTTATACGTACCCAGTCTATCAAGAAGTTTTGGTCAACGTTCTCCTTATAAGCTTTCATGCAATTCCTCATCATTCAAATCCTTTTTACTGTAAACGATTACTATTATCTACCTTACTATTCTATAAACAAATTCTGTCATTATAAACTTCTGCTACCCAAATAGGCAAGTTTTGACTTGTCGTAAGATGTAGTCTTCAATAAAAAATTCAAAACCACTCCTTGAAAAGAGGACCACAATTCTTGTTCCAAAAAATAGGGAGATTCATGATGGATAATAGAAGTGGAAGTGGGCATGGTGGGTGCTCTCCTGCGATTCCATGAGTCTCGTTTACATGAAAACAAATCAAAATTAATTAATAAACATAAAGGGTTTGTCGTGGCCCGTAGCAGCCCTACCAGATCACTACCTCCTAGCTATCTAAAGTAAAGGCCTGCCTAAGGATAGTTTTATTTATGGTCTTAAAAACTGTGACTACGACTCTACCAATTACTTTAACATTTTAGAATTTCATAAAAGTATAAGGTAGATAATAAATATACGCTCCAGACAACTTTGGAAACAACAGTAGTACAACTAGATGCTCTTTTAAATGTTGCATATGCAAAAATATTAATTATGAACACATAATATGTATATAGCTCTGCAGTATACTTGGGTCCGAATCGAATAGAAATTCGATCATTCGAATAAAACATTCGAATATATTCGATTCGAAAATTCGATATTCGGAGTTTTTCCATTTTCGAATAATATTCGAAACTCGAATAATTGAGTAGACGGGGTTTCGAATAAAATTCGAAACTCGAATAATCAAAAAACGAGGACTCGAATAATATTCGAAAACTCGAATAATAGAAAAACGGGTTTTCGAATAGATTTTATTCGAATGTTTTATTCGAATGTTTATTCGAATTCGTATTCGAATGAACTCCGTATCCAAATTATTCGAGTTTGTTGCAGAGCCAACTGTGAGTACCAAGCTCGCTTCGTTTTCGTATTTTTTTTTACAAGACCAGGTAATGCATCTTTTTTTGCAACCGTAACGACCTTTGAACTGTATGGAAAGTCGCATTCCTCCGACTGCTTGCGACATTAAAAAAATAAATGTGGACTTTAATTGATGCTTTTTTGATCAATGAGTTACAGATGTCTTCAGATGTAACGCCAGCTCACCACAGATGTATAGCGTGTGCAAGCCTCATTTTTAAATTTCAGCTCCAGCCAATTTCATTTGCTGCACCACTGCTAAACTGCCCTTGAAATGTAGTGGACGCCGATCGATTTTATTGATTTTTGGGAACTTTGAGCTACGGGGCTGGGAGTTGGTACAGGGGGGTAAGTGAGAGTGCTGATTATGAATAAAATTTTTGTCTATCGATTTTATCGATTTTTGGGAAACTTTGAGCTACGGGGCTGGGAGTTGGTACAGGGGGGTAAGTGAGAGTGCTGATTATGAATAAAATTTTTGTTTATCGATTTTATCGATTTTTGGGAAACTTTGAGCTACGGGGCTGGGAGTTGGTACAGGGGGTAAGTGAGAGTGCTGATTAAACAAAATTTTTGTTTATCGATTTCATCGATTTCTGGAAAAGCTTGAGCTAGGAGTTGGTGTAGGGGATATGAGGGTGCTGATTATGAATGAATCGGTTTTAGCCAGAAATGTCAGCAAGTTTTAGATATGTTGCAGTAGTTATTCGAAAAATCATTCGAATATCTATTCGAAATTCGACTCCCAATGTTCGAATATATTCGATATTCATTCATTCGATATTTTTGATCTTCCGAATTTATTCGAAATTCATTCATTCGAGTTTTTTTCATTTTCGAATTTATTCGATATTCGTTTATTCGGGTTTTTTTCATTTATCGAATTTATTCGATATTCGTTTATTCGAAATTTTTCATTTTCGAATTTATTCGATATTCATTCATTCGATGAAAAATTTTCGAATTACCCAAGTATACTCTGCAGGACTCAAAACTTTACTTACTGTTACACAAACACACTGCTCCTGGTCAATATTTTTGCATCAAGTACTAGTAAAAATGTAGTATATTGCATTACGTGTTAGGACTGTAACAAACAATATGTTGGTATAACTACAAGACAATTCAAATGTACAATTAAAGAACACATATATCATATGAACAAAAATAACATAAGAAATTACCTTTACGACCATTTTGAACATACATGCACCAACAGAAATATAAAATTTAATATACTTGACAACATGGACATTAACGAAGATAAAAAATACACTAATGGATAAAGAGCTATTTTGAATTAAGCTAGTAAATACAGCTTATCCCTTTCGTCTTAACGACAACAGTAAAAGCTACGGAAATATCAGGTTGGTTCATAATTTATGCACGTTTTTCCTACCTCTTCTTTCAAACGCTAGTTTTCAATCAAAAATCGTCTCTTCTAAAACCATCTGCACTATTGGAAAGCTTGTTTCTTCTACTTTCAAACATACACTTTCGTTTTCGGTGATCCATGTTCAGACCGAAGTTCCGTGCCTTCAAAGATGAGGAACTCAAACTTGAAAATTTTTCCTTTCATTCGACTTTTGTAATTCCATGAAAAATGCTCAATTTTGTTTCAAAAATTATGTGTTATAATCGCGAAGATTTGTGCTACAAAATGCTCACTAAGGTTAAATTTCCTAGTAATCCTGAGCCGAGAAGCTTTGACTCAAACTTAGCAGAATCTGCGATCACTAGGAGCTTTATAAAATGCTTACATAAGAAACAACTACAGAACTTTCACTTGGTTTTGGTAGAGTAGACCAAGCACTACTAATAATAGGAAAGCGGCAGAATTTTCTCGTTTCTGAAGTAAGAAAAAATTGAAGGAATCTGAAAAATACAGATTTTTGCCTTCTCTAAAATGCAGGAAAAAATGGTACTTTTGCTTTCTTAACAATATTTTTTCGGCAGAAAATTTTTGGTGAAAGCCAAGTTCCACGCTACTACTGAGTCGACCATCGGCTACACAATGAGCAAAGTTTGCTCCAATTTAGTTCTTTTGAGAGTAAGTTATGCTTCTTCAAACTAGAGCTTTCCAGAAAAAATTCTCGGTAAATTTTGAACCGTAAAATCTTTCCCATGATGAGTGCAATCACATAAAAGTATATGTTGTATAGCTAAAAGTTTGCTGTTTATAATAGTTTTTGTTGCGCTCAGAAAGATTGTTTTGGAAAAGAATTATCTTCATTTGAAGTGGAAGTTGAGAAAACGTGCATTAATTATGAACCAACCTAATAATAGATTGTCCCAAAAGTTTTTGCGCCGGATTTTCAAAAAATTATATCTTCCTTGCCACTCGATGGATTTTCTTGTTTCTAATTTCATTTGAAAGAGGAAACCTTTCTTTTTACAAAAGTACATTTGTTGTGAAGCGGCGTCAGAAAATTTTAAAGCTAGAAGCAATTGAATAAAATCAGTCAAGATCGGCATTTTTCAAGCTGGATCACGAAAAATTGTGGAGGTATTTTTATTTGATAGAGAAAATTTTTCACATTACAGTGGTGCCATTTTCATGAATTAAAACGAAGTAGATCGAGAGTTAGAAGCAAATAAAGAGAATTTCTTCAGTTTTGCAGTTTTTGAGCTTGATCAAAAAAGCTTGAAAACGTCACAGAATAGGCGAAAAAGTTATAAACATGGGTTTTGTGACCTTCCCTTTGTAGCTGAGCGAAAATCGCGCCAATCCGGAGCAGTTTTCATTTTCGTGAAAAACGCAGACCCGAAAATCCGATTGAATCCCGAAAATAAAAATTGCTCCCAATTGGCACGATTCTCGCTCATCTAGAAAGGGAAGGTCAAAAAACCTATGCTTATGACCTTTTCGCCTTTTCTGTAACGTTTTCAAGCTTTTTTGAGCATGATCAAAAATTGCAAAATTTAAGAAATTCTCTGTATTTAACTCTCGATCTACTTCGGTTTGATTCATGAAAATGGCACCACTGTAATGCGCAAAATTTTCTCTATCAAATAAAAATACTTCCAGAATTTTTCGTGATCCAGCTTGAAAAATGCCAATCTTGACTGATTTCCTTCAATTGCATTTAATTATCGAACTTACCAACGCTGATTCATGGCAAAGGTACCTCTATAAAGAAAAGGGTATCCTCTTTCATACAAAATAATTTTGAGAAAAACCGTTAAGAAGAAAGGAAGTTATGGTTTTTTGAAAATCCGGCGCAAGAACTTTTGGGACAACCTAATACAGGGTGTCCCAAAAGTAAGTACACACTTTTCAATCGTCAATATCTCTCTTCCCAATGGGTCTTTTTTTACCACTCAAGCACCATTCTGTAGAGGAGGCTTCAACTTAGATTTACAGTATCGAGCGAATCACCAATCGCTCTTCGTTACTGTAGGAATACGGTAAGAACTTTCAGCATGTGGAACTTTTGTGAAATATGCCATCTGACAAAAAGTTTTCAAAAAATCTGAAAAATCGTCTTACTAGGGTTTTCGCGCACGCAGATTCTACTATACAACTTTTCACAATTGTTTTCAGCTTTTTTGACGGTAAAATCACACTTCTGACAAATACTGAAAATTCAGTTATAACGGTTCACCTGCGATAACTTTGGAAACAAGCATCACAGTAAAGTAGAAACTTTATATTCGAAATCAGCGGCTTCCATTACCTTAGTACAAAAGTTTTTGGCTTGTTTGGTTTTGTTTCGGGGCAGAATATGGCTTTCGATGGCCTAAAATCCTTGTCGAAGCTCCTACAGTAATCCTACAGTAACGAAAAGCGATCGGCGACTCGCTCGATGCTGCAAATCTAAGTTGAAGCTTCGTCTACAGAATGGTACTTGAATGATGGAAAAAGACACAATGGGAAGAAAGATATTAACGATTGAAAAGTGTGTACTTACTTTTGGGACACCCTGTATTAGGTTGTAGCATAATTAATGCACGTTTTTATTTGCTTGCTTTCACAAAGCAACCAGACTCAACCCAACAAAGGGTAAGGGGTACTGTTCGATAGAGCAAAGCAAGCTCTTAAAGATGGCACTCATGTCTTTGCGCCAAGCTCGATCCATGGAGAGTTCGAACTCAAAATCTAAAAATTTTCAAATGTCCAAAAAATCGAAAAAAATCAGATCTTTGTCCAAATAATCTCTACGGACCTCCCACTCGCTCACATCAATACTATCGATATCTGATATCCATATGTGCGTTGCCGTTTTGTTTCCTTGACTAGACTGAAAAATGAAAATTTTCCTGATTTTCTCAAAGCAATGCTGAGCCGTTTTTGCATATGTAGTTCTATACTACAAGCCTAGGTAGGCATAACTGTAGGTTTTCAGCCTATTTCGAGCGGTACTTTTCGAGAAATGTCGATTTTAGCACTGAAACTGAAACGAAAAAATCCGAATTTGTTATTTTTCGAAAACTACCGCTTGGAATGGTCTGAAAACTCACAGTTATACTTATCTAGGTTTGTAGTATAGAACTACATACGCAAAAACGGCTCAGCATTGCTTTGAGAAGATCAGGGAAATTCTCGTTTTCTCAGTTTCTAGTCAAGGAAAAAATACGACAATCGCACATATGGATATCAGATATGAATAGTATTGATGTGAGCGAGTGGGAGGTCCGTAGAGATTATTTGGACAAAGATCTGATTTTTTTCGATTTTTTGGACATTTGAAAATTTTTAGATTTTGAGTTCGAACTCTCCATGGATCGAGCTTGGCGCAAAGACATGAGTGCCATCTTGTAGAGCTTGCTTTGCTCTATCGAACAGTACCCCTTACCCTTTGTTGGGTTGAGTCTGGTTGCTTTGCTAAAGCAAGCAAATAAAAACGTGCATTAATTATGAGACAACCTAATATATTAGATATAACCAATCCTCTTTTACATAAGAACAATCATCCATATTACACTTTGAAAAACCAAAAAATTTTAGGTCGGTGCAAAAGTTTTGTCAGTTTTTTCAATTCATCGGTAAACACGTTAGAATGAAGATAAACTAACACTTTAAAATGAATCCGATGCAGAATTTCTTCCTCTTTCCAGTCTCTAAACTCCCATTGTGTTTCGTTGAGAGAGTGATGAGATAATCGCTGGAAACTGTAACCATTCGTTTTTACCATGTCCAGTTTTCACTAATTTTCGAAATTTTTGTATGAGACTTTCAGAGGAGCCCTAATAATTGTCAGATAGGGCAAACCTTTTGCCAACTTATGCTATTTTTTTCTTTTTTTCAGCTACTTTTCAGATTTTTGCCAAATAATTTTTTAAAAGTCTTGTGTTTTGAAAAAATCGCATAGCTTGTTATTGCACCAAACACTGCAAAAACTACAGAATACTGAGGTTTTAATGCTCGATTATTACTACCGCTACCATTAAAAAGTAAATGAGCGATTTACGCTTTAAATTATGATGATTTTGAAACATAGGTTACATCAGTGCGCACTCCTAAAATCGAGAAATACTGCGATTTTCCCCACAAATTTCGCCTGTCTCGGCAAAAAAAGACAAGTGGGGAAGGAGGAGAAAAAGTTACATTGAACGGTGACCGAAGTGTTCAACATTATATGCTCTACGAAGTTAAAATAGGCTGAATGTAAAATTTAATCACTTCAAAAAATAAATCGTAGAAATTCTGAAAGACAAAACGTACGGCTAGGAAAAATTGCATCTGTTGGAAAAAGGTTTGCTCTATCTGATGGTTATCAGGGTTCCTTCAAAAGTATCACACAAAAATTTTGAAAATTAGTGAAATTTGGATTTTGCAGTTTCCAGCGAATATCTCATCACTCTCTCAACGAAACAATGGGAGTTTAGCGACTGGAAAGAGGAAAAAATTCTGCATCGGATACATTTTAAAATGTTAGTTTATCTTCATTCTAACGTGTTTGCCGATGGACTGAAAAAACTGACAAAACTTTTGCAGCGACCTGATAGAATACGTTCAAGCGAAAAACACAAGAACAAAAATAAACAAACATTAGGCACATTTTATACAATAAATCAATTCTATGGTTAATCACGTTGACATTTTCCGACATAGTTACTCACAAAAACACATAATAGTTAAACAAGTAATAAAAGCTAGCTATAGTCAAGAATTCCTGGAAATAATCAATCCAAATGTAAAGACAGTTGTACTGAGTATTTTATGCAACTTTCAATTTCAAAAGAACAAAAACGAAAATATCAAAAAACAGACAAAATATATAAATATCAAAGTCGATTACATCATAAAATTTTATCAATTTAACTTGAATAAAATCATAAACAGTGCTCATATAACTAATATGCTTGAAGCTTATGACAGCTACATACTTTGTCGATTGATATGCACATATAGAACACCTATATCGCTCAAAATATTTAATTACCACAAAACTCCCAATAAACTCACTGTTAATAAAATCATTAGAATTCCTTCAACAAAATGTAAATGCAACGAATTCTCAAGAAAATTTATAGATAATCATCATAGACACATAATTACAGGCGATCTCATTTT
Organism: Cylicocyclus nassatus; assembly: GCA_958299035.1. Taxonomy (NCBI): domain Eukaryota; kingdom Metazoa; phylum Nematoda; class Chromadorea; order Rhabditida; family Strongylidae; genus Cylicocyclus; species Cylicocyclus nassatus. The sequence continues at coordinate 79,746,096 of CATQJL010000316.1, read as the reverse complement.
TATAGAAAACACCAAATTGAAATTAATGGAAAAAGGTACAAAGTACAGACAACAAAAAAATAGTAATAAAAAAGAAATAAAAGAGTGGATTAAAGTAACAATATCAACTGTTATCAAAACATATATCAAGAAATTCAAACCTGACGCAGTACAAATTAACAATAATCAGAACTATCTAGAATAAAGATTTATACGTAAACTAAAACCTTTGCTTTATCAAACTAATCTTAAAGGGAAGTTACTTAGTCACTTTCATTGCAAATATTTCCGATTAAGTAATAATTTCATAATATGTCCCTTAGATGAAGCAAACAATAACTATGGCATAGTACGTGTAAAATTATATATGAAGACAATAATAAATGAATTAGGCACCACATTATCAAATACTAAAATAAAATTTGATAATAAAGATACATACACAGTACAGGGTGTCCCAGAAGTAAGTACACACTCTTCGATCGTTGATATCTCTCTTCCCTTGTGTCTTTTTCCGCCATTCAAGTACCATTCTATAGAGGAGGCTTCAGTTTAGTTAGCAGTCGCGAGCAAATCACCGATCGCTCTACATTACTGTAGGATTACTGTAGGAACTTCGACAAGGATTTTAGGTCATTGGAAGCCATATTCTGCCTCGGAACAAAAACGAACAAGTCAAAAATTCTTGTACTATGGTAATGAACCGCTGATCTTAAATATGAAATTTCCACTTTACTATGATGCTTCTTTCCAAAGTTATCCTAGGTAAACCGTAATAGCCGAATTCCTAGTATTTGTCAGAAAGGTGGCTACACCGTCAAAAAAGCTGAAAGCACCCGTAAAAAATTATGTAATAGAATCAGCGTGCGCGAAAACCCTAGCATACAATTTTACAATTTTTTGAAAAAAAATTTGTCATATGGCATATTTCATAATGTTCCACAAGCTAGAAGTTCTTATCGTAATCCTACAGTAACGAAGAGCGATCGGTGATTCGATTGATACTGTAAATCTAAGTTGAAGACTCCTTTACAGAATGTTATTTACTGGCAAAAATAGACCCATTGGGAAGAGAGATATTGGCGATTGAAAAGTGTGTACTTACTTTTGGGACACCTTGTATATAAGAACGAAAATCTCCTAGAAATAATTGGTAGACACAAAAGCTTTTATGCTAAAAACAATCTTTCACCAAAAAAATCAATAACATGCCTCTAATATACTACTTGCCTAGACTACATAAAACACCAATCAAATTCAGGTTTATTACCGGTGCAACCTACAGTAGTATAAAACCATTAGCTATAGAATTACAAAGAAAGCTTCGCTTTTATCAAATACATTTTCAAAACTACTGCAAAATCTATAAGAGGTAGAAATCATAAATTCTTAGGTTACTGGTCTATATGTAATATAAATATTAGTAGCAAACTTTCACAAATTAGTATCAAAGATAAACAAATTTCAGCCGATTTTATCAATACCAGTGCGTTACCTCTGCTTTGCAAAGGCACGCACTGGCCGTTTTGGAAAGACGAAAACTTACGTGGAGGTTGCATCATTTCTCAGTCCAGTAAGCAATCCCAAATGAAAGTGAACCTCCCCTTCGACCTGAAACTCCCACATACTTCAGAGCTATGCAAATCATTCCTTACTGTATTTTCGTAACGGACAAACTCCACACAGCCTCAGATCAAGCGGCATATTATAAGTCATGATGTTTGCAAGTCTTCCACATAATGTTATAAGGACAAATATGAAAGAAATTCTCAAATTATTGCAGATAAAAAAATACATTGTTCATACAAAATTCAAAAGAACTAATGAATTTACACTAAAGACTTGACATACACCAATAGAAAAACAAATTATTATACTATTTTTGACCTTATATATCGGTGAACTACATATTAGAAAAAGTTTCTGTAAATTCAGTTCATATACTTTCAAACAAAAAATAGGAGTACCACAGAAAGGAAATTTCAGTCCTCTCTTAGCTGATCTAACATTATCTTGGTTTAAATGTAAATATTCAAGCCAAAACAAGACTTATAATATCAATAATATGAAACCATTCCTATACTTACTTAGATACTTAGATGGCCCGTCTTCACGTGGCGTGCTGGCCCCGGCACAAAAGTTGCCATTTGACCCTGTCCCTCGCTTCAGACATCCACGATCTTCTTGATTGCCGTCGGTAATTGCGTCCACGAGTTCCAGGTGCGATAATAGTATCCAGCTGATATCTCAGCTCTTCCATCCGTTCTACGAACACGTCTGCCCATCTCCTTGGTGGTCTTTCTCGGGGACGTTTGGCTTCGCGAGGAACCCACTGATGTTCTTAGTGTCCATCTGTCTCTGTTCTTCTCATGATGTGACCGGCCCATCGGTGTTTCGCTTTCGCAACGTAATCCGCTGGGTCACGAAGAACGGGACATTCTTCTCATATCTGTACTGCGAAATCCGACTAGATGTTGCTTGTGTCAAGTCATCTTCAGAAGACTGCGCTCGAGCGCTCTGTGGGTGGTCCGTAAGGCTTTCGACGTGGCTACTGTGTCAGTCAGGTCTCAGCTGCGTAGAAGAGCGCCGGGAGAACGGTTGAGTCGAACAGGTGGGCACGTAGCTCCGGGTCCGTCAGTTGGTCGGTGGCTTCCTTCAGAGGCCCGAAGGCGGCCCAGGCTGCTCTTCTTCTCCTGTTAAGTTCTTCCCTCAAGTCGTTCTCCATGTTCATCGACGTCCGAGATACACGTAAGAAGACGTCTCATAATAGGGGTGCCTGTCAGTTCCATTTCTGCATCTTCGCAAAGGGCGTTCTTTATGAACTGAGTCTTCTTCCAATTTATTCACAATCCGATCCTCTTCGTTCAGTTCCTTCAGCATCGTCTCTGCTTCGGTGATACTGCTCGAGAAGAAAACGATGTCGTCCGCAAAACGAAGGTTAGACAAGAATCTCGTATCAACTCGTAATCTTCTCTCGTTCCAGTCCAATGACTTCATCACCCACTGCAAGGCCGCGGTGAACAGCTTCGGCGAAATAGTATTACCTTGTCGAACCCCCTTCCCGATTGGAATGGTCAGGGTGCGATGGAATAGCTGCATCGTTGTTGTGCAGTCCTTGTAGCAGTTGGCTAGTGTCCTCACGTAGGCTGGGTCCACTCCTTGATCGACTAGCGCTGACAGGATGGCGCTAGTTTCGACGCTGTCAAAGACTTTCTCGGTGGTACTTCTCCAGTGGGAACAACCTTGCATCGGCACGTGTGTTGATGAGCGGAAGAGGTTGGTATAGAAGTGCCTCGCGATAGATTCCATTTTGTATCGGGAAGAAGTCGGAGGCCCGTTTTCGTTCAGTAGTGCAGCCAGCGGTACGTGATATTCGCAGAGGTCCCTTCGGCATTTCTTGAGACTTCGTCTTCCTTCGGCTGCTTCCAGTATCTTGGTTTGCCTGTATTCCTGAGATCTTCCTGCAATGCTGTTCTGCAACTGGCGTTGGCTATCAGTCGCTCGAGATGGGTTGCATTCGGATCCTGTCTCAGAAATCTTCTTCTTTCGAGCAATTCCTTGGTGGTCTTCGAAATACGTTCCAAGTTCTTCTCAGAAGTTACTGAGGCGCACTCTCCGCAGGCTTGCAATCCTTTCGGAAGCCGATCGTAATCGTAGTTGAGTCCTCCTCGATGGGCCGGTCACAACTTGATATGAGCTCTTCCAGCCTATTACCGTCATAAACGACATCCTTCCTTCTTGCGGTACTGTGACCGACTTTCTTTTCCAGCTTGCGACTGAATCGTATCTTCGCTCGAAGGAGGCAGTGATCGGAGCCACTGCAGAAGGATGGAACTACCGAGACATCAAGCAAGCTCCACCTTCGGTTGGTGAGAATGTGGTCGATCTCCGCGTGAGTCGTTCCGTTAGGCGATTCCCATGTCCACCGGCAATGTTCTTTCTTCACGAAGATGGAAATTCCATGGAAAAGTCGAGCGGCGGAGAGAGGCCCAACGAAACGGTTGCCGTTTTCGTTTCGGAGCTCATATTCAAACTTCCCGATCCTATATTCCTTTTCTAATGGCATCCCGATTTTCGCATTGAAGTCGCCCACAACATACTTGTAGAAGGACTTCTCGTTGCGGGCAACCTGCTCCACGTCTTCGTAGAAAGCATCTAGTTCTGATTCATCAGCTGCTGACATTAGTGAGTAGCAGTTGATGATGCTGATGGTCTCCTGACGTGGAGGTCGTAGTCGTAGGATGGCCAGTCGAGGTGACAGGATTTCATGCGAATCGACAAGATGGACGATAGATGGGTGGACGACGAAACCAACGCTTCCAACGTTTCGTGATGGAATCTCTTCACCACGAATGATGAGGGTCCCATCACTCATCTGTCGCACGTCCTTCTTTCTAGACTTCGTTTTTTGCAGAGCGATGATGTGGTCTTGATGTGCTCTGCAGCGTCGAGAAGAGCATGGAGGTCGGCGTTTGTGGAGACTGTCCTGGCGTTGTAGATGCAGAGCATAAGGCAATCTCCATGGCGTGTCGTCCGGGCAGACGTGGCGTTTTTGTCCATTCCAAAAGGCGCCCTGAGTACCCTGACATCGTTCCTCCTACCACCCGGCGCCGTAGGCGAGATCCGACGTGCAGGGTTTATTTCTCTTCTTTTTGCTGAACGAGTAATAAAAATGTTTCCGCTACAAGAGCAGACTTACTTGGCCAACTCTTGATTTCCACGAGGCGATCGCTGATCTCAGATGTGGAGCGGGGAGGGACCGCCTAGTCCGAAGTACTAGGTCGTTCCGAAAGTAATGTCGCTTTTTTCAAATGAACGCCACATATCATGGAATCAAGATTTTCAAGATATCTTAGGAGCATTCGATGCAGCATTTCATCCTCTTTCTAAAGGTTGTAATTACATTGCACAGTTTTCATTGAGCTTTCGAAAAATCAACAAAGTCTGCAACTCATGCTTTTTGCCATGGTCAAGTTAGGCAATTTTTCTAAATTTTTGTACCTAAACCTTCGAAAAAGTACGGTGGCAGGTAGATAGAGCAAACACTATAGAACAGAGAGTAATTTTTTCTTTTACTTAGCTTGCTTCTTAGAGTTTCTGGAATCAATTTTAAAATGCCATCAAGTTCCATATTTGATCAACTCAAACCTCACAGAACAACAACCGGCAAGCAACTCGGGTGTCATTCGACGCAGCTTTTTCTCTTCTTTTTACCAGTTGTTTTTGGTTTCCGATTCATCAAGTTTCGAGATAAAATCATCATAATTCACGTTTTCCAGGGCACCTCCGGCTGTACCCTAAATTTTCGAAATTGCTAATCTGAAGCGGTAAACGCTCATTTGCTTTGTAAAATTAGTGCAAAACCATAAGCCATTGTTGTAAGTTTCAAAATCTGACGATTTCTTGGTTTTTGATGCACTTGTGTCTGAGAAGAACCTGCTAAAATTCGGTGGTTTCATTAAAAAATCTATACAGGAATTATGACGAGCTCTGAAAAGTAGAAAAAAGTTGTGCTGTTTCCCGTGGGGTTTGCTCTATCCATACATAACTTGGACTCCTTCCAGGGGTTGTTATGAAATTTGGAAAAATTGTGAAACTTGACCTTCTTAAAAAGCATGGGTCGCAGATTCCGATAATTTTCCCAGAGGTTATTAAATTTTGTGCGGTAGTTATATAGCCATTAGAGAGAGAAAGAAATGCTGCATCAAATGCTACCAGAATCTCTTACACATCTTTGTTCCACGAAATGTGGCGTACGTTTGAAAAAAGCGACATTACTTTCGGAACGACCTAATAGAATCTACACATTTGAATAAAAACACTAATCACTCTAATCACTTAGACACGCACATAAAAATAATAAATGAAGAATAGTAACTGTATTATCTAATAAAACAGACAATCTTAGCTCTGAAGTGAAGAACAATGTTCCTATCAATATCAAAAAAGCGTTAATATACCCCGAAACACTGAGAATACACGTGCATGTAGTTTTTTGACAGGTTTTACCGATAAAATACTGCTAATGATCAACACTCTTTCAAAAAACGGCTATAATAAAAACATAATTCTAGCTAGTATACAGGGTGTCCCAAAAAAATGTGAACACTGTTTGATTGTTAGTAACTCCCTTGTTTTCATGTCTTTCGCCGAGCTTGAGGCACCACTCTGTAGAGCGAGGTTCAACTTAGATTTACAGTATAGAGCGAATCATCGATCGCTCTTCGTTACTGTAGGATTACGGTAGGAACTTCGACAAGGATTTTAGGCCATTGGAGGCCATATTCTCCTCGGAAAAAACTAAACAAGCCAAAAACTCTTATACTATGGTAATGGCAGCCGCTGATTTCGAATGTGAAATTTTCACTTTACTGTGATGTTTTTTTCCAAGGTTATCCCAGGTAGACCGTAACAACTGAATTTCCAGCATTTATGAGAAATGTCACTGCACCGTCAAAAAAGCCAAAAACACTCGTAAAAAGTTGTGTAGTGGAATCAGCGTGCTCGAAAACCCTAGTCCACGATTTTTCAGATTTTTTGAAAAAAATTTTTGTCAAAAGGCATATTTCACAATGGATCCACATGCTGAAAGTTCCTACCGTAATCCTACAGTAACGAAGAGCGATCGATGATTCACTCTATACTGTAAATCTAAGTTGAACCTCGCTCTACAGAACGGCTTTTCAAGCTCGGTGAAAGACATGAAGGCAAGAGAGTTATTAACGATCAAACAGTGTTCACATTTTTTTGGGACACCCTGTATATAAATTAGCTAGTATATATAAATGCACAAATAGAAATACGTCTATACTATACAAGTACAACATTGATTATTACTTACATCTCAAAAAATTTTCGATTTTGAAACGATTACTCTCAATTTTACATAATATAATACATAATCAAACAACCTATAATTATTCATCAAATAGTAATCTACATTTATATGTACCAAACTAGACTGGCAATGAAAATGAATCCCCACAGAATACAATGGCTAGCCAACTATATTGTGGAGTCCCCGCCCAGGTGCGGATGCCGGGCACGGAGAGTGTGTGCACGGACACTTGAAGAGGTTGGACCTCTCGCGCTCAGGCGCCCTTCGGGTCCCTGGTGCCCGGATCTTCCTGGCTGTTGTGGGCCTGAAAGGCCGTGTGCGTGTGCATCTCTCGTTTGCACTCCGATGTTACCTAGATTGATGGATCTCGCTCACCTCGGCAAAATAACCAAGAGAGATGGCGTTTTGGGTTTTGGAGTGCAGCAGAGCAGACTCGTCGGCCTTGCTTGGTGATGTCTGCGAGATTTTTCAGTCCCAACTGTAAACCATTGAGAAGGCCTATAGCCTACAGTGGACAATGGACGTTGGACGTTGAGCATTTCTTTGGCTTTACTTGATGGGATAGAAAAGAAAGGGTACAACCGACATGTGAGCAAACATCAAGAGGAGGATTTGAGAATCAAGGACTCGAGGTTTTGAGGAGTTCCACTTCCGCTGATGTGCAGTGGCGAGCGCGAGTGACCTCCTTCGGGAAACCTAGAATTTTTTTATGATCAGGCAAACATACATAGAACCGCTTTTGGACGAGCATATCGCTTCCTGTCTTTACAGCCGTGGCTAGATATGCACAACGACACAGCAAATGGGTCTGGCGCGGACAGCATACATGGTGCGACCAGCGCAGCACCACGGTCCAGCTGTGTTACTCGTTTGACAAGGACTGGAGTCCTTCGGCGGTCCTGATGCTCCGTTTCCCGGAGGCGATTGGTGAACCAAACACTCACTCCTCTCCACCGTTCATTGTAAACTGTCAAAATGAATTAAAATCCTTTTGGCAATGATTATAAATAAATCATTCAACAACATGTTTGACACGTTTGAGAAGATTCATTTATGAAAGAAATCAAGATGAAGGTCTCCTGCATCGGGACAAGTGGTTCCAAGAAAGAAGGAGGTTCGACGCGAAAACCACAGTGGAAGAAGACGAACGGAAAGTACGGGAAAACTATGGTTTGACCATGAAAAGGACCCAGATAAGAGCTTAAAATTCAATAAAAATTGTCCTCTTTAGTAAGCATTCGGGATTAACATAGTCAAAACAAAAGTTAGTTAAAACAAAAATTGTTAAACAAATGTTTGAAACTAATGTTTGAAACTAAAGGTTTGAGACTTAAATACTCTAATATTAATTTTATAAAGAAAGATAAGTTATTTCAACTATAGCCGTCCCTCCTCACTGAAGAATTCAAGGGATGGCATAGAAACAATGCAATACTCCGTCTAAGGATAGGAACGAAACGAAGTTTTCAAATGTTATAATTATAAATATTATTATCTATTATTTATCAAACTAATATACAACAAGCATGGCTCTTGGCTCATGCAGCGGCGCCAACCCGAGTTCCGTAAATCACTGCAACGGTTCATCCCCGGCTGCTCCGTGGACACTGCGAATACGGGACCGCAACGTCAAATTAAACGCAGTGTACGGGCAAAAACTCTTTTTGAGAGTTTATGCTTACCCGGGCCTATTCGCTACGCTGAATCCGAAAATGCATATTGGAGAGGAAGAAAACGGCGAAAAACGGCTCTAACACAAGGAGGGAAATTAGCAGGTGGGCGGGATTCTCCCCACGGTGAATTCACGCTCCCAGTTTCCGGAGCAATTTTTTTCGCTCCGTTTCATGTTGTCATGGTTGTCATTCGCATATGGCCGGTGGCAATGTTAGGACGGATAGCGGGATCGAGAAGACCGCTCAGGCAGCTGGGAGCGTTAACACACAGCGGGGAAAACCCCGCCCACCTGTTGATTTTCCTCCTGTGCTAAGGCCGGTTTTTGTCGTTTTTGCGTCCTCCAATGCCGTCTTCGGATACAGCGTAGCGAATCCTCGGTTAAGCACAAAATTTCAAAATTGAGTTTTGCCCAGACACTGCCTTTGAGGCCTCGGACAGAGTTCACGCGATTTGATCGTCGCGATTCAATCGCCTCGATTTCCATTCATTTTCATTTCACATTCAAAAATTTCGGGCTGGCAAAGTATCACAACCAAAATGCAAGCTGGTCGGCATGCAATGAACTCGTAACAGCTGTCTTGTCGCGATTGAATCGCCACGAGCAAATCGCGTAAACTCTGTCCGAAGTTCAAGGGCCGCGGCTCGTCCGCGTCAAATACCAGAATAACTACTTTGTTTTTTGTGCTAAACGTTTCACCTACATATTTACACATCCTTACGCGCTGCATCATGAGCCTTAGGCAGGCCAGGGACTCATTGAATAAGGTGTGGCATGTGTGACTTGAGCGTTTACACTTTCAGCTTTTGAGGCTTTTTCTCAATAATTGCTGTTTCTTAGTAATTTCATTTGAGATTTTTACTTCTTTTGATGTGGTGCCGGATAGGAAGCTCGTTTTTCTTAGGCCCATTTGGATTTTTTCAGTCACGAACATTATAAAGATGATGGACTTATCTCCTTGGTTTTTTGAAAACAAATACCTTTGGCAGTCATGTAACGGCAGAAGCTATCAGAAGATAGCTTATAGGTTTTCCTTCTTAGAACCTGGGCATTCTAGCATCAAATCAATTATTCTTCTGTGCAGTACAGGTTTTTAAGGGCGAGCACTTTAACGGCCGACGTTTCGGTTACACCCCGTCTCCAGAGACTTGGAAAGTTTATAACTTGAATAATTCTTCTATGCCGTACAGGTTTTTATTGGTGACACACTTTATTACTGCCTTACGTTTCGGTTAAACACCGTCTTCAGAGGCCTGGAAAGGAGTCAGTCGCTTTGATATTACTCTCCCTGCCGCCAAAAACCTCCTCCCGCCTGCGTATTCGATTCATCTCGGGTGGAGATTGAGAGACTGAGCCTGAAAGTCTACCAACTAAGTGTATCACCTGGCAGCAGCGTATGCTGCTTCAGGACGTGCTCCAGTAAGTTATCGAATGAGCAATTGGATCACTATGAGATGGCTTAAGTAAGGGTGACAATCTCATAGTTCGCACAGCGCAAGGTATGGCAGTAGATCACTCGTGATAGAGGGCTTTTCATTTTTGCCGTTCATTTTTGGGCCACGGGCAAGTATGTAAGATGCTTCTAGAGCCTTTCGGGCAGTGATTTGATCTTTGAAGGCCAGGATCTTGCATTTGATGTTGTAATCGTCACCATTATGCTCTACATTTCTGTGTCTACCTAGTGGGGAGACTATACTCTGTCGTTTTTTGCTGGCTAAATGCTCGCTCATCCTTACGCTTAACGGCCAACCTGTTTCTCCAATATAAATGCAGAGCAGCTCAAACATTCATTTTGGTAAACAACGCCACATTTTACGCAGTCTCGTGCTCTTCCGTAGGGGCACACTACGCAGTCTCGTGTAATACAATCACTATCCTATAGTCTGTTGCGGACTAACTGTCTCTTGAGATTAGCCCGCGAAATATTGACAAGTATGGTGTCTTTCTCCAACTGTGCTTGTACTAGGCATTGTCTAATTGCGGCAGTGACTCGTTCGGAAATGAAAGGCAGGCATAGAGATACCTGTTGGTACTCTGTTCAACCATCTTTCTCGGACTTCTTCTTGAAGGTTTGGCATTGTATATTTTTATTTGAAGTCATAATCGTGGCTGCCATTTTCAATGTTTCATCTCTTTCACGTCTGCCACTACTGATGTTCTTTGCCGTCTCAAACATATTGTGAATGACAGGCCGTTTGACGGCTATCGGGTGTGCGGATTTCGCGTGCAGAATTATGTTTTTCTTACTCTTTTTGCGTTACCATTTAATGCTAAGTGAGCCTTTACTCATCATCAATTGCGCATTCAAGAAAGGGAGCCACCCATTACGCGGTTTTTCTCTTATTAGGCTTATGTACTGCGATTGTTGATTGAGTATATTGAAGCACTCGTCCATTTTAGACTGTGTGGATGTTACAATACAGCAATCGTCAATATACCTGCAGTACATAAGCGGGCTTCTCATTAGCACAGGTTGTTCTATCTTGCTCATGTAGCAGATTGCTAACACGGGTGCTAATCTTTAGCCCATTGCTAGGCCTCTAATCTGCGCGTAATACTTTCCACACCATGAAATTGCAGCTCAAGCATTCTTTGATGAGCGTTACGATGCGCGTCTCGCTGAGGCCGTACATCATCATGTACGGCCTCGTATATCTGCCATGTGAGTCCAGCATTTCAAATAGTGCTTGCAAGGAGCTTCCAATGGATATATTTGTACACAAGGAATTGACATCGAACGTCTCATACGCGCAATTCTCATTGAACTTGCTTTGACGTAGTAACTATAGAAAATGACTAGAACTTGACTGACTTGCAAAGTTGTTACTCACGTTGATTCACTTTACTTCTTGTCAAGCCCTTCCCCATGTAAATAAACCAGCTATCTCATAATTCGCATAACGCAAGATACGGCGGAGAATGCCTTGTGATATACAGCTTCCCATTCTTGCCGTTCACTTTTGGTTCTCGGGCAAGTATAATCACCGCAACGCTTTAGAGACCAGTTACGAGTTGATTCAAGTTATGACGATCAAATGCAAACATCCGGTATTTTAGTCCTTACTATCAATATCGTTTCCGCATTTATTCCAAAAGAGTGCTGTTGCAGACACCAAGTTTCATATACTTTCGTTGAGTATAATGGATATTCTCAATAACAACAAGAGAACAAAACAAAACACAAACATCTAACAATAAGTTGACACCTGCGCAGGAGCAATTTCTCAGAGAGATAAGGAAACTAAGTATTAGGTCGTTCCATAAGTTCGTAGCGTTTTTATAAATTAACAAAATCATCAATTTACAGTAAAAATCAATCAAAATCATGCTCCTTGTTGTAGCGCACGACCTTTTGGCACATTCTTGTTAACTTCTCAACCTCAATTTTTCAAACGGCAGCGCGCCGGGTTCCAAGAAAGTCGTGTAACCAGCGCTCAAACTACTTACTGAAATCGAGACAGACACCATTCATGAGGTTTGCTAAAGAGCGGAGCAAATAATATTCTGATAGAGCGAGATTTGGAGAGTATTTTGGGTACTAAAGTACCTTTCAGTCAAGTCGCGCAGGACAGTCTTGACGACGTTTGCCGTATAAGGCTATGTTTCGTTATGCAGAAAAGCTCACTGGATCTGCCTGTTAGGCTTTTTCTGCGGTAGGACTCGGTTTAGACGGTGCAGTTGGATTGCCTACGGTATGGTTGACCATCGCCTACCTGTACAGCAATTTTCAATGCAGGACGTCCTGCCCGTCCCCCAAAAAGTCTTGTTCAGGGACATCTGCTCAGCCCCTGATCTTTTGTAGCAATCCAGTCCCTTTTCATCTCATATTGATGTGCGACCGCCATGTTCCATAATCGACACAAAAATCTGTGCAAAAGCGCTTCTTTTCATAATGAAATGCAAATGTGCAAATGCCGATATTGCTCCTTTTTGCCCTTCATGATTTCCATCTTTGGAAGCTGCAAGATCCGAGTGAATCGGCTTATCACCGAAATCAGTAGGTGTATTCTGAAGAGCACAGTCAGCCTTCCAAATGATATACGCATCTTGCCGCAAATCAACCGCTCCTCAAAATAAGAGGACGAAAATGAAAACGCTACGAACTTATGGAACGACCTAATAATATTGGCACTATTTGCCTTCCAATAAGTGGTAAAAGTGGAAATGTAGTCAGACACAGGATCTTGACCGCGCAAATCTGAACATTTGTTGATAGGATTACCTATCAACCAACAAGTGAGAGGAAGTTTCTTGCACAAAACAAGACGCGCTGAAGCACATATGGACGTTACTAGGTAAGGCACCCGCCATACTCACCCCTCTTGATTCGCTTGATCCGCTTGCTCCGCTTCTTGCAGGACGCGTGTAAAACGCGCGCACTCAGCAGTCTGTCATTTGGCGCCGCGCAGGTAAAAAGCAATCTCGTATGGTTAGCAAATTCGCTGTACGTGACGCCAAATGACAGACTGCTGTGTGCGCGCGTTTTACACGCGTCCTGCAAGAAGCGAAGCAAGCGGATCAAGCGGATCAAGCGGATTAAGCAGATCAAGCGGATCAAGAGGGGTAAGTATGGCGGGTGCCTAAAGAAGCAGGGCCGGTAGTAAACCTGTCGAAACGCGCAGCTCAAACTCAGAGTTAACACGCACCTTTCAGGGACCATTAACACCTGCATAAGCAAACCATTGGGGAAAGGGTTATATGGCAGGATACCCCGCAAGACGTACTTTATGCCAAGTGTGGAAACGTAGCGTAATTCGCTCTACGCGACGAAACGCGCAGCTCAGCTGCGCGTTAACTCTGAGTTTGCTGCGCGTTTCAGCCGACCGCGAAACTCGGAGTTAACTCTGAGTTTGGTTAGAGATAGAGAAATAGTGCGTAAACGCAGAGGTCCAGAAAAAAGTCCTCCGGGGTGGATTTTGCTCCGAGTTTCATGAAGCATGATGGGGGTATCATGGTGCACCGTTGAACACAAAAATTTGGAATTTTGAAAAATTTTGGTCCCGGGTGTTACCCGACGCGCTGATCACGAATCCGATGCTCATTTTTCGACATTCGCCCACATAAGGGGGTTACGGTAGGGATACGGTAGTTGGGCGAAAGTCGAAGAATCTGCTGAAACTTCGTACACTGAGGTTATTTCGCATGCTGATCACGAATATAACATTCGTTTTTCGCTACGGGGCCACGGAGCGGGATTACGGTAGGTATACGGTAGTTGTGCTAAAGTCACAAAATTGCTTGAAACTTGGTACAATGGGGTTTTTTGGCAAGCTGATCACGATTATGATATCTATTTTTCGCTACAGGGCCACAAATTGGGATTACGGTAGCTATACGGTAGTTGGGCGAAAATTACTAAATCGAGTGAAAATTGGTATTGTGGGATTTCTTGGCACGCTGATCACGAATCCGATGCTCATTTTTCGACATTCGCCCACATAACGAGGTTACGGTAGGACGATAGTTGGGCGAAAGTCACAAAATTTGCTGAAACTCGGTACAGTGGGATTATTTGGTAGCCGATAACGACTATAATGTTCAATTTTTCGCTACGGTGCCACATACAGAGGTGCGATAGGGGGAGCCGGGTCCCCCAAAAGTGAAGGTGGTTTCAGCTACCACTGGCCGGCCAAAAGTGAAGGTGGTAGTGTCGGACACTCACCTCCCAAAAACGTCGACGGGGGGGGGGGGGGGAGGTGCGGGGGGAGGATAGAACGGACGAACGGAGCTATCTTTCTAGGTCTAACGTCGACCCAACGGCCCTCTTTAGGGCCACAGATACGATGAATATTAAAAATATCTATAAATTTTATTTATAAAAATTTAAAATAGACGTGTTTAGTAAATGGTGTATTTGGAAGTAGAAGTTTGTTGGACTGTACGGATTTTATTAAGCAAATTTTGTTATAACGTACAGCGAAGAAAGTAGATCGATCCAGGCAGTAACGGCCGAGAATCAGAATTTCGAATAAATAAATAGTGAAAAATCATGCAAAATTTCCACTGTTATAAATCTGTTGTTTGAAAATGTCAGCAGTTGCGACTTCATAGGTTTTAAAGAGTAGATGTTGCTCTATCAGCTAGTGAAGAAATCTGGTCGATTTAAGAGATAGTCGTTGAAAACCAGAGTTCTAAAACTTTACGCCATTTTTGCGTGTTTTTTGACTGTTGAGAGTTAAACTCTTATAAATCTTGAATGTGGAAGTGTATGATGTTGCGACTTCATAGGTTTTATAGAGTAAGGTTTGCCTTATCAGAATATGTCTTGTCCGTTCCGATCCATTGAAACACCTCCGAGATCCAGAGTCATGAAAAAGCAGGTAAAAAAGAGCTTTTTGAACTTCAACAGCTCATAACTTCTTCAGGATTGCACGAATCATGTTGCGACTTCATAGGTTAGATTCTTCTCGTCAAGAGCTTTCAGATGATATATAATATGTGGGGGTTTCGCGCCTCTTACGGCATATGCCCGGGGGGGGGGGGGGGAGACTTTTTAGGCCAAAGTCTCCCCCGGCAGCCTCCAGCCAATACATTAAAATGGGCGAGGGGGAGACTTTGGCCTAAAAAGTCTCCCCCCCCCGGTCATAATTCGCAGGAGGCTCTAAACCCCCACATATTATATATCATCTGAAAGCCCTTGATGAGAGGAATCTAACCTATGAAGTCGCAACATGATTCATGCAGTTCTGAAGAAGTTATGAGCTGTTGAAGTTCAAAAAGCTCTTTTTTACCTGCTTTTTCATGACTCTGGATCTCGGATGTGTTTCAATGGATCGGAACGGACAAGACATATTCTGATAAGGCAAACCTTACTCTATGAAACCTATGAAGTCGCAACATCATACACTTCCACATTCAAGATTTATAAGAGTTTAACTCTCAACAGTCAAAAAACACGCAAAAATGGCGTAAAGTTTTAGAACTCTGGTTTTCAACGACTATCTCTTAAATCGACCCGATTCCTTCACTAGCTGATAGAGCAACATCTACTCTTCAAAACTATGAAGTCGCAACTGCTGACATCTTCAAACAACAGATTTATAACAGTGGAAATTTCGCATGATTTTTCACTATTTAAACATTCAAAATTCTGGTTCTCCGCCGTTACTGCCTGGATCGACCTACTTCCTTCGCTATACGTTATAACATAATTTGCTTAATAAAATCCGTACAGTTTTGCTAAGCTTTACTTCCAAATACACCATTTACTAAAAACCTTTATTTTAAATATATATGCCGCCGTATACATAAATATATGCTTTCAATAATCTTTTTTGCGTTTGTTTTGCTTATTTTCCTTCTTTGTCGTCCAGCGAAAAATTTTTTATTCCAAAAGTGAAGGTGGTCACCCCGTAACAGCTCAAAAGTGAAGGTAGGGGGAGACTTGGCTCCCCCTATCGCACCTCTGGCCACATAACGAGGCTACGGCGGGGGTACGGTAGTTGAGCGAAAATCATAAAGTTCGCTGAAAATTGGTGTGGTGGGGTTATTTGCCATGCTGATTATGAATATGCTAATCATTTTGCATGAAAATGCAATTCATGGTTTTTATCAGCCAGCCATCAGTGCCGTATTCCATCTTGAACCTCTTCGCAGCTGCGTGCGCTGTGAAATCAAAGCCATAAGTAGTCTCATTCATATTTTTCAAAAACACAAGCACCCTAAGTGGTCTTATAGAACGACCCTTGATGGCACATATGGTTAGTAGACTAGTAGGCAGTAGGCTCTAGCTACTTGAATTTTATTACCATTTTCGCATGATCTTTTCAACCATACAACTAGCAGCATTGAGAAACTAGTATGTAGTCCCAACCACCTTCTTTTCCAGAAATGTAAATGTAACAGATTTTCGCAAGAGATTTGTTTACCGAAACCAAACCATGAGCTATGCCTTTTGCTAGTTTGTGATGTAGTTGTGACGAACGCAAATCTTCATCGAATGAACAAATATTGGATAATATTTTTGAAATTTTATCGAACGAATGAATAGTTGAATTTTGAGAAAACCCCAAATGGACGAATATTAGTCGATTTCGATTTTTATACTATTCGAATTCGAATATTCGAACATGGGCACATTCAAAAAATCGAATTTTCGAATATTCGATTAAACAAACTAGATCGATTAATTGCGTAAAAGAACAACTGAATAGCATCGAAAATCGAATGCAATAAATATTCGAATACTCACATGCAATATTGGAGTATTTTATCGCAATAGTCGATTCAAGTATTAGAACAAGGACTTCCGAAACTTCTCGATATTTGTATAATTGAATAACTTTATTTTACAATTCCTCGCATATTCAATTCAAATAATTTATTCTTAAGAGTTGTCGAATGAACGAAATATTCGAATAAAAAACACTCATCAACCAGCTGATAGTATTATCAAAATGATAGAGGCATGTAGATGATTTCATGATGTGTTTCTTTATCACACATAGTTGTTACATTCTACATATATTCGAGTTCGAGAGCTTTTAGCTGATTTTTGATACTTAAATCATGTTTTGTCGATAAAGCAGTCACCTTCGCTAGTTATCCTATTTAGGAATGCGGCTGGGGATAATCAATTCTTCTAAGATTGGGATTTTGTGAATAGAAGATTGCATAAGTGGGGGCTGAGAATGAAAAGGGGGGAGTACGTATAGTGGCGTACCCGGAATTTCCGCTCGGGGGGGGGGGGGGGGACGAAAAAATTTTCAGATGAAGGTACATGGCGTTAGCCACGCACTTCGAAAAAATTTTTTTGGATGCTTTCCAAAACTTTCGCGGCTCTCTGACTACAAGATTTTAGAAAAAAGGGGCGTGCCGGCAGCCGCACCCCCGAAAAAAATTTTCCAAGGCTAATTTGAACTTTCAAAATTTGCAAACTATTCCAATTATTTACAAGTAAAAACAAGTCGCTTGCACATTTTAAGAACACATTTCAGTAACTTTCAAATATTTCGTGACCCATTCTCGGCGGGGGGGGGAAGAGCCCCCTCCCCTTTCTCCTCGGTACGTCACTGACGTATAGGTATTTTAGTAAATCCACTGTTTACAGCGAAGACAGAGAATGATGACAGAGTTGTTGTTGTTGAATGTTCAGGCACGTCAAGAGGCACCATGCCTCTTGACGTGCCTGAACACGTAGGATGAGCAACGTGTACTAATGGCAGCAGAATGGCTGTGTTACTAGGTTGCTGTGTAGCCTAGTGGTGTAGTAGTAGGCACTTAGCGCCGAGCAACGAGAGTTCGACTCCGACCCGACCTAGTCAGAGCGTTTTGCGATGAAGCGTGTAATAGCTCCTCAACGAGTATAGCGGCTCCGCAAGTAGCAGCACGAAACTCCGAGTCTCAGAAGCGAAACTCGGAGTTAACTCTGAGTTTCAAAACGAAACTCAGAGTTAACTCTGAATTAACGCACTACCGGCCCAGGTCTTTACGAGTTTTCATAGTAGACTCAAACTGAAAACACCAAGTGCTCTGTCATCTATGGACCAGTTAAAACGTACAAACTCTCTTTGTGCTATTGCTGTGCTAATTCATGTCCGTTAAGTCTTGTAAGATACGGCCCATCATTAGCTGTACCAATGGGCTAACAAACCGATTATTACGGTTCCTTAAAGGCAGTGTCCAAGCAAAAAGCCGGTTTTGAGATTTTGTGCTAACGCGGGCCTATTCGCCATGCTGAATCCGATAAACCACAATGGAGAGCGCGAAAACGCCAAAAAAAAGGCCCTAACGCAGGAGGGAAATCGCAGGTGGGCGGGGCCGTCCACACCGCGACGTCACTCTCCCAGGCTTTATGAGCAATCTTCTCGGTTCCGATTTCATGTCCTGCGTTTCGCAGTTGGGTGGTGGTGATGTTAGTGCGGTTAGCGGAAGCGAGAAGGTAGCCCCTAAAGCTGGGAAAGTGACGTCACTATGTAAACAGCCCCTTCCACCTGCAATTCCCTCCTCCGTTAGAGCCTTTTTTTCGCCGTTTTCACGCTCTCCAGTGGTGATTTTCGGATCCAGCATAGCGAATAGGCCCAGGTAAGCACATAATCTCGAAATCGACTTTTTGCTTGAACGCTGCCTTTGATAAAATTGTCAGTTGACTCTTGAATAAGATACACTTAGTCGAACTGTTGCGGCAGATGAACTTTGACCAGAACTGCAAGTATGAGTCGTTTCATGTCCCTCTTTGTGTAATAATGCCATTGGGAGCGTCTTGAAAGCACTATCTCTAAGATGCTGGATTTACATGCGAAAACCGTGTTTATGTACGGTCTCAGCAAGACGCACCTCATAACGCTCAGCAAGACGCACCTCATAACGCTTATCAAGGAGTGCCCGAGCTGCAATATCGTCAAGTGGCTCAAGGAACAATTTGCGCAAATTAAAGAGCTGGCAATAAGCTAATGGTATGCAGCTTGTTTGGATATCGGGCTGGACTTCCGACCATTCCCTGTTAGGTGTTGATAATTATGGCTACTCTCACAATAGAAGGTTACTTGGTGACTTTGGGCATTTATAGTAGGGCACACTTTGATGGATGCGCTTTTAAAAGCCGGTTCAAAAAATGCCTTCCATACTTGCGAAATGATTATCTGCCTGGACTTATGATTATTTGTTCGAGAAAATACATATAGGTCACGGAGGCAGAATTCAGCAATGCCATACTTTCCTTTTTTTCTTATTCATATGCATAGTTGCGATAGGGGGAGTGATGGATCTTACCCCCTTCACATTGAGGCCAAACTCCAGATGACCCCCTTCACCTGGGCTGAGATTGGTATTGTACTCTGAGAATATGATTGTTATTAAAAGGTTTTGCAGGCTAGGTATCTCATACAGCAAGTACACTCACAAATTTACAAAAGAAACGCTATCTATATTTATTTATAATATTTATTTATCCTCGTAGCATTCATTTGGAGAGCAGAAAGTGAGGACACAAAATCAGTTAATTTTTGAAGCACATAAAATCCCTCATATCTCGCGGCACAGAAGACCTAGAAAAAAGTCGACGGTCTACGTCGATTCTCCATAATCTCAGCTTTCGAATGGTATAAAGCATGTTAGGGCTGTTTTGTTTCCCGGCTCTAAAAATCATTTGCTCCCGTGACCCATAAAAGCCAACACATTGTATAGGTCGTCCCGAAAGTTTTTGCGCACGATTTTCAAAAATTCATAACTTCTGATTTTTCCAACCTATTTGACTGCTTTCACTTTTATTTGAAAGGGTAAGTCATGCTCTTTACAAAGACATCTCAGCTGCTTAGTAATGGTCATCTTTTGCATAGATAGGAGCGATAGAAGAAAATTGGTCAAAATTTGAATTTTCTGTGTAGGCCATGAAAAATCGGAGACTTGCAACAAAAATCGAAGCTGTCAGTATTGTAGGTTCCTTCACCAGCTCTTTTTGACAGTGCAAAGTTTGCGCTGATTGAGGGTCTCTGTGAAAAGTTATGATTTTCGAGCAAGCAACACGAAAGGGCGAAATTGGTTTATTTTGGCATTTTTCAGGGTAATCATAACTTTTCATAGAGACGCTCAATCGGCGCAAACTTTGCACTGTTAGAAAGAGCTGATGAAAGAACCTACAATACTGACTGCTCCGATTTTTGTTGCAAGTCTCCCATTTTTTATGACCCTACACAGAAAATTCAAATTTTGACCGATTTTCTTCTATCGCTCCTATCTATGCAACAGATGA
This sequence comes from Cylicocyclus nassatus, assembly GCA_958299035.1. Lineage (NCBI taxonomy): Eukaryota > Metazoa > Nematoda > Chromadorea > Rhabditida > Strongylidae > Cylicocyclus > Cylicocyclus nassatus. The sequence continues at coordinate 79,725,918 of CATQJL010000316.1, read as the reverse complement.
CCGTTACTAAGCAGCTGAAATGTCGTTATAAAGGGCATGAATTACCCTTTCACATAAAAGTGAAATCAGTCAAATCGGTTGGAAGAATCAGAAATTATGAATTTTTGAAAATTGTGCGCAAAAACTTTCGGGATGACCTAATAAGAGCGAGGTGGAGCAAGTTAATAGTAAAAAATGTGCTGTGGATTGACATCGTTATCAGCACTAACGGGAACGTGAGCGAACGCGTCTATTTAAGCGTGATTATCGTTGTTATATGTTCACGTTTTTTTTGGTAAGAAATGCGCTTTTGATTGACAGTTATGCCGTCATTATTAGCACACACTCAAAAAACTATGGGAGATTGGTGAATTTCCACACCTTCACACAAAAACCCGCCCATTTCTGGAATCTATACTCTGTAGACCTAGTGCTGAAGAAGGCCACTTTCGTGAAAACGCTCTAGACTCACCTTACCTAATTTGTAGAGAATGGTTGTTTCAATGAATCAAAAAATTCAGAAGAATAACATGTTATTAAATCTCCCTCAATGTTTTGGAAAGGTTGGCAGTTTGAAGAGGAAACGGCAGGCAGAATACTTTACAAAATCGCAGATGACTCGCATGTGTTCCAGTTCCACAGCGAGGCAGAAGGAGAATTTTACGCCGACGAAAATGTTGTCGACATTGATACAGAGTAGACAATTGAGCAAAACCCTCTGATTTCCTACATAAGGAATCCAAGCAGATTGCCTAGTTTCAATGAGGAAATGCCCAGGAAGTCCATTGCTGAACTTCAGGTTGCTGAAGATTTCAAGGCTGCTTAATTCACAAACATGGATATGAACAAAAGGAAGGTGTTAGTACAAAGCATAGCTGCTGCTCTTAGATCCCGACTGGAGTGCGAATCCAACTCTGTGCTTTATGCTTTTGGAAATTCGCCTTGTGACATTATGACCTATGATATTGAAAAAAACAACGCGCAGCATAGTATCTACTTTTTTCGGCTATTCCGCAGATGCTGTTAAAGAAGAAGTTGAGCAGCTTTCTCATCAGCTAACAGGACGTATGCCAGAGGAGGTGAAGCCAGAGTTCAACAAGGCCCAAAAAAGTGTGCAGTATTTCCTTTCCGTGTTGCGAAAGCATATGCGATTGGCTCTTTTCCCATTACTTACCGCAAAAATCTGATGGACTTACTGGCAAAGCTAGTTTACATTCCGACTAGCACGGCAGAGGTGGAGAAAGAAATTTTCTATCTACTCTGTTATCAGAACACAAACAAAACAATCGTACAACGATGGAGCATCTAAGCAATTACTTAAGGTTTGTCAACCTCTACTAAACATATTATTATGTAAAAACTTCATTTAAAGGACTGGTATAAGTGGTCCAGACAGGCTTTATCGTATGACTTTTTGAAATATCCCAAAAGATGTTATGAAGAAACTTTTCACCTACCTGCTGACTTTCCTGGTGCTACCAGGGCCAGGAAAAAAATCACAAAAGCGCTTAGAAGAAGAAGAAAGTTTCAAATCCATTTTTGACTTAGAACGCTTTTGCACGCAATTCTACTTCTACTCCGATGACCTTTTGGAGGAAGAAGAAGATTTTTAGGCAGCGAATCTGTTTTCTCTGACATTAGCGATAGTGATATTGTTGATGATGATGTGCAGGAATTGAAGTTGTTCCTAACTTGTACATCTTTTGGAATAAACCTTATTGCTTTCGTTTTTTGTTGATGCAGTGAAACAGGAGCACAGATCTTCATAATCAATTTTTTTAATTTTTTAATTTCTTTTGAAAATTTTTAAATTTTTTTCAATTTGTGCCTAAATAAGGTACAAATTGGAGCTCTTCATACCACGCTTTTTTTACCTTTTCTCTCTTCGTCCCCCCCCCCCCTAGACTCACATACCCCCTTCACCCTGGAAGGTCGGGAACAGCCGAGACCCTCTCCACCTGGGGAGAGCCCGGCTCCCCCTATCGCACCTATGTTCATATGTTCAGATCAAGTAGTCTAAGTACGACATTTGTCTGCCTGAAATTTCGTTCTATAGCATCAATCAGTGAATTAGACCGTAATTGGGAACCAGCGTTTCGAGTTGCCTCTTGTGGTACGCATTCCATATCGAATGGCCACGGTGATCAAGTATCCATCCCTCGTCAACAGTGCAACTTTCCTGCAAATAAAAGTTCATAACGTTTTTTCCAGAATAATTCTGCAGCTAACAAAGGCAGATTTGAGATCAGCCCTTCAACCTCTTCGTGATGATGTGCATATTGTAGTGATTAGTTATTTCACCTTTGCGACCCTCCCTTTTCAGTGAAAACGAAACTTTGCAATGTAGAAGAGGAGTGTCTATTGGTATGGATTAGTCTCAGCCTTATGACTGAAAGGCCAGCACACAGAGAGAAACAGCGTTTTTTAAATACGAAAACAATAACACGGCTCTTAGGCCAACAATGAACAAGAACAGCGAACTATAACATGGCTGCGAGGGAAATTCTCCGATTTGACCCTCCAGCAGGATAACCTCGGTTCAGTACTTGGTTTCTACTCGGTCGATACTTGAGGGAGGTCTGGCTCTCTTCTGACCACTTCGTTTTAACTCCCGCGAGTCTCTTTGCTCACGGCTCCCCTTCTTCCACCTCTTTCATACCCTGCTGCGAGCTCAAATCGGCCTCTTCTTTTCCCGTCACCAAATATTGGTAGATCGGTAATCCTTTCCATCCAACATGCCTCTACTCCGGGGAGACGACGTCCCCGGCGGCTGCTGCAAATTGCTAAGCTTGCGCCGGGAGCTGTTCTGTGGATGTTGTAGAGCTGTCGTGATCCATCGTCCCTGAATGCATTTTAGAAAACTAAAAATTACCATAGGTTTTTCCTGCTCCTTTAATCGCTTTCCCCTTTTCTATACTTAAGTGGGCTGTTAACTAATTTGGCTTTGCATATTCCTTCAACATTGTGTCAACTACCGACCACACTTTTGACTTCTTTTCCTACATATTGTGAGAAGATATTGGTGGCCACACGGATACAATCTGTCCTCCTACTTTGAAGTACTCTGTACATAACCGCAATGTTTCTATGATAGCCTTATCCTCCCTGCTTGGGTCGTCCATGGGCCATACTATACACGACAGCTCTTCAAGTTACTCAATGCATCTTCAAGCTGACAGAGTGATACTGCCTTTTTGGTCAGTAATCCATTTTGTCTATCTTCATTAAGTGCTGCTGCACACCAGAGGTGCGATGGGGGGAGCCGGGCCACCGAAAGTGAAGGTGGTCCCAGCTACCACTGGCCGGCCAAAAGTGAAGGTGGTAGTGTCGGACACTCACCTCCCAAAAACGTCGACGGGGGGGGGGGGGGGGAGGGGAGGGAGGTGCGGGAGGGGGGGGGGGGGTAGAACGGACGAACATAGCTATCCTTCTAGGTCGAACTGTGGCCCAACGGCCCTCTTTAGGGCCACAGATACAATGAATATTAAAAATATTTATAAATTTTATTTAAAAAAATTTGAAATAGACGTGTTTAGTAAATGGTGTATTTGGAAGTAAAAGTTTGTTGGACTGTACGGATTTTATTAAGTAAATTTTGTCATAACATACTGCGAAGGAAGTAGGTCGATCTAGGCAGTACCGGCCGAGAACCAGAATTTTGAATATTTAAATAGTGAAAAATCATGCGAAATTTCCACTGCTATAAATCTGTTGTTTGAAGATGTCAGCAATTGCGACTGCATAGATTTTGAAGAGTAAATGGTGCTCTTTCAGCTAGTGAAAGAATCGAGTGGATTTGAGAGATAGTCGTTGAAAACCAGAATTCTAAAAATTTACGCCATTTTTGCGTGTTTTTTGACACCTGACAGTTAAACTCATATACATTTTGATTGTGAAAGTGTGTGATGTTGCGACTTCATAGGTTTTATAGAGTAAGGTTTGTCTTATCAGGATATATCTTAGCCGTTCCGATCCTTTGAAACACCTCCGAGATCCAGAGTCTTGAAAAAGCAGGCAAAACAGCGCTTTTTGAATTTCAACAGCTCATAACTTCTTCACAACTGGATGAATCAGGTTGCGACTACATAGGTTAGATTTACCTCATCAAGAGCTTTCAGATGATATATAATATGTGGGGGTTTAGAGCCTCCTACGAATTATGCCCGTGGGGGGAGCTTTTTCATACCAAAGTCTCCCCCTCCAATACATTAAAATGGGCTAGGGGTAGACTTTGCTATGAAAAGGCTCCCCCCACGGGCATAATTCGTGGGAGGCTCTACACCCCCACATATTATATATCATCTGAAAGCTCTTGATGCGAAGAATCAACCTATGAAGTCGCAACATGATTCATCCAGTTGTGAAGAAGTTATGAGCTGTTGAAATTCAAAAAGCGCTTTTTTGCCTGCTTTTTCAAAACTCTGGATCTCGGAAGTGTTTTAGTGGATCGAAACGGCTAAAATATATCCTGATAAGACAAACCTTACTTTATAAAACCTATGAAGTCGCAACATCACACACTTTCACATTCAAGATTTATATGAGTTTAACTGTCAACTGTCAGAAAACACGCAAAAATGGCGTAAATTTTTAGAATTCTGGTTTTCAACGACTATCTCTCAAATCCACTCGATTCTTTCACTAGCTGAAAGAGCACCATTTACTCTTCAAAATCTATGCAGTCGCAATTGCTGACATCTTCAAACAACAGATTTATAACAGTAGAAATTTCGCATAATTTTTCTTTATTTTATCATTCGAAATTCTGGTTCTCGGCCGTTACTGCCTAGATCGACCTACTTCCTTCGCACTATGTTATGACAAAATTTACTTAATAAAATCCGTACAGTTTCGCTAAGTTTTACTTCCAAGTACACCATTTACTGAGCACGTTTATTTTAAATATATATGCCGCCGTATACATAAATATATGCCTTCAATAATCTTTTTTGCGTTTGTTTTGTTTACTTTCCTTCTTTGTCGTCCAGCGAAAAAATTTTTATTCCAAAAGTGAAGGTGGTCACCCCGTATTAGCAAAAAGTGAAGGTAGGGGGAGAATTGGCTCCCACTATCGCACCTCTGCTGCACACTCAGGTACTATGAATGCAATGGGTCCCTTCCTTCTAGACGCTTGTCCTTCCTTTACAAATGTCATTTCGTCTTTCACTGATCTCTGTGCTTCATCATACATTTTTCTGAAATCACTTCTAAGTGTTCTCTGCATCTTGATGCCCCTTTTCAACGTAGATTCCTGTGTTCCTGGGCCCCTCTTGGCCATGTCACACTTCTTTTGTCTTCTGTCTTTTTGCGGCTATAGATTCGTTCTGTAAATTTCTTTTGTTTTATGTCCATATCGACCGCTTTCGTAGCATCTCTTTCTCCTATTCAGTTGAACTTTGTAACAAGAGTAGTTGGTTTGTGGTGGCTTCCATGTATTCTTCTTCTCCACTCCGTGGTCTCTTCTTACTATGCCCATGCACCGGCTACCTGTTCCATGTTTCTGTTTGTTATGTAACATTTTTGCGATCATATTCACTGTTGCCGTGAAAGGCTCGCTCTGCATATCTTCTTTCAGACATGCGAAACTTCAACTATGTGATTCATGCGAAAACATCGTTTTGACTTTTGCGGAAATATTGTCTGAGAATGTTGACATGCCACACGTGATGGTGTGTTTACAATATGATTTGTGGAATTTGTCGTTAAGCAGAATCTATAAGCAAAGAAAAAAATTCGAGACGGTTCGGTATACATGAAAGCATGTCTCGTTTTGAAATGCACAAGAGGCGTTTCCGCATCTCGTCGGGCGCAGAAATTTATGACATACGTAGTGACCTCTTAAAATCTGGACATCCCAACTGATTTTTCCGCCTGAGGAAACTGCGTTTATTTTATAGGTGTCCCATTATTTGAAGTCACCCTAATAATTCTATCTGCAATGCACCAAAAAAATAGTATCAAGCGGAAAACGTTTGGGACTGCAGGATGGAAATCAACATGGGAATGGGGGCGTGCGGCTCAGGTCCTTCACTACCGCCTCGCTCAGGCTCTGCACCACCTCTCTTCCTGAGCTTACTCTCTGGTCATTTTCCTCTACAGGCTTGGGGATTGGCGAGCTTTCGCTAACTGAGCTTGGGATATGATTAAAAAGCTCGCGAAAGAGATTCAGAGGCGTTAGATTGACGCAGAGCACCCATCTATTTAACGATATAGGCGGGGGTAAATTATGAGGATCCATTTGAAAGCACATGGTAGTGTCGTTTTTTGGATGATGGTGATGTCAAAAAGATAGGCATATCATACACAAGTATGCAAAACTCCTATCCAAGGTATGGAAAATGTTCTTTTCTTTCACCAAATGACACTGAAGTTGACCAATGGAATTCCATTCATTACCTACCTTATGTAGGAAGAGATATATCGTGGAGGACTGCTTGGACCATTGAAGTATTCTGAACGGCTTCTTTTTTAACCAGTTGTCCATGGAAACCTTTTGCCGCGCTCACCCTCTTAAGAAAAACGCGAGTGCCGTTTCTTCTAAGAATATCCGCATAGATTCGCATGTGTGCAAAAACATTATATGCAAACACTCTGTTCAAAGCATGAAGGATTCGGAATCTTCGATAACCTTTGCAGACACGCTTCAAACGCATTCTACTGTTTAGCTGAAGAGACTTTTGATTGCATGCAGGCTTTCTTCCACTCTGCAAATTTACTAACTTCATAATCATTTCCTGCGCATTCCTCTTCTCCCTGTCAGAGAACCATTCAGTAAACCAGCGTTTCTCAGCATTGGAAAAACGTGCTTCATTTCAAAGTTCAAAGAATAAGGCTTATTTGAACTGATGCGAAAGCACCCATTGTTTGGAAAATAAATGATGCACAGATTACTTTGGGAGGCAAAAGACGTACGCAAACTTGGTAAATGCAAGAAACTGGATTATGAAACATCATGTATTCACAATGAGGGCTCATATGCAAAGTACTAGTACTAATACTGATTCTTTCCTAATACAAGTCTTGCTAGCGGCTACAAAACAGGTAGCCGTTAGTTTTCAAGTGCTCGATATAACAGCTTGTGGTTCTTGCGCTCCCTTAGGTGCCATCACTGGCGCTTGTGGGGTTCTCAATGCGATTACAAGCACGACATGAAATCTCTCGTTTAAGACCGCAATGCGTGCCTGATGTATTGAATCGTGAACATGCTGCCTTGGTTGAGTCCACAAATTAATTCGCGGCAAGCCTCTCGTATGACATCGTTCATACCGCTATTTGGTCGCCGCGCGGCGCGCTTCGGCATTGCTACAACGGCTCACAATTCTCAAAAGCGCCGATAAGCGAGATTTGACAGACTTGCATAAACTAATGAAAACTGTGCGCCGTGCATATACAAACTGTGCGGTTTGACTGAGGCCTATGACGCATTGAAATTTCCGTCGTAGACGTACGCTTCTTTCTTGTGTAAAAGCACAAGCTTCATTAATGCTTAAAGTTGATGAAAAGTTTGTTGAGAGATAAAATTGATTTGTTGTCTATCACAGAATAAGGTACTGGATAGTCGCCGGCGGGAGTGATGTGCGGCTCAAAAAGCGGCTTTCTGTTCTTTTGTAGATTGACTTTGCGCTACTGTATTGGAAAGCAACGAGGCAGATTTTATAGTGAGATTAGAAGTTAGACGAAAAAGTGCTTATATAAGGGACTCATGTGACGGGAAATTATTATTATTGGGTTCCAACTGGCATGTCTTTTCAAAATCATTTTTGGCAAATACGAGAGCATGTGAGGCGGATTAAAAGCTGTTCAGCTGTTTCTTATATGAGAAAAGCATTAAAAAACACTTAGTAGGGCTCTTGGCTGTTTCCAGCAATAACTAAAAAAATGTCTTTTCATCTAAACCGTTTCCGCCACGTGATTTTAAACTTTCATACATTTTAGAAAAAATTTATGTTTGAATAGCACATCGTTGTCTTGCAGGAATACATAGATTTCTTTGTTTTTCAACGATTCAAATGTTCGTCTGACGACAGGATGGCATTATTATAAGCTTATCTCAAAACAGGACGACATTATCGTAGAGCTAGTGTTCACTTTGAAAATTGTTGAAGTGAAATTTAGATGGATAATGACCAGGGTTGAGCAAGAGGTCAGGCACAAATCCTTCAAAAACGACCCTCCACCCCCCTCCTGTGAAAGCCCCTAAACGACTTTCCGCTTCACCTCCAAGTCCTCAGGGTGTTATATTTTGAAGAAGACCAGCCTTCACTGCAGGTTTTTATTTTTTGAAAGTCTGTAGGCCCGATTTTCTGACATTGCACAACCACACGCAACCTGACGGCATGTTTTAGACTTGGATAGTCCTCTTTTCAGAGCTATAATTTTCACAGGGGGGAGTGTTTGCCTCCAAATTTTCAATATAGCAAGAAGAGGCTTTGCGCTTCATACTCATATCAAAAAAGAGGCGATTGAATTTTGAAGGCAAGCTAAGAGGGTCAGGTGGAACCCCTCAAAAGCTCAGGCGACCTGACCTTTCGAGGGGTTGCGCCTGACCCCATTAACTTATTTCCGAGAAGGCTTTTTTACCCAAATTTTATGTGATTCGCTAGCTCAACCCTCGAAGATTCCACAATAAGTGTTTGAGCTTGATTCGACTTGTTTCGGCCTTGTGCTAATCCGAGAAGTTGAAGGCAGTCAACGTGAAAAGCGCGCCGGTTGGAATTTTGGCAGCACTTCTTAATTCACTGTTTGAAAGCGATAGCCCGATTTATAGCATAGATTTGTAGAAAACATTAGTTTGTTACGAGTAAACAAAAGCTGACTTTTCTCACTTCTGAAACCTAGTTGGTCACGTTTGAAAATCACGCTTTCTAGACGTTGAAAAATGTTAGAAATGCAGTAGGTAATGGTTTGGGGAGCGCAGAGAGGTAATTTGACATGCTGATTATGGAGATGGTACCCATTTCACACAGCAAGCTTTCTTGTCGACCTCATTGTTAAGGTGAAAGAGATGAAGATTTGAATTTTGGCTGAAACTTCATTGTGGTTTATGACCATCCCATGTGGTCGCGATATCCAATCTCCCCAACTTAACAAATTCGATTCTTAACGACGACCCCCCTCTCAATCGTATTACGACACCCCCTCCCCCTCAATCGTACCCTCAATACGATCCTCCAGGTCGGGCGCGCCTGACCCAACGCTTAACCCTGATGATGACTGAAAACAGGGTGAACTTACGTTTAGGGCACAAAACTCTTGGTAATCCTGTAGAACATATAAACGACATGCCAATTTTTTTTTGAAACATGGCAGGAAGCTGACAGCCTTCCAAAGGAAATCGAGAATGATTCAGTATGAAAGAAGCATCCTTTTTTGAGACAACAAATCCGAATAACGGAAAATACCAAAGTACCGGTACTTTCGGTAGCTCACTCAACAAGAGGGGTAGCACACGAAAGCCGGCTACAACCTTTCCTCCCCTAAGTTCTGTTGCAGTAGAATCCCAGCTTTATCGTTTTTCATAGACATAACACAGAGTCCCTACCAAGCCAAATAAGTAACATGTAATTAACATGTCAAACCCCTGTGGTCAAGTTTTAGCAATCATGAGGTTTCCAAATATAGTGGCACCCAAGTGAATTGTCATTTTCGAACATAAGTAATATGGCTTTAATTAAAAAGCAAGTCAGCTACTTTTTTATACTCACAAGGGAAATCACTTAATTTAGAAAGAGAAAGCCTTTTGAAAGAGATACATATATTTAGCAGCTCGGAACGATGACAAATATGCCGTCCTTAGCTGCGAAGCGTTTGTCTGAAGCGGTCACGAGGACTCGTTTTGGAGTAATGACGGAGATCCAAAACGGTTAGGTGAAGAAAATAATACCGAGATTGGAGCTAATTCGAGCAAATTCGGATCATCGCTTTTTGAGAATGTAGAAATTGCTAATGATTATAGTCACAGAGCAGTCTTACAGTGACTTATGCCCTCCGCCGGCAGTCTAGTTGAGAGGCTAGGAATGATTCACGTGAGACTTTATCCTCTAAACCTTCATTTCTCACAGCAGATATTCCATCTGAGATCGTATCTTCTAGAAGAAATTATATAATTATATTCCATTTACTATGTCACGACGAATATACGGTGACGGTAACATGCTGTGTCTGATAGCACACATGCGTATCGACATCTTATGTGCTATCAGACGATAGATTATGACCTGCTCATTTTCGATGTCTTCCATAGGGTTGGACCAGATTGCATGATTAATTTTGACCATTTTTGAGAGAATACGTCATTTTTTCCATTTTATCAAAAAGAAAACTGTGGGTTGAGCCAGACTGCGCGCCTTACGCGGCGTACGAATACGTGCATAAAGATGGGCGGCATGCGCTGTGTACTCGCGTACGCCACGTACGCCGCGCGGTCTGGCTCAAACAACAATTTTTTTGACAAAGTGGAAAAAACCAAGCATTCATGTGGAAGCAGTCAAAATCAAAGTTTCACGTTTTTTTAGAAAACGACGTACAGAGAATAAAGTATCACATTCAGCCGAAGCTGTAGACAAAATGTTTCTGAGGGTTGACTACTGAGCTGAAGTCAAATCGAAATCTGGCGATCTCGTGAAAACGAATGAGTCGAATACGTCAAAGTCGCTTCGAAAATCCATTAGCGCCAAAGAATCGCAACAGGTGGTTTTTGGCGAAACTTTGCATGGGGTAATTTGACATGCTGAACACGAATATCATAATCAGTTGTTGCCAGTATCAAAAATCCGCCCAATGAACTTTGTGACTTAGCTTTTTGGTAGCAAAATAACCTTTCACGCAAAAATGAATAACAATTTCGTAATCAGGATGCCGTATAAGCTCCCCCCCCCCCTCCCCATCCCTCCTACACCAAGTTTTATTTGACTTTTATTTGACTGTAAAAATTCTTATATCTTTCCCATTCAAAAATTGCCTTACCGTAACTCGCAAATGCGACGGTGGAGTTGCGGTCGATTGCGGTAGAAATGATTGCGGTCGTTGCTCATGTGATGATTATAACACCAAAAAATGGAAGCGCCACTTCCAATAAGATGAATAAAGGAAAAGTTGCAAAACTTATGTGCCAACTAATAAGATCTGAGGGTGCGATCAGCATCACCTGCTTTGTTTGTTAGGGGACTAATGTATTCTGCGGCATCGTCTTATAATTTTCAGTACTGTGAAGTCACCTGTAATTGCTCAACCTGTTTACAGTCAATGCAGTATCTACTCGCAAAGGCAATACCGCTCTTTATCCCAGCTGTTCCTACCTCAGTCGAGACTTCTATTGCTTGGCCATTCATCTACATACTCTACTATGTGGAACTAGATTTTATATTTATCATGTGTGCGGGAGCAGTATTGCTTTTTTACCAATTCAAAAAAATTATTTCATATAAGCTCATAAGGATCGCGCAGATCAGTGGTCCATTACACTTATACTAGGCTGTTTCAAAAGTTCTGTCCGTTCAGTTGCGTTGTTTCAACGCAGCTATTTACACCCTCTACCCTCTCATTTTCTGAAAATACTGTGTTAAAAAAGAGGATCACATGAATTTGGGCGCCTTCTTGCATATCTCAGACAATCACCGGAACTTCCGGACAAGCAGGATGAGGCTTGTAAGATTTCCGCAGCACTTTGACCCGCCAGCATTTCCGCAGGATTTTGAGAGCGCAGACACCTGCGATTGCGAAATAGCAAACGCATCTTTAGCAATCAAGAGCGCATAGCGCATGGCTCTTTTCTTCCATACTGTTTCGCTTCTGTTCCTCTCCTTTTCTTTCTCTTTTTTGTTTGTTTCTTCAATGTTGGCGTAAGTAAACCTATACCTATCCATGTTCTAATTGTAAGTATTTTTGCAAGCATCGGTGCAGGGTGTGAACAACCATCACCAAGGTGCTGGAGTGCTGCAAAAGGTTTCAACGGAAGGACTTCATATGCACAGCGCTCTTGCTCAGACATGTCGAATTTCTTTGTTTTCTTTGCTTTGATCAAAATGATAACTTAAGTAATTTGAATCTATTACTTTTTAGAAATTATATTAAGTTGTCCCATAATTATTTACCGTTTTAATCTTATACATCAGCATTTCTAAAAAACTGGGGCACCTTCAAAATTTTCAAATACATGATCGTACTCCTGTATGTATGAGCTATATGTTTACCTGTGTGGGAGGAACTCAGGACTTCTAGAGGCGGAGTTTGCCTTTTACTTCACTCAATTTATTCTGTTTCCAGCCATGGAAATAGAAAATTGTATGATTGCATGTTCGATGTGTCGAGCACATGCTAGGTTGAGTAAGGAATTTTTTAGAATTTTTGGGGCGGAGATACGATTTTTGACAGTAAAATTCGTTTTTGACTACTATACATTTCAGCTCAAAACTTTACGTGGATATTAAGATTTTCTGATAACCATCTTTTAGAGCTTGCCTTGCCTTATTGAACGGTTGATCAAGCGGCATTAATTGAAGGAAAGATGCAAAAAGACGACCGTCGAAGTAAAAACGGTAAAAAATTATGGGACAACCTAATATACTGGATCTAAACAAAGCAGAAGTTTGGTAGAAATATGTCAAAACAAAGGGGAGGAGGGAGGGAATAACGGGGGTCACAAGAATTTTTTAAAGTGATCTACAGGCTCTTGGTGAAAAATGAAATATTCTCAAAAATTTCCAGGATTCAAAGTATTAGGTGGGACCAAAAGTTTCTTCGCCAGTTTTTCAAAAAATCATAACTTCCATTCGACTCGATGTATTTCTTTAAATTTATTAGGTTGGAAGCTAAGTTTTGCAACTGTTTTCATAACTTCCCTCTCATTCAGCATGGCGCACTCAAATTTTGCCACCGCGTTGGTTATTACGTAAACTACAAGCGCAGCTGCTGTCCTACCAAATTCTGACGTCGCAGTGAGGGTTACGGTAGGTGCATGGTATGAAGGGGAAAAATTCAAAGTTTGGCGGATTTGGCTGAAACTTGGCATAGAGGTGTTATCCGACATGCTGATCACGAAAACGATGTTGAAATTGCGTGAAAGGGCTTTGTTGTAGGATTACTGTAGGTGTACGATATGGGGTCTCACCCTAAACAAGGAAAAAGGCGTTGATTCAACAAATGAATGCGATATTCGGTTTGGCAGGTCAAATAACCTTACTATGTAAAGTCCTGGAGGAATTTGAGCTTCGGACTCTTTAGTCACTGACGGTCGTCCCCAGCAGCTCTTGCGTACATCGACTCGTTCGACTTGAGGACGCCATTCTCGGCATGTCCCTAAATTTTGTTTCTTTTTTAATAGGCCAAAGTAGTCAACCTCCAGCAATAATTCGCAGACGAATTCGGATTACTGCGCATTCTGGGCTGCAAAAGGCTTCATTTTAGCTTGAAACCCCAAAAATTCTCAAATTTCACTAGTTCCCGGAAAACGCCTGAAACTTTTCTATTTCGTGGCTTGTAGCTCACATTGCATTCTACATAATGCAAAAGTTTGAGTGCGCCATGTTGAATGAGAGTGAAGGTATGAAACCAGTTGCAAAACTTAGTTTTCAGCCTAATATATTCCCCTAAAAAAGGAATTTCCTCCTCTCTTTACAGCAATACTTTTGCCATGAATTGGCATAAGAAAGTTTGAATGGTAGCAGCAATTGAAGAATATCACTCAATATTGACATTTTTCTTGCAGAGTCACAAAAAATTACGAAAATATTCTTGTTCGATAAAGAAAATCATGCTCTTTACTGTAGTGCCTTTTTTACGAATTAATACGAAAAAGGTCGAGAATTAGAAGCGAATCAACAGAATTACTTCAGTTTTTCAATGTTTGATCATGCTCAAAAAAGCCCAAAAACGTCACAGAAAAGACAGAAAGTCATGAACATGGGCTTTGTAACCCTTCTCTTTCTAGTGAAAGAAATTCGAATCGAGAGCAATTTTAATTTTCGTAATATTTCCTAGTTTTCGGGTCTGGTTTTTTACGAAAATCAAAATTGCTTTCGATTGGCACGAATCTTCAGCTGAATATAAGGTTACAGAATCCATGTTCATGACTTTCGCGTCTTTTCTGTGACGTTTTTCTGCTTTTTTGAGCATGATCAAAAATTGCAAAACTGAAGTAATTTTCTTTTATGTTTTGATTCGTGGAAAAGGCACAATAGCAAAGAGCATAATTTTCTTTATCGAAAGATACTTTTAGACATCAGACACTTTTCAATCTTGCTGTGCCGTACAGGCCTTCCATCGACGGCGAAGGCACCGAAACGGTAGGCTGATACGGATAAATATACTATCCCAACAAGCCTGTACGGCACAGCAAGATTGAAAAGTATCAACAATACCCAGATTCAAGCAAAAGGAACTTGGAAATTACTAAAAATTTTTAATAGTAATAGTTTTTAATAAATACTAAAACTTTCAAAATTTTTTGGTGACGTGCTTGAAACCAATCTTGTGTAATTTTCTTTGATTGCTTCTAACTCGGCTTTTTTATGCCAGTCCATGGCAGAGGTACTGTTGTAAAGAGAATGGTTTCCTTTTTTTAGGGGAATATATTGAGGGCAAATAAAATCGAGTGCTTACAAAAAGCTTTTGCTGTTTCAAATGCATTACTCTCTTTCAAATACTTCCCACATCTTCAACCGATCTGCACATGTTTATTTCCAGAAAGAGCTCGTGCTTTTCCCAATAGTACCTACCTGAAGTACCTCTCAATGGAAGCAAGCCAGAGATAGAGCCACAGAAAAAAGTACTCCATTCTCAAATTTTCTGTGTTTGGTGGTGAGAAAAATTGAAACTCGCAGCCGAAATCGGAGCAGTCCGAATTATAGGTTTTATAGCCTGTTCTTTCTGACTGTGCTAAGTCTGCATTGATTTAACCCCTTTATAAAAAGTAATAATTCTGCCAAAAAAAGATAATGTCAAGAAATCATATTCACTTTTGCTTCCTCAAAAATCATAACTTTTTAAGAGACATTTAAACAGCGCAATCTTTGGACACTCAAAAAGAGCAGGTGATAATAGCTATAATATCGATTGCTCCAATTTTCTGCAAGCAGATTTTTTGCGACCAAACACGTGGAATTTTGAAATGGAGTAATTTTTTTCACCGATTCTAATCTCTGGAGCTTACTTCTATCAAAAGGTGCATCCGATACCAAAAAGAGCATCACTTCTTCCTTAAGATAACACGTGCAGGTCGGATGCGAAATAAGAAAGTTTCGAATTTTTGAAAAGGTTGAGAACGAGCTTTTGGTTCATTAGTATAATTTTCTGAGTAATGATTTATGAAAATTCAACAATTATTCATGATAACTTACACATATCTGCCTCAGAGTCTGACACATACCTGTTTTTCTGGAAATTGCTGGAATATTATTTTGAACCGAAAGTTTTGCAGCTCCAAATTTGAGAATTCCGAAAAAAAAGTCGAAATAGAGCCTTGATTTTTTGCAGAAAACTCTTGAAATTTCCAAAACTGTATTAGAGCTTCTTTTGTTGAGATTTCAAAAATTCCGATGGTATTAAAAAAAATAATACAAACTTCCTCCGTATTTCTTAGCGAAGAAGTTGCAAAAGTTGCCGTTCGCGGCAAGGCACGGCTTACATCAAGATATTTCAATTAATTCTTATTGCAGAAAGGAAAGGAGGCCGAAGTCTTCAGTCGCGCAGACAAAGTCAAAATGACACCCGATAAATGGAAACGGTATAACTCCTACAGGACCATCTTTCCCTTGAAGCGCGTATTATCCTTTGTGAATGTAATTGCTATTCTTGCCATTATCTTAGTCTTCCATTTTTCTTTGCTCTTCTAGCAGTACATCATCGCTCTTTGATTCCTAACATCTGCCCATTTTCCCAACCTCATTCGCAAGGCTCGGCACGCTGTGGTAAAATGAAACGAGGTTTCCCTTGACTTTCCCTAAGTTTTACGAAGTCCCCTTCGACCCTAAACCATAATTCTAGAAAATCAGCCACCTGTCTGCTTATTCGGTTATGCATATACCAGTGCGTCACCTCTGCTTCGCAGAGACTCGCACTGATCCTACTATCTGCACGCCTTACTCATTCTCGCACCATAATGACATTGAAACTCACCGCGCTATGTCGACTATCACGAATGATTTGTAAACAACTATTCATTCCAAAAGCTTTTCCATATAAGATCGGTAACTCCGCTTGAGTGGAACTTTTCCCAAAAGTACAAATGCAGATCTGAATCGGTTTTTGGACTTTTCATGGCTTGAATTTCGCCATAAGATAAAATAATCACCATGGGCTACAACTCTGTGCAGAAATCTTCTCAAATGATTGGGTAAAATCTTGGCAAATTGAACATTTACGCAACAAATCCTTTTTGGCACCGTGTTCGCGAAGTAATGAACTTTGTTTCAGTTTTTGCGGCTAAAGTCCATGGCTTGCACATTTACTTCTCAAACATAAAAGCGACTTTGCGAAAAGTTGTGCTACAGGCTCAATTTTAGTGGCCAAAAGCCAAGTGGGTCCGATTGACGCGCCTTTTTTGAGGGTTCCACACAACGGATTCGCTCATACTTTTGTATAGTGGACCCTCATGTTGGTAGCATGCGCTATGCAAAATTTGGGCTCAGGAGGTTGGCTGGAACACGTTCTACGAATTTCGTGACAGACAGACAGACTTACAAACACACACACAAAGACACGTAAACACCCTTAGCCCGTTATTATAAGTTATGATATTCGAACGCTTCTATGTTTTCATGTATATCTATTTCAAAACACTTCATTGATCTATTAAGGTGCAAATATCTAAAACAATACACTGCGCCATTTGCTTTGTTAATAAAACTATTTTGCTGTCTAGGTCTCTTAGCTCTCGAATGTTTACAGGAGTTTCTACATCAAAGGAATGATGACTTTGAAAACTAGTACTTCAAAATGAAGCCTGATTTGGAAGAAATTGATAGCGAGGCAAAAGCGAGAACTGCAAAGTGCTACGGAACTCCAAACAAAGTGCTGCGGAAACCCTTTACCCTGAGATTGCAGCGTTTCCGCAGCGCTTTCGCAGGATTTCCGCCGGTCACCTGCAGATATCCTGCAAAAGCGCTGCGGAATTTCCGGCCAGTTGTCTGAGTGGCCGGTGGTGATAGCAGGCCGGCTTGCGGAAGGAGAAGATTACTCCGCGTGCTGGGAAGTTGACTTTACAGAGCGGAAGACCTCGTCTATCCACTAATTTGCATCCTGCGTTCTGAATTTTTGAATTTAACATAGCGAAAAGGCCCAGGTAAGCAGAAAATCTCGAAATCGACTTCTGGCCCGAACACTGCAAGTAATATAGCGTGCACGCCATCAAGAGGATGAGGTAAAGTTTAAACGAAAGTTAAAGTTTTATTTAATCAAAAAGTGTGTACAGTCTGTGTCCATGCATATTGATTTTACATACCGTATGCCGAAATTAGCCCGTTCGCACTGCAACGTCACGTGCAGGCCACGCTGTACGGCTAAGCGTCAACGCTTCGCGCTTATCAATGTGGCGCTCAGCCGTGCCACTTGGCCTGCGCGTGACGTATCAGTGCGAACGGGCTGATTTCGGCATACGCTATTTAGAACCAATGCAGTTTACACAGACTATATACCTCTTAAGGCACTTTACCATTCCATAAATGCTCATGGATTCTCCATATCTTGAGATTGCTAATGTCAGCGTAAGTGTCAAAGACGTGGCTAATTCGGTCAGCGAAAGAACTCTATTCAGCAGCATGTGCAGTCGCAAATAATTTTTTTACAGCCATGCAACAAATTATGCAAAATAAATCAGTGTGTGGTACAAAATTAGCATAATCAAACAGTGTGTCTTTTCTACGATAGCTCACGTTCATGTGTTTAGGGCCATCTTCTCATTGCAGTCATGTCGTAGGTTTCACGAGTCTATATTAAAGTTGATGATGTTGGAATAGTGAAAAGAAATGGCAAACCGATTTGTTGTTGTTATCGTCTTTTCAGCATTTAACGTGAAATAATTCATTAACTGCAATGAGCATATCGACATTCAAATTCAGAATCTGTCAATTTCACCCTCTTCATCCTCTTTCTTATAAGATACATGCCGATGTGCAGTTTTCTCACTATGATTCCGGTGGCTGCGGCCGAGAGGACATTAACTTCAAAATATATCAATGACTGTGAACGCAAAGATCGTTTCTCACTCTTAGCCAATGGTGGCTCAATAGTGCTTGCTGCTGATTTTTATCTACTCGTTGAGCTTTTTTCCAGTGAGACTTTGTTCTGCTTCTATTGCATCAATAAAATCTGAAACAACTGTAGAAATGACAGTTAGTTTATGGAAATGATAGACATAAATGCTAGCTTTCCGGCACTTTCCTCTGATCGCTTTGATAGGTTTATGTTATCGCTGATAGCTTATGCTTGAATTTGATAGAGAGACCAACATGACATAGTTCATGTTCCTGCTAAAATTGTCAGTAATTATATATCAGATGGGTGTACAAGTTCGCTCGCCGCTCAAAAAATCTCAACTTTTTTGCTTCTCAATGGATTTTCTCAATAAAAAATTTTTTGTTTGAAACTGCACTTTAGAGCAGTGCATAGGTTAGAAGCAATTGGAGAATTTTAGTTAAATTTGTTTTTTTTCTCAAACAGTACCATTTTTCGAACAGGGCCACGAAAAATTTTGAAATTTATTCTGAAATCTATCTTTTTTTAAAAGAGATAATTTTGCTCATTCAGTAGCTTTTCCTTGGCTTAACGGGGAGGGTATATGGCTTGCAATGAAGTCTCCTTATAAGTTATGCATCAGCCGAAAGCTCTTTGAACGCTGATTCAAGAACAACTTTCCATATCTGTTCATCGGTTTACTGGAAAAGTTACAGGCATTTGTTTGGCTTCACATGCCGCTGAATTTGATTGCTTATTGCAGTACGAAAGCATAGAGTAGCTCCAAAACTGTTCCCATCAATTTTTTATGTATAGTAGATATACTTCAGACTTCTGGGCATGTAACTTTGGAGCAAGGCGGCAATTATTACAATTTTAGCTTTCACATAGTATCTAAATACGCAAATTGGAAGCGGAAAAATGACTCTAACTTTGTTTAGTAAGCCGATAAGTTGATGCAGAAGTTTGTTTTGAAACAAGCGCTCAAGACCCTTTGACTG
The DNA here is from genome assembly GCA_958299035.1 of Cylicocyclus nassatus. Taxonomy (NCBI): domain Eukaryota; kingdom Metazoa; phylum Nematoda; class Chromadorea; order Rhabditida; family Strongylidae; genus Cylicocyclus; species Cylicocyclus nassatus. The sequence continues at coordinate 79,706,770 of CATQJL010000316.1, read as the reverse complement.
ATATATACATCTCATAGGGTAAATCCACTGCGAGTCATATAACTTCCCTTGTTAGTATAAGATAGTTTGGAAGTAAGCAAATGAAAACAAGTTTTTAATTTGCAATTCTTGAGCATCACAAAAATTATTCCAGAAACATCGCGGAAGCGAAACATTCATAAGCATACTTTTTATGGCTTTTCCCTTCTAGCTAATCGGAATTCAGGCCGATCGACAGCAAGTGATTTTCGTGAAAAGCGCAAAGCTTTTTTTCTAAAAAGCCATGACTTTTCATAGAAACATTCGTTCAGCAGGAATTTTACCGAGCTAGAAAGATGAGCTCATAGAACATATTTCAATATTCGTTTCGGGTTTCTTATAGCATTTTTGAAATTTTGGTGAGCTTTCTTGAAATTACCGAACTTGAAATGATCTTTTTGCATTTTCAACTCTACGACTTGTGGATAGTATGAGCCTCCGAATGTATTAGAGGTTTCTCCCCGGTTAACACCGGGACACCTCGACAATCGCTCTTAACTAACCTACGCCAGTGTGAATGAATATCTTACACAACTTCGTCTACCCTACTTCACTTGGTACACACCAAAAAGGCTTATGTCTCTGCCTGAGTAGATTCAAAAGGAATGTTATGATTTGCATCTCGAGCGAGTATGCTGAAACTTGCTTTTTCTGATAGGTTCGATCAAGGCCGGGTTTGTACTGATCCGTACAGTTTCGCACAATGCACAGTTTGAGCGCTGTGCTTCAACTTTCCGGAACTTACGGATCAGTGTGAATTCAGCCAAAAAATCATCAAAGGTATGTCTTGGCAGTGAGGTGAAAATGTACTTGACGATAGAGGTATAGCGTATGTTGGCGAATCGTTGATGTCTGATCTGCCTTTAGCTGCTCGTGGCTGCTGCGCTGCGTACGCTTTGGGTGCAAGAACGACTGAACTATTAGTTTTATAGCTGCTTTAATGTATTGAGGTATACTGGTAACATCCCACTAAATCGTTAAAATCTTCTAACTTTCCGTCGTTACTCCAGTTTGATTTTACTGCTTCGCAATAACTAGCCATAGCGGGTCTGTTCCGCGTTGACTCGCAGCTAGAAGCAGTAGCGTCGCCTGGCGTCAGTCATTACGCACAGAAGGCATTGCTGCAGGCAGCGTCTTATTGTCAGCTACAGCGACCCATCGTCAGGTATACATGAAGCCTGAGAGAAAACTTGTAAGACGGTAGTTTGATTTCGACCTTATCCTATAGCCTTATTAGGGATGGAAAACGTGTTGTTGAGGATGAGGTCGTCGTTGTTGTTAAAAAGGGAAAACAAGAGCCTACACCTAATGAACTGGAAGAAGTTTTGGTATGTTCATGAGCAAATTATATCTTTGCATAGTTTAGCTTTGCATATAGTTAGAAGATAGTTAGATCCCGATGTTGATTGGTCGAATGCTGGTTTCCTGCCAGAAGATCTAGCTGCTGTTGGAAAGTTAGGTGACGATGAACTCAATGAAGATGCTCGAAAGCTCCTCGAAATCGGAAAAAGCGAACAAAGTAGATGGTACGAAGATGAACGAACGTCAGAACGAGAGAAAACCAATGAGTGGGGTGGAGGGGGGAATTTCATTGAAGCTCTTTTAGTAATGGATAGATAGTTAGATATCTGTGATGTTTTAGCAAAGGAAGAGCGTGTTATGGAAAAGTTGTTCTTGTTGTGTTTTTCTTTTGTTAGTGTTTTTCTTTATAGTAACTGAGCATTTTTCTAGATCACGCAAATGGTCATATTTTCAGAGGACCACGTCAAGTTAGGTTCTACCACGCATCTGCGTGCGCATGTCAATTCGCACGCGGCATTGCACTGTCATGAGCGGTCGGGCCTCAATGACCTGGGTTCGCCTCAGGCATGGCATCTGCTCTGCAAAACCTTATAAGGCATTGTTCAGAAGGCGTCGGTACCCATCTGAACCCGCCTGGACCGCCGGAACGCGCTGGAACCCGCCAAATGAGGAAAGCGAAGGAGATTTGCCTGGAAACTGGCGTATTGCACGAATACCGCGCGTGTTGTGTACTTAGTCACAAATTACTCCAAGATAAATATTTTTATTTGCACACTGCTCTCTCCGGCGGTTTAGGCGAGTTCGGACGGCTACCGGCACGGTCGAACGATGCTAAAACATCTTTGCATCTCAGAGCAAATCTCTGTGAGCGTATTGGTCTCTTTTTATTTATGCTATATTTGCCGCGAATGATTTTGCTGATACTTTTGAATTTCCTCCTATCGCCATGAAGGTCACTAATGCACTTTAGGGTTTCGTTGTCGTCGTACCTGCCCAAACGCTGTTTTCAACTTATCCACAGATTTTGGCCTCTTCTCTAGCTTGTCATTTATGCAGCTTACACTGTATGCATCGTCGAGTCATTCGTAATTTGTGTGATGTGCGCACAGCGAGCGGCGCCGATGGCGCCTTTAGTAGTTACTTCTTAGTAAAACCCTTTTGTAGCTTAACAAGCTGTAAAAGTGTGTATTACCAACTATCACATATCCAGTCAGATCAAAAGAGAAAGGAAACAACGGAAGTTTATTGGTGACTGCGTTTCTAATCTTACAAGTAGCGCAGGTGAGCAATATGCACATTAAGTTAGAAATGACTCGTGGAGAGCAAATGGCTTATTGTTGTGGGTTTGTGAAGTCGATGTGCTGCATAGTTATGTAATCGAGGAAGTTGATGTTGACTACCTGTGTCATAATACTTTGTCCTTGCTGACGTTGTAGTCACTGATGATCATATCATCATGATTCATATATGTATAGGCTGCTGCATGACGAAGGCGCAATATCTTTAGGCTCGACCGCGGCTTTATTAGCCGTAGAGCGCATGAGACGCAGGATTTATAACGGTGAAGATACGCGCTCGCCGCGTTCATGCCCGCTCAACTAATACTGCTGCTGCGCCTTCGTCATGCAGTAGCCTTTACATTGTCATTGCCTGAATGATAACAGTGCACATATATTAACCATGACTAGCGACCCTAAGAGTCTAGCAAGTGGGTCGGGGCAGATACAGTTTAAGGGCTTAGTTTTGACTATAAATATTTCTAAATAAGTTTCCTATTCCTTTCCTTAGAACATTTTTGCGAAAAGCATCCTACAAAAGGAAATGCTCGAAGAAGCGATAATCTCCACAAATCATTCAGCATTTCTCGAGATTCCTGCTACAACCAAGCATGGAGAATATTATTTTCCTTTCGTTTACCACGCTCTTTCTGCAAATCTCCCCTTCTCACAGAAACATTCAGATAACCCCCTCTCTCTTTTCTTCCCTCTCAAAGAGAATTTATTCTTCCAGTTCTTCTCGACAAGTTCCATAAAAGAACGTGAAGTAAGTAGCAGAAACCTATCGTTTGGAAGTAGAAATACACCCATAACAATTATGTGTACTACAAAAAACACTTTTTTCTCACAGTCAATTCCGACAGCAACGAAATCAATCGTCGAAGAACTTTGTCAGACAATCCTTCAATTTTTTCGCCGAAGTAATATGAAGCTTTACTACAAAAGGAGATCCCTCCCCGAAAAGCACGACTACTGAGCCACTTAAAGACCGTCGTTCATAAGAACTGCACAAACGTACAAAAATTTGTTTCCCTGTCCGATCAAATTGCCCTACGTGCCGCTTACAGGCCAATATTATCTATCTGATTATCTATCATTATGACTTAGAATAACGGGCTAAGGATGTTTACGTGACTTTGTCTGTGTGTGTGTCTGTTACGAAATTCGTCGAGCGTGTTCCAGCAAGCGTTCTAAGCTCAAATTTTGTATAGCGCATGCTACCTTCATGAAAGTCCAACATGCAAAAGCACGAGTAGATTCGTTGAGTGGATCCCTCAGAAATTGCGCGCCAAACGGGTCCACCTGGCTTCTGTACCGCAAAATTCGGTCCGTATCACCACATTTGCAGAGTCGTGGACGAGTTTGGTAAGCAAATGTGCAAGCGATGGAGTTTAGCCAGAAAAGGTCGAAAGTTTACTACATACGAAAACGGCGCCAAAACGAATTGGTTGTGTAAATGGTCAATTTGCCAAGGTTATAGCTAAGCGTTTGAGAAAACTTTCGCACAGAGATGTAGCTTACGGTTATCATTAGATTATGGCGACTACCAATTCATGACAAATCCAAAAACCTATTCAAATTTGCGTTTGTCTTCCTGCGAAAAGTTTCATCCACGCGAAATCACCGATCTCACGTGAAAATACTTTTTAAATGAGTGGTTGTTTACATTTTATTCGTGGTTAGTCGGCATAGCGCGGTGCGTTCCAGTGCCACGATTTTACGAGAATGAGTAAGGCACATAGATAGTAGAGCCAGTGCGAACCTCTGCGAAGCAGAAGCGACGCACTGGTTATCTATATTATCTATATCTATCTATCTATTTCATGCCCTACGTGCCAGTGGGAGACTATGTAAAAATCATAAGAACTGCCCCAAACGTACAGAAATCTGTTTTCCTGCCCGATCGAGTCGCCATACGTGCGCTTACATACCGATAGTAACCATTCAAAAAGAAAGTTTATGCCCTATGTCCGCTTGAAGACCGTACATATATAAGAAAAACCAATCTTACGACTCTACAGAAAGAAAACAACGAAATCGTATTTTACTCACGGCTTATTCCCAAATTCCCGTATATGCCACTTCAGGACCTTCAGTTTTGAGAACTGCCCCAAACGTATAAAAATCTGTGCCACTTCGTCTTGGTGAGCAGATTCCAAATCTACCTTTCTTATTCTGCTAAGCGTTTCTTCGGAAGAAGCTATGGGTTAAAAATATGAAGTTATCGGAATTTTAATGCGTAACGTGCTTTGATATCTAGGTTGGGAATGATTAAATGGCATGGTTTTGAGTGCATTGACTACAAGGAATGCATGCATACTCCGAGCACATAGATGTTTTTGAACAAGTAGTTCTTGAAGATGTGACACTGAATGTTTGCCAAATTTGGACATTTGAATGCTCTTAGATTCTTCTAGAGAAGAGCACATCAGACATGGAAGATCGACTTGAATCAGCTCATGAAGATGCATCTACTGGTATGCATATCATTTCGATTCGCCACTGCGATCTGGTATCCTTCCCTTGTAAGTAGCTCGGTTAGAATTTTTGGCTTTGAGCTCCTTTGAGGAGGTGGGAAGCGTGACTTTTGCTGGATTAGCATGAAGATGAAGTTGGCATTGTAAGGCTGAAGGATTCAGGGCTTCACCGTGGCTAAGGCGTTGAAAAGCCGTGAGGGCTTTGCTTGTATCAACCTTCGAGAAATGAGCAATTGGGCACTGGAGACCTGTGGCTTGTTCACCTAGATGGAAGCGTGGGATTGTGAGCACTGTACAAAAATTTTGCCGGGATTTTATGGCTTCAACAAAAATGTGCTGAAAAAAACATGGATTAAAATGAGCCGATATTTTGGGAATTCGAACATTAATGTAAAGCAGTTTTGATGGAGGCAAGTGTGGGTATCCTTGCTACAGCCCTAGGGTTCCAAAATTACTTCCCAGAATCCCCATATGCCGAGAACGGCTGGACGCTGCCTTTAATCATGGGAAAAGGACTGTCTGCGATGCAGAACCTGAATTGGTGAATTTGTAAGGGAGGGAGGTGGGCATGGAACTCAAGGTCTACTTGGGGGATGCTGCAGGAGGAGGAGGCTGGGTAACTTGATAAGAGAAAGGAAGTGCGTGCCCTCTGGGTTTGGGTAATGATTTTGGTGCTTTCGCCTGCATTAGCTGCAGCAGCTTTGGGTGAGGAGAAAGAATGGGTACCAACAAGTTCTGGAGGAGGGAGGCTTAGGTATTTTGGCCAGAAGGCCCACGCAGAATAGTTTGAGCTCAAAAATGGATACTCTGAGGCAGTAAAAGAGCGAGAAAGAATGGGAGCCTGTGACAACCTACCTGTTTAGAAGAGAAATCTGGGGCGGTATTTATCAACCTCCTATATAGGAAGGGGTTCCTATATAGATAACAGCCCCTACGGGTGCGGGCGGTGGCGCCTGCGATATATGAAGTTGAGCTGATGATCGGGCTCCTGTCTATTGAAGAATATGGTCCGATCTGGTAAGTTTGGCTACCTCGGTCAAGACAGTCGGGCAGCGGAGCCCGAGTCGTCGAGATCGGGTTCTGCTGCCCGGTTGCCGTGCCTGACATGGCCAAAATTGCCAGATCGGACCATTTAATAAATCACGGGTTGGCGCTCACGCATGGCCGGGCTCTCTTACCATGTGGGGGAATAGATTTGTATGAAATGCTTTTCATGAAAAAGAAGCACGTTCGCTGCCTAGGTAGATCAAGTGAGATGCAGCACGCGAATCTGCTGCCCTCTTCGGCACACAACACAGAAGGGCCCCTGGTCCATTATGTGACAATTAGCTAAGGTCTGGAAAGAATTGTGTGAGCATATTGGCCAGGCGTTTAGGCAGTTGAATTTAGGCTTGTCTTCGAGGAAGTGGGTAGTGGTGAGCGCTGTTATTGGATTAGCTATGAGAAAAAATTTGGCTTGGCTTCTATCTATAGAGCTCTAGAGAAGGTACTTTGGTCACGATTGGGAAGGAGGATTTTGAGTTTCGACACACCAAAGGCTAAAAAGCTGCGGAGGTTTTCCTGCTATCAGTTTGAAAAGGGAGAAGAAGTGAGCGTGGTAACAAAAGGCTCAAGGGAGAACGGAGGAGACTGATCTCACACATCTACTTAGGGAAGTTATGAAGGAGGAAATTTTGATAGAACTGTCGGCAAACATTGGGAGAGGAAACCTTGGAACTTTGATATGCAAGAGCTGGGGGGGGGGGGGGGGTAGAAAGCTGTAGACACACGTCTTGATCAGCTTCGGAAATGGGGACGCAACGGGTGCCGTATTACTCGGACACGCCCTCACATCGCGAGGGGGAGAGGACATCGGGTACCTTGATTTTTGAAACATCTGAAGAAGAAATCCACGGCGATATGAGAATTCTGGAAGGATATAGGGCTCCGCGTTCTACACGGAATCAGACTATCGTCTCCCACGCTCCAAATTCTACTTTCCGCGAGAGCGAGAACCGTCAAGCTTAGGAAACATCGTCTCATAAAATGGGATCTGTTTTTTTTCGATATCCGGCTCATGGCAAGATACCGTGGTTGACAACATCGAGGAAGAATACGAACGCTTCGTACAAATCTCCACGATTGTGCCAAAGAAGCTCAGAGTCTAAGAAGTACGAGAAGGCCTGTCACCACGGAGACTTTGGAGCTGATACGCCAACGTAGACGCGCATGAACCACAGGCAATTACCGACTGACGTTCGAGCAAGCGATGCAGAGAAGCGATAAAAGAAGTCCTCAAGGAGAGAAGAGCAATGATGGTAGACGCCGCGGAGGCTGGAAGAAGTATACGCAACGCCCGCCGAAGCTTCGTCGACTTCAAGACAAAGACGACCGCACTTCGTCGTTTTGACGGGACCATAACTGCTTCCCGAGAATCAATGGAGAAGATCATCTACGACTTCTACTCAGATTTTTTGCGAGTCACGTCCACATTCCACCATGCCATCTCAAGGAGGAGAGTATATCACACCGTCTGTTCTTCCTTCCGAAATTCGTCATGCTATCATATCGATGAAGAACCGTACAGCAAGCACCGGTCCCGACAGGATTAACCCAGAACATCTGAAGAATCTTCCATTCTCATCAAGACCTTAGCGAGGCTCTTCACGTACCTGACGGAAGGCAAGCTTCTGAGCAATGGAAGACCAGCAAGACCGTGTTGCTGTACAAGAAGGCGACATCGGCAGTTAATGCCCTATCTGTCTATTGTCTGTAGTCTACAAACTCTTCACGCAAATATTCTCAGCAAAATCGGAAAAGAGTTAGACGAAGGACAACCTCGCGAGCAAGCTGGGTTTCGAAGAGGATTCAGCACGATAGACCACATACGCACGGTGTCAAGGGTCAGTGAAGTGTCACGAGAGTATGAGATGCCGCTCTGTCTCACCTTCATCGACTTGGAGAAAACCTTTGACTTGGTTGAGACTAAAGCCGTCATCGATGCCCTGAGTAATCAAGGTATCTCTTTGGTATCTCTTTTCATTACATCTAGATGATTCGTGAGCTGTATAACGACTTCACAACCACCATCACACTATTCTACAAGGACATTATCATCGATGCGAGGAGAGGCGTGCGACAAGGCGATTCTGTATCGCTGAAACTATTCAGTGCCCCTCTGGAGAACGTCATGCGTAAGTTGGAATAGGGCAACATGGGAATGAAAGTCGACGGCCGGCAACTACACCACCTTCGCTTTGCTGATGACATCATTTTGATAACACCAAGCATGACGCAGACGGAACAGATGCTGGCTCAGTTTGACGAATGTGTGGAAAGATCGGTTTACGGCTGAACCAAGCGAAGACGATGTTCATGAGGAACAGAAGAGTGCCTGATGCTCCCTTCATGCTCAAAGAGACGAACATCACCGAATGCTCAAGCTGCACCTACCTAGATCGCGAACTCAATATAATAATGATCTAGCTCCGGAACTGAGCAGAAGAAAACGTGCAGCATTGGAAACATATGAGACGATTGAGAACGTAGTGAAGAAGACCATGAACTTCCGGCTCCGCGCCCACCTTTTCAACCAGACGGTTCTTCCTGCTTTGACGTACGCTTCAGAAACATTGAATTTTCGAAAACCTGCTGTTGAGAGAGATGATGTGAGTGAACCGACTCACGCAAGTTGAGGCAAGGATTACGAAGTTTTACCCTACGTCAACGATCGAAGATCAGGGACGCTTCCACGTACGCCAAGCAGAACAAGATAAGATGGGCCGGGCACGTAATGCATTTTGACGACAATCGGTGGACGAGAGCCGTAACAGATTGGATATCACTTGACGTCAAACGCGAGCGAGGAAGACCGCCGGCACGCTGCTCATATATGTTCACGTCCTCTAATGAAGCCCTTTAGAGCGTTCCACTGTTCCTGGTGCGATACGTAAACAATGGTCACAATCGCCCAAGACAGGGCGAATGGGAGCACCACTGGTACCCGCTCGTGCAACACGATAATCAACGGGGTCACATGTGATACAGTTGATAGGGCTCTGCGTTATCGCAAGAGTCGCGGAGTTTGCGGCCATTGCACATGCAGGATGCCGCAAGGCCTGAAGCCAGAAAGGCACCACCCACTCTAAGATGTGGGTCTTGAGCTTTTGGCAGCATGAAATAATAGGGCCCGTATCAAATTAATGCCCAAGTCGCGGCGCAAAGTGTCGCTTCGAAAGTGAGAAAATCACTCCAGAGTAACGAAGAGACACGAAGACTCTTAGGCGGCGCCGCCCTTTGGTAATGCACCATCCGTGCGCGCCCATCCAATAACCGTTTCGGAGAACCGGCCTGCGAGTTTCTCGTGAGAAGCTTTGGGTTTTCGCGAATTCACGACTTCATGTGCGGAAACAGGGGGAGAGAGGGGCTTAGAGCGACAACAACATAATCGAGATTCTGAATGGACGGTGCCCTCAAAATCAAAACCCTCAAAACTTTTCAAAATCTTTTCACGTAACTGGAAGCTAACATCTGATAGCAGAAAAGCGTTTCAAAAGCAGTAGGATAAATGAGAAGGTGCAATGTGCTTGTGATGGCCGCAAAACTAAAACACTTGCGATCACGCATAGCTCTGTAGAAGCAGGCATCCAGAAAGAGAGATACTGTGAAAATGAAATACTACCTGGCAGGTTTGAAAGAGGAAGCTTTGGGAAATCTGTCAAAAAGTTTCTGGATTGCCATGGGGACGTTGAAAAGGGAACAGGGAGGAGAGAGAAGTGGTGCCTTGTGAACTTAGTGCGGTTGGGTGAGAGATTTCCACTGAAAGAAAATGTGACACGCTAGCCAGAATAATCCTGCGAGAGTCATCGTACCAAGACATAGGAAGTCCGGGGTTATAGAAGCAGGGAGAGAGAAATTGGGCGCTGGGGCAGTTAATAAGGCACTTGTGGAGGAGGGAATAGTGATTATCTGGCCACATCGGGGGAAGAGTTGTGAAGCTTTGGTATGCGGATGTTGAAGAGCAGAAAATTGCGGCGTTTTTACATCGAATTTACGATTCTTACCAAAAAAGTTTTGCAAAAGCAAGGAATAAAGTAAGGAAGGAAAAGTGAGCATCATGGAACTCAGGACCTCACTGGTACAGGTTTGTAGGACAAGACTTTGGGCGGCAGATAGTCGAAGGGGCCGTGTTGATCGGCTGTCATTAACGAGGGAAGCTCGCTTGGTCGAAGTGGCGATTCGTAAGGTGATGTACACCTACGGATAGAGCTTAGAACGCTGATCTCAAATATAACATCCATTTTCTGCGTTTTTCTATAGGAAGTTATGGGCTTATTCATATTATAATGGAAGTATGGTCTAGAAGGGAAAATGACGATTTGTAATAACAGTGTAAATGGACAACACTTGAAAACCTTCAGATGAAATCAGATTAGACCTACAGCGCTTATTAGGTGCATTGCCTGAGCCTGTATATTTTAGTGTGAGAATTACCGTGGTTTTGCTACTAGAAAACTTAGCATAAGAAAAGCTCAACTTTTTTCAGAAAAGCGCATCGCAGATATAGAAGGTATATCTGACATCAGCGTTCCAAGCTTTATTCATGGGTATACACCACCTTCCGAATCGTCACTTCGACCAAGCGAACTTCCTTTGTAGGAGAACACTGGCCGCACTCAATGAAATCAGTGGGCAGGCTAACTCACTGACTCCTCTTGAGGAACAAGGCCACAAGAAAGAAGTCTGCCTTGCTCCTTTTGGATTTCAGCTGCATGATACTTTGTTACTCTTCCTGACATATGTTGATGATACGTACGTCTGAAAACTCTACTTCCATGCAGTACAGCCCAGCCTGGCAATGGCGACCGCCCAAATGTGGGCCTTCAAAACATACACCCATTTTGGGCATCTGATAGGAAACCTAGAGAAGGACTTCGGAACTTTGACTTGGTAATGCTGAGGTGTCATTGCCTCCAGAGATAAAGGGCGGAGCATTGTGAGCTGTAAATCGTTAATGCAAACATTATCGCATTATACTAAGAAAGTGTTGTCAAGATCTGCCCGACGCTGGAGTTGATAATAGTATAGAGATGTGGGGGGAGGGGAGGAGCCACTTCGGGAAGAAGCAGTTGCCAAGGCTAACCTTCTGGGCGGAACAGTGTGCACTTTGAAATACAACCATGAGAGAAAGATATTCGAGGCTCCAGAAAGTTGTGGCGGTGTAAATTAAGCATTTTGATTAGGTCAGTTTTGCGAAAGAATGCAGTATAAGCCGAACCCTTTTCACTCTAAAGACGCACACGTCAAAAGACTGCCTGCTATGATGGGGCACATTAAGTGAGAGCAATGTGCGAGAAAGCGACCGCTTCTCGAGGCACATGCGCAGCGGCACGCCTGGGTCTGCTCGCGTTTAGAGCAGAAAGAATGCGGCTTATACACCTGAAAATAGGGCACTAGAACTCTAAGACCCCTACCAGAAGAACCGTGGGGAGAGGATGGATTTTAGCATGGGAAAGCTTGGATAAATCTGCACGGCGTTTGCGGACGCTGTCAAGTCTGGCTCAACCCAACGTGTGCATATATAGTGACCACGTTTGCATCAATAACTGAGGAGCACGTCGTCAAAATTAGATGCTTTGACTGATTGTGAGATGCAGACGATTTGAATCTACCACGCTCCCCGGCATCTAACACACAAGGTCGCGTGGGTCACTAGTATATGCTATAAATATCAATTTTCGAATATTTGATATTCATCGAATATTCAAATAATTGACGATTATGGGATGATTAGATTAATGACCATGAATATATGAAAACTTCTGGATACTACCTCAAAAATGAAAGTTCTCAAATGTCGACTTCGAATTTTATTCAAAATTTCAGATTTTTTCCGAATTCGAATTTTCCAGTTATTTGCATTAAATTATCTTAATAATCAGAAAATTATTCTATCTTATATATAAAGCTGAATGTCTGTTTGTATGTCTGTCTGTCTGTCTGTACGTATGTTCCGAATAGAAAATTCCATTTCTGAACCGATCCGGACCAAACTTGGCACACATACACTACGGGCCCCGGCGGGTGTCATAGGCTACTTTTCGTCATCGATCGATATCGATTTTATCGATTTTTATCGATTTTTTTGCTGAGTTCACCTACGGGGCTGGGAGTTGGCACAGGGGGGAAGTGAGCATGGGGATTCCGAATACAATATTGGTTTTCAGGATTATCGATTACTTTTATCGATTTTATCGATTTTTTTGCAAAGTTTGAGCTACGGGGCTGGGAGTTCGCACAGGGGGGTAATCGAGCATGGGGATTCCGAATACAATATTGGTTTTCAGGATTATCGATTACTTTTATCGATTACTTTTACCCCCCTTGGGGATGATCAGCATGCTCGATTACCCCCCTGTGCCAACTCCCAGCCCCCTAGCTCAAACTTTGCAAAAAAATCGATAAACTCGATAAAAGTAATGGACGATCTTGAAAACTAATATTGTATTCGTAATCTGCATGCTCGATTACCCCCCCCCCCCCTGTGCAAACTCCCAGCCCCGCAGGTCAAACTTTACAAAAAAAATCGATAAAATCGATAAAAGTAATGGACGATCCTGAAAACTAATATTGTGTTCGTAATCAGCATGCTCGATTACCCCCTGTGCAAAATCCCAGCCTCGCATGTCAAAATTTACAAAAAATCGATAAAATCAATAAAAGTAATCGATAATTCTGAAAACTAATACTGTATTCGGAATCCCCATGCTCACTTCCCCCCCCCCCCCCCCTGTGCCAACTCCTAGCCCTGTAGGTGAACTCTGCAAAAAAATCGATAAAAATCGGTAGAATCGACATCGATCGATAACGAAAAGTGGACTGTGACACCCACCGGGGCCCGAAGTGTATGTGTGCCAAGTTTGGTCCGGATACGGCGGAGCCGGGTAAGCCAGCTAGTATGGTTTAAAGTACACTGGAGATGTTAATGCATGCACCCTTTGCCAATGGGAGAGAATCAAAATGGAGAATTCCATTGAGATGGATGTATGTACAGCGCAGAATCACTTTGCCAATTTGTTCAATAATAAGCATCACATTTTGACCGTTATTTCAGAAGATATCATTCCTCAGTTACAAATTTCATATCACACGAAGTCCTTCAGACCAAGTCAACTAATTTCTGTTCGAATATTTGACATAGTTGTTTGAAATTTTCCATTCAATCGCATTCGATAAGTCCAAATTTCTTCATTTGGGAAGTATTCGACATTCGATCAAACGACATTTTTTATTTTGCATATTCAGTAACCGATCATATGACATTTTTGATTTTGGAAAATATGCGTATTTGAGTACTTGACCGAAAATCAACTACTGTACTTTTGATTTTCGTAATTCATTTAGTCAGTCATTCGAAAAAAAAAATTCCGATATTTCGAAGTATAATGGCCACACATGTGCTTGAACATTACCTTTGAGCACCAAATCAGAATGTAATCACTGTGCAGAAACGGTTGCGCGCTGAAATTATCACACACTCTCTACACTGAAGCCTGCCACAAATGCATTTCCGGAAACTTTAACTAGCAGAGCTAATTCTTGGATATGTTCATAACTCTACGTATGCGTGAAATACCTATGGTTGCCAGAACCTTTTCCTAACAATCGCTATCAAGATGCGTGCGGTTGTTGATGGCTATGAGTGCTAATCGAATGTTCAATATTTTGTAGAGATTGTGAAAGAACTGCCATACTCAGGAACGCCTGTGTTACTCTTTTTTGGAGAGGCTTGCAGTGCCATTGCCCAGAATTTGCCTTACGCATTCGCGTTAGCTTAACAAAAGGATCTAGGATACTACTCGTGTTATTGGAGCACAATTTCAGACTTGATTATCAAATGCGTTAGCATCAGGGTACTTATTATGCGGCTAACGGCAACAGAGCCGCGTGGTGCAGTTACACTATCACGCGCGAGAGGGCTTTCCAGCTATACTATGCCTACAGATAATAGTCATACATAGCTCCTAATCATCCATAAGAGAATGAGAAACAGGCATAAAACGATAAAAACCTTAAATCTGTGTCAGCTGAGGACGCCGGCTCGCGCGGGTGCATTGCGGCTGCACTACGCGCACCTCTTGCCGTCAAACTGTCTCCACTCTATCTCAATCAAGATCTCTCGAAATTCGGCATGATGCTAAAACCGTATCGAGTAGGGATTGATCTGTTCTATCCACTTTCTTCGCTCTGCACCACAGACCCGCGGTGTTTCGGGCGGCGCTTTTGGCAAGTATTGTAGCGATAGAATCTTGTTTGACATATTGTGGTAAATTGTCGTAATCGGGAACTTCTCTTTCATTTCGGAACTCTCTAAACCTGCAGTGCAGCATCTATTATGCACAAACTAATTTTACTTTTTTCTCATCAACCATTTTTCTATGCGTTGAAAAGAATAACCTCTTTTATTGTACCAACTCGAACAAGTATGATGGAAACGGGTTTTTTGACAAGCAGAGTTCAGACTGAAATCGGATTGACCAAGTACTAACACATAGCATTTAAACTAAAACTTACTGTATCTATATGTAAATTTAGCAATGATTGGCCAGACTCTACTGTACGTAATGACCGGCAGAAGGTTGCCGTGTGACACAAAATTTTTTCCGAGATATGCAGAAGAGCAGAACCTAAGATTGAACTTATTTTAACAACGGTTTAGATTCTCTCATTTTTGACTCAAGCCAGTGCATGTGTCGAAATAAGCTAACTGGTAAAGCAAAGTAAGATGTATAGAAGTCACCTATAACCAGTCATGCCTTGATCTCTTTGTGATTTGATCTCAAATCCTCCAAAGAAGCATCCTTCGCTAGGCGCATCCGGAGAATAGTGCATAATCCTTATTTCTATTTTCCTTTTCTCAGGAGCCTGTAAGGAAGCAATGTGCTCTGCTTTACAGATATTTCAATTTATCAAAACCTGTATCCAGTAATGACATTTTTTGAAATCCACTTTCTGGTCGGTTCTTGTTACTCCTTCATACCCGGTGGTTGTATTCAAGTACTGCCAAGAAGTGGTAGCTTCCAGTATTTTCCCGCAACCAGGTGGCTATGTTTTCTTTGAGTAAGGAAGTGGACAAGCTTATCAGAAGGTCTTACCAGTTTATCGCATAGCCTGCCTCCATATCCTGAGGGACAAACGCACTTTGAGCAATCTCTAGGATTTGGGAAACCTCCCATTTTGCATCTAACCAAGTCGGGTTTTCCTTTGCATCTGTCTGAACAGTATCTCATCTCATTTGTCAGATAGAATACTCTCCTTATACGCATACCAAGACATTTGTAGAGGATATTCATCATGAGCAGATCATAGAATGAAACGAATGGTGAACCCATAGTCTCTATGTAGTTCTCATCGGCAGGCATTATCACGATTTTATTTTTAACTCCAAAGCTGCAACAAATTTACTATCTCGATGGTTCAGCGTAAGGAGACATACCTTCTCGCCGAGTAGTGCATTACGCTGCCGAAATCGTATGGAATTCCATAGTTTTCATTTGTGAATTGGGTTTCCATGGTAAATTGTTCCGTTTCGTCGATCTAGAACAAACCACTCCGGTTGGATTTCAAAATTATAAGAACTTTCTTACCTCAACAACTGCTATGTTGATGATAACATATTTGTTACGATCGATTCTTACGTGCGTGTGATGAAAGCCAAGAATATGTCCTATTTCATGTACGACTGTGCCGATCTGTGTATGTTTACATGATATGATTTTGCATGTACATACAATTCGCGACGACCACGTGCTTCCTTTACCGTAGCGACTACGCATCCGCGGCGCGTGGGCATTGCACAGTCGGTTCGGCAGATTGAGGGCTCATGACGCAAGCTCTCCAACGCGGCACGGGGTTAGGGCTGCGCTTAGCTAATAGGAAGGGGAGCAGTGCACGTCGTTGACGCAGACTGTATATGATTGAGTGCATGTATCTGTTACATGCAGGAGCAAATAAGAATTTCTAAGACTTTCGAAAACGATTTGGGAAAAACGATATTCTTCTCTATTTAATTCAATAAAATGCCCGCAACACGCGCGAGTCACCGCGATGGACGCGCCGCCTGAAGGACATCGCAGTTGAGATAGATCGTACTTAGGTAAGGGAAAGAACTCAGCCAAAGAGGGCCAACTCTGCGGACTACTGCTCCTTTGCACATGCTTAGCATACCGTGGGAAGATCAGTACTATGCGGCGCCGTCCTACGGCAGAGTTTGTTCGTCTACGCGTCGTAAATATAATATCATACTCATATTTAAAATGTATGGTTTGAGAAAAGCTTTGTAGCTTTCTTACATCGTACATCTTCTAGGGCCCATAACTACAAATACCAGTAATCATATTTCCCAAAAAAGTAGTTCATTTCGCTGTTCGAAACTAGTCCGTAGAAGTTTTGTTTGAGAAGAGACCAGTTGAGCTCATCAGTGTTAAAGTAAGGTCATAATCTGTTTGTCATACCTCCCAGCATCCCTCGCCTAGATTGAGTTGCTGTTTACGTCGTCTATATCCCACGGTTGACCAGCAGCCATCGTCCTCAACAGTAATTTCCAGACGATCAAATGCTAAAAGACAGTAATCAGAATGAATGCAGCCATCTCCCGTCTGTAACTACCATAGTCGTCTTTGACGAATTCGAGGCAAGTGTTCTCCTGCCATTCTCGAAATCCTTTTTCGAATACTTCTTGCACCGTTGCATCTAAATCGAAGTGTGCTTTTGTAAAAAAATGATAACGTGTATAGTCATCAAATTTTGAAATTTTCTGTAAAATAACAATATAAACTCGATCTCACTTGTATCGCGATGGTATGAGTAATACACACGGGCATTGGGCCAAATTGCATCGGGACGAACTTTAGCATTGTAGGCTTGACGTTTCTTTCGACCGCCTGCAGTGGTTTCGATGTCATCGATAACTTCGTTCCATTGCTCCCTGAGAATGAATCAATAGTCCCCTTGGTTTTCGGTCGAGCTGCAGCTCATACCGTGATAACAGCATGTCACTCTGATACAACAAGTCCCCTATTCTCGCTCGTTTGTTAATTTGCGGCACAGTGAGTCCCATTGCTTTGTAATTTGTTATCTCCGCCACTGGTAGCCTCTGTCATTAAAACTCTTTGATAGGACTACAGTCTCCTTCCGAAAGGAATTCGCTTACTCTTTGTAGTGTTTCCAAAGTCTCTTGTTGCTGTCGTGTAAGCTGTAAGCTTCTGCGTATGTCGCCATCAAGCTCTTCAAGCCTTTGGCGCTCGAAGACAAGCTCATGTTTATTCAGGTGCTGAATGAATACTTTGACTTGGGAGAGGATTGAAAAAGGTATTGATGTTGAAATTGCTTACCGTAGGAATTTCATCTAAGTGTTGGATCGTCTCCGTTAAGTTAGCATTTGTTCTCGTGGATATGGTGTAAAGAAGGAATACGAGATGGAAACCCATTCTGGGAGTGAAAATGAAGTTGTGAACTCTCTGTCCATTTAAATCTCGTACTTATGTTGTAAAGCAAATAGCAGATCAGTAAATTTATTCAGGCACTGCCCCAGAGAAGCATCTGGAGTTTGTGGGAGAGCACATTGTCTCATGTCTTTTTATTGACTAATCGTTGGGTGTAGAAGTCTCTTCCCACTATGCATAGTATAAACCAATATTTTTATAGCTTCTAAATTTGCACAGCTCTTTATCGTTATGTGTGCTATTTAATACTCTATGGAAAACCAGCAGTATACATGTGTTTCGGGGGTGGTTTGTCTTGTTCACAAAGAAACTATAGAGCAACCACCGGGAAGCATAAATTTTGTTGGGCCGCATGCATCACCATCTCCGCTGGCGAGGGCAATGCAGCTTGAAAGAAGGTTTCACAATCTAGAGCTCTGGACGTCTGGATTTCTCGTTGTCTATCCATCCGCAAATCTTCTACTACCCTCTATATAAACGTATTAAACTGGAGCGAGAAGTTGTACAAGCCGCTTTTCCCAGCTTTTTTCTATAACCCATCATGATCCCCTCTGGCCGAACGTCTTTTCCTTATAGGCAGCGTCCGGGCAAAAATGAAAATGTAGAGTACAGGGGCGTCCGTCCTGGTAAAGCTGTTGCCCATATGGCAATGCACCAATTTGCTTATGAAGCGAGAAAACAGCTTTAGAAATGGCGACGGAACGCCCCGGCTACCGGGGACGAGTTAATTCGATAAGCCAGATGCGCATACTGCACACAGTCAAGAAGTATGGTCCCACAAAGACTCTGCGTCTTAACCTTGGCGGCAGGAGTAAAATTCAAATTAAGAACTTCTGGAAAAGCCCGTGCCCAGGTAAGCGAGAAAAATTCTATCCGAAATCTTGCCCGGACGCTGCTTTTAAAATCATGTTTCTTCCTTCGAAGTTAATGAAAACATTCTAATGTTGTTTTATTTATCTAACCGAACAGTGCTAGGCATGTTTATGATTAGTACAAATGATTGTTGACGTCGTGAAATTTGCGATGAACCACAAGCGAAAGTTGGGTTTATGGAAAGTTTCAATTATTTCGATATTTGATTGATTATTTCGATGATTTTGTCCCTGTCAGAAAACATGCATAGCACTGTCGGGTTGAATGATCAGTACAATTTCGGAATGCTTTCATATACTTTAAAAAGGAAAAAAAATGATTTTGATGATTATAATGCAT